>LR994587.1:11292429-12696179 GCA_905187575.2 Celastrina argiolus
CGGCGGCCGGCGCGTCCCGCCCCCCGCCTCGCCGCCCATGCCGCTCGACTGTACAGCATCCACATTACCAGGGCACACCTAGTGCGGGTGTACTCACAGTGTTTGGCGGACAGCAGCTGCGCGAGCATGACGCTGGCCTGCGGCAGCGCGGGCTCGCTCGCCACGCTCGTGAGCGGCGGCGGCCGGCGCGCCCCGCCCCCCGCCTCGCCGCCCATGCCGCTCGACTGTACAGCATCCACATTACCAGGGCACACCTAGTGCGGGTTTACTCACAGTGTTTGGCGGACAGCAGCTGCGCGAGCATGACGCTGGCCTGCGGCAGCGCGGGCTCGCTCGCCACGCTCGTGAGCGGCGGCGGGCGGCGCGCCCCGCCCCCCGCCTCGCCGCCCATGCCGCTCGACTGTACAGCATCCACATTACCAGGGCACACCTAGTGCGGGTTTACTCACAGTGTTTGGCGGACAGCAGCTGCGCGAGCATGACGCAGGACGCTGGCCTGCGGCAGCGCGGGCTCGCTCGCCACGCTCGTGAGCGGCGGCGGCCGGCGCGCCCCGCCCCCCGCCTCGCCACCCATGCCGCTCGACTGTACAGCATTCACATTACCAGGGCACACCTAGTGCGGGTTTACTCACAGTGTTTGGCGGACAGCAGCTGCGCGAGCATGACGCTGGCCTGCGGCAGCGCGGGCTCGCTCGCCACGCTCGTGAGCGGCGGCGGCCGGCGCGCCCCGCCCCCCGCCTCGCCGCCCATGCCGCTCGACTGTACAGCATCCACATTACCAGGGCACACCTAGTGCGGGTTTACTCACAGTGTTTGGCGGACAGCAGCTGCGCGAGCATGACGCTGGCCTGCGGCAGCGCGGGCTCGCTCGCCACGCTCGTGAGCGGCGGCGGCCGGCGCGCCCCGCCCCCCGCCTCGCCGCCCATGCCGCTCGACTGTACAGCATCCACATTACCAGGGCACACCTAGTGCGGGTTTACTCACAGTGTTTGGCGGACAGCAGCTGCGCGAGCATGACGCTGGCCTGCGGCAGCGCGGGCTCGCTCGCCACGCTCGTGAGCGGCGGCGGCCGGCGCGCCCCGCCCCCCGCCTCGCCGCCCATGCCGCTCGACTGTACAGCATCCACATTACCAGGGCACACCTAGTGCGGGTTTACTCACAGTGTTTGGCGGACAGCAGCTGCGCGAGCATGACGCTGGCCTGCGGCAGCGCGGGCTCGCTCGCCACGCTCGTGAGCGGCGGCGGCCGGCGCGCCCCGCCCCCCGCCTCGCCGCCCATGCCGCTCGACTGCGAGCGCGACCGAATCCGCAGCGCGGCGGGATTCGTCTCCCGCGGCTGTACATACATGAAACACTTTCTAACGGTAATGTTACACATGAGAAACGCGACTTTTTAAATAACCACAATTTAAATAATAAACTTGGTGATCAAAAGGACCATAGTTCGCCCACTCAGGTTTTTTTTGTTTAGATGTGTGTTTTATCTCTATTATAATTTTTTTTACAATTTTTGTGGGTACAAAGGTATTAGATAGGTGTTAACCCGCGCGGCGTGCGTGGCGTCGTGTGCGTGCGCGGGCGCGGGCGCGCTGACGGCCCAGTCCGGCCCGAGCTGCGCGCCGAGCGGCAGGCTGTGCGAGCGGTACTGCTCCTTGCCGCGACTTACGCTGACGCTGAGCGACACGGGCGACTGTGGACAATACATTACACATTTTAAAAAAGATTTATGCTGAAGATGTGCGTCTTGATGTTAGTGATAGGTTTTTTTATTATTATTATTATTACATTAAAGAGGGTGCCGTCGCAGTTTCTGTGATTTCATATTATATTTACTGTATTATGAAAATTCAGGTTCCGTTGCATTTGGCTGAGCTTGAATATTATATTTCAACTTTTCCTTATTCCGTAATGCTTGTTCACAAACAGCACACAACGTAGCATGTATAATATGGTGGTGTACGCACTAGCTTCAGCATACTTTGGCACCTTCATGATCAATAATATATTTTAGACTTTACTTGACAAATACTTATTTCTAGTTTTTCTGGGTTTTAACAGATAAGCTATAATTCACTCGATCTCTAATAACCAACAGGACTTCAATCTAATAGACATATTTACCTGTTGAGATGAAGCCGCAGGCGCTAGCGGAGGGGAAGGAAGCTTGAACGTTTTGGCGTTGACGGTGTTCGCACCCGCCGGTTTCGTCTTGTAGTCGACCGGTTGCAGGTACTGGACCTCCGGCGACGACAACCTGAGCATCTGCGGCTCGTAGCTCTGTGCCACGTGCGGTGCGTGTGCCGCGTGCGCCGCGTGCACCGCGTGCGACGGCTGGGCGGCGTGCGGCCCGTGTACTTGAGATTGCATTCCTTGCGAGTAGCTCTGGTATTGATTGTTGGTCACTTGGCCGGCGTACCCGAGGCGCGAGCGCTGCTTGTCGCGACTGTACGCGCTTCGCCCCTGGATCACGACCGGTGACGCGTATTTAGGATTCTGTACGGGCTGCTGTAGAAGTGAAACGGTCTCCGGTGCCGTTCGAGAAGGCGGCAGCGCTGAAATAATAAGACAGTTACGAAACATATTGCCACTGTTTGATTTCTATAACCTGTCCCTAATATCTCAATGTCCGTTGTTTGTTACGCTTTCACTCGAAAATTACTAGACCAAAGGTATTAGAACTAACATAGGATACTTTTTATTCCATGCGGACGAAGCCGCGGGCAAATGCTGGGATTTCACAGAGGTATAGTTTAATTTACTTACGGGCATTGTATTTGGGGTAACCGGGATCTGTCTGTGTTATGATTTTCGGCTGTGCATTTACATATTGGACCCGTGGTGATTTGATCGCATAGGCATTATTTTGTATCGCCTCCCCCTGCGCCGGCGCCTGCGCCTCGTACGTATTGGCTTGGTACGAGGGTAAAACTTCTTGACCTATTATGTTATTAGGCATTTCCGTTTGATTGTAAAGCCTTCCGTTATCGTACATTCTTAACTGTTCACCTTTTCCTTGCTCCGACATCGACAAAACCTGACTACTATTATTCGAACCTGAAATCAACAGTTAGGTCATTCTCCAATAATATGATGGAATATTATTAAAAAAATTATAATAATTTACCGTGTATAGTCATTTGACTGGTCGGCATCGTGACCGTGTTAGTGTTTTGTACGCCGGTGATGTAGTTTTGTGTGCCGTACGACTCTACCGACAACGTGTTCCTGTACATCGTGTCTTCTGACGTTATGGCCGTCTCCTCCGGTACAGGAGGTAGTCGAGGCAAGGACAGTAGATCTAAAAACAACATAAGCTACATTTCTGGCATAAAGTTAAAAAAATATAGAAAAAACAAATATTAGAACTAAAAAAATAATTATTCACAGAAAAGTTACCTTGCAGAGGTTCCAATGTGTCCATAAAATCATCAAGGTTGGGCTGCAGTGGGCCTAAGCTCGGTTGAATAAAATCAGCTAAACTTGCGCCTCTGGCTGAAACCAAAACGGTATGAGTAGAAATGACGCATATTTATCTATCACAGCCAAACTGTTGTAAATGTAAATGACTAATACCAATCTCTCTGCAATCGGGGAAGGCGAACGGCTGGTGGTTAGTAATGGTCGAGAACAGTGTGTCACTCATGAAGTTTAGGTAGTCCTCATCAGTCAGCATGTTGGCAGCAAAGTCGCTGCACTGAGACTCCATCGTGTCCATGTCCGACATCTGAAAACCCAGTATTGACATCTGAAAATGGATCAAAAGGTTAATACACACTTCCAGCTGGAACACATACAACCAGCCTCATAGGTTCCTGCACCGCCCCCGAAGTACAAAAGCTGCAAGTCCAAACCGAGCAATTTCATTAAAAAACGTAATATAGCAAATTTAATAAATAACTCACGGTGTCTTGGACACAGGTGTCCCCCTTGCCAAGGAGTCGCATAATATGGAACATCCGCCATTTTTTATACTCTGCTATTACGGCTTCGGCTCTTCTTTTCCAATATTTTCCTTCTAATATAGTTGTCTAAAAGAAAATGTTTTATTATTTATTTAGATCATAAAGGGAAAGTAAAATAAATACTAAAGGCGTCAAAATTACCTCTGGCTTCACGTGAGTGTCAACATCCAAAGGTGAAGCAAATTGGCACACCAAAGTATTCTGTTTCTTTATAACTAAAAAAAAGTTTTCAAATTTAGTAAAAAAACTTATTTGTGCATATGTCAAGGTTTATGGGTTTAATATCGAATTCATTTTATAAATCTCAATTTTTTTATTTGTTATCTTTGTAATAAAATCCAATACCTACTGGCCACTACAAGCTAACCTCTTGATGTTATCAGTCTATATAGGCAACACAATAATGCACATAAGATAAGTCAACTATGATGTATCGAATAAAATTATAGTCTATAGTCACATCTTTTCCACTTATGTATTAGGTACTCATCACATAATTTTTATTTAACATTTTTATTAAATAAAGATCTTTATTTAATATATACAGCTATAAGAAATTTAATTACAATACATACATTGCATGTGCCAGCACCTCCATATAACGTTGTTCAATCTTATCTTGTCCTTCCACCGTAGTTTTATACCTTTGAAACGATTCCATTTTGGTGAGGTTAGTTTCTGTCTAAAAATATGTTATAAACACAGTAAATAAAAGAAATCTTACCATGCTCTCCTTAATCTTCTATCACAAACACACGAAAGGTAAAAGCACTCTTAACATTGATTTAATAATATTAGTCCTTGAAGTTAAAAGATGCATTTTTAGTTTGTTTAAATTAAAAGTAATCATTATTTCCATGTAGAGGGATAAATCAATGTTTTGTAATAATGTACAGCGTAGGTGTCTGAAACTGTACTAAAAAACCTGTTTAGAAGTAAATATACCCAACACTTATCTTTCCCCACTATCAATATGTAATCCTAAGCATATTATAAATAATACTGTGATAAGGAATATACCTGACATTATCTTATCATTTCTAATTCAAATAAGAACGAAAGAACTTAGATCAAATATTTTTTCTCTACAAAACCAGACTGCCTTTTCATAAAAACTTTTTCTCAAAACTATTCAAAATGTACTAAGAACTTTCTTATTTGCTGATAACAGGCAAAAAAAAATTTAATATAATGTCAGTTAAGAATATTTGATGCAAGCAGTAGTACTTCTTATATACAAGCAATATATATATATTTAAAGATACAGTGCGACAGGGAGCAAATGTATCCAAAGTACCTAAATAGTGTTTGCAGAGATGTAAAGAATATGTAGGTATAATAAGAGGTTATGAATCTATCTCTACACAGGCAGGCAGCTATAGCTGGGGACTGCACTAACCCCCACCACCCTAAGTTATTTAACACACTGGTTAATATGGAAACCAGCTGCAATCGCTAAAAGTGCATCTTGTAAATAAAGACAGAAATTCTCCTTTTTTAGTGTAAATAGTAGGCATTGACTTAATAGCAAATTCTTAATTTGGCAACTTAGGGGTGATGCAGTGACAGTGTAAAGGTATAATAAATTTTAAGAGATATTTTTAAGATTTTAAAAATTATTTGTTATCAATATTATTTAATTTACTTGAACTGTATAGCCATCCTTGATCATATTATCAATTGGGCAATATTACAATTAAGATAAATGAGCTGTGTTTATACTAAATCTAAAAAACAAATTAGCATTACATCACTTAATAGTTAATATTTAAATGTTGATATCTCTTGAAAGAAACATGATATGAAAATTTAATAATGTGAATTGCAATATAACAGCTGAATGATAACTTAATATGCATAAATAAAATAGGTACATTTTTTAATGCTAAAATTACATAAGCAAAATGTTTGTTTAAAAATGATTGTAGTAAATATCATGTGCAATCCTAATTAATATGGATTGTTTTGAAGAACATTTCATTACTTTAGTGTCCATTTTAAATATTTGTTTTCCTCTACACTATAACAATAAAATCACAGAAAAAAGACTTAACACTGTAGACAATTAGATTATGTTGACTATTTAAAAGTAATAAGTCTTTGCCAATGCATGACACTTCATAATTAAAATAGATTGTTTAAATATATTTATAGCTTGGTGATACTAAATATTATGAGAGTTATCTCAACCAATGACCTGAGAAGCTCAATTGACCTCAAATTATCTTTGCAAACCAAATTCTAAAGTACATTATAACTTATTAAGAATTAGGCATAATATAAAATCATTACCCAACCTGATCTCTTCTAATTTTACAGGCAACCATAATATTATGTAGAGGCTACTAGTATTATGTAGTTACTATTAAAAATTGTATTTTTCCATTGATTTATTAATTGACATAATAATTAATTAATTTAATTTATTGCAGATTTACACTGCTTTTATAGATTAAACTACTTGGTTCTGTTCAGAATTTATTTACAAATTTTTCATAGAGAAATTTACTTTCCTGCTTAATTAAATTTTTAAATCAACACAAAAAGTAACAATTTGTTATTTCAAAGATATCATGAGATAGTCTATGATAATATACTGGTACTATAAACATAATTACCTGTAAGCTAAAGTCATACATTTGAATAATTTAGTAAGAGATATCTCAATGGAAAGTTGTTGATGTTGTTTACTCTCCTCTTTGTCACAAAGTTGGAATGTTTCGGACGACGTAGGCACTGTGTAAGTTGCAACAACGGTTTCTTTTTGTACATTTTGTTCTTCATCTGGGACGGGTACAGCTAAATCATCATAATCGTCTTGATCCTCCGCTTCAAAATGCGACACCATGAAGTGACCAGAATGTATCGCCTCCTTACCAGGACGGCTGAGTTGTTTTTCCACATTATTCATTATTTTCCTTTTAACAAGTCTTCACATTTATATATTTTTATCTTTTTAGATTAAAATGAATGAGAAGTATTTCAAATTAAACACATAGCCATATTTTTACTTTAGCACTCACATTGTTTTTTTCCATACGTTTGACATACCAAACAGTATTTCCAGTCTTAAAAATTCGCAATAGATAACGAATATAAAAATTTTTGGTAAAATTCTTTGTTAAAAAGACCATGCTGTTCAGCTTTTGTTTTTGTATTTTTTTTCATAAATTTTTGTTATTTTGTATAATGTTCGTAAAATGTGGGTAGCATTTTATTAAACGTGTACTTACAAGTGGTACAACTTCAAAAAGGATGGTATTTTATAGTTTCTTTAAAACTCTCTATACATATATATAGTAACAATAAAATATCTAACTCTATTGAATCTCACGAAGACTCATTAAATATTGCACGGACGATTTATTTCGTCTTTCACTATGACGACATATTATAAATCTTCTAAATCCTAAATTTTCCCATTGTTTTTGCTTAAAACTGCCATTTTAAAAAAAAGTTCTACTTTGACATTGACATATTTTGACATTTGACATTGACAATCTTGTAAAAACACTGTTCAACTGTTGGCGGGATCATCAGAGATGAGGGATCATTACAAAAATTAAAATTATTAAAACCAAGATAAATAGATCACTTACCTCGTATTTAATGTAGTTTTCTTACTTTATTCTATGATATTAATTTTACATTACTGAAGATTCAGCTCTGTGTCTTTTTCATTTCCACGATGAATACATGTCGTTCACCTAGTTACAAAAATCTCAAAACTAGAATAGCAGGTTCACCAAAGGAAATAAAAGATAAATTAAGAAAGGTCTGAACTTCTTGTAAGTTACTTTTGTTTTTCTTTGAATTGTACTTGCATCAATGTCGTTTTTTTTCTAGGATTATAAAAACAAAATACATAATAGCAGAAGTGTGTTACTCAATAAATTTAGAAGTTTAGCTGATGGAACAGATCTTGAACAAACCCTTACTCAAATATATAATGACACATTCAATTTGCAACCATCCAATGGTAAGGATTTATATGATGCTGAAGAAATAGAATTATTGGAGCAGATCAAAAAGGAGCTTATACAAGATGAAATGGATTGGTGGGTATTGTTTTACTTGTATGTATTAAAAAAAACTTGTAGCAAATATTTACATAAATGTGTATAAACAGTATAAAATATAATTTTACTTAGTCAAAATGATGTAGGTAACTTATGTGTACTAAAAATTTGTTTAAGGTGGCTTGAAGAATATGAGAAGTCACACATGGACAATGTTGATTGGTCTTCTTTACAACAAGAAGATAATGTTATTTGTCCAATATGCAAAAAAAACAATCTCAATCATACTGCAGGTGTCCTTTCATGTATATTTTGCAATATAACTATCAAAGTATCAATAGCACTAAAAGAAGTAAAATCCACCATTTATGATTGTATAACAAAACACAGTAGTGCATGTACTAGTGATGGGCATTTCACAGTTTTTTCAGAGGATGATGACATGCACATATATTTTATGTGTGACTTCTGTGCTGAAATGAGTTTAGTTGTTTAAAAAAACATTTTATTTGTTAAAAGAACTTGAATATTTATTTTAGCAACCACATTGGGTATAATCATTAATTTATATTTTGCATGGTTCTTGATTGAGCCATAATTTTAAATTCCTGTGTGAGGTGAGGATGCTTTCTTAATTTTATACTGTCCATATCAGTGAATGTCAGCAAAGCTGAGACAGAATAGAAGACAAAAACAAATAAAACAATAATAAAGAAAAAATATTTATTATAAATTAATATCTTTAAAAATAATTAATTAGAGGCAAACTTAAAATAACACTAATTTATATGAAATCAAACTTCAATTTTACAAAATAAAAATGACCTTTTATTTTTCAATTCATGAAGCTTGGTAACAAGGTATAATATTGTAAATTATTATTACTCTGTCATAATATAGTTAAGTTAGAACAATTTCTTATATGTGATTAATTCCTACCAAAATTATAATAAACTAATATCGGTAACTTGTATAAAATGTACATTATTAATAATATTATAATAGTATAAAACAGTACCATTACATTTATTATTTACGGACAAATATAAGGGCAGCATTTGTAGTTGAATTATTCTTTGTATAGAATGGTCACTAATTCAATTATTCTAGACCTGAAAAAGAAAGTTGTATTAATATTATTTCAAAGAAAAAATAAATTATTTGTTGATTTCATGAAATATGTATTTAATTTATACAAATTTTTGTTAACAATAATTAACTTTCTTTCTTTTAAGTATTATATATTATAATATTATGGACCAGGTGATTAATGTAGGCAATATGAATTATACTCAATTTATTACTTGGTCCACAACATGTAACAGAAGTTTGATAAAAATTTTGTGGCAAAGTCATTTCATTAAGATTTTGGAGAAAACATAATTTGAAATATGGATTTCTTTTTAAATAAAACCCTCTGTATCATAAGAAGATTCAACTAGTAAGTCGCCAATATGTATTACTGGTTACTCAGAAAAATAGACTGATTGGTTTGCAGCATGTCTCTAGATAATTAATACTCATACATATTACATACTTAATAGTTCAGTATATGTGTAAACAAAAGGAACTATTATTCAATGTTGGTACTTTCACAGTGAACTCTTATAAAAGGGACATAATATTATATGCGTCCTTAAAAGCAAATTCGAAGGTTGAGAGAAATACAAAATATATTGCTGTCTTTCAGTAGCTAGCCAGCGTGATAGAGACAACTGCAGCACGAACTGAAATTACCTATTAAAAAAGTACAAGAAATCGATGTTTGGGTGATTCCTGTTAGCTCCTCCAAAACTTAACAGATTTATATATTTTTTTCATTATAAACTGAAAAAAGGCTTGAGCTAGGTTGCTATGTTTTGATTTTACTGTATAATGCAGTCAAATTCTTGTTTCTTGGATGTTTAAACACAACGAAAAGTCTGGTAATTTTTAGATTTTTGAACGATTTGATATCTTCTTAAATAATTAATTTATGAAAAAATAGGAACATACAAATAATATACAAAGATATTCAGGAAAAAAATATTACACTAACGGAATTATCCACTGAGGAAACAGGGGTCGCGAAGACCCCTATTTCTGTATGGAAAAATAGATGTTGTGTTTCCTCACTCATTATTTTCACTATTTATTTTACATGTTGTATAGTACAATATTCTATATTTCTAATGAGTAGATAGTGCTGGTTGCAAAGTAGGTGATGGGAAAACTATCAATCACAGTGCATGCTGTGACCAAAAAAGGAACATTCGGCAAATTACTTTACATAATTTACATATCTAATGACAGTCATAAATTACTGTCTGCAATATGCATAGATGATTTACTTGATTAAATTTGTTAATTTTGTAACTTACTTTTCGTGAAAACAGTCCTGAAAAGGTCTGTTGTACTACTATGTTCTTGAAAAATTGAGATTTTTTTCAGCATACACGGGAAAAAGGTCGAACGATTTTATCGACACTATAGATTTATGTAATCCCATAAAATAAAACAAATAATTATGATGAAACATAGTCACTATTTCATAAAAATTATTAATACTCTTCATATTGACAGCCAGCGATTTGATTTCAAGGTCGGCCGCAATTGTAAACGCTACTTGGCGTTGTCATCGTACACTTATAAGAAATAATAGGAAGAATATGAAGTGCTAGTATATTATTCGTTACTCACTAAATTGGTAGACCTTGTACTTCCATGGGGTCTTCGGGTTGAGCATGTGAGAGATTATGGGCAGTTGATGGTGGAATAGTGAATGCGCTGTGGTGCAGAGGTCTTGGTCGTCTCGGTGAGCGCGCGGTGATTACACGTGGCTTGTGGATCTCATCCATCACCGAAGGCGCGACATATGTGAAACCCTTTAAACATTTTTAGTACAAAATAAATTAAATATAAAACAATAGTAATTTCAAGAGCAGACCAAGTAAAAAGATGTAATCAGCAGTAAACTGTATAAGAGAGAGAAATATAGTTCACTGCATTCATTACACACAATTAAGTCAATTTAATTTTTTAAAAAGAAAAACCATATTATATTATTATCAATTAATTAGTTACTGTATTGCACTTAACTATTTTTAAAACTTTTTAGTCAGGCCAATTTCCTCAGTTTGGTGGGCTGTATGATTTAGGCCGTGTTTCACCAAGCAATGTTAAAGTTAACGCCATGTTAAAATACCATGCCATCTCATTCATTGAGAGGAAATAAAAGAGGGATAACATGGTATTTAACGAAGTATTAACTTTAACATTGCTTGGTGAAACACACCCTCAAAATGTAACTATGAAAAACAAATATTTTTATGATTATTCTTATATAAAAAAATAATGATTTTTATAGTGCCACAAGTTGTAGTCTGTATAATTTCTCATTCTCTTATATATTTTGTTTTTTTTCCATTGAATTAAATCCGAAACTACTAGAGCTACCATACTGCTTTTTATCGCGGCAAAATGAAAACGATTTCGACTTGATTTTTTATTCCGAGCATTACACATGTCACAGGCAACATCTAGTCCCTTCCCTAATATTATAAATCCGTTTGTTACACTTTCACACGAAAACTACTTGACCATCACCATGAAACTTTGTACACATAGTTTTGGAGATACTAGAAGTATTATTATTATTATATTTATATTATTCCACACATGCAAAGCTGCAGTCAAAAACTAGTTATACCATAAATTAATATACCTGAAACATTAAATTGGCACTTTCGCTGAGGGTAGACTCATCAGGGGAATCAATAGGTGTTTGTAAAGTAAATCTAGTGTCAAACTGTGAGACATCATCTTCACTAGCCTAAAACAGAAAGTAACAATTTTTGAATAGTATCAAAAATACTTTTACTTCATTTATTTAATATAATATATTCATATTTAACGTAAAGTAACTTACCAATTTAGGCTTGATAGGTGGTTCTAGCCGTCTTGCAAACACATCATCCCAATGGACATGTTTGAAAAAGGCATGGCCTCTTACGGCCGAGGCGCCTGCAGCGCCTAAACGTTGTGTTTCGGAGCGTTTCATAAGGCGTCTTATAAGTTCGCGTGCATCTTGTGTGAGGTAGGCTGGTAGCATTAATTTTCCTTTAAGTATTTTCTCTATAGTCTTTGTGCGATTGTCACCAGTAAAAGGAGGCTAAAATAAAACAAAATTAATGTACATATTTACATTAGTAATAGCAGATAATCAATAATCAAATAATCATTAATATGCAAAGCAAAAGCTCCAAGTACAGTTTATAAGAATTATACCAATAGAAGTTTAAAATTTAGGAAAACATTTTTTTAGTCCTAGTAATTATACCTAAATTAAATAATAATAATAGCTCCTACAACAATAACAAGATCACTCTCTTTTCCTTTTATTATTTTAACCCAGTAGGACAGATGAATGACAATGAACTGTTGAAAGATCAGGCAGAGGATTGATTATGCTAACTCAATTTTACTATGTCCATTAATTAATAACCTTATAAAGATGATAAAAAAAAATATATAAACACATCCACCACAGGGCAACCTCTACTATGTATTAACTAATTACTCCCTCTTTGGCAGTCAGGTAAAAATTGCAACCAAAGTTACCTGGCCAATCAGCATGTCATACATCAAGGCCCCAAGACTCCACCAATCTACAGCTTTACCATGACCACTCCTTGTCAATATTTCTGGTGCCCTGAAAACATAATATGTGTATGTTGAATATTTGTCTTCATAAAGATCAATCCATGTTATATTTACTGTTGGGTGTTACTTATGATATATTTTTTTTAATCCAATGACTGCAAAGGGAATACAATTTTACAGTTTAAGCATGTCATAAGATATAACAATTTAAAAACTTACATATATTCAATAGTACCACAAAATGTGTGTGTAACAATTCCCTCTTGAATGTGTTCCTTACAAAGACCAAAATCAGTCAACTTCACATGGCCTTGTGCATCCAATAAAACATTCTCTGGTTTCAAATCTCGATATATTATTCCTAAGCTATGTAAATGTTCTAAAGCCAATATTATTTCTGATAAATAAAAGCTGAAATTATTTAATGTATTTTTAGAATACAGTTTAAAGTTCATGTACAATAACTATTGAAATACTTTTCTTACCATGCTGTGTCTTCAAGAAATATACCCTCTCTCTCCAAGTGCATAAATAGCTCTCCACCACTTAAATATTCTAAAATAAGATAAAGTTTACCGCCTGTTTGAAAAGCATAAACCAATTCAACTATAAAAGGGTGCTGAAAAGTAAAAGGAAAAATCATGACAATAAATTAATTTGTAATTTCAAGTAGTACTAATTTTTATAGGTTTTGTAATGTGAGGTTTAATAGTTCATAACATCATCGTCTTAATTGTTTAATAATAATATACTAATACTGTATAGTCCAAACTCTAAACATTACTTTATATGTAGCTAATATTTAAATGTATGTACTATTAAATTTACAAATTTAAGATTACCTTTACAGCTTCTAATATATTTCGTTCAGCTTTAGTATGTGCTGTATCTTTTTGATTACGAACTATGGAAGCCTTTTTAAGTACTTTCATAGCAAAATGTGCCCCAGCATCAGTTCCAGTTATCTTTCTTACTTGGAACACTTTTCCATATCCACCCTTTCCCAAAACCTTACGCAACTCAAAATCTTGTGGTCCGAGGCGTTTGCATAGTCCTGGGTTTACATTGTCTTCAGATAACTGGATAGTTTCCGACCCTTCAGCCCTTAAATTAAAATTAAATTTAAACCTTTAATTGATACATTTAAATGTATGTTGATGGAAAATAAAAACATTGCGTCAAAGACTTACTCAACAATAGTATTCACATGTAGCTCAGGGTCATAATCAACCTGTATTGAAAACAGATAATTAATAAATAAACCTAGTTCATTTTATTCGAAGAAGTATAAGGTTGGTCGTTAAATGTAAATAATAGAAACAAATACAATAAGTTGACTAATCACTAGCACTAACAATGACCCCAAAAATAACTGGGTCTTCATCCTTGACCATTGAGTTATTTGAGGTTAGGTAACAGTGAAGATTCACACATGTAGATCAATTAAGTATTATGTACCTCATCAACTTCTATAATATCATCATCGTCTGAATCTCCAACTGTAACTGTATCCACATCCAAATCTAAATCAAAAACGCCAGCCATATACGATGACATTTCAGTAAATCACATCAGCAAGTGCCAATGATTTCACTATGTTATTAAAAATATTTTCAGCTCAATAGTTATTTATTAAGCATAGAACCGTAAAATTAGTAAAAATTAATTTAATTATAAATGGAATCCAATGCACAAAATTATGCTTGGTATTTTTTGTATGAATTTATCTTTTTTTTAGAAGTTGAAATAGACAAGAATACAAATAAATCAAAGATGAAAGATTTCTCTATGGTGACAATATCGCTCTAGCAATAGATTACGTTTTTTTTTTGTCTCAGATTAATATAAATTATTTTAGACTACTTTCTATTTTCTTAGATCATAATAATATGTAACAGCATTACCAGAATGTACCAAAAAGTACGTTTTCCGTACATTTTGTCACACAACCGTACCATTGCCGTACCTCAGTGTGGACCGTACATTAGAAAGTATACCTTTAATTACTGCACATATTAGTACAGGTTATTTATTTTTCAATACAAAGTAATTTATAAAGGCACATATCTGAATAGGGTACATAATATGTATCATGTAACAGATATAATAATTCTGATAAAATGTTCGCAAGTTTTTTTAAACAGTTTTGGAAACTGTCAGTTTAAAAATTATAAACATTTTTGTTTTTCAATTACGTTGTCAGTTACTATTTCTAAACGTTCAGACTACTGTCAGTGAGTTACAAGAGGGTGTAAACATCTGAGTTTAGTTTTGGAAATTGTTTTTTATACTTTTTATCTTTAAATATGAAGCTATAAATTTTAGTTTATTTAATTAATAATAATCGGTTAGGTTATAT
Source organism: Celastrina argiolus (assembly GCA_905187575.2). Lineage (NCBI taxonomy): Eukaryota > Metazoa > Arthropoda > Insecta > Lepidoptera > Lycaenidae > Celastrina > Celastrina argiolus. The sequence continues at coordinate 11,307,410 of LR994587.1, forward strand.
AAACAATGATCCTGCTTTTTCGTTAAGTTTTGTTAATTTTTTCAATGGCTAGTGACAGCGATAAAAGTTCAAGTAATCAAAACTTAGACGGTTCTTTTAGTAGCAATAAGAGAAAACAAAATAACTCCGTGTTTATTGGTAAGCAAAGTTTTTAATTTATTTCCATACATAATTTATCCAAAATAGTAAAATTATAACCTTCATTATGCATTCGTTACTCCTACGTTATACGAAACTTGTGCAAAGTTTTTACTTTTTAGCAACTTCCAATGGGTGTAATTTTTAGTACACACACAACAAAAATTACACTCTAGTTCCGATAGTTATTAGTAACTTTTTTGGTATAAACAAGTAATGTCATTACTTATTTTATGAAAATACTGAAAATAGTACCTGGTAAGGAATAATTTTAAATTATAAGTTTACATTAGAACATACCAACTTTGTATTTTCTTTACTTAAATTATAATTAAGTAAAAGGATTTTACTGTAGTTACTTATAACCAAGAAATATAATAATTAAAGATAAATTGTTACTTAACTGAACAACATTTTTAACTGAACATTCATTTCATTCATGAAGTTACATATTGTAAATTACAATATTAAAAATTGTTTTATACCTACTAACTTATGCTTGGGCAAAGGTACGACAATAGATTTCACAGATTAAAAAAAATATATTATATAGGTATCTATTAAATATTTTGACTTATTTGTAAGTTTTTATATTATTATTATTATGTGTGAAAAATTCATTGATTATTTATCAGAGCACAGGGCATTGGTACATAAGCCAATGAATTTTATCTTCTTAATTTTATTTTCAAAAAAGAAGATTGTGGTAATTTATAGGTGTTACAAAATGTTGCATTACATGTAAAACAGACATATTTTTTACATACCTACCTAAAAATATTTAAATTTCTTTTGAGGATATTAAAAAACCTTAGCTTATATTAATAAATTTATGATATATATTAAATAATGTCTTAAGGATGAAGACTTTCTATAGAAATCATAAAAAGAGGATTCTTTAATTTTGGTACAAAACTGACAGTGACATTGAATATAATAAAAATATTTAATGGAATTTAAAATAATGTACTGTAAAACATTATATGTATTTATATTCCAACCCAACCATATAAAATACATTAATTACCTTCATTCTATAATCATTTCAGTAAAATTAAGCTCAGAGATATTAAAAATTCGTATTGAACATGAATTTATAGACAGTAAATATATTTAAATGGGCCCAAAAAAATTGTCTTTGAACTCATATTAAATAGTTAAGGTTTACAAATAAAAACACAAATTAATTTACTAAGTCTCAATTGCTATATATATATTATATTTCTAATTGCTATATGCTTTTTGTCTTGAGTTGTTTCATAGCCGATCTATACCTTTGTCTATTAAGTATATTGACAAGCGGTAAGTGAATACTGGCTGTTCCTGCTCCTTAAGTCTCTTTGCCTCATTTAAACTCAAACTACTGAGTCTATTTTACCTATGGTACATTCTGTTTAATTTTAACCTGTAAGTAAACAAACCTGTACACAACCATTGGCTAATTAATGATGCAAATACAGTATATTTATTATTTGTTTGCAACTATTAATCCATATTATATTCTATTAGTCAGCATTGTAAAAGTTTTCAATTAGATTTTTATATATTTTAATTATTATTTAATTGTTATAAAAAGTATAGGATAATGAAGGTATGAACTCTGAATGTGGTAACATGAAAAAAAATTATTGTGATGTCTTCTTAGTCTTTTCTTTCTCTTTCTTATATATAAAAATGAATTGCAACAGCATGTAAGTCTCGCAAAAACTCGAGAACGGCTAAAACAAATCGGCTATTTTCAGTCTTGAAATATTTGTGGAAGACCAGGGAATGTTAAACAGTTTGTATTTTCAACGAAGTGGGCACGGGTCAGCTACTAGTCTATAGTTGTGTTATCGAGGTTTCTTTACGTTTGTGTTAAAATTAAATGGGACGTAATAAAGTAAAATATTCGCCGGTTTACCGTTTTCCAAAGCAAGTTCCTCTGAATATTTTCCATTACCCTTCACCTTTTTAATTAAATATATCAAATATAGATAGTGTCGATAATACTATGTAAAAGATAAAGAAATTACGATTTGCCTGTTTACTGGTAGACAAAACGGAAGATAGCCACGAGATGAAATCACCTGCGAGTTCTTCTTCTTTTTTTTGGACCTACGAGTTCAGCTGTCTAAAAAATTTGACAGTGACAGCCAAGTGACAGCGACAACTTTTCAAAATGATTTGTCATAAAAAAATTGTGTTTTATGTTTGTTTATTTAATTTAAACTGGAAAAGATATTTAAAAACCTTGTGCTGCATTCAAGATGGTAATATTTTTTTTTTACCATGAGTTTGTTACTGGAAGATAGTTCTTCATTTAAAGTCCCTAAATTGCTCGAAGATTTAGTAATAACTCTTACCGAAAATGATCGTATTGAACATATGCAGGATGACATATTTTTCTTATTGATTGTAATGCTGATGGTCGAAAATGACTTTGTTCCTGTACTTAATAATGGCGTTGAATGGGAGCAACATAAAGCAATTGATAAAGATCAACTCAGCTATTGGAAAAGAACAGGATCTTATGAAGTAACGTTTTTGATGTCCAGTTTCAAAGAAATTCCAATAAAATTAATTTTATGCCCTCTAGGCCCTACCATGTCGATAAATCTGCTTATAAATTATGATAATACTGATGTATATTCCGTGATATTACCTCACATCAAGTATGTAGTGGCACCCAAAGCACCAACTATACCAATGATATTTAATGATTTAAAAGATCTGTGTTATAAATATAAAGATAAAATCATAGTACCAGTCAAAAGTAGAATACTTAGTTACTATGGATTTCCTAGCGCAAGTTTGATTGGATTGCCTGCAGAAGTATTTATTTATTTGCTATTGTATCTTCCTCTTAAGGATATATTAAACTTATCAGAATCATGCAAACGGATCAGATATATTATAGAAACAGATAATTTTTGGCACAAACTCTTTATACGAGACTTTGGTACATGTAGTGATAAAGATGATTCATCTTGGAAGTCACTTTATATTGCAAAATATCAAGAAGAACAAGAGAAAAAAATCAAGGCATGTCGTTTGACCGGAGGTCTAAATTCTATGCTACCCATTTCTCGGTTTGGTGCTCATCTTGATCATCCACATTTGTGGGCACTTTTATTTGATTAATAATACCAAATAGAATTAATATATTTATTTGTATTTTAAGATTTATATGGTATACTGCATTAAACATTTTGCTCAAAACAATTGTTTTACTGTCTGCCCAAACTTGAACCATCACAATATTGTCACTATAATTTAGTAGCACATTCTTCATTATGCTATAAAAATAAAATTGATTTAAATGATTATTTTCTTTAATAAAGTAGTGAGTAGTGTATCTATCACACTTCTCATTTCATTAATAATTAAATAAAATAATTAACCTTTTAAATTATAATACATACATTATTCTTTTTATATATTATTTGCCTCACCTAAAAAAAAAGAAAAATAATAATAATTATAAACAACAATTTTGATAGAATATTATTTAACTTCGTATTTTTAATTATATTATAAAGAAAACTACATACTTAACAAGATGTAATTTATTTAAAGGTGACAGTTCAGAGAAATTAAATCTGGGTGTACAAGAAACAGTCACACACGGTAAAGGCGGGAGACACTTTTCTATTCCATTTGAATCATCTGCTGATAGTGACTTATGTAAGTATATTTTATTGAATTGTTGGCTCGTAATTTTTTATTTTTAGGCGTTATAAAGAAATCTTAAAATGCAACTTTTTAAGAATTTTTACTTTATGCTATGCGATTTAAAAAAAAATGGTAAATTAGTTTTAAGTTTTCATTCGTAAGTCGCATTAATCTTAAGTTAAAATACTGTAAATCCTATAATTCATACTTTAAATGTGGGTTATAAATTCATAATCGTCTAGAAAATTTTACTTTAAATATAAATTTTTAACTCATAGGCAGGCAGGATTAAATGCGCGCGTATTTTTTGCTTTAAATAAAAATGTTCCGAGCGATTTTTTCGCCACGAAGACTTGCATGCTTCGTTGCAAAAATCACTGGAGCACTCATGCACGTGTCTATGTGAAAATATTAGCGGCGCGGGGGATAGCTCAGACGGCTGGGGTGAGATGCGCGCTTGTCATGCGCCGCGCAGCCTCCATTCCTATCCTCGCGTCTGTGGCGCTACGATCTAGAGACTAGAGAACATTACGCGATTCGGGTGACGATAGTTCAGAAATAGTGGTAGTTTGTCACACGAGTGTCGTGATTATGTCCTGATGGGCCAGAGGTGAGCTCAGCCGTGGAGGGCTCCCGGGCGACACAGAAGCCGCCCTGGCGGTGCTACGGTCCGATGCTAACTCACAGCCGCTCCGACGGCGATTTTCCGATATACACCCGAGGTAAGGACTCCAATCGTATCCACTATCTTGTGAAGTTGTGACAGAGACGAACAACAAACCTACATTTTGAGCGAGCAATGATTTAAAAAATTTATTGCTTCCTGACATGATCGAACATCTGTAATTGATATTAATTTAGCACAATGTAAAGCGTTTATATAATTTTATGTTTGCCAATATGATAACACATTGGTACATCGAAATATGTAATTTAAGGACTACAAAGTTTTTTTTTAAAACAAGACACTTTTTTTATGGCTTTTACGTTCTATTAGCTTTTGTACGCGTTTTAAATATAAAGTTCAGGCTTCGTTGCGTCCACTGCACGGTTAAATAGGTTTGAGCTTTTAACAAGCTCGGTTTAACTTCTGGGGCAGAAGGGTATATCTATTATTAAGTATAGACAGCACGGTTTGTCACCCATCTCCCTATATCGTGATATGTATTTTATAAACTTACAATCTACATGACTATCTTTAATTACACATAATTCTACGGCAAACGTATACCTACTTACCACTGTTTCTGAGAACTATTAGTGATAAGGAAATACAATGATAGCATTTTACAGAAAACGTTGTTTGTAATTTTTAACCGACTTCTGTTTTACCGATCTCTGCACGCGTAACATACCGTAACCACCGTAGAAATGTGTTTTGAGTAGGGAATGCAATCCCTACTCGAGATTACAAATTTGAGATCCCGCGGGATCCCGGAATTGTCGGGATCCCGAGTAGTTTAAAAAAAAGTTAAATTCGGATGACTGAAAAAGCTAATAACTGCTTGTTTGTGATAATAAGGTTAACTAAATAACATATTACTCGAAAGAAAATAAAGACCTTTATTCTTTAATCTTACCAAGTAACTACAACTAGTTATCAGATTTTAACCCATATTATCCCAAAGTTTAAAAACACAGTAAGAAATTTTTTTTTACTTATTTAGATAAAAAGGGTTCTAAAACTGACAAAAATATTTTTTGTAATTTTTTATATATTATTTATAGTGAATTTCAGGACCGCACCTTAAATGGGGCGTTGGGATAATATGCCAACGGAACTTGTATGAACAAATAACAAACAGAGTTTTTAGTTATATACTATTTTATTAGTAAAATAACTTTTAGAAGGTACTTAATGGACTACATTAATGAATATAATTAAATGTGGCCAAAAAAATAATGAAAAAAACCATATTTAGTGGTATGAAGTGGTAAAAGTATCTTGTAAAAGATAAAAAGGCACCTTTAGTTTCTCCTGAAGCTGGTAAAGTTGATAAAGTTTAATGCAAACATTTATAGGAAAAGTAATTTGCCAGTACCACCTCCTAAACCTTATTCCAATTCTATACTTGCCAAACATTTTAACCTAAGAAGTCGAAATTAACATAGGTAAATTAGGTAATCAAAACAATAAGCATTTCAAGGGAATTAGGACGTGTGTAGCGTCGCTGACCACGGCCGCCCAATCTCGTCAATCTCGAACGGGATCTCGTCATATGCGGCGTCGGGATTGATCCCGAAAAATTACACGAGATCTCGCGAGATCGGGATCCCGCGGGATCGGGATTGCATTCCCTAGTTTTGAGTTTTTACTACACAAGAATTTACATACTAATATGTTAATAGATTGTATGGTCAAAATGACAGATTTCCTTTCTTCCGAAGTAACCATATTGTCAGTTATCTTGTATCATCTAGATCTATCTATAATTCTAGAGCATCTAGCATAATCTGCATAATACGCATAGTGTGGGCCAAACATCTGAAAGCTCCGTAAAAGTAAAGTTATCGGATGATAATAATTGTATGAAAAGCATGACGATGCCAATACAAATGACATTCGTTAACGTTACTTTTACAGAGCTTTCAAATGTTCGTTGGCCTCATTGTTGGATTAGAAATTATGAGCCATAAAGCATAAAATACTGATGTTAGAAACATACATAGATTGCAAAAATATTGTGCCCTTCCTATTGGGTTCGCTATAGCCGGGTAAGAAAGCTTCGATAGGAATCTCGAGAGATTCGCGAGAGGGATGCGAGAGGATTCTCAAAAGAAGAGTGTAAAATATTTGTAGGTCGTGTACAGTTTTGATCATGTAGAGATTACGTGTTTAGGACAATATTAAATCCTAAAAGCATTTATAGGTACAGGTCTGTTATATTCTCAATGTCGTATCAATTATTATAGTTGCAATGTCGTCTGCCCCTGACGTCTGGTACGTACACGGTACTACATACCAAGGTTTTCACCATTTAATGTTATTTATAATACCTATATTACCGTTAAACCGTGTTGATATAAAACCTATTCCTGTACTGATAAGAATTTTTCGGTTTGTGTCATCCCGAGGACATTTTCAAAACAGACGTCCAAATTCGGACATTTTTCATGTTCGTATATCGTATCTCTTTCTCAATCTCCTGCTTATATGATATACAAACAAGAGATTTAGAATCAAATATCCTTAAAAGCAGTTGTCTCCAGCCAAGATAAGATACAAACTTCTACCACACAAAAAGTTGTATGTACCATGCAAAAACAACTTACCTGAATTCGGGAATCTAGCTCTAAATTGTTGAAAGAACTAAGTTAAGAATGGCTAGCTAATGATGGCACAGACGGGAAAACTCTAATAATCAGTATATGAAATTGTGTTATCGCAATAATGTGATTTAATGGTAATTTTCACATTTATGTGTTTCACTTGTATTTTAATAGGTAACATATCAATGTTACTTGCTAAGAACTCAGCGATAAGTAACGCTATCAGCTCTTATCTAATCTATAGAATGTGTGTTGTCTTAGTTGTTACCAATATTTTGCTTTACATGGACATCTCTATAGTTTAGAAAAAGTTTAAAAGTAATGAGTGTGTAGTGAGTATTCGAACGATCGCCATGGACGATTTGTCCGTGAGGAAACAGACTCTGAGGCACAGACCGATTGATGATGACACTAGGAGTGAAAGTGGGATTGTAGATGATTCGAAACGTGACAGAAATAGCTGTAAGTGTTTTGTTTGTTCGAAATGAAGTATAAGTATAGTTAGATTGTGAGTAACTTGCGAGTTTCAGTCACAGCTTGTTTAGAATAGGACCCTGGCTCCGTCAACGGCGATGGAGTCGGAGTACCGCCGTTTTAGTGGGTAGCAGCCATATCCATTTTTCATTTCGGTCATTTACCATCTTCCGGACGCAGTGAGCGCATCCGCGGATGGAATCCTAGATCGCCCGCGGAATGCCTGAAAGCATTTCTCGGCGTTAAAAAATTTAAGAGCTAAGGTACAAAAAAAAAGCTGTATTTAAATATTCTTAAGACTATGTACCCCATTACAAGTCTATAATTCAAGAAAAAGGATATTAATTACGTATTATTTTTATTGTCTCAATGCAATCTTACATTACTTATGTAATTGACAATCGATTAGAAATGATCAACATATTGATAAAAGATAAAAAATACAATATATTATATATCAGCAATTAATATTTATATCGCACTACCTTTGTCTCGTAGACATCACTGTCATAATACAGATGATACAAATGGGGAAGTCTGAATGGATAAATTGGTATCCAATGTCCATCCATTCGTTTACTCCGATACGAGTTAACCTATTAGGATGGTATGCTTAGTTAAAGTCATAAAATATACGCTTTTGAAAAGGAATGATGGCTAGAGATCGCGTACCGGTGTACATATTTTAAATAGAAAAATATAAGCACATAATATCCAAGATAAAAGCACAACAAACATTATTTAAGAATGTTTGTTGCTTTCATTCTTAAATATATTAAATTATTCTGTTTCTCAAAAGGGGGTATTTTGAAATCAGTTTAAATTTGACTATTTATCTACTCCATCTTCCAACGTCTTATATTTTTAAGTTGGTAGCTTACCTTCATAGGTACTTATGTACTAACTTCAAAAATAATATTGAGTATATATATATAATACAGTATCCTTTTAGGATTTGGCCTGTAGACCTCCTAACTTGACATTTTTTTAACGGGTATTGGCCCACCTGACCTTCCCACTACTGCAACTCCAGTAAGCCAGGATCAACAGCGGTAACCAACCACGACAAACACTTTGATATGATCTCAGGGGTGCTCGAGGGACAACCTAAATCTGTCTTGGGATCCACAACGAAATTAATCAGAAGAAAAAAAAGAAGGAGTAGGAAGTATTCCAGTTTCCCTTCCCAAGCAAAGTGGGAGACAGTACAAATTGTAAATGACCCAAAAGTCCGACAAGTAAGGGGAAGCACCACGGGAATATTGACTAACCTAACCTAACTTGACATACCATCTTCTAATAAATTACCAAATCATATTTTGCAAGCTTTATTGCGTTCCGTCTTTGCGTTACTCTCTAATCTACATGTACCTAAAATAAAAGGCGGCTTCCGTAATTTAGTGGTTGCTGTTCAAGCCTAAATTCGTGGGATCGAATCCCACCCGTCCCAAGCATAGTTTAAAATACTCCTGGATTATGGATCCACATTAAATATATATGTATATAAAAATATTAAATATCCGTATGATGTATTTTCCGCTGTCATGTATCTTTAACACAAGTTCTTAGAGAACAGACTGATGTGATGTGAAAGCATATCGACGCTTGAAGAAAAAAAATGTTTTTGGCAGTGGTAGAGGGATCTTATGAATATCACATTACTTCTTGTAATTTATCACAATCTTAAATGTAAGATAGTTTTCACACGGCACCGCCGCGGCGCAGCTGCATTAATCTAGTTAGGCTATCGCTGTGTGATGTGTCGTGTGTAAACTATCTTACTTGTACTAGTAGGTATAGGTAGGTACTTATACTACCTATAATATATTATAAAAAATGTGGGGAGTTGTAAAATATTACAGCTATATTATTACTACTAAGTATTAATTTTAATTTAAGAAATAGCAATAAATATTATTTTGCATCTTTGTCGTGGGATGAGCGGGATTTCTCTTTGAATAATAATGACATTTCTGTTCTCTCTAAACCACTGAAAAAACTTGTTCGTCACCTCTATCAGACCGTGAAAGGCCATGACTTTTTGTCATTTTTTGCAGTGAAATGTGATACGGAAAATCCTCACGATAACGTTGCTTTCGCCACGAACCTGAAGATATTCTCTTGAATGTTCCCTAATCAACATCTTTGAAGTTGTTGAGATATTTACTAATTTATGACGGAATCTCAATACCTACTGCGCCAGGAGGAGGGTTATGTTTTTCGAGAGTGTATATTTGTATGTACCTATGTGTAATTGTTTGGCACGCTCTGTTAGCCTGTTAGATTCGTGTTTATTGTAGTAGTAACACTGAGAAAATCAAAATAAAAAACGCGAAGCGGGTTTTGTACTATTTGAATTTATTTATTTATTTATTTACACTATTTGCACAACGTATAATGGCGGACTTAATGTCGAGGGGCATTCTCTACCAGTCAACCATAGGGTGATGCAGAGACAAAATAAACGAAAAGGTACTGCAAAACGACGAGAGAAATATAATTACTATATAATAAATATATTATTTTCTGTTTTTTACTTAATTTTACTGTAAAATAATTTTAGTAAAACTTCTAAAGTCACCAAGGCGTATTATCCTCTAAAGTAAGACACTGTTTAAGGAAAGAATAAATTCAAGTTCTCATTTCTTCAACGAGTTACGACGCGGATGGAATAGTAATCTGTCGTAACTTCTCCAAGTACAAGCCGCAGGCTCTCCAAAATCTTTTTACATAACCCTGCTATTATTATATAATTATTATTGCGGCTTCTTATAGATTCATATAATTTTTTAAGTTAACTTTATAAGGGTTCTATTGCTTTTCAGTAAGAAAAAGTAAATAATATTTTGATATAACATATTAACAAACGTGTATTGGATCAAATACATAGTACTTGGTAGTGTTAATGTCAATAATGAGATGGTGTGTTGTTGTTAACTTTATTAATTGTATGTATTTCTAAGCTTTATTAAAAATATAGCGCCAAAGGCCTTTAAAGTCATGCCATATCTACTAGTCAAATAATATACCCTCCCCTCTCCCGCCGCGAATACTTTTTGAGACTATACCAGTTTTTGAAATATAAATTTCGAAGTTCTATTATATGCCACGCAAAATGGGAAAAGTTTGTTTGCGACAAATTATTTTTGTTCAATTACCCATTTTCTTTGAAAAAGAGTAAAACGGGCAGAATTCGCTTCTGGCACTCGCCGGCCGCTGCCGCGGCACGTTTCGCTCAGCTCGTGTGCAATCTTAAATGACTCACCTAACCTATCCTAGCCATTTTTATTCTAGTTCAAACACCTATTTTCCTTAACTAGAGTGAATCAGGCAGAATTCGCTTCTGCGCAATCTTAAATGTCTAACCTAACCTAGCCATTTTTAACACTACACACGTTTTATTTTTTAATTCCACATTTTTATTATTTTTATTAATTAAAAATAACGCTTATTATAAGAAAATAAAATGAATAGTATGTTTGGTTTAAAAACGTTAATCGAAATAGAATATTTTTGCATTTATTTAAGACATAAGGCTGTGTAAAATAAGGCCTTTGGCGCCTTATTAAAAAGAAAATCTGTCAAAAATACGTCAAAGTACGTCAAAAGTAGTCTAATCCCCATATGAATTTAATTTTTCAATAACTAAAAAACTACGAGTTTCCGCAACTTTTAATTTTGGTTAGTGACTCCTTACATAAAGCTCTATTCGCCATAAAAATTGCAGCCGCCAACTCGACCGACCGTAATGTACATTTTAGCCTTATCTAAAACTAGAGAACAAACTATATCAGCAGGGTAGAGTTTTCGTACGTATTTCTCTTTAGGTAGGTACTGTTTTACCGTTTCTTCCACTTGTATATAACATCGAGGCAATATCATTCGAGGATATTGCGTGTCGTGTAAATTATAAGTTATTTAATTGTATACCGGATTTACGTAATTTCAATAATTAGATTTAGATTATCCTAAATTGGATATGCGCTTTAACTCAAAATTAGGGGGTTCAATAATATTGCAAAGAACGTAGGCGTAGTAGATACGTAGTGCAATTTATCCTGAAGTAGGCAGGAGCGGCGAGCGGTGACGAATGAGGGTGCATGTGGGGTGGCCGTGGGGTTTGGCGTGAGGTAAGCCGATGCCGAGAGGTCGCTGCACCGGGAATAATTACTTGCTATACGTTATTGTTGTGTACGGCGATTGCGAGCGTCGACCGACTGCAGGTTAAATGATGTGCAACGAATATCAATGACTCCACCGATGCTGCGTTTTCGATTAAAGTGCTTCTTTGTATTTGTTACGACGATTTTAGTTCGTAGATTTCACTTTGATCTGCTATGATTCCTGTATCATGTTCCGTCAGTGATCATGCGTTAATGGTACTATTGGGTTAGGTTATGGAAACATCGAAGACGCGGAGCTCAAATTACCATGAATTGCTCGTTAATAGCTTAAAAGCAAAAGTTGAACGATTTTCACGGTCGGCTAAGGTTCGACGGTACACAATCTATCGAGGTAATAATGTGACGTCACCGCGAGTCTCATGAAACGCTCCATAGTGTAGCGGTTGTCACGGACCGAGGAGCAAGACGAGTGGAGTGCAACGTGCAGGGGCGAGAGACGAGCCCCCACTTCGCGGGCGGCGCGTCTCGGCCCGCGCGCCAGTCCGCCGCAGCGCGTTCCCCGCGGCACAGGGCGGCGATTCTCAGGCCTAGAACTCAGTTCCGAATATTAGTATATCCCGCTCGCACGCGCGGTAAATCTCATTTGCATGAGCGGGACAGACCGATAGTAAAAACTTAGTTCGAGGACTGAGAATTAGGGCCCTGGTACTATGTACGTATAGTTTTCGTTGTGCCGTCGCGCGTGTGTCTTTGTTTATGTGATAAGTCAGTGCAGTGCTTCTGTTTTATCGCTATCGTTTTATGGAAATGTGCGTGCAACATGACTATGTGCAGTTGACATGTCTCTAGGAGCGCCCATCCTGGCGGTGCGCGGTAACAGGACCAACAGTCTCGACCAACTGGATTTCCAAGAGCGCCGGCAGCTCATTGCGAGCTCGCTGTCCCTTACCGACTTTCTTCATGTCGGCGCTAAAGAAGTGGCGGCCGTTGCCGGTTTGTTGTTTATGTTGTTGTAAACAATGCGCTGTTTAACGGCTCGTTTTGATATTAATTACACGCTACTGCGTAATAGGTAGAGAGCTATTTGTACCACAAAAACTTAGCGGTTATTGTCAATTGTAGCGTGAACTGATAAAGGTAATAATATAATACGATTAGGTATCTATCAGGAACTGCGATTATCTGAAATTAATTACATCCTGAATTCCAAGTAGCTTGTCTAAACAGACATAGTGGTCAGTGGCTACGGCTAGCTAATTTAATTACTTACCTTTGCAGTGTTCTATTCAATATTCTAGGAACCTTGCGTGGTTTAATGTCTTTAACCCGATTTTATGGCTTAATAGTTGATACAATACGACTAGATTATGAATCGAATTATATAAAAGTACATCTGTGTATCTCTACTTGAACTCTACTAAACCATTATACTTATGTAATTATTGTTAGTTCTCTAATGGCGGTTTTGGATAGAATGTCACTGTCAAAAGGACGTTGACACCAACACCCTTGGCATGTTGCTAAATTACTTAATTATATTAATTTAATTAAACAATGGATTTGTCTGAAATTAATAATATAATCATACAATATAGTAAGTAGGTACCTGTGGCTGTGTGCACTATTAAAAATAAGTTTTTCTTAGTAGTGTATATATTTTTGTCATTATATTTCACATTGCATTGAAGACATACACGAGAAACTTGCTAAGATGTAACACAATGGATAATAACAATGTTCGTACATTTCGGTTTGATCATCGGATACATCATACAAGGTTAGCACTTAACAGATAGATATTTAAGTTTGACACGCGATGTTATATACGACCCGAACCAGCATGCAATCTGTTTTTATCATTACAAAAAAGTAATAATCTTCGTCCCGTATTTAAAAATACAAAAAGTTTGTCGGAGAACGATTAACTTGGCTTTTGTGAATTGCCGCAGACAAAACTAAGAGGGTGCATGGGTCAGATTTATAATCAGTTTTTGTGTCGTATTCACCAGTTCCTTAAAAGATAAATAAAGTATAAATTGTAGAACACAGCTATCCGTGGGGTGCTGAAGAAAGAATGTTGTAAAAGGGGACAAAGGGAATAAATGACATCCGGTAAATGGGCAGCATCGTTTCCTCAGACCTGTTGTCGAGAGACACTGTCAAGGGTTACAATTTGCAAATATAGGTAACTCCCCCATGAGGCTGTAATGTTAATATTTTTAGTTAGGCTTATGTCCAGAAGTGAACGGCATAGCTGAAATAATAATGCTGACGACACAATAATAAAATAAATAATAAAGCGCCATCTAGGTTGCTAAAAAAGCTTTTAGTCCTAAAAACATTAAATAAATATAATATAATATTCCCCTGCGAATAATATTTTTACCAGGAATATAAATTCGGTGACTAGTTCAAGATGGAACACGTGTCAATGTTTTCTCTACAATATTTCTTTATTCCCAAAATAAAAACGGTCTCGTTTGCATACAGCCTCACCTGTAGCCAAGGCACTTTTCACAAAAGTTTTCTTAGATATTTGAGAAATCAAGGCAAGCAGGCCTCCGAGTAACGGTTCATAAAATATTAGAATATTTATACTATAATAGTAATGCCAGTTAACAATATGCAATTAATATCAGTCACTAGAATTGGAACTCTAAAGTTTTACATTATGGCAAATGGCAATAATAAATTATGACATGGCCATTGGCCACCATAATATTAAAATAAAGTGGATTTTAAGAAATAATTAATCAAAAACAAGACATTTATTCAGAATCAATTTTGACAAAAATGGTTTATGAACCGATGTTCGGCGTCTCTGGATAGTTCCCGAGAGCCCAGCGGGAAAAATCAGTGTTATAAGACCATCTTTACTAAAAAGATGGAAAATTAATGCTTGCAGTGTTATTGTAACAAGTCAGAAGTTGAATGTACCTAGTCAACAAAACAAACGAGATACGAGTACAGGATTACTCCACTGAACGTAATCTAAATCTTCTTATATATTATATAAAAATGAATTGCTGTTCGTTAGTCTAGCTAAAACTCTAGAACGGCTAAACCGATTTGGTAATTTTTGGTCTTAAAATTTTCGTGGAAGTCCAGGGAATGTTTAAACTGTTTTTTTATTAATTTTTTTTCATGCTCAACGAAGTGAGCACGGGTCAGCTAGTAATGTATATTTACTTTAACTGTTTATATTTACTTTTACTTTAAAAGAAAATTAAATAGTGCATGAACATTGAACAGCCTAATTGGATAGTTAACAATCCTTATAATTCATAGTAATGAATAGACCATACCATGATACCAGACCATATTATAGTAGGGGAGCCGAAGAGGGGATTTTTGTAGTAACTCGAGCGCGTCAGATTAAGATAGTATATGTGTCCCACATGCTTCTGGTAATCTAGGCATGATTTTTTAAAATTTGATTGGCGGGGTTAAAACAACTTTTATAAAGTATTAAAAATTTTATTCGTTACGTCAGATTAAGCTTGGAGATGTTAAGTAGGTATAAAAGAAGCTCCAACCGAAAGCACTGATGATTTAAAAGTCAGGTGAGCTCATAGGGACTTAAGTAAAATTTAAAAAGTAACTCAATATTTTTAAATAATTGAGTTTCTCAAATATTTTATATTGGAATTAACGTAATACTCTTGTCATTCTTGTCGATTCTAACGATAAATAATCTATATTAAAATACTATTTCATTACAATTTTGTTGTTTCAAAGTTTAAATAGGGCTGTTTCCGCTCATTCCACTACTAAAATAAAAAAAACTATCATATGTTTTTTCTTCCTAACATCTTATCACCAAAACCAACTAGATCTCCGCAACGCTCGAGTAACTACACGTTTTGCATTATGGGCTCCCCTACTATTATAGGTGTCGGATAAATTAGCTTTAATCTTATATCGCAACTTGAAGGCGTACGGTCAAGTTTAAGAACACAATGGTTTAGTTTTTGTTGGGTTCCCGCCCACCGCTGGCAGGCATGTTATGTTGATCTCATCGGGTTTAACACTTGGGCCAATGACCAGTATTGTTTTGGACTGACTCATGTTTTCATTTTTTAACTGTACCCGAAGACGCTGATTAATCACACAGCCCGTGGGTAGCTTGACCGTGTCAGGGATTTGGGTAGCCGAAGCTGCCGGTCATCACAGGGCTACGTTAATCCCTGACATGACCAATTTGCTTGGTGTAGTTATAGTTATCCTTAGAAGTAGAAATGTTCTGTTCTAGTCTCTATTAAAATATGTTATTACGGAATCCCACATGAACACTGAACTTTTTCGGGCTTTTCGCATGCCAAATTTTATCATAATTGGTCCAGCATTTTGCGCTTGAAGCAGTAACCAAACATTGTAATTATTAACCAAAAAATGTTGTATTGTAGATATTTACTTCATGCTCATGAAGGTATAGGTAGACTTTATAAGGCTGTAATGTTAATATTATTGATTCCAGAGAAATTGTTAATACATTTAAGATGTTAAATATCAAAAATACTGCTGATCTCTGGGGCATGTCTACAAAAATTATGAAATCAATAATTGACCCTTATTTAAAGCTGGGAATAAATCTGATCCGACAAATTACAGACCTATATCGATTTTGCCGACTTTTAGTAAAATATTTGAAAAATTAATTTTAAATCAGTTATTAGTACATTTTAATATAAACAATCTATTACATAATAATCAATATGGTTTTACTAAGGGTCGATCCACAACGGACGCTGGTATAGGTCTGCTTTGTAATATTTTTGAAGCTTGGGAGAGGTCGCAGGATGCGTTGGGTGTGTTTTGCGACCTTTCCAAGGCTTTTGATTGTGTTGAGCATGCTACATTGATCAGGAAATTAAAGCACTATGGCATAAGGGACTCAGCCCTCAGCCTTTTGAGTTCTTATCTTACAAATAGGATTCAAAGGGTGGAGGTAAATAGTAAACGGTCCACTGGGACTAAAATAGAATTAGGTGTCCCACAGGGATCCATTTTAGGCCCATTTCTTTTTCTCATCTATATTAATGACTTACCTTATCTAGTTAAAGATAAACATGAGATAGTATTATTTGCCGATGACACTTCACTCATTTTTAATGTGAAGCGACAACAGTCAAATTATGACGAGGTAAATAGTGCTCTCTCAAAAATAGTACATTGGTTTAATGTTAATAACTTATTATTAAATTCTAAAAAAACTAAATGTTTAAAATTTACTTTGCCCAATGTTAAGCAATTACAAACCAATATACTATTAAATGATGAGAAAATGAAACTAGAGGATTCCACTGTGTTCCTGGGTATAACACTAGATAGTAAATTACAGTGGGGTCCTCACATTGCCAATCTTGCAAGTAGGCTCAGTTCTGCAGCATATGCGGTTAGAAAAATTAGAGAAATTTCTGACGAAGACACGGCGCGATTAGTATATTTTAGTTATTTTCATAGTAGGATGTCTTACGGCATTCTCTTATGGGGAAATGCCGCCGACATTAACACAATATTTGTGCTGCAGAAGCGGGCAATACGTTCAATTTACAAAATGTCCTCTTTTGAATCTCTAAGAGAGAAGTTTAAACAAATTGGTATTCTTACCGTTGCTTCTCAATACATTTTAGACAATGTGTTGTACGTTAAAAAGAATTTAAGTAATTTTAAAATGAAAAGCGACAATCACAATAGGAACACTAGAAATAAGCACAAGCTAGATATACCGGTGATCAGACTGAGTAAAGTTAGTAAATCATTTAAAGGTCAATGTATACGCCTGTACAATATAATCCCAAATAACGTTCAGAGCCTCCCTATCAATAAATTTAAAATTGTAGTTAAAGAACGTCTTTGTTCTAAAGCTTATTATAAGGTCAATGATTTTGTTGACGATTGCACACCTTGGGAATAAGATGGCCACATGCAAGGCTACCTCAATGTACTTTATGTACTCTGTCTTTTGTTATAATATATAGATTAAGTTTTTACATTGTTAACATATTATGTTTACACTTTTTAAAAAAAGAACAATTTTCCATCTTTTTGCTAAAAGATGGCCCCGTCCGAGTTTCTTACGCCGGTTCTTCTCGGCGGGCTAGGGTTGAACCGGTGGTAGTATTTTTGTTGACTTTCCGAAAATAGCTTGTTAAGTTTAACTTGGAAATAAAATTTTTTGAATTTGAATTTGAATTTGAATATTTTTTTGTTAAACTTTTTGCATGTTGTATCTGCAAGACATTTTTGTTGGACTGGCATCGTTGCGATTGTCAAACATTGTCTTGTAGACACCGAGCTCTAAGTATAAGAGCTAAAGATATAGTTTATGTGGACGAACAACTCACGTCAAATATTATTTGAGATACCAGTCACGTACTTTACGAAGTCGCATTGAAATTTATGTATGCATGCCTTGGCAATCTGCGTTGCTTTTACGATTATCCTTAAACAATGTCTACATAAATTTGTCTCAAGCGATACCTGCGAGCTTACTCCCGACACAATCGAGAACCGAATCCGTTCGATATCAGTGGTTTTTCGTACTTTATTTGGTGAATTACTTTGAAACTAATCAGAATAAAGAAAATTGTTAGATCGTAACTTTTTGTACTCCCGACCATATCAATCGACTGAGAATCATAATAAACAAATGACAATTTATTAGGAAGTACGCAGCATGATCGTATCTGAATCAAAATCAAATCAGTTTGGAGAGTAAGGCCCCTGGCTTTTACGTATTTATTCAAAATCTACAAATTGTGTTAACCATTTCAATTTCTTTCTTCTGAAGCGATAATAATAGTACGTTAAAACGTGTAGGAAGGATGTGTAGTAATCATTAGATACATATTTGATAGTTAAGAGTCCGTGGGACGCGTGAGAAACAGATAAGGTATAATATTATATTGTGAACTAGCTGTGCCCGCGACTCCGTACGCGTGGAAAAGTAATTTAGGGCAGTGTTATAATAAATCTGTTTTAAAAATATTTTTAGTTATAAAAACTGTCGTCGAGGTATTTAAAAAACTACTTTATGTTGACAATTCCTACTACCAGCTTGACAAACGACCGTGTATAATTACTATAATGCGAACGGGACTACTTGATAGTACGCTCACATACACGACGAACATCTAGTACTAAGATTTGTATGGATTTTGCGCCGC
Source organism: Celastrina argiolus (assembly GCA_905187575.2). Classification (NCBI taxonomy): domain Eukaryota; kingdom Metazoa; phylum Arthropoda; class Insecta; order Lepidoptera; family Lycaenidae; genus Celastrina; species Celastrina argiolus. The sequence continues at coordinate 11,326,239 of LR994587.1, forward strand.
AGCGACTGCAGACGATGATCGTTTCCACGCCGACGCTGCTGGTGTGGCGACAATGATATTAAGACAGCGCGCCGCAAAATTTTGCGGTATTTTAGCCTTTAGGTGCGTAAGTCCGACTCGCACTTGCCCGGTTTTTTATTTATTAATAACCAAACATGTAGGTACTGATTATAAATCACTTCACTGTTAAAGTACTGATTTTATACAGAAAAGTAGCAAAATATAGAAAGTCCCAAAAGAAAGAAAACAAACCTAAGTTGTACCTAACATAAAAACCATTCGGTCCATAATAAAAACTAAGAAATAAAAATATCAAGAAAAACATAAATCTAACTTATATTGACATAACTTTTTTAGTTTAACTGTAAGCACAATACTTATGTTAATCAAAATTCTATGTAGGTATTATGCAGTTATCGAATACATAATTTGGACAAAGAAGACTATAAAATGTACAGTAATAGTAGGCTGTAGTATGAATTTTAACGGACGGAATGAGAACTATAATATACAATGCATAATAATATTATACATTGCTAATGATGCACGCTGAGTTTAACTCTCGGATAACGTATTGTATAAATGAAGGTACCTACTCAACTTTGCTATAATTGTATTAAAAGTACGGCATTTGGCGTATAGATGTCGCTATTATGGTCTGCTCTGCATCGCGCTATCGCTTGTAAGATAGATTTGTATATGAGAATACTCTATCAATATTATGATATTTGGCAAAAAAACCCATAATATAATAATCTGATAACACATATCCAGGACAGGCCGCAAAAGGCTAGAATTTCAAAAGGTATCTCGATTGGAATCGAGTTGTATCAACAGTTTTCCCCTGTAACACAGTTTAGTAACTATCAAGATGTTTTTTAACGTATGTATATATTATAAAATAGAAAAAACAAAATAAAGAGCAATATATTTATGAAAATCTTAAAACTGTTTTTAAAATTCCGTACCTCAAAAGGAAAAAACGAAACACATATTATAAGATCATTTCCATGTCCGTCTGTCTGTCAAGACCCTTTTACTCAGAAACGCGTGTAGGTATCAAGATGAAAATTATATAAAATACTCAGGATACCTACTGTTCCTCGAAGCAGTGAAAAAATCAGACTTCTTAGCCAATGCAACCAAAAGCAGTTGCTTAGGTATGTCGCTAAATTTCGTCATTTTCGACACTCGTAAGGGAATCAAAACCTAAAGGGTACTTCTCGTGAACTCAAAATCATAAAATTTGAAACCAAGCAACGTCTAAAACCATACGTTTTTAGTAACATTATAAAGATAGTAAAAATATTTTGATTTTTTAAAACTTAGTACCGTTTGTCATGAATGTGTATAATTGAAACTTATAACAAATACTTAGGTCTCTAATATATTCAAGCTGTAACCAAATCAAAATTCTATGTCAATCAGGTTTGTATGGAGCTCTCGGTGCGCAAGTCCAACTCGCACTTGGCCGGTTTTTAATTACATATTTACTTATTACTAACCTACGCTAACAAATATGTATACAGTACCTACTTATCACAAAGGACTTTACAGTAAAAGTACTAACTGATTTTATACAAATAACTTTCGTAATAAACTCAAGAAAAAAAATCTTAGATTGTCCCTACCTAGCAAGCCTAAAACTAACAAAATATAAAAGTCACCCCCGCGGCCCCGGTGCGTTTGCTGCTAATACAATTTGAAGCGGCGCGCGCGCGCGGCGGCGCACGGCTCCCGGGCCCGGCGCGCGCTTCCTACAAACGTCCAGCAAAAACGACATGATCTTTTAAAATTGTCATAACTTTTTTATTTATGAACCGATTTACATAAAACAAACACTAAATGTTAAGTGAAGCTTGCCGCAATATATTAGTTAAAAGTACATCTTAATCGGATAAGCCGTTTCTAAGATTAGCGTGCACAAACCCACAGACAAACAGACAAACAGACAAACAGACAAACAGACAAACAGACAAAAATTTCAAAAATCATAGTTTTGGGTACTATTGCGTAAATAAAGGTCCCCTATCATATTTTTTTTCAAATATCTTCAATGTACAGACACGACTCCTCTACAGATTTATTATATGTATAGATGTACAGGTATTCGAGTGGTATAAAAAGAAACTAAGTTTACATTAAACCGACTACAACAACTAAAAAGCATAAAATAATACTTTTATAATGTATTTACAATTAATGTTCTTTTTGAAGTCGGTGTCAGCAAACGGAGTTTCAAGTCAGCAACTTTATTATGTTGTTCTTTTACCTGATCTCAGTTGAGATCCAATCAAAACATAACTTGTTAAAATCGCCTTTTTGTCTCGCTATTTAGTTCTTTTGCCGTAAAAAGTGAGATCCATGTGATGCCAAGCCGGGGTAAGTCGGGCGGGTCTAACAACATCATTATAGTGATCATATCAATATTATTAAAGATCTTTTATGTTTTAAATAAATAGTAGACTAGGTATACCTATATTATAAATAGTAGACTATAAATACTAAATAGTATACTTATATAAAGGAGTAACCGCATTTCAATCAGACTTCATTCTAAGATCATCCCGTACAAACATTCAAACTACTTGCTTTTATCATATGTAATGTAATTGGTATGTATTAGGTTTGAAAACAGTAGTAAATATAGAATCGTCCCTGCTTGTCTTTTAATACATAATAAATGTAGGTTATTACTTATTACTTTATTAGTCATCTGATTTAGTATGATGAATAGCGTTATCCAAAATATTCATTATGTTGAATTGCCCCATATTATTTTTAAGGACATTATATTAACTTCTATATTAAAAGCAAACTTTGATAATAAAACCTGCGTTCTAAAGCTATTCTCCAACACGTAGTATGTGTTGTCTGGGTAAATATAATATGGAGACTTATCTTTTAACAATATTTTTCCCCAATGATATTCACTTTCACGAAAGATAGGTAAAATGTTAAAACAATTCACAGAATGTACAGTCAAAAAGTATTAGACCTTTTTTGTTACATATTATGTTACTTAGATTTTAATGCATAGTATATTGGTAGTATATATTATAGTGTATTTATGTTTTATTTAAAGTCTAAAGTAGGTCTTTGCATCCTGTTGGATAATTTATACAGTATTCTCCGAGCGAAGTAAACACTCTCTATATACTGTAGTGGCTAGGACGTGCGGTTTTAAAAATGTTACATTATTGCCCAGCACATGTACGGCATTCTCACAACATAGTCGTCCTAGTCCAGAGGAATGTCTGGTTAATACGTCTGGGGCCAACCAGGAGCTGTGGTTGTTGGTTGGTTGGTTTCCTCACGATGTTTTTCTTCACCTTTAGAACGTCCGTACTGAAGATCTGAAAAAGTCTCTTTGTTACATGCCACAACCTGGGAATTGAACCTGTACCCTTTCGAGTGCTAATCAACGGTCTACTCACTAGTTGAAGTCTATGTTACTTACAAATATTCGCCCAAAATTGTTCCTAGACTAGCTCAAAATATTGAATACTCAATCGATGCTAATATAAATTGAAATAATATAAATAAATGATTCATATAAAATGGAACAAACGAACGTACCAAAGTATACTACAGTAGGGCAGGTGTCCTCATTCGTTTGAACAGAGTTGTATTATCACATATTGTATTGAACGGACTTGATGGTGAATATGAAAGCTATCTGTATGAACGAATGTAAAATACCCACTGTTCGGACTGTTCCCCGCGGTATTGTGATGGGCGCGGGCATTCTTGACAATAGAGTCACGACTCACGGCGCAATCGAACCGTGCATGCATAGTTTTGGATACGAACCTCGCTAGTCACTCAGCTCTTGTATTGAATTGTTTGTCGCGGTATCTCTGTGAAGGTCTTGGTTTGGAAATAGTTGTGCAACCATTTGCAGTTCACGTATCTACCGAAAGACTAGATTATATTTTTCAAGTTTATCTACCTTTATAAATCGTAATTTAGGGTTATGTACAGAACAGGAATTGTTACAAATGTTTGCTAGTTGTTGGTCAGAAACGAAATAATTAATGTTTTTAATTGCATGAATTAATGTAATTTAAAGGCCAATGCATAGTTTATATATTATATGGTTATTTTTAGTTTATTATGCTATTTATCTCAAGTAATGTTGAAAATATTCAAATCAAGTACATACTACATACGTTGTGTATATTGTAATGACTAATGAAGTAATGACAGTAATAAGTTCCATTCACCTTCCTTCTCAGACGGGAAGCCCTTTTTTTGACAGAGGCACAAAGTAGATAATAAAACAGGGGGAAATACATTACATAATCCCCTACCACCAGTGACCACCGGGGAAGACGGGAAGCCCTATCCTGTAACATTTTTTTTTGTAAATAGTAGTAGTGTAAATAGTAAGATGACGAGTAAGGTGATGCCGATAGGAAATCTATGTTCCTGGGTCATAATCATAAAAATCGGAAATAATATAAAAGTATCATATAGGTATATTTCCGTTGTCTTGTAACCTGTAGGCTGTAACATAAGCTCCTCGGATACTTAGCACGGGGTCAGATTGACGTATAGTTCGTCCCTGATAAATTTAACCTGAAGGTAAACAAACCGAAAACATAGAAATTTTCCCATAATCACATATTGTTGACACTTATCGACACTTTCACAGGTAAAAGGATTAAACAAAAGGATTAAACTTCATTATCCAATACATTTTATAACAATTAAACAATAATTAATATGTTTAAACATCAAATGAAAATCTTCCACATAAAAAATACGCCATTTTGACACTGCCGATTGTAGAATCTTAGCCTATATTCTATGGATTCATAGCAAACAAACTTTATTGTATTATTATTGGCCAATTAACATCACTGACTAGTCTTTGGTTGTGTCATAGACGGGTTTGTTTACGTTTATGTTAAATTTATCTCGGACGTACTATAGTGTGAAGCGTCCATAGATATTATTATAATATCTACTGTCACCACCGTCGCCATTTTTATTTCATCTAAACTGTAAATAAACCCTATTTTTGCCGTCCAAATTATTGAACTCTGTATTAGCTGTGCACGGCTAACGAATTAAGGTGCGGTTATTTAATGTTGACTGTTTTAAGGTCGAAATGTCACTAACCCTATATCTAATTATATTAACCCAGTTCAAAGCGAAATGCGTAATGATATAAATTAGGGGATTCCCTTAGCGCTCATGTAAGTTAACTTTTGTAGAGTTTTTATGGCTTTAATATAATTTATAAGATTTCCTCTTGAAATATTTTTTCTCTAGATTACTAGACTGAAATTGGGTTGTTATAGTCCACATAATATGACCTTTTTCTTGTACAGATCTTTACTACATATTCTTATTTTAGTAAGCTCGTACTTTAAGGTTGTCCTTAATGCTTTGTACAATTTTATATGTGACAATAAAATATTAACTGAAATAATCTATATTTTATTCAGCTATTACTCCTTCGAAGGACTATGACGTATTATATTATTATCCTTATACACATTAAGGTTACGTACACTTTACCACAAAGTAGATAATAAAACTTTACTACAAGTATATCAACTAATGACAGTACTGTAGCTCTCTGAACAATTACAAATATACAAGAAAGGTTTGTCACGTTTACGATATACATAATACATATCTCATCTATTTAAAAAAAAACCGAAGGGTTCCGCATAAAAATCACGTTATTTTATTTTTTTATATTTGTTGTTACAGCGGCAACAGAAATACATCATCTGTGAATTTAACTATCTGACTAACAAGGTTCATGAGAGACATCCTGCTGATGGAGGGATGGACGGAGTTCATGCCAAAATTCAAATTTATTTTATTTCAAATCACATATTACATAATTTTGATTATATATTACAATTAAAACAAATGTAGTAAAGTAAATAGACGAATGTATGAATAAATATAGAAATTTAATAAGGATATTATAGAAACGAAGAAGCAAACATTTAATATTTACTGTAGCAAAGGTCAACTTAATAAAACTAACAAAAAATTTAGACACTAATAAATTGTAAGTAAATAAGCAAAGAATTGTAAACCATAAAATAAATATATAAATAGTAGTAATAAACAAGCAAACAATTGTCCCTGTAGAATAAATAACCTTACAAATACAAATAATTTAGGGCCAGTAAAATTATATGTGTATTACAATTAAACGTTCTACAAACCCGAATGCTTGTACACTTAAGAAAGTATACCTGAAGAATTGCATAACAAAGTTATATCATTATGCACATAGACATTACAAATTTAGAGTGGTATTGTCGACAGCTCGCGTGTCTTCTAGTGTTGCGGATGTCCGTGGGCGGCGGTGACCGCTCACCGTCGTGATCGTGTCTGCTCCTTTACTGACTTAAGGCGAGGAGTAACCGCAACTAGCGCCACTATTTTAAAATAATTTTTACAACGACACAAAGATCTTATTAAAAAAAGTAATCGGTTCAAACTTTAAGTAAATAGTTAAACAAATTTATTGGCATTTAATTACAGCTCTAAATCCTATACTGTATTTACTCTCGTAAGTAATAACTAAAACGGCCGTATATATATTACTATAATAAATTAGTTTAACTATTTACTTAAAGTTTTAACCGATTACTTTTTTTAATAAGATCTTTGTCATTGTAAAATTTATTTTAAAAAGAGTGGCGCTAGTTGCGGTTACTCCTCGCCTTAAGAGGAAACATCACGGTTGAGGGAAATACAAAGTAGGTATTTATAAAATCTATTGCTGTCTCGCAGTCCCTTAGCTAGTCAGCACTAGGGCGATAGAGACAACTGCAACATGAACTAAAATAACCTGTTAAAAGTACAACAAATCGACGTTTGGGGGACTCCTGTTTCCTCCTCCAAAACTTAACCGATTTAGATTTTTTTTCATTATAAACAAAAAAAAAGGCTTGAGCTAGGTTTCTATGTTTTGATTTTATTGTATAATGCAGTCAAATTTGTTTCCTGGATGTTTAAACACAGCGAAAAGTCTGTTTTTTTTTAACGACCATAATATATATCATTAAATAATTCATATATTAATATATATATTATTTGTACGTTTATAACTATAATATATATATTATAGTTATAAACGTACAAATAATACACATAGATATTCAGGAAAAAAATTGTTACTCTAGCGGCACTATCCAGGGAGGAAACAGGGGTCGCGTAGACCCCTATTTTTGTATTGAAGAAACAGGCGTGATGTTTCCTCTTAAGGGTCTCACGGTCTACTTTTTGTAGGGTCGACAATCGGGCAGATTTTTCCTCCATATTTTCCGACCGACTTTTTGTAGGACGTGTGTAAGACTTTTAAAATCAGTATGTTCTATTTTTCACCTACAGAATGTTGATCATCTATTAAAGCTCGTGGTCTGTGGGCACCGTAAGCTGAATAATGTATAAGTACATTTTTTGTAAAAAAAACTAACCCGACTACGTAAACTTTATTTATTGAAATCGAGCCAGGTAGTTTACGCTACGGCATCTACTCTCCCTTTTGGAGTCTGGTAAAAATTCAGTTTGAATACTTCCTAAACTAAATATATGGCAGATATGTAAGTTATCACTCACGTCGTTTTCTCAAAGGACTTATCACCTATTCAACTTTTTTTTGCAGCTAAAAAACAAAATGGCTCGGCAGTGCGGACGAACAGCCTCGGCTCGGGCGCCCGGACTCCACCGGCAGAGAGACCCAAGTCCAAGTTCTCAGCATTCGGCAGACTGTTCAAGCCCTGGAAGTGGAAACGGAAAAAGAAGTCGGAGAAATTTGAGGCTGCTTCTAGAAGTAAGTTTATTTTTTAAATTATCTGGAACGGGCTTAATATTCTATATTGCTGTTTAAAAACAGTCGCAATTATCATCATCTGACACACTGGCACTAATGACGAGAAAAGAGTAAAGACTAATAAATAATTAAGGTCTAGGCTTAAGACAGTAGTCCTCCATGTAAGTCATATGTGGGTTAACAGTGGATTAGAACCGCCCAGGAGCAATATTATTGATTAATATTATATTCAATAACATACCGGCTTATACAATTATACCTACAGCCGAAAATTATTATCTTGTTTTGTTTGATCTCTAATTACTGAGTTAAACACCAACGCAGTGTTTCAAGTAATAATTATGCAAATAGACATACACTGTATAAGTACATAGCCGTGAGTCATAGTTATGTAACAAGTCATAAGATACGGTTAATGTATCGTTTGCCCGCCATCTCCATGGTGGTTGGCGCCACGATAATATTCCTAGTACGTGCAAAATATAAGATTATTTTATTATTATTGTATTATTCGAAAATGCATTTACGTTTAAGTAACTCCATACTTAGCCCATGCTTACCATAGTACAATTGCATTTACTATTAAAACTACTTAATATGCCTTGGTTTTTAATTGTTGAAATAACCTTGAAAGTCTGAAAGCCTAAGGGCGTGTTTCACCAAGCAATGTTAAATATCATGTTATCCCTCTCGTATTTCCTGTCAACGAATGAGATGGCATGGTATTTTAACATGGCGTTAACTTTAACATTGCTTGGTGAAACACGACCTTAATATGACAGCCAAAATTTTGTAGAGACAGAATTAATTTTTGTATATCATTGTTTTACTATCACTTATCTATTAGTAGTAAAAGATAAAGAAAGAAAACAATAGATTTATTAAAAACAGATATTATAGTATATTTTATTAATTATTTTTTATTTCTCCAGCTTTAGAAAGGAAGATATCCGTCCGAGCAAATAGAGATGAGTTAGTTCAAAAGGGAATCCTTCTACCCGAAAGTCCTGTGACCCCGGTACCTGAAGGCGGTAAGATATTGACATTTGAGACTTAGGGCGTGTTTCACCAAGCAATCCTTCTCTAAATGTCGTATTGTTCTATCGTAATTTCTATCAATGAATGACAAGCCGTTAACACTAACATGCATTTCACCAACAACACCAGCATGTAAGTGTTAACGAAGGATTAACTTTAACATTGCTTGGTGAAACACGCCCATATTATACGTAGCACTAGAAACGTAAACAAGAATTAAAATTAGGAATCAGCAGTTTCTGATTGCCTAAACTAGATAAGCCTGATTAAGGCCGCATTTAACTTACAGGATAAACGTTTAATTTGTATAATATTTTTGAAATATCTTAGAATCATTTATCTAATCTTAATACTGTTTATTTTTAAACACTGCTATATCTTTAGATCGTTAAATTTGTTTTTCTCGAAAAATGCGCGTCGGAATTGATGCTTACTTATTTTAAATTAGATTTTTGCTTCTAGAGCTTTTTTTTAAATAGTTGGCAATGGTTTTTAATTTGGTTTTCTGTAATTATAACAGGTAGTTTATAATGTAGTGATTACCTACTATTTATAGCATGTATGTTCGTAAGTCTTGAGACAGGGTATAGAGAGGGACACACGGTAACTATGTGCCTACTCGAATTCTCGATCACAATGCTCTGATCTCTCATTGTTCGTTGACGACTTATTGTCCCGTCTATGTGGTCGTTGGCTCGACTTGCTACCCCATTATTGAACTCAATGAACGTATACTTTTTTTGCTAAGCGTATTAAATTAAATATTTCTTGACAGACTACTGTACTATTTTAACTACTGTATAGTTGAAATAATCACCATTCATCAGAGAGTAGGTAGATTATACAAATGTCCGTTGCTCAATACCATTAGCAACAGATAAAGGATCTCCTGTGAAATAAACAGTTGATAGGAACATGACTCATCATCAAAACAATTCGAAACGCTGGAAATTTTAAATGCTTTTATCTCATGTGTAAAATGATCTAAACACAGATTGCAGACCACAGTATGTATAAATAGGTACAAAGGTACAATCAGCAGGACAGGTCGATAACCGCTAGAGCATTTTAAAATTGAAAATACTCACTGGGAAAGTTATCAATTGTAGTTCTACTGTTATAATTATTATAAATGTGCTCTAGATCTACAAATAGAACGCAAAATATCAATCCATAAATGATAACCCTTTGAATGAATTTTGAATTCATGATTCTCTGTAGTATAAAATTTTATGTTGCCGGTAATGTGTGTAATGATGGCTATGTATAAAATACCTAGGTAATTAAAAAAATACCTAGATCGTCCAGGTAATGTATGAAATTATTTAAATGTTATTGTCTATTCACCGAAAGACATTAAAACACGAAATAAAATCAAAAATGTCTTTCGGAAATCTGTGTTTTTCTAAGGAGGTGAAACAAACGATGAATGAAAAAGTCTTTTACTAAAATGCATTAAGAACGCAGCTTTATTGTATTATATTTCTATTTTAAAAGTCCTTAATGTCTTTTAAATCTCGTGTTGCTTTTTAATTGAGAAACCTTAATATTGGCTCAAAATTGTCCTTGATAATAAGCAATAAAGTATAAGAAACAAAACAATTCTCTACAAATCATAAGCAGGTTTACTGCCTAGTAAAAAAAAAAATTCTTAAGAGGAAACACCACGGTTGAGAGAAATACAAAATAGGTATTTATAAAATCTATTGCTGTCTCGCAGTGCCTTAGCTAGCCAGCACTAGCGCGATAGAGACAACTGCGACTTGGACTGAAATTACCTATTAAAAGTACCAGAAATCGACGTTTAGGGGATTCCTGTTTCCTCCTCCAAAACTTAAGCGATTAAAATATTTTTTTCTGTATTAGCTAAAAAAAGAATTGAGCTAGGTTCCTATTTTTTGCTTTTGTTGTTTATTGTGGTCAAATCTATTTCCTAGATATTTAAACATAGCGGAGCGGAGTCTGGCCATTTTTTTTAGGTTTTTGAACGTCCATATCTCTTTAAATAAGTAATTTATTAAAAAAAGGAAAAAATAGAGACGTACAAACAATATCCATGAATATTCAGGAAAAAAATTGTTACTCTAGGGGTGTTATCCAGGGAGGAAATAGAAATCCCCTAGACCCCTATATTTGTATGGAAAAAAATTCGTGGTGTTTCCTCTTAAGTACATTCTTACTTATTTAAGTCAAAATACTATTCCCTTCTTCCTTGCTCTTGTGTATTACATACAGTACCCATTCGGTATTATATAGAATACCTAGGCAAATAATATTTTAATGATTACCTGGAGTTTTAGGCATTCTATACATTACCTAGGTATTTTGTGGGATTTTGCTCACTGTACCTGTTATTATTCACGCTAATATTTCGCCCGGTCACACTCTAGTAGGCCGCGCATTGATATTTTTTGTACCGTCAACATTAATGGGCCATGGAATACCGTTAACGCTGATTCCTGGCGGACTATCAATCACGTCAGGGTAAGCCAGTGTACCATTTGTGGACCTTATTACTATAGCGATAAGGTTCATAAGGCACACAATAACGAGTATGAGAAACAAGTCACAACTCATAACATGTACAGGCTCAGATCAGAACATGTAGGTACTATGAAAATTGGAAAGTGGGGTCTGGAAGACGTTATGCGGCTTCTAGTATCACGAAGAGAAGTAGTCTTTCGTGTAAAAAGTCTTGAGTGTGAGAGTGACCTGGGCCTTCTGTAAGAGTCTAGATTCTAGATGGAATCGAGATCAGAGTAGAGATACCATATTATGTTAATACAATGTTAACGTAAGTTGCAACAAATGCCAGTATATAGTGATGACTGAGCTAAGGTAGTAGTGATTACGATATCAGACTGACAGACTACTGCAAGAAGATTAACCCCAATTAAAGTTCAATATGTATCAATTAATATGTCTTTAAAAATATATTAACGTACATGTTTGTAAATATTAGTCATAGTCTTTGAAAATAAGCACATGATGTCATTCAACATACAATATACTCTGACACATTATACACCTTGTAAGATCGGTTACATATTATATTTCTGTACACTAAAAATCTAAATATACTTTTTTAAAGATTGTATTGGATAAAAATATATCTTACACACACATTTACACTATTACTTCAAAAATATATGTCTAATGTTACATATTATGTAGAGCAAGAGGCCCTGGAAAATGTAATGAAAATTGACCGAAAAAGAAAAGGCAAGGATGTGGATATTTTTGTATCAAATTCATGAGGGTTTACTTTTCTTCTGTTTGGTGTTCACTATTCAATAAGAATAACATTTTCACTTACATGAGGAGGTCAATGAAAATAGATTCTATTCAAACGTATTTTATATATGTATCTATAGCAAAAGTAACTGAGTAGAACATTTTATGTAATGGCTTTTACGCAACCTGCTGTGCAAAACTATGTTCTAAGAGTATTTTAATATTTATTACATTAATGTTATATTGAAGTGCGGTAAATAAGCGTACCAAAATCAAATATATCAGTATAATAAATCAATATTCGTAGAATACTTTGTAGATAATAATTACACTTTACTACTTTGTAGATACCACAGTATTGGTTGTTATTTACAGTCTATTAAATACCATTTTAATCGACTTCCAAATAAGGCGTTATATTATGTTTTATTATGAGCTGATACCGACCTCAAAATTATCAAGACTGAATTGAGATATAGTATTTTAGTTGAATAAAGAAGGAAAACTGTTTCGAGAATAAGAAACTATTCTAAACGTTTGACCCGACTACGGCGCAGCCAAAAGGTAGAGTAATGATTTTGGCAGTCTATATATGTATGTACATAATATGTACTGTATGTGTTTGTTCTGTCCGATCCGATTTTAATGAAAGACATGTCAATAGAATCGTAATAGAATCGCTGGTAACAACATCTAAGGCTATTAGTTTTTATAAATATTTTTCGTTTATATGAAGAATATTATTGTTTTTACTTTGGAAGTCGGTTTACGTTTTTCGCTTAAAATAAACTAAATAGTAATATAATGTACGGCCGATATTTTGGGTGTCATTTTCAACCTTATCATTTGGCAATACGGTTCCAAAGTGATACACCGTTTTCATCATATTATACTTATCATATTCACCCATACTTCTGTTCAGACGAGGAGTCCCCGGCGTATGAGGCGTCGCGCGTGGAGGGGCCGGACCGCGCGATGCAGGGCATGCACGCGGCGCTGCAGGCACAACTGCAGCAGCAGCTGGCGCAGCAGCAGGCCGCGCTCGCCGCCGCCGTCGCCGCTGCCGCCGCGCACCACCACCAGAACAACAATAATGGTAGGTACCTACTGCAGTTATCTTCTCTTATATATAAAAATGAATTGCTGTTCGTTAGTCTCGCTAAAACTCGAGAACGGCTGAACCGATTCGGCTATATTTAGTCTTGAAATGTTCCTGGAAGTCCCGGGAAGGTTTAACCGGTTTCTATGCTCAACGAAGTGGGCACGGGTCAACTAGTAATATTATATAGTTCTATTTTTTGGCGTTATATTTTGGTACGCTTTTCATTGCAAGTGCGTATTAATTTATTGACAATCGGCCATTTCAGTGCATAATATTATAATCCGATGTCGAATTATATTATGCCATAATATCCCTGTCCGAAGTCTGACTCCGGGCTCGACTTAAGTCTTGAAGACCAATGGTCATATAAAAAGTATCCTGCGCCTGTACTTTCGCCAGTCGTGTTGTTTATTTGTCCCATTGGGTAACGAGAGTAAATGAAGAGAGAACTACGTCGCGTCGTACAACGATGCGGCGTCGTTTCACGATACGACATCGTGTCGTGGAAATCTACCTATTCTATATAATCTACATTTTGATGAAAAATAGTCTAGAGATGTAACGGATATCCGGTAACTATCCGGTATCCGGCCTATCCGGCCTTGTTTTCACTATCCGGCCGAATACCGGATAGTAATACAGTATCCGGCCGGATACCGGATAGTAAAATTTAAAAAAAAAAATTAATTTTATAAAGGCAAATCATACTCCAATAGGTTGTGGACACCGTTTATTTCTATAATCGTACATCAAAAATGTTTGTTTTATTAACAAGTGGCAAATCTCCGATTACGTGCGACCCGAATGCGCCTGAATATTTCCGATCTCGTTCACCGCGCCAAGATTCAAATCAAACTTATTATTATATAGGGTGTAAAAAGAGCAGTCACCATAACTTTGGGATATGATTATACTACCTTTTCTCATTCTAGAAATGTTTTTTTTTACAAAAATTAAAAAAAAAATTTTTTTTTTCTTTATTGTAATTTTTGCGACAAAAAATAAGAAATGGTGACAAGTTAAGTCAAAAAATTAAAAAAAAATACATTTCCAAAATGAGGAAAGGTAGTATAATCGTGTCTCAAAGTTATAGTTGCACTTTTTACACACTGTATATTATCAAAAAGGCCGGATATCCGGCAGCCGGATATCCGGCGCTCCGGCCTAGTAGCTTGCCGAATATTCGGTATCCGGTATCCGGCCAAACTACTATCCGTTTCATCTCTAAAAAATACATCTTTATGTTATTCAGTAAACATCAAAAATAACAACTCGAAACATTACTTTTTATTATTCAAGAAATCAGTTCTACTCTACGTAGAGCTATGAAACTTTTTATTAGGTGATTCAACTTTCGAGTATGTAACTCCGATTCTTGGAAATGTTAGTACTATCTCTCTTAAATTAGCCAAATAATTTATTTCAAGATATTTGGATATAATCTTATCGTTTGTAGTATCGATAGGAAATGTTGGAATGTTATGATTTCGAAATACTATGTGTTGTGGACCAGTTATTCGGTACTACGTACTTATGGATAAGAAAACAGAACAATTATGTATTGTTGTGGTCGTAAAGTGGCATGTATTGTACAAGGTCGTATTGTTCATGTGATGTGTCATTTTAAACTAACTACACTATTGAAGATAGGTGCAATGTTAGAACTTTAACTAGATAGGTACCTAAACATTTTTTTTTATTTAAATATTTTAATACTTCTGTCTGCTGTTAATAAATTGAATTATACATTTTTCTTTTCTCCAGTCCGTCTAAAATATTGTAGGAGCCATTAAATGAATTCTCCGCCATTCGAAGCTAATTCGATCGTTACGAAAATAAACGCTTACGGGATTTCACCGTCGCGACATTTATTTGCGCGGATATTCCAATAAATTGGTACATGTCTCGGCGTTGTTGATGGCCCGATTGGCATTCAGAAAAAAAAAGAAACGTGCTTCGCCTGCTCATGAACGATGGCGGGCGCGTGGCGGGAATTAGCGGCTTCCTGCCGGGACGGGCGAGCGTTGACCGCCGCGGTGGGGAGGGGGAGGACTGCTGCCTGCGGCCGCTGCAAGTTGGAAGACTGTAGTCTCTACCGATATAACCATAGACAATTGTTAAGCAAACGCTATTGGTATGCACATTTACGTAATAACATAGGATACATAATATTATTATGTAGCAAAAATATTACACTCTTTTTAGCAGACAAAAATTTAACATTAAGTTGTAGTGGGCACCAGGCAGCTAGTACCTATACAAAATATAATTTAGAATCTGATTTGCAATTTTAGTCGAGTTATTAATTTCTGATGTTTAATATAGTGACTTTCATTAATGATCGCTTTTAATTTATTATTAATATGTTGGGGAAAGAAAAGCGTAACTTCGAAGTTTGGAAGAAAAAAGAATTATAAATATTATAATCTGTGCTTTTGTATAGTCCTCACTAATAACATATTATTTACATAATGGATAAGCGATTTAATGTTGCCGTCTTTGTCTGTCAATTGACTTCCTTAACGTAAAAAAAGACAACTTTAAAAAAATCCGGTCCATTATGTTTATCAGTAAGGGGGCAAGTGTATAATGATTTCATTACGGCGAAGTGCTCTTAGCGATCCGTCGATCTTCCTGGGATCGTATTAAGGGGGTCAATTATTCTGGCCACTGCCGTCGATCAGTTTATTAGCAGTATAGAGGCCATAGACAAAAAACCATAACTCTTTATGGTACGCGGAATTAAAACGCGATATTTGTGGTTTTTTTTTGTAATGAGTTAAAAACACTTGTTTTTGTAACACATTTTTTTTCCATGTTTAATCATCTCTCGTAATGGTAGACTGCTACTGTTTTTCTGATTTATTAATAAGCATTTTTAACTGATTTTTTTGCTACAAGCGATTATGACAGTACCCGACGACGTACAAGCCGGGTAAGAGAAGAAAACAAACGGAAGGGTAATGAATACTTAATCCCCGGTTCCTGAAAAGCTGATCAAATCGTGTTTTAACTACCAACTTTAACTTTACAAGCCATTCTGAACGCTTGTTAATGAACATCACTCGCAAAAACTTCGCTCACTCGCTACGTTACATACCCCATGTATATTTGCCTAAACTACTGATCTAATATTAAATTAATATAGTCTATATAATTGACGTTGTCTAATTATTATTATTATAGTTATCTATATATTCCATGTATAATTTGGATACTTCTTTTAATTCAAGTTATAGTCTACCTGTATTTTTCCGAATATAGAGCTTAATTGCTATCTTAAAATAGGGCTCTATAATTTTTAAATTGACTTGATCGCCAAAAAGGCTACCCGACTCGTCTCATCTTAACTTATCAGAAGCCTACTTAATTGAAAATTCATTAAAATTTGCTTACTCGTTAAAGAGTTTAATGACATCATCAGGATAACCGCAGACCTACTATTATACAAAGATAGAACGAACGTACCTACCTACTTATAAGTAATTTGGGTCAAATGCTCACTTGTAAAATATAATCCTTTCGTTTTTAAATTGAAATCCCTAATTCAAATGGCATTTTACACGCTGAAACTATGAATCTTGTGTCGCGGTGACATAAGGAACATTTTGCTCTGTAGGAGAGCATGCTCGATGGAAATTTGTTAGTTGGGGGTGGCGGCGGCGGCGCGGCAGGGCGGGCGGGGGCGCTAGGAAGTCTAGGTGTAGCGGGGCGGGCGGGGGCTGCGGCGCGCGCCTCAGACCTCAGTGCCGGCCCGTTCGCGCCCGCGCCCTAACCTCACCACACCGCTTGACCCGATGCACCTGTGCTACCACATATTCACAAAGATGATCGTAACGCCGGCTTTCCTCTCCACGAAATAGCCCGGCTCCGAAATGCTCGGGCTCCCGATACCGCCGGCCGACTCGCATAAACGTATCCCGAACAAAGTGTAGCAGTACCCGGTAGTTTATTTTCTTATCTCGTAACTCTATAATCTGTCATCCGCAACTCTTCTCGTACACCGAACACGCGCAATTATCGTAAGATTTAGTGATATACGATTGTGATATACTAGAGTAAGTTAAAGTAGGGCTAGGCAGTTTTATAAAATTATTATATCGGACACTTTAAACCGCAAGCGGGGAGCGAACTCGCCGACGATCGATCGACAACAGCGGCACGCGATCGGGCCCGCTGCACCGTCGAAGTGTTCCCATGGTACACGGCCGGGTACGTTTCGTGGAGCGGTAGATATTCACAGTTAGGTGGTGCTAGGGAATTAGGGGTTAGGACGTCGCGAGTATGGATAGGAGGATCGGGGTCCGCGACGTGGTGGTGCACGGGTACGTGATGGCGAGCGACGAGATGCCGCGGTGTTTGTACCAAGTGGTGCGGGCGCAGGAGGGTTGAGCGCGGGCGGGCAAGGCTCTCGCGGTGTCGCGGGCGCCGCGCGGCGACAGGCGCGAGCCGCCCCGGCCGCAGGCGCCGACCGCCTCGCGCCTGTCCATGATGGGGTATATCATGGGATGCGCTTGTCTCAGAGGTGCGTAGTATTCCCTCACACATTTGAACATAAAACTAGCACGTTAGAAATACCCCTACGATAGCAGCTGCTGTCGCCATGTACAGCTAAGGAGCTTAGCGACTCATTAATGCTTCTTTGTCTATAATAGCACTTAAAAGCAGATCATACGTAGGTACTCATTTTAGTATTAGTTGTTTTGATTTCTCGCATAATTTTAATGAATGACTCAAATGTATGTCGAAGATGATGTGAAGGGTGACGGGTGACCTAAATAATTACATATTTTTATAACCGCGATGGACTTTGCCGGCGCGGGTTTTTCCCAATGGCTGTTTAACACTTAGCGGCCCAGCACCGGCTGCCAGGGGACCAAAATAGTTATATATAATGTAAGGCGTCTTTTCATCGACATTCGACAAGTTATCCTTGAACCGTAACCGTAAAAATTGAACCGTAAAGTGCTAATTAGTTTAGTACCAAATACCACCTACCAACTTCAAGTTATGTCATAGCTATATCATATTCCAAACAACTAACAACAAAAGTTTATCAAGCCTAGTTTCAACTGTATCTGCATAAGCGCCATCTTATCGTAACTTAAGGGAACTTCTTTACTCGGGTCCCGGCAAGACCGGCTTTGAAAGCGAGCGCAGTTGACGCCATATCAACTCCCACATGCCAAACCGGTTTCCATCAAACCTGGCGCCGTAAACTAAAATCTCTAACTCAACCGACCTTGTCGTCACGCCATGCTAATCATTACACGGCATGCTAATTATTGTTATGATATAATATTATATAACTACTAACTGCAGAGGATTAACAAAAAAAATGATTTTTTAAATTTAACAAACAATTTTTTTGTAAAATCGCCAATAAAAACATAGGAAGCCTAGCGCCATCTTTATTTTTTTCTACGAACTACAACATTCAGTTGGGACTTGGGAACTCCTGTGCGAACCTATTAGTCATCGTTGCGACATTCTCTGTACGTTTTGCTAACCATTAGTCATAAAAACGTTTAAAGTTGAACTATCAAACCTTAGTAAACTTTACGTTTTCATCTTTAACACAATCATAGGCATATTACATAATGATTGGTATAATTTCTATGGAATGTGGGGATCAGGCAGGTAATCTTTTTTTGGTTCATTCGCTTTGACTTACGTTTTACCTTTCTACCTGACGCTGTTTTCACACCTTTGTGGTAGAGGCGATTGTCACATAATATTACTTCCTTAGGTTTTGTTTACATATTTTGGTAATTTTATTTTAACGACTAATACCTATTAATAAAAAACATATAAAGTTAAATTGTCATAAAAGACAATACTACAGACGAAGAGATCTAAAATGGTGCGTAATGTGTGCGTATAAAATGTGAAACAGCGTTGCGTCTAAACGGTTTGGACAAAACGCTTTCACATGAACGTAATTGATCATATCTGCGACTTTCCGTTCCGCCATTGTTCTATTCGCGTCACTCTCACAACGTTCAATAGGAGCTGGCAAAAAAGCACGCAACACATCGCGCCGTCATCGTTTACATCATTTGCTGTGTCTGTGTAGAGTGTAGAGTAGAGTAGTAGACTGTCTGTGCAGAAGTGTGTACACTGTGGAGTCATATGAATGCTCAGTGTGTTTATTGCGAGTTTTTGTTACTGCTCGCCGTGAGGAAACAACGCCCCTAGCGGCAAACTATGGTAACTTTAAAATGTCAAATTCTAGTTAACTTCCTTACGGTAAGCCGTGACAAGAACTCGCACTAAGCACACTGATAATAAAAATAGGTAGATAGAGCACACCGAAAATCTGGAAGAAAAACGTATAAAACTTTATAATGAAAAACGACGTTACCCAAAAGACATTAAGTAATGTATTCTATCGCTTTTGCTTTTGTTTTCACTATAGCAGCGTCGCCCAGATGCTCGATGCGGTCTATCTGCTCAATTATTTTATGTTCTGTCTCATGGTTCATATATATTATCAAGCCGAATATAGTGTTAGGAGAAAAAGACGCGTAGAGCAATTTATGTTCTTCTCTTATAAATTACTTATCATAACGCGACAAATCGCGATTAAAGATCTCCATAAAAGTCACAAAACAGATGAGTTTCAACCCCGGTCAGGGTGGTATTAGGTCAACGACCAGTGCGTTCGTGTGTAGACTAGGAGTCCGCGAGCCCCAGCAAAGTAAAATTCACTCCTTGTAATCATTTTAGACCTTTGTTTTTTTATCACGTTATGGTTAGTAATGATTTATATGAAATGCCAAAACAACAAATGCTCTACACGTCATTCTCTTCACACTATATTCGACTTTGTATATGAAACGTGGGACATAGTGTACATACATGACAGATACTGCACGAAATGCATGCACGGATCATGCTTGATTACTGAATAGATTTTGATGCAACTTGTTTATCTCTATGACCCGCCCTAGTGCGACTATACTCGTATTGGTTTAACTTATGGTAAAAACTTGCAACTATAAATTGTAAGTTGTATCTACAGCTGTTTCGACCTATACGCTGTGATACAATGTCGTATTTAGGAGTTCATTTTGTCCCGTTGCAAATATTTTCTCAGATAAAATGGCAGCAAGACCCTCGGTAATTACTTTGTAGTAGGTAAATAGTTAATAAAGGTTTTGTTTTTAAAGAAAACCTTTCATTTTCTATTTTGTACAAGATTTTTCTTCTATTTCTTCGAGAATACACATTGTATTTACTTTATTTACCAATGGAAGCTGTGTACGATGTTAAAAGGAAAATAAAATAAAAGTTCTAATATGGACCGAGGACAAGTCGGTTTGCACCATTTAACTTTGAAAACCACTGTATTATTTTCTTCAATGCACTAAAACAAAAGACAAAGAGCAAAACTTTCCATAGTAAAGTGTAGTTTTGCTGCATAAACTAAAGACAATGAATATAACATTTTTGAACGAAATGCAGCAACAATATCAGTGGGGTGCTGGAGAAAGAATATCAGCTCCCCATCAACCATCTTTCCCGTTGGTGTCGTAACAGGCGACAGAGGGAATATATATCCGGAAATATGCAGCAGCGTTTCCGCGGACTTCATTTGTCATCAGTGCGAAACTGCGCTCGCCAATCCGCCTGCCAAGCGTGGGGAGTAAAACTACACCCCATTAAATGTTATAGCTGAAATGATGATGATGATGTAGCAAGAATAAAGAAATAATATTTTAAATATAAATCTTTAATATCTTGTAAAACAACAAGCGACAAGGCAATCAAAAAAGTAGCTCAGCGGATTAGCACGGCTCTATTGTTCGTATTAAACCCTCTCGGCTCCCGGTATTGTCCGAAACGTACTTAATCTTTGTTGGCGTTTATATTTTATGAAGAGCGCTATTGTTTTCGGTTTAATCACTGTTGATCGTTGCAGTCGGCTGTGACGTCACATGCACATGTGGTAGGCGTGGGATGACGCCGGTTCCTGTGTGAATCGAATGTACATTCATACATCATAGTCTAGATTGTACTCGGCTCGCCTACGCGGGTAACTCGCGTGCTTCTGACATTAAACGAATCGTTTTTATTTTTATCTACGTATGCTGTAACCTATTCATGATTGACATTACGCAATCGTAAACGTACAGTACTAAAACGAAAAACGTTTCTCCAATAGGTCACTGATTCATTCGAATATTGACGTTTTTCGGAATAAATAGTCTAAAAGAAAAGTACCTAACCTATTTATTATTCATCAAGCGGTTACAAAGTTTCGAGTTAAAGATGTCAAATGCCATGTTCATAACACTTTTATTGGAAATCGCAACTAAACGCAAACAAAACTATGAAAAAAGTGCTCAATCGAGAGCTTGTTTTCTAGTTGCCAACAGATTGGCAATTACCTTATGTCGATCAATAGACCGTTCGAAGCGGAATGTTTTATGCAACGGTGGACAAAATGAGATTTTAAATAAACAGAAATGAGTTCAGCGGAAAGAGTTTGTAATTGAAATTGTCGTTAGTGTATTACTTATAAAGTCCGCAATGCAGCAAATATTCCAGAAGCCAATATCAAAGAGATTTTACGAGGTCTGGGACAGCCGGGATTTAATCTCTGTAGGCTTTCGAGCAACTTCTCGTAGGAAATGAAATAATTTGATCCAATCCCGTGTTCATTATGATGGATTCGTTCGAAACGATTTTAATTATATTATTCAATTCGGATTTGAAATTATTTTCAATTAAATTGTGTTTAAAACAAAGAGACATTAATGTTCAACCGTCAAAGCGTTAAATCGATCTACAGAATAATTTTTAAATTTGCACGCTGAAATGAAATCTTTAAAGAATTTTTTGTATCAAATTGAAGGAGCTTGCAAAAGAAATTGTAAGGCACATAAAAGATGTGTACTAGATACAGATGATCGAACTGATCCCAGCGAGACGCACATAACGGTACAAAAGTTTCAATGCCGCCGCACCGAAGCTCTCGTCCTACGAGTTGTCAAGGACGAGGGAACTATTCCAAGTTTTTGTTCGGTTTGTTCAAGGTAACGAAGACCGTGAGCTTTTGATGTTTATACATTTATGGTTTTGTGGCGATTATCTATCGGAGAGACTTTCCAATTCTTTTGGTCAAAAACTTTACAATTTACAATTTTTATTTTAAATATTTATTATATTTGCAATTTCCACAATATAAGGCGTGAGAACATGTATGTATGTATTTGGAAAAGTACCTACTACTGTTGAGGGGTATTATTTAGCCAAAAAATACTTAGTACGTGCTATGTAGAGCCTACATTAGGATTTTCAATTCCACAGGTCAGTGAACTTTGTTTAACATAATGGTGCTAGTTTGCCCGTTCCACGTAGCGCGAGCCCGATGAATGGCGTTAAATTAAAAATTCAAAACAAAACGATGTAGCGCTCGGGCGGTCGGGCGGCTAAAGCGCGGAGGGCGGGCGGCGATCGAAGAGCGCGCGCGGGTCGGCGCGGGGCGGGCGGCCGGGGGGTAACGATCCGCGGGCGGCCGCAGTCTTCCAGCCGCGAGCGCGCCGCTAACATGAGCGACGTCGGGACGCTCGCCGCCATGGACGCCTTCGCGGGCGGCGCTCGGCGCAAGCCCGCGCGCCTGCCGCCGCCGCCGCCCTTCGTGCCGCCGCCGCCGCCGAGGCACGACCAGTACTACGTGCGCCGCAAGTCCCCCATCCCGAGGCACTCCGCTAACTTTTCGATCTTCGCGCGCTCCAACGGTACTCCCGCACGATCATGCCGCATGAATGCACCCGCTGCACCGAGCACGCCGCACGCGGAACGCCGCACGCCTGCCCACGTTCAATGTCAATGTCATTTCACTATTATACGCATGCCTGTTTTATTTACCTCATTTCATGACTTAAAATCATCAACTTCAGCTAGCACACATCAAAATATCATTAGTACGCAACAAAAGCTTTCATTTACTGCAAATAATTATTTAATTTTGTAAACAACAAAACCACAAAAACTCATACAATTCGTTAAAAATATTCGAAGCATTTTCTTCCCTACACGTCAGGAAAATTTGTTGAGAATATTATCACTTGTCAATCTTAAGAATTTGTTAATTAAGTACAAAAAAGAAACGAAGTAAACTTTCATAAACTTCATAATATTCTCATTATTTATCCGAATATGTTATCGCACATCGCTTATCACACCCATACTACTTCGAATCTTTGTTGTTGTTTACTGGCTCTCGATCACACAGAATATATGACGAGATTTTCTTAAATGTTCAATGCCTGTGAAGTCCCGATCACAAATTCATATCTGAAGCGGGTCCAGCCTCGAGGTGCGGCCGCTGCGCCACCGCCACCCACGCGCGCCGCACTCACCTGGATAACTTTGACATTATCATTAATTCAATATCATCCACTTTATGCTGACGTATTAATACATTATCCCACTTTATTATTTATAGCTTCAAAGTATAAACAATCTAAGTTGTTTGATGTTTCAATAATGTATACACGTTTATAACCGTAGCATACCTACATACTTAATTTGAATTACCATAAATATCTTTTATTTTCTATTGGCACTGTTTCTTTTTGCATTTTGTGTGTTGCACAAGTACTATGTATCAAACATATTTCTTCAAAATAATTTTAAAACGATCATCAAAAGATTAAGGACCATAATATTATAAAATTAAAACGGAAACTTTTTTAGCATATATTTCTGTAGCAGTACCTTACTTAATTAATTAGTAGTTTAACCGCTGCGAGGGAACAAACGTACATACATATACTGCCAAAATCATTACCCTTCCTTTTGGCTTCGCCGAAGTCGGGTAAAAAAGTAACAGTTTGATTAAGATTTTTATCGCCGACGCTTCAGCGATAAAAATATATCGGTCTTAATTAAGCACATCAACTGAAATACTGGAACTCGTCACGCGTGTAGATTATTGTATACGTCATTCTTTTTTTGGTTCAATGAACGTTTTTCCAAACGAATTGCAGTGTCGTGGACGCGGCGCCAGCGGGGAAGTGGCGATCGTCACTTGGCCTCGTGTAACTATTTGCGGAATGCCCGACTCCGTCCGCGCTGTACAATGTGTAGTGTAGATGTTCAGTACACACACAGGCCGTAATTGCCGTCTTGAATGTCAATCAACATTCCGCGCCTAATAAAGAACAACTTGCACTTGTTGAGTCTATAGGATAGCGCGCGATATGCCGATCTCTAAAACGCTTTCATTTCTTTGAACGCAATTTGTTGTAATATTATGTCTCGTTAGTGTCGTGCAAGATTCTATCTGCTTCCTGTTTTTCCGTTCTGAGCGGGAGTTTTCGTTTTCTAATGCAAATTTCACCTTTATATTGCGTTTAGTCTTTTGAAGCCACGTTGAGGGGTCGAGATTCTTTTGTATGTCAAATAAATGCTTCTAAACTGCTCTTATCGGTGTTCAAGAGCTTATTTGTTAAAGCGTACAAAAGTGTTAATATATGTATAAACTTATTTGTTAAAGAGTACTTTTTAATTTGAACTCTATTGCTTTTCAATATTAATCTATTTTTGAAAAGTGGTAAGTTCCAAATCATGCTTTATTCTCTCCATAAAAAGTAAAGTAAGTGGTTATGTATCAGAAAATTATTCATAACGTTCAACGCATTAAAAAATATTCAGTGTCAACGCAGAAAGAATTTTAAAACTTATAAATACAACTGCACTCTCATTTAGTCGCATTTAGATTAAAAGCTTCTGATAGAAAAATGCGCGCAGAGAACTCTTTATTTTCAGTATTACCGGTTTCATTATTGTGGATGACAGTAGGAACAAAGTAGCAGCTGTGACTGAAAAGTTGAGAAATAAAAGGTTGTCGTGGTATGGACACGTAATGAGGAGGGATGAAAGCTACATTGGAAGGAAGGTCATGGCTATGGATGTGGAAGGATACAAGGGTCGAGGTAGACCAAAAAAGGTTTGGATGGACTGTGTGAAGAAAGATATGCGTGATAAGGAGGTGTGTGCTGAGATGACGAATAATAGAGATGAATGGAAGCGAAAAACATGTTGTGCCGACCCCATCTAGAGTGGGATAAGGGCAGGATAAAGAAGAAAGGATGACAGTAGGAACAAAGCGGAGCCGTGGGCAGGAGGCTGGAGGAGGCTGGAGGAGGCTGGCCGTGGCCGCTCGCCCTTGACCCAGCTGTTGGTCTCCGCTCTTTAACAATGTGCCAATAATCCTCTTGTTTTTTATACGCTGAATATTAGAGCTTTTATTCCACAGAATATTCATGTACAATTTTATGAGAGCTTTTTAAATAGCTTATTTTACCCGACTGCCAAGAAGGGTATTATATGAGAATAATAATCTATTTTTTTTTAAGCTTAAGCTTTGAAGGTTTCGCATTGAAGACGACCTCTGCCTTTGAGCCTCGAATTATACCTTGAGTTGGAAACATGAGCCACGTGTACACTGTACAGAGATGAGCTGCCGCGTACCTATGACATTGCTGAGACCAATTTGACCTTTACTAATATGTAAATAAACATGTAGCTACTTATATCATCTACCCTTACCTAAAATAGCAGGCTTACTCCCGACACAATCGAGAATCGAATCAGTTCGATCTCAACGGCTTTCGGTATTTTATTTCGTGGATTACTTTGTAACTAAGCAGGATAAAGAGAATCGTTAGATCGTAACTTTTTGTACTCCCGACCATATCAATCGACTGAGATTCCAAATAAACAAATGTCAATTTATTCGAGAGTACGCGGCACGATCGAATCAAAATAAAATTAGTTTGGAGAGTAAGGCACCTGAATCGATTTCTCGTAGCTATATTAAATATGATATCGTCGACGTATTGTCAAAATCATTTTAAGAGTATATTGGTATCCATTAAATGTCGCCCACGTGAGTTTCGTCGGTGTCGTGAGTGTTTTACTACGCGAATTCCATTCAATTTGACCTATTTCTGTCACAGTAATATATTGGATACATGCAGACAATAAAAACCAGCACTCGTTCGTGTCTAGTATCCAACAATCTCTCTTGTATCTAGAGGATTGGTTATGAAAAATGACATGTACGTTGTACGTGTGCATTAATATTACGTCGTGACAGTTAGAGTGGCTTTGAGATATTCTCTGTAATGTTATACCTCTGTAGAGTTTAGGTTTCGTGGGCTGTGACAGTGATCATTTGCTAGAACTCGAGAGAAATAATGTCGTTTATCCGAAAACATATTTGATAAATTTCCATTATTTCTTAGTATATTATCATTGCGGCTGATGATATATTAGTTTTCAGCGTAAAATACGTACGATGTATTTTTGTAAACGGCTACGTAGCGCTACGGGATTACGGTGACGCACGCACCGGCCGACGTCCCGATGCGTACTCTTGACATTGTATACGAGATGGTTCTGACTATTGGCATATTTCCGTCATTACATCACCGTGTGCCAAGTCGTGATATCTGGTTTAAAATACGCACTTATGTAATACGAAATAACACCCAGTTCGCCAAATACTCGTTAGCACGGTAAATATTGTGTTTACCGAACTAATACTATCTACGAGTTTGTTCAAATCAACGCTGCGGAATTCGAGTAATTTGTGTACCTTTACCATTTAATGTGCCAACGTTTGGCTCAGTTTTGGGCTGGGACTTATTTAATTAACTTAAAATAAATAACTACTTAACATGAATAATTTTTAAATTCCTATTTCTAAAAATACGTTCTTTATCAAAACGACGTATTCAATGAGCATTCTTTGTGAGATAAATTAAAACACTCGACAAGGTCTGTGGGAGGAGATTGCTCATATATCTTACGTAACAGTGCAGCGCCGGCCTCCAGGGTGGCTTGGCCAAGGGCGACCGCATTGATCGGGACTTCACCCTTTCCCGGCGCTCGGCTCCCGCTCCTTACTTGACAGCCTGTTGATACATTCAACAGACTTTCTTTTGCAGTAAAGTTCTCTTCATTTTCATAATGTCTTTTGAAATGCTTTCTGTTTTTCGTCGCTTTGTGTGACTGTTCTTTCTTCTTTACGAGAGGTTTCTTTAAAATTGTTTTACTTTTAAAAATATAAAATGTGATTTTAATTAAAGACGCCAATGGTCTGCCTTTAACGGTTATTTCGAACAGGCTCTTCCTTAAAACCATCGAAACGGAAACTTGTTCTGTAGTCAAGGTCGTTGCGATGCGGGCAGTGGCCTTGTCCTCATCGGGAGTCGTAATCGGCGTATAGGAGACGGTGACTTACCATCACGTTAAGAGCCTACAAGTCTATAAAACTTGATGTAGTGTAATAAAATCGCCTAGCCATACAAACATCTATAAATTACAACCAGTTTTTTATACCACGACTAATATGGATCGATCTATCCTAATGAACGCCTAATGCGAGGCTAAAGCTTTTACAGTCTCAGCATTTCCTGTTACGGACTTCCGATTAAAGGTCTGTCAGACGCCGACCTTTGAGTGGATGTAAATGACAGTTATAATAACACTAGACCTCAATTGATGGCATTGAACTAAGAATAGAATTTATTTCCTTCGCCAAGTCGCACGGTTCGCGAGCTTTTTTATTCCGCGCCGCTTCCGTTTTCCTTGAAATATGGTTAAATATTGACATACTGTTCCTATTTTGTGAAGTTTGATATAGAAATTAGCAATTTGTTTTTGGCACAAGGATCGAGTTTAATTACTTATTTTCGGAACCAATATTATGTTTCCTCTATTTCCGACTGCAATGTGTCCGGTATTGAAAATTGCAGCGTTATTCGTCAAGATGCCATGTTTACCCGATGAAAAGACATACCGCTGTTACCTTGTATTGTTTGCTAAAAGTATCAACGTTTTTGCATTTACATCATTTAGGTCGTCAGTTTCTATACTTAATCAATAATTACTACGATGCAATCCTATTTGAGCAACCCACTACCACTAACGTAGGTTGAGGTGCAACACCGTTTGTTTCACACAAGGTTGTGTATATTCGTTTGTACCTAGACAGTTGTGACATGATTGATACATTCGACTATAATTGATGAAGCATAACCTTTAGATAGAAAATAATTATTTGTGCCCATTGTTGATGCTTAATCTACATTTCATGTCAATCTCAAGTTTCAATCATCCTTATGAGTTTTTACTGACATTTTCTTCGTGCAAAGTGTCTATAATATATAGCTAAAAGATTTGGCGTAATGTAGAGCTGATCCACAAATTAGATTTTTAAATTAAGAAATTACCAAGTTCTTCATAATAAAATTTTAAATAAGACGTCTGTACTTTGTAGCTTAGGTTATTTGTTCATTATCTATACTTATAATAAAACTGTAGAGAGGTCAATTCTGTACATTGAATATTTTTTCAAAATACATATTGGAGGATGATTGGCGATCGATACTGATGCCAAAAATGCAATTAGTAAAATTTTTGTCTGTCTGTCTGTCTGTCTGTCTGTCTGTCTGTCTGTCTGTCTGTCTGTCTGTCTGTCTGTATGTGCGTGATGGGAACAAAAACTACTGAAGGGATTTTAACCAAACTTGGTACGATTGTAGCCCATATTCCTGGGCAGGTTATAGGCTATATAAGATAACGCTACGATACATAGGAGCCGAGCAGTGACGATAAATTGGAAGCAAGTCGGAGGAATTTCGCGCGCGCGGGCTGCGGACGAACGGTTCATGCGGCGGGCGCGGGGGGATCGCTTACACAGTGACGCGAAGCTATAGAATGTGGCACTAAAGTAGATTAGAACTTGAAATAAGTACCTAACCTAACCTAACTAACAGATTTTTTTTTCTGAGAAGAGTGTTTCCACAGTGTCATAATAATATAAAAATTTTATTTTTGAACTTGCTTCACAAATTGAAATAAATTATCATTTATTGTATAAATCAACTTAATTAACTGTATTATTAAAAGAAAGCCTTTCGCGATAATCTAAAAAAACGGGCAATTAAGCGGTTTTTGGTAAACTATTTATACCATCACGGTATTAATCCTTATCATTTTTAATACGTTAGTTGGCTTAAGCATTTCATGAAGACTATATTTGCCCTTTATACCTAGCAAGTATAATTAATAGTTTAGGAGATAATATAGCAAAATAAAAATCGTTTCGCCGTGATTCGACCGCCGCATCGCGGCGCCGCGCGATACAGGCTGATGCGTGACGTCTTACATCCGAGTATAGGTAGGAATTTTGGCGAAGGTCAACCAAAGGAACTCCACCCCACTGCTGGGTAAAAAATACTATTAAAATGTGCTAACAGGCAGTACCGGTAGTATGAATTTAACCACGCACAGCCGCTAACTGTGCCCCCAGTAATAATCGTGTTAAAAGTACGGCGTATGGCGTATAGATGTCGCTTTGATTTGAAGATATATGACAATAAAAAAAATACTGGACGTTTGTATGAAGCGCGGCGGGAACCGCGCTGCTTCAAACATTCAAATTTATTCTTTTTTTATTTTATATTTTGTTTCAAACAAAATTTCATTTATTTATATTATTATTATTATACTTAGGGTAGGTTATAAAAAACGCTACTAAAGCCGATCGGCGCGGCGCGCCGAGCTGGGGCCTAACTCTCCAAACTGATTCGATTTTAATTCAGATTCGATCGTGCCGCATACTCCCGAAGAAATTGACGTTTGTTTATTTTTATTCTCTGTCGATTGATATGGTCTGGTGTACAAAAAGTTACGTTCTAACGGTTTTCTTAATCCTAATTAATTTCAAAGTAATCTACCAAATAAAACACCAAAAACCGTTAAGATCGAACTGATTCGATTCTCAGTTGTGTCGACAGTAAGCCTGCTGGATCCTCGGCGGGGCGTGCCGCTGCGCCCATGTCTAACCGAGAGTTCCGTTTTAAAGACCTTAGTAATTGCAATATAAGTTTAAATTTAATAATACTTCAAAACATTAATGACAAAAACGGTAATAAGTTGAAAAAATTGAAAATATTTTTATGGTTTCGCAATTTATCCTATGTCGTTTAAATTTGATATGAAGCAACATTTTAATAGTGCATTAAGATGTTGCTTCATATCAAATTTCTATTCCCGGGAAGTACCCTTTAGGTTTTGGTTCCCTTTGGCGTGTCGAAAATTGCGAAAATTAGCGATATAAACGGCTGAATCTTTGGGTAGATGTGGCCAAGATGCCTGTTTCTTTTCACAGCCAGAAGGGACAGTAGAGCTGAGTTTTTAATATGATTTTTAGCTTGATACCTACACGTGTTAAAGTTTTGACACCCAGACAGACAGACGGACATCGAAGTTAAATACTTTACTAAATTAACGTGAAAAATTGTCTGGGTCTATACGGTGCATTCGAATAATATTATCCTAACTTCGAATACCTTTGCTGACTTCTACATATTGTTCGAAGGCCTACTTCTTTTGCCGAGCTCCGAAAGGATGGTACTATATTATTATTATACCCTGCATACCAAGAGGCTTGCCGGGTACGTGACTTGCTGGATCGGGATCAACACTGGGATGCACTGGGAAGTACCTATTAGCGAAAGTTCTCAGCGGTTGCGCCAATAAACTAAAAATATATTTAAAAATACTAAAGTGCCCTAAATCACTGTTCCACGCGTACGAAGTCGCGGGCACAGCTAGTATTATATAAGAATGTTTATCTTTAACATTTAGAACCGAGTTAGAAGTCACGTGCGCTGAAGGGTGAACTTTAATCATTACAGTATCAGCGTTTAAATTTAGTTCAGACGATTTCAGGATGTAGAGCTAATGCATCCAAACTTCTAGCTGCACATGTCGGGATGCGTTACACATCAGCGAAGGCCGGTCGGAAGCATGAATGAGTCGCGTGCCATCTCCACACTCCTGTCGACTATTTATAGAACTATTGACGCGTACAGTCGCTGACAACCTAGTCCACCACTAGTCGACCTTATAACTCTGGCGATAAGGTTCACAAATGCTAAACAGCTTGGCCGCGACCGTGCATCTACAGATGTTACGCTTTTGCCCGCAACGTGGTGACGATAAACGCTTTAACTATCCTATTCAATATTATTTCGAACCATCTGCACCGACTCCATTAATTAGACAGGCCAGATTTACGGATATGATGACGTGATGACTGATGACGATAATAAATCATACTTTTTTGTTTTGTCGTATAAGGACAGCAAGCTGTTAAAAAGTTAGGGTACTCCAGCAAATTATATCTTAGTATAATAATTCTAGTTTGTTTGAGATGTGACAAAATCAGGAAGGCGTAATAGCCCCAATAAACATTCCTCTCTGTCGTCTCGGTACAAAAACAAATAAATTGTCGACACACGAGTAATGCGTGCCCCCATTCCCGTTTATTTTAAAAGCGGGTGTTGATTAAAGAATGATACATTTCAATTATATTTATTAGAATGTACTATTTCCTTTGTTATATACACTCGAGTTATAAGTTGCTACTTTTATACTGTGTGTCCCACGGTTCATATACCAAGCCGAATATAGTGTGATGAGAATGACGCGTAGAGCATTTTAGTTTTGGAAACTCATATAAATTACTTAGGCGATAAAAAAATATAAAGCTTAAATGACCACAAGGAGTGGATCTTACTATGCTGGAGCTCGCGGGCTCCTAGTCTATACACATGAACGCACTGGTCGTTGACCTAACACCTGACCAGGGTTGAAACTCATCTGTTTTGTGACTTTTATGGATATCTTTAATCGCGGTTTGTAAGTAATTTATATGAGGTGCCAAAACAAAAAATGTTCTACGCGTCATTCTCTTCACACTATATTCGGTTTGATATATGAACCATGGGACACACTATATAACGTGTAGAAAATAAAAAGAAGTTAGTTGAAGATGATTGGTGAATAGACATATTATCTCATCAATAGTTGGACGTGATGTTGTGGTATTTACATTCGTAGGGTTCTCTGTGTCCTATATCATTTTCAATATCGTATGACAGTAAATTTTTTTAAAATAAAATTATAATTAATTTAATTCTTTCTCTTTCTAGAACCAAAGAAAGACAAGTTGGAGAATGGCGAAATGGTGCGGCCGGAGCGACCCAACTCGCTGTCGGCAGGCAAGGTCCCGCGCCGAATATGTTATCAGGGAGACGGTGAGTCAGCCCCATATCTTACACTTTGTAACGCGTAGAACAACTAAATTCAACTAAAGACCCTACAATTTATAACTCGTAGAACAACAAAATTCAACTAAAGGCATATGGTATAAAAGTATTCAGTGTGAGCCTCTGCACATTCCTTGGCTTGCAGGTCATAAAATAAGTAGAAACTTTTCGCGGAACCCGTGGAACAACGTGTTTCCTACGCGTCCCGCCCCATTCTCCCTTTTTTTGGTGAACTCGTATAAATTTTCGACTCTTGTTTGACTGGACTCTCCAAGGACACAAGGCCAATCTGAAAGTTTCAGTAGTAGCTAGCGTTGCGTCCCAAAAATGTGTGATTCATTACGACCTACGACGTAAGATATAGAAGCAAAAAATCGCAGATATACTGTAAGGTGTCTAATGGGACAGGCATTCTTGGAAAGATATACTGATCTAGCCAAGCCAACTCGCTGTATTATACAACGAGAATAGGAGTATATAGAGCAGATCCAATGTTAATGGGGCAAATACTCCTGAGAAGATACTGAACTAGCCAACTGAACACACGTATGGGAGTTCATAGCCAAAATTCAATAAGGTTTGTAATAGGACAAACTTTTGGGTAGTTACACCAAGACCAGCTCGCTGTGAGACAGGATAATATGTTATCACGGAGACAGTGAGTCAGCCGTCTACACTGATACGTTAATGACAGAATGCACTTCTTATCTATAACCTGAAATAGAAGCAGGGCCCAGTAATGTTAACAGTAAACATGTTTGCTTACTACTAAGATAATAATTTATAATAGAATTAGAGTGTTTCGAAGATTATTAGTTTTAAAGTGTCCTTTTTAAAGATTCTGGTGAATTAATGATGTTCTATAGACCAATTACCAACACAATATATTAATATTTTTTTTATAATTTCAATCCAGAATGTATCGAATTATTTATAGTCTTATCAATTAATAGGCACACCATGCGCGACACACACTATTGTCACAACAGTATGTGTCGATGTATATCAAAGTATCAATATGTATCGCTCTATACTAAAGTATCGATTGACGACTCGTACTAAAGCATCAAAATCGCGTGTTCTAGTGGGCGGCTACAGCAGCGGCGGCGGCGGCAACGCTGAGGGCGGTGAGCTGATGCTGTCCGAGCTGCCGGAGCCGCCCATCGCCCTGTCCGACATCGGGCCCATCCCGCCCCCGCCCATGTTCAGCTCGCCCAGTCCCACGCGCCACCACGCCAACACGCACTCCGACTGTAAGTAGTAAAAGAGGAGGACTGTAACTAATAAAGTCCACAAATCGTATGTCCAAAAATGACGACCTCCGTAGCGCAGTAGTTGAGCGAAAGGTCGCGGGTTCGAATCCCGCCGTGGGAACAAAAAGTTTTTCAAGTGTTCCTGGGTCATGGATGTGTATTAAATTTGTGTATATTATAATAAAAATCTTAAATATGTGTGTAGTATAAAAAGTATTAAATATATTTCCGTTGTCTGGTACCTGTAACACAAGTTCTTCGGATACTTAGCACGGGGCCAGATTGACGTGGTGTGAAGCGTCCATAGATATTATTATTATTTGTCCAGACCTCTTTATTTTAGCGAGATATTCTTGATGCTGTGAATTTGCTATGGAAAGATAGAGTAACCAACAACTGAATGTGAACTATACCAGTTATTGCATTAAGATAGATACTAGAGTACACAATGATAATATATGAACGTAAATAAGTTCTTTTGGTGATAAATTAGTAGAGTGACCTTGCCCCTAAGTAACAGTCATTTCCCATCGGGTAATGCGATTGCTTGCTTTCCATATGATTGACTAATCTATATTCAAATTTTTGATTTGGATTTTGAAATCGTTTGTTTTCTGAATTAAATGTACTGCCATACCGTTTCATTCACTTAGATAATACGTTGTTAACTTATAGCTTGCACTTACGGGAAAATTATGGGTATGTTATTTGTAGTGATACACTTATATCATTCCATCCAATAGATACCAATCGCTCAACAATCATTACTACCTATCAAAAATCAAATAGTAATTTCCACATATCATTAAAACATTATCTTATGCTGTTCATCTTAATCTTGTAACTTGAAACATTGTATAATTAAAATGTTTATACTGCAGCTGAAGAGGAGGACGATCAAGATGACGACGACGTGGATCAGGTGACTGACACGACGCGGGTCGAAGAGATCCCTTCAAAGGAGCCCATATTCAACGCCATGCCCCTGAAGTCGGCCCTGAAGAAGAGGCCCGCCCCTGCCGCGTCGCCCGCCGCCACCCCGTTAGCTACGCCCCTTGCGCCCCGCCAGGATCATCACCATACCAGTTTTAAGTATGTCCATTCTGTCTGTATAATTAGATTTCTTAATTTTTAGTTTACTTAGTGACGTTGGCTTAATTCATACCGAAGCGATTTCGGATCTTAAAACGAATTCTTCTTGGTTCACAAGCAGTGACGTCATTACGCGATATATTAGCCAAAGGCGCCAAAGTGCCTGTCTATCTCGGTGTGAATCGAGCCTTAGATTTTTTGGATTGATATTCACATCTAGAGCAATGCGTTAGATCGTCACATCTTTCCGAATGACGTGTACTAACTCTAGTTTAGACACGAATAGTTGGTAGAATTTTTTGGTACTAATAATTATTATGAACGACGTTAGTAGTTAAATTTTACCCACTGAAATTTTGGATTATATGGCACGCAAGTATTACACCTGTACAATAATATTCTTTTTGTAAGGTTATATTTGATTTTCTTTTAAATTTAATAAATACTTGTTTAATTTAATGTCAAAAAAGCTCGTCTTCAATGTACTCTGTTTGAGTACGTCCGCGTCTCTAATATTTCATAATAAGTAAACGCCGTTGTTGGAGTCGTGCGCTCACTGGCGAGGAATGTAACTTGTGTAAAGTGGATTTGCAATTTAAATAATGCATAGCTCGTTAAGAGGCACGAGAAATATTGCATCTAAATTATTATATTGCTACTTTTAATTATTATATTTCTATGAAAAAATTAACAGTTTTAGAGGTCTTCGAAAAAAAAAATTGTTACACCTGAATGATGATTATATGATGTTACAATGAAACGCGAAAAAAATTTATATGCAATGTAAAAACAGAAAAGAGCTTTTTCCTATGTTTTAATTGGCTATATATTGGCTCGCTACAAAAGAGTTCTAATGTTTTAAATGGCGATTCAATGGCTCCAAACTAGTACTTTTTTTTAAACGTGTGGTGACAATAATGGAATTGGTATCGGGCCTTATTATGAATTTGTTTCCCTCATGCGCTGACGAGCAGGCGGCCGCCGCCCAAGCCGAGGATCCGAATATGGTAACTCCAGTTTGTCGATACTCGATGTTGTCAACAGACCTCCCGACGGTCCGCTTTGCATCGCATCGCGCACGCTTCCTACGTCATGTGTTGGGTTCCGTAGATTTAATAGTTTGTTTACAAGAGTTAACTTTGGTTATTTAAGTATCATTTTCTTTCACTCCAATCAGCCACTTTTTAGGTTCCTTACACATTGTGATTATAGAAACGCGCGATTCTTTCCTAACTGAGTTCATATCGCTACTCTTGTAGCAACTTCTTGGTTGCAATGTATAATGGGCTTAAGAAGCAAGCGATTAGGTCGAATATGAGCTAATACATATTGGGTGCTTCCAATCACGTTTTGTGAACCAAGAGTTCTGTAGAAAGGATAAACTAAGATGCTGATAGGCGTTTCGAGATGCACTTCACTTTTTTATAAACTTTAATCAGCACTCTTGCTTATCAAAACGCCCGTTCGCAAAACACTATACTACTTCTATAACACGCAAAGCCCAATGTTTAATAGCTTTAAAAATCCTACTTAAATAACCCAAAAAGTTTAACCTGGTTAAGTCTACGGGACCATGTCTTGTTGTATCATAGTTTCTTCACTGTCATACCTATCGAAACACTGAAATGCGTCTACTAAATTAATGTAAGCCATACACGCTACGGTTTATCGGAGATGTATGTATGTGCATGTCCGCGCAGGTAGTTCCCGTGTTCCCGTCACGTGTGTGGGGCGTCTTAAACCTGTACAGTATTAATCCTGTACAGGCTACCTCTCCGGTAGACCGTTGTGAATCTGGCTTACTTAAGCCAGTGTTGTGCCGCAGTTAAACTAAATGATGAATTTGAACTGTTTCATTATTATTAATGTTGCATGTGTGTCGATTAAGGCGCATTCGACATAAATTTTATTCGAAAGATAGGTTTTAAGTTTTACAGATATAAAGGGTACTCGTTCGAATAAATACAAATATTACAGTCTGGATACGTCAACTCATTAAGTTTAGACTTCGATTGTTTGAGTCCATTTCTTTATTTTGACGAATTGTACCTACATACAGGATTATTGTCAAGTTTAGTTTTAACTCCAAACGAAATTTATCTCCTTTTATTCGAATATAGCCTGAACTTATTGGATTTATTCACATTTTATTTGCTTACAATCATTTTTTATTAATGGATCTCGATGTTTGCTTTATTGTCAAAAATAGACAATTCAGGGCCCTAATTCAAGATGCCATCGCTATTTATCGCTTACGAAGTTCGAAAACAAAATATATGAAATTTAATATATTAAGCTTCGCTAAATGACAAGCGAATTCGTATATCATTTAGCAAAGCTTATGTCAAATCCCATACATTTTGTTTTCGAACTTCGTGAGCGATATATAGCGATGGCATCTTGAATTAGGGTCCTGGATGTTCAAGAGTCGACTCTTATAATTTTATTGATTTTGATTAATTAATAATTTCAATGGCGACATATCCGTTTTTCGTTGTCGCTTGACTGACATTTCTGAATAAATTGGCTAATTTGAATTCTAATAATAGATTCCATAATTTAATTATTGATAGATTATTAATAAATAAGATGTCCGCTACGATTAATGTAAATATGTTGTTGTCTGTATGTCTAAACATACGAGAATAAAGTATATTTTAATGAGCTCACCCAATTACCATGTTAATGTATGCATAGTATTAATTTGTTAAATTGAACTAAGCTACTCCGGCACGCACCACACTCCCAGACTTGTGTTATCATAAGCCATTATATCATGACAACGTACAGGCTTGTTCAGTCCACTAAGTACACTGGTTGTCTACTAAAATTTATAATACATATAATATTAACTTGTGTAATAAGGTGGTCAAATTTGTTGAACACTTGGTTACAACAGAAACCGTGTAATTGTAAAAGTTGAGTGATTATTCAATATTTGATTTGATATCATATAAATAAAGTAATGGAACAATAAAATTAAAACTAAATAATATGTTAAATGTCTTGTTTTGTAGTATAACAGAAGTACGCAGGTATTAATCGTAATAGACAAAAGTTGTGTAAAAGTAAATAGAGCTATTACAGAACAAACAAAGTTCACATTTGCTAGCACATGCACGGACATTGGACTAACACTCTTGAATGTAGTTTAACGGATCAACATTGGGATTGGATTGAAATTTGTCAATTCTCTAATTTCAAACATGCGCCATGTTGGTATGAAATTGACACTAGCGTCGTGATTAAAATGAGAGAATCGCACAATCTAATCCAAATGTGGATTCATTGATTCAGATTCAAGCGAGGCCTGCAGTAGTTTCTATACTGCTTGTGTATCTATAACACCGGTCGTTGTGTCAGCAGCAGCCGCGCGGTGCGCGTCGGCGGTGCTCTGGAGAACAAGGAGAACGCACGGCCGTGGGACGGCGGCGCGGGCGGTGCGGGCGGCGCAGGGGGCGGCAGCGACGACGACTCCGACCGCGTCGCCGCCAAGCTCGCGCGCAAGGAGAGCCTCAACATCAAGCTGGCGCTGCGCCCCGACAGGCAGGAGCTCATCAACAGGTGAGGCACTGAAAACCAGGCTCCGGCATAAATTTATTTTGTAGATAAGTAACATAGACAAATGAGTCCGGGTTCAATTCCCAGGTTGACAGAGACTTTGTCCGATCTCTAGTGCATTATACGGATGCTCTAACGGTGAAGGAAAACATCGTGAAGAAACCTGCACACGGTTGTCCCCAGACGTATTGACCTGCCATACCTCTGGACTAGGCTAACTATGTGTGAGAATACCGTATGTGCTGGGCAATTACGCGTCATTTCGAATTGCCTGTCCCAGGCACTATAGTATTTGAATAGTTACTTTGATCGGAAATTACTATATAAATCGTGTAATGACGGATGAAAAGGCCTACTTTTAATATAATAGTGATCCCAGCCATAATATTCTGGCTCATAAAATATATCATTTTGTAGTATGAGTGTGTACAACGAATGTAAGCATGTTGCTTACGGGCCGCTATTTTGTGCCGAGTCAGAAACGTTCGTCTTGGTCTGTCGTTGCGCCGATACGTTGGAAATGTCAAGGAACAGAAAAGGAAAAGGATACTGAGTCACAAATCAATAGTTTAGACATCTATACTTATAATAAAACTGTAGAGAGGTCAATTCTGTACATTGAATATTTTTTCAAAATACATATTGGAGGATGATTGGCGATCGATACTGATGCCAAAAATGCAATTAGTAAAATTTTTGTCTGTCTGTCTGTCTGTCTGTATGTGCGCGATAGGAACAAAAACTACTGAAGGGATTTTAACCAAACTTGGTACGATTGTAGCCCATATTCCTGGGCAGGTTATATAACATAACGCTACGATATATAGGAGCCGAGCAGTGACGATAAATTGGAAGCAAGTCGGAGGAATTTCGCGCGCGCGGGCTGCGGACGAACGGTTCATGCGGGGGGCGCGGGGGGATCGCTTACACAGTGACGCGAAGCAATAGAATGTGGCACTAAAGTAGATTAGAACTTGAAATAAGTACCTAACTAACAGATATTTTTTTTCTGAGAAGAGTGTTTCCACAGTGTCATAATAATATAAAAAATGTATTTTTGAACTTGCTTCACAAATTGAAATAAATTATCATTTATTGTATAAATCAACTTAATTAACTGTATTATTAAAAGAAAGCCTTTCGCGATAATCTAAAAAAACGGGCAATTAAGCGGTTTTTGGTAAACTATTTATACCATCACGGTATTAATCCTTATCATTTTTAATACGTTAGTTGGCTTAAGCATTTCATGAAGACTATATTTGCCATTTATACCTAGCAAGTATAATTAATAGTTTAGGAGATAATATAGCAAAATTAAAATCGTTTCGCCGTGATTCGACCGCCGCATCGCGGCGCCGCGCGATACAGGCTGATGCGTGATGTCTTACATCCGAGTCGGGGTGTAGTGTAGGTATCAGATGCTGTTAGGTAGGAATTTTGGCGAAGGTCAACCAAAGGAACTCCACCCCACTGCTGGGTAAAAAATACTATTAAAATGTGCTAACAGGCAGTACCGGTAGTATGAATTTAACCACGCACAGCCGCTAACTGTGCCCCCGGTAATGATCGTGTTAAAAGTACGGCGTATGGCGTATAGATGTCGCTTTGATTTGAAGATATATGACAATAAAAAAATACTGGACGTTTGTATGAAGCGCGGCGGGAACCGCGCTGCTTCAAACATTCAAATTTATTCTTTTTTTATTTTATATTTTGTTTAAAACAAAATTTCATTTATTTATATTATTACTAGCTGTCCCGCCAAACTTCGTATTGCCTTATTAATTAATTGCTTGACATACAGACTGCAGCGCCACCTATCGGTTCAAATTGTAAATCTAAACCATTCTCGAATCTCCACGAATACACAAAAAATTTCATCAAAATTGGTCCAGTCGTTTAGGAGGAGTTCAGTCACATACACACGCACACAAGAAATATATATATTAAGATATGATACTTAGGGTAGGTTATAAAAAACGCTACTAAAGCCGATCGGGGCGGCGCGCCGAGCTGGGGCTTAACTCTCCAAACTGATTCGATTTTAATTCAGATTCGATCGTGCCGCATACTCCCGAAGAAATTGACGTTTGTTTATTTTTATTCTCTGTCGATTGATATGGTCTGGTGTACAAAAAGTTACGTTCTAACGGTTTTCTTTATCCTAATTAATTTCAAAGTAATCTACCAAATAAAACACCAAAAACCGTTAAGATCGAACTGATTCGATTCTCAGTTGTGTCGAGAGTAAGCCTGCTGGATCCTCGGCGGGGCGTGCCGCTGCGCCCATGTCTAACCGAGAGTTCCGTTTTAAAGACCTTACTAATTGCAATATAAGTTTAAATTTAATAATACTTCAAAACATTAATGACAAAAACGGTAATAAGTTGAAAAAATTGAAAATATTTTTATGGTTTCGCAATTTATCCTATGTCGTTTAAATTTGATATGAAGCAACATTTTAATAGTGCATTAAGATGTTGCTTCATATCAAATTTCTATTCCCGGGAAGTACCCTTTAGGTTTTGGTTCCCTTTGGCGTGTCGAAAATTAGCGATATAAACGGCTGAATCTTTGGGTAGATGTGGCCAAGATGCCTGTTTCTTTTCACAGCCAGAAGGGACAGTAGCTGAGCTGAGTTTTTAATATGATTTTTAGCTTGATACCTACACGTGTTAAAGTTTTGACACCCAGACAGACAGACGGACATCGAAGTTAAATACTTAACTAAATTAACGTGAAAAATTATCTGGGTCTATACGGTGCATTCGAATAATATTATCCTAACTTCGAATACCTTTGCTGACTTCTACATATTGTTCGAAGGCCTACTTCTTTTGCCGAGCTCCTAAAGGATAGTAATATATTATTATTATACCCTGCATACCAAGAGGCTTGCCGGGTACGTGACTTGCTGGATCGGGATCAACACTGGGATGCACTGAGAAGTACCTATTAGCGAAAGTTCTCAGCGGTTGCGCCAATAAACTAAAAATATATTTAAAAATACTAAAGTGCCCTAAATCACTGTTCCACGCGTACGAAGTCGCGGGCACAGCTAGTTATACATAAAGAAGAGCATGTCAGTAGTCAGGACATAAGGACATAAGGTCAGGCTTTCCGTACGCGCATTAGGTTTTTTTACAATAGGTTATTGATGGATCTCGCCTATAAAGCCAAAAAAAAAGACGATCAAACAGACGGACGGACAGCGAAACTTAAAGGGTAGGTAGTATTTAACGGTTACAGAAATTTAGACATAGTTATTTATTACAATAAATTGCTATTTTTAAATTTCTGTATGTACACGTTATATGAGTACCCTTATTTTTCATGCTATAATTGGGTTATTTAAAATATATATTACATTCAAATAAAATATAGTTGGAGCTCTTCTAAAATATAAACCACATTTATCAGCGAAATGTACAACTTAATACACGCTAAGTAATTGATGAGAATGAGGAAATGCGCTAGCAGATGCTTCCTCTACTGACACGAAGATTTATTGAACCTCAAAATAGAACACCATTTATCTATTCCCCAGATTGGAAATATCATTTATATCGTACTGTAAAATGGAATTGTTATTTCAGTTGATTGAAAAATGACGATTGTTAGTGGTATTGTCGGTGTCCGTATGTCGAGATGAAATATTTTGATTGCTACCTAACAAAAATATAGAAACGTTCAGGCTTATAAAACCCACGTTTTTATGATTTGAAAAAGCTCTGCTCTCGTTTTGAACATATTATTTTAAAAGACTCTTATGGAAATATTTCAACTGAACATTTTATTACATAAGATAATAACTTTTATATATTATGTATATCAAAAAGGGGATGGATGCAATAATTTAAGTATGCCAAAAATAACAAAAGTATCGTTTTAAAACTGCACTTGCCAACACGCCTGCTAGCGTGGCGTATAGGCAAATGCCCATGAAATACTTTGGGGCACAAGTCCAGCCCAGCAGTGGACATCACAGCTGAGACGACGAATCAACTTTAGTTATATAATCGTTAAAAAGTACTTGTAGTAGGAACATAGTTCTAATGTGAGTAAACATTGCATCAACGCTAGTTTGGCACGATGTTACGCTTACTACGAATAGTACAGAAATAAACAATCAGCTGTATATGTATACACAGTGTTTTCCGCCTTGGCTCGCCGCTGCCAATGGGAATATATCGGTCACAGCGCAGGGTTACGATCACAAAATCATTTCTTATCTATACTAGCAACGAATGAACGATTTCAGTAACTGAGCAACTGCACCAAGACGTTTTTTTACTGGTTTTACTTGTTTATATAAACTAAGTTTGTAGTTAAATATATCTGAAGAAGAAGAAAAAGGTTAGGTAGTATTTGGCACCGTATTACAGTATGCAATATGTATCATATATTATAAGGAAAATTACCAACGATTATCTTTGCCAATAAATTACTTGTTAAGGTAATTATTGAGTTTTGGTTTTTGGCTCATCACTTCTATTTCCTTTGAACCGCGTTGACATAAAATTAATACGAACATAATATTAACTTTAAAAAAAAAACCGACTTCAAATGCGTGAACACAAAAAGAATTGTTCAAATCGGTTCATAATCGGCGGAGATATCGCAGAGATAAGGGTACACCCCTAAAGTTCTACCCTTGGGGGTGTACACCCCTAAAGTTCTACCCTTGGGGATGAAATATTTTCTTCAAATTCGCATGAAACCACCCTTTTGATAATACCTATTCAACAAAGAAATAATCGTTCAAATTGGTTTATAATCGGCGGAGATATTGCGTATAAAAAAGTTCATCCCCAATTTTCCAACCTTGGGGGTTGTTTTTTTTATTATTAAAAATGGGACCACCCTTGAGGTATTAACTATACGCCGAAAAAAGATTTGTTCAAATCGGTTCATAATTGGCGGAGTTATCGCGTAACAAACATAGAAAAAAAAAAAAACATACGGGTCGAATTGAGAACCTCCTCCTTTTTTTGAAGTCGGTTGAAAATGTTCAGTTGTCTATCCAAGATTGTAAACCTAGCAGAGAGCTTTATTTTGTAATTATAGGAGCGCCAGTGTTACAAAAACTTATACAAATTTACCAAACAATCTAGTTTAGATGCGTATAGAGCACGTCTCGGCGCTCCTACGCATTCCGCGCGCGTTAACGTGTCACCGTTCGCGCCTGGGAGTGTTATTTTAGTTCGCCTCCTCACCTGTCGATACCGCGTTCCTGTAAGTCCTTGACACTGACAGTGAATTATGGGACTGATATTTCGTAATGCGCCCTACATACAACTACTTACAGGAGCATTTAACTACGTACGACCTTAAAGGATTTATTAATTGAGAACGCGAACGTTGGGCAACGTCCAACCCTTGTGAACATGTTTTCATCGCCCGGACTGTGGCGAGTGTTGTGTTGCCGAGCGGCCGGGACGCCGCGGGTGGGGCGAATGTATCTCGTCGTCACACTGCTCGTGCATCTCGCCGAGAAAGTAACGTTAGTGTTTGTTAATTTCCATACACACGGAGTTTGGGCTCAGTTTTCCTTGGACATAAAAAAGAGATAGGTGAAGTCGTCTCGGTCTAACGTCAATAATGTTCAACGAGACAGATACTGCCCGCAGCGTCGCTTTCTGTCTCAAGGCACTGTGTTTAACGCGTGTGTTTAGTCCGTCCTCTATATCTATGTAAACGCGCGTGCTGTATCGTGTGGTTTGTGGTACCCATTTGCTCGATCCATTCTCTATACATATGTGCGAGTGGGGTGACATCTGGTGGTATAACGTGTGGTGTGGTGCGCAGGAACATCCTGGTGGTGCAGAGCGAGCACGAGCGGCAGGAGTCGTGGGAGGCGATCGGCGCGCGCCTCATCCGCCGCCTGTCCATGCGGCCCACGGCCGAGGAGCTCGTCGAGAGGAACATACTAAAGAGTGAGTGACACTTGATATTATTATTTTGAATCTGTGCTCTTAGTTTTTTTTAATTTCCTCAAAATGATT
Organism: Celastrina argiolus; assembly: GCA_905187575.2. NCBI lineage: Eukaryota > Metazoa > Arthropoda > Insecta > Lepidoptera > Lycaenidae > Celastrina > Celastrina argiolus. The sequence goes on from LR994587.1 coordinate 11,370,482, forward strand.
CATACTAAGAACAATTTCATAAGCCCATCGCAGTTTTGATCGCTGACAAATAAGTTATTGTTATTTGTGACCAAGGACTTTTTTAAAATAATGGAAGACAGCATATTATGTCACAGTTTATTCGCATAATAATTTAGTGTACTCATGTGATTCTAAGTAAAGATTCCTTTAAAACTTAGTAACAAGATTTCATGTCAAACAATCACAAAACAAAATTTATGAGGTTACAATTGTCACAGCTTACAGTTTACACTAACGTAATTACTTGTGAATATTATTATATATTAAATTGTCATGATGTGAATCTGCAGGTCAGTCTCCCGCCGAAGAGAAGAAACAGAAGGAGGAGAAGAAGCGATATCTGCTGCGCAAGCTCAGCTTCCGGCCCACTGTCGACGAACTCAAGGAGAAGAAGATCATCCGCTTCAGTGACTACATTGAAGTGACTCAGGTAATGTACAAATGTCTAGTCTTACAGGCTTAGCATGACCACTGCATAGTGATGAGTTATATCTAGGGAAGTAAACATAAATATAGTTCGGAGCAAAATAGTTCTTATGCCAAGGTTGTAAGAGAAGTCAATATTGCTTTGCAGATGTTCTTTTATAGTTTTGACAAATCGTTTAGAAGTCAATGTTTTCGCGGGGATATCTAGGTTATAAGATGACCAATATGTGGAAAACGGTTTAAAATTTAAATTGTATTGAAATATAAAGCCGAGTTTGATGTTTGCATTAGGAAAGGAAAATAACTGCTTCCAACGCCTCTGCGTTTCTGTTTAAGGGAGTATGACGCCACGCTTGGAAAGCGCTAAATGTTTTGTTTCAATAAATATGATGTTTTATAGCTTGTACAATTAAAGGTAGCTGAATGTCAACTAGAATTACTACTTCTGTAATATATATAAACAAAATGTAGGGCATGTCACATTCTTTTATAACTTACATGACTTATATTAAGTTAGATGTGTCTGTGTAAATGTGTATGTGTCTGTCTTTGGCATCGTAGCTCCCAAACGGATGATCCGATTTTAATGCGGTTTTTTTTTGTTTGAAAGGTATATCAGTTGAGAGTGTTCTTAGCTATGTTTGGTGGAAATCGGTTCTGGTCTTCAAGGTCATCAGATCGTTTGTTAGGTGTGATGACGCGCTAAACCGGGTTTTTTTCAATTTAGTTTTTGATTTGTGCTGGCAGCACATCTTTGTCTATAGTAGACAGGTTCACAGTCACTAGGTTTTCCATATTAAACTCATTAGATGTCGCTAAAAGTAAGTTTTTATTTATGCCTGAAATGAGTTTGACCGTAATAATTATAATAAAAAAACTTTAAATTGCGTTTTACTCGTAATTAAGGTAATAGCCACATACAACATTCCCTTTTCTTTGCCTGTGCAATTTAGATACCTACAACTCACAAGCTATTTTTATAATTGTACGCATATCGCAATTGTACGCATTATAAAAACAGGTCAAATATTTTAATATACCGAGTGATCTGACCTATATTTGCCCGGGCGGAGGAATATTCGCTCAAATTTATTCGGTGTTGTAAATAGCGATAAAAGTTCTCGGATAGTTCAATTCCTTGGAAATATTTATTTAAAAAATGAATAAATATTTGATCATATTTAGTACAAGAATTTACTTGCTTGTTTTTTTGAAATATTGTTTATTCTTTTGTTAATTTACTTTCAAAGTACATAAAATATACAACCTTTCAGTTACGTAAACAATCCTCAGATAAATTGTAACTGATAATTATCTAAAGCGTTCCTGTAGGTTTAGAGTTTACATTACATTGTTCGATAACACGACTTGTACGTGTTTGTGCACACGCTCGTGCTCAGATAAACTGTTACAGTTTAACAATTCTATAGATTAAATGTAAACACATGTAAAACGTTTTTAAATAACGTTAAATTGCCATTGAAACTCTGTGACTATGTATGAATTTAACACACTCCGTTGCATGCGCAGGCGCACGACTACGACCGGCGCGCGGACAAGCCGTGGACGCGCCTGACGCCGCGCGACAAGGCCGCCATCCGCCGCGAGCTCAACGAGTTCAAGAGCTCCGAGATGGCCGTACATGAGGACAGCAAGCACCTTACCAGGTAACGTTACTAATGAGATTACTGACTAAACACCTATGGCCTGGGGTTCCACCCAATAGGCACAGGTTAGGGCTTCCCTCTGCAAAAGAACCTTCGCCTCTGCTGACCATACTATGCCGAATGTATGCGGTCAATTTTACGTTCTGACGCATTCGGCGGATATGACACACAATAAGTGCCGAAATTTAGTTACGCAATTTGTGTGTATTGTGGTCTCCCTGCACCAGGATCTTCGTCGGCAATCGAACCAAACTTTGTGCGCGTATAATTTGCGCTCTATAGAATAAGCTGCCGTTGAACTTACGCGCGATCGAAGTTAGACTGTTCGCTATGACCTTCTTATTAACTTCGGCATTATGTGTCGTCAGTAATTCAAATAGAATTGCATGCGTAATCATGTCAAACATTCGGCATAGTGAGTTTAGTCACTAAGAGACAATCAGTAAAAAAATCGCCTGTTCTCATTTATCGTTCGAAATATTAAACAAGCGTTATGTCTTGTCTTGAGGTTAGATGAAAGAAAAGAGAATAAAAAAGTAAAGTAACAGTATAATATTATTTTTAAACAAAACTAAACGTTTGTTTTTCTCGTTTACAGATTCCATAGACCATGACGGCTGTGCCATAGCGAAGGAAAGTCTCGCGGACAGCGGGCGCTGGCCTGAGTCCCGTAACTACATCTAGCGGTCGCCGCATGAACTACGTGCGTTGGCGTGCATGCGTCGCGCCGCCGAGTGCGCCGATTCCTCACAAACCATAACTCGCCGATCATTCGATTACTCTGCACTATCATCATTGGCGAACGTTCGTGGATTACCAACCATTCTACTATTACCTACGTATAAGTATGTAATAGCGACATACAAGTCATACTCAAAACAATCAAACTGGACACGATTGCTTGTACACACTTCCTACTTGAAATCAGTGACTCGAGCATTGTTCATCATGAATGCGTACTCATCTGTGGATCTTTTGGCTGTCCTACTACTACAGCTACGGATTCTTGCCCTAAAAAGTTCTAAATTTGTCTGATTATATATTTAATTAGTGATGGAGTAAGTTTTATGTTCGGCCAACTACTCGTGCGTGCTAGCCGGCAGTTGGCACAGCGTTTGTTGAGCGGTCACGTCGAGTGCGGCCCATTACGATGGTAATAATCTATATTATGTTAAGTATTGTAAGCGTACATATACATTCTTGAATTGACCTTCGCGAAAGGTTAGTGATATGTTTGTTGTGGTGGAGTTTAAAGCTCAGTGAGATTGATTTTTGTCACGGTGATGTAATAAATGATATTTTTATCGATCTTCCATTTAGTATTGTAAAAATCGATTAATTTGCATCGAATTTCCTGTGTGACTTCATCTGCATATCGATGACTCATGGAGGCGCAAGATGCCAAACACTTTCGAACTAAAAATGTACATTTGTTACATCATTCATGTAATGTAGAAAGTTATGTAGACTTGTGATTTTTTATTATATTGCTAGCTCATAGCTTTTTAGTCGTTTATGATTGAATCGATTTTATTATATTTATTTCTATTGGAAACAATTCTATGGTCACAATGTTTTATTTTATCGATATTTGTTGTTGGATGTGAATCGATTTTTAAAATGGTGTTTTAAAGTATAATCGCTTTTGTTTTAATTCCGCTAGAAGTACTCGCTTTTAATCATGAATCGTAGATAATTTAGGAAAATTAATAATTTTAATATAGCAAGCTTGTGACTTGTAAAACGCGATAGTGTTGCCACATACACTATTTTACTACCCATGTAAAATATTATTAAATCAATCACGGTTATAGTTTTATTGGATAGCGCTTTTATACTTTGCGTACGATTAAATAAAGCTATTGCTCAAATAGTGGACTCTAAGCGCAATGCGCGCTTACGTGTGTGGATACTCGTATTTTCTTGTTGATACTTTCTGTACGACATAATACTATTTTAATCTATTGACATTCAAATGCTGAATTCCTCTCGTAAGCGATAAAGGAAACTCCTAATGATGAAAATAAGGAAACAGCCAATAATGCTTTATATGAACGGAAAATCAACAGTCAACAGTTATTGTTAATGGTCCATTTAAAACATGTGACTAGGTGTTCTCAAACATTTTAGACCCTTAAAATGTTGACACCAAATACCATTAGGTATAATGATATTAACAAAAGCCTTCGACTTGTTGACTGTTGATGTTACCGCACCGTTATAGTCACAATGTGGAATTGTACAACGTATAGGAAATGCCCTCCGTTCGTCCCCTTTTGCTATATTCTATTGACAACAACTCGGCGGGAACAACTTGTTAATTATCGTATCGCTCTTAGATTAGGTGTAATGATAATAAAATTGAGACGAAACTATAAACGATGTATTTTAGCCATTCTTAAATTGAAGCATGTTTTACAAAAGTATAGTCATGTTTTTGATGATGGTACCTAGATACGCCCGTACCATAGATACGAGGTATAGAAATGAGTGCATAAGATTGCATATGAAGTGGTACACATATATACGTGTCAGATACCGATATTTTATTTATGGAACGATCTGCTGGTCGTCGTTAGTAATGTTAAGATTCATCATCTCGAATACGACTATACTTTCTTGTTCGCTATATCGCTTCGAGATTACTCGATCATTTCATATTACCTTATTTATTATCGTAGTATTTAGCAATAATGATGCTGACGCGTTTACCATTTAGTTCATCGTGATGTGCTTTAAGATTTTTTTATATGTCATTAAAGTTATAACGTATAAGTAAGTTGCATTTTATTCGATCAGCAGTGGTGCCATTATATACGTTTTGGAAATGTTCGAAAATACAGTTTTATAAAGACGGAACTCGGTGACGACTCTGAAGTTGGCTGCGAGTGTGATTTTGTATGGTCCTGTATAATAGGCCGCACGTCAATCTTTCTTCCTTATAATGATTTTCCACGCTACATGAAAGTTTCAGCCGTCATTGGGTTCCATCGCCAACCCGAGTGTGAGTAAATTTGATGTTGAGATTATTCAGTGATACAGTGTTAGGGATGCTACGCAATAAGTAATTATACGCGATTCAATAATAATTAAACGCTACAGTTATGGTTAATCGTAAGACCATTCCATTATAGGATATAGTGGAAGCCAAAATGATGACTTATTTTTCTAAAATATTTTGTTAGATTTGCAAGGTGTATAGATAAAACGTAGATGTTTATCGACTATATTAAGACACTCATGTTTCCAAAGATTTAAAGCTCAACAGATTCCTTCGGCCAGCGTAAAGTTATGTGGCGTGTTTCAAGTAATTATCAATGTTATTTGATCGTGTGCAGATGAGTCATTGTTCCATGTAAACATTTCTTTGGAAGAAGTGTATCACTTCGAATACCAAGCGAGGCTGTTAACACTGCAACATGTGTTTGCACCGTACACCTCGGGACCGTCTCGTCTGCGCCGATGTCCTCTATAACACACGTACTCGATAAGTTGCGATTATGTTCCGACGTCATTAGTGTATACTTAATTACCATAAAATGTGATAAGACTTCTTACTTTATAGTTTCGTAATCGTTTAAGTACAGTGAGTTTCGTTCGTATTAATTTTTAAGCATTTTAAAAATGTTTAATGGTGCTGTCTCTTTGCAACACTTTTTTCTAATGTACCGTGTTGGGATATTTTTGTAAGTCGGTAGTGTACTGTGAACGCCATACTTATTAACGTACATAGTAACTGAACACATTGTCTACGCATTGTGAGTCGTATTGGTTATTTGAACGCATCACATGGCCGCTCCTTTGGACTTGATTCTTTATAAGTTAAATTCATTGTGTACCCGCTAAAGTATCGTAAATTGTTTCTCATATATTAACTTCAAATGCAATACTTGATTGTCACAGTCATTCATAGTAATTTCATGGTATTGTTATGATTTTATACAATAATGAGAAATGTTTACAGTATACTATATTTATGTACTTTTAAAATCAATTAGAACTCTACAACAAGTAACTACGCAAAAATTTTAGAACTGAATTTTCTAATACAACATTCAAATCCAACTGTGCTGGAGAAAGGTTTAAAAATCGTCTACTTTTACAATTACACGGTTTCTGTTGTAACCAAGTGTTCAACAAATTTGACTACTTTACTACACAAGTTAATATTATATTATAAGTTAATTATATAATTCACTGTCACAGAACAATTTACAACTCTATATTTAATTGAAGTCGTTTATTAGACACTCATTACACAAAGTGAAATGCTAAGCTGTCCAGTTTGGCTACTGTGCTTTGTTACATAATGTATGACGTTCACATATTTTTACGTATATAAAATTTTTCTATTGCAAGTTTTATTCTTAAATGTATCTTTTTTCATTTTAAATTTAATGCAACGTAGCTAGAAATTTGTTACTGGGCACAATTGCCAAATCATATACGAAATGATGTAAATTTAGTAAATATGTAGTCTTAAATAATAAAACAACTTAGAAACTACGTATCGATAAAAGTTTTTTTGATCGTATCTGTATATAATTTAAGGACGATACAAAGTGTGGAATCTCTTTACTTTCCATTTTGATTGCGCGTATACTATGTGCAGTGTGCTAATAGAACACAAACGCTGACTTCAGTAACTTTACTGTTGCTATTATTTTATTACTGTAAAAATTATTAATGACATGTTGTAATAAGTATATAATGATAGCCATAAAAATATTTGTTTTATATAACATAAGTTTGTAAATACTATGATTATACATTAAGTTTTATACTCGATTGTTTTGTTTATTGTCCGCCTCCCCGATGGGAAACCGACGGAGAAATCTATGGGTTTCTCGAGCGAAGGCTCTAGTCTCGACCCGCGGTTGGGACTTTCGATAAAACAACAGCCGCGAGCGACCCCGGAGAAAGTTAACTGTAGCGCGCCTAGCGCCATTCCGCCGCCGCCGGCCGAGCGCGCCACACCGCGCCATGTCCGTGCCCGCCTCGCCGCGAATCCTACCGTAGTGCAGTGATAAGTTGATAACCCCTCCCAACTCGAAATACGAGTTCAGTGTATCGACCGGGAAACAGGATTGACATGACGTTCTCTGGAAGCATGAAGGAGAAAACGCACAAAGACAACTGGGAGTCGGAGGTGAGAGGTGAACTTTTCCGTTTATGAGCGCCGAGATTAATATCTGGTGCGTACCTCATTGTTATGGTAATGACTTCGATGGGACACTCATTAAGATGTGACACAGTTTACATACGACACTTTCTCCTACGATTTCTTACGCTGATCTGAGACCGAATTCAAAAGTTATCAGATTAATTAAAGTTATTGAAAGAAGCTTTCGACAGCTGTAGTATTTTGTCTGAAAACTTATACTAAGTACAATAAAATGGCTATGGTAAAAGTTTGGTTTTTTGATATAGAAAGTTGGTAATATTTTTTAATTCTCACAATTAAAATAACAAAGCAAACTATAACAAATAACAATAACAAACAAAAAAAAAATAAAAAAGCAAAGAGCTTAAAGAAGTCAATGTGCGCACATAAGTACAAATAATAACCACGAACCGCGAAGTATGACGTTATTGCTTTTGAAAACTCGTTTTTAAAAATGGGGAGTCTCGCCGATAGCATTTAGATACCTAATGTAAGCAGCATACATAAATAAGATATTTAGAAAGTATTATTGCATAAAATTTACTGTTGTTATTCAAAAGAATAATTATTTACTTCAGTGCGGCGTTATTCGCAAACCAGAGTAAAAGGGAATGTTAAAATAATACTTCCTTGTTTATGTATGTATTCATTATTTTGTTATCTTTTGAACACATATGGTAATTATTGATGCTCTTAAGGTATGTAGGCTATTCTGAAGGTTCCCACTAGATATCTAGAGTCTAGAATCTTGACTCTACTAAGTAGAGACCTGGTCAACAAATATAAAATATAAGTTCTTTAGTTAATAATTATTACAATTATTTTAAAATTGTTCTTACTACATAATTTTTTTTGGTAATAAAATAATGTAGAGCAGAGTGAGTTTATGAATATCGGAATATACCTAATATGGCCATACTATGATCTCAGATTAATAACTACTTCTATGTATATAATATTTCTATGACTATGATGGTTCTAAATCTGTCACCGTCAGAGAGATAAAATACTTATTATACTCGTATTTGTTACGATAATATTCATTTTAATCGAATTTCTAAAAGGATCTCTATCCTTAATTTGTTTTTTTTTAATAAAAACAAATTTGAACGGAACCTGTCTTAAACACGTTTAGAGTACTTGTTGGTAGGTATTGTGTTTTTCTTTTTGCAGCTTTCCTATTTATTCACTATAGGTATTGAATATAATAATTGTTGTGTAATTTTCAGGTACCTATATATACAACGTTATTAAGTTACTATTAATGATCGCACTCAATTTGATGAAGGTGAACTAATACGACGTAAATAAATGTCCTTTATACCATCAAAGTTAATTATGAGGTTGTAAACCTACATTCCGATATGCAATCCTCGCCGTACATAGTCAATGCTAATGTTTCCCACAAAATGACTAGAATGCGTTGAGAAACATGCTAGGACTTTGTAAAATACTTAGAATTTAGATCGTTTGCATAGAACCTGTCACCTCTAAAGAAATACTGAGCCGGTACACATTTGGCGCTTATTGACGCGCGCTTTGCTGATGCGAATTTTTGGATATAGAAAAGGCGCTCACTTGAGTATGTACAGCGTACACATGACTGTCCGTTCTTTAACTCCTGGTTCTCAAAACGCGCGTTGACAAAACGCGCGCTTGTAAGCGCCTAATGTGTACCCGCTCTAACGATCGATATATATAATCTGATATTGATCAAAATTTCAATGACAAAACCGAAACAAAATTCTTGGAAGCTTAATATTTACGACATCGTATCTGGTGGATGCTTGGCTTACCTTACATTATTATAATATATTTTGCAGAAGGCGACAAGTGACACTGTCAACAACCAGACTACCTTACCTATTCGTAGTCTGTAGATTAATGTAGTGATAGATCTAGACGAGTTAATGTATAGATACGAGTTTAGGTACCTAAATACTTTTCTTAAGTACATAATAAGGTACTTTGTATTGAAATAAATAAAATTATCCATTAAAAATATAAAACTAAATGATGCATGAATGGAATGTAAACTTAAGTTTATATTCCATTCGTGCATCGTGAGCAGGAAATTTAAAACTTAGATCAAGTGGTCTAACGTCGTTTGTCCTTGCCTCTCACTGCTTGTAAGTTATACCTTTGTGCGAAGTAAAAACAAGCCTTTATCTAGAGCAAAGCAATAAGAAGTATAATTTAAACTTACTTTGCTAACTCTAACTTTGCATTAGGTAGACCTACATGATCTAGAAAAAGGGGTTTTGCAGGTGTATCTAATGAATGAAGCCTAAGCTTATATATGCTCCAATTTTATATGTAGGTATGAACCTACAGTCCTACAAGTAGGTACAAATGTATACCTAATTCCAAAATTTATTTGTTAAAAATAACTACTTCTCACAAGTAACAGTTTATCTACACGTAGAGTTAATATATGTGTTTACAATAGGAACTGCAGTTCAGAAAATATATAGTATAAATAGAAGATATTTAAATATATTTTAGAGTGTCGGTAACAGACAAACTTGTACTATGTACTTATTATATAAGGCATAAATAGCCATATGTAACTTGTACTTATTACATAAGTCAAACCGCAAGGTAAAAGGAAGTCGTATGACAGTCTTTAATTTCTTCCTTCTTGTTGTCTAAAACCAGAGCAAGCATGAAGGATGATCATTTCACAATATAGCTTAGAAAGATAGTAGATAGGTTGATATTATGCTTGTTCACTAATGTAGTTATTTTCCTTACGTAAAATCTTTAAAGACAGGAAAGGTCAAAGGAGAGACGGAAATGTGGATATTCCAGGGTTGCTAAACAATCATCAAACATTTTCTCATAACTTTTTGGTAAAAGTTTCTTCATTTTTTTTCTTGTTGGGTATATACCTGTGGTTCCATTACCTTCTTTACTTAAAACCTTCGCCGTAATGTAAGTAGCAGTACCTAACTACCTACACATTGCCTTGAGGGCATGCAAGATGTAGCCCGTAGGTGTTATTTTGTATACAAACTGAGATTAGTACTGCCTAATACTCTTACGTTATTAGTCATCAAATTACCATCACTATTAAATTATAAAGATGTGTCCAATGTAGGTGTGTGTTTGGGTTGTAATATATTATCATTTAACCATCACAATAATCAACTATTAACGATTACCTTCAACCACCTACTTAATGTGACTCAGCCTACGGGGTTACACTTTACACCTGTCGTGCTCACGATTTTTTCGGATTTGCTTGTTTAGTATAAATTGAATAAAACATACTAACTTATATGCGTTAAATACGAAATCGGGACTTAGCCTTACAACTTTTATCCTAATTAAACAAATTATGAAAGCGAATAACTCTATATTTAGTATCTGTACCAAGTGTACTACCAAATACTATAGAATAAGCCAAACCAATTTTCAGTGAGTGAAGAGAGCGCGACCCGGCTGACATGACAGCGAATCAGTAAAGCACTCGAGTGAGAGTGGAAGTGTGTCAGTAGTAACGGCGCGGGCGGTAGTCCGTGATCCGGGTCACTTCGCTGACCACAACACCGCTAACGTCTCTATGCCCTCTGCAATCTGATGCGCAGTTATCATCATCAATAGCCGCCATCTGCAAGCTTTGCAGCACCAACAACTCAAAAATTATGTGTTCGTTATCGTGGGTTTCTGTAAATGAAATCAACCATTACACGAGCCATTCAAAATTCATTCTTACCTGTGTTAGAAGCATGCGCTGAGAAATTTTCAGCTTTTATAAATTGACGAAGGTCTGGCCTAGCGTTCACGGCTATTAGACAAATGACAATATATATGTAACACCCTCTTTTTCTAGGTACAAATATTCCTATTTAGTCTTCTATAGTTCTATGATATTTTAATGCGGATAGGGTAGGGATAGGTAGGTACCCGTTTTACTTAAATATCATTAAAAAAACTAGCCAAAAAATCGCTCAGTAGATTTTACGTGTCGTGGTTATAAGTTAACGCCATAATAAACTCTACTCTCTACAACTTATTTAAATACTTTGATTACACCATTACGAATAATTTATTGTAAGAGTTACAAATTTTTTTAAATTTTTAACATAAATTAACACTAACCGTTAGATTACAACATGTTATCCATTTGTGAAATGGTATTATAAAATAAAAAAGCAGAAGACTCTACAGTTCAATCGGTTTTGTTTTTAATTAATTTGTTAAGATTTACTTACACTGACCGGGACACTTTAAATCTTAAATCACTTACCTACCTAATAATATTATTATGTTTCAGTTTGATAACAAAAGTGATTAATAAAAACCAAACTTTGACCTTACGACTTCTATCGAACTACAAAATTAATTCTAATTTTAAATTTTATAGGTCAGCAACTTTTAAAGTTTTAACATAACGAGCCTACCGTCCTTGACATCCTTAGTCCTTCGCCATTAAAAACTTTTATATTTTAGTCACAAAGTATTCTGATAGATAACTGGGTAAGTATACCTACGCAGAAACTGTATTTTAAATTATTTCGGCACTTGAAAGCTTCATAGGAATCAAAAGGCACTGATAGGATAGATACAAATCAATGTTAATACAAAAGTTAGGGGTAAATTGTATACTTTTATTGTGTTTTGTAATGTCTAAATCATATGTTGAGTAAGTTTAATAAAATAGTGTTACAAGTTACGACACACGCGTCATGCGATCGATCAAGCCCTACGACATCTATAGAGTTACCGTCCGCTCACTCGGCAAATAGTAACGTTATACAGTGAAACCTGGTTAAGTGAGACATCAAGGGACCTGCAATGTAGTTTCACTTATAGAGGTATTCCACTTACCCAGTGTCTCAGATATACAGGTATAAATAAATATCTGTCTCAATTACAGAGGGTTCCATTTATAGGGGTGAGAATACAGGTTATTTCAGTTATACAGGTGCGATCATTAAATAAAATAACGTGTTATGTATGTAAATGAGTTTTAATAAAAAAAAGTACACAAATGTAATCAAAATTTGTACTTAGGTACGTACTTGGAATTACGTGTGGAATTTGTGGGTAGAATAAGAATGAGTAAACAAACAATGTTATCTCAGTTACAGAGGTTTATGCATATAAAATTTACTCGCTGTCTCAGTTATAGAGGTAACTATGATGATAAATCGAAAGAACAAATCCCAGTTATAGAGGCTTACCTCGTCCCACTAAAAGAGGTAATTCAGTGCCAAAGTGTTGGGACCTCAACATGAGTTCCACTTAGGGAGGTTTCTCACTTATCCAGGTCCCACTTAACCAAGTTTCACTGTATATGCGAATTGAGGCTACCCACGGCAATAAACATAGTTATTAGGTTAAATTTAAGCGAAATTGGACCATAAATAAAACATGCTTATTATCAGGAGTTGAGATGAGTACTGTAATATTTAAACTTTTTAGAAAAGCAAGTTAACTACTTGCTCATACGATTAATTATTATTTATTTATTTATTATACATATCATTAATTTCTATATTATAAGTACATATTATTGACAATTTAATAGGTATCTACCATCTTCCTAAAATAGGAAGGTTTGCGGTCGCAATTTTTTTAAGTTGGTAAAATGTTCGATGTAATAAGTAATGAATATTTAAAAAGACGTTGAAAGTGTTTATACAAAAATTGTCGTAAACATCATCACCATATTTTTAATAACATTATCTTGGACGCTTCCACATCGCGTCCATCTGGTCCTGCTCTAAGTATTTAAAAACGGATAAACATTTTATACCAAGACCCAGGATCCCGCGACCCGCGATCGGTTGGTACTGGTACTCAGCCACGAAGATCGTCGACTTGTCGAGATCATAATTAAAAAAAAACCTTAGAGATGGTTTTTATTTACCTGACTAAGATTTTTTAAATGAATGGTGAAATTTATAATTACACTAAGGTCAAAACGATAACAAAGTGATTTGGCATAGGTGTCGATTGTGTTCGATTCTCCTATTAACAGAATAATAATTATTAAAGTATTTTATGACCAACAGTTTACAAGTTACAACTTATGTTTTAATATGCGAGTAGGTAAGTATGCTCTTGACCTTTACGATAAATGATTAGTCAATTTTTATGACTGCTTATTAATAAAAAATATCTTCTGGTGACTTCCAAAACACGTCTTCGAATTGTATTTTTAAATAATCATGAATGTCATATGCATTGTCCTCAGCTGCAAATAAAATAATGCGATATCTGCAAACCGGTAGAGCTCTGACTCAACATCACGATCCACGAGCAAAAAATGTTAAACCTCCAAATAAACTGCAATTTAATTCGTGAAGTGTAGTTTCATTATAATCGTTTCGACAGGTTCAGTGACACATAAAATGTTAAGTGTTTACTATTCAGAAAAAAATGATGCTTCGCCCGATGTAGGTAAACGAACTCGAACGAAAGTAATGGTGTTCGCATTGTTGGAAGATCTCAATAGAAAATAGCTAAAAGGCGAGACATGCTCGATTCTATTTTGTTAGCGCAACGGCAAAAACGTGTAGAGATGTAGGTCGCCCGGCAAGTGCAATTTGCACATACCTTTCACAGAATATTCCTTAAAAGTACCGAAGTGGCGCGGTTACCCGCTGTACCTAATAGCTACAGAATTTAAGTTTAATTTGTCACTTCCATTTTGTGTGGACTAGAATGTGAGCCAGAGTCAATTTAATAATACTTAAAAATGTTTACACTTAAAATCTATCTTCTGCTTAGCTATACATAACATAAAATGTTTTGTCCCGGAATAGGTACTGACTAAGCCACTGATGGATCAACGTACAGCCAAAACCGCATAAGACGCTGATCGTAGAGACCAGAAACTTGGAGGGTTCGAACTTAAGCATCTGATAAGGAAGGTGTGTCGGAAATTCTTCCCCTAATGGGTGAAACGGGACGAAGTTTGTGTGGGACAACGTTATTCTTTTCTACTTGAAATTATGCAATTAAACACGAATATTTAGCTGACATTATTCGTGTTTAATTAAAATTTATCAACATAATATACCATAATATTTCATTAAATTATTTTCGATTGACTGCATAATATAATAAATAAACAAATATTTAAATAAGGATAATGCAGGCAAACAGCAGGTACCTACTCTCATCGATAAACTATTATACGAAAGAAAATTCTAAGTATGTTAATGGTACTTGCTAAATAACTAAGTACCCACGCTCTACTTAAGTTGACAAATAAAGCGGTATTCGGAACTATCACGTATACTATTGACAATGACATTTATTACTATTTGAGTACCTACAGTTATAAATCAACAGCTAACTTTTCCCCTAAACAAGACATAGAGTTTCAGCTCTACCCATCTGTTTGATACAGATTAAAGTACAACATGCGTCTGGTTACATCCTGAATACTTCCTGATACTCACTTCCTATTGATACACCAGTGACAGGTTTCTCCGGTAAAGTCTACGCCAAAACAATAGTAATGAAATTAGTCACGATTATAAACATTAACTAAGATATTTGTGACCTCTGCTGTCTATGTTAGGCGCGGCCTTGCTCCTACCTCGCAAAGGCTGTGAGATGGAGTCGGCTCCAATATTCTCTTTGTTCGCTGTTGAAATGTCAGACCTTAATACGTGCCATGTTTTCGATACCGCAAAATAGCAGTTATTTGCTGTTTAGGGCGTGTACAACCTTTCATAACAATTCGTGTCGTTACACCATCTACAAAACTTTAAGCTCTACTGTTAACAAATGTTTACACAATAGGCAGTCATTTTTGTGAGATAAAATGAAAACTAGTAAACACTCAGATACATTTGACACTGAATTTTAAACGTCTACCTACTTACATTTAATTATTATTAAACGTCTAAATAATTACTACATTAGTAGGTAGCTTCCCAGCTAAGTTTTAAAGTTCCACTTACAAAGTTTGATGAAGTTCATAATGGAAAATTTATGAAAATGAACTTCACAGAATGCTTCAAGTAAAGGAATTTATTAACACATATTTACGCGAAATCGTAACACTCGGGAAAAGAAATATTCATTTTGTAAGATTCGATCTGTTGGTTACGTCAACTGATCGAATCTTAACTACCAAACGTGACTTTTGTAACGTAGCTAGCTACTTTGAAGTTCTTTTATTAAGATTTTGGTTGCTGTATATTAGATTAGTTATAATTTATAGCATTCACTTCTCTAAACGTAAGCTTTAAAGGAAGTTAATCAGGCTCTTAATCTTCCGCATTAGTTTTTTTTTCAAATTAAGTATTTATAGTCTGTTGATCTCATAGATTAAATCAGCCGTTTTATGTTTTGCATAAAAATGTCATTTTACGATTATAATCTAAATACTAATATGAGGTATGTAGATAGTAGGTACCTCCAGTTTTGATTAAGTATTTTATTTAGCAAAATATTTATGAGAGTATGACTCAACTCTACATCCCTTTTACTTTTAAGATCTTTCCAGTCAAACAACTCAACTGTCTCCGCAGCCGGCAGATTTGATAAGTAAAAGCTGTCCCATTTATTGTATTATCTCTAAACCACTATTGTTATTTGTTCAGCTTACTACAGCACATACTGCGATCACAGATTAAGTATTAGTTACTACGTAACAGATACGACAGTGATATTTTACCGAGTTTCCAGTTGTTACGTTTTGGCAGCACTGTAGCATCTGTCATTTTGACCGCACACCACAGACCATAGCACATCACAGACTACAAACACACATTGTATAAGTGGTTGAATAATCGAGTCCAGCTATCGATACTTTAGTAAGGTATCGATTTTTTTTGTAGGTAGGTTTTTGTAGTTCAGGTAATTTATTTTTATTAAGTAATACAAAATAAAAACAGGTTACATTTATCATTTATTTATTGATTTTTTTTCTAAATTTCTAATAAGCCCTGATTGATATAGCAAGAATATTAATATTTAACAGAATATTTTTTTTAATAATATTTTATTAATTATCCTAATAAAACTCTCTAATGTCGTAATCCAACCATCTAGTGATGGTAACACACAAGTCCAGGTTTTCCTGTTTCTAAGGCCACTTGCCTTACTTGAAGTGTGCTCTTATTTCAATTGTTTTCATTTCTTTGACGACACAAAAGATGATCAGTCACTTCTGTAAATAAATAAAACAATATTTAAGATGAAAAAACAGTACATAAGTTGGCCGGTCACTTAGTCCGGCCAACAACAACAACAAAACAAGGGGGGTTTCTAGTAAAAACTTTAGTTAATTGGCAAAAATAGATTAACTAGTTTTGTTCTTCAGCACTATAAGTTGATACCCTAAATAAAACTGCATTATTATTCTGCTATCAAATATGCTTAAACTGCCATAACACTTCTTTAACATTTATGAAAAGACCATCTTTTCATAAATGTCAAATAACTGTTACATAAATTTTATGTTGTTTCAATGAAGTTATCGAAACCACAACCTCCAATTCCTGAGCTAAGTTCCAAACCACTAAACCTTGGTATTTCACAAAAATAAAACAATTTCAGTATCTTTTGATATGTTAAAATATCATATAGAATGAGTATCAATATGCCATAGTACTTAATACATACCCACTCTTCAAATGACCAACATTTCATCAGAAGCATTTACATCCTCATTGGAGTATACCTAGGGGTATTTCTGTGTACATTTAAGATTAATATTGTTATACAAAAGCAAAAAACATTGGCAAACTTAATGAGTCAAAGATTAAGTATAATTATATTATACTGTTCATACTTTATATTACACTAGCTCTAACTATAACGTGTTAAAAGTAAAACTCACCTGATTCACAGGACGATAGAGGCATGCCGTGCTCTGTATTTCATCATCCGTAAGGAGAAATGGATTAGAATGTTTAAATATCTTGGCCTTCTTCGTCAAATTGATATTTATGAAAGTGTTTTTCAGTAACAAGTTTTCGAAGTTGCTCTTTAGAGAGACCGATGGATAGTTGGCACCAGGAAGGACAGCCACAGGTTTCTAAAATTAATGTTCTTTGGGAAAGAAAAATGCCGTTTCATGAACTAATAGTTGCGTTGCAACCACCGACACAAGTCCCTTAAAACGAAAAACTAACAACATTTACACTAAATTAATTAACACACTATAAAATATTGATATAATGTATCAATAATATGCGGAGTAATTGAATATTTTATATCAAATCAAGCAAGAAACGAGGATAAACAAAACACTAACAAACTACACGCGGCCATATTTGAGTTTTGACAACATAGATCATTAGCATAGATCATTAGACACATAAACAAATAGACCATAGACGTGTGTGACGTCACAAAACGACGCCATTTTGCTTTCGACCGCAGCGCCAAAACGTAACAAATGGAACTACACTGTCAGCCCCCTGACTGCGATTAGAACTCTCACCTATTAAAATGCTTTTGTAGAGAGCTAGGAACCGCAACCTACCTAGAAATCTAAGCTAAACAATAGGGTTACTTTTACCTAATAATAGGTAGAGATTTATTAAACCTAACCTAACACCTTACCTACGAGTTACGTAGGTATAACTATTGGTTTATTACGTTTAGAAAACTTCCTATTTTGGGCCAAGTTGAGTTGGTTGATTTTCTATTAAATGAATACACACACTACATACTAATAAGGATGTAATAAGTGTAGCATAATAGATATCATTAGAGATAGGTAAATACTATCTCTAATGACTTGTTGAATTAGGATTATGTCATATTACATAAAGAATAATGTTGAACAAATGAAGTTTTTATACCTTGTAAGCTACGTAATGATCCACAAATACTTACTAATGATCTCTCGTAACAATTACAAAGCATAACGCTGTTACATAAACTTAGGCTGTGATTTGTGAAGCATATCGTATAATCACTTTACCAGTAAAATTTATAAAAATGATATTAAGCTACTAAAAAAGAGTCAAACCATAGAAGGTATAAATCAAAAAAATATGTCAACAAAATTTGTAGCGAAACTTTGACAAGTAGAGTAGTGTAGACCCTACTGATAGGTACCTTATAATTAATGATGATAATAAGTTATTTTCCTTTGTTTTCTGAAAATTTCTTTACATTATAAAAAACTACAATGATAACGATTTTTAAGTTCAGTTTAAGATGCAATGTAGGTAACATTGCATGAAATGCAAAAAGTGAATAATCCAATCACTTTTATTCTATTGCCAAATGTAAGCAGGTACCTACTACTATTTCAATGGAACATAATCAATCAAAATTCACGATTCTAGTCACCAATTGCCGCTAGTCATATTTTATGTGCTTCCACGCTACACAATTACTAATGTCCATTAAATAAATTATGCTGTTACGGCTTTCAGTTGAATTACAAAGTCATTTGTATTTATCTTGGTCGTAACAGACAGTAGATAAGTAATCTATATTGTACTGGAGTCTGGAACGCTTAACGCTTTACGTTTTTCTATCAGCAATTTAACCGATTTCCATAATGTACGAGGTTCTATTGTTATCCTCCACCTCTATAGTCCATCTTTTAGATTCCTCTGTTTCGTTTGTTGGCCGTGGTTCAACCGCGTAGTCCTACTGGTAGATCCAATCAATTAAACCACGGGCTGTCATTCATAAAGTGTATTGGCAGTGGTTAAACTGATTCAGTAGGACCACGGGAAATATTTTACCCGTGGTTCAGCTTTTGTATGTTCCGATGTACTGTCAATATCACCAAGCATATTGTATAACTATCTTACCCGTGCCCACTTCGTTGAGCATAGGTAGTCCTACTGATGACTGTGGGCAATACATTTTTGAATGACAGCCGGTGGTACAATTGATTGGACCACGGGCAAAAAAAAAATCCGTGGTTCCACCAGTAGGACTACGCAGTTGGACCAAGGGCAACAAACGCTATTTTTTTATTTGGTAAAATAAAAAATAGAACGTTTGTTGTCCCCTTGACCCGCAAAATAAAAATATAGGTATTTTTTTTTAACCCACCCTCAATTTCATGTTATCACGAGCGTTAGAGTTAATAATATTGATAAAATCTTTAACAATATAATAGGTATTAACTTAGAAACAGGAATGTTTTTGTATGCATGTGGCTAAAAGGACTTGTGTCCAGGTCCGTTAAATAAAAAAGTATTTGGACATTGATTTTTAATTTCTGCCGTCATGTAGTCACGTCATTAAATACTTTTCTAATTCCTCTCCACCTTTCCAGCTTGGTTACGGGTGGTCGAAGAGCGGGCAGCGGCGATGCCGCTCGCACCGGCCGCCGGAGTCCACCATGTCCGTGAGCAGCGACATACGGTTTACCCGGCGCAAGCTCAGCCGCCCATGCCGGGGCTGCTGCGCGGCGCTGGCGGCGCTGCTGGTGCTGCTGCTGCTGGCTGCGGTCGCTGTCTACCTCGGCCGTAGGTACCATTCCCTATAATTATATGATACATGTTATTATTGACGACATCTGTAGCGCAGTTGTTGAGCGCGTTAGCTCGAGCGAGAGGGAAGGAACAAAAAAGTTTTATGTGTTCCTGGGTTATGGATGTGTATTAAATTTGTGCATTATCATAATAAAAATCATTAATATGTGTATAGTATAAAAAAATATATACCTATATATATTTACGTTGTCTGGTACCCGTAACACAAGTTCTTCGGATAGGTACTTAGCACAGGGCCAGATTGACGTGGTGTAAAACGTCCATAGATATATTATTATATTATTTACGTACTTCGAAGACCGGTTTGTCGTTCATCATATGACATACATGTAAACAAAACTGATAGTGTTTGTGTTGTGGGTACCAAAAATTATCACTTCCAAAAATAATTAATGGTGGGTAACATCAAGACAATTTCAAAGTCTGTTATAACTTTCTGTTACTGTTGTAATAAAATACTTGTTAAATAAATTAAACGAAAAAACTTTTTTGATAATTCCTATGACCGTTTTTACCTTTCATCTGGTTTGATCGACCTGGTTAATCTACCACCAAAGTTGGTGAGTACCAAGACGAATCAAACAAGCCCAAACTCTATGAGACTGAGTTAGAACAATATGGCATTATCATCCGATTTACAAATGCATGCTATATTTTAGCTCAATCGGTAACCGGGAAGTAACTCAAATTAAACTCTCAAGATTTACCTAATTATTACAAACAAACAAACATCGGGACAGATGAAACTAAATAAAATCTTGTAAAATAACAGCCGGTTTTCGGACGATTCTATTGTGATATGAGTCATCCTGATGTGGATGTTAGAATATCTAATTTCATCTGTACTAATATATATACTATAATATTATAAAGCGGAAGAGTTTGTTTGTTTGTTTGTTGAAACGCGCTAATCTCAGGAACTACTGGTCCGATTTGAAAAATTTTGTTGGATAGTCCATTTATAGCGGAAGGTTTTAGGCTATATAACATTACGCTGCGACCAATAGGAGCAAAGCGTCAGTGAGAAATGTTGCAAAAACAGGGAAAATTATTCACATTTGGAGACTTTCGTTGCGTACGCTGCATAAACGGTTTAAGTCATTAAAAAACCACGCTAACGAAGTCGCGGGCACACCTAGTTTATTATAAACGACTTTGTAAACATATCGTAGCAGTTGATGACATTTAGTTCAGACAAGTCACCGCAAAAGGCCAGCGAGTTGGCCTTGCGTTCGCTTAACAAGTGCAAACGCCTCTTATATCGGCCCAGATAGAGACGATCTAACGTTCTCTACATAACAATTAATTCCTTATTTGTATAAAAACAAATATCCAAGAAGGAATGAAATGATGTCTACTAGGAAGGAAATGTCTACTATTATTAAAGTTAGAAATAAGGGAACTATATAAAAGTAGAGTTCTCTAATATAATATGTGCATCCAACGATATAGATATTTGCTTTAAACTTATGGTATTATTTGTGCTGAACTATAAACGAGGCATAGTTCAAGCCCAACCCTATCGGAATAGTGCAATAAATAAGGTTTATGTAGAGATTGAAATAACCTTAGGGCAGTCAATTTTGTTAAGCCCAGAGCCCAACCCATGTTTATTTTTTATTTAAATAATATTGTAATTATATTTTTTTTGTAATCGTTGTGCATTAATGACATTAGATGCAGATCTAGAGTAGACCACAGGAAGAACATAATATCCTACTTTTATCACGGCAAAAGATACAGTTCTTGCGGAATTTCCTTTTGACACACTTCGTCGCGGGCAAAATCTTGTAACAATATAATTAAAATAAATACTAAGCAAAATCAAACAAAATTGTCTATACTTTAAAGAGCCACTTTCTCATTAAGACCGTTTTAATGATTTCCTATCTTATTTACCGAATACATTAGAAAAAAAAAGCATACTTTTTCGCCTATTTATTTATTTGTCTGCTTATTTTCAGATATGTATCTATTCGGGGACCCCCTGAACCGACAGACGTTTAGGGGGTCGTTCATCGCCGGGTCCTGGGCGGAGACTGCAACAGGGGGCAACAGCACGAGAGAGGGAGACATGCAGAAGGCCATCTACAACGCGTACAGGACCTCCGAGCTGAGGTCGTGCTTCGTCTCCGCTGATGCCCTCGCCATGGATAGGTAATCCCCAAACATGCATTGGTTAGAAACGGTTATGAGGCAAATAGATATGTTTAGTCCCGATTTCACCAACGCTCATTCATTGATAGGAATTACGAGAGGGATAACATGATAGTTAACTTTAACATTGCTTGGTGAAATACGCCCTTATTGTCTTTCACACTAAAGTTTTTTTTTAATGTGGTAATCTTTACGATAGCTATACTATATATGCTAACCTAACCTAACCTAATATGTAAATTGTTTTTCTGTGCGGAAGAATAGACAAAATGACAAGATTCATAAAGAAAATCCATCTATTGGTCCATTTATGGGTACATATTTCTTTTCTTATATATTGTGTTAAAATGCTAAGCGTGCGTGATATTATTATTTTGTCGTGCGCTTACAATTCATTGAAATGCCTCATTCATGCCTTACTATATTTTTTTAATGTATCATATTTTGCCTTTTCACAAGTATAAAGCTTTTTCAAATTCGAAAATCGCCAGCAGTATTACTACCATTCATTATACTATTTTATAATAGGAAAGTGTCATAATATACCATAATCTTAAGGTTTGTATGGTGATTGGTGACTCGCTGCCCTTTTAACATCAGGTAGCAATTACAATAATGCCTAGCTAGTAGCTTGACAATATTGGCTTCCTCTCAAATGACTGAATGGTAGAGATTAATTATAAGATCATAGATGCCGATGATTAGTCGCGAGTGAAGACAGTGGTTATGCGTGTAGCATTTAATAAATGTTAAAAAGTTGAAATCGATTGATGCGCAGTAATTAACGTAAGCCGTTAACGCGGTCATTGTTTTGATAATATGATGAATTAGTCAGTGTACAGTTTTGCCGCCATAGTAAGACACACCGCGTACTTTCAATACTTTCATTAAAGTATTGCCCAAAAGTGACGCTCCAGGTCTGTCGGGACCGTTCATGTTTAATGAAGTAACTAATCTGCGTTTTTACGTGCAACGAACTTGCGCGTAAGATACTTTATTACGCGAGGTACATAACAACTTAAATGGGTGAAAGTTTTGCTTTCTCAGTCTCACGAGTTCAGATCGTTCGTGATGCAGGGCAGTTACGATTAAGCGTTTACTATTTTTATTAATAAAATATTAATATCGCAACAATTAATCGGCTTTTTTCATGGTTTTTATACAAAGTACTCTATCATTTTTCTTATACGGCATTGTGTCGATCCCGTAATTGTTAATTAAAGTTAACTTCTCTCAAATAATCCGTTACAAATGCCTACTATTGTAAGTATCTATAAATTATTATAACCGCTACCGTTTTACCGTTTTAAAGAGCCTAAGCTCTCTTTATAAATTATATGTAAGGTCTTAAAATACAAATTGGCCCTTAAAAGCTACGTGGATAGTGGAGACTATAACCAAGAATTAGGTTCTAGATTCTAGAGTCAGTTAAATGTTTATTGGGTTTTTAAAATAAAGATTTATAGCCTATTTAAATTATATGCTTGGATTACACATTAAATGTAGTAATTATCAATTTATTTTAATTTAAATTCATGTCGAAATCTACTATCCGGAGTACTCTATAATTTATAAATAGTAAAGTTTAACGGGAAAATGATTTAGATACGTAAACATTTTACATTAGTATCTAGTAGATCCTTGAGTTATAGTTAAGGTACCTATATAAATCGTTTGATTTCTTCCTTCAATAACCCACTTTCCATAAACGTTAAACAAAGTTATCGTATTTACTGTTCAAGCCACAAAGAAAGGGCGAAATAACCTTGAATGATTAAATGAATGGCATAGAAAGTTCACATCGAAGAAAACAAGCACGTGCTCACTTTCCCGACCCAATATTCTCATGAACCGAGTAGGTATTGTACGAGGCCTAGTTTGAAAATTTATAAAATTCTAGACTTTTATGGACTCGTGTACGTTATACCTAATTATGTTTTGTATAAATATTTATCAACGTACCTAATCGATTATTTTAAAAAAAACTTTGTTAATCTTATTCTTTAGGATCTTACCTTACTCATTTATTCAATTTTTTTTTTAATGGTTAATATATTTAGTTTTTTATTTGGAGTCTTTCGAAAGCTTAATTTATCGATACTTATTTGTCCATCACGCGATTTAAAGCATAAGAACATTTAGTTAAATATGCATAAAATTTGCAAACCATTAAAATCAATTTTAAGATAAAATAGAAATAAAAAGAAAGTTAAAACGAAAAGGTAGGTTTAACGTATTAAGTCGTCATTTATCAATTAAAGAACAGTTTAGCTATAAAATAATATATTATGTAAATACCTCTCACTTATTACCTTATATCGAAACAATTAAATTATATGTATATAATATATAAACAACTAGGTAGATTGGTTTTTTCAAATCCTATCTTTGTACCTATCGCTTGTCGCTAAGAAAATGCTGAAATTTGTGTGCAAGCGCCGGCGGTAAAACGCCTTCACATTGCTCGCCGCCCACATCTACTCCCGGCATCTCGGACATCATTGTTAGTAGTTACTTGTCTATTGCAGCGTGGAGCAGGGCACGCGCGTCCACTTCGAGGTGTCGTTCGAGCCCATCTTCACGGCGGTGAGCACGGCCGAGGTGCTGGTGGTGCTGGCGCGGGAGCTCCTCGCGCCGCCCTTCGCCGACATCGGCGCGCTGCCCGACACGCTGTACATAGAGGTCAGTCATCCATCTATGTATGTGTGTATTCTGTATACCTTATGTGACCATTTATTCTTGGACTGAAAACGGGACATCGTAAGTAACGGGATATCCTAAGTTATGAATAAAATAGGAAACGATATTGGATTGTTTTTGTTATTAGAAATTTAGTGTCCAGTAGTAGTTACAATGTTGCATGTAAGTTGTAACTAAGTAAGTACTTACATAGTTCTAAATTCTAAATCCACTCTATGCCTCCGCTGTTCGTCTGTCCGATCGACGTGGTATAATCTGATAGATCTGGTGATAACCAGGCTGTATCTCATGAACCGTAATAGTCAGATAGTTGAAATTTTCACTGATGATGCTGCTATAACAACAAATAGATACTAAAAACAAAAAAAAACATCCAAATCGGTTCACCCAGGGGAGTTCTGAGGTAACAAACATAAAAAAATACAGACAAATTGAGAACCTCCTCCTTTTTTTGAAGTCGGTTAAAAATAATAAAGGCTACCATATACAACAGACGTTTTTTTTTGCATTTTGTTATCGTTTATATAAAACAATCTTAAACCCAGCCTCATTTGAGAAGCTATTTGACAGATAAAAAAAACGTTTCGTTTCACTTTTAAAAATAAAAAAATTTACTTATGTTAAGTACTTAATTTATTTTCTTTCTTTTTTAAAACGTAAAAATAAAGATTATAAAATATAAGATTAGGTGTAGGTACTAATTTTAATGTTTTCTGTAATCTATAATATTAATATATCGGTATTTAAAAAAAAATTAAGTACTGTGTAACATTGTTCACTTTTAAAAACGTTTCATTTCAACGTTTTTTTATGTGTCAAATAGCTTCTTACTTGAGAGGTTGGGTTTGAGATTGTTTTATTTATACGGGCCTTTAAAATGTAACCAGATATTTTGCGTGAATTCAGATAGATGAAGTTGTATCATAAGGACTATACCTACTAATAATGTACCTAAAGCAAGATTGTTTATTATTTTTCAGGAAGTGTCCATGATAACATCACAAGCTTTGAAGGAGAGCGACGCTGTAACAGAGGTGCCGACTACAGAGAGTGTTACAGTGGAAGTGATCGAGGAGATTCGAGAGTGTTCGCCGCTGACGTTGCCGCTGTGTGCGCAGCTACCCTACAACACCACCTCGTATCCGAACCTCGTGGGCCACGCGAGTCGAGAGGCTATTCTCAAGGACTTGGTCGCGTTTAGAGAATTACTCGATGCTGAATGTTCACACCTTGCTCAAGTAAGTATTCGTTAGGTTAAATATCTTTACTTACTCGTCCTATCAGTATTAATATATAAGTAAACACTGAAGTCACCACTCACCGCCATCTTAACGGACGGAGTTTTCTCCTTTATACCTTTCTTTTAACCCCTGACGCAAATACGACGGGGTGTTATAAGTTTGACGTGTCTGTGTATATGTGTATCTGTCTGTCTGTGGCATCGTAGCTCCCAAACGGATGATCCGATTTTAATGCGGCTTTTTTTGTTATACTTACCTATATCGTCGAGACTCGAGAGTGTTATTTAGCTATGTTTGGTGGAAATCGGTCATCAGATCGTTTGTTAGGTGTGATACGAATGTTACACGCTAAGTCCCGACTTAGCGTGTAACATTATATTAAAAAAACTCCCCAATATTTAAAAAACTCCCCGGAGTTTTTTAAATATTATTAACAAGATTTTAAATAGAAACATCTTAAAGTTAATAAACTTTAAGATGTTTCTATTTAAAATCTTGTCCAGGTGTTATATACCTAAAATCAATGTCTATAGGCACCACAGACTTTAAAATATATGACAATTTTTTTCCCAGGACTTCGTATGTCAGATGCTGCAGCCGCGCTGCGAGGACTCGCGGCTGCTGTCGCCGTGTCGCTCGTACTGCCGCGCATTCCACGCCGGCTGCGGCTCGCGACTGCCGGAGCGCCTGCGACCGCACTTCGACTGCGCGCGGTTCCCAGAGTACTTCGGTCCGGGGTCTTGCACCACTGAGCCAGGTAAGGCCTTCACTTATGTTCTTAGTCAGATATAATTGAAGCCATTCCATGAAGGTAAAAGAAAAAATACGGAGAAAATTGAGTTTAAACATTTTAGGTAGCAACGTATTAAGCGTTGATGCCAGAGACGGATCTTCAGATTAATGTTCTTAATACTTTACGAAGTATTCTAAAATGTTTAAGTGACAGTTTGAACCCAATTTTCCTAAAATCATGATTTTGCTACATATCACCTTCATCCATTCATGTCTTTCTTCAATTATACCAACGGCATTACGTCATACGTCAAAAGCTGGAGTGTGTGTCGTAAGTGAATACAGTCCTTTCGTAATAAATTCATTGTCTCTTTGCCTATCCAATTGACGTTTGATGAGGATGATAGCTGCATCACTAAACTGTATACCTACCCCGATTTTGTAATCAGTCGTTTTTTAATTACGTCCCTAAACCCTCTAATAACTTTAAGACGTATCCACTATTCACGTAATAAATAAATACTTTAATACGAGTATTATAAGAAAGAAAGTGCCACCGTGGTCTAGTGGCTCAGTGCTTCGCTCTCGACCCGGAGGTCGTGGGTTCGATTCCCGCGTTGGAACAACAAAAAAATTTGTTTTCAAGTTTGGTTAGGAAAATGCAGGCTGATCACCTGTTGTCTGACAAGAAAGATGATCCATGTGTCGGATAGGCATGTAAAAAGTCGGTCCTGCGCCTGTTCTCTCGCCAGTCGTGTCGGTTTACCTTCCCACTAGGTTATGAGAGTAAAAGGAAGAGAGAGTGTCTTTGTGTATTGCGCACACACTTGTGCATTATAAAATAATTCCTGCGTAGCTGGCCTGGTTTCAATTAAATCAGCTACCGACACCGAAATCGGTGAGGGGAGCTATTATTATGAAAAACCTCCCTCACTCTTCCACTATCTCTCTCCCAACTACCCATTGTGGGTAGAGGTTAATAATCTCTATACTAAATACTTAGTGAAAAATATCTAATCCTTTAACAATCCCTCAGATTGTCTGGGAGGTCTCCAGAGGCTAGCGCTGTCGCGGCGCGCTTGTGACGGCGTGCCCGACTGCGCGGACGCCGGCGACGAGCGCGCGTGCGCACACTGCGCGGGCGGCGGCGTGCGGTGCTCGCTCCACACGCGCTGCATACCCGCGCGGAGCCGCTGCGACGGAACCCCCGACTGTCCGGATGGCAGCGATGAAACCAGCTGCCGTATGTTATTAACTATCCCTGATATTTTAATATTACAATGTGAATGCCCGTTTGTTTGTTACGCTTTTACACGAAAACACTAAACCGATTTTTCTTAGAGGTATTAAAGTATATTATTAAACAAAGTCAGGACTCCGATCTTTATGCTGTTTTCAACAATGTATACGTAGAGTGGTTCTCTGGGAAGGTTTTAGTGTATTATCTAATTGGGCCCGATAGGTGGCGCTGTTGACTGTGCACCAAGAAATTTAACTATGAGGTGGTACGAAGTTCGAGACAGCTAGTTTTAGGTTATATATCTAATTTATCATTTTATGAGCTTGACAAATGTCAAACACTTGATACTGGTCGGCCGCAAGATTCCTCTGGCGTTAAAATAAAAAAACCAGTTGATGTGAGAAAAAAGTGAAGCGTATATTTAATTACCATTTTACCGTTGCATTATAATAGGTGTTTATGTCGACGCTGGTTAGTAAACATTTATTTGGAATACATTGATAGTTAGGATTGTTAGTTACGAATTTAAATAAGTACAAAAATTATGTTGTAAACCGTGACACCAATGCTATTTATTAGCATTAGAAATAATAATATAATTCCTGTCTCTTCTAAGAATTGCTCATTATGGACTTGACGTTGATGTTTTATTGTTATTATGCATATCAAATAATATTTAATTATACAGTGTGGGTGACGCGGTCGTTGGCTTCGTGGAAGCGTGAGAGCAGCGAGTCGACGCTCGGCGCGGTCCGCAGCCGCGGCGGCTACGCGGTGTGGGCGGAGCGCGGCCGCGCCGGCAAAATCTGCGCCGAGCCTTATGAAAACGACAAGAGAGCTCTTATGAACGTCGCCACTTCGCTGTGTACCGCTCTGTCTTACAAGTATGTAATTACATTAGATTGTGAAATATAACGGAGTGTGCACTTTTTGGGATGGGTTAAAAATGTTTATTTGCGTCAGGACACGAAACCATCGAAAGTTCGTAAGACGGAGGCGCGGCGTATGAAAGTACGTAATACCCCCCATTTCTAGCGCGCGGCAAAAATGCTTGTCCCTACTGTTTCGTTTTCCACTTCTGCCGGCATTCCCGGAGTGTCTGGATAGACAACAAAAAATGGATAATTTTTTTACATTGCATTATTTGTGTTGAGATTTTATCGCTTATTGAAAGTCAAAACCCACAGAACAAATACAATAAGGCTTCTTTACCCAGGTCAGCAATATCCGCGGAAGCTGTTATAGACGGTGAAGCTGCCGATTTAGACGAGGACACAACAGAAGACCCTATTCAGCAGACGAGATTTACAAAGAACGTGCCAGAATATGTAAAAATCGTGGACCCCTCAGCGGCCGAAATTTCCTTCACAAAAACTGAATGTCCGCAAAGAAAAGTGATAAAAATTGTTTGTGATCATCTAGGTAAGTGCTACCTAATATTTCTAAAAGTAATTTATGCACCTAATATTTTTAATCTAATCTACCTATTTCTAAGCTACATGTTATAAAAGTGTAAACAGGTTTTCTCTTTCATTAATATTGTTTTCTGTTTCATAGAATGTGGATTACCAACAGCAAGAGGAGCGCGCTCAGAGAAGGGCGTGGATGGTCTTCTGCGGTCTTCCCAGCCCGGCGACTGGCCCTGGCACGCGGCGCTCATGCGGTCACACGTCCACGCCTGCGATGCGGTCCTAGTACATCCCTCCTGGCTCATAACCACAGCCTCATGTTTCCAAGTTAGTTGCACGTTCCATACCTGAAGGCTCAACCTACATTGGATAGTTAAGCGACAGCTTTTTTACCTATATCATAATAGTCTGTAGTTATCTCTATTTTTTACACGGTGATTCATGATTCATATATTAAGCGGAATAGTGCGAAGATATGATATGAACCATGAATCACCCTGTATTTTAAGGTACAATTTCGTATAATCGAAATATTAATTAGGTTAGAAACGTAGACCCGTGTAAGAATCGAAGACCCGGCGACGCTCGCTATCATTACTCAGCGCCAATGTGACTTGAGTCTAATTAGTAGCATTTGGAACCTCTTTTTATAGGATATTTTAGATATACATATAGATAGGATATATTAGATAGGCATACTATTAAACTGTTTATTTTTTGTCTTCCCAGGGTCAACCAAAAGCAGAATGGACTGCCAGATTAGGCACAGTACGAATACAGAGCACAACGCCGTGGCAACAGGAGCAACGTATTATCGGCATGTTGCGATCCCCCGTGGAAGGCAGCATGATGGCCTTGGTGAGACTGGAAGAACCAGTAGAAATTACAGACTTTATCCGACCCACGTGTCTCCCAGAAGATGGTTTTAAAATTGATGAGCACAGCATCTGCAACTCATTGGGTTGGACAAGAAATAGAGATCAGTTGCAGAGGATACATGTTGTGCCAACATCTATGAACACCTGTGAAAATGTCAGCATAGCTACAGGCAACGGCATATGCGCCGAACCTCTGTATGATCAAGATGATTGTGACGTAAGCTATTAAATTACTAATATTTTGTTGATAAAAATTTCAAAAAAGTAAAAAATGCCGAGACAAATTACTTTGCATAAAAGATTTAATAGTGGGTTATACTTTGTAATTTTGTCTAATGATCTTATTTTTTTTTTTTTTAGGAGGAAGAATATGCAGGCAGCTCAATGATGTGTTTTAACAACAAATCAAACCGCTGGTCAGTGTTAGGAGTTAGTGGGTGGAGAATTGCATGCTCAAAGATTGGCTTAGGAAGACCTCGTATTTATGATTCAGTAGCTTCACATGTCGACTGGATTCACAAGACAATATCAAACTCGTCAAGGTGACCACAATTAACTAAGAAGACTGTACTTTTATCTTTACGGAACAATTATATTGATAAGTAATAAGTATCATTAATATTTTTTGTAAGTTTCTTATTGTTTTGTAACATAATTGTTGTAGATAAGAATAGTCTTAAATACCTACCTAGATTGTTATGAATGAATTGTGTAAGTAATGTAAATATAATTTTAAGTACATATTATTGTTGTATGACAAGTAAGCACTCAAATTTTGTAGCATTTTTGTACTTGTGCACATAAGTGTTGTATTTATTTAAAATTTTGAAATATTCTTTAATGTTTTCATACTTTTAAGTGAGTATAATTGGCAATGTATACAATAATATACAAACACAGTCATTCAAATTTCAACCTTATTGATTTTTTCCATGTAAATCACAATGTAATTTTTTCCTGGACGTTTTACAAAAATTAAAGAAAAATCTAAATTCAAAGTTTTAATGACATAACAGAAAAACATCAAAATTATTTTTTGTATACATCACAATTGAATTGTGTAATTGAAATTAACATGCCATGCAAGGCGTGCGGAAAATGCGATGATCGTCTTTTCCGCACGCCTTGCAAGGCATGGGTAGGTCTTCCAGTTCTAAATGTTTAAAACGCAAAAGAAGAGTCGGGAAACTAGACTCGATGATGATGAGGAAATATCTGTGTATTGTATAAAAAGGGGACTTGCATCTTTCGTGTGTCCCCTGTCTGAAAAGAGGCAGGAGTTGTTGGAATTCTTGTGTAAATTTGAGTATAAATTGAAAAAAAATAACAAGTTGTCGAGCATTCTTTCATTTGCCAATACTGATATGAATATTGCGGGTGACGGAAGCTCGTAAGGTTCATTATCGTAATTCTTTGTTTTTCTGTTGGGGAAATAAAGGGTTAAGTACAATACCAAATAAATGTAAATTATTATTACCTGATACTAATATTGTGTTACTTAACTAAATGCTAAAAATGTTAATAGCTGTGGAAAATACCATGGCTTTATCAACAAATTCATACCAGTGTAGACTGGTCTCTCAAAATTTGTAAATTGTTAAAAAATTATTAAATTATTTTTATAAAATTTACTGTGTTTCTTTCATACAATGTCTACATTCAACATGTAGACATTATCTCTGTAAAGAATAAGTTGATGTTGACCACATGATGAATATAAATTATAGTAGTAATATGCCCAAAAAAATACAAAACAGAATATACATAATATCTTAGATTATTAATTGGTCTCAGCGCCTTCGACTAGATAGAGCGATGTCAAGAAATGACAGATTCCTGAATGCGGCAACTTCTTATTGTAGTGTGTGTAAAACAATGCGCAAAGATTGTAGTGTGCATCTATAATTGTGTTGCCAGCTACTTGACTAGTGCCCGATCAATAGGGAAAATATTTCGTCGCTGTGGTGTGGTAATTTATCAATATTAATAAATAAAAAAAATCTTTAACATGAAATCATTTTTATGAAGGTTCTTCTTCTTAATCTTAAATAATTATTAGGCATAATTTTCAAAAAGAGTTTTTATTTTAGTATCTGGGAGCACGGCAGTTTCCCCGCCAAGTCGAGCGCGAAGCAAACACTGCCGTACCATCCTTTTCAGGCACCATTTTGTCGCATTCTCAAGCCCCTATTTGAGAACCTCCGGATAAGACCAGAACGCAGAAATTTTGGTCATCCAATAAGCTATAAAATCTGTCAATAATTAGAAATCCATCTGTCAACGGCCAAGTCACACAACATTAACTATAATTAATGTTGTGTGACTTGACATTAACTATAATTAATGTTGTGCATGGCCTAACAGGGATATATATATATATCCCTGTTAGGCCATGCACTAAAAAGTATCCTATAGGCAGTTTCCAGTGCTCAGTTAAACAAACTAATAGGAGGACATATGCCTCTGAAGCTAACACAGAAGTGTCATTTACACCAGTGCCCATGTCAATATACGAGTTTGATTTTGGTCCCACATACTTTTCTGGCGTATGGCCATTTCATCTGAAAATAGCGCGCAAACAACATTACATTTATCACATTAAGAAGGAGTGTTTACTTTACTAAAACTATTAATAAAGTAAACGCTTCTTCAGTAAATCCTGGAGCGCCATCGATGATGACAAATTTACTCCTTGCGTAATTATATGCCGATGGGGAATAGAAGTTTAAAGTCAAACAGATTTTTTTAAGTTCCTTATAATATTTCGGTATAATTTTCTTTTCGTTTTTATGCTTTTTGTATATATTATGAAACAAATCCGCTGTGACAACATTTTTACTAAGAATGTTATATATATCAAGGAAACGTTCATGATTCAAAATTTTAATAAGGCCTTAAAAGTCATGTCCTATCTACTAGTCAAATATACCCCCCCCCCCCCCCACCCGCCTCTTTCCCTCCGCGAATCCTTCAGTTTTTGACATATAAATTTCGAAGTTTTATTTGCCACGCAAAATGCGCTGGAAAAGTGTGTTGTTTATTCTAGTTCAATCACCTATTTTCCTTAACTAGAGTGAATCGGGCAGAAGTCGATACGAACGAAATATACTTCCGAGTATACCAACATAATATAGGTATTATATTATATATTATGTTATATTATACTCGGAAGCAGAGGAATAACGCACAAATTAGACATTAGCTGATAATATCCTCCATCCGAGATGGCGAGTTGCGTTTCGTTTCACCTTTTCACATAATTAAATTTGAAAACTGTACTAAAGCATAAAGTTTACGTTCCGTTTCGCATCATTGAAATAATATTTGAACATTTTTGATTTGCCTGTCAAGTCGTAAACAATATGTTTCATGACATGACGTGGCAAACACGGGTAATCTGATACTAAATATGGTTAAACATTTTTGAATACAAGGCAACATTGAACACAAAGCGGTACTCCGATCGGAGATTTTAGGATTATATTATTTGACTGTGTTTTAGAAGATTTATACAATACTTACTAATGGTATGTGATGCCAGTATTTTTCTTGTTTCATGTAGTATTATTTTTACATAGTTTGACTATGCAAATCGGCATTTTGCTTCGCTCTCACACAAATCTTTGACAAATTATCGAGACGTCTACTTCACTTTACGCTTGTAGCGCGACTGGCGAGGGTACGCCGAATTCGGCGTATTATTTGTTGCCGCATTTTTCAATACGCTGGACGGTATCTAGTCAAAGCGACCAATTATTAATCTATGCATAATATATTAGTAATTATATTATTCCCAAAAAACCCAAAATAAGGAGAAATGTATTTTTTACAATCTATCATAAATATTGGGGGTATCTTTTCACTGGGTCATGTAAATAGTTATATTTCGTAATTTTATGTAATACTGCTAATATTTAGTAAAAATAAACTTATGAGACTTGCTGACACAGCATCATTCTTTTACCAATATAAATTGTCACTTATTTCAGTTTACAATTACTATTGTCAGACTGGTCAATTTTACACAAGAAATTTTATAAAATATGTCAAAGAATAATACAAAATAATAAAAGCAGCAAGTTAAATTATTGCTACATATTTAATGTTTTCAACAGTAATAAATTGTGTGATATAATTATTTACAAATTCTAAATCCATGATACTACTTACAATATTATTTTAAAATTCCTTCCTCTTTCAATTCTTCTTTAATTTTTTCTTGTATGTCTTCAGGAAAATTTTCCAGTTCTTTATTAATATACTTGTGAAAATCCACAAGCGGCTGATAGTGTAGGTGGACTATCTGTGATCCGGTGATCATGCTTGCCAGTGCTGCTGCAGAGAATGTTATATACTGTGCCCAAGAAACACCCGCCGGCATTTTTAAATCGATGAGTACTTCTGAAGTTTCTCTTCAACTATGTTCTTAGCTTGCCTCTTCTTAAAAGTGTTGTAAAAGTTAACTTGGCCAACTTGCCAATTGATCATAGAGTATTCCAGTGACGCTCCGAGTACGAAAAACATTGGTAAGTATCTATACATTCCAAATGTTTTCTTGCCAGGCCATTTTTCTATAAGCTTGTGAATCCATCCGATTCTCATTTCAGAAAAACATTCAAACTTATTAATTATTTTTGTTTGAGATTGGATGTAGTCGTATTTTTTAAGCACTTGCAGCGTTATATAATTAAATAATTTATATATTTCTTAATTATTTTTTCTTAATTTACGTAACAGATCTGTCTTGGAACCAAGTAGTAATTTTATTTTTGTAATTTGTCTTTTTACATAACCTAAAAACTTGACAGTTGACAGTTTTATCCATAAAATAATTACTCTAGTCTATGGTTTTATCGTCAAAATCAAATTGACATTTGACTTGACGTATGTTTTTTTATCATAACGTTATATCTGTCAAAGACTGCATTTTGGTATATCTACGAAATTGGACGTGAATATATTAAATACTGTACGAATATTTGAAGCTTACTGGTATGAGATGGCGCTGGTGTGTCTCGACCTTTGTGTCTCTCTCTTTCGTATACCCTCTCTCTCGCACAGCTATCTTGAGAACCCCGCTATGGCGATGCTACCTGCGATGGGCTTGTTAGTATTTCAAATCATTGGCGTCTGATTTTTCGACCCGTCGACACTTATCAACAGTTCTAAATTGAATAAGTGCTTGCCTTTATTCTATTTTCATAAGTGTGAACCTGAGTAGCAGCTGCTGTTCATGTAAGTGGTTCTTTATTTCTTATAATATAGTGAGAATACAATATTGTCTAACGGCGTTACCGTTCGTTTTGTATATAATGTTTTATAAAATATAGAACTTTATTTTTAATAGAAATAATTACTTCTCTTAATGTTTTACGTTACCTCCTATTTCTTATATTAATATAGTGAGTATACAATATTATCTAACGGTGTTACCGTTCGTTTTGTATATTATATTCTATAAATAGAACTTTATTTTTAATAGAAATAATTACTTCTCTTAATGTTTTACGTTACCTCCTATAGAAATATAACATTTTGATACGCAAAATAAGAGGCTTTTTTCGTAATTCTAGAAATATTTAACTACCCTCAGTTTTTCAATCGGGTAGTTTTTATTAGAAAAAATGATATTATATGCTTATATAACATCAGATTTTATCTGTAAATCAAATTTATCTAAATATAATGGTTTTTGCGTTCGTGTTCCCTAGATTTTATAAGTTTACCACGATAAATTTCAGATATTTTTTTTTTTTTTTTACTACCGTCATGGAGGATGCTATTGCTCATAAGTTTATCTTTTAAACTTCGAAGAGACTATATTTAGGATGATATCCTAATAATAGGTTTCGTTTTTAGCATGGAAATATCGAATCTTAAAGTTGACCCCCTAGTGGGTAAAACCAGGGACCGAAAAGGTTACCCATTTTGGTGTTTTAAACTGTTTAATTTATACGATTCTCTGAAAAACCCTAACATGCGCTTCAGCCGTATATACGGCTGAATCAACGGTATAAATAAACCGTTTATGAATAAGGTTCATTTTCGTTCGTTTTTCTGTGTTAAAAAAGGATGCGTGATAAGTAAGTACCGCGGAACGCTATTGGCTGAATTTGTTCCATCATGTCACAACTAGACTGGCGCACCATTTTACGCAAAAATGAGTGTGCGTTACAACTGCTCCGCCACGGTAGAAATATAATGAAAATGTTCGCCCAAAATTTAGGCGAAATTTGACAAAATCGATGGGTCCAAACCAAAAATTTGTCGAAGTAGAAACAAAGAAGTTATAAGGGTTTTAAGTTGGCCGCGCCAACGTAACGTCCACGATGGCGCGGCCATGGAAATCTCAGGAACTACGTGGGTTAGAGATCTAATTCTTTTTCTAGTATGAAGATTGAATTTGGCGAAAATTGTCGAAAAAGAAATTATAAAGTAGAAATCGATATTTTAAGAGATATTTACCTCAGAAGCCGTGGTGGCGCAGACGTGCACTTCGTGTTTCTTTGATGTTGATTATTTCTTTATATCATAAGACTTAGTACAAAAAACTGATACAGGAAGTAAGGGCTTAATATGTCGAAACTAATGAAAGCAATAAATACAACGAAATGTTATTTAAACAGACAAATCGGACCGGAACAAAAAATAACATGGCTGCACCAACGTAACGCTTCTTTGTACGCTGATATCTCATTATCTGTAATTGCTAGGATTTCAGTTTTTATATCCATTTATTCGGCACATTAACCTGATTAGAATGGCATACCGTTTTACCCTCAGAATAGTTTTTAACGCGTGTAATCTCCAAAAATATGCTCTCTCGTACAATGTTTGAGTAGGGTAACCATAATTTCGATTTTATTTGAGAATAATTTTTACTCTACTAGACGAAAATGTGTCTATTTCTTAAATAATGCCAACAAATGGAATTATTACTATTAAATATTTCACACATAAACGTAAGTATGTAGTTAGTACCTATGCCTGTAAGCGGTCAGTTGTAGATATGATAATAATATTATGTTAGGTAAGTATACTGTACCTAGGCAGGCTACTTAATATTATGGGTTTCTTGCCCTTGAAATTAAGTACATACTTATCTACGACAAGTATCCTCATTCCCTGCAGCAAAGCAAGCCGGCGTAACGCCGGTTTTCATAGAGACCCATGGCCGTGGTTAAGACTCGCTATTGGAATTAATATTATTCCAACGGCAGACGAATAATATGCTTTAGTTGCTTTTGTTGTTTAGTTGCTTTAGTTAATATGTTTTTGTTGTTTATGCTATAGTTTCAAATAATGGCTCAGATATGCCATATTAAGACATAGGATTAACCCCAATAGACGTAACAGTACTCCAGCCCGGCTCGGACGTAAGACACGTCACGCAGCAGCCAGCATCACGCGACGCCCGGTCGAATCACGGAGAAACGATTTTAATTTTGCTATATCCTAAAGTATTCATTATATTTGCATGGTCTAAAGGGCAAAATATGTAGTCTTCAGAAATGCTTAAGCAGAATAACGTATTTTAAATGATAAGGATTAATACCGTGATGGTTGATGGCATTCATTTAATTCAAATCGCCATTTCATTGAGTGACTATCGTTTTTATCGAATGACATATTTATATATATAGTGTGTAAAAAGAGCAGTCATTATAACTTTGAGATACGATTATACTACCTTTCCTCATTTCGGAAATGTATTTTTTTTTTTTGTCAGAAACTAAACTTCTTTTTACCATTTCTTATTTTTTTGTAATAATAAAAAAAAATAATAAAGCCAAAAAAAATTATATTTTAATTTTTGTAAAAAAAATATGAAAAAAATACATTTCTAGAATGAGCGGGTGTTCCCCAGGGTGGCGTACTCTCTCCCCTCCTGTTTTCTATATTTATTAATATTATTTCCTCATTAATCAACTCAAATTTCCATCTTTACGCAGACGACCTGCAACTCTATCGTCATTCTAATATTGATGATATTGATTCTACACCTGCGATTTTTTGGGATATAACGTAAATAACGCAACGTATATAACGCAACGTTTACACATTGTGTAAACGTTGCGTTATATACTTACTAGTATATAAAGCAACGTTTACACAATGTGCCTGTGGTCAAATATGATGGTACTATTATCGAATTCAGAGACACAGCTAAGAATTTAGGGTTAACTTTGGACAGCAATCTCTGCTGGAATCCGCAGGTTAGTGAAGTCAGCAGAAAGGTACACCACTCGTTGCACATGCTGAGGCGCCTTCAAAACTTTTTGCCTTTGCAAACCAAAATTTTCCTCGTCAAAACTCTCATTTTTCCTATCCTCGACTATGCCGACTCCTGCTACTTAGACTTTACCGAAGAGCTGCTAACTAAACTGGAACGCTTGCAGAATCTCTGTATCCGTTTCATTTTTGGTCTAAAAAAGTTTGATCACATATCAGCCTTTCGGATAAAACTCAAGTGGCTTCCTATCCGTCTCCGTCGCAACTCAACAACATATGGATCCTCTGTTTACTTTACAATATCCTGTATAACCCTCTCTCTCCTTCCTATCTTCGTGATCGATTTAACTTTTCCCGGCCCATTGATATCCCTTGTAGGTCCAAATTCAGAACAAACCTTTCCCTCCCATCACATCGCTCTAATTTCTACTCCTACTCCTTCACCGTTCATGCGGTCAGATTGTGGAACTCGCTTCCTCACACCGTCCGAAAGAGAAAAGATAGTATAATCATATCCCAAAGTTATAGTGACTGCTCTTTTTACACCCGTTATAGCTTCTCAAAACCGCTAAATTGTCCGTTTCTTTATGTTTATCCCGAAAGGCTTTCTTTTAATAATACCAAAAGTTGATTTTATACAATAAATGATAATTTATTTCAGTTTGTGAAGCAAGTTCAAAAATACAGTTCTTATATTATTGACACTATGGAAACACTTGTCTTTTTAATAAAATCATGTTAGTTACTTATTTAATGTTCTAATCTACTTTAGTGCCACGTTCTATAGCTTCGCGTCACTGTGTAAGCGATCCCCCCGCGCGCCCCGCCCGAACCGTTCGTCCACAGTCGCGCGCGAAATTCATCGACTTGGTTCAAAGTTATCGTCACTGCTCGGCTCCTATGTATCGTAGCGTTATGTTATGTATCCTATAACCTGCCTAGGAATATGGTCTACAATCGTAATAAGTTTGGTTAAAATCCCTTCCGTGGTTTTTGATGTTGCACATACAGACAGATATAGAGACAAAAAATATAGATGAGTGTATAAAAGAATTATAACCCGTCTTCGCAAAAACGGATCAAGGGCAAGAAATGCATAATATTAAGTAACCTTCCTGGGTACAGTATACTTACCTAACATAATATTATTATCCTATCTACAACTGATCGCTTACGGGCATAGGTACTACATACTTACGTTTAAGTGTGAAATAATGATTAATAATAATTGTATCGTTTGTTGGCATTATTAAGGAAATAGATACATTTTCGTCTAGTAGAGTAAAAGGTATTCCCAAATAAAATCGAAATTATGGTTACCCTACTCAAACATTGTACGAGAGAGCACATTTTTGGAGATTACACGCGTTGAAAACCATTCTGAGGGTAAAACGATATGCCATTCTAATCAGGTTAATGTGTCGAATAAATGGATATAAAAACCGAAATCCTAGCATTACAGATAATGAGATATCAGCGCGGCCATGCTATTTTTTGTTTCGGTCCGATTTGTCTGTTTAAATAACATTTCGTTGTATTTATTGCTTTCATTAGTTTCGACAAATTAAGCCCTTACTTCCTGTATCAGATTTTTGTACTAAGTATTATGATATAAATAAATAATCAACATTAAAGAAACACGAAGTGCACGTCTGCACCGCCACGGCTTCTGAGGTAAATATCTCTTAAAATATCGATTTCTAGTTTATAATTTCTTTTTCGACAATTTTCGCCAAATTCAATCTTCATACTAGAAAAAGAATTAGATCTCTAACCCACGTAGTTCCTGAGATTTCTATGGAAGCGCCATCGTGGACATTACGTTGGCACGGCCAACTTAAAACCCTTATAACTTCTTTGTTTCTACTTCGACAAATTTTTGGTTTGGACCCATCGATTTTGTCAAATTTCGCCTAAATTTTGGGCGAACATTTTCATCATATTTCTACCGTGACGGAGCAATCGTGATGCATACCAAAAATGATCATAATTGCGTATGACATAAGTTATAAGATGATGTTATTTAATGCAAGTTCTCGTCCATTTTTGTTTATTATTGTTTTTTTTCCATTCTTAGTCTTTCCTTGATATTGATTTGGTAAAGAGCGAAAAGTTAATTCCCATCTTATTTTTTTTTCTAATTATACGGAATTGTAATTTAGGTAATTCAAATTACTATAAAATATAAGTATAATATTAGTATAAAATATAAGTGCTGTGCATTGTGCAACATTGATTTGGTCACTTTAAACATTAGTTTAAAGTGACAAAATCAATGTTGCACAATGCACAGCAAGGCTATTGAAACCTCAAGTCAGTGATGAAAAAAACCGCTTTTCATAGATTTGATCCCAGCCACGGCTTGTACCACAAATTTTTTGTCTCTTTCGGTTATTGGCGCGGCTGTATTAAACGGTTTAATACCGCTTAAGACAAGCGCATAGTTAAAAACCCTTAATATGGATATTTAAAATAAAACGGTTTGTATTGATACCGCTACAGCCGTATAGCGGATTAATCGGTCCCTGGGTAAAACTGGTCCGAGGGCCAACAGCCGTGGCAGTAGCTCGGACTTTTCATCATCCTCTTCCTCATCTTCTTGTACAAAGAAACGGAGACAGCGCCAACGTAAACGCAAAGACAAGGCTTTGCAAAAATTGACGCAAGAAATATATCAACTTAAAAGCATCTTAAACTCAACCACGACCACGTGGACAAAAATAGCTCATGCATTAGTGTCGATAACACAGATCTTAACACAGGCTATTGTAGTGATAATATTATTGATGATCAAGTGAGTGGGAGTCTTTATGATGAGGATCATACTGATACTGCTAAGTTAGATTTTAATTTCGACATTCAAGCCTTCAGTACCTAAGGCACCTGAAAACTTTTTAAATTTATTGCAACTTATTCAACATTTTGACAAAGACGAATGGAATGAAGTTCGCTATGCGGAAGTGCAAAAGCGGTACAACCATACACCAGGGTTTACGGATTTAGAACCAAACGATGAAATTAAAGCTTATGACAGTCTACGTCATTTAGCATATGCGGACAAAGCTTACGCCGGTATTACTTTTTGTTTGTTAAAACAACGTGATGCCTTACAACACACTCTTAACTCTCTGCTATCTTGGGTTAAGGAGGAGAGAAATCTTAATATCGAAATCTTACGTACTAAAATTATAGAATTATTTACAAAGGGGGATTATGCTTCTGTTTCGGCAGATCTTTTGCAGCTCGTTTGTGGCCACAGAGCTGAAGTGATACAAATGCGCAGAGATGGAATCATTAAATATGCTCGTGATCCTCTGACTAAGTCATACTTACGCAAGATCCCTCCTTCAAACAAAAACTTTTTTAATTCCGATTTGCTATCGGGAGTTCTAGATAAGGTAGGGGTTAAGAAGGCTTTCATGCCATTGATTAAACTTAAACGTTTTGGACCTACTTCGCAGGTAGGTACCAGTGGTCTTAATTACCCGTCAGAGGGGACAAATCGTGCGCCCTCGCAGGGTACAAATCGTGCGCCCTCGCAGGGTACATCTCAAGGTTATTGTGGCTCACAGCTGCACACACGACCAATTCAAAATAACCAGCCCTCGCAGGGAAGGTATACAAGTTATCCTACGCAGGGATCAAATGAGAACTCTAATCCACGACGTAGCACCAAACCTAACCGTAACTCCTTTCGACAACGAGTCGATCGACAGCCCACGCTACGACTCGAGCAAACTAAGGACAATAGAAAACGTCCATTTAATC
Source organism: Celastrina argiolus (assembly GCA_905187575.2). NCBI lineage: Eukaryota > Metazoa > Arthropoda > Insecta > Lepidoptera > Lycaenidae > Celastrina > Celastrina argiolus. Next base: position 11,412,560 of record LR994587.1, read on the forward strand.
GGGAGTCCAACTCAGGTAAGAGGAGAAGATTTTGACTCCAGATTCCAGGCGTGCCGTCTTTATACGCATCAAAGTCATTGGAAGGCGATGGGGGCGCCTTATTTTCTTTTACAAATAATAAAGGGCTACCGTATCCCCTTTTACAAAAAACCACCCCTTCGGCTACCAGATTTGAGGCGTACTTGTCTAATGACGAGAAAAGACAAAGCTATGTCAAGGGCAATTCAAAAGATGAAGGACGAAAAAGTTCTCGAAGTAGTTCCACCTTCTCCCAGCTTCATTTCGAGCATGTTTCTCGTTCCGAAGCAAGACGGCTCACACCGTCCCATATTCAACTTACGCAATCTAAACGAGTATGTTCGGACAGATCCCTTCAGATTAATAAATACAAACAGGGTTCCCGATTTCCTGCAGCCAGGCGATTGGTTGAGCAAAGTGGACTTATCCCAAGCTTACTTCAACCTGCCAATTGCAAGGTCCCACAGACGATTTTTACGTCTGATTTACGACAACCAGGTTCTTCAAATGACGTGCCTTCCCTTCGGACTCAGCACAGCCCCGAGGGTGTTTGCCTGTATAAGCAACTGGATTGCGCAGACTCTAAGGGAGCAAGGAATACGCGTCTTGGTATACCTGGACGATTTCTTAGTGGCCAATCAAAACTACCACTTGTTAAAATCACACATCCAATTCGTAGTGAACAGACTGCAGTTCCTAGGCCTGCAAATCAACTTCGAAAAATCGGTGTTGACACCGACCAAAAATCTGACATTTCTAGGCGTCCATTGGGATCCATGGAAAAATGTAAAATCTTTGCCTGCCGAGAAGGTGAGCAATCTAAAAAGAAAGATCTCTCTAGTCTTAGAGTCTCAAAAGACTCGACTAAAAGAGTTACAAAGCTTAATAGGACTAATGAATTTTGCTCGGTTTGTGATTCCAAGGGGACGGCTACACTATCGGGATACTCTCCTGTTTTTAAACGTTCTAATGAAGAAGCCCCTTACTGTCATGCAACAGGTGCCCAACTCTGTAATAATAGAACTACAGTGGTGGATGAACAATTGCGATCGGTCATCACCAATTCATGTTCCACCTCCAACACATTTCTTAACGACAGATGCCTCCAACTTGGCGTGGGGAGCCCAGTTGGAGAAAATTTCCCTGACCGGCTCATGGACAGGCCCGGAGCAGAAGTTACACAGCAATCAAAAAGAAATGTTAGCAGTGTTGAAGGCACTTCAAAGTCAATGTCACAGGATGAAAAAATCCACAGTCCTCTTACAGTGCGACAACAGAACTGTTGTATCTTATTTAAGGAACGAAGGGGGGGTCAGATCTTTACCGCTCCTCCAGTTGACAAAAGAAATATTTTACCTGTTAGACTTTTACAGCGTGGATCTACAGGTACATCATTTACCTGGGAGATACAACAGCCATGCGGATCATTTATCCCGACATCAAATGATACCAGAATGGCATTTACTACCTCAATGTACGGAGAACCTGTTCAAGAAGTTTGGAACTCCGATGATCGACCTCTTTGCAAGCGAAAGGACGAAAGTAGTAATAAATTATGTAAGTCTGGATCAAACGGATCAAGAGGCGATATATCACGACGCCTTTTCGCGAACCTGGAATTATCCTCTCGCTTGGGTATTCCCCCCACCGTATCTAGTTCCCAAAGTGCTAATGCATTTGAACAAAGCGACGGGTTTATATCTGTTAGTAGTTCCCAAGTGGGAACGAGTGTTTTGGAGGGCAGATCTAAAAGCCCGAGCAATTGCAGCACCGTTCACCATACGGAATCTCCACCTATATTTGATAGATACCTCGACAGGTCTTCCTCCACCGGGAGTCCAAGACATGGAAGTACAGGTGTGGAAATGTGGGGGTGGTCAGAAGATCTGAAAGATTGGAATATAGACCATGTTAAACTGCTGCAAAACTCATGGCGTCCATCGACACTTAAAACTTATAAAGTAGCATGGAATCGTTGGTTAAGATGGTGTCGCACTAATGATGTAAATGCCACCCATCCAACGGGTTCAGTTTTAGCTAAATTTTTGGCCGATTTGCATCTTGTAGAAGGCCTAGCTTATAATACTATATTAGTACACAAGTCGGTAGTATCAACTTGTGTAATGTTGAAGATGCAGGCAAATTATCCACACATGTTCTGGTAAATCACATTCTTAAGTCAATTGCTGTACGTAAGCCTGCCTCACGAAAAGCATGCGTGTGGGATATCGACGATTTATTAACCTATCTGAAAAAGAAAAATGTAAACAAGAACAACGTTTTTGAAACTTGTCGACACACAGCAACCTTACTTCTTTTATGCTCAGGTAGAAGAGTCCATGACTTAACATTATTAGCGGTTGATTCGGAGCATTTTTCTATAAATGAAGACTCCGTGTGTTTTTGGCCAATGTATGGATCTAAAACTGATAGTGCGAAATATAGACAGTCGGGATGGAAAATTTTTTCAAACAAAGCTTCTAGAAAATTAGATCCGGTATTTTGGGTTAAGCGGTGCATTGCATTATTAGAAGAAAAACGGCAAGAGTGTAAGTCGTATAATCTCTTTATTACTTTGAGAGGAGAACCTAAACCCGTCTCAAGAACAGTTATTGCTGGTTGGGTAAAATCTGTGTTGCGAGAAGCAGGAATAAGTGCCCCCACCAGGTAGTATTCGTTCCGCTGTAGCTTCTAAAAGCTGGATTGACAATTTACCTCTTGAGCAAATATTGGCAAAAGGTAACTGGCGATCAAGTAATACCTTCATGCGTTTTTATCGCAGAGAGGTAAAATCGTCTCGCACAGGTCAGACTCCTAGTTTGGCTCAATTATTTAGCCCTACAAACTGATTTTGATTTAGCAGTACATTTAATCTTGTAAGGTATAAAATAAAATAAGACTATGTTCATGCAATAAAAAATTAATAATTATGATTACAGAAAGTTTTTGAATTTCTACATACCTTTAAGAAAACTATTCTAATGTACAATAACTATTGTAATGTTCTAACGCTCACATTGGCGTCCTTTTTCCACCAGGCGATAACAAACAGGGCGGCGATTCTCGGGCAGTGGAAAAACGTTCACATTCGAATAAAACATCGAAATTCGGAAATTTTAAGAAGGATGCACAACATGTGTATTCTCAGAACTGCAAACTCGAACGCATTTGACACTTGACAGTTCACTGTTCAGTAATACTTTTTCCACTGACGCGGAGCGGGGTGGAGAGGAACTTAGCGGTGCCCAACCCAAGCGAAGCGGAGCGGAGATTTCGAGCATAGTGATTGGTCAAATCGGGCAAGCTCTTCTACGCCTCGTTCCGCGTCAGTGGAAACGCAGCCTTAACGTCTTTAACGTCTAATGGTTGTCATGGTAACAAAATTGTTTACAAATGGAAAATAAAAATTATGTAATTATGTAAAAATTATGTTATTTATAGCAATAAATTCCGTATTTATATCAGCTTAAACTATTTGGATTAATATTTTTGGTAATCCAAATAGTCTAAGCTTATGTAGATACGTTATTTAAAGCAACGTTATACGATATAAGAAAATATCTTAGATTTTTTCCGCTTGACATTTGTTCATGAATTTTTCCGTTCTGCTGAAAAGTTCGCACAATTCTTAGAACACTTATTCTGGGGTACCACTATAACAATTACCAATCGAACTGTCACAGTGAACCTTAACATAGACAATATGTTGCGTTCCGGTTTAGCGTTAAAAAACCGCTTTGGGAAACTTCAAAGACATTAAGTGATTATTTTGTAAATATTGTCCGAAATATTAATATTTTATATATAATATTATGTATTATAAACATATAAATTACGTATTTCGTCAATTATAGACAGTTAAAATAATTTTTACCCGACTTCAGCGAAGTCAAAAGGAAGGGTAGGAAGGTAATGATGTTGGCAGTCTATGTACGTATGTATGTATGTATGTTCCCTCGCAGCAGCTAAACTACTGGTCAAAATTCTACAAATTCTAAATTCAAAACTTTTTATTTCCATAAAGGTTATTAAATAACACGTCTTATTGAATTATCCTACATGATGCCTACCACCGGTTCGGAAACTAGCCCGGCGAGAAGAACCGGCGTAAGAAACTCGCGCGGGGCCATCTTTTAGCAAGGTCCGATTTTAATGAATGAGGTGTAAATCAATTCGTATTGTTGCCGCGAGTAACATAGACTATTAGACTATATAAATTTCATTGTCTTAATTGAATTTTTTAGAATATCGTTTTTTAAGTTTAATTTTGAACAGGGACCGATTAATCCGCTATACGGCTGTAGCGGTATCAATACAAACCGTTTTATTACATACATACATACTTACATACATACATACATACATACATACATACATACATACATACATACATATATACATACATACATACATACATATATATATATATATATATATATATATATAGTATATATATATATATATATACATACATACATATATACATACATACATACATATATACATACATACGTACATACATAGACTGCCAAATTATTTATTTGTACATGTGGATTCGGACATCTACCGGTCCTTACCACTCGTTGGATATCGGGGACTTTTCCACGATTTACTTCGACTGTGAAGATCTGAGAATACACAAGTGTTTTTCGTTCTTAAAATTTCCGAATTTTGATGTTTTATTCGAATATGAACTTTTTTCCACTGCCTGAGAACCATGCGCAGTACGTGTTTTATAAACCGCTCGAACGTTTCGGTAGAATGGAAAAAATCATGAACAAATGTCATGCGGAAAATATTCTAATAGCGAGAATCGCCGCACAGTAAGCTTCAAATATTCGTACAGTATTTAATGACGGTGTTTTACCTGAAAATAAAACACATATTAAATACTTACCTTATTTGAAGCTTACGCTTCTAATACTGCCTGAGGTATTCGACTCAATGATTTGTAATACTAACAAGCCCATCGCAGGTAGCATCGCCATAGCGGGGTTCTCAAGATAGCTGTGCGAGAGAGAGGGTATACGAAAGAGAGAGACACAAAGGTCGAGACACACCAGCGCCATCTCATACCAGTAAGCTTCAAATAAGGTAAGTATTTAATGTGTTTTATTTTCAGGTAAAACACCGTCATTATAGCCCAAGATTCATCTTGCTGTCCGTTGCAACTTGCAACACGAAGGTGATTGATACACATAGCATTAGACTAGTGAAAAGACAATAAACAGCATTAACCCTGTACTGCATGAATTATCAGGAAATAAATTAAAAAAATATTTTTACTTTTCTTTTGCTTTAATAGGGCAAATTAAGAAAAAAAACACAAAACAAAAAAATTGGTACTTTAGTTTAGGAAATAAATTAAGGAGCCACAAATGGCTTCGTATGCATTTAGTACTTAGTACGGTCACGCCATTTCTGGCTTCATTACAAATACATCGATCAGTTATTATGAAAGTGTTTCTTTTCCCATTGAGGCATAAGAATACTTGACATTTTTACATTTACTATAAGACCATAATACACAATCATCAATTGACGATAATTTTGATAAGTCGGATAATGAATAATGATACATTTTGTATGAATGTCGAATTCAAAGAGAATTCCTGTACTCTCTGAAGTTGTACGTGCTGGAGATTTGTGGCGTTCTGTAGTCTATTAGTTAGTAGTCTGTGGTTTAGGTGTTGGTGTAAAATGATGAAGTGGCCGTCCGCGTTATTTTATTGTCATAATAAAGTATTCAGGAATAATTATTGGTTTCTTGCGGGGGTGGTTAGGTGAGTGAAGGTTAAAAAGCGGTACATATATTATCATCATCGGAATCAGATACAGAATCATTACTAATTGACCATCACCAGTAATCGATTTGGAGTATTTATTACTTTCATAAAAGAGTAAAGGAAGCATTCTTGAAAGATAAGACAAATAACATTAAGGATCAGCGGGTGCATACGAAGCCAAAACTGGCTTCCGTGAAAAACGGACTGAATAAGGCATAAATAATTAATAATTTATAGAAAATAGTATAGTGGAAGGAAAAAGAAACATTAAACAATACGAAAAACATTTTTATAAAACAAACAGCATCTTTTGCGAATTTTCGGAGAGAGGTTAAAGTTTCTCTTTATATCATTTTCTCGCAGAACTGCTCACCCGCCGGTATAATGTGAGACTATGTTAAAATAAGACAATTACCTTAAATAATAAAAATACGATTCATTACACAAAAGAATGATTTACAAATATTCTATAATAGTTTTGGTTTTACTTTTGTGTATAGGGCAGAAAAAAATAAATAAATTTGGGAGCCAGAAATGGCTTCGTATGCAGTAAAGGGTTAACTCTGCTCCTAAGTCCTAAGTGTCAGTACCAAAAAAAAAACTGCTCCGCATGCTGCTGTCATGTGTCAAGTTATAATGACAGCTTGGCGCGAATAATCAGCTGTTCGTGGACGTTTGTCAATTACTCAAAATTACGTAGTAGGTACCTAACTAATTCTTAATCTGTGACTCAAAAGGAGAAAGGACACTGTACAAATAACAATAATTGTTTTTTTTTATCTATTAATTAAATCATGTTTATTTTTGTCATCACTTATTCAGCTATTATTTAAAGTAATGAACAAAATCACACCATATGACAACAACGATTTCAATTTTCTTGAGGCAGTGAAGCCCGTCAAAATAACTGAAAGCCGACGCCTTAAACTAAATTTGAAATCTTGGAGCATAATTTCAGAGTTTTATATAGAATCAGTCAAAATTAACTGTTACAAGCCAGGCAACATTACTTCAGCTGCAGTAATCAAAATAGGTGATGTATCTGGCACAGTAACTGGTGTGGTGAAGGGATCGACAATTGGAGCATTATTTGACTTGTCTCGTGAAGAATGGCAGAATATTGAAAGTTTATGCAATTTTCAACAGCAACTATTTTATAGGTATTTTAAGAATGGGTTAGCAAGAAACTTCAGATGCGAACAAAAACTTTTCTATGAATTTTGTAACACTAATCAAACACAAGAAATCTTAACAGCTATTTATTCAAAATGTCCTAATTTAAGAACTAAAGATAAAAATGATGCAGTGGTACAGATATTTGATTTATATAAAGCCAATAATCGTGTATTAGATTTATACAAAGAAAATTTAGCAATATTCATTTAATTATTCAAGTAAGGAATTACATTTTACAAATATGAAGTTAGAGATTGTCCGGATCACAATAATATGATGCTTATTATTGCATTTTATGTAATGAGTTTGTTGTTTATGTTATATGCTTAATGTATTTAAAATATTATATTACTTAAATAATATAATTTTGTTTCTTTGTGCTCCTCAGTAACCTATGATGCATGTCACCCATGTGCCTTTAAATCATGTATACCTGCTACACTTAAAAGTTTTATTTAATATTTTTCTTATGTAATTAATAATAGTAATATTAATTGAAAATTAAAAAGCATAATATTATACTTCGTGCCACATTTTCTACGTAGTACCATCTCATGATAACTTTATAAACCATATTTTATAAGAAAACTAAACAGTAAATTCAAAGATTGAATAGAAATTTTAACTAGTTTTACAGTAGTTTTAATTTTTTATTACAAAGGTACTTTATTTCAATATATTCAGCTAATTAATAATTCAAACCAGGTACCTATTTATTATATACTAGCTGTGCCCGCGACTTCGTACGCGTAGAAAACTGATTTAGGGCAGCAGTTTAAATACATTTTTAGTTTATGAACACTGTCGTTTGGATTTTTAAAATCACTAATTTATAGTAATGCTTCTTTGTACACTGTATTAGACGTCCACAGGCAAAAGAAGTAGGCCGATGGAGTAATAATAATAGTTTACTGTCAAATAATGGCCGTTTTTGTCATGAATTTTTTGAGGTATTAAATTAAAACTTATTATTTATTAATTACCTACGCTAACAAATGTAGTCTACTTTGGGACTTGACGGTTAAAGTACTAACTTCCTTTAGACGACAAAATACAAAAGTCCATAAGAAAGAAAAAACCCAAGTCGTACCCTAGCATGAAAACTAATAAATAAAAATATCATGAAAAACATAAATCTTACTTATATTGACACACATCACGTCGCCGTGATACGTGATGAAGTCTAGTTTTAATTATAATATGTATGTATGTTAGTCTGTAAGATATTTATAATATGGGCCTATGCAGCCCGAAATAAAGGTTATATTATATTATTGGCATAACTTTTCTAATTTAAATGAACCTAACACATCTCATATCTTGAAAACAAACCATCCTACGCCTATAATTTATTTATCGTATTTGCAAAACCTAAGTATAATAATAATAATAACAATAATATAAATAAATTACTTCGCACAAAGTAATACTTATTTTCACTTGGGTCAATAATTTTATTCTATAATTTTCAAGTCGGTGCCAAGTTCAGCGTTCTTTCGTAATTTGTTTTCATTTAATATTAGTTTGTAAGCCAGTATTTTGGGTACATAATATTATAGTATAATAACTTTACTTTGATAGTTAGTTGTTGTACATAGTTTGATATTATAGTAAGGTTTTTGAAGTAGGTACTTACTTGGCACCGACTTGAAAATGACGAAACGAATAGAATAAATTTATTTACCTAAGTGTAAATAAGTATTACTTTGTGCGAAGTAGATTTAATTGTTCCTTTTAGTTTACCTTTTGAAGTCGTTTTTTTTTTGTTTAAAATTGTTTAATTTTAAGATTTTTAGTGATGGGTAGACTGAGTAGGGATAATTCTCGAAAGATCAGATAAACTACACGTGTTGTCGGCGACGTGTAGCGCGCTTCATTCCGGAGTCTACCCCGGAACCTCCGGTAGACCACACCCGTCGGCCAGAACTCCTCCGCCTCAAAGGTCGATAGAAGATGCGTCGGTACTCTCATCACAAAGGAACTGAAGTTGACCTTGTGGCGAGACTCCAGACGCTCAACCCTCAAGGGGAAGGACGTCTTCTTCCGGATGTAGTCCACGACGTCTTTAACCTCCATGGACCAGTGCAGGCGGGACACGTACAGCGGCGTGGAGCGTACTTCACACCGCAGGCGCTGCTCGGGTCCACAGGGTGCGGTGCCGCGATGGTTGCGGACGGCGGGCTTTTTCTTCCTTTTCTCCACCAGTATGAAGCCCTCCTCATCGCACCTCCTGCTCTCGTCCTTGCCAGGTTGCGGTGGCTGAGCCTTGCGGCTTTCTGTAGCCTTGCGGCTCTCTTTCTTCCCCTCTGTCTTCGCCCGCGGGGGAGGTGCGGGGTGAGCGGCGATACTCGCAAAATTACTATGAGTGTCCCTATAAATTTCAAGGTGTTCCCTCGATTCCTCACGACGCCATCATCAGGTCTCCACTTTGATAACTATGAGACCAAGTTCTACTGTAATTGACGTAGTGGCATATGCTTGCATTTCTTTAAACAACGCTGAAATCTTCAAACATGTATCTCTAAGGACTCAGAAGTTCTGTTCAGTACTTTTAGATCCAGGATATAGTGCAAAACCTTACTGTTTGGTAACATATGCTTAGACTACTTAAATCAAAATCGATATATTATTCCTTATAAATTTTGAGGATTTCCCTCGATTCCTCACGGATCGGTGACAATGGGACCAAATTTAAATTATACCCTACACAACACAAAAAAAATTTAAAATCGTTTCATGAACGATGAAGATATCCGCGAAGAAACATAAAAAAAAACATATATTTACCAATTGAGAAACCTCCTTTTTTGGAAGTCGGTTAAAAGTATTATGTTGGTTATTTCATGTTATAATCTACCTTTGTGCCAAGTTTCATTTAAATATGTTGAGTAGTTTGGCTAAAATACCGTCAAACAGGTAGCTACAATTTTTTGAAGATCCCACGGGAACCCTTTCGTTTTTCGGGATAATAATTTCCAGTAATGCTCTTCAGATCATAAGCTACCTGCCTGCCAAATTTCATTTAAATATGTTGAGTAGTTTGGCTGAAATACCGTCAAATAGGTAGCTACAATTTTTTGAAGATCCCACGGGAACCCTTTCGTTTTTCGGGATAATAATTTTTAGTAATGCTCTTCAGATCATAAGCTACCTGCCTGCCAAATTTCATTTAAACACGTTAAGTAGTTTGGCTGAAATACCGTCAAATAGGTAGCTACAACTTTTTGAAGATCCCACGGAAACCCTTTCGTTTTGCGGGGTAATAATTTCCGATAATGCTCTTCAGGTCATAAGGTACCTGCCTGCCAAATTTCATTTAAATATGTTGAGTAGTTTGGCTGAAATACCTTCAAATAGGTAGCTACAATTTTTTGAAGATCCCACGGGAACTCTTTCGTTTTTCGGGATAATAATTTCCAATAATGCTCTTCAGGTCATAAGTTACCTGCATGCCAAATTTCATTTAAATACGTTGAGTAGTTTGGCTGAAACACCGTCAAATAGGTACCTACAATTTTTTGAAGATCCCACGGGAACCCTTTCGTTTTTCGGGATAATAATTTCCAATAATGCTCTTCGGGTTGTAAGCTACCTGCCTGCCAAATTTCATTTCATTCCATACAGTGGTTTTAGCGTGATGCGACGACAAACATTCCCATACGGACAGACAGACAGACAGACAGACAGACAGACAGACAGACAGACAGACAGACAGACAGACATTTTTTTCAAAAATGTTATTTTTAGGTTCTGTGGCTTTTATAGGCCCCCTTTTTTTAATTTTCACTTAAATATTCTTAATGTACAGACATGACCCCTCTACAGATTTATTATATGTATAGATTGGATGCATATCTTTTTTTTGTAACATACTAGTCTGAGACGTTTTTTTTTAAAATAACAAAAACGAAACTATTTTTAATAAAGTATATAATAATATATATTAGGTCCTTACATATAAAATTGGCGTTTTGTATGGGAGGAACATAAAGGCGATTTTTTCATATTAAAATATATTTTATTAATCAAAGTATGTACCATTGCTATCTATACACTTTTGCCATCTTATAGGTATGAGGTAGTTCATTGATCCCTTTACTAAAAAAACCATTCGGACGGGAATCAATGAAATCTTTGAAAGCGGTTTGGACTGCCTCATCGGAATTGAATTTTTTTCCTTGCAAGAAGTTATCCAAATTTCGAAAAAATTGGTAATCTGTTGGAGCAAGGTCCGGAGAGTACGGTGGATGTCTTAGACATTCCAATTGAAGCTCCTCTAATTTGGTAGCCGTCTGTTGGGCCGTGTGGTCTAGCGTTGTCTTGAAGCAGCAGTGGCGTAGAGCGATTGACAAGTCTCGGTTGTTTAACGGCGAGCTTTTCCATCATGGTTTGCAGTTGCTGACAAAAGACATCAGGCGTAATCACCGACACAAGTCCACCAAACGCTTACAAGTAACTTTTTTTGAGTCAATTTTCGCTTGGGGCAAGACTTTGCTGGTTCACCAGGGTTCAGCCATTGCGATGAGCGTTTACGATTATCGTACAGGATCCACTTTTCATCACATGTAATGATCCGATTTACAATTCCTTCATTATTGTACCGGTTGAGCAATGTAAAATGCAGCAGTCGACGCGCGTTTGTCGGTTTGCTTCACTCAATTCATGAGGTACCCACCTTTCAAGCTTTTTCACCTTCCCAATTTGCTTCAAGTGGATTAAAACGGTTTTGTCACTAACCATATAATATATATAATAGCCTTCTATTCATCATTATCGACCTTGGTCTCCGGCCGTCCACGGGGCTTGTTCTGCAGGTCGAAATTTCGAGAACGAAAGCGTTGAAACCAAAAACGCACCGTGTTTTCTTTTGCGACACCTACCACATACACTTCATTAATCCTTCGAGCCGTTTCTGCAGCACTGGTGTCACGGTGGAACTCGAACTTGTAAATAATGCGATATTTTAAGTTTTCCATATTGTGAAATGAGTGACGCAGAAAAAAAAGCAAAAGAGTAAAAAACAAATGAATTACGGTTTTCAAAACACAAATGCATGAGTAAATAGCTGTTTAAATTTGAATTTGGAATTCCTAACCAAAGAGGATATTTAAGATCAAAGTGGTCTAGTCACTAGACAATTCACAATACCATACAAAATTAATATTAGGTCCTTACATATGAAATTGGCGTTTTGTCGTACCTACTGGCCACTTTGATATAGGTAGACTAAGTTATAGACTAGACTCTAGTCTATAACTTAGCTAAGTGTATATACTGTATACACAGTCATATTGTAATCAATGTGCATAACTTAAGATGGGAATAACTATTAGGTGCTTGTATGTAATATTGTCACGTAATATATCCAGCCGAAGACATTTGCATTATAAAATAGTTACAAGTAGATCTAAATAGACATTATCGAATCAGTTGCAACAAGTTATTCCGCGTAGGTGGCGGTCTGGGTGGTAACTTAACGTCAGTGGGCGTTGACATCGAAATGGTATAACGTTTTCATTATGAGGAGAAATAAATATTTGGTTTCGCTCAAAGCTCGCGCGTAGGCTGAGCTCTCCGTCACCCGCACCCGTCAGTGAGTTTTGCGTTAGCGCAAGGAGCGAACGTGAGCGCGATATCGCGGATCGTTATTCGATTGTAGCTGCAGCGAACAGTGAGCACCGGTGACAGATGGACATGCAGGTGGCCGGTCAGTGGCGTCGGGAGTGGTCCGGCAAAGCCGAGTTCGGAGATGTAAGTACCCAGAACCCACCATCTTGATAATGTTTACATTCACACTTTCGGTGTGATAAGCCGCCCTTCGTAGGTACTTACTAATAGGGGAAGTTCATCGGAAGTTTATTTGATCCTTTATGCAATTACCTAATAACGATTCAGTCGTTTCCTTGTTTGCTTAATAAATAAGTTAGCCTACCTAACCTACCTAAGTGAATAAATAATATTCAGTAAATGAATGTGTTCTGACAAAAGTTTATTTAGATAATCTACAAATTAACATAATAATCTCTTGTGTCTACATTTTCATGTCTACATTTTCATTATGCTTATTTCTTGTTTTTATTTACTAATGTAAACAATCTTAGCCAATAAAATCATATACCTACTCATTAGCTATACGTTTACTACCTATATACAATTATTATAGATATATTATTATAGACTAATTGTAATGTAACTTCCAAAAGTTGAAATGTTTTTAAATTTTCTTTTATTTATTAACAGAAGGTTGTACCTACCTACTTATAGACACTTTCATGATTTTCCTAAAAGCTTATTTGATTGATGTCGGATTAGCAATGAAATTAATGGAAGTTAAGTTATGGCATTTATTTACATGCGGTCATTGCCAAAAGTAAAGTCGTCGTTTCCTTTTTCGGCGAAGAACTTAACGCGGCAAGAACGCACAGACAACAGAGATTGATTGTTATGCAAAATTGAGTCATTTACACTACTGCTACAGAGCTCAAAAACACTAAGCGGGCCATTAAAACTCGTCAGAACCAGTCGATCCAGTTCACTTTAGTTTTTAGCAAAAAGTAAAAAGTTTTGCCCGTGGTTAAAATGCTACAGGCAATATCTTTTTTGAGACCAAGCTATAGGCATTGAATAAATACCGCCGCGCACTCCACAAAGAAAATTATACAGATTTATAAGCATAATTAATGATTGTCTCACTAGTCACTAGTTATTTAGTTAAATATTCGCATTAAGTAATTCATTCTAACCTCTTTATTTATATCGTTTACTTATTTCCCACATTACCAAACTTAACTGTAGGCAGATAAATAATATTGTGAAGGAATAAAGTTAGTTGGTACCTCCTTGATTTTGCTCTAACAACGTTAGTCTATCGTCGTCTACTGCTACTCACCTAAGGGGGGGCTATTGACATATTTGTCCAAGTCAGACTATTCGTCGCTACTTGCAAAACACTTTTACAGATCGTTAGTACAGGTATTATCTACATTGTGTTACAGGCCATCAATAAATAATAATGTACATCCTAGTAGCTGGTATAAATACGTAGATAATAATGTAAAAATTTAAAACTCTTTTTGTTAAGAATAGGTACCCTCTTATAATAAATAACATCACTAAGTGGTTTGTCACCACTGTGAGTCCTGATTTCTGGGGGCCTACTCAAGATGCCATCGCTTATTATCGCTTACAAAGTTCGATAACAAAATGTATGGGATTTGACATAAGGTACGCTAAATGACATACCAAATCGCGATAATTTAGCGTAGCTTATGTCAAATCCCATATATTTTGTTATCGAACTTTGTAAGCGATAATTAGCGATGGCATCTTGAGTAGGCCCTCTGATGTGCTGTACCCCTACGGTACGGAACACAATAGCCAAATATTTTTCGTAGATAAACAATAAGCGATGATAAATTCCACACTTTTGATTTGTATGACAAAATATGTGACATGTTTATAAACCTACGAGCAGAAGTGAAAGTGTTAAATATGAGGATGCTGCAAATCAAGTTTTTAGTCTCAGTAACAATTGTTACCTACTTCCTATTTAGTGAAGTCACTTTCGTTCCGCTTCTGACTTCCTATGCTCGTAGCATCACATACACAATAGTCTCATACGTGTCGTATTTGAAATTTTAATGATACTTACATCGACATTGTTAAACGTTCAAATGGGTAGACACCTAGGTTTTACGTAAGTAATTTGCACAAAACTACACAGTTACTTTCGCCCCTACTTCTTAGCTTATGTAGTAGGTAATTACGTAGCCTTACTTATTAAATAGACGCCCCGATGGTCCAGTACTTGGGAGCTCAGGCCTCGACTCCGAAGGTTATGGGTACATTCCCAAAGAACAACAAAAAAGTGTTGTATTCCAGGCTGGTTAGGGCAATGCATTGTTAACGCATTTTTGAAGCATTCTAATGCACGCTTATCACCTGATTACCTTAAAACCAAAGATGATGATGATGTAAAAGTCAGTCCTGATCTCTCGTTAGTCGTGTCGTGTCACTCATCCGACCCACTTGTACGAGAGTCAAAGAAGAGAGCGTGCATTTGTGTATTACGCAGACACTTGGACACTATAAGATAGCTCATATGTAGATAGTCAGGGTTTCAATCTGGCCAACGTCACCGAAATCGGTAGACTATTTTTAATTAAGTTGGGCTAGTTTTTTAGTTGACTACTAGAACTTTAGGTTTACCAAAAACTTGTAAGTTATATTTAACAACAATTATTTAAATTGTTTAAGCCACGAAATTGTTTTCAAAACAATGCTAGCGATGATCATAAGTTTGTGCATATTCCGGAAATCCAGTACGAAGGTCGTGGCGAGGCCCCACCTCATCGCAGGACGCAGGTTATCATTACTTTTGTATACGTGAAGTATAGACACTATTTACATACCTACTGATTCGTATTTCACTTATCATTAGCTTATGTACCAAGGTACACCACTCACCGAGGTCAACACTCAACATATTATTACTTTTGTCGTCGAAATTTTCAGCGAAAATGTCAGCAAGGTCTAATTCGCGGTATCTGTAGAGATCATTGAATAAATCTATTTACAGTTAGTGTACTATTGTTCTAACTGATATGAGAATATGCTATTGACTTAACATGGAATATATGGTCCTGGAGTATGGTAGTACCTACTGGAGTAAGGTAGTAGTAGAGTAATTAGGTATGTACGTAGGTACTACCTATCCGTTAATCTTGATTCATTGGTATTTAAGTATTAACCGTTGAATATAAGTACCTACTTATCTTATATCAAAACTTAACTCTAACTCTTTAGGCTAAAGTTAATTACTGTAATAACATTGTGAAGTGTAAAAGCGCCTAACCAGAGACTATAGTTTATAAATAAAGTTGTTGGTAACGGATTACGGAAGGTACAATTTAGAAAGTTTATGTGAAAGGTTATATAAACTGACATAACAAAAGCGGCCGCGTGTAAAGGGCACCAACTGGCTAAATTCAATGTCGTATCCAAACGGCGTAAATCCTTATTGTGGCATTGGAGGCAGTTTACTAATTTCATAACCTTAACATACACTTAAAGTTGTTTTCTTTAAGGTAAAAAATAATAATTAATGCCAATTAAGTTCACTTACAATACCTTAAGAGTTAAGAATTTTATGCATTGAGTTACAGGTACGTATAACAAAGGCAAACAAAAACGGAGCCATTTTATCAATGTTAAAGAAGTATACATTTCTGTTCTTGCCTTCTTGGTTCAGGAAATGTTTTCCAAATACGAATACCTCAGTAAGTATATTATGCAAAAAACAGATATGGTATACGCATGTACGCGTTGAGTTTAGTGTCATTAAAAAAAGATATATAAGTCAAGCCATATTGATCAGAATTCCGCATCGTAAAAATCAGTTTGATCTATGATTTACGAAGATCCACGTTGACCAAAAAAGTGAACAACGGACAGGACGCACATAAATCTTGTTGCTATTTTAATGTTTATCTTTTTCAATCGATTTTTTGTCTTAAAAATTACAATTGAGATATTCTTTCATAATTTATTGGTTAAGTTTTTGTAAGTAAACTGTAAATTACTTAGATAGGTTACCCATCGTACAATTATTGTAATTTAAATTAATGTATGTAATATTTTATGGTATCTATGACACTATTTTATAATATTAAATAATAATTTTTACTTGCCTACGATGTTCACTGAAATCAGTGGGCTTACTCCCGACACAATCGAGAACCGAATTCGTTCGATATCAGTGGTTTTTCATATTTTATTTGGTGAATTACTTTGAAACTAATCAGGATAAAGAAAATTGTTAGATCGTAACTTTTTGTACTCCCGACCATATCGATCGACTGAGAATCAAAATAAACAAATGTCAATTTATTAGGATTTACGCGGCATGATCGTATCTAAATCAATATCAAATCAGTTTGAAGAGTAAGGCCCCTGGGTGTGAACTGTTATGTTCGCAAGATTATGCTGAGTGAACAAAAATTTCGTAAATTTTGTTTTTTTATTTAATGTTTTTACTTATTGTTTTGGTTTTATATGTTTACCAAATAAATTTTCTTTTCTTTCTTTCATGTGACTCGCAAGAAACCTAGGTAAATAATTCGCATTCCACGATTTCAGTAGAACTAGAGATAAGTAGGTCCTATCAACCTACTTCGCAATCGCAACCAATTGAAATAGATATTTACTGACGTAGTCGCATGGACCTATAATAACCAATAGTAGGTAGTGGTTAAGTAGTTACTAGATAATCTTAATATAATATGTAACGAATATGAAATTTTACCATTTCGATTTGTTGTATCGAGCGCAAGCAAGAGTGCAACTCTAACTCTACATAATATGTTATGTTCTGTACCTCTTATTGCCAACACAGTTACTATATACGTTACTTAATACAAATATCCATACGATTTGATGACTTAAGCCTGCGCCTACGCAAAACCTACGATTTGTGTGGCATTTAATGTATTTAGTTTAAAAGTTTACTTGAGAATTACGAAGCGACACATTACTAACACGTTTTATCCATAAAAGGGAGGTTGGGTTACTTTAAACGACAGTGGCTAAAGAGAAGTTAATCGAAGCTACTTATTGGTATATTTTAACCGACTTCCAAAAAAGGAGGATGTTCTCAATTTGGTTGGTTTTTTTATCTGTGTACACTGATTACGCTGAAAATTATATTCCGATTTAAATTCTTTTTTATTTGATGCAGAATAGTTGTCATTTGGTCCCATAAAAGTTTTTGTTGCATCAAAAATGTCATAAATACTACGGAAGATGTAACTACTAAATTAGTGACTGTTTTGTAATCTGTGACCCTACCTACCTAGTGCCTAGAGTACAGGTACATGTATCTCGGGTAAAAAAGCTTTTACATATTCATATTTTATAGATACGAATATTGATTTGCTCCATAATAATTTGCATAAAATGGTCAGTGGGCGAAGGATCATGATTCAGAAATCCTCGATGATCGATCGGAGTTTCCCGAAACAAAATTTTAGTTGCGTCAGAATTTCCAAGCCGTTCCAACTGAATGTCAATGACCATGCGATGACCCGTCGTCACTACATTGTGAATATTAGTCCTTTCACACTTTTGTAGTTTACATGATAAACAGCAGACCGTTATGTCGCTACCGTAGGTATATTATATGTCTCGACCTTAGCTGGATTTTGGTTTCCTTTCGGATGACGCAAGCTTATCCTCAGACCTACCTACGTCACCTCATATACTACCGGTTACAAGTTTTCTGTAGTGCATTGCATATAAGTTTCTGTTTAATTTAAGAAGGTACATGTATAGCCTAATTTATTCATGTGTATTTCAACTAAAAGATCATGTTAAAGCCAATTAAGTAGATATCTAAGTAACGGTAATGGCGACCAATAAACAAAATGAATCAAAAGATACGAAAGAATAGAATAAGAAATAACGGTTCAGCTAAGTACCTACTCTCGTTAAATTATATTGCCAAATAATTTTAGATATTCCAAAGTAGGAAAGGGAATTTTGTGTCGCAAAACTGCGCTTTAAATAGGAAATGTATAGGTACATTAAATACCACCTCATCAGAAATTCTGAGAACAACCCGTATTTAAACCACAAAATGATAATTCATATGACCTCACAAGAAAATAATATCTGCACCAAGAAAAAATAAGAGGTAGGTAAGAACCTACGTATGATTCACATTTCACACAAGGTCATTGATTCATCGAGTGTGTATGGTCTACTTAATTTGCAAGTTAAATCTATTTTTTATTTGTTTGGATCTTGTGAAGGTAGCAGAAGATCTGTTGTGTGTGTTGCTTGGGACACACAAAGATACGTGCTGTGTCATACAAAAGACAGTTAATTACAGACGCAATCGAAGTTTAGAAATAATATTAACGGTGTTATAATATGCTTGTATATGTATTATAGGACTAGCTGACCCGTGCCCACTTCGATGAGCACGGAAACCATGTAAACCTTCCCGGGACTTCCACGAATATTTCAAGACCAAAAATAGCCGAATCAGTTCAGGTGATATCGAGTTTTAGCGAGACTAACGAACAGCAATTGATTTTTATATAGCCTATGTTACTCAGTGATAATGTAGCTTTCTAATGAAAAAAGAATTATTAAAATCGGTCCAGTACTTTTTGAGTTAAGTCGTTACATATATAAATACAAATCTTTCCTCTTTATAATATTAGTGTAGATTTGGCATGGAGTTAATATTAGGCATCAACTTTTCTCTCTGCGGGTTTTCCAAATATAATACGAGTTAGGGTATTTCAACATTTTAGTTTCTTGTAATTCCCAAATTAATATTCATAAAAAGCCATAACTCGTTAGGCATAATATTTGGGAAAAAATTTGGCATTACATTGCGGAAATCCATATAACCAATTAATGATTATGAAAAATACTTAATCTATTCACAGTACGTTTCTAGATATAAGTAGTAATATAATATTATATTACACAGCACAAAATCCATGAATATTTCAACATAATTGTGCCTACAATGCAAAGCTCCTCTACACTAGCTGTGATGGTGGTGGATATAGGTATGTTAGTATCATCTAAAGTAGCTATTTGTACCTATCTACTTACCTACTTACTGAAGAGTTTACTTTTTTTCATAAGTTTACAGGGTCCTTATTAAAAGTAATACATATTAAACGTAAGATATCTAATATGTTTGACCTAATTACGAATATTACAGCTCTACATATCGAGTTCTGATATTGTATTGCTGATTGTTACTTCGCTTGGTAATATAGCACCTTTATGGATAATTCTATGTTTAGAACTTATTATTAAGCCTACAAAACTTTAGACGTTCGGCGACGACGGCGATATTTCCATCGCTTTCTCTTCCGTGGCTGAGAGATAGCACGATGATTCTTCGTCCTCTTCCTGCAGTTGTGGGCAAGACGCATTGTCAGTGCGTCTCTGTCTACTGAGATAACCTACAAAAGGGTAGAGTGCGTGTGGTGATACAGCTTCAGAACTTACCAATCCTTCCTCTTTATAATGATAATATCATAAAGATTGACAATAGTGTAATTTGATTTCCAGGTAATAGAGGGTGGAGTAACACGTCGCGTCGCGCGTGCCATGGAGGTGTTAAACGCCAGCGCGCCCGGAGCCCGGGTGCGAGTGATGCGCGCCGCTTACCACTCTACCGCCGGACCCGGCGTACCGGCCTCTACGTACCTAATGCACTCGTCTCGACAGGTAACCAAAAGATATATAGTAAAATTATATAGCCTATTTTCTACCCGATATTATTACGAATAATCTGATACCTATTTCATTGAAATCGGATTAGTAGTTTTGCATCTAATCCAAATATTGGAAGTCTATTTTTTTGTTCTATTTTATGCCTAAATATTTTGTTACATAATAATAATTATTGATTGCTGTGTATCTTGTGTGTATGATAATGTATCTTAATACGTACAGCTACGTTACATCTCTGTCAAACGCAAATAGCGATTTCTTTCGTACATAACTTTATAGAATTTCTTATTTTAACTAAATATTACTGAAAGTATTAAATACAATAGGTAGTAAAGGTATTCTTTAAAATTTACATCTCTTTAGTATATCTTTTACTTAATGGGAATTAGTATTTAGATAACTATCTATAGTCTTACTAGTGATGTCTGCTATTTCTAAAAATCTAATAAACTGTTTCAGGTTATATCGTCCGGAAACCGATTCCTGGAACAATCATCATCACCCATCAAACCACTAGAAATATCATCAACTCCATTAGAACTATCACATGACAGTGAAGCGGAAAGAGAAAACTATAAGGTGACTGAACCAGATGACTTTGAAATTTCAGAACCGTCGAAATGGAAAGGTTCAAGTACAAAGTCCACTATAAGATTGCCGAGCGAAGAGTCGTCGTCAGCTGATAATGCTAGTATTATTGATCTCGATTCCAGAGCGAACAGTAGAAACAGTTTTCGACGAAGCTTTCGGAGGAAAGAGGATCCTATTCTAGAAGGTCACAAAACGAATCCAAGAGTTTCTCCACTTTTGGATGCGCCAGTGGCATTGAGTACTTTAAAATATACTTCACTTTTAAATGGAAACGAAGACTGGAATAATAGAAGAAAAAGTTACAGTTTTGAGGATCCAGCTCCATCTCAAACATCCTTCAATAAAAAAGTTCGGCAAGAGAAAGAAAAATTAACATTTGACTCCTCTACTGATAGTGGAATTTGCAAATCATCAGAACTCGTCGATGACCAAAGAAATTTCAGTCACCTAGATAAATCGCCTTTTGAATCAGAAAACAACACATTCCGAGATTGGCTATCCAAAAACAGATCATACAAAATGAAACCAATTAAAATGAAAAATTTTGAGGATGAAAATAGTTCGAATAATATATCATTAAAATCTTCAGGAAAGGTGACAATAACGTTACCGGTAACCTTAGAAAGTGACACAGTCTCTGAATCTATTTCAAACAGCAACGAAGATAGTGAACGTAAAATAAAAAGAGTGGAGTTTTGTAAAACGGAACTTCATTTCGCTGCCGAATCTGGAACAGTGAATATAATAGCAACTGATGAAAAGCCTCCTCCTACAAACGATTTTAGAAAAAAACGGAGCGCGTTTGTCCCATTAAAAGATAGATTTGAAAAACCTATCACATTATTTGGAGATAAGAGCGATCTATTTAATTCGATGACAGATGAGATGAAATTAGATATTCAAAACGATGAGAATACAGCAGCTACAAAAAGTATTCTCAAAAACAAGATCCCGAAACCCAAACCATATCTCTTAGGAGAGAATATGGAATTTGGGAATGTGGACATTGATTCTTCAAAACATTCCGACACCTTTTCGGTACCAACTTCTGTTTCCTTGATCAACAGACAGTTGCAATCTGCAAGACACGCCCATTCTTCTAGTTATCAGAGCGATACAGATGCTACTATTATTCCCCGCGAAGTTTCGAAGACCAACAAAAGAGGTGAGTAATTACTGATAATTTCAGAGATAATCATGAATATTAAGAACGATACTTTTAAAGACATTATAAAATTGTGTGATTCGAATTTTTGTTAAATTCATAATTATATTATTTTGTTTCAGGCCTAGAAAAGCACAATGAAACGAATCATACAATTGTGCGGGACCATGTAATAGCTCCTGTACGTAGAATAAAAAAAACATTATCACCTGAACCTCAAAAAAGTAAGAATAGGGAACTGCGAAAAACAGATTTGGCGTACTTTGGAATATATAACGATAAGGAGAAAAATGTCACGAGTTATGACAATAATTTACAAGAAGAAATATTTCATTCAGTTAAACTAGTACAGCAGGTATCAAATAGTGTTAGCAATAGTGAAGTTGATTCAGATGAGGCTCCTGAATATGAAAATCTGTCTACATGTTATAATCAGATGATTCCAACCCCTAAGCCCAGAACGAAATACAAGAGCGGCGTGAAATCAATAAGAGACTCGGAAACTTTACGCACAATACCAGAACGTGTAAACGAAACAGTTAATGACATGCGAAGAGCCGCTCTCAATAAATATAGTTCGATAAGTAATGACCATAAATCTTCTCAAAATAAAAACGCTAAATCTATTATAACGCGTGGCTCACCTTCACCAAGGTATGCATAAGTAAAGTTATTTTCTAATTTTAAAACATAAATGTTTTATTTTAATATGTAATATGTATTATTACAGTAGGTATAAATGTTTTATTTTAATATGTAATATGTATTATTACAGTGGGTACCTTACATAACGATTATATTTCTAATATATATTGCGCTAGACTTAGTCCGTGGAAAATAAAATCCGTACATTTTGCCACAACAACCAGTAGCCTTATTCCCCGTGGTCCACACTCTACTCTATTTCTGTACTAAATTTCATCAACATCGGTCTAGTAGAAGAACTCTCGACTCGCAACGCAAAATCCGCAACCCGTAATGTGGAATAACATACTTTTCGTTAACAAACTTTTACGTTGCTGTCAAATGTACCTGCTCTAGGTGTGGGTTCCGCGTAGCGTTTGTACAAGCAAAGAAACAGTTTATCAAATGTTTTCTCTTTATAATATTCGGATACATTAATTACTTAAATTTTATTTTTCAGGCACATTAAAAAGGAAGATTCGTCAAATTTCAAGAAAGAAATGAATAGCAACGATACTGATGATAAAGAACGCTCAGTGACACCACTTTATATGAACATCCAATCTCCCAGAGATCGTGTTGCAAGTGAAAAACATACACGAAATCACACAGATAGTAATAAATCTACTTACGACAGAAGCTCTAAAAGAACAAGCAAAAGTCCAGATCACAAAAGCAGAATTGTTGAAAAGGTTGAAACGTCGAAAAATGAAAAAAATCTCGAGAATCTTAAGGTTGATAAAAATAATTATATTAAAAGTACAAAAGAAAAAATTGATAGATTGGCTACTCCTAAACATAGAGTCAAACATGAAGATATTGAAGATTCACTTATAAAAAAGAAAACGTTGGCTAATAAAAATCCCAACAATGTGAATGACAATAACGATAGCAACTCACGTTCCACAAATAGTAGAAGAAAGTTAACTGAGAATTCGAAGCACAGTTTAACTAAATCTGTAAGAAACAATGACAAAGAAAATAAAAGAGATACTCATCGTGAACATTCTAGTAGTAAAATTTTGAGCAACCCAGTGCAACTTGAAATGACAAAATCAAACCACGGAGGAGAGGACACAAATGACCGAAGCAAAACTAACATAAGCTTGGAAAAGCCAAAAAAAATGAAGAGAAGTGAATATGTCATTAATTATGACGATAAAAATGGAACAGTTTCCTCAATACGCAAAATCGTTAACGGCACCAACAGTCACAGAAAAATAAAAACAGCCGTTGACAGTAAAGATAGTCCGGTGCAGTATACAAAAAAAAATACTGTATCAAACAAGATAGCTTCGCGTAAGTAACCAACTGCATGCTACGATGAACACTAACAAACATTTTGACTTAAATAAAAATGGAAAATATTTCAGTGCAGCGCCCAGGTCACCAAACAGTCAAAGACAAGCTCGAATACAAATATAGGATGAGGAAATCGAAAATGAATGTTCCGAATACTTGCCAACTATTATAGTGAAGAATTTAATAGACAATCGCCGCCCCGTGATAGTTATTCCCCACGTGTCTCCTCTATATGATGTGTTTAATGCTTGTACAGATAAAGTAAGATTGTGATCTCATAACCGAAAATTAAAATTAGACTTATATAATTAATATTACGAGTAAGGCTGTTATAAAATAACATTATTAATTAATAAAACCTTATTATATACTACAAATAATTTTATTTACCCTTATATAGAACTCACACGGTACATAAAGGATCTTTATCACATTCGCTTACTAAAACATCAACTTCGAGATGCTTTCGGAGTATTTCTGAGAAAACTGGCAAAAATCCCCTCTCCGAGTCGGAATGGTTTGTGAGTATTACAGAAATACCTCTCTGTGCAGCGTCGAGGACATCATGATGAAGCATCTCACCTAAAAGTACAATTAAAAGTTGTTTTAATATTATTAAAAAATACTGTCATAACTATTTATAATGACGAAAGTCAGGTCGACAAACTGTAGGTCTGTCATGGTACTAATAAAAATGTAATTTTGGTTTAAACTATTACGACTATAATTTTGTCATTATAATATCTGTCCCTTTAATGTCAGAATATTACTGTAAAAGTGTTTTATAATTGATGACATGATCGATGAAGGTACCTGATAGATAACTGATATGTCACAAAAATTTTTACTCAGAAAATTGAGTTTAAACAGTCTCTTTAACATTTTAGTATATTATGTAGTAACATATTAAGTACATTGATTCTAGAGACGGATCTTTAGATTAAAGTATTTAATACTTTATGACGTATTCTAATAAGTTTAAGTGACAGTTTGAACTCAATTTTCTCAAAATCATAGTTTTGCTACATATCATTCATTCATTCATTCATGTCTTCAATTATTATTGAAATTTGAAAAATAAATACTATTTTAAACGTTTGTTATAAACTGGCTATGTAGTTGTTAATCAGGGTAAAATTTAATTACCTGTCAGAAACAAGTCCGCGTTTGAAACTTTTTTCAAAACAGAAGCACCTGAGCCGGCACAGAGGGCGACTTTTTCTATTTTGTCAGTCATTCCTTTTCCCCGTCCAAGCGCCAAACGAACGTGCGAGAGGCCAGTTAACTTCTTAATTTTCTCAATAGCGTCACGTAACATTATAGGTTCAATGGATACTAATCTGTAAAATAAAATATTACTCACTTATTTAAGGTAAACAAATAAAACAAGATGAACAACTAAAAACGCTTATTGGTAAAACAAACGCACGAGTCACAACCAGCATGAATATCATTTATAGAGGTACTTATAACCAGTTACATAAATTATTTTCACACTACAACATTAATAACGACAGTAATTGATTTTCAATGGTGAATCTGTAGGTAAGTATAATACTTGATCTATATTTCAAGATTGTACCAAGGTAAGATAATAAATAAATAAAAAACTTGAACTACCCATTTTCATTTGCTTGCCCCTTTGACTGTTGGAATGAGACGAGACATTGCACAATAATCAGTGCATAGATGGCGCTTTTACCATAAGCTTTTAATTTTTTTTAATAAAGTCCTGATCCTGACAAATTAGATCTCTGATCAATGTAAAATTTTACAAATCCAAACTTGAACCACCTACCTTCCAGCTCCAGTCTTTTGGTCTTCATTGGGTATGATTGGAGAAGAATTTTTGATGGCAAATCCTGATGCCAACCAGTCATTCACACCACCCTGCACAGAGTCCCAACTTGTGTGAGGGGAATACAATGCAATGCGATTTTCAAGTAATAGAGAAACTATTTTTTCTTTCCATGAACTATAAAAAAAGTATCAGTATTAATTGGAGTAATAAGTTGTAAAGCTATTATTATTAAATTCAAATAATAATATGCAAAAAACGTTATTACGAAATGTTACTAGGATTGTTATTTCATTTATTAAAAAATGTATAATTATGTAAAACAATTCAAATTTATCTATATGAAGGTTCAACTTACCTCTGGACTACTGATTTCAATGGTGCAAAAATAGGAGGGTGATAGGAAATTATTAATTCACAACCCTTCTTTTTTGCCTCCAAAGCAACTTCCTCAGTCAAATCATTTGTTAACAAGATCTTGCTAATGTTCCTGTAAATCATAAAGAGTATTTTAGAATTAATGAAAATTATCTGTGTTCCTGGGTTATGGATGTGTATTATAAATGTACCTACATAATACAATAAAAATCTAAAATATTATACAGTATAAAAGTATTAAAAATTGTTTCTGTTGTCTAGTCCCTGTAACACAAGTCCTTCTGATACTTAGCACAGGGCCAGATTGATGTGGTATAAAGTCCATAGCTATTATTGTAATGAAATTCACATAATTTTCAAATAAAGAATAGAATAGAATATATTTATTGCAAGAATGTAGTATAAAATGAATATATGAAATATACCTAGGAGTATAGGGTTCCAATAGTAAACCTGTGTTATCCCAAGTTTCAGAGAGCTGCTTTGGAGCAAACTTTTCAAGGGCAGATATCGCCTCACTTAACTTAACCTCCCCACTCATTCCTGCTGACACCATAAACATTTTTTGGGTACTTTGTAAAGTTCCAAAATAAATATGTCTTCTTAAAATTTGTTTTCCTAGTTCAATCAACATTAGATGCTTCACTTCTAGTTATCTGTAAAAGATTAAACCTTAGTACAATTGTAGATTAATAATGTCAATACAACAGTAACTAATTATAAAATATAATTACAAATGCATAAGTCTATAAATAAAAAACAAGTAATATACATAATATATTATTCATATTCATTATTTTCAGTATTTTGTACTTATAAGTAAAAAACATACTAGTTATAATATAAGTTTATAAGTAACCCCATTTAAGAATAAGTAGTTTTCTGCATTAACATTTAATAAAATGCATGAATGATTTCCTAACCCAGTTACAATAATCTTTAAGCGCATTATATTTGTTATCATTGCATATTGTTCTAGTCATAGCACTCTTAATTAATTAAATCTCAACAGTCAATAAATTTCCATATTTTTATTTCTCCATCATCGCTGCATGACAACAATTCCTTGTTGCCTGTAGGGTTCCACTTTACACTGTTTACATCTTGAGAGTGGGCATTTAGTTTTGTGCAGACTAAGTCAAAAGTTGGTGCATTAGGATCTGAATCTTCTGTTTCTTTGAATATTCTAATTATGTCATCTCCGCAGGCTGTGGCTATGAGACCAGACTCATGACACCAAGCTATGTCATATACACAGCGTGTATGATAACCCGATAGTGTGCAGACACATTTCCAGATTGATTCCTGATCTGGAACAATCACCCCTTCAGAATTATCAGGAGTATACTCTTTCCATATTTTTACTGTTTGGTCATCACTGCAGGTAGCAAGACGTTGCCCAGTTTTATCAAAAGCTAAGCTCCAAACTGTAGACTCATGGGACTGCAGAGTAGCAATACAAGTCCAATCACTGTCCACCTGATCCTCTTTATATAATTTTACTGTATTATCATATGATGCTGATGCTACTATGTCTAGTGTTGGATGCCATATAACCTAAAACAAAAGCATCTATGTACTGTCTGTATTCATACAACATACTCAAATGCAGAAATGCTAATAGGCTACAAACTTTTTTGACATCTTGGTTATGGGCATTGAGGACAGCTTCACACACATATTCATCATCCCCAGCCACTTCCCAGACCCACACAGACTTGTCTCTGCCACAGGTTGCTAGTAGATTTCCAGAAGGAGACCATGAAACACTTTTGACCTCATTTTCATGTCCTTCTAGGGTAGCATTACATTCAAATTGACCTGAAGTAAAATCAATTGCTTAAAATCATGTTCATTTTACTTTTATAATATCTTGTGAAGATAATTTATGCAATACACACCACTTTTCTTATCCCAAATAGCAGTGGTACCATCAAAACTTGCAGAAGCTAAGAAATTTCCACATGGTGACCATGAAACCTCTCTAATAGTGCGCTGATGACCATCCACAAGTACTGTTTTAGCAGCCCATTCATCACCAAGACGATTCCACAACTTGATTATTTTGTCTTCTCCACAGGATGCAAATGTATTACCAAGAAAATGCCATGATACATTCCACACAATACCTTTGTGTCCACTCAGCATTTGTAATAATTCCAATTTAGCCATTTTTCTGTTGCATAAAATTACTTAATTTATATAATATTACATATTTAAATAGTACATTGATGGATCGAGTAAGTAACTCGAGTAAATAAACATATTACAAATATTATTTTGATTCACTAATACAGGTACTATAATTTAAATTAAATATTGAAATTTCAAAACAACACTTTTTACTGTAAATATTAATTCATCATTATTATCAAAATAAATTGTTCATAAGCCATTTAATTTACAATTAAATTGTTTATAAAACTATTTAGACAAAAAACAGATAATTCAAGAGATGCAATAATTACAAATCAAACATAAATATAGGTTAGGATTTATACAAAGTAATAATAAAATCAATTTTAATAAAAAACAAAGAATATTATTTGTAACTTACCTTTAGTAATTACAAATAAATCAGAAAATGTAGGAAATAAAGTAAAATATAATTTTATGTAAAAACTAAAGTGATTTTTTATCCCAATGCACAAATAAATTGACATTAATGACATTTCATATTTGACATTGGACCTTTTTTTTGTTTGTTTTTGGCACGACATTGGACAAGGCTAAAGAGAATGTCATATATTTTTTATAAAATATGTATAAGAGTTCGACCTTAGATCATAATCTTCTTTTCCTTTCTCTTCTTTCTTTTATATATAAAAATGAATTGCTGTTCGTTAGTCTCCCTATAACTCGAGAACGGCTGAACCAATTCGGCTATTTTTGGTCTTGAAATATTCGTGGGAAGTCCAAGGAAGTTTTAAACGTTTTGTATGCTCAACGAAGTGGGCAGGGGTCATCTAGTATAGGTATTTAAATTACCAGTTGTAATCTATGTAATGTTCATTATCATAGTCTTTGCTATGCACAATGTGCATGGCAAAAAAAAAATGTAAGTCACTTACGTCACTGTCAGATTTCACGTCAATAATAAAACCAAAATAAAACTTTTTGTAGCACAATTTTTACTTGTTTTTGTTTTAATGCTGATGATTATTATTATTTCAACAGAAATATTTGGCTTTCAGAATACTTATTAATGTACTTTGCGAGTAATTTGTTGTTTGTATAAGATAAAATAAAGTAATCAACAAAATGGGAGATAACGAAGACAGTGATATTTCACATATTTCTTTTCTGCCGGATGAATTGATAACATCAATATTATTGTACAGTGATATCCAGGATGTCGTCAATTTTAGTTCTACATGTAAACGGTTCTATGAACTTTTGGGAGACAATAACAGTTTATGGAAACAAAAGTATAGTGTGTCGTAAGTTAAACTTTTTATAATAATATATAAAAGGCAATGAACAATATTCGTAAAATAATAGTATATTGTGCAACTAGTGCGATAAGTTGTCGATTGCTCACGAGAGCGAAGATGAAGGCACGAGCGAAGCGAGTGCGTTCATTCGCTCGAGTGAGCAATCGACAATATCGCACGGGCTGCACATACTATTTTTTATTACAAATGCGGGATAAGTGGTATAAGTGGTATCTTGGCGCTCGCTGTTGCGGTTGAAAATGGGCTGTTTGCCCATTTTGGAATTTGAGTGCGAAAATTTTACTGGACTCAAATTTTAGAATGGGCAAACGGCTCGTTTTCAACCGCAACAGCGGGCGCCAAGATGCTACTTATCCCGCATGAGTAATAAAAAAAATATTACTTAACATTCCAATTCATTATTATATTTCACCCAGTAGTAAGTACCTAGGTTGATTAATTATACACAAATTTCTAAATATTTTATTGATATATAAAATTAATATAATTCTAAATATCTTTAGTATTGTTGATGATAATTATGTCAAAAATGATATTGAGTTATTTACACCTTTTTATTTTGACTAGAAAATACTATGAAAGGTATTTTCTAAAATTATAATAATGTACTTTATTATTTCCAGAATTCCTGGAGAGTTCCAAACTATTGTCAGTCAAGTTACGGAGGAAATTGATTGGTTGTTTGAAGTCAAGCAGTTCTTCATACTAAAGAAATGCATAATAAAGGAATTGGTTCAAATGTCTGCACAGTTTTACTGGTACTAATGATATTAAACATTTTCTACGCAACTTATTTAAAATTATCAACACTTATCAATATATTTTAAGATACTTATTACTTTTATTTCATTTCTGATTACTTTTAGTAAATTAATTGATGTGTAAAAAATCTAAAACTAACATTTTTCTATTTTATTTCTAGGAGAGATACAGAAATATCATTAGAAGATATAACACCATTTTTTAAAATTGCAACTACAAAATACATTAATTATTACTATACAGTTTCTATATTGCAAGATATTGTAAGGAAAACAAAAAAACTAATTGAAGACTATACATGCTTGAAGTAAGTACCTTCAATTTTATAACATAGAAGCTGTAAAAATAATTACAATAGAGATGTGAATAAAAAAGGTGTTTCTTTTCAAAAACTTAATATAAAGACTGAAGAGTTATGTAACATCATTTTTAGGCCAGTGAACACACTAACATGTACTTATTATGCAAAGAGAGTCCTGCGGTATTTGATACAAACCTATCTGTGCATCAAATGGGCTAGAGGTGCAGCTCACTCTGAACTGACACCAGAAGTTGTTGTCAATTATTTTATACAGTGGATAGACCCTGATAATTTACATTCAGATGAGGAAGTGGAAGAAAAGGTAATATTTCATATTTGTGTTAATGCAAATGGAAAGTAATAAAAATATGAAATTACAAATATTTTATTACAGATTGGATACTTGGCCAATGAATCAAAAAAGTTGTTAAGTGACCATAATAAAATAAAAAACAAAGGAAATAAACGTAATACTGAAAGAGAGATTCTGTTAGCAGTATCTGAAACAATTTATAAAACCCAAAAAATATCACCTTCTTCCCTTGATACAGGTTCCAGCACCCTTGATATTGTAGAGGTAAATATTACAAGTAAAAGCTCAAAAAGTAAAGATTGTATAAAAGTACTTAAAAATATTTATTTAGTATGTTCTTTTACATAACAGGTGGTTGACAAGAAGCATGGTTGTGTTATAGCCCTTGGTGCTATATATCAAGCAGTTGCAAGAAAACTGGAAGTTCACTGCGAGTTGAATGCTTTCTCCAATCATTTCTTTTTGGAGTGGCTATCTGATGATGACAAGAGACTGTACACTATTGATCTCACTAATGGAGAGCTCAGGTTGAAGCGACAGTGTCCATTCTCAAATCGACCAAATGGTGCTGGACATAAATACAACCCAGGCTCATTTATAAATTTTATATTTTATGCGTACATGAGATCTAAAGGCACTGTACATGATTGGTAATAATAGTTTTGAAATGTTCACTTGCAATATTATACCTGTCATATCTTATACATTACCTTCCATGTTTTATGTAACATGCTAAACTGATTTTAGGGAGTTTGAAAACGCAGCGCACTTACTAGATTTTTTGTCTAGCCATGAAGCAGATAATGAGCATAATCCTTACAAAGACTTCTTTGCATTTCTTGGAAGGTATGCTGCTGCACCTGCATTAAGGTCTAAAACTAACATTAAAAATGTAAGTCTTTGATATTAATAATTCTTTAGCTGAAATCAGAACATTTCAAGAGATAAATATGTGACTTCTGCTTTGTTTATTTCATTGTTTCGAAAAAAAAAAATGGTTTTTCTTTTTCATAGATGGATGATGACAATCGACATTTGGTATTAATGTTATCGGAATTAAATCCTCCTCAACGGTCATGTGAAGAAGTAAGTTATAAATACGATTTATGAATTAATGTGTGTGTGAACCACTCACACAAACATAAATTCATGAATGTTTTGCTCATAAAATGAAATTGACTATCTAAAATTTTACTATACAGAAAACACTATAATATTAGTAGGTTACGTGGTGATATTAACAAATATTATATGGTTTACAGAAGGTTTTGAAAAAACGTATACCAGATTTAAAATATGCAGTAGGCATGGTCTGCTATCATGTGCAGTACTATTACATGTGTGTTATATGTGGCTGGGAAGTAAAGGACTCTCGAAAGCCAAGAGTTGAAGAGCCACATACTGGCAAGCAACCAATTTACACAGTGCTCACAGAGGATCAATGTGTAAGGTTCGTCCCACAGGGTATGTATCATAAAGTTAAATTTACAGGTAAGTAACCCTTAAGTGGCATCAGGCCTCATTCTAATAGACATAGTCAATATTTAATACACTCTTATTTTTCAGAAAAAATTAAACAACTAAGCCAACCTAAAAGAATAAAATCAATAGAGGATTTATTAGGTAGAGATTTTACTCATTTTGATGGACATGCTTATGTTGCAAATGACGAAAAACTACAAGAATATCCAGATGATCGTTGCATTGTTGAAGAATATATAAATCATTGTTTCACAGTTAGAAAATATCCAAATAGTACATAATATGTATAGTATTCATTCATAAAATTTAACTTATTTAACACTTTTATTGAGTAACATATTTTAATAATTATTTTAATCAATATTTAGTTATAGAATAACTTTATTGTAGTATTTAATTATTGTTGTTGATATTTGATGCTCCAAATTAATACTATTCTTAATATACTAAATATTAATATATAATTCTAAATAAATTTTTTTAACTTACTATGATTTGAAGTAGGTATAATATGAAAATATTCTGAATTCAGTTGTAGGGTTGGATAGTTATAGTCAGATAATATTATAAGCCATCATCATGGATAGTGTGTAAATTAAAGACTAATAAATACTCTGTTAATCACTTAACTTTTTATTACTTTATCTTTAAAAAAAGAAATCTTATCTGGGGGCACGGTCGTGCCCCCGTCAAGACGAGCCAAGCGAAGCGCAAGGGCACTACCTACCTTTTCTCGAAAGGTTTCGTCGTTTTTTTGAACTCCCATAACTTTGCTTTGGATGATGCTAAATAGTTGAAAATTTCAACATATAATGACACCAGTAAATACATGAATTATACAAAGTTTGAATGACGTAGCTACTATACTTTAGATTTTATCGATGTGTAAAAACCCCTGATTTCGCCACTGACTCATTTATAGATCATCAAAATTCTTAGGTTACTTCCGGAAATCTTAGAAAGCTGAAGTTATGTATGTAAGCTGTTATAGCTACAAAACCAACAAAAAAATTATTAAAATGTAAATGCCGCCATTTTGAATCCAATATGCTGGACCACCATATTGGATTCAAAAGGATGTTTATTATAAGGATCTGATGAAAAGGAATATAATATACAAGTTAATAAAAAACCTACGACCTATTTTTTGTAGGACCCATAATCGTTCAGAGTTTTGCTCCATATCATTTATGTCCGACTTTATGTATGTTGAGTCGGTAGGCGTCGCGACGCTGGGCGTCGGCAGGCGTCGCGGCGCTGGACGTCGGCAGGCGTCGCGGCGCTGGGCGTCGGCAGGCGTCGCGACGCTGGGCGTCGGCAGGCGTCGCGACGCTTTGCGTCGGCAGGCGTCGCGACGCTGGGCGTCGGCAGGCGTCGCGGCGCTGGGCGTCGGCAGGCGTCGCGGCGCTGGGCGTCGGTAGACGTCGCGGTGCTTGGCGTCGTGACGCTGGGCGTCGGCAAGCGTCGCGGCGCTGGGCGTCGGTAGGCGTCGCGGCGCTAGGCGTCGCGGCGCTAGGCGTCGCGACGCTGGGCGTCTGCAGGCGTCGCGACGCTGGTCGTCGGCAGGCGTCGCGACGCTGGGCGTCGGCAGGCGTCGTGGCGCTGGGCGTCGGTAGGCGTCGCGGCGCTTGGCGTCGTGACGCTGGGCGTGGGCAAGCGTCGCGGCGCTGGGCGTCGCGACGCTGGGCGTCGGTGGGCGTCGCGGCGCTGGGCGTCGGTAGACGTTGCGGTGCTTGGCGTCGTGACGCTGGGCGTCGGCAAGCGTCGCGGCGCTGGGCGTCGGTAGGCGTCGCGGCGCTAGGCGTCGCGACGCTGGGCGTCGGCAGGCGTCGCGACGCTGGGCGTCGGTAGGCGTCGTGGCGCTGGGCGTCGGTAGGCGTCGCAACACTGGGCGTCCGCAGGCGTCGTGGCGCTGGGCGTCGGTAGGCGTCGCGGCGCTAGGCGTCGCGACGCTGGGCGTCGGCAGGCGTCGCGACGCTGGGCGTCGGTGGGCGTCGCGGCGCTGGGCGTCGGCAGGCGTTGCGGCGCTAGGCGTCGCGACGCTGGGCGTCGGTGGGCGTCGCGGCGCTAGGCGTCGCGGCGCTAGGCGTCGCGGCGCTGGTCGTCGGCGGGCGTCGCGACGCTGGGCGTTGGCAAGCGTCGCGGCGCTGGGCGTTGGTTGGCGTCGCGGCGCTAGGCGTCGCGACGCTGGGCGTGGGTAGGCGTCGCAGCGCTGGGCGTCGGCAGGCGTCGCGACGCTGGGCGTCGGTAGGCATTGCGGAGCTAGGCGTCGCGGCGCTAGGCGTCGCGACGTTGGCGTCGGCAGGCGTCGCGACGCTGGGCGTCGGCAGGCGTCGCGACGCTGGGCGTCGGTAGGCGTCGCGGCGCTAGGCGTCGCGGCGCTGGGCGTCGGTAGGCGTCGCGGCGCTGGTCGTCGGCAGGCGTCGCGACGCTGGGCGTCGGTAGGCGTCGCGGCGCTGGTCGTCGGTAGGCGTCGGCAGGCGTCGCGACGCTGGGCGTCGGCAAGCGTCGCAGCGCTGGGTGTCGGCAGGCGTCGCGACGCTGGGCGTCTGTAGGCATTGCGGCGCTAGGCGTCGCGGCGCTGGGCGTCGGCAGGCGTCGCGGCGCTGGTCGTCGGCAGGCGTCGCGACGCTGGGCGTCGGTAGGCGTCGCGGCGCTGGTCGTCGGTAGGCGTCGGCAGGCGTCGCGACGCTGGGCGTCGGTGGGCGTCGCGGCGCTGGGCGTCGGCAGGCGTCGCGACGCTGGGCGTCGGTAGGCGTCGGCAGGCGTCGCGACGCTGGGCGTCGGTGGGCGTCGCGGCGCTGGGCGTCGGCAGGCGTCGCGACGCTGGGCGTCGGTAGGCGTCCCGGCGCTAGGCGTCGCGGCGCTGGGCGTCGCGGCGCTGGGCGTCGGTAGGCGTCGCGACGCTGGGCGTCGGTAGGCGTCGCGGCGCTAGGCGTCGCGACGCTGGGCGTCGGTAGGCGTCGCGGCGCTGGGCGTCGGTAGGCGTCGCGGCGCTGGGCGTCGGCAGGCGTCGCGACGCTGGGCGTCGGCAGGCGTCGCGACGCTGGGCGTCGGTGGGCGTCGCGGTGCTGGGCGTCGCGGCGCTGGGCGTCGGCAGGCGTCGCGACGCTGGGCGTCGGTGGGCGTCGCGGCGCTGGGCGTCGGCAGGCGTCGCGACGCTGGGCGTCGGTAGGCGTCGCGGTGCTAGGCGTCGCGGCGCTGGGCGTCGGTAGGCGTCGTGGTGCTGGGCGTCGGTAGGCGCCGCGAAGCCTACCGACGCCCAGCGCCGCGACGCCTGCCGACGCCGGGTTCCGGGTTCCCGTGTTGCGGGTTCCGGGTTCCGCGTTGCGGATTCCGGGTTCCCGTGTTGCTTTTTTTTTAATTTCATCATAAACTGTTTTTATGATCAACGAAGTGGGCAAGGGTCAGCTAGTTATATTATAAATCCCACCAAAAACATTTTCATGTAAAAATGTTGCCAAGACGAGTCTATACAGCTTACCCTGTGAAAAAGTTATCAGATATCGTATAAAGCCAAGCTCTAAAGACTACTCGCCCTAAATCTACAAGCACGTTGATCAAAATCTATCAAAAAGTGGACAAATCCCATGTAGTACCAAAGTTCTTGATCTATGCGCCCTTACTTTACTAGGCTTAGCTTCACTTACTCTACATTTCAGTTAAAACGTGATACTTGGCCGTTTTGCTACCGTTACGAAGTTTTTATAGGCATTCATTTATCGTGTGTGAAATAAAACGGCCAAGCATCACGTTTTAACTGAAATGTAGAGTAAGTGAAGCTAAGCCTAGTAAAGTAAGGGCGCATAGATCAAGAACTTTGGTACTACATCGCCATTCGCCACTTTTTGATAGATTTTGATCAAGGTGCTTGTAGATTTAGGGCGAGTAGTCTTTAGAGCTTGGCTTTATACGATATCTGATAACTTTTTCACAGGGTAAGCTGTATAGACTCGTCTTGGCAACATTTTTACATGAAAATGTTTTTATTTATTTATTTATTATTTTTTTCAACATTTTCTTTCATGTAGATGTAAGAAATTTTGAAGGTTGGTTTTTTACACTTTGGGCTACATTTTTGGGGTTTTAGTAAGGAACCCTATTTTTGTTGAAAATATAGCTATGTTCAGCGCTAGGAATGTAGCTTTCCAACGGCGAAATATTTTTTTACATTGGTTCAGTGGCTTCAGAGCCTATTCCATTCAAACAAACATGCAACGAAAGTCTCCAAATGTGAATAAATAATTTATTTATTCACATTTGGGGAGTAAATAAATTTATAGAGGAAGGCTATATAACATTACGCTGCGACCAAAACCAGTCGCGCCGCCCGACGTCGCGACGCCGACGCCTGACTCCGCGACACCCGACGCCGCGACGCCGACGCCCGACGTCGCGATGCCGATGCCCGACGCCGCAATGCCCGACGTCGCGACGCCCAACGCCGCGACGCCCGACGTCGCGATGCCGACGCCCAACGCCGCGACGCCCGACGTCGCGATGCCGACGCCGACACCCGACGTCGCGACGCCGCGACGCCGACGCCCGACGCCGCGACGCCCGGCGCCGCGACGTCCGACACCGACGCCCTACGTCGCGACGACGCGACGCCCGACGCCGCGACGCCGACGCCCGACGTCGCGACGACTGACGCCGCGACGCCCGACGTCCCGACGCCTGACGCCGCGACGCCCGACGTCCCGACACCGCGACGCCGCGTCGCCGACGCCCGACGTCCCGACGCCTGACGCCGCGACGCCCGACGTCCCGTCGCCCAACACCGCGACGCCGCGTTGCCGACGCCCTACAGACAAGACACGTAGGAGCCGAGTAGTGACGATAAATTTGAAGTAAGTCGGACGAATTTCGACGCGTGTGGACTGCGGAGTATGCGGGACGCGCTGGGCGATCGCTTATCTACCTACACAGCGACGCGAAGCAATAGAAAACAGTATTTTTAACCAACTTTAAAAAAAGGAGGAGGTTTCTCAATTCAACCGTATGTTTTTTTTTATGTTTGTTCGCGTTTATGTTCGTCGTTTATGTGTACCGATTTTAAATATTGTTTTTGTTTTGTAGGGTATAATTCAAATATCGCGGCGTCGGGCGTCGGCGTCACGGTGTCGTGCGTCGGCGTCGCGGTGTCGGGCGTCGGCGTCGCGACGTCGGGCGCCGGCGTCGCGGCGTCGGGCGACGACGTCGCGACGTCTGGCGTCGCGGCGTCGGGAGTCGCGTCGTCGGGCGTCGCGATGTAGGGCGTCGGCGACGCGGCGTCGTGGTGTCGGGCGTCGGGACGTCGGGCGTCGCAGCGTCGGGCGTCGCGATGTAGGGCGTCGACGTCGCGGTGTCGTGCGTCGGCGACGCGGCGTCGCGGTGTCGGGCGTCGTGACGTCGGGCGTCGGCGTCGCGTCGTCGGGCGTCGCATACATACATACATACATACATAGAATGCCAAAATCATTACTCTTCCTTTTGGTTTCGCCGAAGTCTGATAAAAAGGCGCCATTTGTCACGTCTAGATTGCTATGTGGAGAATTTGTAACCAAGTTTTCGATACTGAGAGAAAATATTTATTTATTTTAAAATGTCAACGTCTACATTCGACGAACTGTTTTCATATCCTCTTGTTATTATAATACTCTTATTCTATGCATAACCTATAAAATTTAAATAAATTGTACCTCTAAAATGACACGTTTCGTATACATAAAATTCATAAGTTATAGTAGGGGAGCCCATAATGCAAAATGTGTAGTTACTCGAGCGTTGCTGAGACCTGTTGAATAAATATGTGACTTTGACAGATTTTGTATGGAACAAATGTCAAAGTCACATGTTTATTCAATAGATAAAAGTTATCTGACGTATGAAAAATCGGCCCTTATTTGTATAGATGTGTCTGATGTTGTCAATTAACATATTATCTAACCTACTCATTTTTTCCTCCTCTTTGACAACATGGGATACGCATTTAGACCATTACAATAAAGCAGTGATTACCAATTAATAAATAATTATTATGAATAATAATGTATTTATTTAAATAAAAATCAATAATTTAGTCTTTAATTGGCACACCATTATTATGATTATTAACATAAATCGCGATTGTTTATCGATTTTTGTGTTTCTCACTACACTAATAGATGTGGTATCCATAGAAATAGGATAAACATAGAAGGAGTGTAAAAAGTAGAGCTAAAAACAGCGATCTATCTACCAAATTTCAAATGCAAAGATTCATGAGAGTAAAAGAGACAGCAACTTCATGATTTTTCGCGTTGTCACCAGGTCAGAGGTCGATTTTGGTGGTCTGTCAAATTCTGGTGGTCTGTCAAACGTATCAAACCAACTAAATAAAAACGTCTCAGTATTTTTATATCTCTTTAGAAAACAGTGACAACTTCAATTGGTAGCATTATATGCCATACTGCTGGCACCTATTATTCTGTCAACAATAAAACATGAAGAAAATATTTTCCTTTAGATTTTAATATTTTATTGTAAAAGATAATAAATCTCATCTGATTTATTAAATTTTTTGCAGTTTACAACATAACTGTTTCGGAAAAAGCCTTGATTAGTGAATGCGTGTAAAAGTTATACATAGATCTCGAAAAAAAAGCTGTGAAGGAACAAGATCTTTTCATAAGTATGTTTTTAATGTTATAGGCTTAGTAAATATATCCAAATAGGCTAGAACTAATTTATTTTATTAGATGTATGTGTATATAATTATAGTTTCTAATAGTATGCGGTATTTGCATTATAATAAAAATTATTTATTTACATATCATAGAGGTTAAGTTTCTCCTAGTGCTGTACATTTTTTTATCGATAACCCTTCGAAATCATCACTTTATGTTTGAATAGTATATATTCAGTACTTTTAACTTTTATAATTTTTTTCCATACCAAGTTAAATATAATTAATCTGCTATTTGGTATTTACAGGTTTTTTACAAAATCATGCTTCAAAAATAAAATGGTTCGAGTTCATTGGAAAACCATAAGCTACATAGAAGCAGTCACGTTTGCTCTAAACATTTACCCCCAATTATTTTTTCCTGTGAGGCCGAGGTATGAATCCGGTCTTGCCCGTCCATTCGTATCGTCGAATTCATGGCTGGAGTACTGTGCTCTAATTACTTTGCATACTCAATGCTGTGTTGATAGACTGAGACTACCTTTTTTGTATTATTGGTGCAGTTTTTTGTATGTTCGTAAGCGTTGTTTACCATTGTTAATTGAATATTATTATGCGTAATAAATATATTTTTGAATATTTTTTTTTTACTTATCCCAATCCAAATGCTTGAAATGTCAAATGTCTGTGTGTGTCTGTGTTGTTACACCATTAAATATTACTTGCACTGCACGATTTCCATACACCAGCAGTACAGTAAAATGGGATGATATGATTGACTTGGACGGTAATATACTTTATATAGGTAATAGTTTTTTTTAAATAGTATAATGGAAATAGAAAGGAATAAAAAGTTCTTTATTTGTGCATAAAATACATACCCCAATCAATTGTATAGTAGATAAGTGCAATAAATAAAATAAATAAAAAATAAAATCCATTTATTTCAGGCTACATGGCCCATATTATAAATACCTTACAGACTAACATACATACAAAATATACTTAAAACTACACTTAAACTACTTAAACTACACGTGTTGTCGGCGACGTGTAGCGCGCTTCATTCCGGAGTCTCCCCCGGAACCTCCGGTAGACCACACCCGTCGGCCCAATAAGAAGAATTGTACAAAAAGGCGGTCTTACTGCTTACAACAGTATCTTCCTGAATTTTGATTATGGTGTAAGTATATTATTTTACTTTTTATTCATACCCAAATACTCGCTGTCTCAACATTCTTATTTTTGTCAAATTGAT
This sequence comes from Celastrina argiolus, assembly GCA_905187575.2. Taxonomy (NCBI): domain Eukaryota; kingdom Metazoa; phylum Arthropoda; class Insecta; order Lepidoptera; family Lycaenidae; genus Celastrina; species Celastrina argiolus. The sequence goes on from LR994587.1 coordinate 11,452,935, forward strand.
TTTACACGTAACGTTGTTTTGAACAGATAGCATTACGTCCATTACAAACGCTAAATATATTGTGGTTTCCTATTTTCTTTTATGTAGTTAAATAGTGTTTTAGTAGATTTGATTCCTCCAGATCATTGAACGGCATCACAATGTTACAATCTTTACATTTTAGCAATAATATTACCATAGTACCGAGGTATACTATAATATATAGATACCTAAGAATTTACGATGCTAATACTTCTTAGATTAGATGCTTATTGACTTAAGTTTTTTAAATCATTAAAAATTTTACTTCGCGCGGAAGCAATGTATTCTTATTCATATTAGAAAACTTCCTAAAGAAGAAATCTTGCATCACCATATTTGTTGGGGCAAACTAAAATCCCTTGAGTTTAATAGACATAGGCGGAGATAAAGAGGAAAGTAAAGGTGGTAGATAGTATAAACTATCTTCTTCTTTATTTTCATTTTTATCGACATGTGATGTCGACTACGGACGTCCCTTGAATAAAGACATGAAATTAGCACAAGCTAGCAGGGGGCTTACCCAACATGCTTTTACGTTTGTCGTTATCTAAGTACGCTATTTAAAAATGTATGGAATTGACTTTTGCGTACGACTAATGACGTCCTTAGTCGTAATCGATATTTGTAGTGCTACCCAACTGTACATTTTTGTCGAAGACGACAACTTAAACTTTTACGTACTAAACTTTTACGCTTTCCAATTGACGATAATGTTATATGAAATGGCTACCCAACTTACACATTTTGACATTTTGTCGAACGCTATCTTATACGTTATTGTTTTCAAGATAACGAAGTCTAAAGAGGTGCTTTTAACTCCGATATCGAACAATATGGCGGATATTTATTAATCAGCTGATATTCTTGTTTAGAGTACAATAGAGTTTAGGTGCTTTGCGATTATTGTTGGCCGCACAACACGAATATACCTAGGAGAGGCGTATATATACAGTAATTGAAGGCAATAGAAGACATTCCCGACATTATTTGTTGTCTCCCGATATAAAACATTGATAACTGATTTATATCCTGTTACTGGCTTTGATCCTATCTATACTGTATTGTTAATGTATTACTAATAAGCTGTTGGTTACCCAAACAAAATAATGCCAAAACAATGCCAAAAACTTAGCAGTGTTTGGCATAATTAGTGAATTACTTACAAGCAAGTGATCTGTAGGTAGTGCAAACTGCTGTTGAAGACAAGATAATATGAGATTTTGGCAAAATTACTAAGCTTTGGTTGGTAGGTAGGTACTCGGATTTGCAAACATAAAAACCAATGCTAAAGACTGCTAAGTGAAAGAGATGATAATGAAAAAGAAATGCTTACTGTATTAAAAATATTTTAGAACTAGAATTAGGTAAATAGAATAATTCATCAGGAATAAGAAAGCATTCATGAACAAAATGTGGCCAAATGGAACTGTAAAAACAAATCTTAGTATACTAAACAATTTCTCATTATACCTACTGACTAATTAAGTGTAAATAAATACAACAATAATAATTGTTAATAAAACATTTTTTTCCAGTATTTGTAATTCATTTAATTCCTTTAAAGTTAAGTAACTTTACTTGTTAATATCTTAACATATAAAACATTGAAAACTGATTCATAAGCTTCAAATTACTTGTAAAACATTAGAAACTAAATAAGTATTAATATGTTTAATTGTTGTAAATCTTAGCAGTTTTTGGCATAATTAGTTTCAAAGTGAATTACTTATATTAAGCAACATCAAAAGCAAGTGAAAATCTGTAGGTACTGCAAACTGGTAGGTGAAGACAAGATAATATGAGATAAAACGTGGCCAAATGGAACTGTAAAAATTAACAAATCTAAGTATACTAAACTATTTCTCATAATAAATACAACAATAATAATTGTTAATAAAACATTTTTTTCCAGTATTTGTAATTCATTTAATCCCTTTAAAGTTAAATAAATTTACTTGTTAATAACTTAACAACTCACATGACGGTTCCAATCCTACCTAGGATTAGAACCTAGCCTACATGTTCCATAACAAGGTAGGAATTAAAAACCCACCGTATGACGGTGAGTAATAATTATGAAAATGGGATAAAAACACACCAGGCAGTATAAGTAAATATTTATTAATATGAAATGTCAATATTGAAAATTTGAGTGTCCCACGTCATTCTTTGTTTATTTTTCTTTTCAATGCCTTATCGCTGCAGGTCAGCAGGCACTAGATGGTGCAGGTGATGTGTCCTATTAAGGCTGCTGCAGCCGTTGTCTGAAAAAATATATATTATTAGCTTTATCAGGACTTAATATAGATATAGACTTATGTGCTTTCATTCACACAAATATATTAATTATAATTAAACATATCCATTTTGTGATTTGTGAAAACCACTTGTTATTTTATTGTTACCTAGACAGGTGATGATAATATGTTTATATATGGATCAAGTTATATAAATACAAATAAGTTTTATAAATAATGATTAATTAAACAATGACTTTATACAGTAGTTACTTCAATTATACCCAATATTATTATGCCAATGCCTACATAATATTATGCCAATCAATTTCCCATAAGGGTAGGCCGGCACATAATATCTAAATGTAATAAGATCCTAACATTCATACTTCATTCACTAACTCACATGGTTATGTTACGGGTGACGATTTTATTGATCAAGGTACACAGTATGAATGGCTACTTTAGCCATTTGATATTCGTGACTGCGTAGTATATACAAAGTCTCCCATTACTCCCATACGAAGTAGATAATATTATACTTATTATTATCGAATATGATGTTATGATAAATGACTGGCTGCCAGGTAGGTACGAAAAGCCTTAAATTGTATACCTACTAAGCACCACTTTTTTGTTCTACCATAATTATTGTTGCCGTTTGCATAAACATTCCATTTAAACACTTTACATAAAAGTTTTATTTACTTACCTGTGTTGTTGTTAACCTCTATTAATGTATGAATTTCTCCGTGATTGTATTACTGATCTATGGCATCGTGCTTTTTTGCACTCTTCATAGTTTGATTACACATCTTCTTCACTAATTACTAATAGCTTCAATACAAGTTCATTGTTAAAAACATCTAAGTAGCAACTCGTCGGCCATTCGGCAGTGTTACCAACTCTCATAAATATTTATGTCCAAACTTACAACAAAAGTCCCAAAATGGTAACAACTACTTAAAAAAAATCCCTAAATTTTCTTATGGCACTGAAAACTATAAATATAATAAAAATAAATTAATCCTGATAAAAATGTGATTATGTCCATTATACGTTAAGATACACTACCAACATTATTTATTATACAGATTGACTTTTAAAATTTTGGTCGATATAGGTAAGTAAAAAAATAGAGACCCCAAATATAAACCTAAACAATTTTACACCTAAAAACTGCTTGTAGAAATTTTTTGCCACCGAATTTAGGGGAAAAACTCCTAGGTTGGCAACACTGGCACATGGTAGTTTGTTGTCTTGTAACATGATAGTCTAGTGACGGATTTGACAGTTGACACAGTTGACACTTGACAGCGAAAATTACAATAAATGGCGCCGGAACCAGAGACAAAACGTTTTCAAAATTACGCCAAGACGAAGCGCAATCTTAGTGTATGTTGGGTACGAAATCAATGTCGTTATCTCAAAACAGATAACGTATCTACAGAACTTTACGTAACTAAGCGATGGCATCTTGGGTAAGGCCCCAGTCATGCAACTTGAGACCAACTTCGTACAGAGGTGATCGCCCAAAGTGATGACAAGCCTAAAAAAATAAAGTAACGGACAGCTAGACGTCCCTTTCCTTCCCATTAGCATGTGTCGTATAGTGAGACAAGAACAGAAATATGCCTCTGCTCTTGCTTTTTACCCGGTATCTATGCTTTAGTTATTAATCTGAGGTGGTATCATTATTTTACAAAATGACAGTAGCTAATGTCAAATGTGGAATCTAATTAAAATTCCGACTTAAGGTTTTGGTAATAAGAAAAAAACATATGATAGTTTTTTATTTTAGTAGTGGACTGAGCGGAAACAGCCCTATTTAAACTTTGAAATAACAAAATTGTGATGAAATAGTATTTTAATATACTTAATTTATTTATCGTTACAATCGACAAGACTGACAAGAGTATTACGCTGAGTCCAATATCTGGGGGCACGGGAGTGCCCCCGTCAAGACGAGCCAAGCGAAGCGCAAGGGCACTACGGTAACAACTACTTAAAAAAAATCCCTAAATTTTCTTATGGCACTGAAAACTATAAATATAATAAAAATAAATTAATCCTGATAAAAATGTGATTATGTCCATTATACGTTAAGATACACTACCAACATTATTTATTATACAGATTGACTTTTAAAATTTTGGTCGATATAGGTAAGTAAAAAAATAGAGACCCCAAATATAAACCTAAACAATTTTACACCTAAAAACTGCTTGTAGAAATTTTTTGCCACCGAATTTAGGGGAAAAACTCCTAGGTTGGCAACACTGGCACATGGTAGTTTGTTGTCTTGTAACATGATAGTCTAGTGACGGATTTGACAGTTGACACAGTTGACACTTGACAGCGAAAATTACGATAAATGGCGCCGGAACCAGAGACAAAACGTTTTCAAAATTACGCCAAGACGAAGCGCAATCTTAGTGTATGTTGGGTACGAAATCAATGTCGTTATCTCAAAACAGATAACGTATCTACAGAACTTTACGTAACTAAGCGATGGCATCTTGGGTAAGGCCCCAGTCATGCAACTTGAGACCAACTTCGTACAGAGGTGATCGCCCAAAGTGATGACAAGCCTAAAAAAATAAAGTAACGGACAGCTAGACGTCCCTTTCCTTCCCATTAGCATGTGTCGTATAGTGAGACAAGAACAGAAATATGCCTCTGCTCTTGCTTTTTACCCGGTATCTATGCTTTAGTTATTAATCTGAGGTGGTATCATTATTTTACAAAATGACAGTAGCTAATGTCAAATGTGGAATCTAATTAAAATTCCGACTTAAGGTTTTGGTAATAAGAAAAAAACATATGATAGTTTTTTATTTTAGTAGTGGACTGAGCGGAAACAGCCCTATTTAAACTTTGAAATAACAAAATTGTGATGAAATAGTATTTTAATATACTTAATTTATTTATCGTTACAATCGACAAGACTGACAAGAGTATTACGCTGAGTCCAATATCTGGGGGCACGGGAGTGCCCCCGTCAAGACGAGCCAAGCGAAGCGCAAGGGCACTACCTACCTTTTCCCGAAAGGTTTCGTAGTTTTTTTTGAACTCTCATAACTTTGCTTTCGATGATGCTACATAGTTGAAAATTTCAACATAATATGTATAATGACACCAGTAAAAACATGAAACATACAAAGTTTGAATGTTGTAGCTATTATACTTTAGATTTTATCAATGTCTAAAAACTCCAGATTTCGTCACTGACTCATTTATAGATCATCAAAATTCATAAGGTACTTCCTGACGTCCTAGTAAGCTGTTATTATTTATGTAAGCTGTTATTGAGCTACAAAACCAACAAAAAAAATATTAAAATATAAATGCCCCCATTTTGAATCCATTAAGGTGGACGGTACAAAATGGATGTTTATTATACGGATATGATCTTAATACATAAAATAAATATTATATTATACAATATTATACATATACATAAAAAAAATAAGACCTAGTTTTTGTAGGACCGATAATCGGTCAGATTTTTGCCTCATATTATTTCTATCCGACTTTATTTATTTGAGTGCGTTGCACTACTGCAATCAGTATGTTCTATTTTATTCCGATTATTAATCGGTGACCAACTTTTTGTAAATGAAAAATTTATCTAAGAGAAAATTAGTTTTTTATCCACTTATTTTAAATTAGGTATTAAGTTTTTGGTAAGTAAAAATTAGGTAAGAATTAACAGGCAGCAATTAGTAATTTGTTGTCAGTGTATATAAACAAAATATTACGTCGATCACTTGAAATCGGTCCGGCATAAGCTCCCGCTGATGTTATAATAACATATTGTTCATAGAGGGAGAATTGGAACCTTATATATACAAATGTTAAACTTCCATAAAATCTTATGTAAAAACCGTTCGACACGATAGCGCGATGGACGTAGCTAACAGCGCAATCTATGCTTAGAACTGTGAAACATCTAAGCACACATTTATCAACACATTTAATAGTCGGTAACGTTATAATGATAACAATAAATGAAAATATTATACGATCAATGTATAAATAATTTTAGTGTTTAATCTTATGACTATTAACATAATAATAGTATGACTTTTAACACGTCACGTCATGTCGTTTAAAGATGGCCATTATCAAAAGAAAACCGTAAAGCTATTTTTGAAAAATAAAAATAATTAAGTACATTTTTTTCCTTCAAAAATGCTAAGTTGCACATAGGTGTTTGCACTTAGCATAAGTTTATAAGAGCCGTACAAGAATTAGTACCTCTAGTGACCAACAGATGGCGGTGACGATATTATTATAAACTTACTGTATTATTTTAATAGGTATCAATATGCTTTTTACCCCGTGTTCCAGATGCAGCTGTCAGCTGTTAAAAACTGTTCAAAACGCTCAGAATGATCACGCCATTTTGCATATTTTTACCCATCTTGTTTTTGACGTTTACTTAGATTTCAGAGATTTCACTGATCTCGATGTTACTTTTAAATTATGGATCGAGCAAATTTATTCTAGATTCTTTTTTAATGTAGTTATTATTGTTAATTTAAAATATAAATAGAATTTATGGGAAATGTTAAATTTTGACATCTGTCAGTCGTTCCACTAGCATTATGAATGATCTGAGCGTTCAGAGTAAAAAGAGCGCCTAAAGGAACACGCCCATTAAAGGCAATCTCCCTCGTATATATAAGTAATTCTCAAATGTTTATTTTATACTAGTGGCATCCTAGGATATCCAAATAAGAAGTGTCACTCCAGCAATAAAATAATGTATATTTTATAATTTATATTTATACTAGCGACCCGCCCCGGCTTCGCACGGGTGCAATGCTGATACTAAATTAAATACACTACAGAAATACTATGAACGTTGAATATAAAAACATAGCGGCCCGCTCCGACTTTGCACGGGCATAAAATATATATACCTACAGCTTGGCAAAAAAGAGTCTGACGCGGTGACAGCGGAAACTAAAATTTTACACATGAGGCAACACTACTGAACATGTCAACTACTAGTACATTCTATGTCAAAAGTCCGTTCACGCAAGCTGTTTACATTGATTAATTATAATTGTAGCTCAAATTAGCTCTTCTGAATTGTTCAGAATGAACAAAACTATTCGTAGTAGTGGTAGAGCAGTGACTTATAAAGTTTTATTGCGATGTTTGGCTCAATCTGAAGCAGGACAAATTTTATCACAAATAGGTAATGTTTATCAAAGAACTGCCGATATGACAGGTATTTATCCCTATTTATCAGCATATTATGGTTCCTATATATGTTTTTATGTTGCATATGAATTTATAGTTTTGTTTAAACTATATTTCAGTGATTTTTAGTCTTGTTTACAAACATCTGATTTTGAGGTTATGTTTTTCCGACTGACAATTAATGTATACTTCAACACGAATAACAATGATACTTGAAGTTATTATTACATTATTAAAATTAAATTATTTACATATTATGTTTTTTTTTTGTTTTAGGTAATTAAAACAATTTATGAAGATATTGAACAGCTGGTAATTAACCTCAGAGACGACAGTAGCAGCTGTGAATCATCAGAATCAGAATATGATTCTGAAGTTGCAGGAAGCTCCAGCGATATGACAATGTTTTCAGGCGTAGAATATTTAGACGAAACTTTGTTAAACTCTGGATAAAGTATTATAGAAATACGTAATATTTAGTTTTATTGTATACCCACTTTAAAAAAAACTTGTGTTATAAGTCATATTATTATAATAATGCCGTGAATAATATAAGTAGAATGAAATCTATATTTATATTATAAAGCAGAAGAGTTTGTTTGTTAGTTTGATTAAACGCGCTAATCTCAGGAACTACTAGTAATATTTATATAAAAATAAAAAAAAGTTTATTGTTGCCAAAGTTGATTGTATAAAGAAGTAGATACTAATAATGTTTCTTATAAAAAGGTACATACAATTTTAAAATACACATTAGAGTTGCATCATGAGTGAAGCCTTGTTATCCTTGATATGCTGGTAAACCTGTAGTAAGGGTTAACATACCCTTTCCCTCTAGATTTTACATACTGTAAACTTAAGTGTTAAATTTAAAATACATTTTATTAATAGAATAAAACTGTGTGTGTTTATAATTTATATGTCGCATTCATCTAATTGAATCTGCTTATTTAGTTGAATAACTAGCGCGTCTTAGGCATCGTTAGTCTTTAAGAACGTTATCATATTTCAAATAAAAGATATTTTATCATTAAGTATAATTATTTTGAGTAAGGTAACCTATACTCGTTTAAATAGGTCAAAACTAAAAATTAAAAGTATAAAATTGTTTAAATTTTTATTATTAAAATAAAATAAAAGATATTTTATTATAATATTATTATGTTAAGTAAGGTCCCTTTATTCGTTTAAATAGGTCAAAACTAAAAATTACAAGTATTAAAATTGTTTATAGAGGTGTTATTGAGGGTTGCCACTAAAAAAGGAAAAGCGACCTCATTTATTCCACACTCTTTTATGTCACTCAATGAAAACATGATTAAAATCGATCCAGTATTTTTGATTCATTCATTACTGCCCTTGGCCTGCACGCATTAAATTTGGAGTAAAACAATTCCTCTTTCCCTATACTTACTATGAAGATTTCCTGCTATCTTTGGAATATCTAAATTCATACAATTTTTATTACATTACACATTTTTACTTATTTACTTTTTACATTTTTACCTAGGTGTTTTAAATTTGTAATATCTCCGAAAATATTTGTTTAATTTACATGCTGTAAGGAACCATATTGATCTATATTAATTGCACACTGTATTTAAGGTACTTAATTCGATAAGGATTAATGCCGTATCGCTTAAAATAGCTTCGTAAATAAGCCATTTTTTCACGTAAAAAGTAAACAATAAAAATGGTTAATGTGGGTTATCCCTAAAAGATAAACATATACCATCGTGGACTTTTTTGTAGACCTTTTTATGGTGTACAATACTGTAATACATTAATTTGATCTAACTCGTAGGGTTTAGGCAGCGTTTTTGCTAAAATAGGTTAATTTACGACATCACGTTAGAAACCTCTAAAATTAGCAATGTTGCCTTAGTATATTATGCATGTATTATACATATAAACCTTCCTCTTGAATCACTCTATCTATTGGAAAAAACCGCATCAAAATCCGTTGCGTAGTTTTAAAGATTTAAGCGCACATAGGGATATAGGGACAGAAAAGGCGACTGTTTTATACTATGTAGTGATATCATATAATTATAATATAATAATATAGCAAATAAAGAAATATGGACGAGACATTTATTTGAAAATCCGCCTCTACCTCTTAAAAATTGCGGTGAAAGTTTATACACGGTATAATATTGACGGTGACATCAGTCGACGTCACTAGGCTAAGGCGCTGACTGTTCTATTTTCCGTAAGTAAAGGCCCGGGGTCAAAATAGGTTATCTTTAAATTAAAAAAAGTCCATTAACCAGCTTACAAAAATAAAATTTTAATGAAATCCCACCAAAAACATTTTCATGTAAAAATGTTGTCAAGACGAGCCTACATAGCTTACCCTGTGAAAAAGTTATCAGTTAACGTATAAAGCCAAGCTCTACACTACACCTTAATCAAAATCTATCAAAAAGTGGTTAGATCTCATGTAGAACCAAAATTATTGATCTATGCGCCCACAGAAATATATCAAGATAGAACGGTTACGATGTCGTATGCACTTACAAGTCGCGCGTGTCATTTTTACGATAAGCCCCGCCCACAGTGTGACGTCATTTTCGTGTGCGTGTCGAATAGTGAGGGGATACCCACGTTAGATTATCGATAGGTCTCTGGCTAAGGGTGGTCAAAACTTGTTCTCAAAATATTTGGATCTAGTTTGCATCCTAAAATAGAAGCCTAGCTATGGCTTATATGATATGCTATGGTTATGGCTATTTATTCCATTCCCAGACAGCGTTCCCGTGTGACTTGAAATAAAACATCAGTCACTATAAAACATGGTAAAAGTTGAATTTCATCATAAACTGTTTTTATGCTCAACGAAGTAGGCAAGGGTCAGCTAGTCGTCAAATAAAAGTATAAAAAAGTCATGCAATATATAAGTAGGCATATACGAACAAAAGTCTTTAAAACATTGCATACATTTATTTTTATGACAATTAATTTAATTATCCTACAAATAATAATTTATTTTTAGGAAAGTTAAATTAATTTATCGATAAGTCCTAAAAGTAATCGATACACGGTAGTGTCAATCACTATCCCATTCGATGACCAATCACAGCACTTTAGCTGACCTATGATCGCTACGATATTACCGATGCAGGTGATACTATTCTTTCGTAAAGTTCGTTGTACACTGCGCGCACATGTTACGCTTTTGAATACGAGCATCGTATATGAACAGCAATGGATATTAATTTCAACGAAAGACAATATAATTTATGTTCCTATTTAATGATCATGGTATAAGTAGAACAATTATTTGGTTTCTCAATTAATATGATTTTTAATGAATTTCAATACTGACTGGTGATAAGAAATGTTTCCTTTCTTCTTATTAACTTTGCTACTTTTGTTTTTGCAGTTGGAAACAGCACAATAAGGGATATTTTAGTATTATTTTTAATGTTTTTACGGCGCGAACGCAGCTGCACGAGTCCCGTTGCGTAATGAAGCAGTTTTTTGATAAGCATGCAATATAGTGCATGGTTTTGACACGGGTGCCACGCCTACTTCGCCGTTCTATCTTGATTTATTTCTGTGTATGCGCCCTTACTTCACCAGGCTTAACTTCACTTACTCTACATTGCAGTTAAAACGTGATACTTGACCGTTTTGCTACCGTTAAGAACATTTCATACGAATTAATAAAGATTTTGATTAAGGTGTAGTGTAGAGCTTGGCTATAAACGATATCTGATAACTTTTTCACAGGGTAAGCTATGTAGGCTCGTCTTGACAACATTTTTACATGAAAATGTTTTTGGTGGGATAATATATTTGAGAAACTCAATTATTTAAAAATATTGAGTTACTTTTTAAATTTTACATAAGTCCCTATGAGCTTACCTGACTTTTAAATCATCAGAGCTTTCGGTTGGAGCTTCTTTGATACCTACTTATCATCTCCAAGCTCAATCTGACGTAGGTATCGAATTAAATTTTTGATACTTTTTAAAAGTTTTTTTTAACCCCACCAATCAAATTTTAAAAAATCATGCCTAGATTACCAGAAGTATGTGGGACACATAAACTAATTGTGGCGTACGTACTTAATCTGACGCGCTCGAGTTGCTACAAAAATCCCCTCTTCGGCTCGATCGATCGATCTCATTTGAAATATGAAAATAATAGTAGGGGCTATTATTTTCATTATTCAAATGAGATCGATCTCCAATCAAATCGTAAAGATTTTTCTATTCTTCATTTCTGCTCTTTTTTCGGATAATTTTTTTCCTCTTTGGTAACTTTGGTTGGAATATGTCAGAAGAAGAAGAAGGAGAATAATCTTTCAATTTTCAAATTTCAAAATAAGTAAATTTTTTTTCTAAACGTGAATAATTTAAATAAATAAATAAGATATTCGTATTAATTTGAGTAAAATGGACAATTGCAATAAAATAATTCCACCGCATTTGAATGCAGAAGTTTATCGCACTGATACCACGGGGACAAGTACACAAGCGAATCTGGATTATGTTCGAATACACAGTGGTATTACATTTTCCTTTTTAATAATTTGTGTACAATAAAGTTTACTAATTTGTGTATTGTATGCGTTATAACAAATTTATAGTCTCTTTAAGCAAACATAACAAGGAATATATTATCTCATTTTTATTAAGTACAGTGAATGTAATATTGAGGTTATTTTTTAATGAAATTATGATAATTATTTTCAGATGGATCTTTTTTGGTTGGGTGTTCAGAATTAACAGGCCGTTATTGGGATGGTAGTGTTAAAATTTTTACCCCAAATACCAACAAGAAGACCATTCCAACAAAGAAAGATGTTTGCTTGACTTCTGGGACAGCGGATGGTTGCTTTATTGAAAGCTCACGCAAGGTATTTTACTATAAAATTTTACTGTATACTTCTTTGATTTTTATGCCTCTAAATAAATAAATGATTAAAAAAAGGGATTTTGCTAAAATTTTATTGATAAAAATTGTGTTTTAAATAAAAAATTTTGATATTATAAAATTACTTGCTTTTATAAGTAATTAGTAATTACAGTATATAAAACGGAAATACTATCTTTTCAGGTGTTTCTCTGTGAAGACAGCGGTGCAGTAAGTATTTGGTCATCAAATGCAGACAATGAGGCGTGGAAGATATGGAATGAAGACTTGTCAGTTGCAGAACATGATGACGCAGCATTGGTAGTTGAAAGTTTACACCCAAGCTCGGAGTATGTAACAGGTGGGGCTGATGGGAATATAAAGGTAAGTAATTTTTGGTGTTTTTTTTACATAATAATATATAAATCTATATTTTTCATCATGGAACTTTATTATTACTGCAGGTATGGGATATAACAGATTTAGTTTGTGTGAAAAATTATGGAGATGCTCACAGTAAAGCTATATATGCTATGGCCGTTCGACCTACCTCACAGTCCACATTTGCTACTGGTTCGCTAGATTATTACATTTCAATGTGGGATGATAATACTAATAATTCAACTTTAGGTAAGTTATATCTTTACATATTAAGGTTTAGTAAATTAATTGGTACCAGTAGGTGGCACTGCTGTCAGTGCGTGAAGGTAAGAAGTTTGCCAGGTCAGCTAGATGAAAATAATACAAACACCTATTGTAATAAAACCCCATCATAAATTACAATACAAGATAAGGCTAAAATGTACATTATGGACGGTCGAGTTGGCGTCTGCAACTTTTATGGTAAATAGAGCTATATGTAAAGAGTCATTAACCAAAATTAAAAACTGCCGAAGCTTGTAGTTTGTTAGTTATTGAATAAGTAAAATTTGTATTTTATTATGGGGATATACTACTAGTTACAAGTTTGATAGATTTTTTTTAAAAAGGGTCTAAGGCCTTAAATGTCAAGTCCTATCTACTAGTCAAATAATACACCCCCACCCAATCCCTCCGCAAATACTTGATAGTTTTTGAGATATAAATTTCTGAAGTTTTCTTATATGCCACACAAAATGCGCGGAGTCAGCTAGTGATGTATATTTATATTTATCCATTACACGACAATTAAATCTTGTAGTTTATTGTTATAAATGCTTGTTTGTGCTAGATAAAATGAAAAATAAATGTCCTTAATTTGGGGGATATTTATTTTTAATTTTATCTACCTACTATAATACGTTTACGCAATAATAAGCAAAGAAATCTAGTATCACATTGTGTGTGTACAGTGTACACATATTTGATACTTCAACTAGTTACTAGATTCACATTCATAATTATCATTGTCTTACTCAACTTTTGATGACCAATCAAAAGTTGAGTAAGACAATGATAATTATTATTGCTTGCAGATATTTTAAGAAATGATTGTGGTATACGTTGTTTGAAATGGATAAACGAAAACCAAATAATCTATGGTGATGAAGCCGGTGTGGTGGGATTAGTTGATGTGAGAAATCCTAATAAATCTGAGAAGCTGGCAGAACTTGCGGCAGCAGTGCACAAGTTGACTTTACAATCTGAGTATGTATGCTTTGATTTTAAACCTAATTGAATATCCATATAAAATACAAATGAGTTGTATTTCATAAAATGTAGTTGTCCCCTGTACCATTGTCTTAACTTTAAAATCACAATGATACGAAATAATTTTTGTTTAAAAAACTGTCACCAACATAATGTTAAATGACAACACATAATTATATTAATATAATATTGTTATTATTTATTGTCATTTTCAATTTCAGGCAAAATAAAGTAGCCGTATGCTGTGATAATAAAATAGTATCAGTCTACAGTATAAATGAAGGACTAAAATTAGGTTTAATATATGAAAATAAAACTTTGCACACAAAATTTGTGAGAGATGCTGCATGGGATGTGAGTGAAAGAAACCTTCTGCATACAGTTGGATGGGATGGAGAAATGAAGACACATCAAATTGAATCCAATGTTTAGAAGTAAATAAATATAAACACTATTCTTAAGACAATTTATACATTTCTTTTATTTCGCATAATATATTTAAGTTTATCTCATTTCATAGATTAGGGCCAATAGTGGCGCTAGATGGCGGTCTCCGGAATGTTCCTGGAAATCGAAGAAAACAAAAGTAGCCAGTCAGTCGAATTGCCAGTATTAGGGTGATTCCATTTTCTAGTACTAGGTCGCGTCTCTATTATAACGGGTGTAAAAAGAGCAGTCACTATAACTTTGGTATATTATTATACTACCTTTTCTCATTCCAGAAATGTATCTTTTTTTCACTTTTTTTTTTCAAAAATAAAAAAAAAATTTTAGCTTTATTATTATTTTTGCTACAAAAAAAAAATGGTAACAAGATAAAAAAAAATTTTTAGTTTTTGACAAAAAAAAAAATTAAGAAAATACATTTCCGAAATGAGGAAAGGTAGTATAAATCGTATCTCAAAGATATAGTGACTGCTCTTTTTACACACTGTATATCTACAGTGATTAGGGTAAAGTTTTAATATTTTTTCATTCCTGCTAAAATAGAGTTGTGAGATAAATAATACTATTTTAGTAAAACATAGAAGTATATTACATATACGTTATACACACATAGTACCTAATTAACATCCAAATTTAGGGACTAGTGTAGTAAAAGTATCAGTTTCTAAACTAGTAATAGATATAGTCCTCTCAATAGTATCCTGGCTGTGTACAATTCCTTCAGATGTCTTAATCAAAAGTCATAATAGTATATGCCCTAACTCAGCCTACCTAAACTAAGCAGTTTTCTGCAGTTATTGGTGTTGGCTTAGAGCGGCCAGCGTTTATTGGCTATTGCGGAAGACAGTTGTGGAACCAGAGTGGAATTAGGCTCCATGAATCAGGTCACTGATCCAAATGATTCCGTCTTACAGCCACCTATATAACGTCCCAGATAAATTTAACCCAAACGTAAACAAACCCGTCTATGACATAACCATGGACTGGTCAGTGATGCCAATTGGTCAATATAAATCATAAATCATTTATTTCCATTTTAGTTATTACACTACCTAATACATGTACAGAAATAATAAACAAAATCAGAAAAATAAGAAATTAAAAAAAAACTAAATAAAATAATAATTTGGCAGTGCAATGCACAAAAATAGAAAAGGATATCACTCAGGATATGACAGCGACAGTCGCCGCCGTCCCTCTTCTATATGAATAGATATAAATTATTATTGTTTGCTACTTACTATGAATCCATAGACTTTATTCTACAGTCGACACTGTCAAAATGGCGTATTTTAACCGACTTCAAAAAAAGGAGGAGGTTCTCAATTCGTCTGTATTTTTTTTTATGTTTGTCACCTCAGAACTTTCGCCTGGGTGAACCGATTTGGATGTTTTTTTTTATTTGAAAGCGGATGGAAGCACCGTTTAGTCCCATTGTTACAGTAATAGTTTTTTATTTGATATTTAAACATATTCATTATTGTTTAACTGTTATAAAATGTATTGGATAATGAAGTATGATCCTTTAATATTCCGATAAAAGTGTTGATAAGTGTGCCCAATATGTAAATACATATGTGAAAATTTCGGCTTTTTGTGTTTGTTTACGTTTGAGTTAAATTTATTCTGCAAGCTTACAAACACTCAATCAAACATCATCAATCGACAATCGAGAATCAAATCAGTTCGATCTCAACGGTTTTTGGTGTTTTATTTGTTGGATTACTTTGAAACTAATCACAATAAAGAAAATCGTTAGATCGTAACTTTTTGTACTCCCGACCATATCATCGACTGATAATAATCAAAATAAACAAAGGATTTTTTTGGACGGACGCATCTATATACTATATTTTTTATCATGTAAGGACATTACAAGTGAAACATCTGATAATTGCTCAGGAAGTTTAATGTAGATAATATGTTGTGACCGTTATACATGGCGTTTAGTGTGCGGGGGAGCTGGCGCGGTGCTCGGGCGACGCGCCGGGGGAGGAGCCCCGCCGCCCGTGGTTAGGGCTCTTCAGGCGGACCGTGGTGTCCAGGTGACGGAATCTGTAAACACATTTTTTTATTTAGAACAAATAACGTCGCTTTACCTTCACAACCTCGTATCTATATATAACTATGTACAACTTTTCAGTAGAGTCAAAAAACTTAATAATTTTAGATTTTATTATGACATGGATTTTGTTTTAATTGAGCTTCTAATGAAAAGTTCTAGTTTTTTAGATATGAAGTTGATATAGCGACGATAAGTCTTTATAGTAAACAAATACACAAATTTTCTTAAAAATACCCCTAATAGTATTCTACAATAGTTAGTGTAATTTATCTTTGTTATTATTTAACTGAATTTACTTTATAAATGTTATCTTCATTATTAATAAAAATATTTAATATAAAAATATATTTTTTGTACTTGTTTGATACGTTTATTTTTTATTTTATTTTACAAGTGATTACAAATACATAATCAGAATCAAAATATTTTATTTCCTAATGTAACTTAACAAGCTTTGTTAAGAAAATCCAAACACTTAGGAATATTTCTTAGTCATTGGGAAAATCAACAAACTAGGTTACCACCGGTTCAAAGTTACTAGAAACGTAACTTGACAGACACGGACAAAACATTGTACCTATAGCTTATCCAGCGTCACAAAGTAGATAATATAACCAGTATGTATGTTTATATTAGTAATTTGGTAAGAGTATAGTTTTCACGCGCTTTTTGAATATTTTGTGACTGTTGATATAGATATACGAGATGTGTTGGTTATTTTAGTAGTTAATAATAAATGACGATACGTACCGCAGTGGTAAATCGTTGGAGTCATGGTCCACGCTCTGGAAGAAAAACGCTAGAGGCCAGCTGATCCAAGACGATTGTCGCCTGAAAGAATATGACAAAGCTTTAAAATACTGCGTTATTCAAATATATCTTCATAGGGTTCCGTACCCAAAGGGTAAAAACGGTACGCTATTACTAAGACTGCTGTATGTCTGTCGCCAGGATGAATCTTAAGAGCCGCGATAGCTAGAGACACAAATGATGTATGTGTTATATAATACATTGAGAATTATACGGTCATTTTGAAATATTTCTAATATGAGAGTGCAATTTAATGATATACAAAGACTTAATTTGTATCGGGTATTATCTATACATAATAGTGTCCATCACCTTTTCGGCATAGTAATAAAACATTTTTTTTATAATAATTCTCATTTTACTTAAAATTATCCCGACAGAGATTTATATTATATTATTCATATTGCCCGCATTAATCACCTGGTCCATAACATATACAGGGTGTCCCAAAAATCAACGATAAACCGAAAACGGGTGATAGGCCAAGTCATGACAGTTATGAGAAAAATGTGAAAAAAAATCTTTGTCATGTATTTTTCACATTATAAGGACTTTTAAAAATATCGGAAAAACTGACACCCTGTGATGGTCTTTCATGTCCTAAGACTACAAATATTACTTTTTTGTGATTTTTTTTTCGGTATTGTAGTCATGACTAACCCTTCTGTAAATCACAATTCATAATTTAAACATACCTGCCTCAGTTTTCAATAAAATGGTGTGTTTTGCCCAAGATTAAATCCAAAATAATTACTACACCCAACTTTAATCGTCTGTACTGTAAAAAAAAATTACTACAGTATTTTGGCAAGTAACTTTAAAAGATGGCGCATTTAATCTGGATTCCAAAATGGTATGATACTTGCTGGATTACTTCTTTGTTGAGGAAAAAAAAATTTTTTTAACGGAACCGGATGTTAGGCCAACTCTGTTTAAATTTTTAAAATGTTGGTATTAAGTTGTTATGTGACGACGATGAGTGACGTCATCTTGTCTAGAGTGAGCGAGACAGACAGTGACGCTAAGTGCGGCTTTTTTATTAAAAAAAAAATGTATTGCAGTGTAGGCATTTTTAAGACTTCAATTTTCAGGTATGAATACAACGCTCTTTTGAAAATGTGAGTGGTTGAGATACAGAACAGACGCCACCTTGTTATCAAGTATGTAATTAGTTAGTTTTAGGTGCAAGTTCGAAATAAAAGTCAGTCAATGGATTTCTTCAGTTATTACTTTAATTTACAAAGATTTACAGCAAATGTTCGAACTGTTTGCCTTCAGCTCTAATGCAAGCCCTACATCTTCTTAAAAATGATCGCGTAATAAGACGTACGTATCTTCTTGAATTAATGTGTTCAGCAGCTTCTGTAATTTTTTGGCGCAGCTCGGCTAAATCTCGAATTGGTTTAGAGTACACTTTTTCTTTTATTGTTCCCCAATAAAAGAAATCAATGGGATTTAAATCAGGTGAACGGGCAGGCCACGAAATTGTACCACCCCGCCCAATCCACCTATCGGGGTATTCTCGGTCGAGAAACTCTCGTACTGTGCGAGCGTAATGTGCTGGGCAGCCATCTTGTTGGTACCACATGCTGCCGTAAATGTTTAGTGGCACTTCTTCCAACAAATCTGGTAATTGGTTCTGTAAGAAGTCCAAATAAACCTCGGCAGTTAAGTTCTCCGGTAGCTCAAATGGACCAATAACAGTACCATTCAAAATTCCCGTCCACATGTTCACCTTAAACCGGTACTGCGATCTGTCTTCCCGCATCAAATGTGGATTATCCACGTGCCATTCGTGCAAATTATGGAGGTTCATGTAACCATCTTTTTTAAACGTGGATTCGTCAGACCACAGAATTTTTTCAAAGAATCGCGGATCATCTCTGTATCTCTGCAACATCGTTTGACAAAATTGCAATCTCTCTGGGTAGTTTGGGGTAACAGGCTTTGTACTCGTTGTACATGGTAAGGATGAAACTGGTTCTTTTGCAAAATACGATGTGCAGTACTTTTGGGCACTCCGATGTTCTCTTCAATCCCACGTACTGAGATACTCGGGTCTTGTTCGACCGCCTCGAGCACTTCGTCCTCGTAGGGTATGAAAGGCCTTCCCTCGCTGGTATTTTGATTAGGGAATCGACCCTCTAAGAGTGACCGATGCACGTTAATAAATACCCGATAATCAGGATGACGCTCAGCGTTTGGGTATCTCTCACGATACATTCTAGCTGCAGCATTAGCGTTGCATAAGCATTCTCCGTAGATGAGATGCATATTGGTGTATTCTTGTGCGGTGTATCGAGATGGCATGATAACACACTACAATGGAATCACACACTACAACCGAAGATACGACAGTAAAACAAGTCCAGGGTCGTCAGAAACGGGGCAGATAAAACCAAATCACAAAGCAAATCAAGTCCAATAAACAGAAGCACAGTTGTAAGTACGAAGTCAATACGGATACAGAAAGATGCGCAATGAACGAAAGATCGTAACGTACTGCAGTTTTGCACGTTCATCACTGTGTTGTCGGGTTGGCGTCACTATCTATCTCACTCGCACTGAGCGTCACTGTCTGTCTCGCTCACTCTAGACAAGATGACGTCACTCATCGTCGTCACATAACAACTTAATACCAACATTTTAAAAATTTAAACAGAGTTGGCCTAACATCCGGTTCCGTTAAAAAAATTTTTTTTTCCTCAACAAAGAAGTAATCCAGCAAGTATCATACCATTTTGGAATCCAGATTAAATGCGCCATCTTTTAAAGTTACTTGCCAAAATACTGTAGTAATTTTTTTTTACAGTACAGACGATTAAAGTTGGGTGTAGTAATTATTTTGGATTTAATCTTGGGCAAAACACACCATTTTATTGAAAACTGAGGCAGGTATGTTTAAATTATGAATTGTGATTTACAGAAGGGTTAGTCATGACTACAATACCGAAAAAAAAAATCACAAAAAAGTAATATTTGTAGTCTTAGGACATGAAAGACCATCACAGGGTGTCAGTTTTTCCGATATTTTTAAAAGTCCTTATAATGTGAAAAATACATGACAAAGATTTTTTTTCACATTTTTCTCATAACTGTCATGACTTGGCCTATCACCCGTTTTCGGTTTATCGTTGATTTTTGGGACACCCTGTATATTAATTACTGTTGCCGCTACAACAACAAGTACTAAGAACAATTAAATTAATATTAAAGAAGGAATCTATGCGACAAACGTTACTGCGTTTTGTACGGAACCATTTGTGCGCGAACGACTCAAACTTGGCCGGACTTTTTACTACCAACAAAGAGCTTGATTAAAAAATATTTTAACAAAATATAATAATTATGCGAGTGATCCTTATGTCGTCGGCACAAGGTGTTCAGAAGTGAAATAACCTGAATAATCCTTACTAACATAGAAACGTGTATCTCTTTATCTATTGGATGTCGCCATGTAACTGTCTGATAAAAAAATGGACCCATTAAAATAGAGTTATGGGTGTCTTATGGATACGCCCGTTTGTTGTATGTAGGTACCTACGTGAATACGGTCCTAGTAAGGTAGAACTCGGTAAAAGTATTCACATACCTACTACTTTACTATCTACTTTGCGCTACTACAAAAAATGCGTAATACATCCTACAATTCTTCAGCTATACCGTAGTGCATAAAAAAATTTGATTGGGATGATAGAGCTGCAAGTTGCAACACTAAACTGTATTACTCAAATACCGTTTTTTTTAATTGCGCGTCTGTAAAAGCGATTTTAAAGACGTATTCCCGTCAAAAATGATGACCTCCGTAGCGCAGTGGTTGAGGGCGTTGGTGCTCGAACGAGAGGTCGCGGGTTCGAATCCCGCTGAGGGAACAAAAAGTTTTCAATGTTCCTGAGTCATGAATGTGTATTAAATTTGTGTAAAATATAATAAAAATCTAAATATATGTATAATATAAAAGTATTTAATATATTTCCGTTGTCTGGTACCTGGTAAAGTACTGTACAGGGCCAGATTGACGTGATGTGAAGCGACCATAGATATTATTATTAAAAATGGTAACCCACGGAGTCTCTGGCAAGGTGTCGGGTGTGTCCGGCGTGGCGGGTGCGGCGGGGGCGCAGGGCGGCGGCGTGGTGGGGCTGGTGGGCAGCGGCGGCGGCGTCTTGTTGATGGCCGGGTTGTAGATCTTCGGGTCGCTGACCATGCGCACGAAGAACGAGCGCTTGTGGGCCAGCGCGGCGCGGTGGCGGCGCGCGCGCTCCTCGTTGAGATCCTGAAAAGGAATCAGAGTTATCTACGGTTGCTTAGGCAGTTGAAAGGCCGTCGCGGTTTCATCTATGACGTCCACTGGTGGACATAAGTCTCCCTAAAAGCATTAAATGAACGGTAATTCACACTCGCCACGCAGCAGGCGGTTTGGCTAGTGCAGTTTTGAGATAATAAGCCCAGTTCCGGATATTATACATTACCAATACCTGCTTATAACAGTGATATCGGATGAGGCTTTCCCTGCAAAAGGTGATAATCGTTTATTAAAAGATAGTGCAGCAAAACGTACCCTCTCCTTGTCGGGACCTTCAAGTAGCTCTGTAGCAAAGTCTGTTATTACCTCCCATGCGACCTCTGAAAAAGTATCATACTTTGAAATGGTATTGCAAGCTGCAGTACTTGTGAAGTTTAAAAAATCTATTTTTTAGTTAGTATCAAAAATATTTAAATTCCGGCATAGTGGCTGCCGCATGCATGATTTCATCAATTGTAAGCATGCGTCGCGACGCGTCATTTTTCTACAAGAAACGCACACTTCAGTGAAAAACACAACGCGCATTTGGAAGCGACTCTTATACCTTAATAATCTATACTTCTATACTAATATTATAAAGAGGTAATGTTTGATTGTTTGTTTGTTTGTTTGTTTGTTTGAATGGAATAGGCTCTGAAACCATTGAACCAATATGAAAAATTCTTTCACCGTTGGAAAGCTACATTCCTAGCGCTGAACATAGGCTATATTATATGTTTAAAAAAAGTAGGGTTCCTTACTAAAACCCCAAAAATGTAGCCCAAAGTGTAAAAAAACGACCTCCAAAATTTCTTACGTCGTGTGCGCTTCGACAACGGCTTGACCAATTTCGCAATTTTTTTTACGGTATGTTTGTTATTGTCACGAAAAGGTTATTATGAAAGAAAATGTTGAAAAAAATAAGCAGAAAATTAGAAAAAAGAAGAAAATACGTGATGGTCACGCGGGGTTTGAACCTGGGCTCAATCGATTCACGTCGTTGCCAGTTTATATGACACTGGTGTCATGGTAACGACATTGTTTACAAATGGAAAATAAAAATTATGAAATGCTATAAATAACGTATTAACATAAACTTAAACTATTTGGATTCATTAAACTATTTGTCCACCACTAATAAATAGTCGGGTCATTTTAATAGGTAACATTTGACAGTTTATCAAAAATGAGCGACGTAACGTTGTAACGACGACATAATAAAATAAATATTTTCTTTTTGTTAAAACTGCAGAATTTACTAAACTTTATTTAATAATTATTAGATATTTATTGTCAACATAACCAATATGAGTTTTTTTACGATTTGCTTTCACTGATAAACGATCTTAAATATAATATACAAATTATGATTTAATGAAATAAACGTCGTGATAATGTTACGTCAGTTAACACTTTTTCTTATTAAACACTAGAGACTTACTCAAAAAATCGATTAATCTTTTAACAACTATAAATATACCTATTTAAAAAAAGTACTTAACTTATAAGTTGTAATAAGAATATATTATAAATGTTAATTTAAAAATCAGATCGAAGGAGTTATTTCCATGGTTCACGAACAATAAAAAAAAAAATCGAAAACGTCATGATATGACGCCAATGTCGTCATTTGTCTTTGTGCGAAGTTAACGTCTGTCAGTTCTGTCTTTTTTTTTCTTGCTACTGAAAACGAAAATGCAATTTAAAAAAAATGTCTGTCTGTCTGTTAGTGTGTCTCTTTGCTCCGGCTAATCTCTGGAACGGCTGGACCGATTTTAACGAGACTTTCACTGGTAGATAGCTAAAGTTATAAGGATTAATTTAGGCTTCTTTTCATCATCATCATCGTTATCTAACTAATGATCACCGAATCGGCTGGACCGACTGTGACGGGAGCATTCACCGGGCGTTAGCTTATGTTAGTTTCATCTTTACATCAGCTTTTTGTATTAAAGTAAGTCGTGTTAGTTAAATGAATTATTTATAACTCGAGAACGGCTTTATCAATATGGTTGAAAA
This sequence comes from Celastrina argiolus, assembly GCA_905187575.2. Taxonomy (NCBI): domain Eukaryota; kingdom Metazoa; phylum Arthropoda; class Insecta; order Lepidoptera; family Lycaenidae; genus Celastrina; species Celastrina argiolus. Next base: position 11,476,525 of record LR994587.1, read on the forward strand.
TTGGTGAGGAAGTAACTTAGAGCCAGTAGACGGACATAGGATACTATTTATTTCATTTGACAGCGCAGAACCAGCAACGTTCACGGAAGGGTTTGGCGTTGTGGGTTCCGCGTTGCGGGTTCCGGGTTCCCGTGTTGCGGGTTCCGGGTTCCGCGTCGCGGGTTCAGGGTTCCCGTGTTGCAAGTTGCGGGTTCCGCGTTGCGGGTTCCGCGTTGCGGATTCCGGGTTCCCGCGTTGCGGGTTCCGCGTTCCCGCGTTGCGGGTTCCGCGTTCCAGCGTTGCGGGTTCCGCGTTGCGGGTTCCGGGTTGCGGGTTCCGCGTTGCGGGTTCCGCGTTGCGGGTTCCGCGTTGCGGGTTCCGCGTTGCGGGTTCCGCGTTGCGGGTTCCGCGTTGCGGGTTCCGCGTTGCGGGTTCCGCGTTGCGGGTTCCGCGTTGCGGGTTCCGCGTTGCGGGTTCCGGGTTCCCGCGTTGCGGGTTCCGGGTTCCCGCGTTGCGGGTTCCGGGTTCCCGCGTTGCGGGTTCCGGGTTCCCGCGTCGCGGGTTCCGGGTTCCCGCGTTGGGGGTTCCGGGTTCCCGCGTTGCGGGTTCCGGGTTCCCGCGTTGGGGGTTCCGGGTTCCCGCGTTGCGGGTTCCGGGTTCCCGCGTTGCGGGTTCCACGTTGCGGGTTCCGCGTTGCGGGTTCCGCGTTGCGGGTTCCGGGTTCCCGCGTTGCGGGTTCCGGGTTCCCGCGTTGCGGGTTCCGGGTTCCCGCGTTGCGGGTTCCGGGTTTCCGCGTTGCGGGTTCCTGGTTCCCGCGTTGCGGGTTCCGGGTTCCCGCGTTGCGGGTTCCGGGTTCCCGCGTTGCGGGTTCCGGGTTCCCGCGTTGCGGGTTTCGGGTTCCCATGCTGCGGTTTCCACGTTGCGGGTTCCGGGTTCCCGCGTTGCGGGTTCCGGGTCCCCGCGTTGTGGGTTCCGGGTTCCCGCGTAGCGGGTTCCGCGTTGCGGGTTTCGGGTTCCCATGGTGCGGATTCCGGGTTCCCGCGTTGCGGGTTCCGCGTTCCCGCGTTGCGGGTTCCGCGTTGCGGGTTCCGCGTTGCGGGTTCCGCGTTGCGGGTTCCGCGTTGCGGGTTCCGCGTTGCGGGTTCCGGGTTGCGGGTTCCGCGTTGCGGGTTCCGCGTTCCCGCGTTGCGGGTTCCGGGTTCCCGCGTTGCGGGTTCCGGGTTCCCGCGTTGCGGGTTCCGGGTTCCCGCGTTGCGGGTTCCGGGTTCCCGCGTCGCGGGTTCCGGGTTCCCGCGTTGGGGGTTCCGGGTTCCCGCGTTGCGGGTTCCGGGTTCCCGCGTTGCGGGTTCCGGGTTCCCGCGTTGCGGGTTCCGGGTTCCCGCGTTGCGGGTTCCGGGTTCCCGCGTTGCGGGTTTTGGGTTCCCATGCTGCGGGTTCCGCGTTCCCGCGTTGCGGGTTGCGGGTTTCGGGTTCCCATGCTGCGGGTTCCGGGTTTCCGCGTTGCGGGTTCCGCGTTCCCGAGTTAGGGGTTGTTTTTTTTAGTTGAATTTCATCATAAACTGTTTTTATGCTCAACGAAGTGGGCAAGGGTCAGCTAGTTGGAAATAATTAGAATGAGAGATGAACAATATGCCTTGAGGTGTGGTCCCGTGTAAAATATTTTTGAGGACCCGGATAGTTTATACGGCTGGTACAGCTACGTCCCTGCTTGGTAAAAAAGCGTAATATGAAGTACTGCAGCTAGGGGTTAGAAAAAACATACCTATATCCTCCCGGGTAGCGTGCTGGTTCACGACACAGAAGCGGATGACGTATCGGTCCCGCACGGACGCCGGCACCATGTGAATTTTGCCAGACGCGTTTATATTTGTTAGTAGTTTCTTATTTAATTCATCCACCTGCTCGGGTGTCTCATCCATACCTCCAACTAGGCGAAAGCAGACAAGCCCCAACTGAAACAGGTTCATTTATTTCTAACAAATTACGAAAATCTATATAAATATATATAAATGAATTGCTGTTCGTTAGTCTCGCTAAAACTCGTGAACGGCTGAACCGATTCGGCTATTTTTGGTATTGAAATATTCAGGGAAGGTTTAAACGGTGAGAAAATATGCTGTTGTGTTGTATGCTCAACGAAGTGGGCATGGGTCAGCTAGTTTTAAATATTTTGCATCACAATTGTATTCAAATTACCTGGACTTGATTACAAACTTCGAACCTCTCGTCTTTCTTGACGAGTTTTTCAAAATATTTAGCTAGTTCGCAATGCCGACGCACGTACTTCTGTAGGCCGTGTATGCCGTAACTCCTCAGCATGAACCACAATTTCAGAGATCGGAATCGTCGACTTAGCGGTATACCCCAGTGACGGTAGTCTATGGCGGTGTGGTCGTAGCAATGTTGCAGGTACAGGGGATCCACGACCAGCGCCGAAGTGAGTAGATACCGGTTGGTCACCCACAGCAGCGAGCAGTCGAAGTTGGTTAGCATTAATTTGTTTGGATTCGTATTGAAGGAATCCGCGTACTCGATTCCGGCGAGGTGATGCTTGTGCTCCGGACATATAAATGAGTTTCCCGCGTATGCGGCATCGACGTGTAACCACACGGATGGAAATTTGCGGACAACGGGACCGATTTCGGTCAAGTTGTCGAAGGAGCAGCAGGATGTGGTTCCCAAAGTGGTCGACACAAAGAAAGGAACGAGACCAGAAACTTCGTCTTCTTCCATGGCCTGAAAATTTTTACCATATTACAGAGGCAATACTTAACTGTCTAATATGAATGAACTAGAACAGAACAAATAAGTACATATATTATAATTTATATCTAATGTATATAAGGCATAATACCTATCCTCATGTAGGTAGCCTGTATTGAATATTGATATCATCTTGGTATTCTATAAATTGCTCAATAACGGCTCTTATCCCTGTGGAACGCAACGTATTTGGAAAATTCAAGGAGGTCGTTTAATGGACAGCATCGTTCGCCTTTTCAATTACAGCCTGATTATGAAACCCGCAGGCGAGCGCTCAATAACCTTAAGTATTTAAACGGCACTCGGGCAGGTGGTAAATCCAGAATTATTGGTGTTCAATATTTACCTAGTCATTTAATAGTTTTGGTAGTAAAGTGTTGTAGCCTGTTTGTTTTCGTAGCTTACGGATTTGTATGATTCAAATTAAGTTTTTGTACGCTCTATGTATGCTATGTTTTTATTAAAGTGTTTTTATTAAATTTTTTATATAGAGATAGATAGAAATGTATTTATTTCTACAATAAAAAAGCACATAAATAATGAAACACATAAGTCTCTTACAGACAACCTAAATATACAGGCTGTAATATTAATGAGTAATAATATTTTAGGATGTGTATGGTTCCCGTATATAGAGTTTACTGTAAAAGTACCAGCGCTGTAAGAAGTATTTTTTTTATTATTGTATGGGCAATCATGTCTCATAGAAACATGAAAGTCAAAAGTAAGTCTTTCAGCGCTGATACTTTCACACTCTAAAGTATTATCACTCATTTATTTTACACCTTGTATATATTATTATGTCTTACTCATGTATTTTGCTGCATATAAGGATACTCTTGTAACATACTCACTTCTCTTAAAGTCTCTCCTCTCAATGAGCCATTTTCGTCGGGCTGTAGAATCCTTATTTTGATAAAACAGATCATGGCCGCCTTTTCGGCACAAGAATGGGCCTCTTTGGAACAATATGCGATCAATTTGGACAGCAATAGCCCCTCGTCGACGGTGGGGAATTGGTGCTTCAGCCGTTTGATGCCCGCGGCCCGCGCCGCCAGCATCGACACAAGGACGCACTCACTCGCCGAACCCTACAATATTTTACTTTTATGTTTCTCCTACACACCATAAGTTATTAATAGCACCAGATATTGCATGACACGCACTCTTTATCTGCACCAGGGTTCAGGGTTCACAGTTTTTAATTATATTTCAAGGAATAATTCCCTATTATAAAGCACATGTGTCTTATCATGTAATTTCATACAACATAATTATTATTACCCTTAAACAACCTGTAGAGTTTAGATGAGCGAAGAAATATTTTACTAGTTGCAAATATTTTATTTATATGCCTACATACTTACAACATAATTTTTATTTATGCCAATGTAAAACTTTCTACGTGGATTGGAACTCATTTTTTTTTAATATTCGGGTAGTTCAAAAAACTTCAAAGCCTTATGACACCTGTCACTTAAGAATTCGCATTACCGCGTTGGCTGTAAAGTAGTCAACACTATGAGATAAACTATAACGATAATATTAAATGCGAATTAATCAGTATAAGTAAGCTGTTGCGTTTGCAATGAGTAAAATCATTTGAATATAAGAAACTGCATATTTTTTTACATGTTCTGGTGGTACTTGCCTCTATGACACCGCCGCCTTTACTGCCTTCCTCTAGTGCTAGAAAAGCTGGAGGGAGTCCTATTGCCTTACCTTGAAAAATAATGTGAACAGTTAGCATTTTAAATCATTCCTTTTTTAAAATTAATTTCCTACAATGTTAGCAAAATCACCGAAAATCTCTAAAACGTATTTTCCATTTTAATTGTAAAGTAAATTGTTTTACAACATTTACTCCCCGAGTTAGGAACCTCAAATAGGTATTTAAGTAGACCCAGCCTGTACAAACTTTTAAAACTTTTTCTTTCCATGACAAACAACAAACACAAGTAAACTTAAAGGATAATAAGGCTGTATTATAACGTAGATACATTATAAGTTATGAGCTTTAGTTTTAATTTTGTTTTCCGCTTTGAACTTAGAATAGCTTATGTGAATTCTTATGATTAAAGATATAGTCCGCTCAGGGCTTACCACGAGCTACTTTAACATAACTATTGAATTTCGCGCAAATTAAAAAATATATTTTGATTTAGGTATATACATACACTATCATATTGGTAATTGTTTTACTTTTGAATTTGGATTTTCAGTCTTGGTAAGGTGATATACTCTATATGTTTCGCTACTCAATATTAATCAATAACGTAGTTACAAAATATATAAGGCAGACCCGCATTTAGTACCTATAAGAAGTATTCCCGGGACCGCGAGATCGGTATCTCGTTAAAATTAACCCACATATGCCAACATACAACGTATATTGAGCATATTTTGATGAATAAAGTCATCTGGGCACTCTGCAGTCAACAAAAGCGAGGCTCGCGGGGGTTGGAGTACGCCCGCGCCGACTCAATATCGCGCTGAGGTCAAGTGACTCGGTGATTGATGTTAAGCGGTAGGACCACTAAATGAACATTTCCACACATGCACATATTCCTTTGATGATTGATCTTTATGCGGATGTCTTGCTTACTACCAGTGTTGCCAGAACGTACCAAAAAGTACTGTTTTCCGTATTTTTTCTCATACAACCGTACCACTGCCGTACCACAGTGTGCACCGTACCTTTTTCGTACCTTATAAATTATATTAGTAATTCATGTTTTAATACATACTATAAAGGGGTTATTATGGGTAGACTATTATAGAATTTTAATGTTTTGGCAAAACCGTACTTTTGAGTTACAATCCGCACCTTTTCAGAGAGCCAGTCGTACTTTTTTGGGAAATCATACTAGCAACACTGCTTACTATACTGTCACAGTTTTCCCTACCTTAGGCTACGTACCTACCAGTCTTTTTTGTGATACAAGAACTGCACTGTAATATAACTCTTTGTTAACACAATAGAGCTAAAAATCCAAGTGACAAATATCAGAATTAACAACTATCCGATTTTCGACTAACTGTAAATAAATTATAAGAGAGTTCAGTCCTGTGCAGTTATTTGTCGCAATCAGTAAAAATCTGCCATGAGAACGTAACCTTAAGATTAGGTTAGTTTACATATCATTATTACGTATCTATCTTGTCAGGTTTGGGGCATTGTTTTGTTAAGATTCTCGATACAATGACAGTAATTCACATATAATGTTGTGTTCCAAATTCTAAAACTTTTTGGAGGCATTTTTAAGCTTCGCACAGTTTCAAATTAACTTAAACGTATAAGGCCAACTTAACTCAAAATTGAAGTATCTATTAAATCCCAGCGTTAATGCATAAAATTCGGCTTAAAAAGCAATTTCTTTTAATTTCCTGATCCAGCAAAGAGATGAGTCTTCAGGAAATTGAAGGAAATTTTCAGTAGATAAATAAAATATGAAACAGAACTTACCTAACCAATCCAGCATTATGATTTCCAGTTCTGTCAGCGCTGGACTTGCTGCCTGCAAATTGTATCGCACATAAAAACTAGATATTTTACATTTAATTCAAAATTAGGTTTCATAGAGCACCGATATACCTACTACGTATAACACACGATTGACGAAAGTACTTTTTTCAAACTTTTTTGAAAGGTTGGAGGTTTTTCAATTCGACTGTCTTCCAATCGTCAATTTTACAACAGAAGTTCCGAAAATATTTCGGCGAATAGGGACGGGGATGGTCCATTTAGGATCTCTTAAGTCCTAACAACAACCTAAATGTTGTTCGCGGTCACGCACGTTCAGGTCACTTCGATATAAAATTTGTTGTAGACTAATGTCTATTATTGCAAAATTAGGGGTAGCGCGCACAAGCGACAAATTGTCTCTGTCGCCCACCATTTGGCGCCCGCAAAATAGAGTTAACTTCTCACAAATAGGATCGCACAGGAACAGGTTGTGGAGAAGTTGACTGTATTTTTCGGGCACTAAAGTCGATAATTGGAATGCTAATGGTGGACGACGGTGACAGTTTGTCGCCTGTGCGCGCTAGCACTTAGTTCAAGTAAAAAGAAAACCCTACATGCGAATTGAATTCGGGCACTAAATTTCTATTCTATTTTTAGCAGGCATAGTTTGAAGTATCGTCAACAGAAATACATCATGTGTGTAAACTTTAACCGTCTAGCTATCACAGTTAACGAGGCACAGCATGGTGACAGACAGACGGACAGAGTTTTATCTTTAAGTACGGAACTATAAATAAATTAAGTATTACATAATATGAACTTTCGACCATATCAAATGTAAAGATTTTACATATCAATTAGAAACCCATGCATTTTCGTATGTGAGAATATTATTTTAATACCTAATCGTTCTGAAGTTATGAGGTAGCAGATAAATTAAATGCATTCAGCATTCCTAGAACTTTGAACACAGAAAACGGAAGGAACTAAATCAATGGCGACCGTACAAGTTATTTAAAATTAAAATTACTTGAAAATCAATACTCCTATACCGGGCATCGACTTTTAACCACGGTTTAACCATGTTTAAACTTATGTTACATCTTTGTAAGTCAGCAAATAATATTGCGAAATTTTATTTTAAATATTTCATGAGTAACTGTTGGGTCAAGAGTGCTTAATGATAGTGAAAAATATTATAATTTTGTATTCTTATATCAATATAAATTCGTGAACAATCTAAAGTTCATATTTTAGGCTTCAACATCAATTTAATATAATATATAAGCATCGGTTATTACTATACGAAAACTATTTTATGAATAGGTACGTCATATTCTAAATTCCAATCGATTATGATTTAGAATATATTGTAATACTACCCTTTCATCCTTCGATTACTTTAATAAAGGATTACCGGCACGAATGTGGAATGCCAATTTGCGTACACGGAAGTTTGGAACTTGAGCCGATAAAATGTTTGATGCTTCGATTGCCAAATATCAAAGTCAGTTAAACTTAGGCAGGGAATACACAATGCTTATGAGTTACGAACTCAATATGATGGACAGCTCATAGTCAGAGCTCGAGAATGCCATGTTATATATCGTGTAAGACTATTTTTATGTTTAAAATGTTTTCAGATTAACATTTTTTTATTAGACGCTATATTACTATAACACATCCGTGATGCAGTGATTTAGAGCCTGGCTCTCTTCGGAGGTCGTGGGTTCGATTTCCGCGGAACAACAAAAAAATGTTTTCATGTTTGTTTAGGATACAATGCAAGACCAATACTCGATTGTCTGACAAGAAAGATATATCGCGCGTCCGATTGACATGTAAAAAGTCGGCCCTGCAATTGATCTCCTGTAAGTCGTGTCGGTTATCCATCCCATCGGACTACTAGAGTTAAGGAAGAGAGAGTGTTTCTGTGTATTGCGCACACACTTGGGCACAAATAACTCCTGTGTAGCTGGCCTGGTTCTAATGAAACCGCCTTCACTAAAATTGGCGTAGGAGGCACTTATTATTTTATATTAATACATTTATATTATACTATATCGCTTTTACGCCACGTGTACAATTCACTCTACCTCTTTAGAGTTCCGTGCCCAAAGATTAAAAACGGGACCCTATTACCTACTGAGCCTCCGCTGTCCGTCCGTCTATCTAATACCAGGGTGTATCTCATTATTTTATGTATTCAATAGATACACCAACAACTTATTGCTAATTACATTAATAACTTAATCTAATACAGTTTGTATAGTTCTAGCACATTAGTTAATTACAGGTGTACTAAGTATACAGTATTTAAATTTAGGTTTAGGTATACAGTATTTAAAGATAGATAGATCTCCATAAAAATTTAAATTCTGTTGCCGCTGTGACGACAAATACTAAAAAAAAGAATAAAATAACTTTTGAAGGTGCCATACAACAAACGTGATTTATTTTTGCCGTTTCGTATTGAACTCTTCGTACGCAAGCCGACTCGCACTTGACCGGTTTTTAACCTCCGACGCAAAAACGACATAGTACCATAAGTTTGACGTGTCTGTGTAAATGTGTATGTGTCTATCTGTGGCATCGTAGCCCCAAAACGGATAATCCGATTTTAATGAGTTTTTTTTGGTTTGAAAGATATATCAGTCGAGAGTGTTCTTAGCTATGTTTGGTGGAAATTGGTTCAGGTCTTCAAGATCATCAGGTCGATATTGTGTGATAGGAATGTTATACGCTAAGGCCGTGTTTCACCAATCAATGTTAAAGTTAACGCCATGTTAACCATGTATACCATGCCATCTCATTCATTGACAGGAAATACGAGAGGGATAACATGATATTTAACATGGCGTTAACTTTAACATTGCTTGGTGAAACACGCCCTAAATCTCGGGTTTTTCTAAATATTTAATTTAGTTTTCAGATTATTTAAACAAATATATGTTTAAACGTACATAATATATTTAAATTTAAATATGTTCATGTAAATCTGACCTGCTTTTGATACCTAAATCACTATCTCCATAGTCCACTCTTAGATACTACCTGTTCGCTACAGACCAACCTAATCCTGGCCATCCGCCAAGTGTTACCATATTATTTAAACTATATAGAGGCTTAACCTCTATAGATGAGAGAGAGAACGCTATTAAAATTTTCAAATATAACTACACTTATTAGTTATTACAAAGGGCAAAAATCCTATAAAGAGTCACTGTTAAAGAGCTACTGTTTTACACCAGTTGGTAGTTAAAAAACTGGCTAATTAATATATATATATATTTCATTTCATGACTGGTTATATTACGAGTACATATTATAACAAATTTTCAGTTTTTTTATTCTAAATTTGAACTTACGGTGTACATTTTGAAATTACATGAGAAAAAATATGAAAATAACAAAAATTGTAATGCGTGTGTCGGTGTCGCGGAATCCGTTATAAAGGGAAATACAAAATTTAAATAGTAAATGAGTTGGCAGCTTGCCTTATAAGAAAGTGATCATCGATAAAAACTTTTTGGCCTTTTACTAACCGGTACGAAATATCGGTTTATTATTTGAATATCAATTGAATATACAAGATTCTCTAAGAGTGCATAATAAGTTGGTGAATTTTTACGAATTTTAGTAGGTTTTGTAGATCTCTCAAACTATAAAAGACCTCTCAGAGGTGGTCAGCTTTTTCTATATAGCTTATCAATGAGTGGTTAGTGATTATTATTACCATTGAGACAACAGAACTACGCTAATATTGGGCCAGGTAGTAATTTATAATATTATTATAATAGCCTTACCCACGAGAAGCCGATGCATCCAATGCCAGCAGATAACATGTCCCCCAAAATGGACGGATAACCGTTTCCGGCGGGGAAGTAAGCGTGGAACCGCGGGTGCTGCCAGTGCGTCACCCCCGGCATGATCTTCGTCTCCACGTCCCTCATCACGTCCTCCCAGGGCTCCGGGTGGAAGGGGGCTTCGGCCGGGAGCTCCGAGCGGAGGTACCCGGGCTCCACGCTCGGAGTCACCCGGCGCGTCCGCAGAGTGGACATGTATTGGCATATGTAGTCCACCATCTCCTTCCCCCGGACGCGGAACTCCTCGACGTCCATTTTCAAGCAGGGGACTGTTTATTCCAGGGAAATTGTAAAGTCCGGGGACTGTTCGACTAAACTGGAATAGTGTCGAACGAAGTCGGGGGACTGTTGCGGCAGTGGTGTCACCGGCGCAACGGACTCCGGCTGACTCGGTGGGCCAGCAGCGTGGTGGTCGGGGCGGGCGGCGGGGCGGGGCGCGGGGGCGGAGCCTGCCGCACAGCGCAACGACGTGTCACAACTGTCCATTGTTTTATTATCATACGGGACGAGGAGAACTCGTTAATCATGTGTAATTAATAATAATTGAAATCGCAGAGTTTATAATAATTAAAAGGCTTCGCATCAATTCACTTGGAGTATTGGGGCCTTAATCTGCAAACTGATCCCCCCAAATTTCCAATAAATTGATGTTTGTTTATTTTGATTCTCAGTCGATTGATATGGTCGGGAGTACAAAAAGTTGCGATCAAACGATTTTCTTTATCCTGGTTAGTTTCAAAGCAATCCACCAAATAAAATACCAAAAGCCGTTGAGATCGAACTGATTCGATTGTCGATTATATAAATTAACAAACATAAAATAATCGTTTGCAGTTTGAGCCGCTAAGAAATAATAACCTTTATGGGATATGCGAGCGCATTTCCGACCTACATTTCTATTTCAGTATATTATCTTAATTTACTGATAAATCACAGAATTGTAATTAAAACCATCCAAGTGCGAGTTGGCCTCGCGCACGCAACTGCGTGCAAAATGAGCAAAAAATCAGCATCGTTGTGTGGGAGCCGCCTTAAATATTTATTTTATTCTGTTTTTTAATATTTGTCAATATAGCAGCAATAAAAATACATTATTCTGAAAATTTCATCTATCTGAATAGTCAGATTCTGACTATCACGGTTCATTAGATTCAGCCTGATGACAGACAGACGGAGACAGAATCTTAGTAATAGGGTCCCCTTTTATGCCCTTTAGGCACGGAAAACATTAAATTTAAAAACTTATTATTACTATTACTTACTCTAATAATTGAATGGATGAAGGTTATATATATAAAAAAATCTTATTTCGGGAAAATTAAGTTCAAACTTACAATTAAACATTTTAGAAAACGTCGTAAAGTATTTAAGTACATTAATCTTAAGCTCTAGAATCAATGTATAATAATAATAGCTCCCCTCACCGATTTCGGTGTCGGTAGCCGATTTCATTGAAACCAGGCCAGCTACGCAGGAGTTATTTTATAGCGCCCAAGTGTGTGCGCAATACACAGAAGCACTCTCTCTTCCTTTTACTCTCATAACCCAGTGGGACGGTAAACCGACACGACTGGCGAGAGAACAGGCGCAGGTCCGACTTTTTACATGCCCATCCGACGCATGGATCATCTTTCTTGTCAAACAATCAGGTGATCAGCCTGCATTGTCCTAACCAAACTTTAAAACAACATTTTTGTTGTTCCAACGCGGGAATCGAACCCACGACCTCCGGATCGAGAGCGAATCTCTGAACCACTAGACCACGGAGGCGACAAAGAATCAATGTACTTAATACGTTACTACATATCCTAAAATTTTTAAGTGACAGTTTAAACTCAATTTTCTGGTTAAAATTTTTTCATCGACTCATGTCTTCAATTTTCTATAATGGCGATTTAAGTGTTTTTGACCGTCGCGTCGCTGTGGTAGCGCACCCGCCGCCGGCATTTCCCCGCCCATATCCCGACTCAGCGAAATATCTCTGACATATTATCATACGTATGCTATTTCTAGCAATCAACTTTATTGCATCGTTCATTTCGTATAAGAAAACATTTGCAGAATTTCTAATGATCGAATAACGGCTTCGTCATAAAAATATGTGTGGTGGTGAAGCATGGTCCACGTCGCTTATTAAATTTTTATTCTTTGTTGAATCGAAAATTGAATTAGAATTTATAGAGTAATTTTGGTTTTGGCAGCCACATTCCGATTCAAAGTATATTTACATTTTATTTAACAAAAGAAATCTGACCAAATTAATGTGTGATTATTTTTTTTATTTATTGCGCGGTTAGCAAGTGAAATTCAAATTAAGGGATATATTCTAAGATACTAAGGGCGTGTTTCACCAAGCAATGTTAAAGTTAACGCCATGTTAAATATCATGTTATCCCTCTCGTATTTCCTGTCAATGAATGAGATGGCATGGTATTTTAGCATGGCGGTAACTTTAACATCGTTTGGTGAAACACGCCCTAAGATTTATTTCGATAAGATTAAAATATCGGAACGGAGACAACAATGACGTAGCACCCTTAAATTAGAGTTATAGCTCTACGATGTTCTGTACGTTGTGTTACAGTCTACAGAGACGTTGTCAAACAATGTCATGTTATACTTTTCGGCATTTACAGTCTACAGAGACGTAGACGTAATAATTTACATACAGACATGGACAAATGAAGTCTACTCAATATGATAAGTTGATCATAACATTACGTTTGTCATAATCCCTAACTTCAAACGAGTATTTAGATCATGAAAAAAAAAATTTAATCTTCTTATCTATACATATTGTAATAAATCTGTAAAGGGGTCATGTCTGTACATTAAGAATATTTAAGTAAAAATAAAAAAAGGGGGTCTATAAAAGCCACAGAACCTAAAAATAACATTTTTGAAAAAAATGTCTGTCTGTCTGTCTGTCCATATGGGAATGTTTGTCATCGCATCACGCTAAAACCACTGTATGGAATGATATGAAACTTGGCAGGCAGGTAGCTTACGACCTGAAGAGCATTATTGGAAATTATTATCCCGAAAAACGAAAGGGCTCCCGTGGGATCTTCAAAAAATTGTAGCTACCTATTTGACGGTATTTCGGCCAAATTACTCAACGTATCTAAATGAAACTTGACACAAAGGTAGATTGTAACATGAAATACCCAACATAATATTTTTAACCGACTTCCAAAAAAGGAGGAGGTTTCTCAATTCGTAAATATAATTATGTTTTTTTAATGTTTGTTCGCGGATATCTTCGTCGTTTATGAACCGATTTTAAATATTTTTTTGTGTTGTGTAGGGTTTATCTAAAATTTGGTCACCATTTTGGTGACCTGACGATGGGATCCGTGAGGAATCGAGGGAACTCCTCAAAATTTATATGGAAATATATATCGATTTAGATTTTTTCTGAAGTAGTCTAAGCATATGTCACCAAACAGTAAGGTTTTGCACCATATCCTGGATCTAAAAGTACTGAACAGAACTTCTGAGTCCTTAGAGATACATGTTTGAAGATTTAAGCGTTGTTCAAAGGAATGCAAGCATATGCCACTACGTCAATTACATTCGAACTTGGTCTCATAGTTATCAAAGTGGAGACCTGATGATGGCGTCGTGAGGAATCAAGGGAACACCTCGAAATTGATAGGGACACTCATAGTAATTTTGTATTTGTTTGGAGTAACATAATCATGTCCGACTAAAAACATAATTTTGAATCAACTATCAATGTAATACCACTACTACTAAGTCTTTGAAGATATACGTTTGGAAATTTCGACATCGCTTATACTGCAAGCATATGCCACTATATCAATTACAGTAGTCATCACCACCCCTGTCTTCACCAGATAGTAGGTATCCATGTATACCATCATAACAATATTATGATGAAATAGGAAACTTTTAAAAAAGGGGAAAAAATAGTTTTAAGCCAAATAAAAGACTGTAAACCGACTAAAAATAATAAAAGAGTTTCGTTAGTCTCGCTAAAACTCGAGAACGGCTGAACCGATTCGGGTATTTTTGGTCTTGAAATATTCGTGGAAGTCCAGGGAAGGTTTAAACGGTTTGTATGCTCAACGAAGTGGGCACGGTTCAACTAGTAGTATTATAGGACATAGTATTAGGTATGGTGTCATGTAGTATTTCATGAAATTTAATGGCAGTAAATATTGCTTTAACCTGCTTCGAGTACGTTTAAGGAAAAATGTTTCAACGTGATGATAATGGGACATAAATCCGTGAGCTCCCGCGAGACTTGAATACTAAAACCCAAAAAGGCACTTCTCGTAAATTTATGCTTGCGATATTAGACACAAACAGAGGTCTAATGAAATTACCCTTTCATGTTTTGACCATACGAATATCAAAAGAAAGTCTTTTATTTTAAAATTCCTCTTTTGTTTTAGTCCACCGAAAATAATCCTTTGTGGCGGTCAGTGGTACTCAGCGAAGACTCACTTGGCGACATTATTTATTGGTCTTAAACATAAAATAAAATAGGTTACTTACTTATAAATTTCCCACGTTTATTTAGACGACCTCCGTAGTGCGTGGTTGAGCGCGTTGGTGCTCGAGCGAGAGGTCGCGAGTTCGAATCCCGCCGAGGGAACAAAAAGTTTTCAATGTTCCTGGATTATTGGGTGTATATTAAATTTGTGTATCTTAATATATATATTTCTTGTGTGCGTGTGTATGTGACTGAACTCCTCCTAAACGACTGGACCAATTTTGATGAAATTTTTTGTGTGTGTTGTGGAGATTCGAGAATGGTTTAGATTTACAATTGGAACCGATAGGTGGCGCTGCAGTCAGTATGTCAAGCAATTAATTAATAAGGCAATACGAAGTTTGCCGGGACAGCTAGTAATATAATAAAAATCTTAAATATGTGTATAGTAAAAAAGGATTAATATATTTCAGTTGTCTGGTACCTATAACAGGTTCGTCGGATACTTAGCACGGGGTCAGATTGACGTGGTGTGAAGCGTCCATAGATATTATTATATTATTATTTTTGAAAACATTTTGATAATAAGCATATATTTATATAATCGTTATAATATTTTAATATTAATTACCATAATAGACGTGTGTTACAAGTATTTTGGAAAAGCCTGAAAAATATATAAAAGTCAATTTTGTTAAGAAGTACCTTTAAAACGCAATTTTAGTTGATAGCTACGAAGTGGAAATTCTAGAAAAAGTACTAAGTACCCAAACGTAACAAAAAGGTTAAAACGAGCCCTTATGGTGAGATTCCGGTGTTTATCTTTAAACTTAGTACGATATTCACCCGCATATTTTGTTGTGTTACAAATATTTTATTCGGGATAATATAAACATTATAACAACACAATTTTAACCAAGCAACCTTTTTTTGTTTTGAATATCAGTGGTAAACTTTACATATTTAAAGTTCGTAGATTATAAGAAGTTTTCTTTTAGGGGTTACTTTTAACGATTTTTTGTTATACAAATCGATGTTTGTTACATTTTAGAATTACCAAATGAAAAAATATATAATTAGCTTAAAAATTTCCTTTAGTATTAAAAAAACAAAATCATTAATATCTACAAAATAAAATTGTTGTGGTGCTTCAGCATATGGTTAGGATCCCTTCATACGTTCAATAATACACTTTGGTTGATGTATTATTATATTTATTATTTAGTACTATATTATAAGTGTTATAACTAGGTACATAGGTCCTACACTTATAACCTCGCTGAGAGGACTAGTCTAACATGTCTTAGGCATCAACGTCAAATGTCATATTTGACATTACATTGTTTTAAGCCTAATTAATAATGGCATAGCAGTATGTAACAGAAATTATTCAATCAAACCGTCTATCATTCAAAAAAGGATAATCAAATCCAAAACACAATAAAATAACACATTTAAAATCACTTTGTCACTTGAGTAAATTAAACTGGCAGTATGAATATTCATTAATGAAGTTAATTCCTTTTTTGGTGTCCGTTTAAGCGGACTTTACAGTTACTTAAAAAGATCTTAAGTAACGAGTAACGACCACGCTTTGCGTGAGCGAACTTTGGCCAGATTAAAATACATTTGCCCAAACATTCCCGGAATGTAAAGAAAAAAAAGATTTATTTCTTTATAAACCTCCACTTAGCTCTCGTTCATCTTCAGATATTAGATAGTAACAAAATATTCTGCTCTAAAAAATTTTTTGTTATAATATGTAACATAGTTAATCTAGAGACCTATTCAATAGCTATGTAAGTACATAGCGCTAAACAATATCAAATTATAGCAATAGAAATCAATTCATTATTAACTGAAGCCCTCGAACTAAACTAAACTCTGCTCAGGTTCTCAGTAAACTAAGTGTATACATAAATCAATCTAACAAAGTTACCATTATTTATATAACATGTACAGGATATTTAAGTAAAGCCTTTAAATCGCAACGTCGAACTCCATATGAAAGTTGCCTTAATCACTCGACCCGACCTACTTAGGATTTACATTAACGCAATCTTTGTCGAAGAGTGTGCTTCACTATTTAAATTTCTAAACGATTAAGTTTATTAAAACATATTTAACGGTGTAGCGAGGAGTCGGGCTCCTAGCCCGGGGGAGGGTGGGGTGTGTGAGGCACGTCGGGAAGTCGCCTCGGCGGAATGCGCATTCTTCCCCGCTCCAGAATACCAATGGCATATTATTATGTGATCTTCAGACCTATTGGGGTCTATACAATATGTATACGGCGGATCCATTGACACCATATTATACTTCATACTTCAGTCACGTCTCCGTGAATTATTCACATAGCCTTAAGCATTTTCACTCATTCTATTACGTAATAATAAATTGGGACCAATGAAACATATTACGTTTTTCACGCGCCTACGTGCTTAAAGCTCACTTTACATTTTTCGGCATGAATAACCGTTCAATAGAATAATTTTAAATTTAAAAAAATAAATAAGAATAAATATTTTTTATCATTGAAATTAATTAGACACTAACTTAATGTTATCGTCATGTTTAGAAGTTCCTATGATAAATCGCCGCTTTACCTTCACAACCTCGTATCTATAAAACTACAACTTTTTAGTAGAGTAAAAAATATTTAGATTTTATTATGACATGGTTTTTTTAATGAGATTCAGTTATGTATTATATCAAGCTTTTACTGACCTAAAGTATATAAAAATTATGTTTTATAGTATCGAGAAAACAAATCCCAGATTCAGATTTTTTTTATATACGAGGTTGAGAAGGTAAAGCTACGAAACGTAATCTGTAATTTAAAGAGCCATGATCTATGGGCCTTTGTAACGGAGGTTCGCCGATTGGTTTCTCAGCGACGAGTTTGATTTATATACTGTGTGAAGATTTGTAATAATATAATCTATTCCACGCTGTAGAGAGCCAGACATTCACGAGGCTGATCAAGTGTAAAACAATTTAGGCCTGACCTAATCGAATCGGTCGCTTCGGGCTCCTTCGTCACTGCATTCCAACATAATTACTGAACACAAACTCACTTGCCCCTATTACGTGAGACCTAGTTACGTTATAAAACTCTAGAATAAATTATTAATATGTCACCGGCAATGTGCATTATTCAGATAGTCAATACAATCTGCTGTTCCAGCGGTAATGTGTTATTTAAGATCTTGGTGTGTGTTTTCATTGTTATAAGATTATCAATGTTTAACCCACCTGTGTTCTATTACTTGCCCTGCATTAAATTAAGCATATTGTCACTCTCTGCACACGTGAAGTCTGTGAGTCAATTTAACCGAGACCTGCACTGTGCACACTTAATATAATAATGCCTTCAGGGCGCTGCTGGGGCTGCCACGATACTGTGGTGCTTCGGGGATGCTAGCGTCAAATGAAATTGATAGCTTTTCAGCCATCATCAGAAATTGTGTGGCATACCTGATACAAGGAGTGCGTGGCAGCACCAACAACCTTCTGAGGACAGTAGCGCAGGGGTTGGACGTGGACAGTGCTATCATGCACTTGGATCATCACTGGACTCGTCTCTGCCGCGAGTCGCGACAAAGATACTAATATCACGTATAATAGTTATATTATACGTGATATTATTATATAGTCTTAAGTAAATATAATGTAAATACTAATATAGTTCTTAAATAAAATTTGTTACTAACACTATGGGCTCCTAGACCGAAATAAAAGCATTTTATTTTTATTTTTAAAATGTTCTTAATTCCTTTCGGTTTTCATTCATCGCCTGTCATTTCGATAGCAGAACGAGGATCAATAAAATTTAAGTCATTAAAATGTACCGACTATATTCATGTAAAGAATTCCGAAAGACTTACTTAGAAAAAAGTAATTCTTTAGGAAAAAAAACGTAGATTGCTGAAAGACATTAAGAATTTACTTAGTGTAGAATCTGCACTAATTTCCATCCTCCCTTGCTCTCGTCTCGAAACATACATTACCAGTCTCGCATTCGGTATTGTGTAGGCAAAGTATCAAAGAATTAATATTAATTATTCACCTGGAGTTTTGGGCATTCTCTACATTGCCTAGGTATTGCCGGTAACATATTTAATTATTAGGTCCTTACATATGAAATTGGCGTTTTGTATGGGAGGAACATAAAGGCGATTTTTTATATTAAAATATATTTTATTAATCAAAGTATAAGCATTGCTATCTATACACTTTTGCCATCTTATGATCTTATAGGTAGTTCATTGATCCCTTTACCAAAAAAACCATTCGGACGGGAATCAATGAAATCTTTAAAAGCGGTTTAGACTGCCTCATCGGAATTGAATTTTTTTCCTTGCAAGAAGTTATTTAAATTTCGAAAAAAAATGGTAATCTGTTGGAGCAAAGTCCGGAGAGTACTCCTCTAATTTGGTAGCCCTCTGTTGGGCCGTGTGTGGTCTAGCGTTGTCTTGAAGCAGCAGTGGCGTAGAGCGATTGACAAGTCTCGGTTGTTTAACGGCGAGCTTTTCCATCATGGTTTGCAGTTGCTGACAATAGACATCAGCCGTAATCGTCTGACTAGATTTAAGAAAGCTATAGTGTACGACACCGGCACTAGTCCACCAAACGCTTACAAGTAACTTTTTTTGAGTCATGTTTCGCTTGGGGCAAGACTTTGCTGGTTCACCAGGGTTCAGCTATTGCGATGAGCGTTTACGATTATCGTACAGGATCCACTTTTCATCACGTGTAATGAATATGAATTACGAGTTTCAAAACACAAATGCATGAGTAAATAGCTGTTTAAATTTGAATTTGGAATTCCTAACCAAAGAGGATGTATTTAAGATCAAAGTGGCCAGTACGACAAAACGCCAATTTCATATGTAAGGACCTAATATCATATGCACATTTAAACGCCTCCATTCTCCATGGTCTACTGGTTCAGAGCTTCGCTCTGAACCCACGACCTCTAGGTCGCGGGAATCGACCCGGAGGTCGTGGGTTCGATTCCCGCGTTGGAACAACAAATAATGTTGTTTTCAAGTTTGGTTAGGACAATGAAGGGTGATCACCTGATTGTCTGACAAGAAACATGATCCATGCGTCGGATGGGCATGTAAAAAGTCGGTCCAGTGCCTGATCTCCCGCCTATTTATTTATTATGATGGAAATAACATGACTT
The DNA here is from genome assembly GCA_905187575.2 of Celastrina argiolus. NCBI lineage: Eukaryota > Metazoa > Arthropoda > Insecta > Lepidoptera > Lycaenidae > Celastrina > Celastrina argiolus. The sequence continues at coordinate 11,496,249 of LR994587.1, forward strand.
TAGTTTTAAATTATTGTAGGTATCTACTATTAATAATGCAGGAGCGAATATTTTCGTATACGTATTGATAAACTATTAAATAAAAACCTTACCTACAATGTTATGATTTTTAATTATTATACTTCGATACGAGGTCGAAGATAGATACATAGTTACAAATCAAAACCGCTTTAAAAAAAATTATGTATTGTTATAATGAATCAATTAAAATAATTAATAAAAAGAACAAGAAACTAATTACTTCAATCTTGACCCAATCGATGTGCTCGATAAACAAGCCTGGAAAATACGAAGAAATAAAAGGCGTAGAAGAAGAAAAGACTTGTTGAAATCTAATTTCGCGTAACCAGCACTTCAGCGCGATGAGCCATCCGCGGCAGACGCCCGCCTCATATCAATTTCTTAATTGAGACTTCGCATCTCACTCCATCCACGACATCCATTTTTTACGAACTTTCAAGGAAAATTAAAAAACATCCCACGTTTTATATCGGAGATGACCTAAGAAATATCGTAGGAACGTTTGAGTATTTCCACAACGAACGTTCTGTAATTTGGTAAATTATAGGTTTTGGTGGATGATTTCAATATACGTTCTTAGGGTTCTGTAGTTACAATGACTTTTAAAAAAAAATTAAACCGACTTCAAAAAAAATAACTAAAAAGCGATAAATAAACTAATGTATCTTCTTAATGCATAATATATACCTACAATTATTTAAATATTTACAACTCAATACCTAATACTTTAACAAAGTCATCTTTAACTATTTAAATATTTACAGTTATCACTTATTTTTGGAGTCGGTGCCAGCCTGCAGCCTAGGTAACATAGTCTGTTGTGTTGTTTGAGGCGCGCGGCTGGCAAGCGCGCTGAAATAGATTATTTCAGCGCGCTTATGCAAATTCGTATTTTTAGTTTTGCTTTGAATTTTAGTGTCGGTCAGTATTCTTAATTACATTTATTTGTTTGGCTGGCACCGACTTCAAAAATAAGTGATAACTGTAAATATTTAAATAGTTAAAGATGACTTTGTTAAAGTATTAGGTATTGAGTTGTAAATGTTTAAATAATTGTAGGTATATATTATGCATTAAGAAGATACATTAGTTTATTTATCGCTTTTTAGTTATTTTTTTTGAAGTCGGTTTAATTTTTTTTTAAAAGTCATTTTATTTCTCGATTTTTAGTTGTGTTGATGCGTTGTGAACTTAAATAGATGCTAGTTCATTTACTTAAGGGTTTCAGTTTATTTAATATATAGTCACTAATTACAACGTCCGTTTGTCGAATTGGTCATATTTCTAGGAAGCTATAATTGTTATTAATAAGTACTTAGTTGAAAGAGTTTGATAATATAATACTTATTAGGTATTTATATTTTTTATTATCATGGGTAGACCCAACGACATTGACAAAGTTATAATATGCAATAACACACAGACAAACCTGCTGCAGTTTCAATTTCGTCAATGTCGTCCATACTGCATAGGAAACAGATCGTCACGAATGAGAAAAATGAAAGTGTGGATAAATTGCTTGTTCTCGCGAGAAGGGCCGGCGAGACTTCTCGGCGAGATTTCTCGCCGTGAGCCTGGATGGTATATTACAAGTATCACGTTAGCCCAACATACATTCGATCAACCAATTGCAGTACTGCTCCCAACTCCTAACCGTTAAGGAGTACTGTAGCTTCATCATCAGCACAGCAGCATCAGATGTTGATTCAAGCATACCTTACAAGCAACATGTTAGCCCTACATACCTACTACTAAATAGTTTCCATCGACCAATTGCAGTACTGCCTTCCAGCTCCTAATCCTAACCGTTAAGGAGTACTGTAGCTTCATCATCAGCATAGCAGCATCAGATGTTGATTCAAGCATACCTCACAAGCAACATGTTAGCCCTACATACTACTAAATAGTTTCCATCGACCAATTGCAGTACTGCCTTCCAACTCCTAATCCTAACCGTTAAGGAGTACTGTAGCTTCATCATCAGCACAGCAGCATCAGATGTTGACACCCAGAAGCATATACCTGAGTAAGACATGATTACGTAACAAAAACACCATACGAGCATACAATTTTCGGTGGTTGCCCTCGATTTCTCCTGGATCCCATCATCAGATCCTGACCTGGTGAAAATGGGACCACCTCAGAAGTGAACTCTATACAACAAAAAAAAAATTTTTTAAATCCGTCTATAATTGACGAAAATATCGGTGAACATACATAAAAAAAAAAAAAAAAAAAAAAAAACAAAAAGACGAATTGAGAACCTCCTCCTTTTTTTGAAGTCGGTTAAAAAAAGAGTTTCTTGACGTTAATTAAATTATTACGAAACGTACGTTTCGGAAATACTCAAATGTTTCTGTCATCTCCAATAACACATTTTTGAGTTTTGTCATTAACCATTTTCGAGTAATCGACCTCCAAGCGATTTACAAGATTGTATTCCCTCAGGCACTTCTAAACGTAAAAAAAAATTAAAATACTATTTAGGTTAAAATCAATTTTTAAATCGGTAACGGTTTTTAAAGGTTAGATCGGACAGTATTTTGAAAGAAAAGATTATATAACTATAAGCAGTTACGGAACTAACCAAGTTCTTAGACACGTCCTGACAACATGCTCTTGGTTAGGTTACACGTAACCAACTCGGCTTATTTTTGGCCTTTCTGCAATACATTTCGTAATGTTATTGGCAAGTACATAGAATTCAAATAAACTCTAACTGTATACAAATTTATTTCTAAACTAAAAATTTACTGCTCTTCCGGATTCTCGACCTCGGCAGAAAAATCAGTCCTCAATAATGATCTCGATTCTTCTTCGTCCATTGCTTTAAACTCGGCGTACTTTTCTAGTTCGTATATGGAGTACGGACCTTCGTTACACATGGGGCTATCGCAGGAATAGTTGTCGAATTCACAGTATTCCCCGATGATGACCTAGAAGAATAATAACTGAAACTTAATCTTCAACTTATCCATCAGATATAACACATTTATTTTTTTAATTAAAGGTTTCTTAATGTTTTATCAATACATGCGTTGTTTTGATTGACTCAATATTCGTTTGATGTGGGGCAACTACACCCAAAATGGCTCCATTTACAGGTATTGAAATCACTATTATGGGTATACTAACAGCTTGTATCGTTTCAAAACAAAGATCTTTCAACTGCAGATTAAGGTCATTCAAGTTTTGTTTACCTTGCTAGGGTTTTCTGGGTCCGGCACATCACATATGCACCTGCCGCAGTGGCAGCTCCCACGTCCTGAACATTCTGGCACCTCATCGTCTCCGGGCGGGCGGCAGTTCTGCACGATCTCCTCTCGAGCGCACGCGCACCGCGCGTTTTCTTCTAGACTCACTGTAATTGTGGTTTTAACCCTTTAAATTTTTATTACTAATTTTAGTAAAACTGTGCATGCCACTTTTGGCTCTATATGATTTGCGTTGATGGGTACCCACTTTGGTTACATATGACAACCAGAGACTGATGCTGGAAGGTGGTCATAGGAAGTCCGCTACAAAATAACATAACCCCATGGAGTTTGGGCTCATCTGATTTATGTCCATGAGTATCTACATAATATGGTAACATGGGGCTAATGCTGTTGTTGGTTGGTGATCAAAGGTTGGTGATCAATGCTATAAAACAACAACCTAATCGATATCAGACATTCGTGTACGCGTACTTTGATTATTATAATATATAGTAACCAGGAATGCTGGAATGAGGCCCTAGTGGCGGAGTTCCTATGAACTCCGTTATAAAACGTTGTGTCGATTTCGTCATACTTTTAGAGGTGAAAAGACAGTCTGACACACGAACGTTTATTGTATGTAATTGTAACAAAGTAAGTAATTAAGATTTACCTACGATTAGGTAGGTAGGTACTTGTCTTGTGGCGTTATAGATACGTTGTAGGGAAAAGTTTTAAATGAAAAGTTTATTTTAAAGAAAACTTACATGCGAAATTAGTTTGCTTCGTTAGTCCATTTTCACAGAAGTCTTTATCAACCAATTGTTCTGAAAAACACTTCAGATCCGTAGAACACCAGGAACACTGTGGAAGTTTGAGGCAGTCCTGACACGACCTCTTAACGCTGCATATCCAATCTTCGTTTAAGCTTGTAATATTTAACGTCTTCCCGTTTACACTTAATGTACAAATAATCAAAATAAATAATGGCAATAAATTGCGAAACATATTTAATGTTGTTTGTGCGCTATTTACTCGTGAAGATTGAAAGATAATGGACAGCCGTGACACGATACATGCCTATTTATAAAAACTGATAACCTTTGCATGTTTCTATTCATTATTATATCTGCTCTAATTTTGATTGCCCCAGTACAAAATATATGAAGATTAGATCAATTTGTAGACCACATACCTAAGCAGAAACGAAGATCAATTCACTTAAGTTTAGGTGGACACTTAAGTATGAATGGAGACTCAAGTGGTGAGTGGACTTAAATAACCAGAAACGTATTTGTAACTCCTCTAGATTGCAGTAGTAGATGACTGGCATAATATTAAGTATATCGCTCACCGTCTAGTACCTACGTATTTCGGTACCTACTGTCCGCTAGATATATGTCGCAGTCATCTGATTGCAGATCAGCAGTTTAATTCAACGACTAGCGCGTTTATGAAATGACAACATTTAATTAAATGACTAAAGGACGACTCGTCAAGTATGTTTAATGTAACGTTCAACGTCTTGACTGAACGTCCCTTTAGCATAGTCGTTGAAAGTTTGGTAGGGGTAGGTTTGACCATAAGTTCGCAACTTAAAAGGTCCTCAAAAATGAGGACATGATGTGTCACAAAAATGAAAATGAAAATATCATCTAGAATAAACTTCATCCTAGCAACTATGTACTTTCTTTGCCGCCTTAATTGTTTTGTTGACTACTAGCGCCACTGCGGGAAAAAATGAGCAAAATTTTAATCACCTGACTGATTGCGCGTCCGCTCTGTTTAAAGGGCTTTGTTACAGTCCGTTAACTACGAGTTGTACGTTGAGCGACGCTTGTTCAATCAAATCAACGTTCGGCCTAGTCAATCAATTAAATGTCGTCATTCAATAAACGCGCTAGACATTTAATCAAATAGCTGTTTCAATTAGATGACTGCAAGAGATATAATAACCAAAGTACCAAAGCACAGTTTATAAACGTGTGACCAATGTCTCAAAAAAATATTTTCAACATACATTTACATACAATATTATTAGGTAGTTACAGTAGGTACCTACCGAAGTCATCATGTAAAACAATTCTAATAATAATAATAATAATAATAATAATAATATCAATGGACGCTTCACACCACGTCAATCTGGCCCTGTGCTAAGTATCCGAAGAACTTGTGTTACAGGTACCAGACAACGGAAATATATATAATACTTTTATACTATACACATATTTAAGATTTTTATTATATTATACACAAATTTAATACACATCCATGACCCAGGAACATTGAAAACTTTTTGTTCCCTCGGCGGGATTCGAACCCGCGACCTTTCGTTCGAGCGCCAAGGCGCTCAACCAACTAGGTCGTCAATAGATTAGCTTCTAACAAAATATTTTTTATTTTAACCAGTGAACACTTGATCCGGGTTTTGTAAGTAAGGTAACTAAATTACCAAAACTTATGTTTTGATAGAATGAGAAAACTTACAAAAACTCCGACATTTACAACAAAACGGATTCGTAATGCCAGTAGTGCAATGAAAATGCAATCAGGAACATTTAAAAGCTCCATCATAGTAACGTTTTCGAATGTGAATAATTGTAGTAGCGCTAATAAAATGATTTTGATGTAATTGTTATAATTATCATTCGTTAACATACTTTTACGTAGCTGTCAAATGTTCCCGCTTGGCCTACAGGCGAGGAATAACTTTAGGTAGTAATAGGTACAGCTCTAGATGCAAGTTCCGGGTTGTACGTTTGGGTTCCAGGTTGCAGGTATCGCGTTATGGGGTCAGCATTGGCCGTTGCGGGATCCGCAGTTGACGACCTCCGTAGCGCAGTTGGTTGAGCGCGTTGGTGCTCGAACGAAAGGTCGCGGGTTCGAATCCCGCCGAAGGAACAAAAAGTTATCAATGTTCCTGGGTCATGGATGTGTATTAAATTTGTGTATAATATAATAAAAATCTTAAATATGTGTATAGTATAAAAGTATTAAATATATTTCCGTTGTCTGTCACCTGTAACACAAGTTCTTCGGATACTTAGCACAGGGCCAGATTGACGTGGTGTGAAGCGTCCATAGATATTATTATTATTATATTATTAGGGTTGTGGGTTCTATGTTTAGGGCTCCGGGTTACGGATTCGCGTTGCAGGTTTACGTTGCGTGGTGGGTGTAAACTTGATCACAAGTGAAACTCATATGTTATAATACTCAATGAACTGGGCACGATTCAGCTTGTTTCATATGTTTATGAGCCAATTAAAAAAAGTTTAATAAGAACTAAAATAAGACATAAACCATAAATAAAAACAAATAAAACCAAATATAAAATTATTAAGAAAATCAAATTTTCCCGCTTTCTTCACTAGCGTTTATTATAAGCTATAAAATGCCACAATATTACTCTGAGACATAGATGAAGAATACATTCTTTATCTAAGCTCTGAGATTACTCTACCCTTAGTCTGTTCATCATGAACGAACTTAAAAAAATCTAATCTATGTGACAGATGTCAAAAATCAAAATTCAAACATAACGTAGTAACTAATTCTTAATCTGAAAAAAAAAAAAAAAAAGCGCGGGAAGTGTTGAAATAGGCGGGCGAAATTTTGTTGGCAAAACTTTTAAAAATAAAATAATTAGATATTAAGGATCAGATAAGTTATAAAGTGTAGTATATATAATAGTTATTGTTGATAATATATAGTAGTTGATAATTTAGTTAGTATTCTTCCCCTGGTAAGTCATTTCAATATATTATATGTAAGTAAATAGAATTTTTCTTGGTGTCCATGCTGGAGCCCGAAGACCCTGGAGGGACTTCCCTCCAGGTGTCTCATGTAGTAACTATTGATGCATTGGGAATGGAAACGGAAGGTTCTACCATAGATACCGACTGTTCCGAAAGCGCGAAATCTGTTAAAAGAAAGAGAATCTCAGCGAGAATTTTAAAGAAGAGGAAAAATGTCATCCCTAAAGTTATTGAGTCCGATGATAAAATCGTTGAAATTCAAAATAATGAGAATGCTGAATCGAACAATAACACAAGTAACCCTCGTGCTGCTAGGTCGCTTTACCAGGCGTCAGACCCTGCACCATATGTTGTTCATGTACAAAAAATTTTAGAATTAAACCAAACCGGATCTATTCACCCCATTCAATTTGGATTTTTCCTTAAAAAAAGTTTGATCAAAAGTATTGTAGAGGGAAGCATCAAAAAAATTGGAAGAAACAGGTTGTCTTTACAATTTGAAACATTTCAAGATGCTAATATTTTTCTAAGTAGTAAATCTCTCGATGTAAATAAATACAAAGCTTTTATTCCGGCTTTCTCTATCACTCGCATGGGAATAGTGAGAGGTGTTCCATGTGATTGGGATGATAATAGTATTATGGAAAATATTGAGCTTCCGCAGAACTGTGGTAGCATTTTGAAAGTTCGTAGATTAAACAGAAAGGTATATGACGGTGAGACATCAAAGTTCATTCCAACTGAGACCGTAGTTTTAACCTTTGATGGGAAGGTGTTACCTCCTAGGATTTTTATATGTTATAACTCCCTATCTGTAGAGCTATATATTTACCCTACAATGCAATGCTTTAATTGCTGCCGTTTTGGTCACACCAAAATGCAATGCAGAGGAACTCCAAGATGTTACAAATGTAGTGACAATCATTCAGGGACAAGCTGTGAGACTGAAAGAGATGATGCTGTGTGTATCTTATGTTCTGGTTCTCATTTTGCTACAGATAAAAAGTGCCCAGAGCATGCTAGGCAAAAGGCTATAAAAGAAACAATGGCTAGAAACTCTGTATCTTATTTAGAAGCCACTAAAGTCCATCCCCCAGTTTCAAAATCTTATGCTGACATTGTTGCTTCTTCTGCCCCTTCTGGTCCAACTGTTTCTTATTCCAGACCCTATAATTTAACAAGCCCTTCTAAGAGTCCCACACAGTCATATAGGAAAACAATATTTTCAAAACCCAAAGCTCGTCCCAAAAGTGCTAGTAAGGGATATGATCAAAAAGCGCATGCGGAACTCATCAAAGATTACAGCAACATTCCTTCCTTTTCTACAGGTTGTCTCAAAAATTACAATGATTTATCAGAAATAATAACAAAGGATCTCATAATCTCTATAATTCAGCAACTTTCACAATCAAACATAATTAAAGTACCGTCCAACGATGCCGCTTCTTCAAAAAGTTTTTTAAATCATGGCCAGTCAGGACCACCCAGAAAATCAGTCTCTGGTGATTCAGTGGAATTGCCGGAGTATTAATAGTAAAAAAAGTGACCTAATTTTTTTATTGAATAAATTTAAACCATTTGCAGTCTCTCTTCAAGAGACTTGGCTTCGTCCTGGATTCAATTTTAGAATACCAGGACATATCTGTCTTAGAGAAGACAGAACAGATGGGTATGGTGGAGTTGCACTAATTCTTAGGAGATGTGTACCTTTTGTCCACATACCCATCCCTAATCATAGTAACAAATTTTCTATTATTGCTGCTACTGTAAATAATATTTGTTTTGTAAATATGTATATACCTCACCCTTCCAATGAAGTCTTTGACGATATTTGTAGCATTCTCTCTTCCCTCCCCCGTCCTATTTTGGTCATGGGAGATTTCAATGCACAACATTCCATGTGGGGAAGTTCTAAGTCTGATTATTATGGGGGTAGAATCTTAGACATCCTAAATGATTATAATTTATGTCTTCTAAATTCTGGTTGTCCTACTAGAAGGACACAGCCCGATGAGGGTATTAGTGCACCAGACCTTACCCTTTGTAGTCCCTCTCTTACTCCTACATTAAACTGGTGGCCTCTTCCGTCTTCATATGGAAGCGATCACTTTCCACTAATTATTTCATTTTCTCAAAAAATGGGTGAAAAGACGTTAAAGGCTCCTCCCCGACTAAAATATAGACTTAAGGATGCCAACTGGTCACTATTTGCAGATAAAGTTCAACAAAATTTATCAACCATTCCTCCACTAAATGACAGCAGTAATCATATCTTTGCTGAAGCTTTTACACAGGCCCTACTACAGGCTGCTGATGAAGTTTTTCCTATTAAAAATAATAGTGGCAATGGGTATATTCCATCACCACCTTGGTGGGACAATGAGTGTTCTGCTGCGGTGGCTGAGAGAAAGATAGCTGAAAAAAATTATAGGAAAAATTCTACACATCAAAATTTTAATATTCTCAGTAATCTTATAACTAAAACACGTAAATTATTAAAACAAAAAAGATTCAATGGCTGGAAATCTTTTTGTGCTTCAATTTCACCAGATATTTCTCCATCTGAAGTTTGGCAAAATATTCGTAGATTCAGATCTGCTTTCAAACCTCCAAGGTCTTCTTTTATGGATAGCAGTACAATTGATTTGTTTCTTGACAAATTAGCTCCACCATTTGTCCCATCTATAGAGAATATATCTTTTGACTTACAGCCTTCTTTCCTCTTCCAGCAAGATGGTAGCGATTCATTCATTCCCTTTAACCTTTCAGAACTCAAAGGGGTTCTTTCAAAACTTAAGGACTCAGCCCCAGGTTGTGATGGAATTCCATATTCTTTTCTTCAAAACCTGAACGACTCCTGCCTTTGTTATTTTCTCAGTTTAATTAATTCAATTTTAAAATCAGGTAATATTCCTTCATCATGGAAAATCCATGAAGTTATCCCAATACATAAAACAAATAAACCAATTAATGATCCATCATCATACAGACCAATTGCTTTAGCTTCAGTTATTTCCAAAATTTCAGAACATTTAGTTAAAAATAGACTTGAATGGTTTATTGAGAGTAGGGGGTTACTATCTCCGAGCCAGTTTGGATTTAGGCAGGGCAGGAGTACAATGGATAGTCTTAGCATTTTCATGACAGACTTAAGATTGGCATTTTCAAACAACAACTCTGTGTTAGCAGCATTCTTAGATATATCTGCAGCATATGATAATGTCAACCTTTCAATTCTGAAACAAAAAATGATTAATTTACATATCCCACAAATTTTTATAAGGTTCACAATAAATCTTCTCTCTGGGAGAATGCTTAAAGTATTATCAGAAGACTCTTACCAATCGCGTGTTGCCTGGAAAGGTTTACCCCAGGGCTCAGTTTTAAGTCCCTTTCTTTATAATATTTATTCTCACGATCTGGAAGCCTCCCTCAAGGGAAAAGTTAATACACTGCAATACGCAGATGATTTACTCCTCTATGTCTCTGGTAATTCTGTTGAGAACATGTCTGGTACTATGACATATTCCCTTAAGCTGCTAAAAAACTGGCTTGACAATAACTCTCTAAGCCTTTCAGTTTCTAAAAGTATTATAGTCTTATTTTCACGTATGAGGGTTCCTCCATCAGTGTCTGTATTTTATAATAGCATTAGAGTTCCTGTTAAAAGCGAAGTAAGATTTCTTGGGGTCATTTTAGACTCGAGACTTACAGGAAGTCCTTATTGTAACTATATAAGTGCCAAATGTGAGAAGATTTTAAATATACTGCGTTGCCTCTCTGGAGTTTGGTGGGGAGCCCACCCTTTTTCTCTAAAGCTACTGTATAATGCTCTAATAAGGAGTATTTTAGACTATGGAACATTTATACTTGAACCCTGTAATGCAGTAGCTCTCCATAAGTTAGATATAATCCAGTCTAAGGCTCTGAGAATAATTACTGGGGCTATGCGTTCGAGCCCTATTAACGCTCTGCAGGTCGAATGTTCCGAAGCCCCTCTACACCTCAGACGACAATTTCTTTGTGACAGGTTCCTGTTTAGAGCATTTGAAGTCTATAATCATCCTCTTTACTTTAAGTTACGGTCTCTGTTGGAATGTATGGATTGTCCGTATTGGGCTCATAAATCGCCGCCATGCCTTATTATTAGTATCCAAAAATACTTAGCTCTTCAAGCTCCAACACATAGATCACAATTCCTCCCTATATTTTGTGTTAACTATAATGTCTTAACTATAAATCCAACTATTTTGTTTGATTTCGGTATAAATAAACAAGATCTTTCTGCCAATGCCAAATTTATGAATATTATTGACAGTGACAGCCGATGGAAATATTGCCATTTAATTTTTTGTGATTCATCCAAACCCCGTCTTGAGGAGTGTGTTGGTGTTGGCGTTTTCCATCAACAGTTTGGCATTGTACAGAAAATAAAATTGCCTCCAGAGACTTCAGTATTTACTGGAGAATGTTTTGGTCTGTTAAAGTCTTTGGAGTACATTTTAATCATGAGGTTAAAAAACTCAATAATTTTTACTGACGCTAAAAGTGCCCTCCAAGCCTTGGAAAGATTTCCTTTTAGCAGTAACAGAAATAATCATCCGGTCATTATTGCATGTCGTGAATTATTATATCAATGTTGCAACAAAAATTACACAGTTTCTTTTGCTTGGATTCCGGGGCACGCAGGTATCTTTGGCAATACCAAGGCTGATGGGCTTGCTAAGGCTGCGGTCAATGACGGAGATCTGGTTCCGTACAAAAACTTTTGTTGTGATTTGGCACTTCTTCCTAAATCCCAGTTATTGAATTCTTGGACACACATTTGGCGTTCTTCGAGTCAGACTAAGGGTCGATATTACAGCACGATTCAGGTGGATATACCCCCTAAACCGTGGTTTTCAAATCTGACGTTTGGTAAAGCTATCACTTCGACCCTTATTCGTATGAGGCTGGGCCATGCATGCATTCCTTTGCATCTGGCAAGGCTAAATATTTTGCCTAGCGATTTATGTGAGTGTGGCACTGACGTTGGGGATTTTAATCATATATTATTTGTTTGTCCTCGACATGACCGTTCCGCTTTTATTTCCTCGCTTTTGTCCATTAAAATTCCTTTTCCTACTTCAATTTCTGTCCTTTTATCTATTATAAATATTGATGTATATAGAATTTTAGCAACTTTCATATTTTATAACAATATAAAATTATAATCATTTATGTACATATATACTAAATTTTCCTGATCCTTTTCCAAATTCCGTTCCAATTTCCAATCTAATTCAATTAATCCATTATCACACTTCCTAACCTTTTCACATGGCTGACGCACAAACCGTGCAGGCCAAAAAATGGGGAAAAAAAAAAAAATTCTTAATCTGTGAACATCAAATAATTACTCTAATCTATGGTGAACATAACCTCTATTCTATATCTAAGATGTAAATATTAAAATATCTTAAACAAATTAAAAACACATAAAAATTCAACATTTGGACATAAAAAAATATATTTAATTATAATGGAAAATTATTACAAAGGTAAAAATGTCGAAGAAGAATTAGATCGAAATAAAATACCAATAAATGGTTTACCGGATAATTTTCTGTGGATGCAGGTAAATTACCTTTGAATTCATACTATTTTATTACACATACTGAATATTAATACTAATATACAAGTTCTTACTGAGCTACTTATATAAATTCAACAATAGTTATGGTCATTAGGGATTAATTATTTGTTGAACAGAAGTTCCTCATCAATCCCACCAACAAGTACAAAAATAACAAAAATTAATAGTAATCTTACACTTCTTAATTACTTAGTGTTTAAGAATAAGAATTTTCCAGCAGTAACTAATACAACACTTAGAGGTAATGTATTTCATATTTTAGGTGAAAGGTGGAAGTAAAATGTCTAATTTATTGTCACATGCAAGTGGCATTCTTGAGGACAATGCTGAAACAGCTGTTGTGTGGACTGCTGTAGGAGTCGGAATACCTAAAGCAATATCTTGTGCAGAGATCTTAAAAAGGCAATTTTCTATTCAACATCAAGTTAATAAGTTAACATTTAAAAGGTAAAGTACTTTCAAACCTTAATTATTTTACCAAGACTGACAAGACAAGGTTTTTATATTACATTTGAAGACATGAATGGATGAAGGTGTTATGTAGCAAAATTATAATTTCGAGAAAATTGATTTTAAACTGTCGCTTAAACATTTTAGAATATGTCGTAAAGTATTAAGTAAACTAATATAAAGATCTCTAGAATCAATGTACTTAATATGTTACTAGATATCCTAAAATGTTTTAATGACAGATTAAACTCAATTTTCTGGGTAATTTTTATTTGCGACATATGACCTTCATCCATTCATGTCTTCATTTATGAAATGGGTATTTGGTATTAAGTAATACCAAAACATTAGGATACAATTTATGTTAATTATATTATTATAATATTACATAATATAAAATGAATTTATTTTTTTTCAGTGTGGAAGAGTATTGGGAACCTAAGGTAGATGGATTGGAGACCATAGTTGTAAAGCGACAGACTCCTGTAATTCACATATTATTGTCAAGAAATGAATTAAGTGATTGTAAGCAACTTGGGTAAGTTTTATTTTTTTTAAAGTATACATATTCAATTTTATGTGTCCTACTTCTGTGTTTTAGAAGGACATAGAGTTAAGTCAGTGTTTGTCCAACATTTTCTACATCATTCTTATCATTTGATATTTTACTTGCTTATTTTCACATTATAATTTTATTTATGTTTTTTATTTTTAATTATTGTAAAAAAAAGTAACCAAAGTTTAATTCTGAAGATAACAAGATGTTGCTTGGTCTTGGCAAATCCTCATTTTGTGTGATTCATTAAAGTATGTAGTGATTCATTGAAAGTGGACTTGACAAACAAATGCAAATACACCAACAAATAATTTGTCATATTTTTTATGTTACAGATATCAAAATTCGCAAACCAAGCAGTTCTGGCAAAAAGAATTAACTTCAAGTTCCAAGAGTCAAAATGCATATAAATCAAAGAAACCATTTAAGCACAAGAAACAAAACCAACATTTAAAAATTTAAGCTAAAATGTATATACATAATAAGTAATTTTTATAATCTGTAATAGTTTTTAGTTGTGAAGGTTTATCTGAAAATTATTACAAAATGTCATTTACAAATTGTATATTTGTTATAGCTTATTTTAAACCAGACAGGGATTTTGTCCAAAACGAAGTGCATTTTGCAGCATAAAATACAGTTTTAACTACTACCATACCAAATTTCTTTAAATCTGTTCAGTAGTTATTGTGTGAAAATGTATCAAACTTGAATAATTAATCTATGGATGATTAACTCTATTATTGGTTTTATTTCCTAAAGAGGCCAATGATTCATCTATGCAAACATAAATAAAACAAACTTGGAAGGAAATTCAAAGATAAAGTTAAAAATAACCAAAATAGTAAAGTAACTATTTATTCTTCTTATAGAATTCTGTACCTAAAAATAAAAAAACAAAACCCGTAAAATATCACTTTGTTGTTCATCTGTCTGTCTGCCCTATTTTGGAAACAAGTAGAGGTAGCAAAATGATTTTAAACCAGTGGAAGCATAAGACAAATATTTTAGACAAAAAAATATGGGCATATTTTGCCACTTGGTCTTCCAATTAACACATGAGTTACTTTTAGACGCCTCCGTGGTCTAGTGGTTCAGAGCTTGGCTCTTGACCCGGAGGTCGCGGGTTCGAATCCCGCTGAGGGAACAAAAAGTTTTAAATGTTCCTGAGTCATGGATGTGTATTAAATTTGTGTATTAATATAATAAAAATCTTAAATATGTGTATAGTATAAAAGTATTAAATATATCTCCGTTGTCTGGTGCCTGTAACACAAGTTCTTTGGATACTTAGCACTGGGCCAGATTGACGTGGTGTGAAGCGTCCATAGATATATTATTACTTTTTTTAATTTACTATCTTTTTGGGGCTTCAAATAATTAAAACATTCTGTATAGTTGAAACTTGTAATACATGACTACCTGATACATTTACAAATGATAGAATATAATAATAATATTATGAAGACACAGCTTTATATTTAAAAAGAGTTAAATGACAATATTTACAACCAAGGTTACCAACCTCATCATGGAAATGTTTAATACTCTCGTCACAAAATTAAATTGCTCAACAGTGTGCATAGCCCATAACTTTACATTAAAAATAAAATATAATTACTTTGCTTATGTTCTCTCAACAATACAAAACATGATTTTACATAATATGGGGAATTACACACAAGAGATAGGTACAAAAACTAGATGACTCTAATTTCAGTATTATTAGAATATACCTATCATGTCCTTAGTATATTATGTACCAAGTATTGTTGTTGAAATTTTTGATAAGAGAAGGTACTTTGAAATTTTGGCCAGTGGGCATAAGTTGTTCAAAGCCATGGAATTTCCCATATTATGTAGTTAAAGAATAATTCAAGTAGGGAATACTAATTTTATTTTGGAGATTCATTTGTTAATTAGCTTTTAAATTTATTAAAATATTCCACTATGGAATCTACAGTAATGCTACTATTTGATTTGCTAATTGAGAAAAAAATATATAAATACCAAAATACATGGTGACAGTTTAACAGCCCTGCTGTTTACTCAGGTAGTAAACGGAGTTATATACCAAAAAATTGTTTAAAACTACTACTTGTTCAATGTACTGCAACCACATAAATAAAAATTATATCGGTTACATTGTCAAGTTAAAAAGAAAACATTAAAGAATATACCAAAATTTTAAATAAATACAACACATATGTGCACAAGTACAAAAATGCTACAAAATTTAAGTGCTTACTTGTTATACAACAATAATTCTATCATTTTTTATAACAATTATTATTGGTTTTACTCTCATAAGAGTACAATTCATAGTATTCTTATAATCCATACTAAGTCATACACTTCACAAACATGACAGTAGTATCTTATATCACCATTTTTATTTAAAATCAAGCTTCCGATTCTCCAACAGGCTGGGTGATGGGTGTTTCATCATCAAGTTTTGGAAGAATTAATATTTCTTTGGAAATAATTGAGTATTTTGTCACAAAATAAGTGAATCGTTTGCACAAATGTGTTTCCTTCTCAAAGGCATCAAATATTGCACGGTGATGAAAGTAAGCATGTGAGAAGATTCTGTACACTCTTCTACACACCGATCCCAATTTTGCCACTGACGACTCTTTGATGCTTACTCTGAAAATTACAATATTGGAATGAAATAAATAAAGAGATAAATTTAAATAATTCTAGAAAATAGCATAATGTTGAATTTTTTTACTAAACTATTGCTCTTACCTGCTTGGAAAGTATTTGTTACTATTAAGTAAACAAGCGGCACCATCTAATGTATGTCTTGTGTAATCAATGGCAGGGCACTCTTTAGGAGTTTTGTGAGCAGCGCACAAAAATATCCACTGTTCAGTAGCAGTCATTTGAGTGCAAATCAAAGGTTTGCATTCACTCTGTAGTCTTACTGCTAAACCGTTTAACTCCATGCAAAATTGCCTGCAAGCAAACATAGTAATACTGTAATACAGTTGTTCAACTGTACTGTACCAAACAAAATCATAATAGTAAGAAAGTCTTACCTTAAATGTTCGTATTTCCATACACCTTCGTCCTGGGCTTCAGGCATTTTGAGGATTGCCTCAAGATTTGCAGGATCGCGTCGAATTGTTTGCTGAATATATTGCTGTACAGCTAATGTACTGTCCATTTCTTCGAATGGTTCGTCAGGCCATCGACAAAAATCCTGAAGAGTATAGAAATCACATCGTTATCACTATTAAGAATCTCTTTTAAATTTAAGTTGAAAGTATAATGAACTGTTGGTTTATACCTTAGCTTTTGATCCCGGTCTGTTTCGTCTATACATTTTGAGATGAATGTTTTAAAATTTTAGAAATACCGTCACGTTAAGTAATCTTAAGTGCACACGAAAAATTGTTAGCAACAATATTTTTAAAGAAAGTTCTTAGTAATTTAATTATGTTTTGTCAAATCTAGATAAAGCAGTAGCCACAATTTTATTTTATAAATTACAATTTACAAGAAAATGTCAACGCCTTTCTATCATAGCATTGACAAATTGTATATTGCATAGACAATAAAAAACAGACTATAAAATATCCTCTATTAACAAATTACTCTAATCTATGCTATAGATATAGTTAGGAAAAATTTCCATACTTTCACGACAGTAGACTATCGCGTAGCCTAATATTACCCTTATGTCATAATCTAAGCTAATCTATTACCTCAGATTAATAACTAAAGCATAGATACCGGGTAAAAAGCAAGAGCAGAGGCATATTTCTGTTCTTGTCTCACTATACGACACATGCTAATGGGAAGGAAAGGGAAGTCTAGCTGTCCGTTACTTTATTTTTTTAGGCTTGTCACCACTTTGGGCGATCACCTCTGTACGAAGTTGGTCACAAGTTGCATGACTGCTAGCTTGTGCTGATTTCATGTCTTTATTCAAGGGACGTCCGTAGTCGACATCACATGTCGATAAAAATGAAAATAAAGAAGAAGATATTATGTTTATACTATCTACCACCTAGTATAAATTACTTTCCTCTTTATCTCCGCCTATGTCTATTAAACTCAAGGGATTTTAGTTTGCCCCAACAAATATGGTGATGCAAGATTTCTTCTTTAGGAAGTTTTCTAATATGAATAAGAATACATTGCTTCCGCGCGAAGTAAAATTTTTAATGATTTAAAAAACTTAAGTCAATAAGCATCTAATCTAAGAAGTATTAGCATCGTAAATTCTTAGGTATCTATATATTATAGTATACCTCGGTACTATGGTACTACTATTGCTAAAATGTAAAGATTGTAACATTGTGATGCCGTTCAATGATCTGGAGGAATCAAATCTACTAAAACACTATTTAACTACATAAAAGAAAATAGGAAACCACAATATATTTAGCGTTTGTAATGGACGTAATGTTATCTGTTCAAAACAACGTTACGTGTAAAATCAATTTGACAAAAATAAGAATGTTGAGACAGCGAGTATTTTGGTATGAATAAAAAGTAAAATCATATACTTACACCATAATCAAAATTCAGGAAGATACTGTTGTAAGCAGTAAGACCGCCTTTTTGTACAATTCCTCTTATTGCACTTATCTACTATACAATTGATTGGGGTATGTATTTTATGCACAAATAAAGAACTTTTTATTCCTTTCTATTTCCATTATACTATTTAAAAAAAACTATTACCTATATAAAGTATATTACCGTCCAAGTCAATCATATCATCCCATTTTACTGTACTGCTGGTGTATGGAAATCGTGCAGTGCAAGTAATATTTAATGGTGTAACAACACAGACACACACAGACATTAATTGACATTTCAAGCATTTGGATTGGGATAAGTAAAAAAAAATTATTCAAAAATATATTTATAACGCATAATAATATTCAATTAACAATGGTAAACAACGCTTACGAACATACAAAAAACTGCACCAATAATACAAAAAAGGTAGTCTCAGTCTATCAACACAGCATTGAGTATGCAAAGTAATTAGAGCACAGTACTCCAGCCATGAATTCGACGATACGAATGGACCGGCAGGACCGGATTCATACCTCGGCCTCACAGGAAAAAAATATTGGGGGTAAATGTTTAGAGCAAACGTGACTGCTTCTATGTAGCTTATGGTTTTCCAATGAACTCGAACCATTTTATTTTTGAAGCATGATTTTGTAAAAAACCTGTAAATACCAAATAGCAGATTAATTATATTTAACTTGGTATGGAAAAAAATAATAAAAGTTAAAAGTACTGAATATATACTATTCAAACATAAAGTGATGATTTCGAAGGGTTATCGATAAAAAAATGTACAGCACTAGGAGAAACTTAACCTCTATGTTATGTAAACAAATAATTTTTTTTATAATGCAAATACCGCATACTATTAGAAACTATAATTGTATACACATACATCTAATAAAATAAATTAGTTCTAGCCTATTTGGATATATTTACTAAGCCTATAACATTAAAAACATACTTATGAAAAGATCTTGTTCCTTCACAGCTTTTTTTTCGAGATCTATGTATAACTTTTACACGCATTCACTAATCAAGGCTTTTTCCGAAACAGTTATGTTGTAAACTGCAAAAAATTTAATAAATCAGATGAGATTTACTATCTTTTACAATAAAATATTAAAATCTAAAGGAAAATATTTTCTTCATGTTTTATTGTTGACAAAATAATAGGTGCCAGCAGTATGGCATATAATGCTACTAATTGAAGTTTTCACTAATTTCTAAAGAGATATAAAAATACTAAGACGTTTTTATTTATTTGGTTTGATACGTTTGACAGACCACCAAAATTTGACAGACCACCAAATCGACCTCTGACCTGGTGACAACGCGAAAAATCATGAAGTTGCTGTCTCTTTTACTCTCATGAATCTTTGCATTTGAAATTTGGTAGATAGATCGCTGTTTTTAGCTCTACTTTTTACACTCCTTATATGTATATCCTATTTCTATGTCTATTACCATTTATTATTCTAAATGGCGTTTGTATGGTTGTGAGTTTCTTATGAATTATTTATGTAAACGTTGTTCGAAATTTTTAAACACATTACTGTTTCTTTTGGCCTAAGTTCATACATAAAAAACATCATGTGATTAAAAATTTCGTTATTAACGTTATTTCCTTACAACTGGAACGCACCCTATAGGTGATGTAGTGTTCCAAACAACGTTATTATTGCCGTCTACGATCATTTTTACCCATAGATTATATTTTATACTCAATGATCTAAGTTTTTACCACAAACTATTGTTTCTTTAGCGAAATTTTGACTATTTAGAATTTTCATTGTGAGCCCTTAATATCTAGCTTTGGTGGCCTTTGTCCTATGAACGAATGTTATTTTGACGTAAGACGTTTTATAAAACATGATTTAAAAAGTTACAATGTCAAATATTTGGTGTCATTAGAGGTGTCATTGTCCAGTCCAATTGTCACTTTGTTATTTCTGCGTGTTTGGGTTGTAAACTAAAAATATGAATCCTATTTAATGTGTAGAACTATTTGTTTTACCTATTGGCGACTTCTTTTTACTTTTAAATCACAATTTTAATTTTGTTTCTGTAATAAAAATTCGTTAATACTTTACTACATAATAATAAGTGCAAGTCCTTGGGACTAAGGTTGAAAAATACAAATAACAAAGCGCTCATAACAATTTATTACTGTCATATTATTTACTTTTTTAGTTATTTGAAAGAGTTCTCAATAATTTCTTGAAAATGGGGAAAGGATTTAATAACTACATGTGTAAAAAGTTCTTTCATCCTGCGTCTAGGGATAACTTGAAAAGGGTAGGCACAAAAGGGAATTTTACAGTTTTTTGCATTGCCTTCTAGTCTATATACTAATTCTACATTGTCAATTATCTTTCAGGTATGGATGGCTGAACAAAAAACTGATGCTTATAAGAAGAAACAAGAGGAATTGAGAGTTCAGTATGAGAAAGAACAGGAGCTTCATGAAAACAAGTAAATAACTTTTTGCATAGTACATATCTTCTTTAAAGAGAAAATGACATTTTATTTACAGAATAAATTTAAGGCTTTTTAAAACGTGTTTATATAACATATTTACAGGGCCCTGTTAAGCAAGGATAGCAAGGATAAATTGAGCCTTAACTTCATGTATGAGCCTCCACCGGGTGTGAAAAAAGAGAGGGAACGTGAAGACAATGAACCAGAATACAAATTTGAATGGCAACGGAAGTACAATGCTCCTAGAGAGAGTTACTGTAAAGGGGACAATGAAATCAGAGATCAGCCATTTGGGATATTGGTCAGAAATGTAAGATGCATCAAATGTCATAAATGGGGACACATTAACACTGGTATAATTTATATTTTCTAAATCAAGTTAATTTTATAAGTAATATTTTAGAAGTATACTATTTTAACCTTTACTTTTAGACAAGGAGTGTTCAATGTATTCACTGTCAATGAGTGAAGCTAGAGCTCTACAGGCATCCACATCTGCTCCTGAAGAAGAGGAAGAAAAGCCAGATGTACCAACACTGATGCAGCAGATGAGAGACACAGGATTGGTTATGAAAGCGGGTGCCATGCCCCTGGCAGCAACAAAAATAGAAGAAAGTGACACATCTACATACACCGAAAATGACCTGATAAGTCAACTTACAAAGAAACAAAAGAAGAAGCTATTAAAGTAAACAAAAAATAACAGCATTGCTGTATTTTGTTTGTAGCTTGTAAAATAATTAATAGCTTTAAAAATAATAGAATGGAAATATAATAGACTAATAATAAGAAGAAAGAAGAATAGAATATGTGTAACATATATCATTTTTTTTACAGGAAATTGGAGAAACTAGAAAAGAAAAAGGACAAGAAGCATAAGCACAAATCTAGGCAATAAACTTTATTTGTATGAAATAGAAGTGAATTGCAAGTTATTTGAAGAGTTTACTGTTTTCATCATGTATTTATATATACATTATATATAATTATTAAAAAATTTATTGACAAAGTAACAAATCTTATCATCTTAATCTAATTACATACATGAAAACAATATATTGTATTTTATTATAAGTATCTTTGTGATATTTAAAAACAGTTACTACTAACCTATGTAATGAGACTATAATATTAAAAAAAAAAGATTATACCAAACTACCTATAAATAAATCAAACTAAAAGAACAAAATCAGTATGTAAATTATTATGATCACAGCTTAACATATATTTTTTTCTATTATATTTTATATATTTACATGACAGTCTTATCATCTATTTCTATTATATCATCTCTGTCATTTCTCTCCTTCCAGTGTAGATAACCCACACAACTTATGATTATAATTATTATTGCAGTTAGTACTGATAAACTTTTAAGAATTAATTTGCTTGGTGTCACAAACAATTGAGCTTTCCACTGAGACGGATCATTTGGTGGAGCAGGAATTAACACAATTTGGGAATTGGGTATAATCTGCGTCCAACTTTTTGAGTATCCTAGTAAACCGACAGTTAGAGTATCCACAAAATTGGGAGTTCTATCCAGACCAAACAGGGAATATGGTAACTGCAATGCAAAATAAGCAGACTGTGGTAGTTGAGCACAAACTCCTGTTCTGTATGTTCCTTCCTGAGACCAAGTGTTATATCCAACCTTAGGGCCAGGTAGATTTGTTCCTGTAATACAAACAATATTTATGTAAGTGAAAATAGGCATATTTGCCAAATATTTATTTCATCTATTCAATGTTAGACAATATCTTTATTAGTTGTACAAATAATGCAGATGTTTATTACTTTGGTATTATACTTGTAACATATAAACTAGGAAATTTATGACAAATATAAAAATAATTACAAGTACAAATAATATATTGTGAGAAAATTTATTTCTTTTTGAGACAAAATGATATAGATATATCTTACCAAATGTTAACTTTCTTGTTAATAATGTCCCATTAAACATAGGTATTTTCTCATTGCTCAAACCAGTGACAACTATAACTTTGATAAAGTTGGTATCATACTCCAGTTCGTTTCTAAATGCTTTCATTACATATTTTTGTGTTGTTGTATTTTTCTGGACATAGATAAGATCAAGGACACCATCCATGTAGAAATCATAAAATGTTGCCATTACAACATTTTTTTCTAAAGCTATAAATTTTTCCCACTGTACTACAAATGTTCTTGTAAATTTACAGCCTGGTGTATTACAGGCTACATTGTGCAACAGAAGCACTGAAGTTTCATTACTGTTTACTGGACATAAAGTGACAAGGATATCAGGATAACCATCCATATTATAATCTCCACTTCTCATTGTGATAGTGTCCAGATAAGTCTCATTTCTGGGAGGCACAAACCTCCACATAGTTCCTTTTCCATCATTAAAATCAACTTGCAAATCATGCCATTGTGCATTATCATAAATAAGAATTGTGCTGTTTTTACAAGTAATATCATAGCAAACAGGTAACACTAAGAAAAACTGGCCAGATAGAGCTACATCAATGAAGAGTGCTTGACCATAAATAGTAGCATAGCCAACAAGTAGTTCTATACTATTGTTGTATCGAAAACCAAATGGTTGCTCATTTAACCAAATTTCAACATCCAATTTTGTAGTAACTAAGAGGTCAGCTGCATTATCATCATTTACATCCAAAAATGCATGTGAATGTGGAAGTTTAATTTCTTTTGATAACCCCTCATTCATTAAATGTTCTATTGGTGTAGAGCGGCTTTCATCAAACACCCAAAACACTCTTTTGTTTTTTAAATTGACACCAAAGAGGTCTATCACCATATCTCTATTATAATCAAGAACAACAGGTTGACCAATTGTAGTTGCTTTTACTGTAAGAGCGTCAGAACAATTTAATATAGGTGCACCACCCCATAATATCCTTACATCATGAATGTCTGATATGGCACTTTGATTTTGGGTAGTTAAAAGTATATCCATATAAGCATCACCATCAAAATCCCCTGGTACAACACTAGTTATGATTAAACTATCCAGGTCACACGCATAAGAAGATGGTCTTAATAAAGGTTCTTTGTCATGAGCTAGAAGCACTTCAATACTTGAGCCGTTTATGACGAATGTGTCGGTTAATTCATCTGAATTAAAGTCTCCAAAGGCAGCTATTAAGCCATTATTGTTAAGACCAAAAGAATTTTGGGATATATCAGTGAAAGCAAGGCAGTTATGTAGAAACACACATACAAGTAACGTAATCGTATACATAGCTAGTGAAGTTTTTTACCAAACTTGTAGTAGGTAATTAAACTTTCTCCTTTAGCAGAACTAGAAGAACTTCATGACATCAAACTTGTCCTTTGTTATCACAAAATATAATTCTGTAAATAAAAAATACAGAAGTTCTCCAAAGAACTACTGCGTTCTTAAATATTTGTAACTATAACAAACAAAAATATTTGTATATTTCAGTACCATAATTCATAATACATAATATGTTTTTTAATAAAATAAAAAAGATTATTGTTTATTTTTGTTTTCCAACACTGACACTGACATTTAACAAAGTGACAACTGACAAGAACAACCTTCATATCTATGGACTAGACAGTATTCGATTCGGCAGTTTTGTAATTTATATGGTTTACAGTAGGTATTAAATAAAAAATAATGTGTGCTTAAGACCGCACGGCAAATTTAAAGTAAAAAATACAGCAATGCAACTGCGAACAGCAGGTGACTGTATCCTTCTCGCTCGGGTACAGTCGGTGGTTCCAAGTTTACTCGATCGAGCATTTCATCTCAGACTCATCTCATTTTACATCAGCATAAGGACGGATCAACAAATTAATACTCTTGAAAAAAATTGTGTTTGGTGCACCAAAATAAATTTTCACTACAAAAATAAGATAAAAACATGTTACCGTAGGATTGCATCCTGGGTGGCAGCCACTGCTTTGGCTGGAGATCCGCCGTGAGAGCTCGAGGCGTCGGTGTTCGCTGAAATGCACCTCTTCCGCGCTGAGAAGAGGCTGCAAGGTGAGGCGCCGACCTGGGACCTCTCGCGATTGCGGAGGCTGGGGCAACAATGGTTGCTGCGGAGGTGGGGTGAGGTTTTGGCACAGGCACCGTATGGTAAACATACGGCCATTGCACTGCGCCCGGTCCTTGCGGCGCGCCGCAAGAGAAAGCCCCTCACCTTCCACCTTACACAGCTACTCACCGAACACGGATGTTTCGGTGCGTACCTGTGTAAGGTTGCCAGGAGGGAGCCTACGCCAGCCTGCCACGAATGTGGCGCTGCGGAGGACACGGCCCAGCACACCTTAGAGGTGTGCGAATGATGGGCCGTGCAGCGCCACGATCTAGTGGAAGTGATTGGGTGGGACCTCTCGCTCTCGAGTGTGGTTCGCTGCTTGCTCGAGAGTGATGAGGCCTGCCAGGTGGTGCAAATTCGTCATGTCGCAGAAGGAGGCCTCGGAGCGGGACAGAGAGACTGATCCTCTCTCTCTTCCGCTTCGCCGGCGCAGGACAGGGGTGCGGAGACGTCGCATAGCGGCCCTTCCATCTCACCTCTAGTACGGGGCTCCGGGTAGAGGGATGGGTTAACCTCCCCGGCTTTGTCAGTCTCGGCGCCGAGGAGAGCTTCAGTTTGCCGGAGCGCTCTCTTAATTTGATGGAAGTCCGGTCCCTATACCTAGGTGAACCGGCCGGTCGAGGGAGGAGTAGCCTGTGTTTAGACAGATCCAGGCACTCCACCCAACATAACGGCTGATGGCAATCCGCAAGTGGTTTTAGTGGGTAAACACATACCCCTCGGGGACCCTCCCGGGGGGATGCGTAAGGCATTTCCCTTGCGAAAAAAAAAAAAAAAGGATTACTTATTCTAAAAATACGACTCGTTTAAGTTTTCTTGGGTCGTTTACCAGCAGTTTTCGAGGCGATAGTAACAATAAAAACTTTTCATATTAAAAAATATCGATTATCGGACCATTATAATACATGATTAATGTACTTACTTAATTATTGTTTCGCATAAAAGAAAGCTCTACCAGCTGACAAATGCGAATGAATTTACGTTAAGGAAACTCTATTCCGTACCACTCGCACGCATATTATTAGAATTAAAAACTGTGGAAGTTGGAACTATAATAGTTTACCTGATGTACCTACTTACTGTTTGGAGACTTGCCTTTAAACGTGTAATGTCGATAACTTCTCACCCAAGTAGCACATCCCTAGTAGAAAATTGTCTTAAATTTTTTGTCTTTGAATTGGAGTGCAGTGTAATGTACTTTTGTAAATCGTAATTTCCTAAATAACTGTTTTTTCTGTGTTTTATTATAAAAACTGGATGTTAATTTAACAATGACTACCTACTGACAACCGTTAAAAGTGCAATTGTTACTACCTTTCTACGTAATCATTTGGATAAACAACATGAACATTATCAGATTCAGTGTTCACAATTTTAGATATATTTTGTAGTGGATTTTAGAAAAGTGTTTTAATTTGTTACTCGTGAACTAAATATGTGTTCAAAAACATAAAAATTAACATAAGTATTTAGTTTCCCATTTCATTTGTGACATGTTTTGTACTTCTTTGTTATCAATATAATTTTATAGTCATAATCGCTACGACTTTGCGAGCATCTCCCAAGTCTCTCACACATCGGTACTCAGTCCAGTGGAGTCGTACTTCGTAGTGGTTAATCCGGATTCGCGATCCACATTTACTCATTGTCATACTTGTGTTGCTTTAGGTTTTAACACATTCATACCGTTTTATCGTGTTTGAGTATTTTTAGAATACGTCTGTGGCAGTAAAGCTGATGTCTTTGTAAACATTAAAAGATTGTAAATACTTAGACTGGTATTATATTATGAACCAAGTGATTTAGTTGAGTGAATTATTTTGATGCACACTTTCTACTTGAATGTGATGAAAATAAGTAATGCATGTGAAGTGGAAAGTTTTCGAAGCAGATATTTAATGTTTATGGTAAGTAAATATCTTATGTATAATAATAATACTTGTTATTACTTCTGATAGCAGTTAATTGATTCAAATATGGTTAGTTCCTTTTTGTTAACATAATATTTTACAGCTACTATAATTTTTACATGTTATTAAAAAAAACAACATAGTAGAAATCCATCTTTATCAATAGCTTTTCTTTTAAATACAGGTTTTTATCTCTTTAACTATTGTACTCTTGTTTATTGTTATAATACTAGTTGAGGTGTTAGTTTTGTGTTTATATTTAGTAAATATGACATTAATTAATTTATAGATTATAATCTAGGTCATCATATAGTTTCTTTAAGGTATTTAAGTAAATAAAATTGTTGTATCCAAAACCAAACTAAAACATTTGTACATTCAGAGAGTAGAATACTAAAGTTAAAAAATAGTTATTTTTACTTTAGTAGATTGTTTTGCAAAGGAGGCTTTGAAAGCATTTTATATATAGTCCAGTCCCCATCCTCATAGCACTTCTACATAGGTAATAAATAAATGTGCTTGAAAAGTATATAGATTTATTATATAATTCTGAAGTTGCAAAAGGCCTACTTTATATTTTATGGCAGTGTATGACAAATGTAATAAAATGCTAAAAATGTTCTATGCATCCTTATCTTCATTAAAATTGTTATCTGATAAGATGCATAAATTGTTACCTATTGTAATATTATTATAATACCATCAAAAACATATTTTACCCTGTCAAAAAGTTATCAGATATCATATAAAGCCAAGCTTTAAAGACTACACACTCTAAACCTACAAGCTCTACACTACACCTTAATCAACATCTATAAAAAAGTGGTCAGATCTCATGTAGAACCAAAATTCTTGATCTATGCGCCCCTACTTTACCAGGTTTAGCTTCACTTACTCTACATTTCAGTTAAAATGTGATACTTGGCTGTTTTGCTACCGTTACGAAGATTTCATAGGCATTCATTCAACATGTGTGAAATAAAACTGCCAAGCATCACATAATAATTTAAATATATTTTTTTAAATAATAAATTATTTATTGACACCAAAATTTTTACAACATTAGTGTTATGAAGCCCCTATAGCCTAAAGCCTTCCTACATAAATGGACTATCCAACAAAAAAAGATTTTTTAAATCGGACCAGTAGTTCCTGAGATTAGCGCGTTTAAACAGACAAACGAACTCTTCCGCTTTATAATATTAGTATAGATAAAGCTAAGTTACAAGTTTCAAGATATTGTGAGTGGCTTAAGGATATGATATATAATTTAAACTTTTTTAGGGATTTTTCTTAGACAATAAGTATTTTTTTACATGTTTGCAAAAGTTATTTTGATTAACAATTTTGTTTTGCAATTCTGGGGGTAAATTATTAACAATAATTGGAACTACATATTTTAGCAATCTAGAGTCACATATCTATGCACTATTCGCGGGGTTCCTCGGCGAAGTACTCGCGGAGTTCCTCGACGAAGTACTCGAGATACTTTGGCAACAGTCCGAAGTGCGACACTACACTACTCGCGGAGTTCCTCGGCGAAGTACTCGAGATACTTTGGCAACAGTCCGAAGTGCGACACTACACTACTCGCGGAGATCCTCGGCGAAGTATTCGCGGAGTTCCTCGGCGAAGTACTCGAGATACTTTGGCAACAGTCCGAAGTGCGACACTACACTACTCGCGGAGTTCCTCGGAAACGATGTACTCGAGATACTTTGGCAACAGTCCGAAGTGCGACACTACACTACTCGCGGAGTTCCTCGGCGAAGTACTCGCGGGGTTCCTCGACGAAGTACTCGAGATACTTTGGCAACAGTCGGAAGTGCGACACTACACTACTCGCGGAGTTCCTCGGCGAAGTACTCGCGGAGTTCCTCGGCGAAGTACTCGCGGAGTTCCTCGACGAAGTACTCGAGATACTTTGGCAACAGTCCGAAGTGCGACACTACACTACTCGCGGAGTTCCAGGTGACGAAGTACTCGAGATACTTTGGCAACAGTCCGAAGTGCGACACTACACTACTCGCGGAGTCCTCGGCGAAGAACTCGCGGAGTTCCTCGGCGAAGAACTCGCGGAGTTCCTCGGCGAAGTACTCGCGGAGTTCCTCGGCTAAGTGCTCGAGATACGTTGGCAACAGTCCGAAGTGCGACACTACACTACTCGCGGAGTTCCTCGGCGAAGTACTCGCGGAGTTCCTCGGCGAAGTACTCGCGGAGTTCCTCGGCGAAGTACTCGAGATACTTTGGCAACAGTCCGAAGTGCGACACTACACTACTCGCGGAGTTCCTCGGAAACGATGTACTCGAGATACTTTGGCAACAGTCCGAAGTGCGACACTACACTACTCGCGGAGTTCCTCGGCGAAGTACTCGCGGGGTTCCTCGACGAAGTACTCGAGATACTTTGGCAACAGTCCGAAGTGCGACACTACACTACTCGCGGAGTTCCTCGGCGAAGTACTCGCGGAGTTCCTCGGCGAAGTACTCGAGATACTTTGGCAACAGTCCGAAGTGCGACACTACACTACTCGCGGAGTTCCTCGGAAACGATGTACTCGAGATACTTTGGCAACAGTCCGAAGTGCGACACTACACTACTCGCGGAGTTCCTCGGCGAAGTACTCGCGGAGTTCCTCGGCGAAGTACTCGCGGGGTTCCTCGGCGAAGTACTCGCGGAGTTCCTCGACGAAGTACTCGAGATACTTTGGCAACAGTCCGAAGTGCGACACTACACTACTCGCGGAGTTCCTCGGAAACGATGTACTCGAGATACTTTGGCAACAGTCCGAAGTGCGACACTACACTACTCGCGGAGTTCCTCGGCGAAGTACTCGCGGAGTTCCTCGGCGAAGTACTCGCGGGGTTCCTCGGCGAAGTACTCGCGGAGTTCCTCGACGAAGTACTCGAGATACTTTGGCAACAGTCCGAAGTGCGACACTACACTACTCGCGGAGTTCCTCGGTGACGAAGTACTCGAGATACTTTGGCAACAGTCCGAAGTGCGACACTACACTACTCGCGGAGTTCCTCGGCGAAGTACTCGCGGAGTTCCTCGGCGAAGTACTCGCGGAGTTCCTCGGCGAAGTACTCGAGATACTTTGGCAACAGTCCGAAGTGCGACACTACACTACTCGCGGAGTTCCTCGGCGAAGTACTCGCGGAGTTCCTCGGCGAAGAACTAGACATACTTTGGCAACAGTCCGAAGTGCGTCACTACACTAATCGCGGAGTTCCTCGGCGAAGTACTCGCGGAGTTCCCCCGCATAGCTAGTTTATAATATTTGTACGAGTAAAAAAAAATTTTACCATTTAATGTGTCTTCGTCGTTATAATAACAAAAAGCTAAATAATTAAAAATGTATGCTTTTCTAAAATGAGAAAAGGTAGTGTAATCGTATCCCAAAGTTATAGTGACTGTTTTTTACACGCATTACAATATAAATTACTATATAGGTACATTTCAAAATCAAGTATTAAACTAAGTTTTTACACTACACAAACTTCAAATATACTATGATCTACTTACTGAACATTTGCTAAAAAGTGTTTTTTATATTATACAATAAAATAAATTAAAAACGTTTCTTCAATAATGAAGTATACCGTTTTGGGTGTTGTGCCGGCCAGTCTATCACAACTGCACTTCACTTTAATTGGCTGAAAGTATGAACCCAACAAAAATGTTGCCAAGACGAGCCTACATAGCTTACCCTGTTAAAAAGTTATCAGATATCGTATAAAGCCATGCTCTACACTACACCTTAAACAATCTATCAAAAAGGGGTCAGATCTCATGTAAAACCAAAATTCTTGATCTATGCGCCCTTACTTCACCAGGCTTAACTTCACTTACGCTACGACTACGACTATGACGGTTGATCAGAAATAATCTAGTGATTATTTCTGATCATCCGTTTGTTTCGGATAATTTTGGTTACGGAATTAAATTTTGGTTTCCTTTTTAAAGTAGCAAAACTTTCATTTCGGATTCGGTTACGATTACGGAGCTCCCTAACATCCCTGTTTTATTTAACATCAGCGGGAGATTAAGCCGAACTGATTTCAAGTGTTCGACATAATATTCATTTGTTTGAACACTGACAGCAATTTACAATATGCTGCCTGATAATTCGCGTTAATGCCTAATTTTAAATAAGTAGATAAAAACTAATCTTCCTCTCATAGATATATTTTTCATCTAAAAAAAGTCGGTCACCGATTAATAATCGGAATAAAATATAACATACTGATTGCAGTAGTGCAACGCACTCAAAATAAGTAAAGTTGTATAGAAATAATATGGAGCAAATATCTGAACGATTATAATTATTGGTCCTATAAAAAGTAGGTCGTAAGTTTTTTACGTACTTATATATATATTATAGATATTCCTTTTATGTATTAAAAATCAGATCCGTATAATTAATAAACATCCATTTTGTACCGTCCACCATATTGGATTCAAAATGGCGGCATTTATATTTTAATAATTTTCTTGTTGGTTTTGTAGCAATAACAGCTTACATGAATAATATCAGCTTTATAGGAATTCAGGAAGTACCTTATGAATTTTGATGATCCATAAATGAGTAAGTGACGAAATCTGCGTTTTTTAGAAGTTGATAAAATCTAAAGTATAATAGCTACGACATTCAAACTTTGTATGTTTCATGTCTTTACTAATTTTATTATATATGTTGAAAATTTCAACTATTTAGCATCATCCCAAGAAAAGTTATGAGAGCTCAAAAAAACGACAAAACCCTTCGATAAAAGGTAGGTGCCCTTGCGCTTCGCTTGGCTCGTCTTGACGGGGGCACGACCGTATCCCCAGATTTTTTTATAGGTGTCATTTTGTTCGATAAAGTTTTGCCATCTTGTAGGTAGGTAGGGACATGATCCCATTGCTATAAAATTTTTGGGGCTTCTGATGAAAAAACTGCGAAAAAGTGGTTTTGGCAGGCTCTTGTGATGTCAACTTGACACTGCCTAAGTAATTCTGGAGCGACCGAAACAGGTGGAAATCTGAAGGTGCAAGGTCAGGACTTTACGGCGGATACATTAACACCTCCCAGCCAAACTCTCGTAGTTTTTGCTGAGTGGCTAAAGATGTGTGAGGTCTAGCGTTATTATGGTCAAAAACCATACCCCTTCTGTTGATTAATTCCGGCCGCTTTCTCTCAACTTCTTGCTTTAATCTCATCAGTTGTTCGCAGTACAGTTCAGAACCAGTACAGTTCGCAGTACAGTTCAGAACCAGTACAGTTCGCAGTACAGTTCAGAACCAGTACAGTTCGCAGTACAGTTGACCGGCCTTTGACACAAGTTTTTTCGCACGTTCTTGTCGAACGTGATCCACATTTCATCACCAGTTATCAGCTTCTTCAAAAAAAAATCGGTTTCATTACGTCGTAATAAGGAAATTTATACGCCTCCGTGGACTTGTGGTCCTAGCTTCGCTCTCGACCCGGAGGTCGTGGGTTCGATTGCCGCATTGGAACAACGAAAAATGTTTTTTTCAAGTTTGGTTAGGACAATGCAGGCTGATCACCTGATTCTGTGACAAAAAAGATGATCAATGCGTCGGATGGGCATTGGGCATGTAAAAAGTCGGTCCTGCGCCGAAGAGAAAAGTCTCTCGCCAGTCTTGTCGGTTTACCATCCCACTGGGTTATGAGAGTAAAAGGAAGAGAGAGTGTCTTTGTGTATTGCGCACACACTTGGGCACTATAAAATAACTCCTGCGTAGCTGGCCTGGTTTCAATGAAATTGGCTACCGACACCGAAATCGGTGAGGGGAGCTATTATTATTATTAATAAGGAATCACAAATGAGTACACGGTTCATTAGGTTTCTTTCAGTGAGCTCATGAGGCGCCCAGATATCGAGCTTTTTTGTGTATCCAGCTTTTTTCAAATGCGCCAAAACCGTTTTGTGGTGAATCCCCAGTTCTTGACCTCTCTTATCGTAACTACTAATATGCCTATCTTGCTCCACTTTTTCAAAAATGGCATCTTTTGTCCGTTACAGGGCGACCAGAGCGACGTGCATCTTTAATATCAAAATTTCCTGATTGAAAACGCTCAAACCAAATTTTCGCTACAATTACTGCATTAGGTCCATTATTTAAACATCACAAACATTTTTCGCGGCTTTTTGGAATTGTCTTCTGTAAAATTTAAACTTTTTAATATATACCAAAATCAGCCAGATACAATTGGTATAGCCCAAGAGATTTTATGACAAGATCATACATACTTGCGAAAAGACTTTTTCCCTAACCTATTATGTCGCACTGTAGTCATCTGGTTGAATCTGCTATTTGATTGAAGGACTAGCGCGTTCATTGAATTCTATTTTTACCAACAAATTCAATGAATCGGAGACTAGGACAGCCATTTATTTTATTTTTAAACTTAAAAATTTCGAAAATAGTACACACTATTTTCAAAGAATAACGGCCATTGAAGTAAATTAATAAAAAAAAATATTGCTATCTGCACGAGCTGTTTGACGCCATTCAATGACCGCGCTAGTCATTTAATCAAATAAGCAGATTCAATCAGATGACTGCGACATACATTCTATTCATTGGAGCCCTTTTCCATGAGCCCTAAAACAACACTATTAATTAGATCTTTAATTTTGGAACTATTATGCGCACGTAATGCCACATTACATCAAATCTATAACACCTATTTTTTGCATAGGGAGTTAGGAAAACAAAATGAACAATGAAATAATTGTAAAAATAATAGCTGAATGTAGTATGATTGTGAAATATTAAAAATAAATTTGTGCATTGCTAACTACGGACCTTATTCTATGTGTGACCTGATTTTTTATTTTTATTCAGTTGACTTTCGTGTTGATAAGTTTCGTCCTGTCCCTCGTACTAGGGTATCCTGAGATATAACTGATAATTCTGTAGAATTCTTACAAAGCCGGGCTTTATCTCCAGTCGGCGATAGTATATTACTCTGCGGGTCCGTCACAATGCACAATAGAGTCACCTTTGTTAGCTTCTGTGGTTGTTTTAAGTGCGGGGTTAGTGTCCTTTCGAGGGTAATGTAGTCTCCAAGTTTGGACTCGGTGTAAGAATGTTTTTACGTCAGCGACGACCGAGGATCGCTAGCAACAACCTGTGGAGCACAAGAATCACGTCAGCAGAACTTTTTTGCTAGATCTTTAAGATAGAAAAACTTAAGTCATCTCTTCAAATAGTAATAAATTTTGCGATAATTTAAATATACCTAATTTAAACAAAAAAATATAATACGTTTTACTTTTGAATTTTAAATAAGCTCTTAACTAAGAAATCTTTTGTCTCAATCTTTAGAAAAGCTATAGTGGCATGATACTGAGTTTTCAATGAAAACACATAATACCTAAAGTAGACAATATTTGAGTCCAATGGGACCTAGCGACAAACCTCAGGCAGACTTATTAGCGCGTTTCAAAGTTTTCACAGTTCTGTGTTGTACATGTTGGTACCGTCATTGTACAGCATCTGAAAACTACTGCAGTGGACCAGCCTGACTGAATTGCTCGGTTGTAATTCTCCCTCCTTTCTCACAAACCCAAAAATATAAAGTCAGTTAAATACTTGTAAAGGCTATAAAGTTATCTAAATATTAACACCTCTTTAGACTAGTAGGTAACACCAATTATTATTAATTTATTCTGTGGTAATACATAATATTATGGAACTTTTTAGTTAATTAGTCGCATCATCTTTATAGTTCCGTACCCGTAATTAATTACAGACTTAAGTCAACTAACACGGATATGTGTAACCCCAAATGAATAGGTGTAAAATAATTACTTTAATCCCGTTTTGTTGCGACTTTACTCTTAGCCTGTTTGCAGTAAACCGCGTCTAAAACATAAGGTGCAACTCAGACTGACGCAGTCGCAGCGTGGCGACGCATAATTTTTCTATACATTACGAAAATAACCGCGCGACGCGCCACGCCACTCGCTAAAACTCATAATTTGTACCTTAATAATTTGTAAATAAAGATGAATATGTTGTGGGGATAAACATGAAAAAACGGACGTTTCGACTCTGTGCCAAAGTGATTTGAGCCTCAGATCCTAAACATTATGATTCCTAAATTGCCTATTAAAAGTAGGTTTACTTTCTAACTAATCGTCGACTGCCGCACTCTCCAAAAAGTACACCACTTCAAGAAATGCGTAACTGCCTAGCTCAAATTTCTATTTACAACAAGAAAGCTTTCCGATGAAGCCTTACTAGTTATGACTTTGGTATGCATTATGACTTTATTTAATCTTCTTCAGTTTGAACTAAGAACCTAACCTAGTTTGGTTCAGGATACCTGCACCTCGCCAGGTCACTTGCATGTTAGCCTAATTTGTCTCTATTAATATGCGAAGCATTATTTATTAAATTGTTTTCTCTTAGATCTATGTCGTAATATTTTTCATCACTTTTGATTTGTGTGTAAAAATGTACATATTTACTAACGAATTTTTTATAGTTAAACAGTTGTAGGTATTATTTGTTAGCATTTGCACAGCTCCAGAGCAATTAGTGTCTGTCACTGTTACGTTTCACAGAAGTAATGCAGGATTTGCAAACTAATGAAGCGTCACCCGCATGTCTGGTGGTGTATAAAAATACATTTTTTCCTCGTGGATTGATCTAAATAATTGACGTACCATTCCTGTAATTTCGTTAGTTTAATTTTCATAATTTACTTTTAAGCGATGAGTGTTTATCATCTAAAAGGTTCCAATATCAAAAAATTTAGCTTGTTGCCTGGGTGTCGCGATATACGATGGTATATGTAGAGGTACGATAAGGATTAGGATCGGAATATAAATGTGTGTGGTACGATGTGGGGTGGTTGATTTTTATTATCTTGTGTGGTGGGTGTGGCGGAGCGGGAGTGGCAGTCCAAACACTGGCCCGCCGAGATCGATATCGCCGTGGACTATTCCGCTATGACACGTTACAAACATTGGGCTTAGAGTAATCCCATTTGTTGATTATACAACATGTTTCATAAAACTGCCTCGTTTGTTCGGCAATTCGGCATGCTGCACATGTTGCAAGCACAGAGTAGATATATATACATATCTCACTACCTATGCTGAGATATACATATGTATATAACAGGGACACGACCTGGTACTAGAAAATGGTGATTCAATACCATTTTCTAGTACCAGGTCGTGTCCCTAATACTGGCAATTCGACTGGCTATTTTTGTTTTCTTCGATTTCCAATAGTGGCGTTAGAACCATCTAACGCCACTATTAGAAAATACTAATTACTAAATTCGTTTCGTATCTTCTTCATAATTAAGGAGTTGAATTAACTTTATGTTATGGTATGCTTAAAAATATGCTTATCTATATTTTAATGTTAATATTTGTACTTAATTCGGCATATTTACATTTTATAATTTACAAACGTTAATAGTAGTGACATCTATTGCTTTTTTTTGTATTAAACATAGAATGTATGGGATGGTAGGCCATGGTCTGAAGTCACGTGCTTTGGACATTTGGTAACGTAATTAATTTAGCCTTTAGTTTAGCGTTTGATTTAAAATGCTAAAATATTAAATCGTAATTAGAAAACGTACGTCCTACTTTCTAAATTACTACGTACTTAACACGAGACTTTAATTTAGTAGAAAAAATCGAGCAAAGTATTTAGTATGTTAACGAAAGCATTAAAATGGAGAACTGTGACCGCTGATTCAGCCTTTGCTTAATATGTATTCAGTGTCTATTAATAACTCAGTCAATATGTAACCAAAGCCGAGGTTACATTCTGCTTAAATGTAGTTTATTTAACGTAATACAACCAGCTGCCTTATTGATGCCTCATGTTCATTGACACTACACAGTTACACACAGAATACTGATATGGTATCATTCGTATGTTAATATTGCTAACCCACTCACAAATCATAGTATAACGTCATATCTGGGGGCACGGGAGTGCCCCCGTCAAGACGAGCCAAGCGAAGCGCAAGGGCACTACCTACCTTTTCTCGAAAGGTTTCGTCGTTTTTTTGACCTCTCATAACTTTGCTTTGGATGATGCTACATAGTTGAAAATTTCAACATATAATGACACCAGTAAATACATCAAACATACAAAGTTTGAATGTTGTAGCTATTATACTTTAGATTTTATCAATGTCTAAAAACCCCAGATTTCGTCACTGACTCATTTATAGATCATCAAAATTCATAAGGTACTTCCTGACGTCCTAGTAAGCTGATATTATTTATGTAATCTGTTATTGCTACAAAACCAACAAAAAAATTATTAAAATATAAATGCCGCCATTTTGAATCCAATATGGTGGAATCCAATCCAAATGGATGTTTAATATTATGTTTATTATACGGATATGATCTTTAAAACATAAAAGAAATATTATATTATGCAATATTATACAAGTACATAATAAAAATAAGACCTACTTTTTGTAGGACCGATAATTTATAATCGGTCAGATTTTTGCTCCATATTATTTCTATCCAACTTTATTTATTTGAGTGCGTTGCACTACTGCAATCTGTATGTTCTATTTGATTCCGATTATAAATCGGTGACCGACTTTTTGTAAATGAAAAATATATCTACGAGAAAATTAGTTTTTTATTCACTTATTTAAATTTAGGTATTATTTATTTGATAAGTAAAAATTTGGTAAGAATTAACAGACAGCAAGTAGTAATTTATTGTTAGTGTATACTGTATATTTTATAAACAAGATATTGCCTCTACCACTAGAAATCTTTTTTTTTTTCGAAAGGGTACTTACTAATGGCATGCGGGCCGATTTAGCTATGTCGGACTATACTTGAAATCTGTTAGAGGGAATCTTATGTAAAAACCGTTCGACACTTCGATAGCGCGATGTAGGTGGCTACCAGCGCAATCTATGTTTGGAACTGTGAAACATCTTAACACACATATTTTATCAACACATTTAACAGTCTTTAACGTTATAGTGATAACAATAAACGAAAATATTACACGATCAATGTATAAATAATTTAAGTGTTTAATCTTATGACTATTAACATAATAATAATATGATTTTTAACACGTCACGTGATAACGTTTAAAGATGGCCATAATCAAAAGAATATACATTTTTTTCCCTTCAAAAATGCTAAGTTGCACTTAGGTGTATGCAGTATGCACTTAGCATTAGTTTATAAGAGCCGTACAAGAATTAGTACCTCTAGTGACCAACAGATGGTGGTGACCGTCGTCTACATACGATATTATTATAGACTTACTGTATTATTTTAATAAGTATCAACATGCTTTATTAAAGGCAATCTCTCTCGTATATATAAGTAATTCTCAAATTCTCGAATTATAAGTGTTGAATTTATACTAGTGGCATCCTAGGATATCCAAATAAGAATTTTCACTCCAGCAATAAAATAATGTTATTATTTTATAATTTATATTTATATATAATGTAATTATAATATAATAATATAACAAATAAAGAAATATGGACGAGACATTTATTTGAAAATCCGCCTCTACCTCTTAAAAATTGCGATGAAAATTTATACACGGTATAATATTGACGGTGACATCAGTCGACGTCACTAGGCGTCACTAGG
Organism: Celastrina argiolus; assembly: GCA_905187575.2. Lineage (NCBI taxonomy): Eukaryota > Metazoa > Arthropoda > Insecta > Lepidoptera > Lycaenidae > Celastrina > Celastrina argiolus. The sequence continues at coordinate 11,534,518 of LR994587.1, forward strand.
CTAAGGCGCTGACTGTTCTATTTTCCGTAAGTAACGGCCCGGGGTCAAAATATTAATATATTTATAATTTGTAAAATATTAATATATTTATAATATATTTATAATCTTTAAATTAAAAAAAGGCCTATTAACCAGCTTACAAAAATAAATGAAATCCCACCAAAAACATTTTCATGTAAAAATGTTGTCACGACGAGCCTACACAGCTTACCCTGTGAAAAAGTTATCAGATATCGTATAAAGCCAAGTTCTACACTACACCTTAATCAAAATCTATCAAAAAGTGGTTAGATCTCATGTAGAATCAAAATTCTTGATCTATGCGCCCTTACTTCACCAGGCTTAACTTCACTTACGCTATATTGCAGTTAAAACGTCATATTACATTTGTCTAATTTTACCTTATTAAATAACGTTTTATTGAAATCACCACTTGTACCCAGAGCATCTGACTATTGTAAGTTTATTTTCGTCTGTTGGTCTATGAAATTGTTGCCTGTTGGTAAAGTTTAACAGAGAAATTAATAAATCAGTAAGTAGGTATATAAAACTCCCAAAATTCTTCCCGCAAAAAAAAGTTTTGAGAGAAAAAGCCTGAATTGGGCATTATTATAATAATTATTACTATAGTATTTTATAACCAGTTCATTTATAAGCATAATAAGGTTTACCTCTCACCTAAAGATTGAAGAGAATGCTTTCGGAGCAGTTAACAAAATGTTGATTATAGCGAGTAATGATAAGAACACAATAACAAAGAATATCAGTTGTATATTTAATTCTAAGTCAATATTGAAATTTATATTACATATTTATGCTATTTATTAAAAGTAAGCGTTAAGCACAGAATTTGTTCACAAAATTTTTGTGAGTTAAAAGTGTCCTTCGACATAACCAAAATTGCAAAAAGTAAAATAAAATAAAGGTATTTGAGCGGAGAAGCTGTTGTGAAACTTTCTATGGAAGGTATTTGTGTCGCTGTTAAGTGAATTAAGTTTAAAAATATAAAGACGCTCGTAAATCGGTTTGCCAATATTTTGTGATGAGAAAGCCGGGAATTAGCAATGCAAAGATCCGGCTCATGCAGAGGGAAAAATATTTACTTAGTCATGTATTTAATTAATATTATCATTGACGTACACACTGTAATTAATTTCGGCGATGCTATAAATACAATGTGACACACTAACAAGCGTGTATAATACTATTTGGGACCGTTAAGTATTTTCAATTCCGCAAAAGTAATCTTTGTCACATTACCTTATATTAAAATCTAAAAATAACTTAGCAGTGTTATCGTTGACGTTATCTCAAGGCGAGAACGGTGCTGTAGTTGGATTGTGTCGGTACTCGGCGTCCGTCACGACTCCACAGACCACTAAACTGAATGTATGCTGTATTTTAGCAATTTTTATATACAAATAAACGTTTATATCTAGGTTTTTATATGAGCCAATTTAATTTTAGGATACGTAAGCGAAAAACGTATTGCATAGTTATTTAAATATTCATAAAAACACTCCAAGTTCGGATAAACGGATAGAGCTGTTCAACGGTTAACTAATAAAAATGTCGTGTATTTAAACGTCTGCGTTCTGCAAACATACTGTACAATATAATACGTTCGAGATTAATGTAACTTGTGTATGTAAATAATGCATGCTTTATGAGCGAAAGATAAATTGTTACATTTGTCATGACGCAGTTATCCACAGAATTATTGCTGATGAAAATTCTGAGAAAGTTTTTGGATGTGCATCATGTTTGATGTATTTTTGTCACACAATGTACTTTACATTGGGCGATCGTGATGTACTTACGTAGTGGAAACGCATAATACGGTTTCTTGAAATCGACCGGGACAGTCATTTTGGCAAAATAACGTCATGTCAATTGGTTTAATCGACCGCCGGCTGCGAGCCAATTACTTAGTTGACAGCAGGCTAGCAATTCCTACATTTGAGGGCGGAAAACGCGCTGCAGGAAGACTTCCCATTATTTAGTTACAGAAATAGATACCTATCCGCTCGAATGTGAGATGTTTAAAGTTGACGCAAGTTTTAATGGAGTTTAAAACGTGCAAAGAGTATGTAAATCATAACCGTAATTTCAACTGAAAGACTAATGGCACGGCGTTCATTCAAATATACACGCGGAGGACAGTCGTCCTTGTGGATTCTATAAACAGATTTTAATGATATCGCTGAGTAAATACAGGTTAAGGCTCGAACATTTATAACAAACATCACGTGCAGAAAAAACAAATAACCTCGTCAGTCGCCACCAATAATCAAGACTGTTCATAATCTACAAAACTTCCAACCTTATTTACATTATTTCGAAGCGCAGCCATCTGGCTTGCGTTTGCAGTGATCATACGAGTAGAACTCATTTTGGAGGAAGTGTGCTAATCAGATTCAAGTGTAAATTTTGGCCCCGTCTGACAAAGGATGCGTTATAAGTGCTCTTTCAGTAGCCCTATAATATCACTTGTTCTTTTAAAAAAAAACCTCCCTATAAATTCGCGATATATTTAATTCGATAATAATTGATATTGTTTCTATAGTAATAATAATTTACGCCATATCAATAAACGGCGGGTAGTTGAAAAAAAATAAACGTACATTTGGCATTCGGACGCCCTTGCAGTAATGGTTTTTAATACTTATTTAGACAGTCATATATTACCTATAAATAATAGGCGTGGCCTACCATTGCATATCTATGTTTAATACAAAAAAAATTGCAATAGATGTCACTACTATTAACGTTTGTGAATTATAAAATGTAAATATGCCGAATGAAGTACAAATATTGACATTAAAATAAAGCTGAGCATATTTTTTAAGCATAACATCACATTAAGCTAAATTCAACTCATCGTATTTTCAAATAGTGGCGCTAGATGGCGGTTTCCGGAATGTGATATAGAAAAAAAAATTGCCAGTCGAATTACCAGTCTTAGGTACCCCGGCTACACTACTCGCGAAGTTGAACGAAGTTAGACGAATAGGATAGTGTAGAGATGCACTTCGGCTTACCTCGTCAAACTTTACTTCGCCTCGGGTGACTTTCATTTGTTGTCGGTTTTTGGTACCGAGTCAAAGGGCCCGAAGTTACACGAGTAGTGTAGTGTCGCACTTCGAACTGTTGCCAAAGTATTTCGAGTTCTTCGCCGAGGAACTCCTCGAGTAGTGTAGTGTCGCACTTCGGACTGTTGCCAAAGTATCACGAGTACTTCGCCGAGGAACTCCGCGAGTAGTGTAGAGGAGGCTTTAGGGTGATACCATTTTCTAGTACTAGGTCGTCGTGTCTCTAATAAATATCTACTTTTTAATAGGGAAGAAGTATGTCACAACTACTGTTGTACATAAGCGTTATGTTGTTGCAGGCACTAGCGCCGCGGTGAAGGCAGCGGCATGTGGCACGGCGCGCGGGTGCTCCTACTCGCGGCGCTGGGCCTCCTGGCCGAGCCTTCAGTCGCCGAGTTGCGCAAGCCCTTCGACATCACCATCGGCTACCTGCCCTCCATCAAGGGCGAGCTGCGGGACCGCCAGGGTCTGGCCATCTCCGGCGCCCTGTCTTTGGCCCTAGAAGAAGTGAGTACGGCAGGAATTCTTAATGATTTTCGGCGAATGATATATAAATATGAAAAACTGGCGAGTTTATCATACTTAGTAGTTAGTAGTAGCGAGTCTTTAGTCGTCGAGTTGTAAATGGGGGTTGAACATACATTAAACGTAGATATTTTTTATCGCAAATATTAAACAGTCGCTTTAAGCAAGTTTCGAGATCTTTTTTTCAATAAAAATATCACAGGTAGGCATAAAAAAAGTTTTAGTCCGAGGCGACGAGAGCTAAGTGACGAAAAGGTAGGGATTCCCTGCTCATAGTTCAAGTTCTGTCTATTAGAAAAGTCGTAATAAGGTAATTGTCATCTGTTTGTACTCTGGTTTAGAGCTTGGCTCTCGACGTGGATTCGATTTTCGAGTTGGACAGACTCACAATAAATACCATCAATGCGTCGACCGGTCTCACGGCGCATGTTTGTTGTATAGAGGTGTTATCTATATCTATCTATACATATAATAAATCTGTAGAGGGGTCATGTCTGTACATTAAGAATATTTAAGTGAAAATTAAAAAAAGGGGGTCTATATAAGCCACAGAACCTAAAAATAACATTTTTGACAAAAATGTCTGTCTGTCTGTCTGTCTGTCTGTCTGTCTGTCTGTCTGTCTGTCTGTCTGTCTGTCTGTCCATATGGGAATGTTTGTCGTCGCATCACGCTAAAACCACTGTATGGAATGAAATGAAATTTGGCAGGCAGGTAGCTTACGACCTGAAGAGCATTATTGGAAATTATTATCCCGAAAAACGAAAGGGTTCCCGTGGGATCTTCAAAAAATTGTAGCTACCTATTTGACGGTATTTCAGCCAAACTACTCAACGTATTTAAATGAAATTTGGCAGGCAGGTAGCTTACGACCTGAAGAGCATTATTGGAAATTATTATCCCGAAAAACGAAAGGGTTCCCGTGGGATCTTCAAAAAATTGTAGCTACCTATTTGACGGTATTTCAGCCAAACTACTCAACGTATTTTAATGAAATTTGGCAGGCAGGTAGCTTATGATCTGAAGAGCATTATTGGAAATTGTTATCCCGAAAAACGAAAGGGTTCCCGTGGGATCATCAAAAAATTGTAGCTACCTATTTGACGGTATTTCAGCCAAACTACTCAACGTATTTAAATGAAATTTGGCGGGCAGGTAGCTTATAATCTGAAAAGGATTACTGGAAATTATTATCCCGAAAAACGAAAGGGTTCCCGTAGGATCTTCAAAAAATTGTAGCTACCTTTTTGACGGTATTTCAGCCATACTACTCAACGTATTTAAATGAAATTTAGCAGGCAGGTAGCTTATAACCTGAAGAGCATTATTGGAAATTATTATTTCGAAAAACGAAAGGGTTCCCGTGGGATCTTCAAAAAATTGTAGCTACCTATTTGACGGTATTTCAGCCAAACTACTCAACGTATTTAAATGAAATTTGGCAGACAGGTAGCTTACGACCTAAAGAGCATTATTGGAAATTATTATCCCGAAAAACGAAAGGGTTCCCGTGGGATCTTCAAAAAATTGTAGCTACCTATTTGACGGTATTTCAGCCAAACTACTCAACGTATTTAAATGAAATTTGGCAGGCAGGTAGCTTACGACCTGATGAGCATTATTGGAAATTATTATCCCGAAAAACGAAAGGGTTCCCGTAGGATCTTCAAAAAATTGTAGCTACCTTTTTGACGGTATTTCAGCCATACTACTCAACGTATTTAAATGAAATTTGGCTGGCAGGTAGCTTATAACCTGAAGAGCATTATTGGAAATTATTATTCCGAAAAACGAAAGGGTTCCCGTGGGATCTTCAAAAAATTGTAGCTACCTATTTGACGGTATTTCAGCTAAACTACTCAACGTATTTAAATGAAATTCGGCAGGCAGGTAGCTTATGACTTGAAGAGCATTATTGAAAATTGTTATCCCGAAAAACGTAAGGGTTCCCGTGGGATCTTCCAAAAATTGTAGCTACCTATTTGACGGTATTTCAGCCAAACTTCTCAACGTATTTAAATGAAACTTGGCACAAAGGTAGATTGTATCATGAAATAACCAACATAATATTTTTAACCGACTTACAAAAAAGGAGGAGGTTTCTCAATTCGTAAATATATGTTTGTTTTTTATGTTTCTTCGCGGATATCTTCATCGTTTCTGAAACGATTTTAATTTTTTTTTATGTTGTGTAGGGTATAATTTACATTTGGTCCCATTGTCACCAAAATGACGATTTAAATTTTTTTTATGTTGTGTAGGGTATAATTTAAATTTGGTCCCATTGACGACCTCCGTAGCGTAGTGGTTGAGCGCGTTGGTGCTCGAACGAAAGGTCGCGGGTTCGAATCCCGCCGAGGGAGCAAAAAGTTTTTCAAAATGTTTATGGGTCATGGATGTGTATTAAATTTGTGTATAATATAATAAAAATCTTAAATATGTGTATAATATAAAAGTATTAAATATATTTCCGTTGTCTGGTAACTGTAACACAAGTTCTTCGGATACTTAGCACAGGGCCAGATTGACGTGGTGTGAAGCGTCCATAGATATTATATTATTATATTATTATAATGGTGACCTGATGATGGGATCCGTGAGGAATCGAAGGAAATCCTCAAAATTTATGTGGAATAATATATTGATTTTGATTTTTTCTGAAGTAGTCTAAGCATAATATGTTACCAAACAGTAAGGTTGTGCACCATATCCTGGATCTATAATATCAAAAAATTTCGCGTTTCAGTAAACTATATATATATATATATAATATAATATATATATTAAAAAGTTTGCGCTGCTCTGGCTTATGCCAGAGCAGCAGTAAATTATATATATATATATATATATATATATTGAAAAATTTCGCGCTGAAATTTAGAGCAGCGGTAGACTTTTTCTCTTTCTACTATTTTTTTTTATCTAATCGTTTTTGTTTTTCATCTTCCGTCCTCAAATAATCGTCGTCTATATTCCTACTCAGTCTATACCCATCACTTAAAATCTGAAAATTAAATAATTTTAAACAAAAAAAAAATTACTTTAAAAGGTAAACTAAAAGGAACAATTAAATTTACTTCGCACAAAGTAATACTTATTTTCCAGTACAAGTGTACATTATTACTTTGTGCGAAGTAATTTATTATTATACTTAGGTTTTGCAAATACGATTAATAAAGTATAGGCGTAGGATTTAGTTTGTTTTCAAGATATGAATGAGATGTCATAGGTACATTTAAATTAGAAAAGTTATGTCAATATAAGTAAGATTTATGTTTTTCATGATATTTTTATTTATTAGTTTTCATGCTAGGTACGGCTTGGGTTTTTTCTTTCTTTTGGACTTTTGTTATTTTGCCGTCTAAAGGAAGTTAGTACTTTAACCGTAAAGTCCCTAAGTAGGCTACATGTTTGTTAGCGTAGGTAATTAATAAATAAAAAACCGGGCAAGTCCGAGTTGGAATTGCGCACCGAGAGTAGACTTTTAAAAAATTTGGCGCTCGGCGCCAGCAGCGCAGCGTCGGTGTGAAAACGATCATCGTCTGCAGTCGCTGCGGCGTAAAGTCCATACAAATCTCAGTACAGAGATCTTCGTCGCGTATAATATGAGCGTACTATCAAGTTCGCATAAAAGAAAAAAAAATATTATACATACAGACGAATTGAGAACCTCCTCCTTTTTTTGAAGTCGGTTAATAATACACGGTCATTTTTCGAGCTGGTAGTAGGAATTGTTAGCATTTTCATAGAAAAATACCTCAAAACATTTGACAGTAAACTATTATTATTACTCCATCGGCCTACTTCTTTTGCCTATGCACGTCTAATACCGTGTATAAAGAAGCATTACTATAAATTAGTGATTTTAAATATCCAAACGACAGTGTTCATAAACTAAAAATGTATTTGAACTGCTGCCCTAAATCACTTTTCCACGCGTACGAAGTCGCGGGCACAGCTAGTGAGTAATAAAAAACTACGTTTGTAAAACCGGGTGAAACTATTTTTTATGGAACCGAATGAAAATTATTTTATTATTACGGCATTAAATAAAAAGGCATCGCGTAAATCGGATCATAAATATCAGCGTGATCGGTGTACATACAGTAAAAAAAAATACCGTATTGAGAACCTCTTTTTAGAAGTCGGTTAAAAATAAAAGAGGATGTCCTCGTGTAGGTATTGGGCACTCACAAAAGCACTATTAAAATTACTTCACATAGCGCGTGATTTCAACGAAGCCAGCTAGGGGCGGTTCCGTGGAAAAAACGATTCACATTGAAATTGGGTTGGAACTTTAAAGTTCATTGTGTCATACCAACTTGGTGCTTATAAATCCTAATGTACATTCAAAAGTGTAGGATTTTGTTATTAGAAAAATTGTAATTAGTTATGTTACGGCTTGTAGATCAACAATGACACGCGCCTGCTGCCGGAGGTGCACATCAGCCTGGAGTGGAACGACACGAAGTGCGACACGGTGACGGCGACGCGGCTGCTCACCGACATGAGCTGCTCGGGCGTGGTCGCGTTCTTCGGCCCCGAGGGACCCTGCCACACCGAGGCCATCATTGCCCAGTCCAGGAACCTGCCTATGATCTCCTATGTAAGTTCTGTTCGTCGGCATAGGTGTTTAATACGACAAAAGATTCTACAATAATAGTATACTGCGCAATTATAGTATACTCCGCAACAATAACTTTTTATTTACACTTTTCCACTTTGTTACGTTTTTAAAAATGTAAATAAATAATAAGTTAGAAAAGTGTAAATAAAAAGTTTATTTATTATTAATGTGAATATGAAATTTCCATCAAGAACCAATAGTATATTTAGTCACTTACACTATACTCCGTTCTGAATCAATGTGATATATACGTAAGCAAATCTCAGTATGGGCGAGCCCTAGGCTGTATGATAGGTACGAAGTTGGATGACGGTCTTCAAACGGTAAGGGCTAAGTGACGCTGATAAAATTGAATTTATGGGAATCCCATGCCAATCAGCTGTGCATCAATCAATGGGCAGCTTCCAATTTAAATGTCACTTGTTCATCGCCCATTTAAGAAAAATAGGGAAACCAAAAATTAGAATCTCATTTTTAGGGTTCCATACCCAAAGGGTAACGGGACCCATATTATTGAGACTTCGCTGTCCGTCTGGCCGTAGTTCTGTCTGTTTGTTTTTTCCGTCCGTCCGGCTAGTACGACCAGTCTGTATTTCGAGAACGGTTAGAGCTAGATTGAAATTTTCACAGGTAATGTATTCCTATTGCCGCTTCAACAAATACTTCAATAAAATAAAACCAATAGTCAAGGGGCTCTATACAACAAACGTCAATTTTTTAGCTTGTTTTGTACGGAACCCATTGTGGGCAGGTCTGCCTAGCACTTGGCCGGTTTTATTATGTTTACATTTATATCGCATTAAATCGGAACGAATTATACTTATCTCTCGCGAATTCACGAGCGGGGGTTAAAAGACGTTCCAAGTTCTATTTTGTGGGGGTCGATACGCGTTGGTTCCCTAAAATTCGTTACCTGTGACAAAATACATATTGTAATAAAGTATAATATTCCACAACGTTATTGTTGTATATAATGACAATAGTTAGTTAGCATATTTAGTATAAGACTAGCTAGGTACTCTACTGAATCTATTTCGTCTCTTTTTAGAAATGTTCGGACTACCAAACTTCAACGCTGTCGAATTTCGCGAGATTGGAACCTCCTGACACACAGGTATTTGTATAATATTTGCATCAAATTCATATTATAAATACGTTTAATTAAGGAAAATAATTTTAAAAGACTGACTTTATAGAGATGACTATTGCACCTACTACCACCTAAATATTCTTCACCTCAAAATGATTATTTGTTTTGAGGTAAAACATAAGCGATTACCTCCATACGGCCGAACTAACATGCTGGCTGAATAAGGTCTTGGCAAAATTATTGTTAGTATGGCCAGAGTACTCCATAGTGCAATAGCCCAACTCCTACTAACTTTTAACTACTAAGAGAACATTTTTTTCTTAATTGTCAAGAAATTTTTAGTTATTTTCCTTATTTAAATGTGTTCATAAAATATTGTATGCGGTTAATAACATAGTTAAACATTAGTGTTTATGGTTTCTGAGCATAGTAAACAGTATATTATAGTAATAACAGAAGTGACTGTTTCGTTCAATAATTTTAATTAAAGCTATTTCAGATATCATTTTATCCTGTTTTGAACTAGACTATCAATAATTGTATCAACAAACGAGTTTTAATAATAGTAATCAATGACTCGAATTTGTATTGAAAGTAATGATTTTGGCAGGTTTGCATTTACGTATGTATGTTTGCTTCATCGTAGTAGCTAAACTGCTAATTCGATTTGAAAGTGAAAGAGGAATAAAAAAATAATGGAAGATTCAATAGAATTGTTATAATAGCCCGGGAAACATAGGATATATAGCTTACTTCATTGGGTTAATGTTTTTGAAGTCGCTTCGTTACGTAACGCGTAACGGCGCAAATCTGTCTGGCATCCCTTTCTCTCAGACGTTCGTAATGTCGAATTTCGTGAAAAATTCGGGCGTCACATAATGCAGACATTTTTTGTTATAAAATGACTACATGGTTCCATATTTTTATCTAACTTATAATAGTAATATACATGGGGGAATGTATATCACAGGCCTGGCTTGGTTTAGACTCTATCACAAGTTACAAATTTCCATGCCAACTGATTATTTTTAGACTAAACATAATGTGGAAGAAGAAAAATTGCTTTTGACGAAAAAGCCGCCGTTTGTATTCATTTTTATGTTTTACTGTATATTTATTTTGTGTGTTTTTTTTGTTTTGGACACAATAAAGTATATAATCATTCATTCATTCAATGTATTTTGTGGAGATGCAATAAAAGTTTTATTATTATTTTTAGGCCACTAAGTCAGTGATATCGCTGCTCAAGTACTACAAGTGGAACAAGTTCTCCATACTGTACGAGGAGAGCTGGGTGACGGTAGCGCTGACGCTGGAGAACCACGCGAAGAGGAACAACATGACGGTGAACCACCAGCGCGTCGTCATCGACGGGTTCAAGTGCTGCGAGGAGAAGATGGCGTGCTGCGCGCCCGGCTTCTGGTACCAGTTCATACAGGAGACCAAGAACAGGACGCGCAGTGAGTATCTGCATAATCCCTTCTATGTCCCTTAGAGCTAGGGTTGCCATCTTCAAAATTAAAAAACTAGGACATAACTCATTAAAACACGGACTCTGGAGCCCAAAACCAACAAATATAAACCTCCCCAAATTCCAAAAAATGTAAATATTAAAAAAAAACTTAATACGGATATCAGCCGTCCGGTCCGGACGCTCCCCGGACGTCCTCAAAAGTAGGACAAATCCGGGGTAACCCGGACGTATGGCAACCCTACCTAGAGGCAACATAGTACGCCATACGAGCCAAAATATGTTACGATGAGAAATAATTAATAACATTTTTGATATATTTTATCCAGATACCTTATCATCAGTCAGTCAGTCAGTCAGTAAAGCATATAATTAAGGGTCCTCGCCTATTGCGACAGCGGTAGTAGCTTAAATATTTTGATATCGGTAATTCAAAAAGGTGGCGCCACCGTGGTGTCTTATGGCAGTATCAATAACTGATGTATTTATAAGAAAGAATAGATCGGTTTTTGAAACACGTCGTTAGTGAACAATGGCCTTAAAAATAATGGTTATAATATGTATTTTGTGGCTCAGTTGTTGAATGTGTCGGAGGAGGTCGTAGGTACGAAATCCAAAACACAATAGTTTTGCGTATAATATAATAAATATTTTATAATATAATAAATTGGTAGACCAAGCAGGAACATTACAGTAAAATCCTCTCTTAGTTACAGAAACTGCATTTTTCCCTGTTCTATATATAGATATAATATTGTGCTAAAATTAATGCAATTATCGTTTTAATTTTAACACCGCCGCACGCTTAATATAGAGTAGTAGGAAACAACTAAATTTAATTAAAGAAGTTTAAATATAGAAATTAATTTACCGGAACAGAACAGCAGTTCAAACTTCATGAGATAATTTTAAAAAAATATGTAACTGCGGCTTATAACTTAGAAAGAACTATAGAAAGAACTATAGAAAGGAAACTATATTTTTTTACTTATTTAATTATGACAAAGTACATGTTTGTAATGTGTAATATACATTTGTAAATAATAGTTTACTAGTGTCGAATATAATATTTAATCAATAGTCATAACAAACTTATCTCTAAAAGATAAGTTACTTCGGTCCACGTGATTAAAAATCCATCCATCGTCCATCTGTTTCTCGAAAAACTATTTTGGCTATGATGAACGTACGGCAGACTATTGTAAATGCCTATACACTGGCCGTCGGTCAGTCTTATTGGTTTAATACTGTTCGTATCTTTGATATTTTTATAGCACTTGTTTATGATTGGGTATAAGCATGATATTAACTAGTATTGATTAGACGATACACTATTTTAACACCTTCATAAATCGCATTGAATCGCATCGCGTTGGGGTCACCAATGTAGAGTTTAGTGTTTGAGATATAAATGAAGACATGAATGGATGAAGGTGATATGTAGCGAAATTCTGTTTTTAAATATTTTAGAATACGTCGTACTAAGTTCATTAATCTAGAATCAATGTACTTAATACATGTCCTAAAATGTTTAATGACAGTTTAAACTCAATTTTCTGGGTAATTTATACAGTTCTACAACATTTTATATAAGCATTAACCTTTTTAATTCATCTTCATTGTTTTACTAAGAAAAAATATGACGTGCAGCTATGTTGTGGTAGCTAGATCGTCATTACGACCTGGAATTTCGTGGACACTGTGTCACTAACGTGACGAATGCTGACGTAAATATGTTCCTCGAAAAGTTTATTTATTACGTAGTTTCTGTTATACCGTGCCTTTGAAGCTCCCGCACGTTAGTATTTAATTATTGCGTATAAATTACGCTATGACACTTAAGGAAAATGCATGTATTGTTAACTAGATATCAAAATATTAGTCAGCAGAACGTAAACAATCTGTGATACAGTCACATGCAATTTTTCCGGGGATAAAAAGTAGACAGTGAATATTGCACTTCACCCTTACCTCACAGCCACGGAGATCGTCTATATCTTTTATCAATCTACCTAAATATGTCATTTTGTCTATTCTTTCGTAGAAAGAAACCATTTTCCTACGGTGGTCATACTACGCGCGTTGTATGGTAATTTTACTTCCTACTAAATTGACATACAATTATTTATTTTATAACTTAAGATAAGTCACCATCTGTTCATCACCAGATAAATAAGATTCAATGTTATATGAATGATCTAAATGTATTTCAATTTATTTTGTTTTTATAAATTAATAGTTTATAGTTACTCAATCAATATTGAACAAAAGCTGAGTGGTTGTCCGTCGAATTAGGTTTCAATCTTTTAGTATAGAATGTAAGTTTAGAAGAATTAAATAAATATTATTAAAAACTTGTTAAACTGATAACGCGGAGCTACACGTGTCTATCTGTTTGTCCTTTTCTAATATCGAATGAGAGATGGAGAAGGAAACCGGGATTCGCAAGTTCTTAAACCTTCTTATTTTTTTATCTGGTCCTAATAACGTGCTCTTTAATTGATTTTACCAAACCTTATATTATTTTCTATTCCAGTATACGTGTTCCTGGGTTCGACGCCGGGCCTCATAGAGATGATGACCGCCATGGAGTCGCTGCAGCTGTTCGTGAAGGGCGAGTACATGGTGATATTCGTCGACACCATCACCTACTCGCCCAAGGAGTCCTTGAAATATTTCATTAGTAAGCATGTACTTACTATTTATTTGTTGTCACTTACATTGTAAAATATTTTTGATAAAAACAGTCGAATTAAGAACCTGCACTTTTTTTAAGGCTAATAAGAATGAAGTACCTAGACCTTTGAAAAGAGGTATTTGGCTAATGTCGACTATACAGTGTGTAAAAAGAGCAGTCACTATAACTTTGAGATACGATTATACTACCTTTCCTCATTTTGGAATTTTTTTTTGTCAAAAAGTAGAAAAATTTTTTTTACATTTCACAATTTCATATTTTTTTGCAATTTTTGTAAAAAAAATCATTTCTAGAATGAGAAAAGGTAGTATAAGTATATCACAAAGTTATAGTGAGTAGTGACTGCTCTTTTTCACCCGTTATAGAGCCTCCCCTGCATTTGATGACAAGAATTGGCTCTGTGTTTGACGAAGACGATGACAAGACCGAACTTTGCCTACAGTTTAGATTAATACTATTTCATAAATTATCAGTTTCTTTGTTTTCTCTCCTTCAGAAACGGAAGACCGTCGCAACTCGAAACCAGTATGTCCGAACACGCCGGAGTTTAAGAAGCGAGCGCAGTCGCTACTGGTGGTGGTGTCTTCCGAGCCGGAGGGCAGCTACGAGGACTTCACCAAGCGGGTACAAGACTACAACGGCAGAAAACCCTTCGAGTTCAATCTACCGGCTGTCTTTGGAAATAAATTTAATAAGGTGAGCCTTTAATTAATTTCATTTTATGAAGCATATTATAGTCTGTCCCTATTCCATGTGATATGTAGACAAAATGAAAGACCAAATAAATGTATCATTGTTATTTATATTACGCGGTGTATGGGCATTTAAATCGGAATCATTTATAGCCCATGTTGAGATTTAATTATAATCGCATTATATCGCCTCCGTGGTCTAGTGGTTCTGACATTCGCTCTCGACTCGGAGGTCGTATGGGTTCGATTCCCGCGTTGGAACAACAAATAATGTTGTTTTCAAGTTTGGTTAGGGTAATGCAGTATCACCTCATTGTCTGACAAGAAAGATGATCCATGCGTCGGATGGGCATGTAAAAAGTCGGTCCTGCGCCTGTTCTCTCGCCAGTCGTGTCGGTTTACCGTCCCACTTGGTTATGAGAGTAAAAGGATGAGAGAGTGTCTTTGTGTATTGCGGACACAGTTGGGCACTATAAAAAATAACTCCTGCGTAGCTGGCCTAGTTTCAATGAAATTGGCTACCGGGACCGAAATCGGTGAGGGGAGCTATTATTATTATAATCGCATTAAAACGGAACGGAGTTTAACATCTAAGATTTTTGTAATAAAAGAACTGTTGTTATTATTATTATTATATTTATTGTATTGTAATGCAAAAAAAAGTGAGATAGAGTATGTAAATGTGAGATGCGCACAAATGATAAAGTACTTATCAAGTAGTGTAGTACCTGTTTTTTGTTGTAAAGTGACCTATTTATTTCGTACACCACAGGAAATAATCGTAACCTTAAATTTAAAACATCGTGCTTTTTCAGTTTGTGTCAATATATGCAGCCTACCTGTACGACTCAGTGAAACTCTACGCTACTGCTCTAGATAAAATCATCAGGGAGGAGACCACATATATAAATGAAACGTTGACACGTGAAAAATTATTCGCAACATCCACTAACGGCTCGAGGATTGTTGCCAAAATGATAAAGATTACGCCCTTTAAAAGTAAGTATGCGGTCACATGTTTAGTTGTCAGACGGGCGAACATGGTGTCAATACGCGATATGTATAAGGAATGAAGGGTGGACCAACTTGTATATTTGACATGTTGAAAAATTGTTCAGCTGTAAACAGCAAATAAGAGTTGTATTAACCAACCCACCAAATAGCGCAAGCAAGCACACAATGCAGCAAGAGGAAGGATATAAAATTCGATTTTAATAGATTTGAACAAACTTTTGCTGATATTTTAAATAATTTATTTTTGTAAAAAAGCGGAATTGTGTCTTTTTTAATTTGATGTCTTTTATACTTTATGACGCTGTTTTTATTCAATCCTTCCAATTGCTACTATGGCGCTACGATAATTGCACTCATCACCAAAATTAAATATTTTATTCTGAATAAATATCTGTTTTCTTTATGTCGTGTCTATGTGATGCCTACCACCGGAACAAGCCCAGCGAGAAGAACTGGCGTGAGAAACTCGAATGTATGAATGTAAAATTGCCCTTTCAAATAAAATTATACAAAATATGCTGCAGTACTGCAAAACAGCAGAAGCTTTAATATACTGAGTTGATTCTCTTTACTTCTATCCTCCATAGCATAAAGAAAGGGTTATATATATATATATATATATATATATATTATATAATTGTACATGAATGGATGAAGGTGGGTATGTAGCGAAATTCTGATTTCGAGAATATTGAGTTCAATTTGTGACAGTTTGAACTAAATGTTGAAACACTTTAGAATCGTGACGTATAAAGTTTAAAACGAATCTAAAGATCCGTCCGTGACTAAAATCAATGTATGTAATACGTTGCTACATATCGTGAAATGTTTAAGTGACAGTTTAAACTCAATTTTCTTGGCGTTTTTTTGCGTCATATCACCTTCATCCATTTATGTCTTCAATTATTTATGTGTTCATATTGTGATACCTATTTTCAGGTGTTTCGGGGATGTCGATTCGTTTGGACGAGCGAGGTGACTCGGAGGGTAACTTTTCAGTGCTCGCCTTTAAGTTAAACAGTAATTCGTCTAACAGTTCCACAATAAACTCGGACGACGAAGTCAATTGCACATATAGCATGAAGCCCGTAGGACACTTCCAACATACTGACAACTTTAAGGAATATCCTGTAAGTATATTATACTATTCATTGAATGGTTTGTCCCTTTAAAGTTTAACTTAAAAAACCAAAAACACCGAAGTTTTCACATATTTACTTATTGTGCACACTCATCAACACTCACCGGAATACTAAAGGATCATACTTCATTATCCGATGTATTTTATAACAATTAAACAATAATATATTTAAACATCAAATGAAAAAACTTTTATAGTAAAATACGTAATTTTGACACTGCAGACTGTAGAATATAGTCTATGGATTCTTAGTCGCAAACAATATTCATTAATTTGCATTCGCATCACTTACTAGTATGTGGTTGGGTCATAGACGGGTTTGTTTACGTTTGGGTTAAAATTAAACGGTACTGCTTCAAATTTTTAAACTGTATCTATAGTAATATATGTACAAAAAAAAAAATAACCTCGACTGACTTATATTCTGCCTAAACCTGCCTTGATATGGTTACCGGTTTCCTAATTAAACATGTTTTCAATAGGAGTACAAACTGAATTCAAAAGTCCCTGTCGATTGGCCGGACAACGTGAAACCCGAAGATGAGCCGTCGTGCGGTTTCATGAACGAGAAGTGTCCCAAAGACGACTCGCAGATAACCGCGCTGGTGGTAGCGGGCACGCTAGCAGTCACGTTGTTCTGCGCGCTGGTGGTGACTGTCAGTATATACCGCAAGTGGAAGATCGAACAGGAAATAGAAGGTCTACTCTGGAAGATTGAGCCGCACGATATAGCGGACTACTTCGGCGACGGTGGGATGGTGTGGTCTCCTAGTAAGGTAATCCCTTAATAGCTTACCTTATCATATTAACAATTTAAATGTAAATTTCCGGTTGTTTGTTACGCTTTCACGAGAAAAGTACTTAACAGATTATCATGTAACTGTACAGAAGAAGGTATAGAAGTAACACTTTTTATTCCATGCGGTTGAAGCCACGGGTGAAAGCTAGTGATAATATAATAATACTCTTATATCTTGGAAATGTTTTTCGTTGCTTAGTTAAAAAGTTGCTTTACCCTTTAACTAATAAATATATTTACACGCTAGATAAGTATACATTGTGTTGTCCTTCTATCAAGTAACTTTTCTAAACATTGTGTCCTTCTAAGAAAGTTAATATCAAATTACACTACGTACGATGTACGTCTTTATGTTGACTTTTAAAACGAATGCTAAATCAGTATAATATTTTGTTACAGTTAAGTTTAGCGAGTGGAATGTCCTTGGAGAGTAGATTCTGTACGCAGATATTCACCACCACGGCTCACTACAAAGGAAACCTAGTTAGAATAAAAGAGTTGAAGTTCTCCAAGAAAAAGGTAAGGATAAGGATTTAAGGTAGATTTAAGTTAATATATCATACTAGCTAACCTGTGCCCACATCGTTGAGCATATAACTGTTTAACCTCCCCGGGACTTTCACGAATATTTCAAGACTAAAAATAGCCGAATCGGTTCAGCCGTTCTCAAGTTTTAGCGAGACTAACGAACAGCAATTTATTTTTATATATAAGACTAGCTGACCCGTACCCACTTCGTTGAGCATAGAAGGCAGTTTGTGGTGAACCGTTTAAACCTTCCCTGGACTTAAACGAATATTCCAAGACTAAAAATAGTCGAATCGGTTCAGCCGTTCTCGAGTTTTGGCGAGACTAAAGAACAGCAATTCATTTTTATATATAGGATGAAGAATCAGCCAGCCCAATACACACAGTTATAACCCACTTAGGACTTATTTTTGCTCGATGTGAAATTCTTGAGGAACCTTCACCCCAATCGAGTGACCGCCGGGTGAAACTAGTTTGGACTCCTGTCTTCCTCCTGTGCTATTGTTCGCAAATGCATCAATTGTAATTGTTAACTATTATTTTATTTATTTATACTTGTTAATAATAATAATTCGAATGTTGCTCAAGTATGCGTTGACCTTTAATGCCTCATGTGAACCGGCTAAAACTGTGTCTGTTATCTGTGCAGGACATCTCTCGCGACGTGATGAAGGAGATGCGTCTCCTGCGTGAGCTGCGGCACGACAACCTTAACTCGTTCATCGGCGCCGTGGTGGAGCCGCTGCGCGTGCTGCTGCTCACCGACTACTGCGCCAAGGGCAGCTTGTATGTGAGTGTCTGCTGTCTCTTTCACACACCAAGTCACACATCTATACTCCAATGTGTTCCAAACGTAAACAAAGCTCATGTGGGCGGCTCTAATCTGGGGTCACGGGAGTGCCCCCGTCAAGACGAGCCAAGCGAAGCGCAAGGGCACTACCTACCTTTTCTCGAAAGGTTTCGTCGTTTTTTTGAACTCTCATAACTTTGCTTTGGATGATGCTACATAGTTGAAAATTTCAACATATAATGACACCAGTAAAAACATGAAACATACAAAGTTTCAATGTTGTAGCTATTATACTTTAGATTTTATCAATGTCTAAAAACCCCAGATTTCGTCACTGACTCATTTATAGATCATCAAAATTCATAAGGTACTTCCTGACGTCCTAGTAAGCTGATATTATTTATGTAAGCTGTTATTGCTACAAAACCAACAAAAAAATTATTAAAATACAAATGCCGCCATTTTGAATCCAACATGGTGGACGGTACAAAATGGATGTTTAATATGTTTATTATATATACGGATATGATCTTTAATACATAAAAGAAATATTATATTATACAATATTATACAAGTACATAAAAAAATAAGACCTACTTTTTGTAGGACCGATAATCGGTCAGATTTTTGCTCCGTATTATTTCCAACCGACTTTATTTATTAGAGTGCGTTGCACTACAGCTGCAATCAGTATGTTCTATTTTATTCCGATTATTAATCGGTGACCGACTTTTTGTAAATGAAAAATATATCTATAAGAAAATTAGTTTTTTATCCACTTATTTGAAAAATTAGGTATTATTTATTTAGTAAGTAAAAATTTGGCAAGAATTAACAGGCAGCAAGTAGTAATTTGTTGTCATCATCAGTGTTCATAAACAAAATATTACGTCGATCACTTGAAATCGGTCCGGCTTATGCTCTCGCTGATGTTACAGTAACGCAATTATCGAGTTTAGATTTCTTATGTAAAAACCGTTCGACACTTCGATAGCGCGATTTAGGTAGCTAACAGCGCAATCTATGTTTGGAACTGTGAAACATCTAAACACACATATCAACACATTTAACAGACGGTAAGGTTATCATGATAACAATAAACGAAAATATTACACGATCAATGTATAAATAATTTTAGTGTTTAATCTTATGACTATTAACATAATAATAATATGATTTATAACACGTCACGTCATGACGTTTAAAGATGGCCATAATAATCAAAAGAAAACCTTATAGCTATTTTTCAAAAATAAAAATAAATACATTTTTTTCCTTCAAAAATGCTAAGTTGCACTTAGGTGAATGCACTTAGCATAAGTTTATAAGAGCCGTACAAGAATACCTCTAGTGACCAACAGATGGCGGTGACCGTCGTCTACATACAATATTATTATAGACTTACTGTATTATTTTAATAAGTATCAACATGCTTTATTAAAGGCAATCTCCCTCGTATAAGTAATTCTCAAATTCTCGAATTATTAGTGTTGAATTTATACTAGTGGCATCCTAGAATATATTATCCAAATAAGAAGTTTCACTCCAGCAATAAAATAATGTATATTTTATAATTTATATTTATATATAATATAATTATAATATAATAATATAACAAATAAAGAAATACGGATAAGGTATTTAATTGAAAATCCGGCTCTACCTCTTAAAAATTGCGGTGAAAGTTTATTAAGTACACGGTATAATATTGACGGTGACATCAGTCGACGTCACTAGGCGTCACTAGGCTAAGGCGCTGACTGTTCTATTATAGTAAAGTAAAGGCCAGGGGTCAAAATAGTTTATCTTTAAATTAAAAAAAGTCCATTAACCAGCTTACAAAAATAAATGAAATCCCAACAAAAACATTTTCATGTAAAAATGTTGTCAAGGCGAGCCTACACAGCTTACCCTGTGAAAAAGTTATCAGATATCGTATAAAACCAAGCTCTTCACTACACCTTAATCAAAATCTATCAAAAAGTGGTTAGATCTCATGTAGAACCAAAATTCTTGATCTATGCGCCCTTACTTCACCAGGCTTAACTTCACTTACGCTATATTGCAGTTAAAACGTGATACTTGACCGTTTTGCTACCGTTACGAACATTTCATACGAATTCATTAATCGTGTGCGAAATAAAACGGCCAAGCATCACGTTTTAACTGCAATGTAGCGTAAGTGAAGTTAAGCCTGGTGAAGTAAGGGCGCATAGATCAAGAATTTTGGTTCTACATGAGATCTAACCACTTTTTGATAGATTTTGATTAAGGTGTAGTGAAGAGCTTGGTTTTATACGATATCTGATAACTTTTTCACAGGGTAAGCTGTGTAGGCTCGCCTTGACAACATTTTTACATGAAAATGTTTTTGTTGGGATGCTCTTATTCACCGTGCATGTAAGTAATTCGATAGTAGTGACTCATACCACAAATTTAAACATAAATAACAAAAATATGTTGCTGTACATAGTAGTAACTAGTATATCGGAATGTGATACTAAGCTTAGATTAATATCTATAGCATAGACACGAGGCTGCATGTGTGTCCAGCGCTTTGAATTTGTTACATAATATGATAACAATTAAAATTATGTCCAAAGTCCAACTTCGTAAAATTTACTTCAGTTGGACTCCGAATGCTTCTAAAAAGTTGGAAACTTGTTTCAAACTTTAGAAAATGACGAAAGGAAAAAGACATTTATTGCTCTTTTACTCTCATCGGTTTTTGTCTATGATGTTTTTCGGGAAGGTACTAAACACAAATTATAAATTAAATAGTAAAGTTTAACTTTATTGTTGCAGGATATAATTGAGAACGAGGATATAAAATTGGATAATATGTTTGTGTCGTCGCTTATGCATGATCTCATTAAGGTAAGTTTTTGTTAGGTTTAGTTTTTTTTTGTAATTTTCATTATATAATAATATATTATCTTCAATAAAAGTTTAAACCTATGATATTCACAATTAATGAAAGTTTCATATTTCAGGGTATGGTTTTTATTCATAGTTCACCACTGATCTTTCACGGTAATCTCAAGTCCTCGAACTGTGTCGTCACATCCAGGTGGATGCTACAGGTAAATATTATAATAATATTCATTTTTAGACTTACAAAAAAAGGATGGGGTTATATGTTAGTCTGCATGTATTTAAAGTGTCGTTTGTAATGTAAATTTGCTATATTATGTATGTTTTCTTAATATTACAGGTAACTGATTTTGGCCTACACGAGTTAAGATATAGTGCGGAAAACGATTCAGTGGGTGATCATCAATATTATAGAGGTAAGAAAATATACCTTATTTAAAATACATACGGCCGAATACTGAAACTATTGTTAAATTAAGTAGTCATATGCTGTCCTTGTCATACTCCAGATAGTGACAGCCAGTGAGTAAAAGGGTTCATTTGCTCATTACTTATTTTTATTCGTAGGTCTGTTATGGAAATCTCCAGAACTGTTACGTCAGTTGGACGACCCTAACGGCACAGTCGGCGGGACGCAGAAGGGAGACGTCTATGCGTTTGGCATAATACTCTACGAAATTATCGCTAGAAAAGGCCCCTTTGGTGCCAGTACTTTAGAACCCAAAGGTAAATCCTTATCATTAGTTAAAGCTATGACATTTTTTGTTTTGCGGTCATTCCTCGCTTGTCCCAGGCACTACCACCACCAGGAACCACCAGGAACTGTATAAATCATCAAATAACGAATGAAAGGCCTACTTTTTACATATTTATCGGTGATGCAATATCACGATATTTATGTATGTCTGTATAATGGTTTGGCACGCGCTGCAGTCTAACCGGCTCGATGATTTTAGCTTGAGAGGTGTCGCGTTAGATTCGTGTTTAATGTGAGAGTAAGACTGAGAATGTCAAAAGGTAAGGTTTGTGTTTCGAAAAATCGGTCTGAGCGGTACCTCGACAAATCTAGTATCCGAGTTAAACCCTTCTCGATAATACAACAACACTTACAACGCAGAGATAGTGGAGCGCGTGAAGCGGTGCCGGCCGGGCGCGGAGCCCTACCGGCCGGACGCGGGCGCGCTGGCGGCGGACGAGCCCATGCTGGCCATCCTGCGGGACTGCTGGCTGGAGGACCCCGCCGCGCGCCCCGACTTTCCCACCATCCGCGCGCGCCTCAAGAAAGTCAAGTCCGGCAAGTGAGTGAACACTTTTTATAGAGATAGTTGAGTAGGGCTCCTTTTCTAGCGAGGATGCGTTGATTGAAATGTGTTGTAATAAGCGCTTTGCTAAGCGGGGGTAAATGAAGCGATTCTATTGGTTCTTGAAAAAGACGGTCCTCGCAATTCATCTTTGCTATGTTTAATGCATCCGCGGTGACGATAGAAGATAGAAGGGGCCACCGGGACATGTTAGACTCGGTATGGGCAGGGTGGCTCTCTACCCGCTGTTGGCAGGGCCACGGGAAACGTTGGATACACAGCAGCGATCCTACCAGCGCGTAAATGTCCTGAGCACTGACTATCGCACCTCGAATGTCGGTTCGTTTGTCAGTCTGTCCCGCTTGCATGCATAAGAAGACTGACGTCAATCGAACACATATTTGAAGTACGGTAATCGGGACCTTCAAGGCCAGTTCTCGTAATTATTTTCAATATAATGTCGTTTCGGTTGGCGCATTCGTACATGTGACACATCGTGCATGTGCGAGCGGGACACCGTGTCAAGCCAAACGGAATTATACACAATAATTACGTGGGTGGACCACAGGTTACTGGTATTTGTATAAAAAATTTCAATAAATTAATACCATTTAGCACAAAAATATTAATATATAACATGAAAAACAACTTACGTACGTCATAATATGTACTTATGTTCCTTGCTAATGTTATAAAACTTTATGTCTTCAAATTACTTACCAACGATTAAATCGACCGCGAATTTTAAATGGGGACAACTTCTTCGATATTTATTGTTGTAATTATTGTATTTGTAATAAACGTTTTGCTTCTTTTGGTTTTCGAAATTTAATTATATGCTAAGGAGATCGTAGTGGTTTATATATAAAAATGCCAAGCAATAATGGCGGGGATACTTTCCTTGAATGCACTAAATCTAGATTGTATCCAGGGGTTTTAAAGAAACCATGACCTGAGACATATAAAAGCAACGACAATCGTGACTTTCGTCAAGTCGTGCCAAGTCGAAGTTAAGTCCACACCTATGCAGATATGGAACCAGTAGCAGCGTTTGTGTACATAAATACAATTCTTAAGCATGAAATTAACAAGATTAAAATTTATTTGACTAACAACTTATATATTTTTTTATATTATAAAATATTTAAGGTGTCGTCGCACTTATTGTAATATCCTCAAATAAAAATGTGTCTAACATGTACTTAAAAGTCTAACATAATACAAGTAATAACGATTTCTGCTACTAAGATTTTAAAACGTAATTGTCAGAATTGAAATAGTACTTTATTTCTATGGTTCTTACCAAAGATAAAACGAGTTATTTTAATTCTGAAAAAAATACTAGTACACTTCCTACAAAATCTAATACAATGTGAAGATTTGGGGTAGAATACTCTCAGAATCTAATTAAAGTATTTTGTAAAATATATTGAACTTATCTAAGCATGAAATTGTAATAACCATTACAAATAACAATTGCTATAATCATCATACCTACGTATTAAAGATAAAAATAAATATTTTGTGTAATATTTGTATTTACATGAGTCACTTAAAAGTTAAAACTAATTACTTACAATTAGCATATATTTATTTTCACAGCTTCATTAAGCTCAAGACTTACATTAATTTTTAATTAACATAACTCATTAACCACATTAAAAACGGATTTAAAATAAGTGTTATGAGAATATTTAGTAAAAAATGTTGTACATTTTTCAGCATAGCCTTTTATCGATAATAATTTGCCAATAAATGTACTTACAAGTTGTATTGTTTCATCAACCTTGTTAAGTTTTGCTACAGATTAAAGTACACATGAGACAAATCTAGAACAGACACCGTAAAATCACACCATTTAATAAATAAAGTGCGAATTCAAATACACTTATTTTATAATGGTTTTCTTTAAAGGTTTTTTTATATTTATTTTATAAAGGTTAATTTTATATTTATTTCAGGTCGAGAAACATAATGGATCAAATGATGGATATGATGGAGAAGTATGCGAATAATTTGGAGGAACTAGTCAAAGAGAGAACAAGGCTTTTAGATGATGAGAAGCAGAAGACGGAGGATTTGCTGCACAGAATGTTACCAAAGTAAGTATTGGCCGTTCACCGCGTCCGTTGTGTCCAAATCAACAGTATGTCTTCGACATAAGACCTAATATCATTCATTTGGTACGGCTTAATTAATTATTGTATGTTTCATGTCTTAACATATAGCTGCTTCACAACTCACCATATGATGTTTCGTTGCCTGAACATACGTGTGCGTTACAACTGCTCCGCCACGGTAGAAATATGATGAAAATGTTCGCCCAAAATTTAGGCGAAATTTGACAAAATCGAAGGGTCCAAACCAAAAATTTGTCGAAGTAGAAACAAAGAAGTTATAAAGGTTTTAAGTTGGCCGCGCCAACGTAACGTCCACGATGGCGCGGCCATGGAAATCTCAGGAACTACGTGGGTTAGAGATCTAATTCTTTTTCTAGTATGAAGATTGAATTTGGCGAAAATTGTCGAAAAAGAAATTATAAACTAGAAATCGATATTTTAAGAGATATTTACCTCAGAAGCCGTGGCGGCGCAGACGTGCACTTCGTGTTTCTTTAATGTTGATTATTTATTTATATCATAAGACTTAGTATAAAAAACTGATACAGAAAGTAAGGGCTTAATTTGTCGAAACTAATGAAAGCAATAAATACGACGAAATGTTATTTAAACAGACAAATCGGACCGAAACAAAAAATTACATGGCCGCGCCAACGTAACGCTTCTTTGTACGCTGATATCTCATTACCTGTAATTGCTAGGATTTCGGTTTTTATATCCATTTATTCGGCACATTAACCTGATTAGAATGGCATATCGTTTTACCCTCAGAATGGTTTTCAACGCGTGTAATCTCCAAAAATGTGCTCTCTCATACAATGTTTGAGTAGGGTAACCATAACTTCGATTTTTATTTGAGAATACTTTTTACTCTACTAGACGAAAATGTGTCTATTTCCTAAATAATGCCAAGAAATGGAATTATTACTATTAAATATTTCACACTTAAACGTAAGTATGTAGTTAGTACCTATGCCCGTAAGCGGTCAGTTGTAGATACTCGTATGATGATAATATTATGTTAGGTAAGTATACTGTACCTAGGCAGGCTACTTAATATTATGGGTTTCTTGCCCTTGAAATTAAGTACATACCTACTTATCTACGACAAGTATCCTCATTCCCTCAGCAAAGCAAGCGTTACGCCGGTTTTCATAGAGACCCGTGGCCGTGGTTAAGACCCGCTATTGGAATTAATATTATTGCAACGGCAGATGAATAATATGCTTTTTCAAGAAGGCACTTTTTTACCGTATTTCGGTGTGAAGTGACGCTTAGATTTTATTAGCGAGTCCGACTTTGACTATTTTTGTACTTATGCATTTTTAGTCATCTATCTAATATTTACATTCTTGTTTCAGCCTTTTTAGATCTAGATTTTATTTCATATATTTCTGTTTCCATGATGTTTATAAAAGAACTAGCTATGCCCGCGACTTCGTACGCGTGTAAAAGTGATTTTATTAGAAGTTTATGAACACTGTCGTTGGGGTATTTATATACTTAACTAATATATAGTAATGCTTCTTTATACATGGTCTCTCGGAGGCCGATAAAGTAATAATAATAGTTTCAAATAATGGCTCAGACATGCCATAATAAGACATAGGATTAACCCCAATAGACGTAACTATATGTTGAATATTCAAACAACTATTCAGCATCAAATAGTGCAAAGAACATCAGCATGACTGCAAAGCAATGGAGCAAGTCACGTGCACGAAAATGGATACATCTACAAATTTGCAAAAATATTTCTACGTTCATATTTCAAAAATATCTTCACAATATTGTATTCAAATGCCTGTAATTATCTAGCAAAATTATAAATACATTATTTTCATAATGAAGTAAACAACAAAATTTCAGTAAATAGTATACAGGGTGTGAAAAGAGCAGTCACTATAACTTCATGGGGTAATAACCAGGCAAGAGATTTATCCATTGGTACTAGTCATTTGCTTTTAATCCACTGTTTTAAAAAATTTCAATAGTCAATGTACAACGTGCACAACACAGCGATCAGCTGATTACGCTGAGAGGTCAATAGCACGCGTAAGACGTTCATTACGTACTAGGGCAAAAAATATTAAATTTGAGAATTTAATGCAGAACGTTGTTTCAAACAGTTCAGCCTTGCGACTAGAAATAATAAATTGCAAAAAATTTTTTTTTTTCAAAAAATAAATATTGAAAGAACTTCATTTCTAGAATAAGAAAAGGTCCATTAATCATATCCCAAAGTTATAGTGACTGCTCTTTTTACACCCTGTATAGCTTATCGTGATGTTGCTTTAGTGTTCCGTAATAAAATGAAAGGTTGCGTTTCCACTGACGCGTAGCAGGGCCTAGAGGAGCTTGCGGTGCCCGAATTGACCAATCACTATGCTCGAAATCTCCGCTCCGTTTCCACGGAAACACTCTCTCTTCCTTTTACTCTCATAACCCAGTGGGACGGTAAACCGACACGACTGGCGAGAGAACAGGCGCAAGACCGACTTGTTACATGCCCATCCGACGCATGGATCATCTTGTCAGACAATCCGATCAGTCTGCATTGTCCTAACCAAACTTGAAAACAATTTTTTTTTTCCAACGCGAGAATCGAACCCACGACCACGGAGGCGATATTATAAAACATATTGTAATGCGTACAGGTACATGAGGTCTATACACAACAGGTACATGGGGTCTATACACATGAGGACCACATTTTGTGGGTACCACCACAAAAAACTTATAGAGGTAGACCGCTGACAGGGTGAGCTGTCATCAGCTTCACCCTTGCTGTGATCATCATTAGACAAGTGGCAGGTGTCACATAGAGTTGCACTTGAAAGCGTAGGCTCCAGAGCATGACAAACAATAATTCGACGATCTCCGTAGCGGTGGTTGAGCGCGTTGGTGCTCGGGCGGGTCGCAGGTTCGAATCCCGCCGAAGGAACAAAAAGTGTTCTGTGTTAGTGGGTCATGGATGTGTATTAATATACTAAAAATCATAAATATGTTTATAGTATTAAATTATTGAATATATCTTAAGGGAGGCCATTTTGAAGAAGAAGAAGAATATATTTCCGTTGTCTGGTACCTGCAACACAAGTTCTTCGAATACTTGACACGAGGCTAGATTGACGTGGTTTGAAGCGTCCACATATATTATTATTATTATTATATTTATATTATACATAAAAATGAATTGCTCTTCGTTAGTCTCGCGTTTTAACTCGAACATTCGTGGAAGTCCAGGGAAGGTTTAAACGGTTTGTATGCTCAACGAAGTGGGAACGGGTCAGCTAGTTATATTAATATAATAATACATACAACCATACTTTCAAAAAATATAACCATCATTCTGGTGCTTCGGGTAATTTTTTACCCGAAGCACCAGAATGAAAAGATGGTTATATTTTTTAAGCGCACTGTCCAAACATTTAAATATTTCATTTTTAACCGATACCTATTTTTCGACCTTAAAAGTAACATTTGATATCTAACAGCGAATAGTTGGAGCATTTTGCATACGCAAATACAATTGGAATAACACCAATTGAAAAATAATTGGAAAATGCACGCCGCCATGCTGGCGTTGAGTTTTAGAAATGAATACAAAATATTAGCGTTTCATCATCATCAGCTTGGCCCACGGTGACTGTAGTCGCGCTCGACAGCATCGCTACTAACGACAGAGAAATGGTGGGAGACAAAAAGTCGGCCAACTTTTTATCGGTGAAAAATAAACTATAACGCATACGTCATACTTAAATTCAGATATATAATATGGAGGAAAAATCTGCCCGATTATCTAACCCACAGAAAAAGTCGGTGGCCGACTTTTTGTAGGTAAGAAATAGGACTGCAACGCTCACGTATACAAAAATTCGGTCAAAAATAATATGGAGGAAAAATCGGCCCGATTATCGGACCTACAAAAAAGTCGGTGACCGACTTTTAGTAGGTAAGAAATAAAGCTGCAACCCTCACGTCATACAAAAATTCGGTCAGAATTAATATATATTTTTTCTCCTTTAATATTTTTTTTTCAAATATGTATCTTCAATGTAGACACGACTCCTCTACAGATATATTATTTTATGTATAGCTTTTACCCGCAGCTTCGCCCGCGTGGAATTATGATTGTGGCAAAAACTTTACCAAATAACATTACGGGTACAGTACCAATTATAGGTGTAGTGGTGTAGGTAATGTTGTAATAACTTAATATTCCTACGTTCGTTGCGTTTTGGTGCGAAACCCTTCGATATTCAAATAAGTACACTATATTGTTGAACGAAGGCGAAACCGTTTGAATAAAATTTGGTGCGTACTTTTTTCATTTTAACATTATTTCTTAAGACATTAATATAAACTGTATGGTTTAAACAGCAATTGTTACGTGTATGAAATGCTTAATAGCGACATCTATACGCAACACGTTTTAATATTATTGACACTTGTCTTTTTAATAAAATCATGTTAGTTACTTATTTAATGTTCTAATCTACTTTAGTGCCACGTTTTGTAGCTTCGCGTCACTATAATATGTAAATAGTACTGTAAGCGATGCCCCCGCGCGCCCCACCCGAACCGTTCGTCCGCAGTTCGCGCGCGAAATTCATCGACTTGCTTCAAAGTTGTCGTCACTGCTCGGCTCCTATGTATCGTATCGTTATGTTATATATCATATAACCTGCCTAGGAATATGGTCTACAATCGAACCAAGTTTGGTTAAAATCTCTTACGTGGTTTTTGATCCATGCGTGCACATACAGACAGAAATACAGACAAAAAATATAGATGTGTGTATAAAAGAATTATAACCCGTCATCGCAAAAACGGATAAAGGGCAAGAAACGCATAATATTAAGTAGCCTGCCTAGGTACAGTATACTTACCTAACATAATATTATCATCATACGAGTATCTACAACTGACCGCTTACGGGCATAGGTACTAACTACATACTTACGTTTAAGTGTGAAATATTTAATAGTAATAATTCCATTTGTTGGCATTATTTAGGAAATAGACACATTTTCGTCTAGTAGAGTAAAAAGTATTCTCAAATAAAAATCGAAATTATGGTTACCCTACTCAAACATTGTATGAGAGAGCACATATTTGGAGATTACACGCGTTAAAAACCATTCTGAGGGTAAAACGATATGCCATTCTAATCAGGTTAATGTGCCGAATAAATGGATATAAAAACCGAAATCCTAGCAATTACAGGTAATGAGATATCAGCGTACAAAGAAGCGTTACGTTGGCGCGGCCATGTAATTTTTTGTTTGGGTCCGATTTGTCTGTTTAAATAACATTTCGTCGTATTTATTGCTTTCATTAGTTTCGACAAATTAAGCCCTTACTTCCTGTATCAGTTTTTTATACTAAGTCTTATGATATAAATAAATAATCAACATTAAAGAAACACGAAGTGCACGTCTGCGCCGCCACGGCTTCTGAGGTAAATATCTCTTAAAATATCGATTTCTAGTTTATAATTTCTTTTTCGACAATTTTCGCCAAATTCAATCTTCATACTAGAAAAAACTTCTTTGTTTCTACTTCGACAAATTTTTGGTTTGGACCCTTCGATTTTGTCAAATTTCGCCTAAATTTTGGGCGAACATTTTCATCATATTTCTACCGTGGCGGAGCAGTTGTGACGCACACGAACATACGACTATTAAAATGATTGTGCCTGTACCTGTATTCATTAAAATGGTATATGATGGTGGTTAATATCAAATTGTTGTCAATAAAACGACGCCCCCGACACTATTGAATTTGAAAGAAGACCCGATGCAGATTATGTTTAAAGGGTGCATGGTACATGTTGTAAATTAGTTAGAAATAAGCGAAGTAAGTGTCGATGTTACTAATATCTCGATGTAACAGTTTGATGTTCCAATGTAAATGTAAGCACTGTCGAGGAAGACGCAAATACAACAAGCGGCATCTGGCTGACTGCAGCGGTGTGCACTGGTTTACATTTAGTCCAGTCTTGTCGGTCAGATTCACTCAATGTAAAACAAACAGATCAGGAAAATTTTATCCTCATATTCGATGCCACCAAGTTTTTATTCGAACCGAAAGTGAATTTAATTTTAGCATATCGATGAATTTAAACACTAGTATTAAGATTGTTGTTGATTATAAATATTGAAAAATGCAGGCTGCGACATTTAAAAGGTTATAGAAATATATTACATTCTTGAATGACAAAATATATTATATTATACAGCGATAGTGGAATATTAAAATTAATTAATGATTATATACGAAATATAAATTTAGGTAAAATAAGGTCATATTAATGTAGGTAAAATAGACTCGTTAGTGGGGGTGAGAGTACAAGGATTTGAGTGATCCATAGACGCGGACTCGATGTAAAACAGTGGTACATGTATCAAAAAGGAGAAATGTAATTATATTCACTTTGTTGTACTTGTGTTCTTTTCCAGATGTGGGGGTTGAATCCATTATAGAAATGTCGTGAAAATGTTATGAGGTAATTAACTCTCTACTGGTGATTGTAGAATAATCCTGTCTTTGCTGTAGGTGCCGGCGCGTCGCTCGGACGATGCGACGTGCGGCTCAGTTTTTTTAACAGAGTAACGTAGCGCTTGCTTGGGGAATGTGATCTAACTCGGCGCATTGCGGTTGGTGTTGGACTGTTTGTCGCTTACACGCGGTTTGAGTATTTAGATGTAGTCTGTACATAGTTTTGTCTTATCGGTTCACCGAAGCATGTCGATCGTAAATGTCACCTAATTGTTTTGTTTACAGGTTTTATTATTTTATTACTTTTAACTTTACTACTTCGAGTGAGTCTCGCAATGGCAACAGTGAGTTTGTCATTTCATATACGATATAAGCTTTTTTATGAATATTACGAATACAGTTCCACGGTACTTTTTTATTGTAGATAGATAGCATGGTAGTGTAACTAGACTACATACTATATTGTTAGTTTCAAATTTTTGACGCTAAGGCAGCTTTTCCACTAGTAATTAGCGAGGATGCGTTGCGAGGAATATGTTTTTTAGAACCAATATAATCGCTTTGCTGAGCGGGGCTAGGTAATTGAAGCGAGTGGGTCTTGAAAAACACATTCCTGGCATCGCATCGCCGGGGGAAAAGCCGCCTAAGGCCTCAGCCTCGAATTTTGCGGGCAGCGGGGCGGGAGCCGCGGCGGCGTGGGCGGTACTCGTTACCCGTTCCCGCGCCGCTGTTTTGAGAACCAGTCCATTTGATTTTAAGCAAAAGATCCTGCCGCTCCCGCGCCGCCGCCGTTCCCGCCCCGCTGCCAACAAAATTCGAGGCTGAGGCCTTATATGGCTTTACCTGAGCGACGTGACTGACTCTGTCATTGTTGCAGGTCCGTAGCGCACCGGCTGACGACGGGCGAGGGCGTGGAGCCAGAGTCGTTCGACTCGGTGACGATATACTTCAGCGACATCGTGGGCTTCACCGCCATGTCGGCGGTCAGCACGCCGCTGCAGGTGGTCAACTTCCTCAACGACCTGTACACGGTGTTCGACAGGATCATCAGAGGCTACGACGTGTATAAAGTGGAGACGATAGGCGACGCGTATATGGTGGTATGTGGCCTAATTTGTTTATATTGTACTAGCTGACCGTGCCCACTTCGTTGAGCATACATACAGTTTGTGATGAAATTCAATTACATTGTATTTTCCATATTTTCTCACCGTACGAACCTTGCCTGGACTTCCACGAATAGTTCAAGCCTAAAAATAGCTGAATCGGTTCAGCCGTTCGAGATTTAGCGAGACTAACGAACAGCTATTTATTTTTATATATATAGATTGGGCCTTAACCCACTAGCGGTTTGCGAGTGTTGGCGGAACGGGCGGGACACGTAGTTTTATTTACTGTGACAAAAAGTACAAGTTTGATGTCCGTCTGTCCAAAATTTCTAAATATATCGTATTACATATTAGTATAAAGCTGTAGCATTTTTACATCCCCGAGATTACTGGTCTCTCTACTGCTGGTCCTGCTAGAAATACTGGTCCGCTATTTTGAAAAAATCTTACAGTGTTGGATAGCCCATTTGCGAGGAAGGTCAGAACACAAAGAATGTTTGATAATTTTGTGTTTTATTCCACTATTTCAAGCGGACGAGTCCATGGGCACAGATAATAATATCAATGGCGTGGTATTATTTCAGGTGTCCGGTCTACCAATTAGGAATAAAGACAGGCACGTCGGTGAGATCGCATCGATGGCGTTGGAGCTGCTAGACGCGGTGAAGTCACACAAAATATCGCACCGACCGAACGAAACACTCAAATTGAGAATCGGAATACATACCGGTAATTTTTTTTTTGTTTTTAATTTTTCCGCTTGTTGCCACAGGTTTAAGTAAACACACCAACAATATTGTAAATTAATGTGTTTTGTGCATTTAAATAAATAAATAATATACATATTGTGGTGTTGGATTTTAGCTACAGCCTACATCTACAGTTTCATTGTGGCGGTGTGGTACACATTTTTTTATCTATATAATTTAAGACATAAGTGGATGAGGGCTAGGTGGCAAAAAAATTTACCCAGAAAATTGAGGTTAAACTGCCACTTAAACATTTTACGATATGTAGTAACGTTAAGTACATTAAGTTCATTGATTCTAGACACGGACCTTTAGTATTATTAATGTACTTAATACGTTACGACGTATTCTATTCTAAAATGTTTAAGTGACAGTTTGAACCCAATTTTCTCGAAATCAGAATTTTGCTACATATCACCTTCATCCATTCATCTCTTCCATTACATTACGTTGTGAACTTTGTTGACCTTTCAAAGGGATATTTTGTTTTTATTTTGAATAAAATTTGCTTACAGGCGCGGTGGTGGCGGGCGTGGTGGGTCTGACGATGCCGCGCTACTGTCTGTTCGGGGACACGGTGAACACGGCCTCGCGGATGGAGTCCAACGGCGAGCCGCTGCGTATACACATCTCGCCCAGCTGCAAGCACGCGCTCGACAAGATCGGCGGTTACATCGTCGAGCCCCGGGGAACTATACCCATAAAGGGCAAAGGGGATGTGCGTATACTGAGGCCTTACTCTCCAACTCCTCTGATTCGATTTTGATTCAGATTCGATCGTCGCGTATTACCCAATAAATTGACGTTTGTTTCTTTTGATTCTCAGTCGATTGTGATGGTCGATAGTTCAAAAAGTAACAATCTAACGATTATCTTTATCCTGGTTAGTTTCATAGCAATCCACCATATAAAACACCAAAAGACTCTGAGATCGAACTGATTTGATTCTCGATTGTGTCGGAAGTAAGCCTGCTGTTTAGGTTTCTTACGACTAACGATTTGAACTTTTATAAGAATAATTTTGGCCATCAAGATAGGGGCAAAGATACAATATATGGTGAATCTGTACAGGTTTTTCTGTATTCCGAAGTGTTTATTATTTCTTGAAGTGTTTTATAAGGTACTGAATTAATAAATATGTAATTTTCTTTCAGCTACAAACGTACTGGTTGGTTGGTGCGACCGAGAAAGCGATACAGAAGCGATTCGTGGAGAGTGAGGAGCGACCTCTATTCTGTCGACCGCGCAGGAGCCCGCGACTCACAGATTCCAGACACCCATCTATTTCAGGTCTGTTTAAGTTTGATGCTTGATACTTGTAATAAATACAATATTAGAGTTTAGATAATAGTATTTGATATGTCTAGGTTCATTTGGTATATAAAAATATACAAACACACTTTATAAATAGCGGATAAAATCCTTGCTTACTTCCTTACATATATCATGAAAAAACAAGGGTTTGGACCTCCAAGGGCATCACTGGGATGGGATATTTAAAAATACCAAAATACAGTACCATCACTACCTTATACCTCGGTGAAAAATCGCCTAAAGAAAGTGGTCAGACATTCTGACGTGAGGTCTTACCACTATTTTGGTACTTCGATCCTACATAATTAATTTTAATTAAATATCAAATTGCAAAAACGTGCTACAGCGTTTTGGTATTTTCTAAATATTAAATACCTAAAATAGTCTAGGTGTTTGAAAGCTTTCGACCATCGATTGTCGTTTAATTTTTCATGTAATTTATTTTAGAGTTGAAATCGGAGGGTCGGTCCGGCAGCGGCGGTGTGCGGCAGCGGCTGCACAGTGGCGCGTCTCTGCCTGCGCAAGGTTATCCGTACATGGCTGTGAGCGCCGCGCCGCTTAAGAACGCTTTGCCCAGGTGTGTTTTTTTATATAGTTTGTAGAAAGATGACAATCCCATAGTTAGGAGTGAGTTGTATAAGAATCGTAATAAGGTACTGCTTCGAGGTGACGTGATCACCAGCAATTTAAGAGATTACCAGTAGATAATAATTTGTTCTAATAGAAAGCCGTGGTGATTTTGAGTTATTTTTATTATATTATAACTCGATTTCCACCGGCAGCACCCAAATATAAATATATAAAATTAGGGTACCTTTAAATGTCTTTGGCTATAACTCTTGGACCATAACGATGTTCTTTTTCCAGTACTTGTGGTTAATCAATGTTGATCAAGAACAATCGTTTCTGCAATTATATGTGAGCACACACTGGATCAACATCGCCATTGACAAACCAGTAACCGCACATACTTGCAAAGGAACTGCAGTTGTCGTCCAAAGATGATACGAACGACAAGAAATTAAAACTACACTAATTTTATTTTTAATAGATAAGACGCCTGGGTGCTGCCATATATATATATGGGATCCAGAAATAAATTAATTTACAAACACCGTGCCTTCAAAATACTGTTAGTAAATTCTGCGTAGATTGAAACACAATGATAATAATCGAAGAATTTTCGGCTAGTTTGAACCACTTCAACATAATATAGGCCACCGGTCTCCCGTGACCACGGTTGTCGAAAAGTAGTCGTTTACACACGGCACCGTCTCGCGCAGCGGTACGCGGTACCGTGTGAATCGCCTTTAAATTATCAATAAATAATATTTTCGAATGAACAAAAAATAAAATATATTATGTATTATTGCAGAAACACGTTGCGGTCTATCGCGTCAGTGACTGCGTGCGAGGCGGCGGGCGAGGGCGGGTGCGAGCTGCGGGCGGCGCGCTCGCTGGACGCGCTAGCGGGCGCGCGCATGCGCCGTCAGCACACCTCGCGCTCGCTCGACGTCGACGTGCCTATCTCCATCGTCTACGGGCCGATATTCAACGGTAACGCGCTCGGCCACCTCGCGGACGACCTGCCGCGGACCGACGAGGACAGCCCGCTCCTGCGCAAGTCCAGCCTCTGCAACAAGTTCGACCGCAGCCGCCGGAAAGTGCCCGAATCAGAGTACATCGAGTACAAAAAGTGGCACTCGCTCGAGAACGTGGTGGACCAGAAGGGCGACCTCGCCAAGAACACGCGGTTCGCGATCCGGTCGTGGCTGCTCGGGATATTCGGCGCCGGCACGCGCAGCAGCAACGCCTCGCTGCGCCGCGCGCCGCAGCTGCTCGACCGCGAGTCCGCCGTATGAGCCCTATAGTACCCCTAATCCTCGT
This sequence comes from Celastrina argiolus, assembly GCA_905187575.2. NCBI lineage: Eukaryota > Metazoa > Arthropoda > Insecta > Lepidoptera > Lycaenidae > Celastrina > Celastrina argiolus. The sequence goes on from LR994587.1 coordinate 11,570,843, forward strand.
GTAAACTGAACGATCTTATATTTTTAAATGTATATTAGATTATGTATATGTATATGAAATGCCGCTGTAAATACTTTAAATGTAAGTAAAACGATGTTACCGTAAATTGTGAAATAAGAGTTTAATGTTATTAAATAATTTCTATTGAACGGAGTCTCTTAATAATACTGACATAGATCACTTCGATTAACTAATGAACCGTCGTCCGACGAAATAAACACATTTCAGTCTCTTGCAATAAATTAAGTACGAGGAAGCGCCCGCTCGGCATCCCTCGAAAGCACCGAAATTTCGGTACGTTTGAGAGTAGAAGGCGAGTGAGGCTCAAAATAGACTGAAGTGGTAGCGGTGGCGCGCGATTGAAGCGGTCGCTTAGCACGAGGCAAGCCAGCCGCTGCCATTTCTGTGCGATTTAAGCCTTAGTGGGAATGGATACTGGCCTTACGACGAGGGATGCCGAGGTGCCGAGCGGAGTTATGACTAGGGGCGGGCGTCGGCCAGCAGCGGCACGGCGGCAGGGTCGCGCGGTCGCGGCGGCACCACCAGGCACACGGCGGACGTGTGCTCGATGACAGGGCACGACACGCTCGTGTGCTCCAGCAGGCTCGGCGCCTCCAGCAGGTCGCCGGCCGCGCGCCCCTCGCTCACCTGCTGCAGGACAACTTTTATTAGGCTCTAATGCACCCGTACCACCAAGCCATCCTGCGGCTATGTCGTGAAAATATAAGCAACTGTATACACCTCTCGCTGCGGTGGGGCCGCTTTAAATTAAATTGTTGTACAGTTGCTTATAATTACATGATGTAGCGGCCGGGCCGCTCGGTCACGCCTTACTACGCGTCCTTAGACGTTAAAATAAATATTGAATAGTGTATGAAATAAACACACTGTAAGTAGACTCGATAAATACTAAATGAAGCTAAGTGCTATGTCAACTGTGAAGTCAGCAATTTTTTTGTTGTACGGTCGTGAAATAATTTGATTGCTATTTTTTAATTTACTAGCACATCGAAGGGAATAACTTACTTCCATGTATTCATCGCTGCGGTGGTGAAAAACGCTATCGACGTGAGATTCTAGATGGTTGCCCGTAGCAAACCGTAGCTTCTTTGGAGATTCTAAACTGCAACATCTGTAAAAAAATTGACTTCAATAAAAATAATGTTGCAAATACTTAAACGTTTGAGCAAATTATTTTTGAGAAATTAAGAACATAACGTATTTAATTTACGGCGGCCATACACCGCTTCGTGACCATTCACATTACATTGCATTTACTTCGCATTTCGGTATAAGATTATATATAGACAGAGCCGGCCTATATTGACTTAGGGAGAAACAAAAAGAGTATAAATAACATGTATGGAATCAAGTATTTAAGGCATCGCTATTTATGGCTTACGAAGCTTTAGCGATAAATGACATACTAATTCGCTTGTCATTTAGCGAAGCTTACGTCAAATTCCATATACATATTATGTTTTGGAACTTCGTGCTGTCTGCTGTGATTGGGTTTGATATTTGCCCTACCTTTGTTATATTAAAAAAACTAGCGACCCGCCCCGGCTTCGCACCGGTGCAATGCTGATACTAAATTAAATACACTACAGAAATAATATGAACGTTGTATATAAAAACATAGACAGTAAAAGGAAGAGAGAGTGTCTTTGTGTGTTGTGCACACACTTGGGCACTATAAAACGACTCCTGCGTAGCTGGCCAGGTTTCAATGAAATCGGCTACCGACACCGAAATCGGTGAGAGGAGCTATTTATTATAGTACGTCCCAGATAAATTTAACCCAAACGTAAACAAACCAAAAACACCAAAATTTTTACATATTTACTTATTATGCACACTTATCAACACTTCCGGAATATTAAAGGATTATACTGCATTGTTTAATGCAGATTGTAACAATTAAACAATAATAATTAATATGTTTAAACGTCAAATGAAAAACTTAGAAGTACTGTAAAAATACGCCATTTTGACATGGTCGACAGTAGAATAAAGTCTATAGTCTGCGGCTTCATAGTAGCAAACAATAATCATTGTATTAATATTGGCCAATTGGCGTCACTGACTTGTCTATGGTTGTGTCATAGACAGCTTTGTTTACGTTTGGGTTAAATTTATCTGAGACGTACTATAGGTTTCTTCCACAGTCCATCGCGATCGCACTGATCGGATTTTAAGGAATGTAGGGTCAATAGATTCGTAATAACAGCCGTAACATAAGTTATAGTGAAAGAATATATGCAATTTTGTCCACTAGGTTTTTACGGCAAGGGATCGTTTAATGGTAAGCGATTAGGTAGGGCATCTAATGAACAGTTACAAGTACAACCTTAAAGAGTGCGATGCTGGCTTCAAAACCTCACTTGGGTCGCGGGTTTTAAGCAATGCCCGCTCCGACTTTGCACGGGCATAAAATATATATTGCCTATGTCACTCAATGAAAACATGATTAAAATCGATCCAATATTTTTGATTCATTCATTACTGCCCTTGGCCTGCACGCATTAAATTTGGAGTAAAACAATTCCTCTTTCCCTATAATTACTATGAAGATTTCCTGCTATCTTTGGAATATCTAAATTCATACAATTTTTATTACATTACACATTTTTACTTTTTTACTTTTTACAACAATTAATATATTACAGGATGTCTTTATACACAACGTTCACAATTCTTAAAATAGCTTCGTAAATAAGCCATTTTTTCACGTAAAAAGTAAACAATAAAAATGGTTAATGTGGGTTATCCCTAAAAGATAAACATATACCATCGCGGACTTTTTTGTAGAACTTTTTATGGTGTAGGTACAATACTGTAGTACATTAATTTGATCTAACTCGTAGGGTTTAGGCAGCGTTTTTGCTAAATAAGCCCAAAAAAATAGGTTAATTTACGAATCACGTTAGAAACCTCTAAAATTAGCAATGTTGCCTTAGTATATTATGCATGTATTATACGTATAAACCTTCCTCTTGAATCACTCTATCTATTGGAAAAAAACCGCATCAAAATCCGGCACTGGGGAGACAAAAAATTACAGACCTGTGTAATGCGCTGCCCTCTAGCCGGGAGCGCGTCTTGAGCGAAGTGCGGTGCCGCGCGCCGACGGGCGCGGGGCGGCGCGCGCGCGCCGGCCGCTGCTCGCCGCGTACCCAGTACGTGAGCTGGTCGCGCTTGCCCTTCATAGACACCAGGCCGCGCTCCTCCACTATGTAGCCGCCGATCTCGTCCAGCAGCGCCTTGCATGCTGCGCTGCAGTGGATCTTGAGAGCTGTAAGAAACGACGTAATTGGCACTTCGAGTGTATAAATTTATTTTGAAAAAAAAAATCTCGCAGTTTAATCCACTTTTTATTATGTTAGAGTTAGTGACTTAAAAATTCTGCCTGTAGTGACTTAGAAATGCTGACTAACGATTGTTATTTTAGGTACGTAGTTTAAAAAGTATACCCTCATAAAATACTTACGCATGCCCGTAGATTCCAGTCGACTTGCAGTATTTACGGTATCGCCGAATAAGCAATATCTTGGCATCTTCAGGCCAACCACTCCAGCGCATACGGGACCTTAAAAACATAAAACCTATTAGAATAATTGAATACATGAATGGATGAAGGTGATATGTCGCAAAAAAAATACCCAGAAAATTGGGTTTAAATTGTCTCCTAAACATTTTAGAATATGTAGTAACGTATTAAGTACATTGATTCTAGGAGACGGATCTCAAGATTAATGTACTTAACACTTTACGACGTATTTATTATAAAATGTTTTAGTGACAGTTTGAACTCAATTTTCACGAAATCAGAATTTTGCTAAATAATATCATTCCATTCATGACTTCAATTCTTACTTAGGTAGATAGATAGATCCTAGTGTATTGTAATAATAATAGAGATATTATGCTATAAGTCAAAATTATTGTCGTAAGGTGTTCCATCGTCTAGCTTACCGCCCTACACACATACACACATATTTCGACGACCTCCGTAGCGCAGTGGTTCAGCGCGTTGGTGTTCGACCACTGCGCTCGGTTGCAGGTTCGAATCCCGCCGAGGGAACAAAAAGTTTTCAATGTTCCTGGGTCATGGATATGTATTAAATTTGTGTATTAATATAATAAAAATCTTAAATATATGTATAGTATAAAAAAGTATCAAATATATGCCGTTGTCTGGTACCTGTAACACAAGTTCTTCGGATACTTAGCACAGGGCCAGATTGACGTGGTGTGAAGCGTCTATAGATATTAAAAAAAATACCCGAGTGTATGCCGATCCGCAGCAGCAGCCTGTGGTCGGGGCGGTGGCGCACGCGGAAGGTGCGCGTGGCGGCCAGCAGCGCCAGCGCCATGGACGCGATCTCGCCCGCGTGCATCATGGCGTTGCGGATGGGCAGGCCGGACACCTTGGAAGAACAACAGAAATGCTTGATAAAAATTTAAAGTTCCGAACCTTTAAGCAGTGACGATGGTGAATAATAGCCAAGAACTGATGATGTATACAACATCTGCGATTACGACAGTTTTCATACAAAAAAAAAGTAGATCAAAATCTTTAATGACTTATACAAACCTTAGATTATATACTCAACTAGCTGACCCGTGCCCACTTCGTTGAGCATAGAAACAGTTTGTAATGAACCGTTTAAAGTAACTTTAAACCTTCCCGGGACTTCCACAAATATTTCAAGACTAAAAATAGCCGAATCGCTTCAGCCGCTCTCGAGTTTCAGCCGTTAGCGAGACTAACGAACAGCAATTCATTTTTATATTTAAGATAAGATGAAGCAAAAAAAGATAGATATAGATAGAAGAAGATATAGATAGATTAATAACTTGCACATTCTGTAGCCTAGATTTGTTTTAACTTGCACAAATGCACAATTGTGAGTTAATCTATCCGCTGAGAACGATGCCACAGACAGCCACGTCAAACTTATCAAACCCCTCTCTTTTTGTCGCTGAGCCAAAAACATGTTTGGCATGTAACGGTGCTCTGAGATTGATTAGTTAATTGATTTGTTTCATAACAAACATTTAATTAACTAATAATCTAAGCCATGTTTTGTAAAATTAACTTGCACGAATATATTTGTATACAAGGTGTAAAATAAATGAGTGATAGAATACTTTAGGGTGTGTATGTGCCTACTATGTAGAGACTCCTGTAAAAGTACCAACGCTGAAAAACTTACTTTTGACATTCATATGTCTAACACACACATCCTATAGTAATATCACTCATTAATATAACAACCTCTTTATTGTATTATTTTATGGTTTAATGATATTATAAATTATTATGTTTTTAAATAAAAAGATAAACTTACCACCATATAAGCGTCTCCTATTGTCTCCACTTTGTAGACATCAAAATTTTCTAATATGGAGTCGAAGCAGGTGTAGAGGTCGTTGAGGAAATCAACCACCTGGAACAATTTATTTTATGTTTTGTATAAATTTAAGCACGCAGTGTACTTAAATTTATGTTCAATAACGTAACCGTGTGGTGACGGCATTAGAATACAATTGTCACCACCCCCGATACTATCCTAGGGGAGTCGTAAGAGGCGACTAAAAGGAAGCACAAACACATAACAACAACTAGTGTGAGAGAAGGAAAACTCGATACAAAACCCTGTACCAACCCGTCTAGCCAGCGTGGTATCAGTAGGCTTTTAAAAACCTCCTATGTTTACGCACCAGAAGACCAGGCCCCTAGTCCCCGGCGGCCCCGCTATTCCTGGCTACGGTAGCGGCCACGGTAACGGCGGGGCGGGGGGTGCTAAGAATCCCCGGAAGAGATCCGGCTACCACCCCCCTTATAAACGACAACTGGCCCTGGTAACACACAACGTGCGCACTTTGAGGTTGGACGAGAAGCTCGTAGAGCTGGAAGAGGAGATGAACAAGTTGCACTGGGACGTTATTGGTTTATCGGAGATCCGAAGAGAGGGCGAGGATACGATAACCTTACAGTCCGGCCACTTGTTCTACTACCGGGAGGGAGAACAGAAGTCCCAAGGTGGTGTTGGGTTTATCGTCCACAAATCTCTCATCAACAACATTGTGTCCATCGAGAGTGTGTCAAATAGGGTTGCATACCTTGTACTGAGAATCTCAAAACGATATTCGTTGAAGATTGTACAGGTATACGCCCCATCGTCAACACATCCAGACGATGAAGTAGAAGCTACGTATGAGGACGTCAGTAGGGCCATACGTAGCCCTAAAACACACTTCACAGTTGTTATGGGAGATTTCAATGCGAGGCTGGGCTGCAGAAGCGATGATGAGCTGAAAGTGGGGCCATTTGGATTTGGGCAGAGGAATCCCAGAGGACAGATGCTGGCGGACTTTATGGAGAAGGAAGGACTCTTCATGATGAATTCTTTCTTCCAAAAGCCGCCGCAGAGGAAATGGACCTGGTTGAGTCCCGACGGTGTAACTAGAAACGAGATTGACTTCATTATGAGCACCAAGCGGCAGATATTCAACGATGACTCTGTGATCAGCATGGTTAAGACCGGTAGTGATCACCGAATCGTCAGAGGCATGTTGAATATCAACGTGAAACTTGAGAGATCGCGTCTGATGAAGTCTACGCTCCGACCGTCGAATGCCCATATCCAAAACCCCGAGAGCTTTCAACTTGAACTGTCAAATCGCTTCCAATGGCTAGACAGCTGCGCATCAGTGGACGATATAAATAGCAGGCTGGTAGAAACTGTCCATACGGTGGGGTCCAAATTTTTCAAGACCCACCGTACAAATAGACCTCAGAAACTATCCGACCAAACCCGGAACCTCATGGCTAGTCGACGTTCAATGACGCTCCAAACTTCGAGTGACGCTGAGTCATATAGGCAGCTCAATAGACAGATTACGAAGTCCTTGCGACACGATATCCGTTCTTTTAATACCCAGCGTATTAAAGAGACGATAGAGCGGAACCAAGGCTCCAAAATGTTTGCAAGAGACATATCTATTGGGCAAAGCCAGTTGACAAAGCTGAAGACCGAAGATGGACGCGTAACGTCAAATAAGTCCGAGGTACTACGGGAGATAGAAAGGTTCTATGGACAGCTGTATACCTCGGTCTCAGCTGAACCTGCTAGTTTAGCTGCAGACCCAAGAGCCAGGCTAACCCGACACTATACCGAAGACATCCCGGACATCAGCCTGTACGAGATTAGGGTAGCTCTCAAACAGCTTAAGAACAACAAGGCTCCGGGTGAGGATGGAATCACTACAGAGCTTCTGAAAGCGGGCGGCACGCCGGTACTAAAAGTCCTTCAGAAACTCTTCAATTCCTCCTTACTCGATGGGAAAACGCCAGAGGCATGGAACAGGGGTGTTGTGGTCCTGTTCTTCAAAAAAGGCGACAAAACCTTACTGAAGAACTATAGACCCATAACACTGCTGAGCCATGTCTACAAGCTGTTTTCGAGAGTTATTACGATGCGTCTCGAACGCAGGCTAGATGACTTTCAGCCTACCGAACAAGCCGGTTTCCGAAAAGGCTATAGTACCATAGACCACATACATACGCTGCAGCAGATTATACAGAAGACCGAAGAGTATAATCGGCCAATAAGCTTGGCGTTTGTGGACTATGAGAAAGCCTTTGATTCCGTCGAAATATGGGCGGTCCTTAGATCTCTCCAGCGTTGCCGTATTGACTATCGGTATATCGAAGTGTTGAAGTGTTTGTATAATAACGCCACCATGTCAGTCCGAGTACAGGAGCACTGCACGAAGGATATCCCTTTAAAGAGAGGAGTAAGACAGGGGGATATCATATCCCCGAAACTGTTTACCGCTGCTCTGGAGGATTCCTTCAAGCTACTGGAATGGCAAGGACTTGGCATCAACATCAATGGCGAATACATCACTCACCTTCGATTTGCCGACGACATAGTAGTCATGGCAGAATCGCTGGAAGATTTGGGGCGCATGCTCGGTGGCCTCAATAGAGTTTCTCAACAAGTGGGTCTTAAAATGAACATGGACAAAACAAAGATCATGCACAATGTCCATGTTGCACCCACCGCACTAACTGTTGGGAGCTCTACTCTTGAAGTTGTTGACGAATATATATACCTAGGGCAGGCTATCCGACTAGGTAGGTCCAACTTTAAGAGAGAGGTCAGTAGACGGATCCAGCTCGGCTGGGCAGCGTTCGGTAAATTACGTAACGTCTTCTCGTCTAAAATACCTCAGTGCCTAAAGACAAAGGTATACAACCAATGTGTGTTACCAGTGATGACTTACGGTTCTGAGACGTGGTGCTTCACGAAGGATCTTTTCAAAAGGCTTAATGTCGCTCAGCGTGCTATGGAGAGGGCAATGCTCGGTATTTCTCTACGTGATCGAATCAGAAATGCGGAGATCCGTAGAAGAACTAAGGTTGCTGACATTGCCCGTAGGATCAGTCAGCTGAAGTGGCAATGGGCCGGCCACATAGCACGAAGATTGGACGGTCGATGGGGCAAAAAGATCCTAGAGTGGAGGCCACGTACTGGCAAGCGCAGTGTGGGACGGCCACCTACCAGATGGACCGACGACCTGGTGAAAACTGCCGGGTCACGTTGGATGCAGGTGGCAATGGACCGAACACACTGGAAATGTGTTGGAGAGGCCTATGTTCAGCAGTGGACTTTAAAAGGCTGAAACGACGAAGACGACGACGAACTTTTTTAATAACACATATGAAGCTTCCAATTTCAAAGAGGTCAATAAGAGAACCTAGATTGCTAAACGGGTTTAAACACTTTGCACATTGACTGGTGCCCAAAAAAATAAATAAACTATTATATATAATAGCCTAGATATGTAAAGATAGGTTTGTAGGTACCTTGTAGGTTTACGAAAAAGTTGTTACCTACCTATATTTTTGTGCGTCAAAAAGCTGGTACAGAACTCGGTCGAAATTCATGCAACTCGACCTTTTTAAAAGTGCTGATATTTGCTATGTATTGGCTTTGTAGAGATTCTTAAGTTAGGACTATATTATGATCCGAAATCCGGATCGCCATCGCTGAAGTACCGGCACCGGCAGCATCTCCTTCAGCGGCGCCTCTGTGACTGTGACGGGTCTACCTGCAGCGGCGTGCTCTCGGCGGACATGGCGGTGAAGCCGACGATGTCGCTGAAGTATATGGTGACGGAGTCGTAGCTCTCGGGCAGCACGCGCCGCCCGCGCTTCAGCTGCTCCGCCACCGGCACCGGCAGCATCTCCTCCAGCAGACTCTGTGACTGTGACGGGTCTACCTGCAGCGGCGTGCTATCGGCGGACATGGCGGTGAAGCCGACGATGTCGCTGAAGTATATGGTGACGGAGTCGTAGCTCTCGGGCAGCACGCGCCGCCCGCGCTTCAGCTGCTCCGCCACCGGCACCGGCAGCATCTCCTCCAGCAGACTCTGTGACTGTGACGGGTCTACCTGCAGCGGCGTGCTCTCGGCGGACATGGCGATGAAGCCGACGATGTCGCTGAAGTATATGGTGACGGAGTCGTAGCTCTCGGGCAGCACGCGCCGCCCGCGCTTCAGCTGCTCCGCCACCGGCACCGGCAGCATCTCCTCCAGCAGACTCTGTGACTGTGACGGGTCTACCTGCAGCGGCGTGCTCTCGGCGGACATGGCGGTGAAGCCGACGATGTCGCTGAAGTATATGGTGACGGAATCGTAGCTCTCGGGCAGCACGCGCCGCCCGCGCTTCAGCTGCTCCGCCACCGGCACCGGCAGCATCTCCTCCAGCAGACTCTGTGACTGTGACGGGTCTACCTGCAGCGGCGTGCTCTCGGCGGACATGGCGGTGAAGCCGACGATGTCGCTGAAGTATATGGTGACGGAGTCGTAGCTCTCGGGCAGCACGCGCCGCCCGCGCTTCAGCTGCTCCGCCACCGGCACCGGCAGCATCTCCTCCAGCAGACTCTGTGACTGTGACGGGTCTACCTGCAGCGGCTTGCTCTCGGCGGACATGGCGGTGAAGCCGACGATGTCGCTGAAGTATATGGTGACGGAATCGTAGCTCTCGGGCAGCACGCGCCGCCCGCGCTTCAGCTGCTCCGCCACCGGCACCGGCAGCATCTCCTCCAGCAGACTCTGTGACTGTGACGGGTCTACCTGCAGCGGCGTGCTCTCGGCGGACATGGCGGTGAAGCCGACGATGTCGCTGAAGTATATGGTGACGGAGTCGTAGCTCTCGGGCAGCACGCACCGTCCGCGCTTCAGCTGCTCCGCCACCGGCACCGGCAGCATCTCCTCCAGCAGACTCTGTGACTGTGACGGGTCTACCTGCAGCGGCGTGCTCTCGGCGGACATGGCGGTGAAGCCGACGATGTCGCTGAAGTATATGGTGACGGAGTCGTAGCTCTCGGGCAGCACGCGCCGTCCGCGCTTCAGCTGCTCCGCCACCGGCACCGGCAGCATCTCCTCCAGCAGCGCCTCTGTGACGTCACGAAACGTATATGTTATACAAAAAACTCATTTACCATTACTTTTATTAAAATAATAACTGAGCTACGAATATATTTATTCGTAGTTCGTAGTACTTATTAAAAATATGATCAGTACCTACTTTTGGCACAAACATAAGCACATACATAATAGACTGCTACTACTACTTGTAGCTTCGCCTCAAAAATGGGCTGCCAGATTCATGTTCTATGCCCTAGCTTCAGGTAAAAAAAACTGATATATTCACCTGTTTTCTTCTTTTCCTCTTGTAACTGGTCAGTTCTTTCGTCGACTAGAACTTCTAAGTTGTTCGCATATTTCTCCATCATGGCTATCATATTGTCGAATATATTTGGTTTCCTGTAAGAGAAAATTGTAATGCATCTAATCATGTCTTTAAAACAGCATCTTATCTGTAAGTATTGAGGATCTGTAGACTTCACAGCTACTTCCTACTTCTCCAACTCTGCTTCGGCAGACGGGCACCCCTCAGATCATAAGAGTTTACATTGTTGATCACCGCTGTCGATCCTGGCTCACAGCTCACAGTGTATGTGAGGTATGCCTATGCCTGTTTTAAAAATAATAGGTACACTAAAGCAAATCTCAGGCCACCTGAGTTCCCGACTTTCTGTAGCGTGATGAGATCCTATTGGAATTCGGATACTCATGAAGAAAATCTACTTACATGCCTTTCCTAAGAGGCCGTAGCTTTGTGCGTATGGCCTTGAAGTCTGGCCTCGAAGCCGGCTCCTCAGCCCAGCACTCCACGCAGCACTCGCGTACACAGTCAAAGCTCGCTGACAGCGCCTCTAGCGGCGGTCTGTAAAAACAAAAAATATAGGTCTATCTTATCGCAGGCGTTGGTAACGACTCTCGGCAACATGTAAGCACACTGATGATGATCTCAACTGAAAATAAGATTACAAGAGTTACCTTTCTAACAATAACAAACCGTATTAGAATATGGCATGTCGTTTAGAAGCTACTATGCCACAGACAAACATCCTACACGTATACCAGACAGCTATAATGCTTGACAAATGACAGCTAGAAAGCAATAAAGCTGTCCATACTGAGCTTTGTTTACATTTAGATCATATTGAATCGGAACGGGTTATACCTATAGTTAGTTAAGTACTTTTATAAATAAAGTAGATACCTTAAAAAAAGATTCAGTAATAATTCTGATAATAGTAGGTACAAGGATAAATAGGAGATAATATCACTTATTAATTGTGGTGCCTAACAAGAATGAAGTCTCATTTTCTCTTCAATTTAAATAATATTAAGTACAACAAACATTATTTTATATCAGTATTTCTAAAGAGTAGGTACGTCTACTAAAAAGGTACTTGTATAATAATTTGTTGCATTCAAAAAGCAGTCCATTGATTTCCAATCGAATAAAAAATAATTATTCACAGTGAAAAGAGTTTCAATTAAAAATCCCCGATCGCTGAACACAATTTATTGCCAATTAACTTTTATAAGAATTCACCAACACTATCATCGACGTTTAATTAAACATCGCGATGTTTTATTGTAAAACTACCGTTTAACTTGCAAAAGCAAGCGATGAGCACTTGGTTGTGTTGAAAGTTTTGCAGAATTTAATTAAAGCATGTTACATCTGCCACTAGTTATCAATAACCAATAATAATATCATTAATAAATGAAGACATTAATGGATGAAGGTGATATGTAGCAAAATTATGAATTTGAGAAAATTGAGTTCAAACTGTCACTTAAACATATTAGAATACGTCGTAAAGTATTAAGTACAATAATCTAACGATCCGTCTCTAAAATCAATGTACTTAAATACGTTACTACATATCCTAAAATGTTTAAGTGACTGTTTAAATTAAATTTTTTGGGTAAACTTTTTTCATAGATTTATGTCTTCTATTATGTACCTAATAATCGCTAATGACGAACGAACTCGAATGTCATTTAGCGAAGCTTATGTCAATTCCCAAACATTTTGTTTTCGAACTTCGAAAGCGATAATTAGCGATGGCATTTTAATCAGGGCCCTGTGTTCTCGTTTATTTTAAACAGCACATCCTTGTACTTAGCGAGGTACAATCGCTAAAGTATCGGCCACGTAGTAGTATCGTTTTCAATCTTAATACTGGGTTCGACGACTGTATTTAGAAAAACTAAAGCAAAATCGTCGCATTCGTTAGGCTAACAAGGTATTATTTTTAACAAATCACTCGTAACAATCACTAGATATAAGATAAGTATTCCCCCGGGTTGAGAGCCGCAGGGGTATGCTAGGCTCCCCCGGTGCGGGAGGTGTTACGACTAAAACACCCCAATCTTCGGCACGGCGCGGCACTAGCATTCTAGGCCACTACTACCTTGTGGCATACAAGGTGGTAGTGGCCTAAGACATTTGGCAAGCAGTAACTACAACTTAACCTAACCTAACCCGCCCCGTAGACGTTATAAGTGTTATAAGCCTCCACGCATGCAGTACGTATATTCTTAAGCCAAGCAACACAACGTACACGTATAGACCATACAGTCTATCGCGGGTGTATTGTGGCCTTCAAGCATGCAGTACCTACATTGCTGAGCCATGCTCAACCCTTGAGTGGCAACGACACTTCATCCTCAAGCACACTAGCAACGGACACGTACCTACCTGTATAGCGCATCGTGACCGAACGGGCCCCATGTAAGCCTTCAAGGCTCAAGCATATATACATCTACTATGCTGAACCATGCTCAACCCTTCGTGGCAACTTCAACCTCCATATCCTTGTAGGGCCGACCCACAAGGAATCCTTGAGGATTTTCCCGCCCTCCCCGTGGAAAAAAAAAAGTTTAACCCCCAAGCACACTAGCAACACAACGGACACGTACCTACCTGTATGGTGCGGGCTGCGGGTGCGCGAGGCGGCGCAGCAGCGCAGGCGGCGTCGGCGCGTCGGGGCCGAACGGGCCGCGTCGTGCGTGCAGCTCGTACAGCAGGAGCGAGAAGGCGAACACGTCGGCCGCCGGCGAGCCCGCGCGCACCTCCAGCGACGTCGGGAAGCAGTCCTTACCCCAGCCCGCTGAGCGCAGCAGCTCAGGGGATAGGTACGATAGACCTGTAGAGAGCAATGAGTATACATATGAATTTTATTCTTTGTAGTAAATAATAAGACAACAATTTAATTCTTATAAAGTCTAGCAATAATAGCATTATTTTACATCTAGAAATAGAATTGGTTGGTTGAAGTAGAAAAACCTCCGTAGCGCAGCGCCTTGGTTTTCAAGCGAGGGGTAGCGGGTTCGAATCCCGCCGAGGAAACAAAAAGTTTTCAATGTTCCTGGGCCATGGACTTGTATTAAATTTGTGTATAACATAATAAACATATTAAATATGTGTATAGTATAAAAATATTAAATATATTTCCGTTGTCTGGTACCTGTAACACAAATTCTTCGGATACTTAGCACGGGACCAGATTGCCGTGGTGTGTAGCGTCCATAGTTTGTTTGTTTGTTTAAACACGCTAATCTCAGGATCTACTGGTCCGATTTGAACAATTTTTTTTGTTGGATAGCCTATTTATAGAGGAAGGCTATATAACATTACGCTGCGATCAATAGTTGCGAAGCGTCAGTGAGAATGTTGCAAAAACGGGGAAAATTATTCACATTTGGGGACGTTCATTGCGTGCGCTGCTTAAATGGTTTAAGTCACTCAAAAACCACTCGAACGAAGTCGCTGGCACAGCTAGTTATATTATAATTCAATAATGAACTCACTATCAATATAAGATCTCAGCGCAACAGGATCGGCGGGCGGGACTTCCCCCTTGCGGAACTCCCGGAGTCCAAAGTCTGCCAGCTTGACGACCCAACGCGCGTCCACCAAGCAGTTGGACGGCCGCAGCGCGCCGTGGTACTGCAGCGGAGACTCGTGGATGAAGATCATCCCCTAGTGTGTAACAATGGAAGACATGACTGGGGTTACCATATGTAAATAGAGGGATGCCTGTACATAGTACCTAAAGTGCTTGATTTTTGAGAAAAATGCCTGTCTAAAGCAAAACTCTGTAGGTTACTAATAAGTAAAAGACATCGCGTGAATTGAAAATGCATGTCTAATACCAATGCCGGCCGCACGCCTGTCAAAACCTTAAAATGCCTGTCCAATGCGGCAAACGCCTGTCATATGGTAACCCTAGACATGAGTGGATGAAGGTGATATACGCAAAATACTGATTTCGAGAAAAACATTGAAACATTTAAAAATATTTCGTAACGTATCGCGTACATTAATTTAAAGATCCGTCTTTAGAATAAATGTATTTAATACGTTACAACATATCATAAAATCTTTAAACTACAATTTAAACTAAATTTTCTGGGTAGAAAATTTTTGCGACATATATACCATCATCCACTCATTATTTATGATGAGTACTTAAAATAAAAGTACCGTAAAATAATTTGTGTTCTACATGAAGACAGTTAGTTGGGGTTTGCAAGTCGGGATTATCCATTAGGTATTTGTGGGCTATGGATGGCAATAGGTAATCACTGAATATAATTCGTCCATAAGACGATCCGTTTTCTCGTTTCTCGTTTCCCAGTCAATTCCATAAAAAAGTGTGAAGTTCACAATAATTTGATCTTGGTAACTACTGAAGCGCTAGTAAAAGCTAAGAGTCCTCCTACAGGGTATGCTGTCACACCTTAGTGTAATAAGTAGGACAGCTTGAGCGCCACTTAAATTAACTACCGTTAAGTATTCGGGCTGTAAAAGTGCTAAATATAGTAAACTTCGTTTGGTAGCGTGTCGTTAAGTAGCATTAAATGTTTTTAAAGAATATGTATGCTATTTATAACTAAATAACATAAAACTTACGCGAATAATATCACCAACTAGAGAGGCGGTAAACATGTTGTCCAGTTTAATGTCTTCATTTTCTAAAATATCCTGAAATTATTCAAACTTAGCTTCATTAATTTATACATATACGAGTAACCTGCCTTATTATAACGTACAATTAACCTTTATTTTGGAAAAAGGCACACAAAATGAATACCGAATGACCTCATAGACCTAAAGTCCAACCTACTTTAACTCGCTATTTAAATTATTCAAATCATGACAGTTTATAGAGACATGGTTTTGGGGAGTTTGAGCAGTAGAATTATAAATATCTTAATGAACCGTATTAGGCTTGTTGTTGTAAAGTTCGTCCTATTACGAATTCAGGAGGAGTGCGGTGGTATGCAAATTATGATGAAATATATTTATCTATGATAGATAGAAGGCAGATAACAGTAAATTATATATATAAAGTCTGCACATGTTCGCCATTCGAGCCGGTAATATCAAGTAATGGTGTTAATAGCGGAAATAATTTGCATTATAATCAGACATCCGTAAGTCGTGTCCTGGAGCCTAGGACATGCCAGCGTCTGTATTGTGCGCTTGGCGACAGTGATAAACTTATATGTAACGCTTCCGTGGTCCTGTAGCTTAGAACTTGGCTCTCGATTCGTGGGTTTCGTCGATTCCCGCGTAGGGATAATTAAAAATGGTGTTTTTAGGTTTGATTAGAACTTGAGAACAATGCAGGCTAAAGATGATCCATGCGTCCGGTGGACATTTAAAAAGTCGGCCCTGCGCCTGTTTTCTCGCCAGTCGAGTAGGGCCCCACTGGATTAAGAGTAAAGGAAAAGAGTGTCCTTGTATAGGTATCATAGCTGGGCACCGTTAACCACATAGTTAACTTCGTTAATCGTTAATCCGTTACTTAAAAAGTTAGCTTCGTTAAACGTTAAACCGTTACATTTTGGAAGAATTAACGCAAGTTATCCGTTAAAATTCGCTAAAGGTTTTAGAAGTTAACAGGTTAGGAACTATAAAAGGCGTGTAGGTATAGGTTATTGAAATGTATTCCCCTTCATGAATACTAATATATTAAATTACATTTAATTAAAGTTTTCATCCGATAGTGATGCACGTTTGCGGTTAAAATGTATTTACCTATAGAAAAAATTTAACAATTGTTGCGATTGACGGTATGCCACTATTATATTTAATTAATAACAGATTGATTAATATATTCATTAATCTGTTAATTGTAATGTTAATTGTAATAAATGAATATATTCATTAATCTGTTAATTAAATTATAAAAGATATTGCATTCCTCGGTGAAAACTTATATATCTTTGAATGACTCTTTTGACTTCATATCCAGTCACAATTTAACGAGACTTTGCGTTTTACTCTTTAAAGAGTGGGAGCTTTTTGATTTTTTAGCTGCTTTTGTTTCACTCACAACACGCGCCTTGCGGCACTTGTCGTTTTATACTGGTCTGAATTAGTTTTTGTTGCCTTACGGTAAATAGTGGGCATTGGATTAACGATTAACGGACCTCTGGATATTAACGGAAGTTAACGAGTCTGTTAACATATTAAAATGTTAACTTAAAAGTTAATCCGTTAATAAAAATGTTAACTTCGTTAATTAACGATTAACGGATTAACGAGTTAATGCCCAGCTATGATAGGTATATAGCGTAATAAAATAAAAATGAGCCATCCCGCCAGTTCAACTGCCGCCCTGCACTGGCGGTTGTTCAACAACAAGGTTTAACAACCGCCAGTGCAGGGCGAAGCTGGCTGCGGGCCTGGTTATACCGAAACCAGCCATCAACACCGAAATGGCTTATTGTTTACATTTAATAAAATTTTTTACGGAACAGTTTTTTTAAAGATAGTAAAGGTGGGCTCAAAGTAGACAAAGACTGAATCTTGGTGTTCCATGTTGTATTTTTCTATCAATTATTCTAAATTGGCGCGCTTTCACCTGCTGAAGGGCAAACTTCATAACACAATGAAATAGTAAAAAAGATAGAATTAATAATATTATTAAAAGTTTAACTTAATTTTAATTTCTTTGAATTCATTAACCCAAACAGAGAAAAAGTTTTGTTCTACTAAATAAAAAATAACATAGATTATAATATTATGATTCACTATGTACATTGTACAGTGCCCAGTGCCTACATCGAAAATATTTTCGCTTCATACATTTGGACCACTAAAAATAACATTATTCACTGTAAGTACTCCAACGAACAAATAGTATTCCACCGTGTGATATATTATGACTGCCCCGCAATGTGCGAGCCAATAAACATTTTTAAGAACATAATAAATGTTTTTCAGGACAAATTGCACTTGTAGGTGATCGATATCATTCGAGAAACTTCTTTCTCGGAAAATCTTCTTTAACTTGAGTTTCTAACAGACCATGTGGGAAGTTCATCAGCAGAGCAAATCTATAAGTATTGTAAGTATTTTCATAAAGTTCAGATTTTCATTCGTATAGCCAGTCATATTTGTATTGAAACATTTTATGGTATTTTAACGAGCCGTGAACACTAACAAGCGTTAGTGAATTCGGGACTAAGGGCGTGTTTCGTTAAAGTTAATTTTTTTAAAATTCGTTAAATATCATGTTGTTCCTCTCGTAATTCCTTTCAATGAATGAGAATGCATGGTATTTTAACGAGCCGTTAAAACTAGCATGCGTTGGTGAAATAGGTACTAAAACTACTAGGTAATCCGACATCAAAATAATGGCCCGGATTTGACATTGTGTACTCGGACTATCAAACTATAAAACAATGGAAGCTATTAAAGTAGTTAATATCCTTCGAAAATCGTCGCCCTTCATTGTGAAATTGTATTGTCATTTGATTTTGTATTTCCTTGGCTTCGCCCTTATGTTGAGTGCGCCCTGCCTGTTGATAAGATTGGGATATTTTAAACGACATCCAAAAAGGAGGAGGTTTCTCAATTCTATATATGCTTTTTTTGTTTGTTCGCAAAGTCATCCCACTTTGTCGTTTATGAATCGATCAAAATTTTTTTTATATTTCCTTAAGCATACCTTAAGACTACCCCTGGTGCAGTACTCGGAGAGCGCGCAGACATTGGGTGGCTCTATACAGGCGCCCACGAACCCGTTCACGTTGTCGTGCTGTAAGTCCCGCATCTGTGAATACAAACACTTTGTATACCTTTTGTCAGTTTAATGTCTATGTATAGGTACGTCCCACCGGCGAACGCTCCGATGACCGTCTCCGTGGTCTAGTGGTTCAGAGTTTCGCTCTCGACCTGGCCGTGGGTTCGATTCTTACGTTGGAACAACAAAAAAAATGTGGTTTCTAAGTTTGGTTAGAACAATGCACTTGATTGTTTGATAAGAAAGACGATCCGTGCGACGGATGGGCATGTAAAAACTCGGTCCTGCGCCTGTTCCCTCGCCAGTCCTGTCGGTTTACCGTCCCACTTGGTTATGACAGTAAAAGGAAGAGAGAGTGTCTTTGTGTGTTGTGCACACACTTGGGCACTATAAAACGACTCCTGCGTAGCTGGCCAGGTTTCAATGAAATCGGCTACCGACACCAAAATCGGTGAGAGGAGCTATTTATTATAGTACGTCCCAGACAAATTTAACCCAAACGTAAACAAACCAAAAACACCAAAATTTTTACATATTTACTTATTATGCACACTTATCAACACTTCCGGAATATTAAAGGATTACATATATAGGATTATATATACTGCATTGTTTGATGCAGATTGTAACAATTAAACAATAATAATTAATATGTTTAAACATCAAATGAAAAACTTTCAAGTACTGTAAAAATACGCCATTTTGACATGGTCGACTGTAGAATAAAGTCTATAGTCTGCGGATTCATAGTAGCAAACAATAATCATTGTATTAATATTGGCCAATTGGCGTCACTGACTTGTCTGTCTTGTTGTGTTGTGTCATAGACAGCTTTGTTTACTTTTGGGTTAAATTTATCTGGGACGTACTATAGGTTTCTTCGACAGTCCATCGCGATCGCACTGATCGGATTTTAAGGAATGTAGGGTCAATAGATTCGTAATAACAGCCGTTACATAAGTTATAGTGAAAGAATATATGCAATTTTGTCCACTAGGTTTTTACGGCAAGGGATCGTTTAATGGTAAGCGATTAGGTAGGGCACCTAATGAACAGTTACAAGTACAACCTTAAAGAGTGCGATGCTGGCTTCAAAACCTCACTTGGGTCTCGGGTTTTAAGCAATATGTAACACAAAATATCATTTAGTAGATAAGTTGTACTAATCATTATCATAGATCACGAAGTCCTTGCGACACGATATCCGTTCTTTTAATACCCAGTGTATTAAAGAGACGATAGAGCGGAACCAAGGCTCCAAAGTGTTTGCAAGAGACGTATCTATTGGGCAAAGCCAGTTGACAAAGCTGAAGACCGAAGATGGACGCGTAACGTCAAATAAGTCCGAGGTACTACGGGAGATAGAGAGGTTCTATGGACAGCTGTATACCTCGGTCTCAGCTGAACCTGCTAGTTTAGCTGCAGACCCAAGAGCCAGGCTAACACGACACTATACCGAAGACATCCCGGACATCAGCCTGTACGAGATTAGGGTAGCTCTCAAACAGCTTAAGAACAACAAGGCTCCGGGCGAGGATGGAATCACTACAGAGCTTCTGAAAGCGGGCGGCACGCCGGTACTAAAAGTCCTTCAGAAACTCTTCAATTCCTCCTTACTCGATGGGAAAACGCCAGAGGCATGGAACAGGGGTGTTGTGATCCTGTTCTTCAAAAAAGGCGACAAAACCTTACTGAAGAACTATAGGCCCATAACACTGCTGAGCCATGTCTACAAGCTGTTTTCGAGAGTTATTACGATGCGTCTCGAACGCAGGCTGGATGACTTTCAGCCTACCGAACAAGCCGGTTTCCGAAAAGGCTATAGTACCATAGACCACATACATACGCTGCGGCAGATTATACAAAAGACCGAAGAGTATAATTGGCCATTATGCTTGGCGTTTGTGGACTATGAGAAAGCCTTTGATTCCGTCGAAATATGGGCGGTCCTTAGATCTCTCCAGCGTTGCCGTATTGACTATCGGTATATCGAAGTGTTGAAGTGTTTGTATAATAACGCCACCATGTCAGTCCGAGTACAGGAGCACTGCACGAAGGATATCCCTTTAAAGAGAGGAGTAAGACAGGGGGATATCATATCCCCGAAACTGTTTACCGCTGCTCTGGAGGATTCCTTCAAGCTCCTGGAATGGCAAGGACTTGGCATCAACATCAATGGCGAATACATCACTCACCTTCGATTTGCCGACGACATAGTAGTCATGGCAGAATCGCTGGAAGATTTGGGGCGCATGCTCGGTGGCCTCAATAGAGTTTCTCAACAAGTGGGTCTTAAAATGAACATGGACAAAACAAAGATCATGCACAATGTCCATGTTGCACCCACCGCACTAACTGTTGGGAGCTCTACTCTTGAAGTTGTTGACGAATATATATACCTAGGGCAGGCTGTCCGATTAGGTAGGTCCAACTTTAAGAGAGAGGTCAGTAGACGGATCCAGCTCGGCTGGGCAGCGTTCGGTAAATTACGCAACGTCTTCTCGTCTAAAATACCTCAGTGCCTTAAGACAAAGGTATACAACCAATGTGTGTTACCAGTGATGACTTACGGTTCTGAGACGTGGTGCTTCACGAAGGATCTTTTCAAAAGGCTCAATGTCGCTCAGCGTGCTATGGAGAGGGCAATGCTCGGTATTTCTCTACGTGATCGAATCAGAAATGAGGAGATCCGTAGAAGAACTAAGGTTGCTGACATTGCCCGTAGGATCAGCCAGCTGAAGTGGCAATGGGCCGGCCACATAGCACGAAGATTGGACGGTCGATGGGGCAAAAAGATCCTAGAGTGGAGGCCACGTACTGGCAAGCGCAGTGTGGGACGGCCACCTACCAGATGGACCGACGACCTGGTGAAAACTGCCGGGTCACGTTGGATGCAGGTGGCAATGGACCGGTCGCACTGGAAATGTATTGGAGAGGCCTATGTCCAGCAGTGGACAGTAAAAGGCTGAAACGACGACGACGACGAATCATTATCATCAATACGTTTAAAGCAGAAAACTTAGACAAATCATAATTTGTACGGGGCACTGACCATGCGCAATCTAAAAAGTTACGGACATTTTATTACTTTTCGTACTTTCCTCAACTTTTCTTTCGCAGGTATTCTACTACAATGCTGGTGCTATGAAAAGTACTTCCCGTTTCTCTGACAGCATTGCAAATGAAGCATGCTTTTAAATATTTTTGAACATTACTTTTTTACATTTTAATTTTAAATCAACATCGAAATTATAATAAATACAAATGAGTAAAAGGCTACCTAATTATTTTATGACTTACGTACTTATAAATTTAATGTCCTCGGGAAAAACTTGTTCGGGTGAAAGTCAATATTGAGCACCGTGGAATATAATGGTACTCCACTTTATTAAGGTCTGTAAATAACGACTTCGGGGCAAATACGCTTGAGATAGATTCAATTTGAACCTTATTTGAACGGAGTATTGTGACACCCATTGAGGAAAAATCGCTGCGATAGAGGAAATCAGGTTGCCATGAGGTATAATAGAAAAAAGTCAATCGTCAAATTATGTGGCCTTTACATCATATAAAACACTGGGACAGTTTACAAAATTACATTTAAACTTAAACTACTTTTACCTACTATACTTTATTCTTTTTTTGAGCTTAATTTTAAGATGTCAACTTTTTCGCCGCTAGGGGCGCTTGTGTAGCGTGAGATTTCCAAAATGTCACTGTTAGCGAATTGGCTACACGGGTTTAGTTCCATTTACATTCATGGAATATTTAGCAATACGTTTAATTAATTACCGCAAATATTATATTATGTTACGGATCAATTAATATTACAACCGACTGCTGAGAGTTTTATATTTCGGAAACTTCTTATTCCAAGAAAAAGGCGCTTTACAACATTATGACTTAGTAAATACCTCGCTTGGATCTCTACTACCGGTTCTATTGTATAAAATATGATTTAAATGTAGGTAAGTCATTTTCTAGGCCATACTTTACTGAACCTCACTCTACAGTGCGTCACCGAGTGGGACAAAAAACGATAGCCCCTGTTAAAAAGTCAAAATATCAGATTTTTACCTGTCCCGGTTCTATAAACCCCTAAAACACCCATAGTTATAAAATAGGAATAATGTGCCTGTTAATTGCGGACTGTCTAGTCAAAATGTGATAAATTATTAGAGGGCCACACTCGCGGTCCAGCCTGCAAATCCAGCAGCGGTAATAATGCCCGTCATTAGTGTCAATATTTGACACAAATTACGGCCGTTAGTACCGGTGCGCTAGATTTGCAATTGGACCGTGAGTATGACCCTTAAGTTTATTGGTTGAGTCTTAAAACAATTTTTTTATTTTTTTCAGCTTTATGCAGCACAAGTGTCCGAATGAAAAACTTTTTATTATTATTTGAATTTGAATTGAAACGTCGAAACTGTGAGTAAAGAAACAATATTGTGTAAGTAAACACAAATTAAAATTATTTCAGTAAAATGTGGGCGTGGGATCCAACATCCAACAGAATGGTTAATTTCGTAGCTACTGGCTGCCTTGCATTAGTGTTTTATTATTTTTACATGTTTTTAGAGCAACTGACAGGTCAAACTCGAGTTAACTATGCATATCTACAAAAAATTGTTTTTTAATTAATGATTTTATATGTAGCACATAATAATATACAAAATTAATTGTTATCTAATTTTAAAAAAAATAAGTTAGTGACGATAAATGGATGGATGGATAGAATGGTGTCACGCATAAAGGACTAAATGGATTTTGATGAAATTTTGCATTGTCGTAGGCTGTGGATAACACAGGATACTTATTTGGCATGGTCGTAGGCTCTGGCTAACCCAGTGTTATCCTGTAAAGTTCAGTGCTCCCGACATACGAAATCTAGTTATAATATAAAAGTTTTATATCTATAATCATAGCAATCGCTGCATTCGACACCTTGTATCATTTCGTTATCAGTGAATCCACGTTATTAATTTCTCATAACCCTCGTAACTATTGTATGCTATTGTGTATCACTAGCGAATAACATTTAAATGGATCTATCCCTTTAACAGGATTCTAGTACGAAATTGGATTACCGTGCTTCATTCAGTAGCTTACAATTTTAATTAAAACAGTTACCAAGGTTCATAAAGTAAAGCCAGCAAAAGACTGGTTACTTATGAGTATAATAAACCAGAGGCTCCAAATTTATCTGCACCTAGAGGCAAAGCGGGTGTAATGTATGGCTCTAATTCATCACTTGTCATACCAAATGTTGCGTGAAACACATTACGAAGTACGAACTGGTGCTCCAAACGCCGTGTTTTATTTAGAATTTTCCGGAACATTCTGTTACGAATCGTTGCCTCTTCTCAAAGTTCATATGTAACTTTGACACAATAAACTTTTCAATGACATTAAATACGGAAATATCCTTACAAAGTAGCATAAAGTATGAGTGATATTTTATGAACGAATTCCTGTACTTCAATATTTGGCAACGTTATCGTTTATTGTGTAGGCATTGTATGAAAAATTAAATTATTTTGGTTAATACCTATGTTTATAGAATAATAATTAATATTACATGTGCGAAAGTTTTTCTGTAGGTATAAGTATATTGTATGTACCCTGAAGACCGAATTGACACACAAGCCGAACATGGCCTGACAAAGTAGTGTTCCCATGGGATATTGTATTTACATAGGCGGAGCTGCGGACTCTAGTCTTATTATAAACGCGCAAAATGATATCCCGCTGGAACCGTACATTTTGCAGCAATGAAAAGTAGCATATGTTATTCCCCGTGGTCTCCTCTATATCTGCTCCTAAATATCATCAAAATCAGTTCTGTAGATTCGGAGCCTATTCAATTCAAACAAAGTAAAATCTTTTCTTTTTATAATTTTAAGTGTTTTAAGATGTAAAAATATGCCAGCACACTCAAACACATTACCTACTTCGTTATAAAAATATGTAGACGTTGAATTATTTGCGTGGACGTGTTTTACAAACAGTTTACCTACAAGACATGTTAGCTTGGATACTGTTTAAATCTCTATTTGTTTAGTTTTAGTACACTCAACAAATTGTTCTATGATTATGATATTTCAGATTTCACTTTTTTATATTTTGTGAGCGTTATGAGAAAGATGAAAAGAATTTATTCACATGTAGGTAAAAATAATCTCAGTGTAGTAGACGTGTACTTAGGTACTAACTTGTTATCACTATGTTTTGTTGAATACCGAATAAATTTATTGATGGACTATTAGTATATTAAAACGAATTTTTTCGCGTTGGCCTATTACTTAAACTTGTTTCTATAAGTCATAAAACAATTATATCGCCTAAATGTACATAATGATTATGATTTGTTATAAAATAGAAAATATTTAAGTAAAGGTATGTTTTTTTTATGTGCTAAACTAAAGAATCTAGATACAATTTTGTACTAAGGCCTCATATAATGGCTGTGGATTAAAAAAAAGAACGCGTACAATGTTGCTTTATCAATTGTGTGTTAAGTACCAACAACTATTTTGATGCACGGTAGTGCCGAGCTCAGGGTTAATTTTTTTTCTAACGTTTTGGCAACCAAAGTGTTACCATTTGGCAACCGTTCTGGTGACGGGAGGTCTGAGGTGACAGGTGACCCACGACATAATAATATGAACTGTGATACTATACGCAGTTAAGTGTTTAATGGTCGGGTTAGATAGGATTACGTTCCACTAAAAGTCTTTCAGTTTGCATATTTTTTTAACTAGTGCAGTGATCTAAGAAAAATGTTGCCATAGTAAAATTTATTTAGTTTGACCTCTTATATATAGCTATGATATTTTTTTTTCATTCGGCAGCTACTTGATCTTGTAGTCAAAAATGATCCTTTAAAATGAATAAAATTAAGAAATCCATACAAAAAATACTCACAATCTTCAGTTCCTTCTTTATTTCCCTGCTGATGTCGATGTGGTGCCTTCGTACCCGCTTCACGGCCAGCAGGCGGCCGCGGTAGAACGCCACCTCGGTGAATATGGCGGAGTAGCGGAAGTCCAGGTCGGGGTTGGAGCTGAGCGAGACCTGGCTGGACCGCGCGCCCCCGGTGCTCCCCCCCTTCTCCGAGGTCCCGATGGCGTTGTTGGAGTTCGTTATTATCCCTATACTGCTATCTTGCTGAAAGAAATTATTCTCTGACATACTTGCTATGTGGTGGCTGTGGGTAACTTCACTTATAAAGAGGACTTGAAATTGTAAATTAAAATGAAAATATATCTAAATGAAACTTAACAACCTTTTTTCGGAAAGTCATCAAAAAATGCTACATCTGATACAACTCTAACCCGCCAAGAAAAACTGGCGTTAGAAGAAATGACGCCAGAGTTACCATTGCTCAATTCGACAACGAAATTAGATTATCAAAATGCATGGGATTTGACATAAGCATCGCTGAGTGACATAACATGTTTAACTTAGCGATGCTTATGTCAAATCTCATGAACTTTAACAATCAAACTTAATTGTCGTATTTAGTGATGATAACTTGGCTAAAGGCTCCGAACTAGTATGTAGTCTGTAGTCTACAAGTGTAACACTCTGTCTTTGTTTAAACCTATATACTGCAATTAAGTCTAGAAGTAAAGTTGTGTCTACAGTCTACACAACTTAGTCTTCACAGTCTATTGTAGACGTAAATTGACGACAGGATTTTCCTGCAAAAAGTATTCAGCGAAGCTGAAGTTAGGGACCAGGTGTCAAGTTTAGCCTATTCATGTAATAGTATGTAAAATACGTTATGGTAAGGGAACTATCGTATTTAATGTTTCAATTGAATTAATTATTATATTTATAATAGACTTTAAAACAGACAATTTTGTCCGTTTTAAAGCTGAATTGTAGATATATCTTTGACGTTCATATGGCTAAAGTCTATTGACGTATACGAATAGATACCATTTTGCTGTTAGATGTGATCGACACTTTATCGAAACTGTGTTATTGAGAAATTATAATAGTAGAATCGACACAAAATAAAATAAAATATATTTATAAGATAAATACCTTCTTACCTTTGGGTGCATGTAAAATATTTAATTGTGTTATAATGTGCATTAAGGTAGCTTTAATAAATAGGTTAATACTTATAATATAATAATGCAAGCGTTTAAATAAGTTTGCTGTGTAAATCTCGATGGGTTATTAATCATTTTACCCGTCTACGAGTACTAAAGCCAAAAGGAAGGGTTAATGTTTTTGGCAGTGTGTGTATTTTTTTTTTTGTTTAGGTATGCCACAGTTGCACCTAAATTACTCGTCCAATTTTAATGAATGAGGTGTCAATAGATCCAAAGTAAGTAAAGGAATATAAACGTATAACAAATGCCGGGATTTAAATCTCATAGATTTTTCACGTAGCCGGGTTACAACTTATAGTTTTTTAACTTTTTAAACACTATTTTCAGATAAAGAGTTCATCGCACTCTGGAGCAAAACAAATAGAATAGACCTATGTTTAATAAGCAAACTGAAAAAAGTTAGCATTGGCGATTATCGAGCATGTACATTGTACACAGAACATAGTGCGATAAGCGGCTTGAAGATTAAAAAAATACAAAGCATGCAAACAACATACAAAATGTCCGTTTACCTACTCATTTTGTTGGTGCGCTGGTCCTCAGGCAGGTGCAGGTCTCGGAAGTCGATCTTCCAGAGTAGCGAGTCCAGCTCCTGCTCGTAGCGCCAGCCGCGATACAGCGCTAGCGCGGCCAGAGCCAGCAGAGCGAGAGTGCCGCCCGCCGCGCCCAGCGCCCACGCGCCCACGTGACCTGAGCGTGATCGGAAGTCAGTGCCGGATCACGTGATTGAAGACTATCATATAACTGGCCCCTGGTGTCGTAGTACCTTTGTGTCGTCTTTCTTTGAAACTATATTGTTG
Source organism: Celastrina argiolus (assembly GCA_905187575.2). Lineage (NCBI taxonomy): Eukaryota > Metazoa > Arthropoda > Insecta > Lepidoptera > Lycaenidae > Celastrina > Celastrina argiolus. The sequence goes on from LR994587.1 coordinate 11,598,254, forward strand.
TGAATTTTCTTGTGTGCAATTAATTGTTAAAATAAAAGTAAATAAAAAAAAAGTAGATAGGTACACAAAATTTTCGTTATCCTTATAAAAAATTGTGGAGATTCACTAATAATTCTGGTTTGTAGAAGAAACATTAATAAGTGTACATAATGAGATTGAAAAAAATATATTTTCCTTGTCTATCGTGCCATGCTTTGTAATGGACTGGTTTAACTGAAAAAATGGCTCGGCTTGCGCAGTAATAGGTGCCATTAATAAAATACAATAAGAAGTTTTCATTTTCATGAATTACATTTTGTATTTTGCCAAACAAGAAAATTTCATAGACGTTGTCGAGAGATGCACTCTTAAGAAACTCAAGTAGTTTTAAGAAGGTTTAAGCTTATTGTTCTCGTAAATGGAAAAGTTTAAGGAATTATAGTTTAAAAAAAAATACTTTAGCGACGGCATAATATAGGTATTAAGGAGTAATTAATGTCTTCTAAAGTTCATCACTTTAGAGTTTAGACTTAAGGTCAGCCTCAACACGAGACGCGACGTAAAATTTTAAGAGTGATTCCAAATTAAACTTTATTTACACTATAAGAAGATACAGATTTCATTGTAAAATCGTAGCATAGCGTAGACGCACCGGTGCAAAACTCTTGTAATGAACTCTCGTTTTGGTGTGAGGTGTGAACTGACGCTTACCTGATAGTATAATTGAAGTTAATTAATTATTCGTATAAGAGTTCCAGGCACAAACTAAAATAATTGACGACCTCTGTAGCGCAGTGGTTGAGCGCGTTGGTGCTTGAGCGAGAGGTCACGGGTTCGAATCTCGCCGAAGGAACAAAAAGTATTCTTAGTTCCTGGGTTATGGCTGTGTATTAAACTTGTGAATTATTATAATAAAAATCTTAAATATTACACATATTTAAGATTTTTAGTATAAAAGTATTAAATATATTCAGTTGTCTGGTCCCCATAACACAAGTTCTCCGTATACTTAGTACGGGACCAGTCTAATGCGGTGTAAAGCGTTTATAGCGTCCAATTGTAGACGGTTGAACAAGAGGTTTACAAGATGGCTATTTTGGAAATAATCTCAATGGAGCCAATCAATAAACCTCTTTGTTTGAAGTCGGTTATACGTTTAGTTCTAATGTAGTGCACTTAGGTGGTCTAAATAGTTTTCCATGTAGTGTAGCGCGGCGCAGCGGGAGTCGCTGTGGTCGCGTCGCGTCGCGTCGCGTGTAGCCGCTACCGCCACGCTCCGCTACGAAGCTTTTACTGTACCACTTATAATAATTTACTAACCATGTTCAACACTTTCCGATTTTATTTATAAACACGAATTCTGTTAATACATAGTGCTATCTCAAGATCTATAAACACGAGCTCTATAGGTATAAACAAGTTTAAACCACTTTAATGTGTTGTGCGAAAAAAGTACTGAATGACGCAGGAGTTCGCTTTAAAAAGATTTCCATTTTCTTTAACCTACGTTTACTTTGAACTAAATTTTTCTAGGAAATAGGGTACTAGGGTAGACCTTTCGACTTACGTAATCAAAATTTTGAGTGAACTTAAGTAAAAGAAAGATATAAATTCCAAGTTGCGGAAGCATTCGATTTATCGACAGAAATTGTGTAAACTTTTTCAATGATCCGAACTCGTAGCTTATTTGACTAAGAAACTTTTAGTGGACTTTTAGATTGGCAGCAACAAAGTTAAGTTTAAAATGTACTTCTACTTATAAACATAAGTTTTAACGCTGCTTAAAATCAGCATAACTGATAAGAAAACGTACCTATAATACGGGAGTAATTTTTTGTTATATTTTATCGCGCGACATTTTCCTAGAACATCTTGATGACTATGTGTAAAAACTAAAAACCCCTCCACTCTAAGGCCCGTATTAATTAAGAAGTCTCAAACCCAACCTCACTTGAGAACCTATTTGACAGATAAAAAAACGTATTATTTCACTCTTAAAAATGAAGAACTTTACTTTTGTTGCATACCTTAACTTTTTTCTTCTTTAAAATGTAAAAATAAAGATTATTAAAATATAAATTATACTTATTTTAATTTTTTATGTAATATATAATATGAATATTACGATATAAAAGTAAAAGAAATTAAATTACTAAGAAAAGTTGTTCACTTTTAAAAGTGAAACGAAACGTTTTTTATGTGTCAAATAGGTTCTCAAGTGAGGTTGGGTTTGAGACTTCTTTATTAATGCGGGCCTTAGAGTGGAGGGGTTTTTAGTGACCAAGCGTAGTCCTTAGAGGAACTACAGTTTACGAATTATAGCTTAGATTAGAATACATAATATAAATCTTTTTACATTGATTAAAAAGTTTTATATTATATTTATTCTAATCTAAACTATAATTCGCTACGAGAATGAACACAATATGAATCTAATTATATAAACGCTTAACCTTATTGTGGTGAACAACAAGTTTAGCGAACTAGAAATCTCATACGACAATAGACATTATATTATACACATTATGAACATGGAAATTTAAATTTGTATATAAAAATATACTTACTGACACACTTCTCTCCCCGGAAGCCGCACGGAGGCTCGGACAAAGGTACTCGGCCCCCAGGCCACTTCATGTCGCGAAGTAAACGGACCTCCTATGAAAAATAAGGTTTTAATATAGAACACAAAAATCTAGTAAAATATATGGATAAGACCACAGGGCAATGATCGATTGACTGTCCTAATGTATCACACATGAGTCCACCATCTACAATTCTCTCTGAGTGGCCGAAGACAAGAAAAACAAAAAAAACAGGAATGTCATAAAGGGACACGATCCTCAGAGATGAGAGAGGTGATAAAATGGATCATGGCAATACGTCTACAATGCAAGCAAAAAAAATCTTTGATAATAATTAAGTAGTATGTATACTGGGTACTTAATAGAAATATTTTTTTGCTTTAAATGAATAAAATGTAATTTTACCACTTTGTACTAATAACTTCATATAATAATTTAGGGAAACATTGTCCTCCTTAGCGTACGGAGTCGGGGAAAATCTTTTTAAAAACTATTCTCAAAAGTGTGACGACTATTATCTAATTCTAAAACCTCTCTCGTCGTGAAAGCGCTTATTTACCCACACAATATTAGTGTCGCTATTCACAAATAAATGGAAAACTTCAATGAGGAAATACAGCTTCTATGTTTAAAAAAGGTTATTAGTAATTTATCTATTAGCCGTGTGGTGACGGCATTAGAATACAATTATCACCACCCCCGATACTATCCTAGGGGAGTCGTAAGAGGCGACTAAAAGGAAACACACACACATCAACAGCTAGTGTGAGAGAAGGAAAACTCGAAACAAAACCCTGTACCAACCCGTCTAGCCAGCGTGGTACCAGTAGGCTTTTTAACCTCCGATGTTTACGCACCAGAAGACCAGGCCCCTAGTCCCCGGCGGCCCCGCTATTCCTGGCTACGGTAGCGGCCACGGTAACGGCGGGGCGGGGGGTGCTAAGAATCCCCGGAAGAGATCCGGCTACCACCCCCCTTCTAAACGACAACTGGCCCTGGTAACACACAACGTGCGCACTTTGAGGTTGGACGAGAAGCTCGTAGAGCTGGAAGAGGAGATGAACAAGTTGCACTGGGACGTCATTGGTTTATCGGAGATCCGAAGAGAGGGCGAGGATACGATAACCTTACAGTCCGGCCACTTGTTCTACTACCGGGAGGGAGAACAGAAGTCCCAAGGTGGTGTTGGGTTTATCGTCCACAAATCTCTCATCAACAACATTGTGTCCATCGAGAGTGTGTCAAATAGGGTTGCATACCTTGTACCGAGAATCTCAAAACGATATTCGTTGAAGATTGTACAGGTATACGCCCCATCGTCAACACATCCAGACGATGAAGTAGAAGCTACGTATGAGGACGTCAGTAGGGCCATACGTAGCCCTAAAACACACTTCACAGTTGTTATGGGAGATTTCAATGCGAGGCTGGGCTGCAGAAGCGATGATGAGCTGAAAGTGGGGCCATTTGGATTTGGGCAGAGGAATCCCAGAGGACAGATGCTGGCGGACTTTATGGAGAAAGAAGGACTCATGATGAATTCTTTCTTCCAAAAGCCGCCGCAGAGGAAATGGACCTGGTTGAGTCCCGACGGTGTAACTAGAAACGAGATTGACTTCATTATGAGCACCAAGCGGCAGATATTCAACGATGTCTCTGTGATCAACATGGTTAAGACCGGAAGTGATCACCGAATTGTCAGAGGCATGTTGAATATCAACGTCAAACTTGAGAGATCGCGTCTGATGAAGTCTACGCTCCGACCGTCGAATGTACATATCCAAAACCCCGAGAGCTTTCAACTTGAACTGTCAAATCGCTTCCAATGGCTAGACAGCTGCGCATCAGTGGACGATATAAATAGCAGGCTGGTAGAAACTGTCCATACGGTGGGGTCCAAATTTTTTTCAAGACCCACCGTACAAATAGACCTCAGAAACTATCCGACCAAACCCGGAACCTCATGGCTAGTCGACGTTCAATGACGCTCCAAACTTCGAGTGACGCTGAGTCATATAGGCAGCTCAATAGACAGATTACGAAGTCCTTGCGACATGATATCCGTTCTTTTAATACCCAGCGTATTAAAGAGACAATAGAGCGGAACCAAGGCTCCAAAGTGTTTGCAAGAGACGTATCTATTGGGCAAAGCCAGTTGACAAAGCTGAAGACCGAAGATGGACGCGTAACGTCAAATAAGTCCGAGGTACTACGGGAGATAGAGAGGTTCTATGGACAGCTGTATACCTCGGTCTCAGCTGAACCTGCTAGTTTAGCTGCAGACCCAAGAGCCAGGCTAACACGACACTATACCGAAGACATCCCGGACATCAGCCTGTACGAGATTAGGGTAGCTCTCAAACAGCTTAAGAACAACAAGGCTCCGGGCGAGGATGGAATCACTACAGAGCTTCTGAAAGCGGGCGGCACGCCGGTACTAAAAGTCCTTCAGAAACTCTTCAATTCCTCCTTACTCGATGGGAAAACGCCAGAGGCATGGAACAGGGGTGTTGTGGTCCTGTTCTTCAAAAAAGGCGACAAAACCTTACTGAAGAACTATAGGCCCATAACACTGCTGAGCCATGTCTACAAGCTGTTTTCGAGAGTTATTACGATGCGTCTCGAACGCAGGCTGGATGACTTTCAGCCTACCGAACAAGCCGGTTTCCGAAAAGGCTATAGTACCATAGACCACATACATACGCTGCGGCAGATTATACAGAAGACCGAAGAGTATAATCGGCCATTATGCTTGGCGTTTGTGGACTATGAGAAAGCCTTTGATTCCGTCGAAATATGGGCGGTCCTTAGATCTCTCCAGCGTTGCCGTATTGACTTTCGGTATATCGAAGTGTTGAAGTGTTTGTATAATAACGCCACCATGTCAGTCCGAGTACAGGAGCACTGCACGAAGGATATCCCTTTAAAGAGAGGAGTAAGACAGGGGGATAGACTACTCTTGAAGTTGTTGACGAATATATATACCTAGGGCAGGCTGTCCGATTAGGTAGGTCCAACTTTAAGAGAGAGGTCAGTAGACGGATCCAGCTCGGCTGGGCAGCGTTCGGTAAATTACGCAACGTCTTCTCGTCCAAAATACCTCAGTGCCTTAAGACAAAGGTATACAACCAATGTGTGTTACCAGTGATGACTTACGGTTCTGAGACGTGGTGCTTCACGAAGGATCTTTTCAAAAGGCTCAATGTCGCTCAGCGTGCTATGGAGAGGGCAATGCTCGGTATTTCTCTACGTGATCGAATCAGAAATGAGGAGATCCGTAGAAGAACTAAGGATGCTGACATTGTCCGTAGGATCAGTCAGCTGAAGTGGCAATGGGCCGGCCACATAGCACGAAGATTGGACGGTCGATGGGGCAAAAAGATCTTAGAGTGGAGGCCACGTACTGGCAAGCGCAGTGTGGGACGGCCACCTACCAGATGGACCGACGACCTGGTGAAAACTGCCGGGTCACGTTGGATGCAGGTGGCAATGGACCGGTCGCACTGGAAATGTATTGGAGAGGCCTATGTCCAGCAGTGGACAGTAAAAGGCTGAAACGACGACGAAACGACGAATTTATCTATAAGGGCCATTTATATAATAGTAGTATAGATTCGCCGGTTCTGGCTCAAGAGCCAGAACCGGCGGATCTTAGCCGACTACAGGCGTTGGTCAGCTAAAAAAAAAAAAAAAAAAAAAAAAAAAAAAAAAAAAAAAAAAAAAAAAAAAAAAAAAAAAAAAAGTTTGGTGTCAAAATAGGGGTTTTCCGCTACGCCCGATCGATAGCAAGCATTCCCATGGCGCTATATCTCACCGTTCCTGACTTACGATATGATCTAATAAACTCATTAGTATTTATCTACTCCACTAATGACATTCCTCATTCATTACTATTGTCCTATTGTTCTATGTCAAGCCCTTGTTCACTGAGTATTGGGCGGGTTATTTGAATGATTTCATTAAATAAAAAACTTATAATTTTATTGCAATTGTTTTATTTTATGTATAACTTTCTTAATAATACACAGTGTTAATTACACAACAATCCAACGTGATGTTCATATTTCAAAAACAAGACTGAAACATCATATGCAATAACATAATTATCATTTTTCAAAGTATCTCTACTATTAAATTCGCTTATAAAATAACTCTTTCATTAAATCTTAAAACAAGATTTGAACATCATATTCAAAAACAAATCATTCCTGAGTGTATCGCTGCCAAATTCATTTTGAAAGTCTTTCAATGACTTGTTTTTAAATTTATATAGTAAGTATAATCATTTTGTAACCGAACATTATTAAAACGCCATTTCCTTGCATTTCTGTCCAAAAACATTTTATGCATATAATAAACAACATTCCTTTGGTATGTTTCCAAATAATTGAAGTCGAGATTTAAAAAAAAACTCGGGTTTAATTTCGAATAAAATCTTTTATTTCAAAATAACTCTTTCATTAAATCTTAAAACAAGATTTGAACATCATATTCAAAAACAAATCATTTCTGAGTGTATCGCTGCGTTCAAAAACATTTTATGCATATAATAAACAACATTCCTTTGGTATGTTTCCAAATAATTGAATTCGAGATTTAAAAAAAAAACTCGGGTTTAATTTCGAATAAAATCTTTTATTTCAAAATAACTCTTTCATTAAATCTTAAAACAAGATTTGAACATCATATTCAAAATCTTAAAACAAGATTTGAACATCATATTCAAAAACAAATGAGTGTATCGCTGCGTCCAACAACATTCCTTTGGTATGTTTCCAAATAATTGAAGTCGAGATTAAAAAAAAAAACTCGGGTTTAATTTCGAATAAATCTTTTATTTCAAAATAACTCTTTCATTAAATTTTAAAACAAGATTTGAACCTCATATTCAAAAACAAATCATTTCTGAGTGTATCGCTGCGTCCAAAAACATTTTATGCATATTATAATAAACAACATTCCTTTGGTATGTTTCCAAATAATTGAAGTCGAGATTAAAAAAAAAAAAACTCGGGTTTAATTTCGAATAAATATTTTATTTCAAAATAACTCTTTCATTAAATCTTAAAACAAGATTTGAACCTCATATTCAAAAACAAATCATTTCTGAGTGTATCGCTGCGTCCAAAAACATTTTATGCATATAATAAACAACATTCCTTTGGTATGTTTCCAAATAATTGAAGTCGAGATTAAAAAAAAAACTCGGGTTTAATTTCGAATAAATCTTTTATTTCAAAATAACTCTTTCATTAAATTTTAAAACAAGGTTTGAACCTCATATTCAAAAACAAATCATTTCTGAGTGTATCGCTGCGTCCAAAAACATTTTATGCATATAATAAACAACATTCCTTTGGTATGTTTCCAAATAATTGAAGTCGAGATTAAAAAAAAACTCGGGTTTAATTTCGAATAAATCTTTTATTTCAAAATAACTCTTTCATTAAATTTTAAAACAAGATTTGAACCTCATATTCAAAAACAAATCATTTCTGACTGTATCGCTGCGTCCAAAAACATTTTATGCATATAATAAACAACATTCCTTTGGTATGTTTCCAAATAATTGAAGTCGAGATTAAAAAAAAAAAACTCGGGTTTAATTTCGAATAAATATTTTATTTCAAAATAACTCTTTCATTAAATCTTAAAACAAGATTTGAACCTCATATTCAAAAACAAATCATTTCTGAGTGTATCGCTGCGTCCAAAAACATTTTATGCATATAATAAACAACATTCCTTTGGTATGTTTCCAAATAATTGAAGTCGAGATTAAAAAAAAAAAACTCGGGTTTAATTTCGAATAAATCTTTTATTTCAAAATAACTCTTTCATTAAATTTTAAAACAAGGTTTGAACCTCATATTCAAAAACAAATCATTTCTGAGTGTATCGCTGCGTCCAAAAACATTTTATGCATATTATAATAAACAACATTCCTTTGGTATGTTTCCAAATAATTGAAGTCGAGATTTAAAAAAAAAACTCGGGTTTAATTTCGAATAAATCTTTTATTTCAAAATAACTCTTTCATTAAATTTTAAAACAAGATTTGAACCTCATATTCAAAAACAAATCATTTCTGAGTGTATCGCTGCGTCCAAAAACATTTTATGCATATAATAAACAACATTCCTTTGGTATGTTTCCAAATAATTGAAGTCGAGATTAAAAAAAAAACGGGTTTAATTTCGAATAAAATCTTTTATTTCAAAATAACTCTTTCATTAAATCTTAAAACAAGATTTGAACATCATATTCAAAAACAAATCATTTCTGAGTGTATCGCTGCGTCCAAAAACATTTTATGCATATAATAAACAACATTCCTTTGGTATGTTTCCAAATAATTGAAGTCGAGATTAAAAAAAAAACTCGGGTTTAATTTCGAATAAATCTTTTATTTCAAAATAACTCTTTCATTAAATTTTAAAACAAGGTTTGAACCTCATATTCAAAAACAAATCATTTCTGAGTGTATCGCTGCGTCCAAAAACATTTTATGCATATTATAATAAACAACATTCCTTTGGTATGTTTCCAAATAATTGAAGTCGAGATTTAAAAAAAAAAAACTCGGGTTTAATTTCGAATAAATCTTTTATTTCAAAATAACTCTTTCATTAAATTTTAAAACAAGATTTGAACCTCATATTCAAAAACAAATCATTTCTGAGTGTATCGCTGCGTCCAAAAACATTTTATGCATATAATAAACAACATTCCTTTGGTATGTTTCCAAATAATTGAAGTCGAGATTAAAAAAAAAACGGGTTTAATTTCGAATAAAATCTTTTATTTCAAAATAACTCTTTCATTAAATCTTAAAACAAGATTTGAACATCATATTCAAAAACAAATCATTTCTGAGTGTATCGCTGCGTCCAAAAACATTTTATGCATATAATAAACAACATTCCTTTGGTATGTTTCCAAATAATTGAAGTCGAGATTAAAAAAAAAACTCGGGTTTAATTTCGTATAAATCTTTTATTTCAAAATAACTCTTTCATTAAATTTTAAAACAAGATTTGAACCTCATATTCAAAAACAAATCATTTCTGATTGTATCGCTGCGTCCAAAAACATTTTATGCATATAATAAACAACATTCCTTTGGTATGTTTCCAAATAATTGAAGTCGAGATTAAAAAAAAAAACTCGGGTTTAATTTCGAATAAATCTTTTATTTCAAAATAACTCTTTCATTAAATTTTAAAACAAGATTTGAACCTCATATTCAAAAACAAATCATTTCTGAGTGTATCGCTGCGTCCAAAAACATTTTATGCATATTATAATAAACAACATTCCTTTGGTATGTTTCCAAATAATTGAAGTCGAGATTAAAAAAAAACTCGGGTTTAATTTCGAATAAATCTTTTATTTCAAAATAACTCTTTCATTAAATCTTAAAACAAGATTTGAACATCATATTCAAAAACAAATCATTTCTGAGTGTATCGCTGCCAAATTTATTTTGAAAGTCTTATATTATTTAACACATTCAAATTATTTTACGGAGTGAGAATTTAATAATAATTATACATAGGTATATAATACAATATGTACTATCTTAGCTACTATAGTCAGCAGTTACATTGCGATTTTTATCAATTTCAATAACATTATCGAACTCTGCATAAACAACGCAATTGATCGTTTGAGTCAGAGCAGATTCAAAGACGAGGTATAAGAAAACAATGAGTATTTTTTTTCTTTTTAAACAGTTTTAATGGTTCTTAAACATTACAATACAATGGCGGTAAGAAAAAAAAATCTCATATTCTTTTTATAATATAAAATATACAAAGATTAATAAAACACAATACTAAATAATAAAAAAAAATAAAAAAAAAAAACATGATTACATAATCTTATATAATAATATTTAACTAAATAAGTACATTTTTTTACAGTTCTCTCAATTTATAATGACCCCATGCCAACATATCGATCTGATTTGGTAATATGTAGCGCTTAGTGTCTTCGTAAGACAAAGAATTTTATTAATTTCCTGAGTAAATATTGTATGTTTTATTGATCTAAACCTATGCATGGTATGGTTTTGAATATTTTTATTGAAAAGACAAGATTCATAATTTTCTAATTCTAACTTTTTTGTAACACTAAAAGTTCACACCCTTGGCTTTTGCGATAGACTTTTTTATCTACTGTAAATGCACACATTTTCGATCGGAGTCCTACAAATTCTTCTAAAATATTTTCATCTTTAAAATACCCTAACTTTTTTTTGTTTATTCTAGGATAACCAAATAAATTCTCGGATCGATAATCTGATGTATCAAACCTTAACATCAAATCAGGTTTGAGTTCTTCATATAAATTATTAGTAAAAAATTGGTATATAAAACTATCAATATCAGTATACAATAATTTCGTTTTCTCACCAAACTTTTTCAAAACATAATCATAATGGAATTCATACATGAGTGTTTTTGAAATATCTAAAATGCCAAACCCTAGGTAAATGGCTTTATTATGTACAATTTTTGTTTTCCGTAATTGAACTGCTACTAAATTTTCTGAAAATATTGACATACTGTGGAATTCTGGTTTTGCTATTAAGTCTTGTGCTCCTAAAGACTTACCTTGATTTTCCCAATAGGTTACAAGCTTTACATTTACTCTTTTTTCAATGTTTTCCATAGTTTTTCCAAAAACTGAATTACTCATAAGTTTAGTAAAATAAATGTATCTCTCCTTGTTTTGAGGTATCAAGTCGACTTGTCCTTCAACAAAGTTGAGCGCATGAACTATAAAATGTGAGTCATAGTGACTTAAATTATGAAGAAATACTGGAACGAAATTCGGTGGCCTAAACTTTTTTGAACATAAGTCATGCGCCACACCTCTAAAATTTCCAGTACTCCTATCAAAGTCTTAAAACTTCATGTTCACCTAAAATTGTTTCACAAATACAACAAATGGAACAATCATCAATTTTTTTTTTGTCTTCGTCAGTTAGAGGATAAGCAGCTTTTTGCAAGTTATTTTTACTACAAAATAATCGTATATCATTATATAATCTACTCAGGAACACATTTGCACAATCGGGTCCGCTGTAAGTTTCATATTTTGATAAAGTTTCATCATAAGAACACTTTATATAATATCCGAAACTATAAGGTTCATGCTTTTGAATGCTATTGGTATAAGACTTAGATAAATTGTTAGCACATAAATGGACTAGCTTTAGAAAAGCTTCAAAATCTGCATATATTATAAAAGATATTTTTAAGTTTCTTTCAAAATGTTCAAACCTAAGTTTATCGTTAGATGTTGGTTCTGCAAACCAATTTTTAAATTTTTTTTTTCGCTACTTGGTAATTCGACAGTTACATGAGAACAGTAATTTTGTTGGTGATTTGATAATCTTTCACTTGTACGAAAGCATAATAAACATCCATCACAAATATAAACCATATGATGATGATTTGAAAGTTGTTTGCTTAACAAACGCGATAAACTCTTTATATAACAATAGTGACTATTTGTTCCATTTGTTATGTATAATAAATTAATATGAATGTTTTGGGACTTTTAGTAAAATACAAGGGACCTATAACATTATTTTTTTAACTTCATTATTAAATTCCAATCCGAAAACGTTAATACTTATACTAATTAAATTTTCAACTTTGTGAATATCGGTTAACTTCACCGGGAAAGATATACCATTAAAATTTAATTTATTTGCATTCATGCTGTACAGTCAAACCTCACCTCAATAAACAAATCTGTTAAAACCGTTGAACAATTAGAACAGACGGTAGGTGAGCTTGAGGATGGCCTAAATGAAGCATACCTCAGAAGCTGTCCTCTCAAAAAAACAACCAATAAACGTAACGTACCGTGGTGGAGTGGTAATCTGTCAAGTCTCAGGAAAGAGACCCGTGCTCTGTTCAACAAAGCAAAACGAGACGGGTACTGGGACGTATACAGAACTAAAAAATACCTTTTATAATATATGCAGATTTTGAAGCTTTTCTAAAGCTAGTCCATTTATGTGCTAACAATTTATCTAAGTCTTATACCAATAGCATTCAAAAGCATGAACCTTATAGTTTCGGATATTATATAAAGTGTTCTTATGATGAAACTTTATCAAAATATGAAACTTACAGCGGACCCGATTGTGCAAATGTGTTCCTGAGTAGATTATATAATGATATACGATTATTTTGTAGTAAAAATAACTTGCGAAAAGCTGCTTATCCTCTAACTGACGAAGACAAAAAAAAAATTGATGATTGTTCCATTTGTTGTATTTGTGAAACAATTTTAGGTGAACATGAAGTTTTAAGACTTTGATAGGAGTACTGGAAATTTTAGAGGTGTGGCGCATGACTTATGTTCAAAAAAGTTTAGGCCACCGAATTTCGTTCCAGTATTTCTTCATAATTTAAGTCACTATGACTCACATTTTATAGTTCATGCGCTCAACTTTGTTGAAGGACAAGTCGACTTGATACCTCAAAACAAGGAGAGATACATTTATTTTACTAAACTTATGAGTAATTCAGTTTTTGGAAAAACTATGGAAAACATTGAAAAAAGAGTAAATGTAAAGCTTGTAACCTATTGGGAAAATCAAGGTAAGTCTTTAGGAGCACAAGACTTAATAGCAAAACCAGAATTCCACAGTATGTCAATATTTTCAGAAAATTTAGTAGCAGTTCAATTACGGAAAACAAAAATTGTACATAATAAAGCCATTTACCTAGGGTTTGGCATTTTAGATATTTCAAAAACACTCATGTATGAATTCCATTATGATTATGTTTTGAAAAAGTTTGGTGAGAAAACGAAATTATTGTATACTGATATTGATAGTTTTATATACCAATTTTTTACTAATAATTTATATGAAGAACTCAAACCTGATTTGATGTTAAGGTTTGATACATCAGATTATCGATCCGAGAATTTATTTGGTTATCCTAGAATAAACAAAAAAAAGTTAGGGTATTTTAAAGATGAAAATATTTTAGAAGAATTTGTAGGGCTCCGATCGAAAATGTGTGCATTTACAGTAGATAAAAAAGTCTATCGCAAAAGCCAAGGGTGTGAACTTTTAGTGTTACAAAAAAGTTAGAATTAGAAAATTATGAATCTTGTCTTTTCAATAAAAATATTCAAAACCATACCATGCATAGGTTTAGATCAATAAAACATACAATATTTACTCAGGAAATTAATAAAATTCTTTGTCATACGAAGACACTAAGCGCTACATATTACCAAATCAGATCGATATGTTGGCATGGGGTCATTATAAATTGAGAGAACTGTAAAAAAAATGTACTTATTTAGTTAAATATTATTATATAAGATTATGTAATCATGTTTTTTTTTTTTTTTTTTTTTTTTATTATTTAGTATTGTGTTTTATTAATCTTTGTATATTTTATATTATAAAAAGAATATGAGATTTTTTTTTCTTACCGCCATTGTATTGTAATGTTTAAGAACCATTAAAACTGTTTAAAAAGAAAAAAAATACTCATTGTTTTCTTATACCTCGTCTTTGAATCTGCTCTGACTCAAACGATCAATTGCGTTGCTTATGCAGAGTTCGATAATGTTATTGAAATTGATAAAAATCGCAATGTAACTGCTGACTATAGTAGCTAAGATAGTACATATTGTATTATATACCTATGTATAATTATTATTAAATTCTCACTCCGTAAAATAATTTGAATGTGTTAAATAATATAAGACTTTCAAAATAAATTTGGCAGCGATACACTCAGAAATGATTTGTTTTTGAATATGATGTTCAAATCTTGTTTTAAGATTTAATGAAAGAGTTATTTTGAAATAAAAGATTTTATTCGAAATTAAACCCGAGTTTTTTTTTAAATCTCGACTTCAATTATTTGGAAACATACCAAAGGAATGTTGTTTATTATAATATGCATAAAATGTTTTTGGACGCAGCGATACACTCAGAAATGATTTGTTTTTGAATATGAGGTTCAAATCTTGTTTTAAAATTTAATGAAAGAGTTATTTTGAAATAAAAGATTTATTCGAAATTAAACCCGAGTTTTTTTTTTAAATCTCGACTTCAATTATTTGGAAACATACCAAAGGAATGTTGTTTATTATATGCATAAAATGTTTTTGGACGCAGCGATACACTCAGAAATGATTTGTTTTTGAATATGAGGTTCAAATCTTGTTTTAAGATTTAATGAAAGAGTTATTTTGAAATAAAATATTTATTCGAAATTAAACCCGAGTTTTTTTTTTAATCTCGACTTCAATTATTTGGAAACATACCAAAGGAATGTTGTTTATTATATGCATAAAATGTTTTTGGACGCAGCGATACACTCAGAAATGATTTGTTTTTGAATATGATGTTCAAATCTTGTTTTAAGATTTAATGAAAGAGTTATTTTGAAATAAAAGATTTTATTCGAAATTAAACCCGTTTTTTTTTTAATCTCGACTTCAATTATTTGGAAACATACCAAAGGAATGTTGTTTATTATATGCATAAAATGTTTTTGGACGCAGCGATACACTCAGAAATGATTTGTTTTTGAATATGAGGTTCAAATCTTGTTTTAAAATTTAATGAAAGAGTTATTTTGAAATAAAAGATTTATTCGAAATTAAACCCGAGTTTTTTTTTTAAATCTCGACTTCAATTATTTGGAAACATACCAAAGGAATGTTGTTTATTATAATATGCATAAAATGTTTTTGGACGCAGCGATACACTCAGAAATGATTTGTTTTTGAATATGATGTTCAAATCTTGTTTTAAGATTTAATGAAAGAGTTATTTTGAAATAAAAGATTTTATTCGAAATTAAACCCGTTTTTTTTTAATCTCGACTTCAATTATTTGGAAACATACCAAAGGAATGTTGTTTATTATATGCATAAAATGTTTTTGGACGCAGCGATACACTCAGAAATGATTTGTTTTTGAATATGAGGTTCAAATCTTGTTTTAAAATTTAATGAAAGAGTTATTTTGAAATAAAAGATTTATTCGAAATTAAACCCGAGTTTTTTTTTTTAAATCTCGACTTCAATTATTTGGAAACATACCAAAGGAATGTTGTTTATTATAATATGCATAAAATGTTTTTGGACGCAGCGATACACTCAGAAATGATTTGTTTTTGAATATGAGGTTCAAACCTTGTTTTAAAATTTAATGAAAGAGTTATTTTGAAATAAAAGATTTATTCGAAATTAAACCCGAGTTTTTTTTTTAATCTCGACTTCAATTATTTGGAAACATACCAAAGGAATGTTGTTTATTATATGCATAAAATGTTTTTGGACGCAGCGATACACTCAGAAATGATTTGTTTTTGAATATGAGGTTCAAATCTTGTTTTAAGATTTAATGAAAGAGTTATTTTGAAATAAAATATTTATTCGAAATTAAACCCGAGTTTTTTTTTTTAATCTCGACTTCAATTATTTGGAAACATACCAAAGGAATGTTGTTTATTATATGCATAAAATGTTTTTGGACGCAGCGATACACTCAGAAATGATTTGTTTTTGAATATGAGGTTCAAATCTTGTTTTAAAATTTAATGAAAGAGTTATTTTGAAATAAAAGATTTATTCGAAATTAAACCCGAGTTTTTTTTTTAATCTCGACTTCAATTATTTGGAAACATACCAAAGGAATGTTGTTTATTATATGCATAAAATGTTTTTGGACGCAGCGATACACTCAGAAATGATTTGTTTTTGAATATGAGGTTCAAACCTTGTTTTAAAATTTAATGAAAGAGTTATTTTGAAATAAAAGATTTATTCGAAATTAAACCCGAGTTTTTTTTTTAATCTCGACTTCAATTATTTGGAAACATACCAAAGGAATGTTGTTTATTATATGCATAAAATGTTTTTGGACGCAGCGATACACTCAGAAATGATTTGTTTTTGAATATGAGGTTCAAATCTTGTTTTAAAATTTAATGAAAGAGTTATTTTGAAATAAAAGATTTATTCGAAATTAAACCCGAGTTTTTTTTTTAATCTCGACTTCAATTATTTGGAAACATACCAAAGGAATGTTGTTGGACGCAGCGATACACTCAGAAATGATTTGTTTTTGAATATGATGTTCAAATCTTGTTTTAAGATTTTGAATATGATGTTCAAATCTTGTTTTAAGATTTAATGAAAGAGTTATTTTGAAATAAAAGATTTTATTCGAAATTAAACCCGAGTTTTTTTTTAAATCTCGAATTCAATTATTTGGAAACATACCAAAGGAATGTTGTTTATTATATGCATAAAATGTTTTTGAACGCAGCGATACACTCAGAAATGATTTGTTTTTGAATATGATGTTCAAATCTTGTTTTAAGATTTAATGAAAGAGTTATTTTGAAATAAAAGATTTTATTCGAAATTAAACCCGAGTTTTTTTTTAAATCTCGACTTCAATTATTTGGAAACATACCAAAGGAATGTTGTTTATTATATGCATAAAATGTTTTTGGACAGAAATGCAAGGAAATGGCGTTTTAATAATGTTCGGTTACAAAATGATTATACTTACTATATAAATTTAAAAACAAGTCATTGAAAGACTTTCAAAATGAATTTGGCAGCGATACACTCAGGAATGATTTGTTTTCGAATATGATGTTCAAATCTTGTTTTAAGATTTAATGAAAGAGTTATTTTATAAGCGAATTTAATAGTAGAGATACTTTGAAAAATGATATGTTATTGCATATGATGTTTCAGTCTTGTTTTTGAAATATGAACATCACGTTGGATTGTTGTGTAATTAACACTGTGTATTATTAAGAAAGTTATACATAAAATAAAACAATTGCAATAAAATTATAAGTTTTTTATTTAATGAAATCATTCAAATAACCTGCCCAATACTCAGTGAACAAGGGCTTGACATAGAACAATAGGACAATAGTAATGAATGAGGAATGTCATTAGTGGAGTAGATAAATACTAATGAGTTTATTAGATCATATCGTAAGTCAGGAACGGTGAGATATAGCGCCATGGGAATGCTTGCTATCGATCGGGCGTAGCGGAAAACCCCTATTTTGACACCAAACTTTTTTTTTTTTTTTTTTTAGCTGACCAACGCCTGTAGTCGGCTAAGATCCGCCTCTATACTACTTATAATATTATGTAATGATGATTTATATTATTAAATAGTTTTTAACCGACTCTTTTTAATTTAAAGGATAAAAAAAGAATCTCGGAACCTAAATGTGAATGCGTATTCCCAAGCGTAAATGTACCAAATGGTAAATTTTAGTCCCTTTCTTTTGATGTCTCAGCCCTTAATGTAGGGACTCAAGTATAAGACAAATCGACGGTCTCCGGATCTGCATTAGCTGAAGAGACGTAATAACAGATAATACCGCATAATCAAAGGTTTTAGGACTACTTTGTGAGTAATGGTGTGCACATTTATATTTATTGATTAACATCCCCAATGTGAAGGTTAAGGCTGTAGTATACAGTTCTTTGAGGTTTGCTCTTCGTAGATATGTAATATATATTATGTAGTAATATATAACGACTAGCTGTGCCCGCGACTTCGTTCGCGTGGTTTTTGAGTGACTTAAAACGTTTAAGCAGCGCACGCAACGAGAGTCCTCAAATGTGATTTTTTTTCCCTGTTTTTGCAATATTTCTCACTGACGCTTCGCTCCTATTGGTCGCAGCGTAATGTTAGTTAATATAGCCTTCCTCTATAAATGGAATATCCAACAAAAAAAGATTTTTTCAAATCAGACCAGCAGTTCCTGAGATTAGCGCGTTTAAACAAACAAACAAAAGTATAGATATAGAAGACAACAATATATAACTGTGTAACCTTCCCTTTTCCCTGAGTGTCTTCAAATAATCCGCAGGCTCCGTCTTGAGGAATTCGAAACATGTGACTACTTTAGCGAAAACCAAAGCAAAAAAATAAATTAAGTATCCCATTATTTATTTACCGGAGCAGTTTTGTGCAGCACCGCTAGCGGGTAGAGCCCGTCGGGCAGCGCGGGGTCCACGGACAGCAGCGTGTAGTTGCCCTCCGCGTCGCCGTTGTCGTCCATATGGATCCAGTATCTGCATAAAAAAATATCAATTTACCGTTCCTTACGCATAAGCACGCTAGTGCACGTTGATTGCGTAGCGTACGCTGAAATACAGCCATAAAATTAGCTGGATATTTTTTGTGGTGTCATTCCGATAATTTAGGGCTACTCATAGACATGTTAGGAGTAACAAAACTATTACGCTATTCAGAGACCAAAATAAAACGTGCCTCGATATCAAAGGACACTTCCTTTGATTTATAAGCTTTTTTACTCGGATACATCATTTGATAAATTGAATTATTTATTGGCAAAGATTTATTTCCTTTAGTTTTGTGATACCTCTCCTATTGCGATTTTCCTGCTAGATAGGGCTTTAGTACACAATAACACGCTGATTTACTGCTCCTACTTTATCTTAAATCTTTGTCTTGTGTCATATAAAATTTACTATCTAGTATATTGTATCCATATGTTATTAACTCTGTGCTTTTCTTAACCAATATAAGTCTTATATGCTACCCACGCTGTCTCACTTTACTTTACAAGAAAGACGTTAACCATTTCAAATAAGTGATTATTTTTTAATTATATTATTGCCGTAATAAAATAACAACAAATTGGTACTGGCCGAAAATATTTCGACAGTGCCAATATAAAATAATAAAAAAAAACAAATAAAAGAAACAGTAAGCTTTGCAGTAAACTACACGTAGCGTTCACAACATTGCCTTTAAAAAATAACATACCCCATAACACTGCGGTACGTGGTATTCCTCATACGCATAGCGATAGCGCGACCGTCTCTCGGGTCCTCTCCCGTCCTTAGCGCCTCCACCAGCGCCCTGGCGTATACCCACACAGAGTCGTGTAACCAGGCGGCTTCCACGGGAATCTAGAACACAGTTAAGCTCGTAGAGATCGGAAAGAGCGAGAGGGAAAAATACAGACAGATCTGAATAGGGCTGTCGAAGACTATTTAATTTGCCTCGAAAAGGAAATCCGATCCAAACGCTTTGAAAGCCATGCGATTTGTTGGGTAGATATAATCGATTATATGGGTATTAGAATATCAAATAGTTTTACTATAATATTTTGTGGTACTCTCAATGGGATTCCGATAGGATTAGTATTTTATCTTAAGTAGGTATAATATTATACTACAAATAGAAATATTTACGAATATTTTTCTGATACGTTTGAAAAGAGTCTTAATAGAAATAAGCCTAGGATACTTAACTAGCCTATGCCGATTTTTTAACCCAACGAGTAGTTAGTTTTATTATAACTAATCAATACTTAAAATAATTTATTAGCTGGAGTTACGCAATGTAGTAAGTCCCATTTAATTGTGCTGACTAATTATCTATATATCTATATACATATAATAAATCTGTAGAGGGGTCATGTCTGTACATTAAGAATATTTAACTGAAAATTAAAAAAAGGGGGTCTATAAAAGCCACAGAACCTAAAAATAACATTTTTGAAAAAAATGTCTGTCTGTCTGTCTGTCTGTCTGTCTGTCTGTCTGTCTGTCTGTCCATATGGGAATGTTTGTCGTCGCATCACGCTAAAACCACTGTATGGAATGAAATGAAATTTGGCAGGCAGGTAGCTTACGACCTGAAGAGCATTATTGGAAATTATTATTCCGAAAAACGAAAGGGTTCCCGTGGGATCTTAAAAAAATTGTAGCTACCTATTTGACGGTATTTCAGCCAAACTACTCAACGTATTTAAATGAAATTTGGCAGGCAGGTAGCTTATGACATGAAGAGCATTATTGGAAATTATTATTCCGAAAAACGAAAGGGTTCCCGTGGGATTTAAAAAAAATTGTAGCTACTTATTTGACGCTATTCCAGCCAAACTACTCAACGTATTTGAATGAAATTCGGCAGGCAGGTAGCTTATGACCTGAAGAGCATTATCGGAAATTGTTATCCCGAAAAACAAAAGGGTTCCCGTGGGATCTTCAAAAAATTGTAGCTACCTATTTGACGGTATTTCAGCCAAACTACTCAACGTATTTAAATGAAATTTGGCAGGCTGGTAGCTTATGATCTGAAAAGCATTACTAGAAAATTATTATCCCGAAAAACGAAAGGATTCCCGTGGGATCTTTAAAAAATTGTAGCTACCTATTTGACGGTATTTCAGCCATACCACTCAACGTATTTAAATGAAATTTGGCAGGCAGGTAGCTTATGACATGAAGAGCATTATTGAAAATTATTATTCCGAAAAACGAAAGGGTTCCCGTGGGATCTTCAAAAAATTGTAGCTACCTATTTGACGGTATTTCAGCCAAACTACTCAACGTATTTGAATGAAATTCGGAAGGCAGGTAGCTTATGACCTGAAGAGCATTATTGGAAATTGATATCCCGAAAAACAAAAGGATTCCCGTGGGATCTTCAAAAAATTGTAGCTACCTATTTTACGGTATTTCAGTCAAACTACTCAACGTATTTAAATGAAATTTAGCAGGCAGGTAGCTTATGACATGAAGAGCATTATTGGAAATTATTATTCCGAAAAACGAAAGGGTTCCTGTGGGATCTTCAAAAAATTGTAGCTACCTATTTGACGGTATTTCAGCCAAACTACTCAACGTATTTGAATGAAATTCGGCAGGCAGGTAGCTTATGACCTGAAGAGCATTATTGAAAATTGTTATCCCGAAAAACAAAAGGGTTCCCGTGGGATCTTCAAAAAATTGTAGCTACCTATTTGACGGTATTTCAGCCAAACCACTCAACGTATTTAAATGAAATTTGGCAGGCTGGTAGCTTATGATCTGAAAAGCATTACTAGAAAATTATTATCCCGAAAAACGAAAGGGTTCCCGTGGGATCTTCAAAAAATTTTAGCTTTTAATTTGACGGTATTTTAGCCAAACTACTCAACGTATTTAAATGAAACTTGGCACAAAGGTAGAAGAAGTCTAAGCATATGTTACCAAACAGTAAGTTTTGCACCATATCCTGGATCTATAATATCAAAAAATTTCGCGTTTCAGTAAACTATATATATATATATATATATATATATATATATATATATATATATATATATCTTTCTACTATTTTTTTTTTATCTAATCGTTTTTGTTTTTCATTTTCCGTCCTCAAATAATCGTCGTCTGATCATTCGTTCAATATCCCTACTCAGTCTATACCCATCACTAAAAAATAAAAATCTGAAAATTAAATAATTTTAAACAAAAAAAAAACGACTTCAAAAAAGGTAAACTAAAAGGAACAATTAAATTTACTTCGCACAAAGTAATACTTATTTTCCAGTACAAGTGAAAATAATTATTACCTTGTGCGAAGTAATTTATTATTATACTTAGGTTTTGCAAATACGATTAATAAAGTATAGGCGTAGGATAGTTTGTTTTCAAGATATGAATGAGATGTCATAGGTACATTTAAAATTTAAATTAGAAAAGTTATGTCAATATAAGTAAGATTAATGTTTTTCATGATATTTTTATTTATTCGTTTTCATGCTAGGTACGGCTTGGGTTTTTTCTTTCTTTTGGACTTTTGTTATTTTGTCGTCTAAAGGAAGTTAGTACTTTAACCGTAAAGTCCCTAAGTAGGCTACATGTTTGTTAGCGTAGGTAATTAATAAATAAAAAACCGGGCAAGTCCGAGTTGGAATTGCGCACCGAGAGTAGACTTTTAAAAAATTTGGCGCTCGGCGCCAGCAGCGCAGCGTCGCGTCGGTGTGAAAACGATCATCGTCTGCAGTCGCTGCGGCGTAAACTCCATACAAATCTCAGTACAGAGATCTTCGTCGCGTATATGAGCGTACTATCAAGTAGTCCCGTTCGCATAAAAGAAAAAATAATATTATACATACAGGCGAATTGAGAACCTCCTCCTTTTTTTGAAGTCGGTTAATAATACACGGTCATTTTTCGAACTGGTAGTAGGAATTGTTAGCATTTTCATAGAAAAAATACCTCAAAACATTCACGACAAAAACGGCCATTATTTGACAGTAAACTATTATTATTACTCCATCGGCCTACTTCTTTTGCCTATGCACGTCTAATACCGTGTATAAAGAAGCATTACTATAAATTAGTGATTTTAAATATCCAAACGACAGTTTTCATAAACTAAAAATGTATTTGAACTGCTGCCCTAAATCACTTTTCCACGCGTACGAAGTCGCGGGCACAGCTAGTAGATTAATAAAAGTGCCTACGTCAAGATTCACAGTTAATGACTCCGGCAGTAAAGATAAAAGGCGGTTAAGTTTGCTTAGTCTTTGAATCGTAAAGAAAACTAGGAAATAGGTTTACAGTATTTGTATTAAGTTATCCATTTTGAATAATTCTTAAATTACCACAATCATAATTACTTATGTGGGTCACTAATAAAAGCTATCAACTATCCGGTTACTGATAACATGGTTAAAAATTAACTTGCGTTTTATTGGTCTGAATTTCTTTGTTTTCAAATAGGTATAACAAGCATATTGTTGCTTATATTTGCCTTGTTCTTCTACCTAGCTGCGTTTTTGGCTTATATACAAATACACCGTTAATTCGCTTTCGAAATAGTGCAGGTTCGATTCCCAGGTTGTGGCGCTTACCAATAAGACTTTTTCGAATCTCAATTACATTTTTCGGATATTACGATTTCGGACGGAGATTCGGTGAAGTCAGTCATTCCATAGGATTAGGCTAAGTGGCTATGTTGTGAGAATGCCATAATATCTGCTAAGCGACTAAACGAAAAAAAATATATTAAAATCGCCCCAGGCACTACAGTATTTAAAGAGTGGTTGGTTATTTTACTTGAAGAATACTTAATAAATCATCCAATAACGGATGAAAAAGGCGTAAGTTTTTTATACTCATATAACCCAATAAGATAGGGCGCAGGATAAAGATTTAGTGCCCGTCGTTTTACGAGGCAATGCGACACATTTATCAATCCTTTCCACTCATATTAGGGGGAGCAATTCTCGTAATTATTATCAGTTAAATCCAGGGTCTGATTTGGGTAACCTTTTCGGAGTTTTCAACGGAGCATTGCCGATAAATTTAAAAAGCCACTCCACGTGGGTTACAATAAGTAGGTACTCGATCCTTTTTTTATAGGTCCTGGGTAACACATTCTATGCGCTTACCCTTAGCTAAATCTTGTTTGGATTTGAAAAAAAAAACAAAATAAAAAAGTGAAATAGTACTACTTATTTGACATCCATGCGAACGCGTCAGCGCGTTGACCGAACAGAGATTATATCGAAAATAATTTATATTATTTTTTTCGAGATTATATAAAAACATGAAAGTCAAAAGTAATTCTTTTAGCGCTAGTACATTCACAGTAAACTCTATCTAGTAGGCACACACACACCCTAAAGTATTATTACTCATTCATTTTACACCTTGTATAACTAGGTGGAGTGCGATTAGCAGTTACACAAATCACGATCTCAGCATTTACGCGGCGATTAGCATGATCTTCTGCAACCTAAATACATAGTTTTGGGTCAAGGCTGTGATCGAACATCGACATCTGTTTAACGTATTCCTCACTTCACAAATCACACTTGTGACTTTTATTAATATCCTTCTTGTGTACATTGTTTCCGCACAAATATTTTCGCGTAGTTTTTGTGGAGCGACCACTCCTTACATAAATGTGGCAAGAAGGGTACTACATATGAGGCTCTAGCACTTACGAAACTCTACGTCTGTTTTTCTTACTGCCGTCAATTTTCTACAATTTGTATGCCATCGCAACAGCGCCCCAAGTGGCAAACTATGATAACTAATTGGGCATTTCACGTCAAGCGGACCAGAGAAAAAAGAAGTCAGGTCTTGGATTTTGTTCATAATTGGATCAATTGCACTTTCATAAGACCTGAATAAATGTACGTCTTTATTTTTCTTTCAAGGCGTATAAATTCGTATTTCGTATATAATGTACGTCCGAATATTCGTATATATCGGACGTACATTTATTCAGGTCCTATGAAAATGCAATTGATCCAATTATGAACAATATCCAAGGTCTGACTTTATTTTTCTGGCCCACTTAACGTTAAATGCCCCTATTAATTTGATGTCTTACATGTTATAGTAAACTTCATCACAGTAAGCAGCGACAAAAATGTGCACACAAAACACAGTAATATTTTGGTAGCTACCAAATATTAATGTGTGCTGAGTCCACATTTTTGTCACTATATAGGTATAGCAAGTATTTTTAAACATGTTGCTGTTATCACGTTGTCGCATGCAACATGTTTGCATTTTTGTATCTGCCAGTAGATAGAATATATTCAATAATTAAAACTTGTACTTTGCAACTTACACGTGTAATTAATAGTCGTCGACAATCACCGCGACACACTAGTTTCTATGAAATTCGTTGCAATCTTCACTAAGATTCGCTAGTGAAAATTTCATAGAAAACCAGAGGTCCGATTCGCAATTAATAAGTCATTTAATTCTTATTTCATTTATTAAGATAACAACAACCTTAATCTACTTATTTTAACATAAATCTTTCATAACCTATTCTACTTTTTTAACGTAATTCTACTAAGAATCGATAACTTGGCGTTAGCGTTGATCAATAACCGCGTGGTTAGTTTGTTACTCCTGTAGTGTCGAGACGACACGTCGTTTGCGTGTCGTCTGCTACCGAGCTATTCATGAAATAGTTTAACTTACCACTTTGCCTGCGCCAAACGCGAGAAGCGGGTTTATAAAGTTGAAAGGAGGCATCTGTAGTCTTCTATTGACTTCTTTAGCGAACGCCGTGTATGAAGGCGCGGGCGATGGAGCCACTGCTAGGTAGGACCGAAACGCCTTTAGCACCTTGGCTTCTGGCTCCTTGCGAAGAGGTCCAGCTAAATATCTGATAGCTTCATCAGGCTCATACTTGTCCACGTCAACACCGATCGCTGCGTATTCTCCTACAACAAAAGGCACAGTTGACAATCGAAGACATGCATAGATGAAGGTGATATTTAGCAAAATTATGATTTCGAGAAAATTTAGTTCAAACTATCACTCAAATATTTTGGAATACGTCGTACAGAATTAAGTACTAATCTAAAGATCTGTCTATAGAATGTGCTTAATACGTTACTAGATATCGTACAATTTTTAAGTGACAGATAAAACTCAAATTTCTGGATATTTTTTTGGGACATATCACCTTCATCCATTCATGTCTTTAGTTGACATTTTTAATTAATAGCGGGTTTAGTGCTAATTTCACCAACACATGTTAAAGTCAATCCTTCAAGAGGGAGAGCATGATATTTAATGAAAGATTATCTTTAACATGTGTTGGTGAAATTGGCACTAAAGCTAGTAACTATCCTTATCTTGTCTACAAACTAACTATACAATGTGTAACTATCTAGCCACAAGGCATTGTGCCCAGCCAAGTTCAAAGAGAAGAACTGGCGGGCGATGCCTAGTGTATACATACGGGATTACTTTCACAAACTAGCTGGTGTAAAACGAAAAGAATAAAACATATAGCGAGGTAATGTTTTAGTTACGTACGATTAGACAATATACACGGAATGTAAGTGAATTGCGTGAAACGTACGTGAAGGGAATGCAAACACTCAACATGGACCCATCCGTCAAGAGGACTGGGGAGTGGGGACCATCAGTGACATGGACCATTTATTTTTGTTGACCTCCACATAGGATTTAGGTAATGTTGGTTTAGCCGCAAACCTTTTAGACTCAAGAAAGACTAGACATCCTTTTTAATACGGAAGGTATAATGTTTAATATGTAACATTGCTTTGAGCAATGTTTTCGCTAGTTGAAATATTACGCTTAATGTTCTTTTAACGACATTTTATTCCCTAGGATAAGATTTAAAGCAACACGAGGCTTTAATGCTACGAATTCAAATGTTACATTATAGTATATTTCTCGAGTTACAACATTTTGTACGCAATAGCTATTTCTTTATGTAAACTCATTTTGGCGCGTATATTTGCGAACTCTATGTGTATAATCTATGGTTTGTGTATATTTGTGATTCGCACAGCGTATTCGATGTGGTAAATTTAAATTTGTTGATACATGGCTTTATTTACTTTTGCGTTATATGTGGGTCATTGGTATCGGCGTACCATTAACCCTAATTTTTATAACCTTCGGCCAAAGTTTTGCATAGATTAAAGAATTGTCTTTATTTATTTGGCTTGCCAATTTATCTAATGGTGGCTCTTCACTGTTTTTACTGTACTCGGCCGATCTGGAGATATGCCAATACTCCAATCATGGCATGCCGTTGAATTTATGGATGTTTTCCTTGTTATCCTCGCAATCACCGTCAAACAATTCTTTTTTATTAAATTTTAAATTCAAAACGCATCAGAATAAAATTCAGAGGCTTCATTTGATTCATTCATAACATTACCATAGTATTCATTAATTTTTAACGCATTGAAATAATTGAAGACATGAATAAAATTGAATAAAATCACCTTCAACGATGGTGATTTTATTATGTCGCAAAAAAAATTTACTCAGGATATTGGGTTTAAACTGTCACTTTTTCTGAACTTTCAGTCTAGAACATTTTTGGATAATATGTAGTAACATTAAGTACATTGATTCTAGAGACGGATCTTTAGATTAATGTACTTAATACCGACGTATTCTAAAATGTTAAAGTGACAGTTTGCACTCAATTTTCTCAAAATCATAAAGAACATATCACTTTCATCCGTTCAAGCAAAATGTAATATTTAAGGTATGGCATAAGTTGTAAAATATTGTGGTATATTCTTTGCTTTAGGCTACACGGAATTCCATACATAAAACTGCGGATGGAATGGCTCGCCGCACTCAAACTCTTATTACGCGGTTAATGCGGGCTTGCGAACTAAATGAAACAAACATCGCGATCAAAAACCTACATGAAGAGGCCGAGCTATATTTAGGTTTATGGGTTCTGTATCGCTGATAGACGTTTGAAGAACATAAAATTCGATTAGAAACTTTCAATCTAGAACTTGTTTAATGTTAGTAAATATTTTGTTCTTTACTAGCCAGCCGTGTTGGAAATGTTCCTTAAGGTTTCAAAATTAGACGATTTTAAATAAACTTTTAATTGAAAAATGCTCACCTGAATCTAACAACTTCATAGCATCTAGAGCCAGCATCAATCCTATGTGGTCGTGATAGTAGCCAACCGACACGTAAACTGAAAGGAAATTATTAATTAGATGTTGTTGATGTTAATTATTATGCACATTATGTAGGGGCCATTTATTTATTATAGTTGTCGACTACGTCATTTTATTTTTAAGACTAACCATGGCATATTCTTATAAGTCCTACGTAATAAATGAATCGCCCCTTAGCAGTAAGATACCTTTTATAGGTTTTTATATTCTACAGGGTGTCTTACACATGGGACTTATTGAACGAACGTGATGAGCATTTGATTCTCGTTCCTAAAATATATATAACATATGACCTTAATTTTTGATAGTATTATAACATGGATTAAACATTTTATACACTTGAATGTTTAAAGCGGCCGAGGCGTAGCGGTAATCGTCTATTCAATTGCGTCGAAACATCCCGGCACCAGCGCCCGCACCGTCGCTGAGTGCAACTTGTCGCACATAACAAATCGAGATTTTTAAAGAAAGTTAATTATTAAGTTAATTTGAAAAAGATAAAAAAAAATTGTTTATGTATATTATCGTCATTGCTTACGTTATAGTGAACCCTACTGTTAGTTTAAATATGTTCCATGTTAAAAATTACACCCTGTATATACTCGGTATGACAAAAAGACGTAACTATTACATACGATAACTATCATTTTATTACATTTATAAAGGATCGTTTCTGAGAAAAGCGTGAACTTATCAAGTTCGTACACTATGGTTTCTATCAGTCGTAAAAGCACCCAAATGAGTAATAAAAAGCCAGATATACCGTATCCTAGAATTAGAATAATATAAGTTCGGTCGAAGTGTGTTACTTACTTCGTGTGTCTTTGTAAGTTTCCCGAATTATATCTATAAAGGGATTTCGTGAGAAGTTTTCCCGTCTATTCTCGTAGTAATACGGCTGTCGGTAGACTTGGACAGTTCTTATGGAAATTTTCTTCTCATTGGCCGCCGTGATGATGGCAAAAGCGAGCCTAGAGAAATCATGATTCGGCGCCTTTAGGTACACCACCGCTATCTGTAATAAAGTAATTTGTAAATACCACAAATGCGTGTCGATTAATTCCACTTTATCGACTATTTTATAACTACTTAAAAGCCTGTGTCTCAAATACTGTAAAATTATAGCAAAATCTCTTAAACGTATGTCACGAGCTTGGTAATGCTTGTCCAAGCGTCGTCGATATCCTAACAAGGTGAAACACACTTGCGACCGGAGTAGTCGCAAGTGTGTTAGGTGTGCCTGAGCGACGTTAATCGCTCACTAGGCAATTAGTTTGTTAGTTCGTAGCCCTACCTTATTTTTTATACAAAAAAAAACAGAATGCAAGCGTTTACACAAAGGTTTACAATGAGGATATAATTAAATAATACTACGGTGAACTACAGTATTATTCCGGAAAATAGCCATTTTTACTTTACCACCTAAAATAATAATAAAAACATTTATTCAATAGTCACGTACACATTACACTACATCACAAAAATATCAACTATATCGAAAACTAGACTTAACATAGAAATATGTGACATACAATACGTGGATGGGTATTTAATTTTATTTAATAATTGGGTAGTGTAACGCAAAACAGCTATTGAATTTGAGTCCACTCAGCTATACGATCGCGACAGAGTACCTAATACCAGGGCTTAAAAGCGGTACAGATATAAAGGTATTATACCGGTACTAAATTACGATATCGCTTTAATTTAAAGGTTGAATTAAAACGGTTGAAATTCACCATTGCGGTATCGCAAAATAACGAAATATACCTTTATTCTTTTACGGTATGGTTATACCTCATTATCGTTATATTTTGTCGCTACCGTAACCGAAACCATTTCGGTACCGAAAAAATTCAGAGCAACGTCGCACGCACTGACGCGGCGCGGCGTGGCCAATTCGAAACTTTACACAAGCTCAAGACTACCTACTAAATCTGTAAAATAAAACCGTTATTTTACAGATTAAGGTATCTGAAAAAATATTGATACTCTAATTTTGCGGTACCGAAATAATAGCGGTACCGTTATATAAGGTTACCATAAATTAAAGGTATGACGTCATACCGTTTACCGTTTTTACCGATATTTTTCTATTATTCAAGCCCTGCCTAATACCGATACCGCGATCCCGGGTATTATGTGGATCCATTTGTCTGTCCATATCAATATCTTGCTCCATTTCCCCCTTTTTAGGGTTAGACTAGGAGTTCATAGGCCGTGTTCGCTGGCGTATTTTACCTGTCAAATTGTGAAAAATTTTGTACATAACTTTCAGGTTAACCACAGGTAGTAACCAATTGTCAGGTAGAGTTCATTACGTGAAAGAAGTCCCACGGTTTAGTGAGATTTATCTAGATTTATATAAGGTTAAGTAATAATAGCTTGTAAATATAAACACCCGATCATAGTAAACATTAGCTTTTACCCCTTTTTAGGGCTCTTATATAAAAGGTAGATTTTACATTCGAGCGATCTTACTTCTTTCACGGAAAGGTCCAAAAAATGAAGGTAGCAGCGCTTAGTCTAGGCTTCTCCAAGGCAAAGACCATAACCAAAAACATAGGTGTTTTACAGGGCATGTGCCAGTTAAGAGGAAACCTCACGGTCGAAGGAAATACAAAATAGGTATTTATAAAATCTATTGCCGTCTCGCAGTCCCTTAGCTAGTCAGCACTAGCGCGATAGAGACAACTGCAGCTCGAACTGAAATTATCTGTTTAAAGTAGGTACAAGAAATCGACGTTTGGGAGATTCCTGTTTCCTCCTCCAAAACTTAACCGATTTAGATTTTTTTTCATTATAAACTAAAAAAAACTTTAGCTAGGTTCCTATGTTTTGATTTCATTGTATAATGCAGTAAAATTTGTTTCCTGGATGTTTAAAGTTTAAACACAGGGAAAGGTATGTTATTTTTTTTAGATTTTCGAACGTCCATATCTCCTCCAATTATTAATATATTAAAAAGAAGGAAAAAATAGAGACGTACAAATAATATACATATATATTCAGGAAAAAAATTGTTACTCTAGCGGCATTATCCAGGTAGGAAACAGGGATCGCGTAGACCACTATTTTTGTATGGAGAAACAGGCGTGATGTTTCCTCTTAACTTGGCCACAGTAATGTTTACATGCATGAATCTGAAGTGGTTGAGCACGGCGACGACGGACCGCGAGATGTCGATGTCGGAGGGCCGCGTGCGCGCGAACGTCGCGTACACGCGCTTGTTGGAGCTCGCCACGTCGCGGCAGTACTGCGGGCAGACAATAATAATAATAAATATTGCAATAGTCCTACACTAACCGTTGGTTCTCCGCACTCCCATGGTGCGTACAGGAATAGTTGCCGGCTTGTGTCACATTTCATTCAAATGAAAATTGTGAACGGGCTTCTGCGTCTTGGCTTCGGTCACACGCAAGCCTTCTAAATATTCGGGACTTAATTGCCCATATGCAAGGAATGCCATACATAAACATAATAATAATAATAATTTCACATGAAATTAAAATAACAATTTACAATTGAAGACATGAAATCGATGAAGGTGGTATGTCGCAAAACAATTATACCCAGAAAATGTGTTTAAACTGTCACTAAAATATTTTAGGATACGTCGTAACGTATTAAGTTTATGAATCTAAAGATCCGTCTCTAGAATCAATGTACTTAATACGTTACTACACATCCTAAAATGTTTTAGTGACACTTTAAAGTAAATTTTTTGCGACATATCTCCTGCATCCATACATATCTTTATTGGGCCTCAACTTGTTGGCTTCGGCTCTACGCATGCCTTCCAAAGATCCGAGACTTAATTGATTTTAATAGAAAACTTTTTGGTTCCTTCGGCAGGACAATAGAGCTTAGGGGCACGTTGCCATCGTTAATTACGACGACGAACTTCTATGGGATTTGACATAATATGCTATGTCAAGTAGCGGTGCTGATGTCAAATTAGAAAACTATTATAATGTATGACGTTTTATTTTTCGAACTACATTTTTGTAGTAATTTCGTCGACACGTCTACACTTTCGGCAACTTGGCTAAGCTAAGATGATTATGATGAGAAGAAATTTGTAATACAAGTCAATTCTATAGTCGCTGATATGACATAATTTTCATTCATTAACATTACGAATTCATAGCTATAAATTCTTCCTTCTGTAAAAGGTACTAGCATCATGTATGGATAAAGTAAGTAAATCATACATAGCTGATCATAGGCAGGTTGAAGGCAGCGGCCATGCGGCCCTCGTGCACGCAGGTCTCCTGCGGCCCGACGAACGCCGACACGTTGCTCGCCCACAGCGCCGCCACCTGTACACACACAGGGATATAACACCAAAAGCCGTCGAGATCGGACTGATTCGATTCTCGATTGGGTCGGGAGTAAGCCTGCAGGGCCCTTATTCAAGATCGCTATTATCACGAGTTAGACAGCAAAAATGTATGGGACACCTTCCACCAAGAACCTTTTGTTAAATCCCATACATTTTTGTTTTATAATTTCGTAAGTGATCCGATGGCATCCTGAATCAGGGCCTAGAGACCTCATTGAGATTTTATCTGTTGGATATTGATATCGCATCAATAAAAATATCTTATTTAATCAAACATAGTACTAAATATTACGCTCGTCAAATAATTGCAAATTTTTGTGGCTTCATTCGCGGTGGCCCATTAGTTTTTACGAGGGCATGGACGTTTGCAATAAAGTACCTAGGTTAGCATTTCGGGGTTTTATTGTCCCTGAGTGAGAACTAAACACAGAATTTATAATTGAAGTTATTTCAACAAAGCTGCGATCAGAGATACAGAGTTTATCACAAACGTGAGCCGGGTACTCTATCCTGATTAATGTATCACGACTTCTAAACGGCAATCTACTTCAAATTTATATGCGTATGTGAGTATGATACACATCAACGATGAAAATATTAAGATATCAATGCGCTTAATCGCGCTACCCATTTCTACGTTTAAATTTAGAAATTAATATAGAGGAAAGGAATTAAATTTTTACTTTTAAGCTTTTTTATATAATAATAATATAATATCTATGGACGTTTTACACCACGTCAATAATTTATCCCTGTACTAAGTATCCCAAGAACTTATGTTACAGGTACCAGACAACAGAAATATATTTAATACTTTTATACTACATATATACATATTTAAGATTTTTATTATATTAATACACAAATTTAATATACGTCCATGACCCAGGAACACAGAAAACTTTTTGTTCCCTCGGCGGGATTCGAACCCGCGACCTCACGCTCGAGCACCAAAGCACTCAACCACTGCGCTACAGAGGTCGTCAAATTATTACGTATTTTCATACTAATGCCCGATATCCTTTGTTTCAACGATGTGGTTCTACAACAAGCTTCCATTGCTTCGCCGTTTTAGATCCAGGTATTCTACGACGCTACAATATTCTACGACGTTCTATCCTTTTCTACCCTTTCTAGGTCCCGGTACTCTTTGCTAGAACGTACTACGACACACATCCCTTTGCTTCACCGTTCTACGTCCCGGTACTTAGCTACAATGTTCTACGACGCACGTCGAATTGCTACGTCGACCTATGTTCTGCTACCCTGCGCTACAATGTTCTACGACGCACGTCCAATTGCTACGTCGACCTATGTTTTGCTACCCTTTGCTACAATGTTCTATGACGCACGTCCAATTGCTACGTCAACCTACATCCTGCTACCCTTCGCTACAAAGTTCTACTTTGCTACGGCGCGCCTGTCTACGTCCTGTTAGTTCTGATACGCCGGCGAAGCGCGTCTCTATGCTACGACGTTCTACCTACCCTTCGCTACGAGACGTACTACGACGTGCGTCCCTTTTGCTACAGCGCTCTACGTCTCCTGAGCCCTAGCTACGGCGGGTTATTCTCTCTCTTTTTAGTTGAGCCATGTCTCCCAACAAATATGTTATTAAATAAGCTTCTGTGGATTGTGTTTGAAATGTGTTTTAACTAATTTCCAAAAAAGGAGGAGGTTTCCTAATTCTAACGTATATATGTTTTTTTTGACCCTAATAACATTTTTATTCCAAATTGTATACGCGCGCTAGTAGTTATTCAAACCAGCGTATAAGCTTTGTAATTAACAATGCTGGCGGCGCACTGTGTGGGTATCTAAAATAAATAGCGCTAATAAATCTGTTCTGATTTGTATTTTGAAGTTTAATTAGCTATTTGTAAGTGTATATCGTGCGCTACGGCTAGCAAATGACTAATGAGCTACTATGACTTTGAAGTCAAGAATAATAGTTATGGTATAGGTGAGTTACATCACCTTCGCACTGATCAGGGGGAGCTGTAGAAAAAAGTTCACATTTGAAACACGATTTTTTTTCGAACGAAACACTGTTTATGTGTTCTTAGTAATCATCAGCGATAAAGTTCAAGCAAACGTCACGAGATTTAGGATTTGAATGGATTCTGATGGATGAATTTTGATGGACGTGGATTTCACAAATTGTGTTAAATTCTAAAGCGATTCCAAATTTTTTTCAAAAATTTTCTATGTTGCACGAGAATCGTGTCCCAGTAGTTGAAATTATATACTATAGTACTGTTATATATTACAATGACGATTAGTTTATATACACGCTTTTTGGCGGGGCCATGGGAACTGCTATACTACCACAACCCCGCTGGCGTATTGCCTCATCGGGCATCATCTTATTATACATGACGGCGATGCTGCCATCTTTCTTCGCCAAGAGTTCCCCGGACATTAGGGAGCTCTAGCCCTCTGGATCCTTCGGCAGACGGCAGCCCCCGGTGGTACCGTCTACGGATCCATTCACGGCTCTCTATTTAGCGCATTGAGGTGCGCTAAGCGTCTCCGTCCTAATATAGCCTAAAGCCTTCCTCTATAGCCTTCCTCTATAAATGGACTATCTAACAAAAAAGAATTTTACAAATCGGATCAGTAGTTTCTGAGATGAGCGCGCTTAAACAAACAAACTCTACCGCCTTATAATATTATTAGTATAGATAATAACTATAATAATTTATAACTAGAATAGCAAATAGGCGAGGATTCTCCCTTTGAGGCAGTTCCCACGATTTTTTAGTTAGGCAAATTACTACCAAGTTATCGGGAGAAAATAGTATACTGGCTGTTCATTGAACTGCTTAAAATAAAAATACTCGCTTATAAAAATAATTACTTTACTTAAAACGGGGCCTTTAATGTAGACTTTATTTTTGTTGTTTATTTGCTTGATTAAATCTCACAGATGTTGGTAATTAGCGTCAAGTTCCCTACAAGATTTTTATTTGTCGTCAGTTTTCTACGTGATCAGGAAATAAAAAGTTTTTTGTGAATATGTACCTAAGTAGGCACTACGTAGATGAAGCGGATTATACTAATCTCGTGAAACTATGACTGTTTGTTTTATTTTTGTTTTTATTTTCTTTGTATGTAATTTGACATACGAAGTAAAAGTAAAGCATTTATTACTTACTAGCTGTGCACGCGACTTCGTTCGCGTGGTGTTTGATTGACTTAAGCCGTTTATGCAGCGCATGCAACGAAAGTCCCCAAATGTGAATTGTTTATTTGTTTAAACGCGCTAACGTCCCGACGTCCAGACGTCCCGACGCCCGACGCCTGCGCCCGACGCCCGACGCCGTGATGCCGACGCCAGACGCCGCGACGCCGACGCCCGACGCCATGACGCCGATGCCAGACATCGCGACGCCAGACGCCGCGACGCCGACGCCCGACGCCGCGACGCCGACGCCCGACGCCGCGACGCCGACGCCCGACGCCGCGACGCCGACGCCCGAAGCCGCGACGCCGACGCCAGACGTCCCGACGCCGACGCCAGACGCCACTACGCCGACGCCGCGACGCCAACGCCCGATGCCGCGACGCCGACGCCAGACGCCGCGACGCCGACGCCAGACGTCTAGACGCCGTCGCCCGACGCCGCGACGCCGAGACGCCGACGCCAGACGCCGCGACGCCGACGCCCGACACCGCGACGCCGATGCCAGAAGTCCCGACGCCGACGCCAGACGCCGCGACGCCGTCGCCAGACGTCGCGACGCCGACGCCCAACGCCGAACGCCGCG
This sequence comes from Celastrina argiolus, assembly GCA_905187575.2. Taxonomy (NCBI): domain Eukaryota; kingdom Metazoa; phylum Arthropoda; class Insecta; order Lepidoptera; family Lycaenidae; genus Celastrina; species Celastrina argiolus. The sequence continues at coordinate 11,634,228 of LR994587.1, forward strand.
ACGCCGACTACCGACGCCCAACGCCGAACGCCGCGACGCCGACGCCCCGACGCCGACGCCCGACGCCGCGACGCCGACGCTCGACGCCGCGACGCCGACGCTCGACGCCGCGACACCGACGCCGACGCCCTACGTCGCGACGCCGACGCCAGACGTCACGACGCTGACGCCGCGACGCCGACGCCCGACGCCGCGACGCCGACGCCCCGACGCCGACGCCCGACGCCGCGACGCCGACGCCCGACGCCGCGACGCCGACGCTCGACGCCGCGACGCCGACGCCAGACGTCACGACGCTGACGCCGCGACACCGACGCCGACGCCCTACGTCGCGACGCCGACGCTAGACGTCGCGACGCTGACGCCCGACGCCGCGACGCTGACGCCCGACGCCGCGACGCTGACGCCCGACACCGCGACGCTGACGCCCGACACCGCGACGCCGACGCCCAACACCGCGACGCCGACGCCCAACGCCGCGACGCCGACGCCCCACGCTGACGCTGTATTACGACAGTATTTAGTATCAGCATTGTACCCGTGCGAAGCCGGGGCGGGTCGCTAGTCTTATAAATATTTTTCAAATCGGAACAGTAGTTCCTGAGATAAGCGCGATTAAACAAACACAGATAGTAGATTGAATTTTTGCCATTTGCCAGTGTCGATTTCCAATCATCCTCCAATAAGAATTTTGAAAAAATATTCATTGTACAGAATTGACCTCTCTAGAGTTTTATTATAAGTATATAGATATTAGATATAGAAGATAGATAGATAGGCTCAAGTCACTAATATTATAAAGGCAAAAGTAATGAAATTTGTAACAACTTCATACGAAAACGGCTGGACAACTTTTAATAAAATATGGTTTGCAGGAAGCTGACACCAGGGGGCCTATCATTTAGCGTACCTTATGTCAAATCCCATACTTTTTGTTATCGAACTTTGTAAGCGATAATTAGCGACGGCATCTTGAGTAGGCCCCCTAGTGTCAGCTTCCTGCAAACCATATTTTATTAAAAGTTGTCCAGCCGTTTTCGTGGCAGGGGCCACTACTTTGTAACAATCACTTTGTACGAGTATGCCAAAAAATTAAAAGTGTTCCCACTTCCCATGGGATATAGTTTTACGCGGGCGGAGCCACGGGCAATATTTTGTATTGGGCACTTACTGTGATCTTGTACTAATTTTACCAAGTATTTAAAATTATTAACATTAAAGTATCCAGTGATATTCAAAGTATAGTGTTGTGGGTATTAGTGTATTAGTGCAGAAGCTGCTGAGTTATTTTAATTTCGAGAAATCTGTACTAATATTATAAAGCGAGAAGAGTATGTTTGTTTTTTGTAACGCGATAATCTCAGGAACTACTGGTCCGATTTGAAAAATCTTTTTTGTTACATAGTCCTTTTATAGAGGAAGGCTTTTGGCTATATAAAATTACGCTGCGACCAATAGGAGCGAAGCGTCAGTGAGAAATGTTTCAAAAACGAGGAAAATTATTCACATTTAAGGACTTTCGTTGCGTGCGCTGCATAAACTGTACTCAAAAAATATGTATGAAAGAATTATTCCTTAATAGCGATAGTGTTTCCGACAACCACGCGAACGAAGTCGCGGGCACCGCTAGTTTACCAATATAGCCCACAGAAAAACCGTGCCACATTCCCTTTATTAGCCAAAAGTTACAAAAGCCTGCGCCACCTGCACGGATGTTACACATTTTGTTCATTTCACATTTCGCTAGCCTAGCCTAGATATGAAAACAAAAATTAATTCATACCATTAATTCAAAGCAATATACCAATTCAATTATTCATTGAACAATCGTCCGACGCTGTAAATTTCAATTGTAAATAATTAATATTACAGATTATGGGCATTACCATAGTATTTAAGCAATTTAAATATTTTGTATATGTTTTTAAATTATGAATGTGATGATCGCAACAATCGTAAAATTATTAGGTCGTTAGAGTATAATTTTCATCGTTTTTGTCTGGGGTGGAAAACACAGATTTCGTGGCAATTACGGGAAATCCCATTGACATGCTCAAAGGAAAGGTCAGTTGGCCATTTAGTAATTATATTTTAATGTGTAAGATTAAACAGTTGTGCCTCGTGCGACCGCCATATAAAAACTGAAATTCCAAACGAATGCTTGCACGTAAATCTGTAATCATTAGCCGCTGGTTCTAAAAGTCCATCGCCTCCGTGGTCTAGTGGTTCAGAGCTTCGCTCTCGACCCGGAGGTCGTGGGTTCGATTCCCGCGATGGAACAACAAAAAATTTTGTTTTCAAGTTTGGTTAGGACAATGCAGGCTGATCACCTGATTGGTCCGACAAGAAAGATGATCCATGCGTCGGATGGGCATGTAAAAAGTCAGTCCTGCGCCAGTCGCGTCGGTTTACCGTCCCACTGGGTTATGAGAGTAAAAGGAAGAGAGAGAGTGCTTCTGTGTATTGCGCACACATATTTTGGGCGCTATAAAATAACTCCTGCGTACCTGGCCTGGTTTCAATGAAATCGGCTACCGACACCGAAATCGGTGAGGGAAGCTATTATTAAAAGTCCTCAATGTCCTTTTAATGTAAAGTACCTTTTTCTAGCTTAAGAAGTCACCTAAAAGCTATCCAATAAACTGACTTCTGGCTCTTAAAAATGCAATATATTATTATGCAATTAGTTATTAGAGACACACTGATATAATGTACACCAGACAATGAAATACATTAGACACAACACTTCTTTCTTTAAAAAAAAGTTTTGTTCACACTTTATACTTTTAGTGAAGTCTCTATATTTTCTGACTACGAAATACATTCAATACAAATACAATACAATACAAATATACTTTATTGTGCACACAACAAGTTACAAAAAAAACAAAAAAATATACATTACAAAAACATTCTTTTTCATAATATGTTTTATACGAGACATCTGTTTAATACATGCTAGCTTACATTGAATGATCGGTTCATATTATACTTCTATTCGATTACTATGAGGCCGATCCATCATTCAGCTTCAATAAATATTACCTATACATTAAAACAAATTCAAAAGATACTCATAAAAGCGATTTTTTGACCCTAATAACATTTTTATTCCATTTAAAAGCGAAGAGTAGTGTTTAATGCAAAAATAAAAAATAACCACCAAATACTTAGGTATTTAGGTGGCAGTTGCCCACCTCCACCCATTATAACAAAATGTTTTATTAATTTTTGTGCAAAATTAATAATTTTCATGCGAAAAAAATTAATTTACAAATTGTTTACAAAGTGAAAAGCAATTTATCTTGCGGAAGTGAAATAAAAAATACTATCGCATTCACAATCTCGTCATAAGAAATATCGTTAAGGCATGTACCGAGAACAGCTCTGGAGCTGACATAGATTTATTAAGTTTCTGAGTCGCGGAGTTTATACAGAGAAAAAGTATATTGATACGCATTATATTGATAGAATATTGATACACGTAGTTCGTTGCTGTTACATAGCTCTTCATACAATTGTGGTGTTTCGAAATATACTGATTATTTTTATAGTTAACTAGGTGACCCGCGCCCACTTCGTTGAACATACAAACCGTTTAAAACTTCCCTGAACTTCCACGAATATTTCAAGACTAAAAACAGCCGAATCGATTCAGCCGTTCACGGGTTTTAGCGAGACCAACGAACAGCAATTAATTTTTATATATAAGACTAGCTGACCCGTGCCCACTTCGTTGAGCATACAAACCGTTTAAACCTTCCCTGAACTTCCACGAATATTTCAAGACTAAAAACAGCCGAATCGATTCAGCCGTTCACGGGTTTTAGCGAGACCAACGAACAGCAATTAATTTTTATATATAAGAAGACTAGCTGACCCGTGCCCACTTCGTTGAGCATACAATACAAACCGTTTAAACCTTCCCTGAACTTCCACGAATATTTCAAGACTAAAAATAGCCGAATCGATTCAGCCGTTCACGGGTTTTAGCGAGACCAACGAACAGCAATTAATTTTTATATATAAGACTAGCTGACCCGTGCCCACTTCGTTGAGCACACAAACCGTTTAAAACTTCCCTGGACTTCCACGTATATTTCAAGACTTAAAAAAAGCCGAATCGATTCAGCCGTTCTCGAGCTTTAGCAAGATTAACGAAGAGCAATTCATTTTTATATATAAGAAGACTAGCTGACCCGTGCCCACTTCGTTGAGCAAACAAACCGATTAAATTTACCGTTAAAACCTTCCCTGGATCGAATAACCGATTCCCAAGTTGTTTTATCCTAGCTATGAATTAGAATAAATAAATAACTACTTCCTTACAACCCTTACGAATGCATGCATCTCTTACACCCACTTATATACCTGTACATACACTTACAACTACATATAGGTACTTGAACAGTGAACACACACACAAAAATCATGAAAATCGACCAAGCCGTTTAGAAGGACTTTAATTACAAATACACGTCTAAAAAAATATTATTATGAATATAAGAATAATTTAGCACGTTTCAATATTATTATGATAGCATGCACTTACATAAATGCCAAATACATTAGCACTATAATTAAATAATTAAAACTTTTTTTATTATTAATCACAACAGATACTGACTCTACATACTCGTAATAAAAGAAAACTTTGTCGAGCTTTTGTAAAAAAATACTTTTTCAATACTAAAAACTTTTTTTTAAAACCAGTTTTTTTGTTTTCCACTTTTTGGGCATCCCTTGTGTTCAGTCTGTCGCAGTAGGTCACAGGGCAACTCTGGAATAGCTCGCGTATTTCGGGCCGGCCGCGTGAGTTATCTTCCCAGTGATTAGTTTATTGGCAACACTCTGTATCGAGTTGGAAGTAGGTGATTAAATATAGACGTCGAGTTCCGCGGTGTTTGGGAAGTTGCAGTGTTGCAACAGTTTAAGTATTCATTAACTCGAGTAAACTGTGGCATTTGGAGTTGAGTAGATTTAAACAGATACAATAATTCGCTACTAACATAGTTTATATGCGTTAAATGCGTTTACTAACATAGTTTATAAGCGATAAATGCGTTTTTTTATTTTAATTTAATCAACAAAAAAATACATAAAAACAAGTTTAGTCTACACAGTGTAACATAAACCATTACTGATTTTTCCACACACTGCTAAATGCTAGTTTCTTTACCTATATATTTATTTATTCATCCTTTACGTTTAATTTATTTATCCATCCATTACCTTTTTATTTATTTATCCATCTGGGTGCAAGGCAGTGTCCCTGCCAATCATTATATCTTTCCTTTCCTATATCATTTCTTATAGAATGATTAATCTCAATTATAGAGCCTATTTAATTACGAGTACAAGTCAATCGAGTTTCTATTTTCAAAATATAAAATAATCGCTTATATCAAAAATACATGAATCATATATATACCTGTTTTATAGAGACTTCTTCTTGTCCATATGTCTCGGCAACCACATAGTCCAAGGAGTGTCCCATCGGGTTCAGTAGCTCCTTGTTGACTTCATCCACGGCCATAGAAATAGCACCTGTTTGATAAAATATCAATATTAGTTTTAAAGTTACGTAGATATTATAAAATGCTAGATGTATTTGTGATTTTTGCATCTCGACCGTCAAAGTACGAACCATTAGAATGGTTCGTACTTTGACGGTCGACCAATGCATAGATGCATTGGTGAACACATCATGAAGATCAGCTAGAAGTTTTTAAGTTAATCAAACAGACATACAGATGCGGGGGAAGACAGATTATAATATGTAAAGACATAACATCCCAGTTCATACGTATGAAGCCATCCCCGAAATACACAATTTTTAATTATACAAAATTTCTTCAACTTTAGTCCGGATTTTACCAACGCATGTTAGTGTTAACGGCTTGTTAAAATACCATGCCTTCTCATTCATTGATAGGAATTACAAGAGGGATAACATGATACTTAACGAAGAATTAACTTTAACATTGCTTGGTGAAACACGCCCTTAATATTCGTAATCGCTTCATTACTAAAGTTAAAAAGTACGGACGAACCAACGTACAGACATAAAGCCAGGCATAAAAATGATAAAGTCACTCTTTGAAAGAAGTTAATTAATAAATTTTCTTAATATTTTTATCTAAATGTGAAATATAATAAAAATATTTTACAAAATATCCTAACGGCTCGAATACCATTTTTATTGAGCAAATCTTTTTGCGACCTACTTTTCAAGTCCCTATGGACTAAATAGCATTTTTAAATTATGTCTCAATTTGTTATTTTGTGATGTGTTGAGAATCATATTAGTTATATAATATTTCATATAATTAATTAAATTATAAAAAAAATACTTAGGCTTGAATTGGTTTAATCGTAAACTAGATTTAGTTTATAATATTGAGTTTTATTGGAATATAATAATATATAGTCAGGGTTCCCCCATACATGGTTTTCTTGCTATCTCTATTACCTACCACAAACAAGAGTTCCGTCCAAGAAATTCTTGGGCGACTCATTAAAATGAAGCTACTCAAGAAAAAATTGTTTGATACTAATCAAGTGAAAACCATGTATGGGGGAACCCTGACTAATATGTTTTAGTTACGGTTAATAGATATTGTTAGCACCTAGTTAACACTGTAATGTGTGGTATTTTAGTAGGTTTTGGTATATAATATTTTATACAAGATGTTACAACATAATAATATTTTAAATTTTTCTTTTTAATTTTATTCGCGAGAAATCAGACATTAAGTAATCGTATAAAGACAATAAAATATAAAAAAATATATTTTAGTAATTACTGTTTCGACGAACATCGTTGATCTTGACACTTACAGCAGCGCCACCTACCGGGACCAATTATTAGCCTAAAACCTTCCTTGAGAACCACTCTCCATCCATTGGTGGTTAAGATCAAAGGAGAAGTCTTTGAAACTATCGCGAACAGACAGATAGACGCAGGAGGACTGGTTTTATAACATGTAAGAATTTCAGGAAGTGGATAATAATAATAAATCTATAGCTTAGTCCACGAGCTCTATGGCCCCAATAAACTGGTGTTTAAACGCTCATTAGCTCACAGCTCGCACGAAATGACCAAGGCCGATTTAATGCGGTAATGCGGGCTCTCACCACCTCTCGGCCCACTAGTCCGAACACCGATAAATCAATCAGCCCAGCGCGCTGTTGCTTCACGATTTAACATAGCGTTAATTGCAGGTACAGTCAGCAAGATATACTAACCCCCGGTTTCACGTACGCTATTTTAATCAATTATCAACTAACATGGCATTCAAATCAACAACCCATATTGAACGCTGATTGATCGAATATTATCAGACAGAAAGGAACGGACATATATTTTATAATTACATCACGCTCGCTCGCTGATTCAAATCGTATGTCAACTAATCGGTGGTGAATCAACCTTATCTGTGGAATTTTAACAAATATTGCAAGTGCGAGCGTGATGTAATTATAAAATATGTCTGTTCCTTTCTGTCTGATAATATTCCACCAATCAGCGTTCAATATGGGTTGTTGATTTGAATGCCATGTTTGTTGATCATTTATTAAAATAGCGTACGGAAACGAGGGGGTAGCAGTCTAATTTTCAATCCTTAAATCACGAGCTGCCTCCGTATCTTCGCAGAATGACAAGGGCACTGTGAATTTGTAGCCTCATATGTCATAACTGAAGCGTTTGAAATAGCCGAATGACCAAAATAGAATGGTCCTATTTGCATAGATGATAAATAAATAAAAACAAAAAACAGTACAGACCAGTAAACAATTAAATGTGCAAAATAGCGGTCTTGTCGCTAGAAAACAACTTTTTCCATTTCTTCCAGAAAACCATTGCAGCATTTAAGGAAAAAATGTAGGTCTCTCGTGTCGGGAATCTCGTGGTTAAGGTCTTGGCTCTCGTCTCGGAGGTTCTGGGTTAGATTACCGTATTGGAAGAATCATATCAAGTTAGGACTCAGCATCAAACTAATACTAGTACGATGACGACCTCGGTAGCGCAGTTGAGCGCAAGCAGAAGGTCGCGGATTCGATTCCCGCCGAAGGAAGAAAAAGTTCTCTGTGTTCCTGGGTCATGTATTGAGAGGAAACACCACGGTTGAGAGAAATCCAAATTAGGTATTTATAAAATCTATTGCTGTCTCGCAGTGCCTTAGCTAGCCAGCACTAGCGCGATAGAGACAACTGCAACTTGGACTGAAATTACCTATTAAAAGTACCAGAAATCGACGTTTAGGGGATTCCTGTTTCCTCCTCCAAAACTTAACCGATTTCAATTTTTTTTCTGTATTAGCTAAAAAAAGAATTGAGCTGGGTTCCTATTTTTTGATTTTGTTGTTTATTGTACTCAAATCTGTTTCCTAGATATTTAAACATAGCGGAGAGTCTGGCCATTTTTTCTAGGTTTTTAAACGTCCATATCTCTTTAAATAATTAATTTATTAAAAAAAGGAAAAAATAGAGACGTACAAACAATATCCATAAATATTCACGAAAAAAATCGTTACTCTAGAGGTGTTATCCAGGGAGGAAATAGAAATCCCCTAGACCCCTATTTTTGTATGGAAAAAAATTCGAAGTGTTTCCTCTTAACTTTTCAGCGAATTTTTATCCAGAACATTATTTTGCTTTGGCAGCCTTACAGTTTAAAAATTTTTGCTTAAAAATAATAAATAATTAATAAAATACTTGGCAACCCTACTAGTAATATAAATACTTATTTATAACGTTTTACCTGAAATTACGCGACCGGGTCTTTGATAGTTCATATCGCCTACTTTTCTTTGTGATCCAGTCAGGTACCCCAGGGTGAACTTTTCACCCTTCGCTGTGCCGATTGCTGCCAAAAATATGCACCAAAACCGATGCCACTGTAAAGAAGACGTATATTATTATATACTCAAAAACGTGGTTTATAGGTTTAAATAGACGTATAACAGTAAACGTGGTTGAATCACAAGTTGCTTATTTTTCCTTAATTCGTTACATTTTTTATTTTTTCCTCTAATAATTTGGAACTTTTAAGCATTAAAGGACTGGCAAAGGAAAGTAAAGAAGAAAAAATAATAATGTAACGTTCCTTTTCCCGTGGACATCTATACAATAGTAAGCATGAATTTTTATAAGTGACACCATAAAAAATATATAAAAGTTACGACATTTTGCCACCTTTTTGCTCCCCCCCATTGAGAGAGAGCTAGTCAGTTTTATTACTAACTACATAAACCAGTGGGTAAATATTAGTGTACCTATCGATTGTACATAAACCCCTTACTTATAAAAAACAACATTAAAAAATTAAGTTACCTCTGAATTGTCATGCAGTGAACAAACTGATGATGAATTATAGCTAAGAACACTCTCAATCACGTCAGCTTTCGAACAAAAATAACTGGATTGAAATCATCAGTTCATACTAGGAATATGACAAAAAATCGATTATTATAAATCGATTTTTCTCATTGCCGCAAAAATCGATTACTGAAAATTTTCATGACTTTTTTAATAATATTTTTTTTCATAATCCTCAGTTTTTTTTTCTTAAATTATACATCATGTGTTTTTAAATAGAAAAAAAATGTTCTGAAACTATTTTTTATTATTCATTAAAATTTAAACAACAAAACATTCTCATATGATAGTAGAATCAACATGAACAGAATCAAAATAGTAAGTAGGTACTTAGTAATTAGAGTAAACAAAAAAAATTAAATTAAAAAATTGATTACTTAAAAAATCTATTGCTTTCTTACATCCCTAGTTCATCCGTCGTCAAACTTATAACACGGGGGGTGTTTTTGTCGGGGGTTAATATGTATCTAGTATTTACATTGTGTAGAATAAACCCAGGACATTTAAGTCAATTGTTGGTCGAGCGCCAAGAAATCAAACGCAGTTTTATGTCTCATTTTGCATAAACGATTGTCCAAAGCGGAGAATTGACTTTACCAGTAAAAGCCTTTTAATTACGCCGGGACTCGGCCGTCGGCATCCAGACTCTTTAAACGTCTGCACAGGCAGAAGATAATTGATAGACGTTTTTTGTACTTTGTGAATCTTAACAATTCAGTTTTGTGCATTCTCTCGTTAAAGTTTCACTAGAAATGCTATTTATTGTCGGTTTGCAATTTTATGCTTCGGGCCTCTTGAAGACTAGTTACAGCCTAAACGAACATAGCTGATATTGGAAATGCTTAAATATATGGTTTTATGAGGCACCTATTGCTAAGTTAATTTTAGTCTAAGAGGGAATGTATGGTCACTGTGGCAAAGCCTACTCTCTCAGAGGGGAGCCTAAGTCCCGATTTCACCAACGCATGTTTTAGTGATGGCGGCTTGTTAAATTACCATGCCTTTTTATTCATTGATAGGAATTACGAGAGGAACAACATGATATTTAACGAAGGATTAACTTTAACATTTCTTGGTGAAACACGCCCTTAGTCTGTATAATAGATAGTAATTTGGATGGTAAGGGTTAAAGGTAAGGGCTAAGTGAAGCCGATAGGGGAGTTACAGGAACCTTACGCCACTGGACCAAATTCACAATAATATATCTGACAATATATTATTGTGAATAAAATTGGAAGTTCTTATATAAACGAATTGTTTAAGGTTTATCAAACGCGATCGGAGGTCGCAACTTGCAAGTTATCGGGTCTCGTGGCGTGTGGGAAAAGTGATTATTGACAAACTGTGTCAAACGGCTGTACTTATGCGCTGAATATTAACGCGGCGTGTTGCATATGTAAATTGTTATTCTCTTAGAACATTAATGTTATAACTTAAAAGTATATTACTGTGTCGAGAAATACCTAATGTAAAAGAATATATTGTCAACTGCAAGTAATTTCAATACACTTTAGAAAATACATTCAAATTCGAGTAATCGGATCACATGAATGGTTCGACAATTGAGTATAAACTATGTGGTGGAGAAATTTAAATATTCGCTACTCCTAATAGTACTTAATGCTCAGAAGTAGCACTCTACTTATTCAAAATTCTGTAGCTAATCGCTACTAATTAAAATTTACATTAATTACAATACGCTTATAAGTAAAATCGCTATAAAACGAAGTCCCAAAAGTAATCATGTTATTTGTTACAAACATAAATTCTATGAAAATTACACCCGTTTTTCTTCTAGGCCAAAATTACCATTAGGCCAAATAGCGAAACTCTATTTAAAAAGAAAACCAGAGTACGCGTATATATAAAGAATAATAGCTCCACTAACCGGTGTCGGTAGCCGATTTCATTGAAACCAGGCCAGGTACGCAGGAGTTATTTTATAGTGCCCAAGTGTGTGGGCAATACACAGAAGCACTCTCTCTTCCTTTTACTCTCATAACCCAGTGGGACGGTATACCGACACGACTGGCGAGAGAACAGGCGCAGGTTCGACTTTTACATGCCCATCCGACGCATGGATCATCTGTCTTGTCAGACAATCAGGTGATCAGCCTGCATTGTCCTAACCAAACTTGAGAACAACATTTTTGTTGTTCCAACGCGGGAATCGAACCCACGACCTCCGGGTCGAGAGCGAAGCTCTGAACACTAGACCACGGAGGCGATGGACTTTTAAAACCCGATGGGAGGCGATTAGGAGGCGATATATATGTCGCAGTTATCTGATTGAATCAGCTATTTAATTGAATGACTAGCGCATTCATTGAATCCTGTTTTTACCAACAAATTTTAGAATCCGAGCTAGGACAGCCATTTAATATTTTAGTTTTAAACTTAGAAATTTCAGAATGAGTACTATTTTAACGCACATTAAGCGTCTTTAGAGCTTGGCTTTATACGATATCTGATAACTTTTTCACAGGGTAAGCTATGTAGACTCGTCTTGGCAACATTTACATGAAAATGTTTTTGGTGGGATATATCTTTACGTGAAGTCTTTTTTTCCCACACAATTTTTTAGAGAACTTATCACGGGAGCAGATTCGTCAATTCGTTCTCGAAGAATTTGTGTTACGGCACCAGGCAGCGGATATAAGTAGGTATATTATTATTACACTATACATAACATATTATAATATTTAAGAGTTTTTATTAAATTATACAAATATTTAATTTGAATATACCCAAGAACACGGAAACCTTTGTTCCTTTGGCGGAATTCGAAGTTTCGTTTTAAGCACCGGGACGCTTAACCACTGAGCGACAGAGGTCCTCATTTATATCAACAAAGTCTTAAGTAAACGAAAATTTCGCGAGAAAATTTCCTAATGAATGATAAATGATACGGTAACAGATTGCCTGAGCGGAGTTCACAAAGATATTATTTTTATTTCGTCCAAGTTGTTGTAACTTCTTACTTCCAGCGTCCACGGCAGGTGGTGTCTAGTGTCTACGAAGTTCAAATTAAACTATCTTCACTTGATTTGTGATCCAGACCTCAGTCCTTATATTGTAACTTAGTCTATACAGGCTACAATATTAATGAATGATAGTACTTTATGGTGTGTATGGGTCCCGTATATATAGTTTACTGTGAAAGTATCAGCGCTGAAAGAGGTATCTATTTTTTTTTTATTGTTGTATGGGATAATTTATGATGTTGTGGTATTTCTCATACAAACATGAAAATCAAAAGGAAGTCTTTCAGCGCTGGTACTTTCACAGTATAAGATATGAGGCACATAGACACCCTAAAGTATTATAATAGAGCATAAAGCTTAACTTAAAACGGTCATTTTTATATTAGACTGTATGCATTTTTACTCGTCTTCGGCGAAGCCTTTTAGGAAGGGTAATGATTTTGGCAGTCGATGTACATATGTATGTATATTTGTTTGTTATCTCACAGCAGCTAAACTACTGGTTCGTTTTTAATAAATGAGGTAGGTATCGATCGTTTCTTGATGATAAGTATATAGTAACATAAGTTATATAATTTAGCAAATTAAACCCCAACATCTAAAAAGGGGTCTAAAAAGGCTGAAACGAGAAAATAATTAAATTTTAAATTCAGAAATGCATAGGTCCAAAATTTGTCAGGGTAGAGCCGTGGTCGGACCCGCTAATAAAATCTAAGCGTCTATTTTTTCTACCGTACCTAACAAACAATAACAAACTTGATAAATCATAGATTCGTTCTGCTGTTGCTATATTCGATGCCAATAATAATAGCGGGTGCGACCACGGCACGGAAGAATAACAAGCTTTTAATTAGCTGTTCATCTGATCTATAAAACGTTATAGATATGCGAAAGTGTTTCTAATTTAAATTTTAAAAATTTAAATTACATTTTAGCAATTTATAAAAAACTGTTTACCTCGGCATAACGAGTAAATCAAGTTGCTGACAATTTCGATTTTGAATTCAGGTGCTTACATTTTTCTTTGGAAACTAACAAGACGTTCTAAAGAATAGCTTTCAGCTTTTAGTTAAACTCGATGCGCTTTTAAGAACTCATATTTTTATATTCGCCGTCTTAGAAATTCCTTCCAATCAAGAAACAAGGATTCTTCAAGTGAAAAGGAATACTTACATTTTAGCAATTTTAAAAAAATTTGAGAAACTATGTTAGGTTTCTTCTTAGGAAGCTTAAACTAAAAAACAATCGAAATACGTATTTATCGGTTACTTTATTTATTCCCAAGAAGTTACTATCTACTTAGTTAGTACCTCGTAATTCGTTTAGATGTTGATTTTATTTGCCTATTTCATCTACTTTTTAACCCTAAAGGAAAACAGAGGGGTATTATAAGTAGTGTGTGTGTGTGTGTGTGTGTGTGTGTGTGTATGTGTGTGTCCGTCTGTGGCATCGTAGCTTCCACACACAAGAACCGATTTTAATATATTTTTTGTGTTCTTAGTTACTCATATAACTCATTATCATCAGACCACTCACTGCTTGACTAATTACTTAAATTTTTAATTCGAATATTACTTGTCAAGTACTTATCACTTACTGAGTAATTGATGATAACTTTCACAATAATATAAGTGGCATTATCGCACTGCCAGTGTACTGGACCTGTATAACACGTTTGGCCGCTCGCCTCTTTTGGCCGTATCGTTGCAAAAACTGTTTTGTTACTCACGTTTTACACCAATTAAACTTTTTAACATGACAATTGAATTTAATTTCGTCAAAACATAATTAATGGGCTGCACTCATTAACAATCGTCCTTATTTATTATTTTATTTGTATAAATTTCACCTGTGGCGAAAACAGTTACAAGTAAACCCCTCGAAACCATGTTTCTGTTTGTGTTTGTGTCAGCTTTCAAAGTAATTAACCGATTTTGATATAAGTAGTTTTTTTTAAAGCTAACGTGATCGATAATGTTACCAATTATAATTCATCATCGTCAGCCAGCTTACTGCTTTCTTAGCAATTGTTATTGTAGGTACGTTTTAAAATAATAATGGGGCTAAGGTTAACTAATTTATACTAGAACACTATCTGACTCGTCGTTTTAATTTTGGTTCCAAACAATATATTATTAGGTACAAAATCCTTTTGTAATAAGAAGTGAAGGCAATTTACAACTTAAGATTATTATTCTTAAAAGAACAACAGTTACTATGTCTACTTAATTATTTTTAAACTCGTAAAGTGCAATTTGGAACTTTCTCTAGGCGGGGACATTGACTGTCGTTTGATAAAAATAGCAATGTATATTTATGTAACTATAACCGGGTTAAGCTCAGTCGTATAGTTTTCTAGTCTACACAACTAACACACGTGCCCACTGCCCTACAAGGGTGAGATAGTTAAAGTATTGTTGTTATAAATTATCGAGCTAGTTAGTATTAATTATTATATTTTTCCCCCAACTCCGTCCGCGTGGAATAATCTATGTCCTTTCTCAGGCTCTATCTGTGTACCAAATTTAATTTACATCGGTTTAATAGTTTTAGCATGAAAGCAAACAGACAGAGTTATTTTCGCATTTATTACTTTAGTTAGAATTCAGATTGGTGGAAGAGAAGGACGGTAGAGATTTTTTTGTAATGGCACCTCATATAAATTACTTACGATAACGCGACAAATCACGATTAAACATCTCCATAAAAGTCACACAACAGATGAGTTTCAACCCTGGTCAGGTGTTAAGTCAACGACCAGTGCGCTCGTGTGTAGACTAGGAGCCCCAGCATGGTAAGATTCACTCTTTGTGGTCATTTTAGACCTTTCATTTTTTGAATTATATTAAGTAATTTATATGTCAAATAAATAATGTTCTACGCTTCATATTATAACATGTTCTCTTTACACTATATTCGGCTTAATATATGAACCGTGTATCATCCTGTAGATTTAGTAGATTTGTAATTTTGGCCATATTTACTTACGTCAAAACCCAGGTTCGACTAATAAGGACAAAAACATAAGGTCTTTTGTAGTAATGACTACCTATGTGACTTATTTCTCAAAAGCCACGCTGCCCGAAATCATCGTACGAACTACGAAGCCGTCAAAACTCGGTCGAGGAAAACTTGTAGGTTATATCGGACATTTATTGTTCAATATACGAGTATTTGGAAGTCGTGATGACAATTTACCCTCAGGGTATAAATGTTTGTGTCGTAATTTCGCTCGACAGTTCGACTACTTTATGAATTCCCCGACTCTTTTTATCTATAAATCGAAGCAATGTTATTTTTTATTCGCTAAAGTCTTATTTAAAAACGAATCAAGTTACTCAAAGTTGTTTCTGGAAGAGCAAAAGGTCACAAATGTTTTGTCAATCAGTTTTCCTTTATCAATCGGTATTTTTAATTAGTGCGTAGAAAGAAACCATTTGAATAACACCAGACATAAAACCAGAGTAATCGTTCAAATGTGTAGTATTAGCCGTATGTCTACGGCCGAAGTCACGGACGCCAACCTATTACATGAATGCAAATTATTGAGTAGTTTAGTTTCCAATACGCGATAAGCGCTAATACAGATAGTACGCGCGGCATTGACACAGTTGTGACTTGTCTCGTCTGTGGCTCCTTGGAAGAAGAACATGACTTACATGGAGCATAAGGGCATAATTTTTGTGACTGACGTTTTGAAGGTGCAAAATATAATGTACTGATTACAATAGACACATGTCCGACAAAAAGTAGGTTACAAAATCAGTCATACTTCAAAGGTGGAACAGACTACGCCAAAATTGGCGGAATAATCGACCTACAAGAAGTATGGGGCACACTTAAAGTCAGTAGATTTTTGTACATGTTGCTATTTTTAGGGTTCCGCGTCAAAAGGGTGAAACGCACCCACTAAGATTTTGCTGACCATTTGTCTGTCACCAGACTGTATGGTATACATCAGGTGGGACGTTTTTTTTCTAATAAACACCATCAACAATCATCATCATTGATGGTTAACAACTATATTATCATTTATTTATTTATTTATTTATTTAACTTAATGCACAAACAAATGTACAAAGGCGGACTTAATGCCGTATGGCATTCTCTGCCAGTCAACCTTTGGGCGTAACAGAAACAAAACTGTATAGGTGCCGGTAAAGAGAATTAATTATACTAATAACCACAATATAATAAAAACCAACAAAACATATTTTCTAATAACAAAAATAATGTTATAAAATACTATACATAAAATAGTTACACTTTATATATACTATACATAAAATAGATATATTTATATATAATATACATAAAATAGATATTATATTTTATATAAACTATACCATAATAATATTAATAATTATATAATAAATAACAGATATAAATACTACATTATATAAAATAAAAAACAAATACTGAGAATATCATCACATCATATCATATCATCATCAGTTCTGTGGTTCAGAGCTTCGCTCTCAACCCGGAGGTCGTGGGTTCAATTCCCGTGTTGGAACAACAAAAAAATCTTGTTTTTAAGTTTGGTTAGGGCAATGCAGGGTGATCACCTGATTGTCTGAAAAGAAAGATGATCGATGCGTCGGATGGGCATGTAACAAGTCGGTCCTGCGCCTCTTCTCTCGCCAGTCGTATCGGTTTACCGTCCCACTGGGTTATGAGAGTAAAAGGAAGAGAGAGTGTCCTTGTGTATTGCGCACACACTTGGGCGCTATAAAATAACTCCAGCGTAGCTGGCCTGGTTTTAATGAAAAAAAAAAAGGCTACCGACACCGAAATCGGTGAGGGGAGCTATCATCGAGGTTCGCCGGTTCTTTCATCAAGTTCAAATTATTTTATTATGACTTTTCCATAACTAGAGCACGAGGACTCTTCAATATACTTATTATGGCATAAAGCTGTCTATCATTAAGTGAGCCAGCTGCGGATTTTTACACTTTGACTTATTATTAATCAAAAGCCTGAACTTAGACATGCTAGCCAGTTTTATAAAGCCTTAAATGGTGTCAAAAATTACAATATTAAAAAGGTCTTTATTGCTACTGACTCGACCTGACATATTATGCATCGTAGTTAAAGTTATGTAGGCACGATGGAACAAAAGTTAGAGGTCATAAATTCGCGATAGGCCATTACCCTTTTACATGATAACGAATTCGAGACGAACTCATAGCTGTTCTTTATACTTACAACCCTCGAACATATAAATCGGTAACAAAAGAACGCTTTCATCGTTTATATTACGTTTATTATGATTAAATTATACGTTTGCGTGAAGTATGCAAATGATTCATGCCCCGTCAATGATAACAAACGGTCGCTTTGGATGAAACGCATACGGCGTGCTCTCTCAATTCGTATGTAGCTCATGCGTGTGGGTGAAAATCATTTCACTGGGTGCTTGTGTATTCAAGTCGCCTACACCCGCAGCGGCTGGCTGAACCCGCATCGTATCCCGGCGCCCGCGCAGCCTTCGCTGCCTGATACATATTAATGCTAGTGATGTAATCAAATCATCTATTTTAAATTCCACTTAATGACATTGTTCGGTCTAGACACGATCTAGAGATGGTTTATCAGGGTAACACTTGTTGTTCCCAGTTCCCACGGTAAGGACCAAGGACGTCGTTGGGAAATACTGTTGTGTGTCAATTTTGAAACCGAATTAGTCCTCATTTCCACTGACGCGGAGCGGGGCGGAGAGGAGCTTAGCGGTGCCCAAATTGAACAATCACTATGCTCGTGCTGTTTCCGTGGAAACGGAGCGGAGATTTCGAGCATAGTGATTGGTCAATTCGGGCACCGCAAGCTCCTCTCCGCCCCGCTTCGCGTCAGTGGAAACGCAGCCTTAACAGTATAAATACTTATATTTAGAAGTAATTCTTAATAGCAATTAAGCAATTCATTTGAAGAAACATAATGCTAGTAAAATGTATACCTAATGCAAAAAAAAATGGTTTGGTATCTACTTCTCATAAGCCATCAATGGGTTATCAGTTATCACCATCAATCGTAGAAGAAGAATAGTTATCACTAAAGTGTGATCGTTGGAACTCAGGCGCCAAATAGTGGATGAGAATTGCGCATCCTAAAGCTGAAGCTTTCAGAAAGCCGTTGCTTATAGAACGTGTAAAGTTATCGGGTAGTAGTGTTACCTAACTAACTTCCTAATTACCTAGGCTCTAGAGTCCTATAGGGTAAGGGTATTTTAAAAGTAAAGTTTTAAAGCTAAGCAAGCTTTCCAAGTTTACGGAGTAATGAAATTCACCTACTTTGCTGAAAAGACCTCCACGTTCCTAAATTTTATACCGAAGAACATACAAATTCGTTTATTAAGAGCAGGTACCTAATAGAATTATTATTTTGTACGCCAAAAAATTTCTGCTTCATTAGATAAGAAAGAAAACATAAGAAATATAATTGTAAAGTGTAATATCTTTGTTTTAAACGTCCGTTTAAAGCTGCCTAATTAAACTGAACTTTATATAATTCATAATAAGATTTTCCCGGGCTACTAATCAAAATATTTCCACATCTGATTAGTTGTTAAATGTACATTTGATCTAAAGGTTTTGTCTGATAAGTTGAAAAAAGGCAGTTGACAGAAAACGACGAGAAGGTACGTACCTACATACGACGACCTCCGTAGCGCAGTTGGTGCTCGAACGAAAGGTCGCGGGTTCGAATCCCGCCGAGGGAACAAAAAGTTATCAATGTTCCTGGGTCATGGATGTGTATTAAATTTGTGTATAATATAATAAAAATCTTAAATATGTGTATAGTACAAAAGTATTAAATATATTTCCGTTGTCTGGTACCTGTAACACAAGTTCTTCGGATACTTAGCACAGGGCCAGATTGACGTGGTGTGAAGCGTCCATAGATATTATATTATATTATTATATACATTAACAAATCAATTTTGTAAAGTGGTAATTTTATACAGCCTACTATAACGAGAGATAATACTTTAAGGTGTGTATGGGTCCCGTATATAGAGTTAACTGTAAAGTACCTGCGCTAAAAGAGGTATTTTTTTAATCATTGTATGGGATCCTTTATGATCTTGGGGCATTCCTCATACAAACATGAAAGTCAAAAGTAAGACTTTCAGCGATGGTACTTTCACAGTTTTTGTTGGTAGTATGCTCCACTTATGAGGCACATACACAAAAGTATTATCACTCATTTATTTTACACCTTATAAAAGATGTAAAATATTATAAAATATGTTTATAAAAACACAATATAACATTAGGGCCATTAAATAGTTGTAATTCCTAATGCTTGATATTTTTAATTTGTCTCGAAAATTCCTTCCTCTAGACCCTGTAACCACAGGTTGGATGGATATTCGAAAACAGTCATTTAGTGCAATACGTATGTATCATCTAGTGTGGGTATACTTTACTGAATTAATTTACGAAGGCGGTTTTAATAGCTGTTCATTGCATAGACAATAATAATAATTAGTTTGCGTAGGAACATTCTACGAGTACCTATGTACCTACACCTACTCCTAGAAAGTATGTTATCCTACAAAGTAATGTACATACTATATGTTATATGTACTACAAAGTGCTGGCATATTCGGAAAATGGATAGGCCTTACTTATCTACTATTGAATGTTTGGATTTAGATAAAAATAACACTCTAAAACGTTTCACTAACACCAAGCAATACATGTTTGAAAGATGCCCTGAATAGCAATACGATTAAAAGTTGGTGTAAAATGTGCTGTGAACAGTGAAACTAATATGTGGAACGTTTGAAAACTTTCCAAACTTTGTTTCAAAGTTCAACATACATTTTATTAAAAGTAATACTTTAACAAGTATCTAATAGGTAATGTAACTTTTAAATTCAAGATGAAATATGAAATTAGGGTTTGAGAGGTAATAGGCTAGTTTAGGTACCTAAATAGAGGAGCTCCATTCCTATTGGCTTCATTTACTATATGAACACCCTCATCGAAATTCCTGCCTATTGTACAGACTGTCTAACGAAGAACCAGAACCAGAAGATAGTAGATTAAGGACGTGTTTCACCAAGCGATGTTAAAGTTAATCCTTCGTTAAATATCATGTTGATCCTCTCGTAATTCCTACCAATGAATGAGAAGGCATGGTTAATAAGCCGTTAACACTAACATGCGTTGGTGAAATCGAGACTAAATTACTCTGATTCCATTAACTGTCCAGTCTAAGCTGAAATATTCTAGTTCGATTAATGTTATCGGCCTAGGAATTTGATTTACAGAATACCCGCGTTTAATGAACGTCCCTGCTATTTAATTAAATGTCAGTTTTAACCAAGTGGCTGTGACATATATTTTATAAAGTATTTTTTATAAAGTGCAAATGTTAAAATTGTTTACCTTAATATTGGATAATGTGGAAACGGCTTAGAGTCGTTGGTAAATTTTGACACTAGAGTGGTGTCTCATTGCCAACATAAAGCGAGACTATAGAAGAAACTAAGATACCAAATTACCTATATATATTATAAACTTACTTAGATTGTGTGGACGCGCAGTACCTACGGCCTACCTAGTGTTTACCTAGTATTTTTATGAAAATTGAATCGCTTAGCATTGCCTCGAGTCTTGACTGTAGAGTGTAGAGACCAAATCTCTGCGACTCTTCGTCTCACTAAGGCCAGTAAACAACCCTTAAACAATCTCAAACCCAATCTCACTTGGAAACCTATTTGACCGATAAAAAAACGTTACGTTTACTTTAAAAAAATGAAGAGCTTTACTTATGTTACATACTTTTTTTTCTTTTTTAGAACGTAAAAATAAAGATTATGAAAATATAGATTATACTTATTTGAGCGTTTTTCTGTAATCTTCTTATATATAAAAATTAATCGCTGTTCGTTAAGTCTCGCTAAAACTCGAGAACGGCTGAACCGATTCGGCTATTTTTAGTCTTGAAATATTAGTTTAAGTCCAGGGAATGTTTAAACGGTTTTTTTTTAATTTATGCTCAACGAAGTGTCTTATACTTATATAAAAATGAATCGCTGTTCGTTAGTATAGTATATATATATATTCGTGGAAGTCCAGGGAATGTTAAACGGTTTTTTTTATGGTCAACGAAGTGGACACGGGCCAGCTAGTCTATAATATAAATATTCACCTATAAAAAGAAAACAAATTAAAGTACTATGTAACAATAATAAAGTTGTTAACTTCTAAAAGTGAAACGAAACGTTTTTTTATTTGATAGGTTCTCAAGTGAGGTTGGGTTTCAGATTATTTTATTTATACGGGCCTAGGTCTCAGTGCCTTAACACACACGCCACCCTCCCGCGTTACCGCTGCTCTAGGATGAAGTTTGTGCCGTGGTATAGCGCCAAGCGCAGCGCCTGGCGCGGTAATGAAATGCCGCAGGTCTTGTAAGAGCCCTAACACTATCCTACTTATTATTAATTTTCAAAAACTGAACTATGTCACATTTTAGTAAGTTCCGATACGCTAGTACATATTTGTTATTCCGTGATCCCACTTAGTATTAGACCTTGTTGATAGCAGCTCGAGCAATGATAAGCTCGCGTGTCGAACTGCCAACACAAGGCCCTTTTCCAACTATTATTAGATTTCCATTGTCCTTTGTAACATCTCTTCTCTAACAGCAGATTCCTATAATCTATTTTAGTCACGCTTTTTCCTTATAGGGAATAGGGATTTAATATTTATAGAGTCAGAACAGTTTGAAACAGATTCTCTCTCACTAGTAAATATGCGGCTGACATGTAGGTACGCAAATTATTTTACAAGTAGGTAGTTAGTGAATTAAAAATCAAACTAACGGAACTTAATATTTTTTAATATTCTAAGTCCCGATTTCACCAACGCATGTTAGTGTTAACGGCTTGTTAAAATACCATGCCTTCTCATTCATTGATAGGAATTACGAGAGGAACAACATGATATTTAACGAAGGATTAACTTTAACATTACTTGGTGAAACACGCCCCTAAACACGCAACCTAAAACGCGATAGAAAAAAAACAGTAAGTACCTAAACATAGACTATCTTTATTTTATGTAGATAATAACACATATAACAAACAAGTGAAAACGAAATTCATTTCCATTCATATTAATATCTTTCGATATTTTCAAACACGTAACATATTTTAACGCCTCCAATCAATAAAAATCGTAATATGTTCGCGTATTGAATTATGGTAATTGCTTCTCAACAGCGAATTCTTCCAGTCGTCTTCCAGAAGCTTATTTTATTTACAAAATAAATTTTTAACCGTGGTTACGCGAGGTTTGTGGACTGAGAGCAGGTGAGGGGTGCGGAGGCGTCGCTTTGCGGCACTTCCATCTCATATCTGATCACAGGGCTCTGGGCGAGGATGGGCTTAGGCAATCCCGGCGCCGAAGGGAGCGCTTCAGGTAACCGAAGTGCTCCCTGATTTTCATGGAAGTCCGGTATGAGGCTAACCGGTCATGGGGGTACTGTACCGGCATCAGAGCCGGAAGTCCCACATATAGTGGAACCTCCCTGAGGGATGCGTAACGCACTTTCCTTTCGACATAAAAAAAGGAGTGCAGACTGACAGGTGTCCATAATATGAGCTAAGCCAGGACACAACGCATTTTTAACGCACGGACGATGTGGTACACAGGTATATGATACGCATTACGCGTGAATGCGCTTCAAACGAGATTCGAATGACATTTTTTATAAGCAACCAGCAACAATCAACATCTCCGGTGCCGAAAGCAACACGTTTCTTACATCATAAGTGTAGAGTCGTCAGCGCTAACAATGCGCCGTTACTGCCTAAAGTTATTAAAACTACGCGAAGACTCTTTAAATTAGGTACGTACATATTTAATTGAAGACATGAATGTAGCAAAATTATGATTTCGAGAAACTTGAGTTCAAACTGTCACTTAAACATTTTAGAATACGTCGTAAAGTATTAAGTACATTAATCTAAAGATCCGTCTCTATAATGAATGTACTCAATACGATACATATTATGCTAAAAATGTTTAAGTGACTGTTTAAATTCAATTTTCTGGGTAATTTTTTTTGCGACATATCACCTTCACCGATTCATGTCTTCAATTATTTCCATCAACGCATATAGTAAATGTTGTGTGTTAATGCCACGATGTTTTATATATTTATTTTTTTCAGTGGATCTAGACTTTTTTGATGAGTAATTGTAATCTTTGACTGACACAGGCAGCAGACCACGGAATATTATGATATGCCATGGTCTGTCAAGCTCACTTGTTGATGTGCTCGTAACCGGTCATACGAAAGGTCTAGCCTGCAAACGTTTTATTGATGTAGGCTGAACCGCGAGTATACTACACCTGATGATGGAAACCGGTCGTGTAATTAAATAAATTATATGTAAAATAAGTAACAAATCAGAAAAAAGTAAGCAGTATGTGTAGGTAAATATTATTTCTATGTAACATCAATTTTCATAAAGAACGTACAGTCATACATTCATAACTCCGCGCAGTGGTTCAGCGCGTTGGTGCTCGACGGAGAGGTTGCGGGTTAGAATCCCGCCGAGGGATCAAAAAGTTTTCAATGTTCCCGGGTCATGGATGTGTATTAAATTGGTGTATTAATGTAATAAAAATTCGCACTAGATCAGTTCTTTTACACACAATACAATATACAAAGACATACCTACTACCTTTTCACACTTTCACAAAAGGACGCACATTCAAAAATATCAACATTCAATTTCTTTACTGTATAATTTTTGAAAGCTTGTATTTTCGCACTTTCAGTTTAAAACATATTTTTTCTGAAAGCAGATAGGTACATATAATGCCTAAAATTAATATAAAATAATTAAATTTCTGCTTGCAACAAATTGGAAGTCAATGAGTGGATTTTAATAAAAAGGTACAAAATTGACAATATACCAATAGTTATTATTTATGCTGTAATATGAAGTAAGGTTAACCCGTTAACCCTATATAACATTGAAAGCTTTACTTGCTAATGATCTATTTTATTATGTCTTACCCATGTAAGGCATAGGTACATGCTAACTAATAAGCAAGAATAATTTTATACAGATCTTACCATTGACCATTTGCTGAGTGACACCATTTTTTACTCTTTGTCACAAAATATCAACAAAAAAACAAAAACATAGCTGTCACAGTCTAAATTGATAATAATGGCGCGAACTGAAAACTTATTTTCCCGCCATCGCGAAAAGTTGCACGGGACCAAAGCGGCGATGCGAGAAACGTCCGCCGACCGCCGGCGCTTGTACAGACTGGCTCAAAACGCACATACTTACTAGTTACTATGCTTTAACTGACTTTTACGATTCAATGTTGGGCTTATGTTGTGTTTGTATATAGGTACATGAGTTTAAGATGCATTACAAACCCTAAGTTTAAAAACCACACTTTCAATGCTAAAATATTTAGACCAGTGTCATAATTGTCAACTTCGTTTCTACTTAGGTAGACCCCTGTCACTTGTTTAAAAAAATACAGTCTCAGTCTACACTTTTATGTACTTACTTATCATAACTTCTGATTCATTCTTGTATGCACCTTCTATATGTAGGTACCAATCACCGCTTTCAACGCATAAAATTTTTTATACGATAGCGTTTGCACTAAAGCCTTACATTTTGTAATCAGAAACCTAAACGGAAAAACGATCCTAGAAGTTTTTAATGACGATCTAGCGAATGTATATAATAACTAATAATAGCGAAACGTATAATGAGGTAAGTGATAAGTATGCTACAAAACTACAAAGCTATAATATGCAGGTTAATAAAATTTATTATTTCGAACCTTTTCATCACCCACCTCTGAAGCTTTCGGTAATTAATGTCACTACATTAGCTACTATTAATTATATGACTTTATAACGTTGTACACTTTCTCCGACCAAATAATAAGTGAAGACAGCTTTGCCAACCACACAGTGAGGTCTAAACTACGCCTTGCCTTGTATTGAGTTTTAGCGCGTAGAACTCGCCGTTAGGGGCGCTTGTGTAGCGTGAGGTCTCTTTCAAGACTTTTTATTCCTTGACCATTTTTACATTAATTTTTGTATGGATTGATTAGGTCATAAATAATAAGTAGATAACGTATTTCAGATTTTTTAATTAAATCCCATAAGGGGAAGGTCGCATGTTAGCATTGTTATAGGCAGAGGTATTGGTTGTTAAGTGTGGATTGAAGGTCGTTAGTGTAGGTTGTAACTTGTAAGTGTAGATTTAGGTTGTAGTTTTCGGTTTATGTGTGCTGTGTAGCTGTAGGTAAAACTATTTTTGTCTACTATTTAATTAGCCCTAGGAAGTGGGCATTAGTCAGCTAGTAATAAAAAGCCAAGTGATTGACTGATGTATCAACGTACATACCAAACCTTTACTTATAACTTAGTGTCCGACCGAAAGTACAGTTTCGGTTGAGTTTCGGCTAAAAATCAAGATTCGGCGGCAGTTTCGGTTTCGGTCAAAATTATTAATAATAAGAAAGGTTTTAAAAAATATATACGCCCAGGAGAGTAAAATATAAATTCAATTATGTTTAGGGTTTTTATACCTTTTTATGGCCTATTGTATAATTACCTACATGTCATTGAACATTTTGAGCATAGTTACATTTGCCTACATTCTAGACCTGCGACTGTTTACATTATTTACATTTATTATTCTTACCGTAAAATGTGAAATAACGCAAACATTGATATATTATATTTGTTATTACAGTAAGTAATTGTTATTACAAAAATAACAAGTATGTACCTGTTTGTTATCAAGCGGCAGCGCCCAAATATGCCGGTTTTAACTTTGGCAGTGAGTGTTCACAGCAGTTCTTTTTCATGTTATAAATAACAGAAGTTGTCAAGACATTATTACTTTGGCTTTTGTCTCATTAATTTAAAATGTCTTAATTTGATTAGTCTGTAGATTTCATGCACTATTACAAATGAATATTTTCTTTTAGTTTCAGGCTTTTGGGAGTTGAGTATTTAACCTACGAAAAATAGACAACAAAATAAATTTATCAATTAACTTAAGATTGGTCAGACAATAAATAACTACGTCTTACTTATCAGTCAACTAAGAAATACATAATCGATACTTAAATAGTTGAAGCATGAATGAATCACAGAGGTGAGCCAAGTCAGACAGGCGTCAAGGCAAACGGCCTTATGTAACGCGCCTATTACATCGAACTTGTAACTGCCAAATGTATGTAGGTACTGTATCGGAGCGATAAGCGATACTACAAGTTCAACATCAGTGGAGTATGACGCATTATGTGCTTATTATATTACACCCAGCCGATTGAGGTTACGTTGTTTTTATGTAATTAGCCAACTTGGATTTGGCACAATTTTGCCGCGATATGCGCGGGTGTCAAGGTGTCAAAGCAGGACGTCCTCGAAGTGGTGTCAAGCTAAAATATGTGTCGCTGTTTGACACCGTCTCGACTTAGGCCGCGTTTCCACTGACTGCGCAGCTAGGCGGAGAGGAGCGGTGAAGAGCGGTGAAAAGTGGTCAGTGTTTTCACTGAAGCGGAGCGGAGTGGAGGGAAATGGAGCTGAGCGGAGCATACTTTTGATATCGCGCATTTTTGGGTTTAGTCTCTCAGAAAGACCATACGTCATGTTGTCGTATAAAATAAAAAAGCAATAATTTTATATTTTTCTCTACTTGAAGACGAAGATAACGAATCAGATGAAAGAGCATTGATGGTTGTGACTTTTTTGGATTTGAAGACAAAACATAGATTCTGGATTCGACAACATATAAAGTCACGCACCGCCCCGCTCCACATCGTCCCGCTGTCCTCCGCTCTGCACCCTAACGCTCATTGTCCTCCGCACCGCATCGCCTCGCTGTATTTTTATTATGAAAATCCGTTCAGCTCTGCTCCACCTCACTCGTGCTGTTTCCATGGAAGCGGAACGGAGATTTCGAGCAAAGTGATTGGTCAATTCGGGTACCGCTAGCTCCTCTCCGCCCCGCTCCGCATTTATTGCGGCGAATTATGACAGTGCTAGTGAATTATCTATTTCCCTCTTAATAAATGAAGAGCCTCTCCTTTCTTTCCCTTTCTTATAGTTAATCGGGGTGATCAAAAACGATAATAGATTAAAAAGTAATAATATAATTTTCCTTGCGTTAAATAAATATTATATTTTAGACTCTAATATAGACTACAATATAGGTAAATAAGATATTATTATTATCCTCTATTTACATTTTTGTTTTAACATAACATAATACTTAACCTTAATAACAATAATTAACGTCAATGTCATTGCACCTTCTGAAACAAAAATATTCAAAATGTTATTAGAATGAATTAAATAACAAAAATATTTAAATTAGATATTGAGGGACTTAAAGGTTATTTATTTATAACAATTAACAATGTACATATTACATAACATTCGAATGTGTAATGTGTTACTTTAACTTAATGTGCATGAACACTCAGACTCAGGAAATAAAAAAGGGAACACAGAGTTATAAAGTTTTGAGATAAAAACATAGGCACTACATATTTAAATTCACACACATCGATCGATATCTAGCCTTACAAGGCAAGGTGTAATATTGTTACATATATGTGCGCGACATTGTTTAATTTCATGCCGAGGGGTAGTTTAGGCCAACCGGCCACTCTTGTCTCAATCTTCCGAATCAAATTATAATAATGCATTTTATTATCGTACGATGGCATAATTTCATAACCTTATTTATCTAACTTAGACGAATTATACGTACCGTAGTTATTTCAGGAAACAGTGCGCTCAGATTGAAGTTGGCTCTTGAGGACGCCACAGGGAAGCTCGAAAGAGCTCTCTCCCCGTTTGGACCCATGTTCGGTGCGTTTGAAGACACCAGATGGCTGTTGAAATAGTCTGGTTGGTACTGAGCTGCCATTTGATTTCCCACGTAGTTGGGGAACGCAGATTCTTCGGGCATGATATTCGGATGCCTTTTAACACTATTCTTGTTTTGCCAGAGAACATGCGACGGATCATTCCAATCGTCCACCTCGCTGTTTATCTTTGTGCGTTTACTTTGATATTTCTTCGCGTTGCCATCCTTTTTGGAGCATTCCAATTTGTGTTTTGCCGCCGTTTCACGTCGAGAACTCTTGTACGTTGAAGGTTCTTTGTCTTGGTGGTAGGTTGGGGCATTATTTCTCAGCTTGGCATCATATTTGTGATTCGTGTAGTTACATTCAGCCGTTTGGTTAGAATAGTCAACAAATTCGCTCGTAAAGTGACCTCCTGCGTAGTTGCTTGGCATGAGATTACCGCCGCTTGGCATAAAATTTGAATAAAATGAATTTGATATCGAATTCGTAGTGGTGTTATATAATGTGGTTCCCGAAAACTGTTGACTAGCAAAATTGTTATCGGCATAGTCAATGATAGGAGGAAAATGCGACACTTGGGCAACGCCCGTATCATGTGGTATGTTGTAGTCATTGTATTTCTGTGCACCTACTAAATATTTAGTATCTTGATGTTTCTGACTGCATGTCCCACCTCGTATTAAAGCTTCAGCCGAGTAATTATTTTTCTGGTTCTTGGAATTTTTATCTGTTTTGTTAGATTTTGTTTTTGGTTGAGTGAATTGTGGCATGTTATCAAAAGTGTTACTAGATTTATTTTCATTGAAAATATATGGAAGCTGTGATTGGTTTTCCAAACGTGTAGGCATTGGTTTTCGATTGATGTCATTAATGGGATTAGTTTGATTATGTTTTGGTATATTTAGCAGCTTAGATGGTTCGTTGGGAGCTCCGTTGTGACGAGAGAT
Organism: Celastrina argiolus; assembly: GCA_905187575.2. Taxonomy (NCBI): domain Eukaryota; kingdom Metazoa; phylum Arthropoda; class Insecta; order Lepidoptera; family Lycaenidae; genus Celastrina; species Celastrina argiolus. Next base: position 11,663,430 of record LR994587.1, read on the forward strand.
GATATCTGATGATCGATTCATTAACTGTGTCACCGAAAAAAAATTATTGCAGATTTGTAAGTCTGCGTGAGGGACTCCCTTGTTCAAAAGGTCGTTCTTCTTTCGGTCGTGAGGTCCTAGTGCTAAATCTCCAACGAGAGTAGGTAAATTAATAGGTGGCGGCTCGATAGTCACTTCGGCAGTACCAGCCGGCCTCGGAGTCGGCCAAACATGCGACTCGTCTGGATTCGGCTGCGTTGGAAAATTGTGCATATTTATTGGAAAATAATTAGTATCAGTTGGCACTTGCTTCTTAACTTGATTTTGTTGAGTGTAAGGCAATTTAAATGTTTCCTTTATTTCAGATTGAGACTGACTGCAGTCATTTTGCATGGTCCTAACTTCAGAGGTCATCCAATTTATATGCATTTTGCTTGGCGATTTCTTTGTAAACTTTTCGGGAATCTGTTGCCCCAGTAGAGTGGGTGTTTTTAAAACATTTTCTGGAGTTTGATCGGAAATTTGTTTGTGGATGAATTGTTTTGTTGCATTCGCTTTTTCATTAATTACAAGCTGCATATTATCTACAGGAACATAATTTTGTTGCTTCATAGTAATATTCTTTGAAACATTACTGTGGGAATATATGTTAGGTATTTCCTCAGGCCACAAAGTAGAATTTTGTGAATAAAAACTGGTAATCGTTTCAGGAAACGTTGTAAATTTACTCGAGGTGATTGGCTTTTTGTTTGTATTGGGAACTAAGGGAACATGAAAATCGGGATTGAATGGATTATACGAGGTGGAGTATGGTGTAGGTGCAGTTGTTAATATATTGTCTTTATGTAATGTATTGCTTGCGGTAGTACAGTTGACGAAATCAAATCCTTTATGTGACCAACCTAAATCTATATCATAAGTTAATCTGGACGAATTCATCTTTATTAAACTTTCTTCTGTGTTATGATAATCTGCTTTATTCTTATTTGCGTAACTGTCAACTGCGCACGGATAAAGCCCGATGCTGTTAAACTCATGGCCAGAAGAAATATTACTCGTACTGTATATAGTATTTTTAACATTTGAAAATGTATCACTTTTATAAAATATATTGCTGTTACTAACTGAATTACTTGTTGTCGTTTGAGTAGAGATTGGTTTGTTTAAGTTGCAATCAAAATCTAAGTTAAAAGATGATGTGTCTGGTAATGTGCAATTTGTGGAAACTACTGTAGGAATAGGCAAATTCAAGAAAGCATTCTCATTACATGCATTTGGAGTGGATGTCGCAGTTGATTTTGAAGGGGTTTGCAGTTTCGCTTCTGCATATTTCTGTTGGTCGTGATTCTTATTGGAGTTATTATTGACCGTTTGAGTTTTAGCATGTCCTTTTTCTTTTGAACTGGAAGTTTGATTTTTATCAAAAAATTGCAATGTTCTATTCGAGTTTACACTTTGTTGATTGCTTTCTTTAGCAATGTTTGGAACTGTATTTGGTTGAGCTTCCTCAGCTGGACTGTCGGCTCTGTTCCCGCTCACTAAAGGGAATGACATAAGAAAAGCTGCTGTAGGAGAAGCAGCTAAAAATTCCTCGGCTAATTCTAATCTAGCATTGCCAGTTTCAACTGCACTTTCACAAATTGTTGGATCTAGAATACTCTGAATCTTATCTTTGCTTCTGTCACATATCTTATCACTTTCTATTTTGTTGCATTTATTGTTAATAATATCTGTTGCAGGGTCTGGAGGTTTCTCTGGGACTTTGGGAACATTTTGAGTTTGAGATGTAAATACCTTTTCAGTTTCTTTTGGTACATCCACAGGTTTTTCACTAAATTTATCACTTTTTTCTTGTTCATTTTCAGTACTACACTTTGTTAATGAATCTTTACTTTTGTTTCCGTTTGTATCATTTATAGATATTTTAACCTCTAAATTAGTATTTTGTAAACATTTCTCATTTTCTTTTTTATTTACACTTTCATTTTTTTCTATCACTTCATTGCTTGCTGATGTATTTGTCTTTTCTATGGCCATTTCATTTTCTTTAGTAGTTGCAGTTGTTGATGAGGATTTAGTTTCATCTTTATCTTCAAACACTTTATTATCTGTTTTAGATTTCTTTGTAGGCTTTTTGCCAGTGCCACTTTTAGTTTTAACATTATTCTTTTTAGACTTAGTAGCTGATAAGGGATGGGAATATGCTGAAATCGGTAAAACATTGACCATAGTAGTTTTTGTGATATCATTAGTAGTTCTATTTATTATTGGTATTGCTCCCTTATTCATTGGCTGAACATTGGCATCTAATAGGACAATAGTTGGTTGTACTGTTGGAAATAAGACTGATCTTTGAGGAAATATGTATGGAGCAGCTGGTAGCATAACAAAAGTATTGTCTGAAATCATAAAACATAGGATTTGTTAGAAACTTTTTGCCTACTTTAATGTAAAAAAATCTAGAATGTATATTTTAATACAAATTAGTGATCTAAGGACCATACTAATAAATTAATCTTAAACTCTGTCTCAACTATACTTATGTGACATACCTACTTCCTTTTTTTATTTTTGAAACTACTTGTATAATCTTAAATCCACTTATGAATTCTAGATAAATAAATAAAAAAATAAATAAATGACTGAAAATGTCATTAGACAGCAAGATTGCAGCAACATCATACATGTCACGTCATGACTCTTAGTGGGTAGGACTCTACATAATATGTTATTGTATTTATGTTTTTTGAAATATATGTTTAAACCCTACCTTTCTTAATGTTTGATATAGGTAATAATTTTGGTAATTTGGTTGTTGTTTCAAATTTTTTCTCTATTTTTGCTTTTGGGGTAGCTTTTATTATTTTATCTTTTGAATTATTTTCATTATCATTTTGTAACATAACCACTTTCATGTATTTACTACCTGAAACAAAAAATAAATTCTCGTATAGACATCTACCTATTATATAGATGATGAACAAGTTGAAATTATATTTTTCTTACGTGAATTCCTTTTGTTGACACCTAATGCTACTTGCAGTGATACATCTCTTCGATTTAGTTTCTGTTTCTCTATTGTCTGTAATTTAACTTCTAAAGCCAATATTTCTGCTTCTGTAAAACACAAAATTATGTTAAAAAAAAAGAGATCAATTTTCCATCTTTTTGCTAAAAGATGGCCCCGTGCGAGTTTCTTAAGCCGGTTCTTCTCGGCGGATTAGCGTTGAACCGGTGCTTGCTAGCTTGTTTTTCTGGTTGACTTTACAAAAATAACTTGTTAAGTTTCATTTGGAAATAAAACATTTTTTTTTATTTATGTTTAAAATTAGATATAACATACAAAATTTAAGGAAAGCTATTTCACCAAGTTTTATAATTTACTATGATAAAAATTATAATTATAAGTCTTATACAAAAATACAACATACTTAATTGGGTTTTTTCTTGCGCACAATTAGATAAGCAAATTATTGCATTTTGTACAATTTCTATTTTAGCATATTGTGCATTATCGTTGGTGTCTCCTGCAATGTTGCTGTTGGCTTTGTTTATAGACCTAACTATTTCTCCCAATTTTGAAATAGCATCATTAAATTTTAAACGTCTCTGGCGCTCCCATTCTCTAGTTCTGCAAAAGTTACTTAAAAATTAATTCATAGTTAGGTGCACTTTAACTTTACTATAACTTTAAGGCCAACTGAAAGTCTGGGTTAGGAATTTAACTCAGGCTAACTATAACTCCAGAATAGAGCCTGCCCTATTCTGAAGTTATAATATCTAAGACTTTGGTCATTGTTTCAGCTAAGATGTCCACTGGACATAAGCCTCCTCCCAACCTGTAATGGGGGTAGTTGCCTATCTCTACTCGCCACGCTTGGCAGGCGGGTTGGCGAGCGCAGTCTTAAGATTTTAGAGATGTTTTTCTAATCTAACACTGGAACCATCAGTTATTTAGCTAGTAATTTCCGAAATTAGGTGTTACAAAACCCTAAAATAAGCAAAACACAAACATAATTACTAATGTTAACGTTAAAAATTATAATTTATATATATATATATAGTTTAACAAGATAGTATTAGTATATTCTTCTATTAAACTAAAGATAAAATATTTCACCTATTTGAACGACTTTTATTAGCAGTTGTGGTCTCCATAACAAAAAGATAATGTAAGATATTTTACTATAATTATGATAATTTTTAGGATTTAGATTAATAAATTATCCCAAGAAACTGGAAAAATACATAATTATAAATAGAAACTAGAAATTAAATAAAATGAACCAGTTGTTAAACAAAGTTTGACTTTTGACAAGTGACATATTTTTTTTATAATTGGCATGGAAATAATATTTAAGGTAGATAGCACAGACCTATCTTTTATTTTATGTCTGTAGTAGTTAATATATTTTAACAGCAGATACATAGAATAGCTTGGGAGTAAATAGTAAAAAAAATTTGAGTTGCAAATGGGGTGTTTAATTGAATTATCTTAAAATAATATTATATAATTAAGCCTCAAATAATAAAAATAAAGCGACAGTAACTGTCTAATGTTGCCATTAGAGAAACAAAAAAAAAAACTGTCTAATGTCAATTTTCACCTGTCATGTGTCATGAGCTCTTGTTCGTTTCTCGTTTGTTTTTCGCTTCGACCGACATTTCGCGACGTGCGCTAGTTGCCATTCGGAAAGAAATATTTATTATTTCTAATTAGGTCGCAACTCGTAAGGCTCATGACTCATTGTTAATTATTACTTGGTGTTTGTGCAATCGATTGAAGCTTCAATTTAAGAAGTTAGTTATCAGTAACTTGATTTCATCCCAGTATCACATTTATTTTTGTTTGTTTTTCTTTGTGTATACGATTTCATACTGTAGTTTAGTGTTCATAGTTGTTTCGCGTGAAGATAAAAAGCTTTAAAGAGATCAACCATGTCGCTTTACCCATCTCTAGAAGATATGAAGGTAGATAATATGGCTAGGGCTCAGATGTCTGGAGCCCAGCCACAGCCTCAGCAAAATCATACTCAAAACGCACCTAGTGCTCCCATGCACATGTATCCGGCTCTTGGTGATTACATGGGTTTGGAACTTTCATCTAATGTCATTGCTGCAAATATGCCGGAATATCAATTGCAACATGTAAGTAATAATAGTCCTGACTAATTATTGACTCCTTATCAATATGCGTTGAGAATTTGTAAAATATTTGTTCTTTTTTGTACTTAAACACACTAAGTAACAAAACTATACTTTTATAGGTGCAGCCCCAATCAGTGACTCCAGCAACAACCTGTAACATGGTTGCACCAATATCCTCACAATCACTAACATTGTCAAAAGCAGCAGTTACTAATGCTATCAGGCAGGTTACTCTGTGCAAGGACAGAGATGGAAAATGTGGTTTACGACTACATGCAGTCAGTGGAGGTGTGTTTGTTTGCTGTGTAGCAGCTGGCAGCCCTGCTGCTCTTGCTGGCTTGAGATTCGGGGACCAAGTGCTGGAGATTAACAATGTTATTGTAGCTGGGATGTCTATGGAACAGTGCCATTCTATATTAAAGAAAGCACCTGTTAATGGTATCTTTATGGCTGTACGTGACAGGTTAGTTGGATATTTCTTTGGCTTATATAAGTTTGACTGTTTCCATGGGCAGTATTGTCCTGCTATATTATGTAGGAAAAACTTTAATTTTCCTGCATGTAACTACACTTTATTTGTTTTACTTAAAATAATTTAATTAACTAAAGTATTTTTCAGGCCCTTTGAGAGGACAGTAACTTTGCACAAGGATTCGATTGGACGTGTTGGATTTCAGTTCAAAGATGGAAAGATTGTTTCTATTGTACAAGATTCCTCAGCTGCCCGTAATGGTTTGCTGACTGACCATCATTTACTCGAGATAAACACAAAGAATGTGGTCGGAATGAAAGATAAGGAGATATCAAAGGTTATAAATGACAGCCCTGCAGTAGTCAACATAACTATTATACCCCAGTACATATATGAGCACATGATAAGCAAGTGAGTATGAACAAACAGTTATTTTCTATTTGCTTATTACTTATTATCTAAGCAATCAGTGCTATCAACTTTCCTCTGTTAGTTTCAATCTTCAAATCTTATGGAAATGCATTCCATAGTGCAAATATAGAACTTTTTTTTGTGGTACTAAAATGTTGATTTCATTTTGAAAGTTATAAATTTAAAATTGTGTTTAACCTATCTAGATTGCTATTTGCTGGGTGCAAAGGGACAGCGCACTGTGGCCATAGTAGGTACTATCAGCAGAGCAATTGGTACTTTTTATAAGAGAACTTTACATATCCAACGACAATACTATTAAAATAATAATAATAATTAATAATAAATAATAATAACGGGGAACGGGGAATTGCAAGGAAAGCTATACACAAACATAATAATAATAAAGCCTGTTTATTCCAGATATCAGTGAGTTACAATACAGTTTGTTTTATGTTGTTAGTTGTGTTAGTTTATTTATGCTTATAGATGTGTTAGTATGGTTATTGTTTCTCCTTCGGTAAAGGCCTCCTCTAATTCCTGCCATTTGTTTTTATCTGCGGCTAAAATTCTCCAATTTGACCCTGCTGAGGTTTTTACGTCATCCTCCCATCATTGTTTTGGGCGACCTACCTTTGTCTTTCCGACTGGGCCTTTCCAATTTGTACTTAGAATTGTCCATCTAGCATCTCTGTATCTGGCAACATGTCCTGCCCAACGCTACTTCATTAAAAAAAAATGAAACGACAATACAGCCATAAATATTTATTTGCAATATGAATGAAATACATTACTTAATTAAATTTGTTTATTTTGTAACTTACTTTTCATGAAAACTTACTTGAAAAGATCTGTGTGTACTAACTACTATCTACTAGAAAATGGTATAGATTTAATTATTTTAGACAAGAAAAAAGGTCAACAATTTTATTGACACTATAGATTTACATAATCAAATAGAACAAAATAATAATTTTGATGAAATGTACTAAACATTTTACAATTTTTTTTATTGCTTTGTTTACTTACACTTCATATTGTCAGCCATCCATTTGATATTTCAAAGTCTGCTACAATTGTAAAGGCTAGCAGCAATTGTAAAGGCAAGTTGGTGCTGTCCAAGACAAATAGGTTGAAGATTTATTAAGAGGAAACAGCATGGTTGAGAGAAATACAAAATAGGTATTTATAAAATCTATTGCTGTCTCGTAGTGCCTTAGCTAGCCAGCACTAGCACAATAGAGACAACTGCAACTTGAACTGAAATTACCTATAAAAAGTACCAGAAATCGACGTTTAGGGGATTCCTGTTTCCTCCTCCAAAACTTAACCCATTTAAATATTTTTTTCTTTATTAGCTAAAAAAAGAATTGAGCTAGGTTCCTATTTTTTGTTGTATAGTGTACACAAATCTGTTTCCTGGATGTTTAAACATAGCGGAGAGTCTGGCTATTTTTTTAGGTTTATAAATAGGGACCTACAAATAATATTCAGGAAAAAATTTGTTACTCTAGCGGCATTATCCAGGGAGGAAACAGAAATCCCGTAGACCCCTATTTCTGTATGAAAAAAATATTGTAGTGTTTCTTCTTAACAACTCGAAATATAAATGATAATAATATGTTTTATCTGGTATAATAGCCATCAACGTACAGTATGAATCATGAATATAGTAATATGAATCATATAGTTTTTCCCCATGATTCACATGAAGTTATTGTGGTGTATAACAGTACTTTCTAAATGTACTAGTATAATATAATAAATCTATCTATACATCTATATCTATACATATATAATAAATCTGTAGAGGAGTCGTGTCTGTACATTGAAGATATTTGAGAAAAAATATTATAGGGGACCTTTATTTACGCAATAGTACCCAAAACAATGATTTTTGAAATTTTTGTCTGTTTGTCTGTTTGTCTGTGGGTTTGTGCACGCTAATCTCAGAAACGGCTTATCCGATTAAAATGTACTTTTCACTAATATATTGCGGCAAGCTTCACTTAACATTTAGTGTTTGTTTTATGTAAATCGGTTCATAAATAAAAAAGTTATGACAATTTTAAAAGATCATGTCGTACTTGCTGGACGTTTGTAGGATTCGCGCCGGGCCCGGGAGCCGCGCGCCGCTTCAAATTGTATTCGCAGCAAACGCACCGGGGCCGCGGGGGTGACTTTTTTGTTTGTTAGTTTTTATGCTAGATAGGGACAATATCTAAGTTTTTTTTTCTTGATTTTCTTTATTACGAAATTTATTTGTATAATAAAATCAGTTAGTACTTTTACTGTAAAGTTCTTTGTGATAAGTACTGTATGTACATATTTGTTTGCGTAGGTTATTAATAAATAAAAAAAACGGGCAAGTGCGAGTCGAACTTGCGCACCGAGAAGACCGCAAAATTAAAAACAGCGCGGCGCGCTCACTTAATATCATTGTCGCCACACCCAGGGCAGCGTCGGCATCGAAACGATCATCGTCTGCAGTCGCTGCGGCGCCAAATCCATACAAACCTTAGTAAAGAGATGTTCGTCGTGTATGTGAGCGTACTATCAAGTAGTCCCGTTCGCATTATAATAATTATACACGGTCATTTATCAAGCTGGTAGTAGGAATTGTCAGCATACTATAAAGTAGTTTTTTAAATACCTTAACGACAGTTTTGATAAACTAAAAATATATTTAAAACAGATCTATTATAACACTGCCCTAAATCACTTTTCCACGCGTACGAAGTCGCGGGCACAGCTAGTCTATAATATAATAAATCAAAAATGTATATTCTGTATTTGGAAAACACATAGCAAAAAAAAAGATCCGCAATGTGGTCATATGTAAGGCAATATTTTTGTACTAATTAGGGAAAACCATTATGACTTCACTGTGTTTTTATTATTTGACGTGATCGAGAGTGCTCACTTCTTGGACAAATGCTTAAAAAATATTGTTTAATCATAGTTTTCCCCATGATTCACAATTCAACTAGCTTTATATAATTATAATAATAATAATAGCACCCCTTACCTATTTCGGTGTCGGTAGCCGATTTCATTGAAACCAGGCCAGCTAAGGAGTTATTTTATAGTGCCCAAGCGTGTGCGCAATACACAAAGACACTCTCTTCCTTTTACTCTCATAACCCAGTGGGACGGTAAACCGATACGACTGGCGAGAGAACAGGCAGGTATGGATAATCTTTCTTGTCAGACAATCACCTGATCAGCCTGTATTGTCCTAACCAAACTTGAAAACAACATTTTTGTTGTTCCAACGCGGGAATCGACGACCTTCTTCTCTTCGCTCTCGACCGATCGATCTTTATATGACGAATGCTTAAGAAATATTGTTTATTTACAGGATGTCCACATCTCTCTTCAAAGACTTCAACCGTGACATGTCAGTGTAAAGGCTGAGAATTAGAAATGGAAAGACTTACTTATGCACGAATTTATATTCATTTCACCCAATTATTCAATATTATCTTTGTAACCTGATTTATCTTTAAGATTTGAGTAAAATAATTGTAACTTTTAGATGTTAAAATTAGCATTTTATAGTACCAAAGTGCATTCAAAATTCTAGTTCATACATATTATTAAGTGAAACGTTTAGGCCAAATATTTTGACAGATTTATTTTATGTTATAAACTGTACTAACACGAGTTAAGGCAGTTGTGCAACGAAACTGTTAAATTTTACTACTTTTGATTGTGGAGTATGTAGTATACTTGTTACTGTACTACAGCCTTTTCTGGTTTCGTCCATACATTTTTCCTGTTACATTTCGATTTATGATTTTATAATATTATATGATTAATGTTTATAAGATTTTTAATATTTATACACTATATTTTTTAAGAATGTAATATGCCTCACTGCACCGGCTTATGTAGATTATTTTCTGGGATAGCCCTTGTTGTAACAATGAGTTGATGTAAATCACTTTTAAGGTAAACAATTGATACTTTCCTTGTATTGTAGATTTATTCAAATTTTGCCATACTATATTTAATAACCAGTAAGTTTACGTTAGCTTTTTACATTCCTTATACGCGTTTTCCTTTGATTTCTATAATAATATTTGTTATGAGTTTAGATCTTTTTTAAGAAGGAAATAGTGAGTTCTGGTAGTAGGTATATAATTGTTTATATATTATACAAAATATATACTATATTAATAATTTTGTATCCGTTGGCGCAAAACAATAAAGTAAGCAACCCATAGTTAGGGTTTTTCTATACCTATAAAAGTCTGACTATATTTTGTAGCACTGATGTCATGCGGTTTACTTTATTTTCTCAAATTACATGTACTATACTTTATGAGTAGCTATTTGTAATACTTCTATTTATGGAAAATTTTAAACAGGTAAATAATTTCACCCTCTGCTATCTTCTCTCCTATCACATCTCTCTTACACACATGTTACATTCTATCTCTTTCACACCTATCAGATATCCATATTATCATCCTACATGTATGAAGTAGCCGCATGTATATTACGCCAAATATTATTTATGGAACTAATAGAACTAATAACGACATATTTAGATATTATTCACGCCTTTTTATAATATTTTATTGTATACCTATTATAAATTATGTTATGATACAAACTGTGTCAATAGATATAATACATGTAATAGATTTATGTCTGTGTTCCGTCGATTGAAATGTAGGTATCATGCAAGTAAGGCTATATACTAATTTTAGTGCTGTCAATATTATTATAGTTTTAATTGAATATCCTATTATAGTATGTTACAACATTTTTGGAAGAAGTCGTAAATTTTTTTGAGGAACACATTGTAAAGTGTAAAACCAACTTGCAATAAATACATTTCAAAATATTATAATGTTTAGAATTGTGCCAGATTTAGAGATTATTATTAGTTATTATTGATGTACCTACCCATAACTTTTGAATACAAATTATAAATTTACATATTAATTTTATTTATACTTAAGTAAGTACATTACTTACCAATTTTTATACCAACAATTAAGTTTTCGACTTTTAAGAAAAATACACGTTTTATAGTTGTTGATTTTTGAATTGGTTTGGCGTTGCCATATAATTACAAATTGTACCCAAATCTAGAGTTTTGAAACAAATTTTGATACTTAATATTTATTAGCTAAACTAATTAGGAACAAAATAAGGAGTAGTTATTCAATAAATAATTTCAAACGGGTTTTGAAACTTCCAGTTTGGTTTCATGACGACCTCCGGACAGGACCAGGACTTGGGCACAAAGAAACTGTCGCTCTCCGCGGGCGGGCAGTTCTTGCGGGCGAAGTATTCCATCGGATACAAACTCCAAAGGATACCTGTAGAATTATAAATTTTTTGTTTTAACGTCCCCTTTCCACAATAACAATACTAGGATTCAGGGGAATCCTCTGGTTTTCTGATCTTTTTCGACTTTGTCTTCTAGATGGGAAAAGTCTGCATTACTTTCCTATTTTCTCTAAAGACAATTTTTTATCTACAAGGAGAGCTATAGCCTAGGTACTACTTTATCTTTGTTAAGTACACGATTATAAGGGGGCGTTTGGGTTAGGGAATACCGACTCGAGATTGCAAATTCGAGATCCCGCGGGATTAGAAATGTCAATCCCGCGGGATCCCGAAAAAAAATGTTAATTTCGGATGACTGCAAAAGCTAATAACTGCTTGTTTGTCATAATAAGGTTATCTAAATAACATAATGTTACTCGAAAGAAAATAAAGACCTTTATTCTTTAATCTTACCAACTACTAAATAATGATCAGATTTGAACCAAGGTGTTAAAAACACAGTAAAAATTTTTTTTTGCTTATGGGGCTTACTACGGGCGTTGGGATAATATGCCAATAGGACTTGTATGAACAAATAACAAACAGAGTTTTTAGTTAGGTACCTATATTTATAGTATTTTATTAGTAAAATAACTTTTAGAAAGTACTAAATGGACTACACTAATGAATATAATTAAATGTGGCCAAAAATAATAATGAAAAAAACCATATTTAGTGGTATGAAGTGGTATAAGTATCTATCTTGTAAAATATAAAAAGGCACATTTAGTTTCTCCTGAAGCTGGTGAAAGTTGATAAAGTTAAATTTGTTGCTAATGAAAACCTTTTTAGGAAAAGTACCAATTTTATACTTGCCAAACATTTTAACCAAAGAAGTCGAAATTAACATAGATAAATTAGGTAATCAAAACAATAAGCATTTCAAGGGAATTAGGACGTGTGTAGCGTCGCTGACCACTGCCGCCAAATCCCGTCAATCTCGAACGGGATCTCGTCATATGAGGCGTCGGGATTGATCCCGAAAAATTACACGAGATCTTGCGAGATCAGGATCCCGCGGGATCGGGATTGCATTCCCTAGTTTGGGTTCTTTAACATTAAGATACATTTCCACTAGAAGCGGTGCTATTGGTTCTTGAAAAACACATTTCTTTGGAAAGCACCTCGTAGAGCTAGAAACGCAGCCTAATCTTGAAGCATAATTTACTATACTCTGTAACTAACCGTTTCCAATGAAGAAAGTGAGCCACATAATGAGATTGAAGACGCTGGGGAAGCGGCGGCCGCTGGTGGCGGTCAGCGGCAGCAGCAGCAGCCCGAACACTCCGAACTGCAGCAGCAGCACCGGGTAGAAGAACCCGAACGACAGCGCCAGGACCACCTCGTGGGCTATGGCTGATATCTAGATGGGAAAACTTTGGTAAATACAAGGTGAGTATATTCTGTGAGAAAAAAGGGTAAAAGATAATATTTATTAAGTTCAAGTATATCTATGGGTTACTAGAAATTACTCATTTGTAGTAACCCTTGGATATACCCTACAATGATACCCTACCTGATGTATTGGAGGTCAGTATTTAATATGTAGGGCCTACATATTAAATACTGACCTCCAATACATCAAGTATAATAGATAAGATTTAGTTCCAATAATTTCCGCGGGACTTCTTTTACGGAATGGACTCTAATTAGTGACTATTAATTTGAATTTCTATTTCAAAATAAATCTGGATTTCAAAGCTCAACTTCGCTTCTATAGAAATGAATAGTTGGAGTGACCTGTGATATGAGGTAGTCCACATCATAAGTCATACCCCATAAAGATGGTTACTCAGGGGGCACTTACTATAAACACGGCGAAGGTAGAGAAAGCCCGCCCCGCGTTGGGCGCCAGCGGTATGTAGATGTGCTCCCGAAGCCAGGAGTGCACCACGCGATTCCACGCGCGGTAGTACCGCGAGAACTGAGATGTTGTCCACCATTCCTGAAGATTTTATTAGTAGGTAAACGTTAGTTAATTAGGGGAAAAAAGCTCAAGTGGGCTATGAATGTGGATAAGACGATCACAATTAATTTAATGATTGCAGTGCATAGATATTATGGGAATTATGTAGAAAATTATGCACCAGCGTGAGTACCTATGGAAATTTTGGCATAAGTGAACTATCCATGTATTTTCTTCCTTGACTGTACCTCCTCTATCACATGACACATCTACACTAATATTATAAAGCGGAAGAGTTTGTTTGTTTAAACGCGCTAATCTCAGGAACTACTGGTCCGATTTGAAAAAATATTTTTTTGTTGGATAGCCCATTTATAGAGGAAGGCCTTGGGCTATATAACATTACGCTGCAACAAATAAGAGCGAAGCGTCAGTGAGAAATGTTGCAAAAACGGGGAAAATTATTCACATTTGGGGGGACTTTCATTGCGTGCGCTGCATAAACGGTTTAAGTCACTCAAAAACCACGCGAACAAAGTCGCGGGAACAGCTAGTTATAGATATTACCTAACGTGATGCTGAATATTATTAATTCTGATAAACATCAGAGAAAATAATTTATTAAAAAAATGCTTAAGTACTTACTTATTGCACATTGTGCTCTCGATCATGACATTTCGTCGCTTTACCTTCTCAACCTCGTATCTACAAAACTACAACTTTTCAGTAGAGTCAAAAAACTTAATAATTTAGATTTCATTATGACATGAATTTTGGATGTTAACTGTACATAACTGAATCTCATTGAAAACAAAAACCATAATAAAATCTAGAATTATTAAGTTTTATGACTCTACTGAAAAGTTGTAGTTTTATAGAATACGAGGTTGTGAACGACGATTTGCATTTGCGAGCATTTAAATCGATTGCTATTTGATATTTGTGAATTGTGGTGGATATTACATTTAGCTCCAGACTATCTCAATTATTAAGATATCTGTATGCGAGTGTCTTGACACAGTTCACATATTTACACTCCAAATAGGCTTATGTATCTACCTATTATCATATAGTAGTCCTACATATTATTGTGTTTTGTCTAGACATATTTTATTTACCTTAAACCGTCTGAATAAGATGGGTATAATGACTTTACTGTTTGTTTACTTATCTATTTAAAAGTAGATAAATAATGTAAATTTAAATCCGATAATTACTTTCTAAAACAGGAATCAAAGACATTGGCATCAAGGCTGGTAAGCTGAAATGGGATTGGGCGGGACATGTTAGCCGAATGCATCCTGACCGCTGGGCAAAGATAGTCATAGAATGGGTACCCGAAAGATGGATGACGCCGACGTGGCCGGCCTAAGAAAAGATAGCGTGACGACTTGGATGCACATCAGCCGGGCTGGCCAGTGTTGGCACAGGAAAGAGATACGTGGAAGACCTTGGGGGAGGCCTTTGCCCAGCAGTGGGATAGCATAGGCTAATAAAAAAAAATACTTTCTAATTAGAAATCAAAGTGGTACAAGGGTACAATAAGCGGCGGCTTTACCCATTGCGAGTCTCTGGGCGGCAGATCTTTGCGAGGCCCTTTGTCCTATGGAAATGTATGTACCTTTTTCCTTTGCTTGACGCGAGACGCGAGACCCCTGCAAGAGGGAGGCCCCAGCGTAGGCCCTGTTCGCCACCCCCTAAGGCTGCCGCTGGGTATCATCTCGTCTGTATGATATTTGTATGCTTTTCTGATGAACTGTACCTCATAAAACAGACGATCACCGAATTTGAGCATCTCCGCAAAGGCGTTGAGCCAGGCGTGTAGCAGGCAGTAGAAGCCGCACAGGAACGATATGACCCCCGGCAGCACACACGCGAACATGCCCCGCACCACGCTCCCGGCTTCCACCTGCAAAACCATTTGACACATCAACAGTGTTGCTAGTACGACATCCCAAAAAAGTACGACTGGCTCACGGAAAAGGTACGGATTTTAACTCAAAAGTACGGTTTTGCCAAAACATTAAAATGCTATAGTCTACCCATAGTAACCCTTTTATCGTATCGAATTACTAGTATAATTTATAAGGTACGAAAAAGGTACGGTGCACACTGAGGTACGTAATGGTTCGGTTGTTTTACAAAGTACGGAAAATCTTTACTTTTTGGTACGTTCTGGCAACACTGCACATCAAACAAGAAAGTCACTCACAAATTTGCCGTTTTATTACCTCTTGATTTGAACACAAGGGATTTTTTGAAAATGGAATCAGGAATGATACATTTAGGCTAGTTTCAGCCCGCGGCTTCGCCTACTTACATGAAAAATGATTCGGCCCCTCGAGGATGGCGCACTTTTTAAGATTACAAATAAAAGTAGTAAATAAAGTGACACTTTGAATCCAAATCTAATCCTAGATAAAATTTGAGTCGATTTAGGTACACATTGTATACTAGATTGCTAATAAAGTTTGGAAGTATCCCTGTCTTAGAAGTGCACACGAAATCGCGGTCTGTGTGAACTGACGCTTAGGCCGTGTTTCACCAAGTAATGTTTAAGTTAACGCCATGTTAAAATACCATGCCATCTCATTCATTGACAGGAAATACGAGAGGGATAACATGATATTTAATTTATACACGCCCTTAGGTCCATAAAATATTAACTGAAGAATATGAAATAAGTATCTGTAATAAGTAAATATTTAGTCCCTACAGAATCTCTTTTAAGCTGACAAAGCTTTTCATTTTGCTGGGAGTAGGTACCCATTAAAATTAAAACTTAAATTATATCCATTAAAATAATCAAGAATTCATATAGCCTTTCAATGAAAATGGTAATTAAAAATGAGTGCAGAACTGCTTTCAATAGCTCATGAATTATTTATAATGTAAAAATATTTTCCATCCTCAGTAAATCCAATATGAGAGTACGGGGTTCGAGAATAAAAAGATAAAAGGGTTTACCTGCGGCTCTTTTCCATAATCGGACCAATAAGGTAGAATAAACCGCTCGAAAAGAAAACTATTGTAGAATACAATTGCCGCGACCTCCAGAAAATGTAACACAACCTTGCCCCATCTGATGCTCTTTGTTCTGAAAAAAACCATCCATGCGTATTAATGAAAATGTTTTGTGTTGTTTTTCTTAGAACTACTTACTGACTGGAGGAGTAAATTTGTGAAATGCCTCGAGAAAAGTAAGTACTTTTCTAGTATGTACTTAACTACTTTGTTATTAGCAGTATCTACATTATACATGGGTATTGCTTGTATGATTGATTATGCTACTATTTCATATTGTATATATCTATACTTAACAGGGCCCTAATTCTCAGGCCTCGAACTTAGTTTTTACTATCGGTCTGTCCCGCTCATGCAAATGAGATTTAGCGCGCGTGCAAGCGGGATATATGTCGCAGTCATCTAATTAAATCAGCTATTTCATTGAGTGACTAGCGTTTTTATCGAATGACGACATTTAATTGAAAGACTAGGCCGAACATTGATTGTACAATCGTCACTCAACGTCCAATTAGTTAGCGGATTGTAACATAGCCCTTATATGAGAGCGAACATAAAATCAGTCAGATGACTGAATTTTACTAAAAGTGAATCTATCAACCCCGACTCCACGTAGTACTTGTCTGTCAACCCCTAGAGTGTATATTTAAGCGCGTAGGCGCGGAGGCTGGTCGCCGAAGGCGACCAGAAAGCCGGAGCTGCCTAAGGCGAGTGTTGGTTGATGTCATTCGTTACGCATGGGCGAAGGGGCTGCATTTCCCGCAGCGCCGGAGACGTGACAGACCGACATTGTCCCAAAAACAAATCTCCACATAGAACTTGTCTGTTTTATAGATAAACCTCTAAACTACAACTGTAAATATTTTCTTAACTAGTGGTTGCTGAGTAGAGGGGAGGGTAGGGGGGATTTCCTTTGTCCCCTTACCGCCGTCTCCACCTTTCTCCCCTGTTTTACTCCTGGAAATATCCCGGAAACACAGACATAACCTCAAAAAAAAAGGTGGGAGTGGTTGGGGGGGGGGGGGTTTCTCCCCCTCCCCTCCTCCCCCTCCCCCTCCCTCCACCCCCCAATTAAGAGGGATTTATACTAAATTTTTTCCAACTCCTCCTTTTTTGGAAGTCGGTTAAAAAATCGGAAAATTATTCGGTAACAAACATAAAAAAAACCAACTTATTCATCGAATTGAGAAAGCTCCTCCTTTTTTGGAAGTCGGTTAAAAAATCGGACTAAATGACGTTCAGTCAATGACTACATGACTAAATGACGTTCAATCAATGTTCAGCCAAGACATTGGACGTTACAATAAACAACTTGACGAGTTGTCCTTTAGTCTTTCAATTAACTGTCGTCATTCGATAAAAACGCTAGTCACTCAATGAAATAGCTGATTTAATTAGATGACTGCGACATATATACTAATTTTCGAACTTTTTTGGTGTTGTAGCGGTTCAGAGTTTGACTCTGGAATCGACTGGTGACCATGTCGTGGGTTCGATCCAGCGTTGGAACAACAAAAATGTTTTTTTTAAAGTTTGGTGAAGACAATGCAGGCTGATCACCCGAATGTATGATAGGAAAAATGATGCGTGGGATGGGTGTGTAAAAATTCGGTGCTACGCCTGATCTCTCGACAGTCGTGTCGGGTAACCGTCCTACTGGGCTACGAGAGTGTAGGAAGATAGTGATTTTGTATATTGCGCACACACTTGGGCACTATTCAATGAAACCGGCCACCGTGTGACCGGAATCGGTGTGGGGGCACATTATTTAAACATACCTTTATTAGGTAAATACGAAATAAATGTTGAGACTACAAATAAAAAAAATTGCTGACTAATAGATAGTACATCTAAGTACTTTTTCTAATCTGTATATGTGCATAGTCCAAACGACGGTAGGTACTAGGTACGGTATCTACTTCCTATAACAACTAAAACTGAGGAAGCTACTATTTTTTTTTTCAAGTTTGATGATACACACATCCTATCTACTTCGTGTGTGTCATGTGTGTTCCTACTTTGTGGTGTGTTAAATTATATATGTAACAATAAAATTCTTAAACATACAATGTCTACTACATAGTATAAAAGTATTAAATGTATCTCCGTTTTTTGTACTGGTTGCACAAGTTTTTAACTCTTAGCACGCGACCAGATGGACGTGGTGTGGAAGAGTCCACTATCCATAAAGGTCCATAGCCCATCTCGGTGGTGTTAATGTCGCAGTGATCTAATTGAATCAGCAGTTTAATTTAACGACTAGCGCGTTTATGAAATGACGATATTTAATTGAATGACTAACGGACTAAAGGAAGGAAAGTCTTGACTGAACGTCCTTTAGCATAGTCATTGAATGGGATATAGCATATTTTATAAATTTTGGAAGCTGTAGGTTTGATTTGACCATAAGTTCGCAACTTAAAAGGTCCTCAAAATGAGGACATGACGTGTCACAGTCACACCAAATGAAAATGAAAATATCAACCATGTAGGTAGGTACTGTCTGTGCAAGCTGTTTGCCGCCATATTTGTTTTGGTGACTACTAACTCCACTGAAAAAATGAACTAAATTTTCAATAACCTGACTGAATTTACGTCCTCTCTTGTTAAAAGGGCTTTGTTACAGTCCGCTAACTAGTTGGACGTTAAGTGACGCTTGTTCAATCAACGTTCGGCCTAGTCAATCAATTAAATGTCATCATTCAATGAACGCGCTAGACATTTAATCAAATAGCTGATTCAATCAGATGACTGGGACATTAACACCACAGAAGAGATGGTGTTAACACTACAGAATAAGAGGTGCAAGTGTAAAGTGGATTTTGCCATTAATTATAATATAAATACTTATGGTATATTGTGCATTTCTATTTTTACCAATTTGAAAGTTAACTGCAATACGTTGACCCTAAAACAGAAGCGATAACCAAATAAAAATACTCGGCAACCTCGCAATCATTTAAATGCAATAATTATTCAGATTAAACAACCACGTTTATTTTTATAGTTTCATAAGTAATAATTATTTATAATGAAATTTTCCTGTGGCTGATTTCGTCTAACTGTCTACTATCTAGTACACAGCGTAAGCACCTGCTTAAGAGATTATATTCACATATTGCCTGTATCTAGAAATAATATTTGATACGATTTAAACTTAGGTTACGAAATTGGTTGTGTCTTCTTTTTATTTTAAAAACGCTGTATAGTGTGTAGTCTTAATTAAAATCTATCATCTATAATTTTAGGTTAATTGCGTTTCTCGATCATAAACAACTAGCTGTTTATTATTTTGGATAGTCTATTGAGGTTAAATAATATTCATAATTATTGATTGTGTTGAACGATCAGTGTAATGTTGTTATCTATCGAATTTCACCTTATTAGTTTTGAAACCTACACCATTTGAAAAAAACACAAATACAACTGAGGCAAACAAATACATTTGGCCTTTTTTATTTAGTGTTCCGTACTCAAAGGGTGAAGCGGTCTGTCCGTCCATCTATCACCCGGCTGTATCTCATGAATCGCAACGGCTAGAGAATGAACTTTCATACAATAATTATGTAGTACCTACATTTTTTGCCTGAGCAATAATTACTAAATAGAATAAAATTTATATTTAATAGCCGCATCCATACCACAAACGTTGTCCGTTTTTATGTTTATTTCAACATTTACTTAATTCAAAGTTACGAGTACATCTGAAAACTAATTAGTTTGTATCCCATCAACCCATCGTATACATATTTATGACTGGAGTATGGTAAAGCAGTCCCCAGGAATGAAATCAAACCGTCTGCCGCTGTTATTAGCTTAGTCGACTGACGTCCGTTATATACCTATGTATTATTGATTTAAAACTATAAGGTTTTAGGTTAGGAATTACGAAAAAAGATTAGGCAACTACCTAGTATCTACTACTAATGATTTTTTACACTTCTTGAGTGTTAGTATGTACTAAGGTACCTACTTATACCACAAGACGCCTCCTTTTTTGAAGTCGGTTAAAAGCGTGTGTTCAATCACTACATAGTATAAAACAAAGTCGCCTTTTCTGTCCCTATATCCCTATGTACGCTTAAATCTTTAAAACTACGCAACGGATTTTGATGCGGTTTTTTCCAATAGATAGAGTGATTCAAGAGGAAGGTTTATATGTATAATACATGCATAATATACTAAGGCAACATTGCTAATTTTAGAGGTTTCTAACGTGATGTCGTAAATTAACCTATTTTAGCAAAAACGCTGCCTAAACCCTACGAGTTAGATCAAATTAATGTACTACAGTATTGTACACCATAAAAAGGTCTACAAAAATGTCCGCGATGGTATATGTTTATCTTTTAGGGATAACCCACATTAACCATTTTTATTGTTTACTTTTTACGTGAAAAAATGGCTTATTTACGAAGCTATTTTAAGCAATACGGCATTAATCCTTATCGAATAAAGTACCTTAAATACAGTGTGCAATTAATATAGATCAATATGGTTCCTCACAGCATGTAAATTAAACAAATATTTTCGGAGATATTACAAATTTAAAATTTGCGTTTGCGACGTATCAGTTATAGTTTTTCTGTAGGGTATTTAATTTAGTATCAGCATTGCACCCGTGCGAAGCCGGGGCGGGTCGCTAGTACATAATAAAATTGATACTAACCTCGGATAGTGGTCTCTGTAGAGCAGCGTTGGGGCGAAGATGAAGTAAATGAAGTGCGAGAAGGACGGCAGAGGTTTACTCTCGTCGTGGCATCTCGGCGTGCACGCCTTAGCTATGTCCCATATCTTCATCGCGAATCGAAACTGAAAAAATAGAAAAAGGTACAAGCTCAAAGTTTTGTGACATAAAAACTGAGACCGTAAGGCGTAATTTCGTTACATGTGACGCTAGCGTGTTGTGGGAAGGTAGTTAAGAGGAAACACCATTCATCGCGAATCGAAACTGAAAAAATAGAAAAAGGTACAAGCTCAAAGTTTTGTGACATAAAAACATACACCGTAAGGCGTAATTTCGTTACATGTGACGCTAGCGTGTTGTGGGAAGGTAGTTAAGAGGAAACACCACGAAACTTTTTCCATACAAAAATAGGGGTCTAGGGGATTTCTATTTCCTCCCTGGATAACACCTCTAGAGTAAGTTTGTAAAGTTAGAGCAGTTATTGACCTATTTAACTAAAAAGAACAAAAACAAACAAATAGTCATTGCTGGTGATTTTAATATAGATATTTTAAAAAAGAACTATATTACATTAGATTTTCAATGTTTATTATCAAACTTTAATTTTAAACTTGCTCTCAATGAACCTACTAGAGGTGGTCACACATGCATAGACAACTTTGCACACAACCTAAGTACAAACTGCAAGACTGAAGTAATAGAATTAGCCCTATCTGATCACTCTGCGCAGATTATGCACTGCCCAATTAGGCATATTCCTATTGTTAAATATTGGCGTAAAAAACAGCGTGACTTTTGCTCAGAAAATATATTAAAATTCGAAAATTGCCTAAATAGCTTAAGTTTTAATGATGTATATAATTTTGACGATGCTAATCTTGCTTATAATTGTTTTTTGGAAACTTTCCAATTATTCTATACACTGTGCTTTCCTTATAAAATAACTAAAATATCCACCTATAGTAAACCAACGTGGTTATCACGAGGAATAAAAATAGGATGTAAAAAGAAAAGAAAATTGCTGTGGCTATTTAGAAAATCACCCAACTCTGAAAATAAATTAAGCTACTTAAAATACTCAAAAACATTAAAAAAAATAATTAAACTACTTAACTCAAAAATCTCAAAATACTTACAAAATAAAAACATCTAAAAACAAATCAAAATCAATTTGGAACATTATTAAACAATCAAAAACTAATTTACCTCAAGAAAATATTGCAGAAATTATAGTAAACGATGTCATAGTAACTGATCCTAAACAAATAGCTAATGAATTTAATAATTATTTCATAGATAAAATTGACCCCATCTCAGGATATTATGGAAAAAATGTCACAAAAAATATTGTACCTGTGTTAAATTCGCTATTTATGTCTCCTAGCATACCCAGTGATATTAACAAAATTATTAAAAATCTTAAAAATTCTAAAAGTGTTGGATATGACGATATATCAACTAAAATTATAAAAGCTGTTAGTAATATTGTTTCTAGTCCTTTGAGCTATATTTTAAATTTATGTATTGTAACTGGAATATTTCCAGAAAAACTAAAAACTTCAATTATCACACCATTATTTAAAAAGAATAACAAACTGGTAGTAAGCAATTATAGACCCATAGCCTTGACATCTGTAATATCAAAAATTTTCGAAAAATATATCTATAACCATTTATACAATTATTTAGAAAAATATGAAATCTTATGTAAGGAACAAAAGGGTTTCCGTCAAAATATAGGTATTAATAGAGCTATTTTTGATTTTCTTAAAGCTGTACTGAATAACATGGATAGTAGTAATCCAATATGCTCTATATTCTGTGATATGACTCAAGCTTTTGACTATATTGATCATAGAATTCTGATCAAAAAACTAGAAACATATGGGGTTCGCGGAAATGCATTGAGGCTAATAGAATCATATCTATCCAATAGAATACAGCATACATCAATAAAGCGACTGAATACAAAGACAGTACAAGAAGAAGTTTTCCTATCAGAATCAAGAAATTTAATTTACGGTGTTCCACAGGGGACTGTTTTAGGTCCACTTTTATTTATAATATATATTAATGATTTTCCTAAATCAATTGACAATCCATTGACACTTTTTGCTGACGACAGTACTATCACAATAGCTTGTGACAAATTAAACAATTATGAATTTGACATTAATGAAACTTTGACATGTATAATATCTTGGCTGGATAATAATAATTTAAAAATTAACTTAAATAAGACTAATATAATGCACTTTTCTCAAAGAAAGTCTCCACCTGAAATTAATGTACATTATAATGGTACTAAAATTGACAATGTAGACAACTCTAGATTTCTAGGATTGACGATTGATAGTAAGCTCAATTGGAAGGCACATACTGAACAACTTGCTAAAAAAATTTGTAGCTGTTCTTATGCACTCCTTAAATTAGCTCCTATTTTAAATATTGACGGAATCATATCTGCTTATCATGGTATGGTTGGATCACTTTTACGGTACGGAATAATTTTCTGGGGTAACTCGACAAACATAGATCTAATTTTCAAAATACAAAAGCGATGCATACGGGCAATGTTTAGTTTGCGAGTGACTGATAGCTGTAAATCGTACTTTATCAAATATAAAATTCTATCACTTCCGTCATTGTATATTTTAGAAATAGTGTTGTTTGTATTTAAAAATCAAGAATTATTTCCGAGGACTTCCGAAATCGTGAAAAGAAACAGACGCGATAATAATAAAATATTCACGAACAGCTGTAAAACGACACTTGTCAGTAAAAGCGTATTGGGCATGTCATCAAAAATATACAATAGACTGCCGTTAATTATGAGAGGAAATGATGTCAGTTTAAATAAATTTAAAAAAACGGTCAAAGAACTTCTTATAAATAAATCTTACTACAGTATTTCAGAATATTTTAATGATAAATACGATTAAATAGTAATGGATATAAAAAAATATATGTCACATAATTATATTCATTTGGACTATATTATGTTTGGATAATTATTTAAATGGACATTTTTTTTTTCTTCTCATGATTGTATATTGTTTTATTATTATTATTAATCCTTAATTTAATGTGTACCTTGGTTGCTTTGACATATTGAAATATTTTTTTTTTTCTTTTTAAATGACACAGCTTATTAATTAATATTAAATAATCGATTGCCATAATGTAATTAGTTAAGGACTATAACTAGAATGTTGTATACTTATTATGTTATAAATATTCAAAATTTTGCATGCTAAAATGTATTAGCGAATTGTGTTGGTACCTCATAATCACATTAATGTCATCTTTTCACCCACATTTCTTGCAAATAAAGATATTATTTATTATTTATTTAACAATTTTTTTCCTGAATATTTATGGATATTGTTTGTACGTCCCTATTTTTTCCTTTTTTTAATAAATTAATTATTTAAAGAGATTTGGACGTTTAAAAACCTAAAAAAAATGGCCAGACTCTCCGCTATGTTTAAATATCTAGGAAACAGATTTGACTACAATAAACAAAAAAAATCAAAAAATAGGAACCTAGCTCAATTCTTTTTTTAGCTATTATAGAAAAAAATATTTAAATCGGTTAAGTTTTGGAGGAGGAAACAGGAATCCCCTAAACGTCGATTTCTGGTACTTTTAATAGGTAATTTCAGTCCAAGTTGCAGTTGTCTCTATCGCGCTAGGGCTGGCTAGCTAAGGCACTGCGAGACAGCAATAGATTTTACAAATACCTATTTTGTATTTCTCTCACCCGTGGTGTTTCCTCTTAAGAGCAAACACTATGCATTTTACACATAAATAGGGCCCACGCCCCTGTTTCCTCCCTGGTTAATGCTGCTAGAGTAACAATTTTTTTCCTGAATATGTATGTATAGTATTTGTACGTCCGTATATTTTTATTTTTTTAAATAAATTACTCATTTAAGAAGATAAGGGCGTTCAAAAATCTAAAAAAAAAATACAAACGAACTTGATTGCATTGTAGAATAAAATCAAAACAGGTATTTTTTTAATTTATAATGAAAAAAATATCTAAATCGGTTAACGTCGATTTCTTGTACTTTTAGGTAATTTCATTCGAGCTGCAGACAAAAATTGGTTTTATAAATAGTTATTTTGAATTTCTCTCAACCGTGTTTCCTCTTAAGACCGGCGTGACGTGACTGTGTCACTGTGCTTTGGAGAACTCTGACTTCTGTCAGTCACTCTTTTA
This sequence comes from Celastrina argiolus, assembly GCA_905187575.2. Taxonomy (NCBI): domain Eukaryota; kingdom Metazoa; phylum Arthropoda; class Insecta; order Lepidoptera; family Lycaenidae; genus Celastrina; species Celastrina argiolus. Next base: position 11,688,628 of record LR994587.1, read on the forward strand.
GTTGGTTTGAGGGTGTAACTAAAATATAGTGAATATCCTAAAAGGATAGGGAACTTATGGTGTATGATAATATAAATTCCAGTAATTTCTTTTTTCTTAGATGTTAGATCCAAGTTAATCTAATTTATATAACAAAGCAGTACATAGGTAGCGATATCGCGATCGTTTGAGTTCTTTGTTCACGGTTTCAATTGGATCTGAAAGCCGAGAAAGAATAGAGAAGAGAAAGAAGAATCCTGTGAAAATCAAATAAAATTATCTTCTATGTAATAAAATTATCTTCTTACCTACCACCGGTTCGGGAACTAGCCCAGCGAGAAGAAATAATTATAAGAAATAACTATAATGCTATCGCTGAAACCGTAATCTAGTTTTTAATAAATTTCTCTAGTTAGTCAAGTTCTTGATAATTACCTACACAGTTCATACTACACCATAGTTTTACGTTAAGATCTAATTATATCTTCGCGCCATACCACACCATAGTTCTACGGGAAAAGCTAATTATATCTTCGCGCCATAGCACACCATAGTTCTACGGGAAAAGCTAATTATATCTTCGCGCCATACCACACCATAGTTCTACGGGAAAAGCTAATTATATCTTCGCGCCATAGCACACCATAGTTCTACGGGAAAAGCTAATTATATCTTCGCGCCATACCACACCATAGTTCTACGGGAAACACTAATTATATCTTCGCGACATAGCACACCATAGTTCTACGCGAAAAGCTAATTATATCTTCGCGCCATAGCACACCATAGTTCTACGTTAAAAGCTAATTATATCTCATAATAATTCTTCGCGAGTGTAAGCAATCAGGGCGAGCTCTTTGCTCTATATTTCGACATGATACGACTTCAGTAAACTAATTTCAGTTTTGGAACTATTGTTTGCTATCTAAATTGTTTCGCAGGCTTTGTTGCTCGTCGTAAAAACTTGCTCTGTTTATATTCTTAACTACCTTCGTGCTTGAGGTGTAAGAACGTCATCTTAGAAATTAATTATAAGTTTAGTTATGTATTTTATCAACAATAGTGAGTGGCAGTTTAAGTGGTTGTGGATTGGATGATGTTTACTGGTTGCTGTGAAAACGCGCATGATAGATAAATAAAATAATGCAAATTTAAATAGATATTATAACTCGCTATTCGCTAACCTGCATCTATAATCTTAATCTTAAATAGTTTATATAAAATCCTTAGGGTTTTGTCTTAGATTAGTAACATTGAGTATATAATATTATAATCTAAGGGTTTTAAATAAATATCTACATATAAATAATGTACTTATGTAAATTATTATCCCTACTGAAATATTTTCATGTGAGCTTTCATCACCTTTTTGTCGACTTTCCGAAAATATCTAAAAAGTTTAATTTGGAAATAAAATAAATTTTGATTTTTTATTTTAATTTCGATGAAGCTGTTCTTTTCCACGGCTTCGGTAAAGCTGGGAGGTTCGATAGATTTAATGAGGTCGTATTGTTACTGCATGAGCTATTAGATATATTGTATAACAAAAAAGTAATCTTTGACAGGATTCGAATCGCGAAGTCCGACTTGTCACTTTGGCATCGACGGGCTCAACCACTAAGCCACAGAGGACAGAGTTACAGGAACTAGGAATTAGGTAGTAATCGACACCACTGCGCCACAGATGACTACACAAGTCACAGCAAGTAAGGATTAGGCCTAGGATTAGTAATAGGGCTGCGTCAGTCACAACCGTGGCGCGTGGCGACAGTGGCGAGCCGCGAGGCCGTTACTCAGCCGAGCCCTGACAGGGGTCCGCTGATTTATGTTGCTTTTCACTTTCATCGGTGTTTTGCCACTTATTTTTTATTTCAGTCGTGGGTTTTTGATGTGGAACTTAATTCGGCTGCGCAGATGGAATAGTAATAGGATACACCTCGATCAACCACAAATTTTGTGATGATTTATGCGTAATATTAAATATTTGATTTGGATTACAACAGGGTATTGGAAATATAGTACACTAGCTGACCCGTGTCCACTTCGTTGAGCATACAAACCGTTTAAACCTTCCCTGGACTTCCACGAATATTTCAAGACCAAAAATAGCCGAATCGGTTCAGCCGTTCTCGAGTTTTAGGAAGACTAACGAACAGCGATTCATTTTTATATATAACAGATTACACATTTAATTAAATACCTATGTTTTACAATAATTCCGTTCTTACTCCAAATAAACTAAAAACAACGTATATAGGGAAGGCACTTAGGTGTACTAGCCACTAGGTACTAAGGTTTCATATTACGAAACAATAGCCAGATAGATATCACTCAGCACTGGGCGAAGCCTCTAGAGCAAAATATAAAATTGAAAGCTTTCATAATGAAATACCCAGATTTCTGCTGTTTTGTGAAACTGATGTGCTTTTCATTGCAAAAAATAGCACAGAATAATAAATAGGTTATTCGCGTATGGGTGAAGGTTGGCTAAATACACATTTTTTGCTTAATGATCTTTATAGCATTAATCCTTTAATTTATTCATATGGAAATGATAAAGATTTTTCTAAATTTTAGAGCTTGGCTGGGCGGAAAGCTGAAATGAATACTGGCTATATATAATTTTAGTTCCCAGCAGCGCGACATGCTTTGAACAATAAATTTGATTTTCAGGAGCATTTTCACCTTTTATTCTATTTTAAAACTGGAAGGCGGCTGGGGATTGAATGTCAAATGTCCTCCGTCGCCATGACAGCATTACATTTCTAGAGAATTTTTGCCTACTGTAAAACAATATTTCTAATGGCTTTTGAGAATCGTCGACTTACATTGTCTGTCATTTTCATTGAATAATGTAGATTGCCAAGAAGTTCAGTACTGTACTACTTGTAATTCTGCCGTCGTAAGAAAAAAGGGGACAACTAACATTTTTTAAAAAATTGAGTTATATACATATTTAGAATCAGGGAAAAAAGGCACATCTGCTCAATTTTTTGTAGAATTTTATCTCCAAGGAATTCGGAGATACGGTAGGCTAAAAAGGCACAAATGACACTAATATTCACGTTTTATATAATGAAAAGGCACATGTATTTATCATTATATTGAAAAGGCACAAATACGTAGATGTGACTATTACTTCATACAGATTTTTACTAAAAACCACTTTGAAAAGGCACACCTACAACGTAACACAAAGAAAAGGCTCAAATGCCAGATGTGCTCTGTCTACTTAATGAATGATCCATGCATGTCTCAATTAATTTACGTATAAGAGGCACAAGTAACCAGTTGTGCCTTTTCTTTTAATTATTTACGATTAGGGGTGAGGGAAGAAGGGCAGGGTTTGATTGAAACGCGCCAGTTGTGCCTGTGACGTCGAAGCGACTCCACGCTTGCTAGCAGAAAAGTAACAAGAAAAGTAACTGTAAGGCTGTGAGGAACATTATTGACACATACTATAAGACACAATACGCAGAGCCTATTGCTGACGGCCGAGGTCATAACCCGAATCCCTCACAAATAGACAGTACAAAGGTAAAAGAACATATTATGTCTTTTCGTCCAGTTGTGTCGCATTATAGGAGAGTTCATGCACCGAACCGGAAATATTTGCCCTCGGATATCAATATCCGCAAGATGTACGACAATTACTGTCAGAAAGAGCCTGAAATAAATGTCTCCTATGGATTTTATAGGAATGTCGTAAATAAGCTTAAAATATCCTTCACAAAGCTTGGACACGAGGAATGTGAATTGTGCGAAAAATTTTCTATTCACAATCCTAACGCAGCAATAAGACACAGGAATTGCGAAGAATGTAAAGGATATGAAGATCATCACACTAGGTACATTTCAGCGAGAAAAAAATATGAAGAGGATGTTGAGAGCCAAACGAAGCAAAAAAATACTGACACCATAATATTTGCAGTTGATTTAGAAAAGGTTATAATGTTACCTCGCATGGAAGAATTTAAAACGGTAATTTTTTGTCCAAGGCTTATCGTTTTCAATCAGAGTTTTGTTTCAATCAGAGTGTTGTAGGTGACAAAAGGTTTCATGGAGTTGGCAAAACACTGGGAGTCTTATGGCACAAAGCAATTGCAGGGAGAAAGAAGGAAGATATTGTTAGCTGCTTTCATGCATTTTTCCTTGAAAACCGGGACTGCAAAAATGTGATTTTGTGGCTGGATAACTGCGCAGCCCAAAACAAAAATTGGTGCCTTTTTTCCTACTTAGTATATTTAGTCAATTCCAAGGATGTAAATATTGTAAGTGTTGTTCTGCGTTATCTGGAAGTTGGTCATACTTTTATGGCTGCCGATGAATTTCACCATAGAGTGGAGCAATCACTTAAGAAGAACAAGCGAGTGTATGACTTTGAAGATTTTTGCAAAGCTGTCGCTGATACTGGTTCGAACACCGTGGTGAAAAAAATGACAGTCCAGGATTTTCACTATTTTGAAGACTGCTCTTCCTCGTATAAATTACAACATTCTGTGCCGCGAGCTTATTTAAAAAACATGTCTGAAATCGCTTTTCGGCGAGGGAGCAATTCGATGTTCTACAAGAACAGCCATGATACCGAAGAGCAAATAGAATTGGATTTCTTGAGAGTTAAAAATCTTAAAATTGGCATTCCATTGCCTAAGCAGAAGATTTCTCCACGAGGTATAACATATTTGATTATTGAGAGGAAATCAGCTATACTTTCCAAGCTTGGGCCACTAATGCCTGACAACAGAAGAGGTGAGGTTTTTGGGAAACCCTACCCGTTAACGACAGTTCAGCTGATCTCACAGAAATTTATGAAGACTGAAATTAAAGACTATTTTTTATATTAATATTATAAGCAAACTGATTATTTAATTTTCTTTAAACTTTTTTATAGTTATTAAGTACCAATATATTGAATTGTGATAATTCAACCAAGTACCATGTTATGTTTGTTATAGTTAAATTTAATTTTTATAATAATAATAACAGTATTTTATTAATAATATAAAACTACGAGTGCCTTTAATAATTACTAAACATGTAAGCTATTTCCTGTAAATGAACAATAAATAATAATTAGAATAAGCTCTAATAGAGTAAACTTGATGAAGGTTCAAAACCAAAATGTATGTTCCTATTACTACCTTTGTTAAAATTAAGAATATTTTGATTTATTTTTCATAATATTGTGCTTTAGATAAACTACTTTTTATAGATTTTTAAGTTAGGGGTCCAACCTATTAGTAAAAAGAATAAAAATATTTAATTTTTACTATAGCACTTTTTGTTTCTAAATCTTAAGTTATATTAATTGTTAACCAAATTAGTAGGTAGATGCTTATCCCTAATAATTAATAACTTTTGAATATATCTCTACGATTAAATGAATAGAGAACATTTTTTTATTTAAATGTTGGTGTCCTAGAAGATGATTTGTTAAGTTTTGTTTCTGTTGTTTATTTTTTATAGTTATTAGTTTATTAAACTTTCTTCACACAATTATTTGTTTTTTTTTATGTAGATTTTTATAATGTAAATTTATATTAAAAAGGCGCAATGAGCAGAATAATTAAAAAATATATTTAAAAAATACCACTTACTACTTGAAGAAAAGGCATAGATAACCAAATATGACCTTTCTTTTTAATATTGCTAGCAAATTGGTTATTGAGTCTAAAAGAAAGGGCACATTTGTATAACTATGCCTTTTCTTTGTAGTAAGTCGTATTTTTTAAATATATTTTTTTAAGTTGAAAGGAATAATTTGATTTTATTTAATAATTAATTATATATAAAAACTAAAAAGTCAAAAATATAGTAGTACTAACCTTAACGCATATATATCATCAGTTTTTTTTTCTTTTAAGCAATAGGTTTCCACACTATGAAGCAGAATATGTTAAAAACTTTAATCCCAATTATCTCAGTTTGACCAAAATGATAGATGTGCCCTTTTCTCGTACGACGGCACAGTAGACGTACGTGTTTTGTACGTGTACCTACGTCCTACAGCTAAACACTTTAATGGCCCGTTTTAATAGCCGATCTATCTTTTCTTGCATATATCGATTATTGAAACTCCATAGAGGCCAACTAAAACAAACGTTTTGTAATACTGACTGGCTATGGAAAAAAAGATAAAAGGGCGTGTAAGACATGTGTAAGATACCAAATCTAATTAGTCTACTCCAAATTTAATTTACATAGTCTGTTTGGGCATTTTTATTGATTTTATTTATTTCTTCACTCATTTAAAAATTATATTCTATGGTCCCTTCACACCACATCAATGGACATACCGATGCCAACAAAATTTCATAAGTTATTAGAATCTTCAGATATGCCATTGTTTTTTTTATTATTTTACACTATACAAGGTATATTTTAATAGTATGAATACTTATAAAATAGGGATGTACTATTATACTGCGGACACTAATCTTGATCCCGGTTTATTTATTTAGGTTATAGGTTTAAGGAAAAGGCCAAAGCTATATTCTGAAAGGGCTTACGCATACATAGCTATAATATTCTTAAAACCAGTTCGCATTGTTCGCCAACTATATTTTGTCTCCGCTAGGGGGTCGCGAGGCGCGGTGCGCGGGCCAACTTAATAAGTTGGAGTGTTTCGGCCGGGGTAAAGTTTATAATATATACCTACCTTTTCTATTGTCACTGGTTATCGGACTTCTAGGATACTAGGAAGTAGAAATCGTATAATTGAACGATAAACTAGATAGATGTTTCCCGCGACTACGTAAAAAAAAATAGAGAACCGTACATTTTTCTGCAATAAAAAGTAGCGTATATGTTAACCTAGAGCCCTAATATACTATCTTATAAAAATCATCAAAATCCGATCTGTAGTTTTGGCGTGACAGAGCTAAAAACATCCGTCTATACTATAACGTCTATTCTATATAAAAAATATTATATATTTATGAAAAATTATTATTGGTAGGGATGAAATATGGAGTTTGTAAATTACCATCCATGTATGTGCTTAACATACATAGATGTAGAATATAAATCATACTTAGGTACCTACATGAAACTTTATGTTCGAAATTAACCTACTTAAATACCATTAATTACTGTGGAAAGAGCTATGGAGAGAGCTATGCTCGGAGTTTCTCTGCGGGACAGAATCCGAAACGAGGATATTCGCAGTAGAACTAAAGTAACCGACATGGCTCGTAGAATCAGTCAGTTGAAGTGGCAATGGGCAGGCCCATCGCTCGGAGAAAAGACACCAGATGGGGAAGAAAAGTACTCGAGTGGCGACCACGGATTGGAAGACGCAGCGTAGGGCGGCCACCCACAAGATGGACCGACCATCTGGTCCGATCCGCGGGCAGCCGTTGGATACAGACAGCGCACGACCGGTCGTTGTGGAAGTCCTTGGGGGAGGCCTATGTTCAGCAGTGGACGTCTTCAGGCTGATGATGACGATGAAATATTGTGGGGTTAACCTCTTCCAGTGGTGTGCTGGAGAAAGAATCTTTCCCGTAGGTATTGTAAAAGGCGACAGGAGATATAAGGGCATATAACTCTAAATAAACAGCAGCGTTTCCTTGCTTAGTCTGTAGGCGAGTAACCAAGCGCAGTTCTATAACAGCTATGCGTATTTTGACATGTTAGAACTGCACTCACCAACTCGCCTGCTAAGGGCGTGTTTCACCAAGCAATGTTAAAGTTAACGTCATGTTAAAGTTAACGCCGTGTTAAATATCATGATATCCCTCTCGTATTTCCTGTCATTGAATGAGATGGCATGATATTTTAACATGGCGCTAACTTTAACATTGCTTGGTGAAACACGGCCTAAGCGTGGCGAGTATACTCCTCAAGAAATACTTAGGGCGTGGCTTATGTCCAGAAGTGGCCGTCATAGCAGACGACGAACCTCCTAAAATGTAACTAGCAAAACTAGGCATGAAAATGATTGCTTAATGTTTGTAATGTTATGCTAATTTAAATAATTATACTTAACTCTTAACACCTTGTCTCGATTTCAACACGACTTCTCATTGACAGTCGATAAAATTAATTATGCAGATATGCATTAATTATATTATTATTAAATTTTTGTATAAATACAACATTCTAAATATAGATCTCAATGTTTGTAGTATGGTGAAATAATCTATTTTTAGCTGAAACACACGAATGTTGTTTTGACGTCGATCAAGAGCGTCGACCGTGAGCGAATTTCATTCAGTAAAGTTCCATTCGTTTTTAGAGGGAAAGCTCCTTTATAAGAACGTTCTTTGATTTGGGCGACGTAGTCGGATACTGGAACTCAAGAATTCCACTATAAGTAAAAAAATAACGATCAAACAGTTCGGTTAAGTTCTGTTTCCTGCGTTGCCGTCATATAGCAACTAACAGCAATTATATCATGGTGACTTTCTATGCTAAAATAGCACGGCTAAGGTTACTACTTGTTACACAAATGTTATACTGTTGTGAATTAGATATTTATTACAATAGATACAAGTTTTATTTAATACTTTGAGTTCTTTGCTTTATACGAAGTAGCTCTCGATTTATGTCTTCATGGCTGATGTCATATATTATTATCTCATGTTATATATATACAAAATTATCTTACATAAATACCTTCATCTACATATTATGTATAATGGATGAAGGTAATTTTTTTTAATGATAATATATATTTTAAAAAATAAAATACCGTCGATGCGAACGATGATAAAATATAATTTTGTAAAATAATCTTACATAATATAAGTATACCTTCATCTATTATATTAGGTATGTCTATTTTACGCCGTTAAATTTAACCGAAGTGTGTTGCATTATCGTTACGTGTGTTGCTGGCTTAAGCATATTTGATACCTATAATTATCACTTTAACATCCGATGATATCAACAATTAACTTCAACAGACCTTGGTGAAATAAGCATATTTTTTTGAGTAAATTTCTTTTTACTTATTTAACTTCAACTTCAAAAACTTTATTAGCAACCATGAATCCAAATACATTGAATAAATACTATTGAATATATAAACTTAGTACAGGCGTTTGCTAAATAATAAGATTAGTACATTTATTTCCCTATGTACCTGGATACATATTCTAAATTTAAAATTTAAATTTATTTAAAATCTTTATCAGTAATTCGAAGGAATGTTCGACTATTATTGTTGTGATGTAAGAAATGTATTAGATTATTCAATATAATATTTTATCAAACACCTTTGACCTTTAACGGATGCGCCTCGTGCGTTATAGATGCACCAATCAAAAATGATAAGTAAGTAGGACTGCTCGGTGCACTTGTACTGGCGCCTAGATAACAGTACTCGGCAGGGTCGACACACATGTATGAGAATGAAATATAATGGAATAGTTGAAACCCGAAGTAGAACTATTTCTGTGTGCTTAAAAGTTGATCAATAAGTAAAAATGTCCTTATTTAATGACATCGAAAGTTATAAGCCCTGTGGTCTAAATAATAAAGAAAGATGGGAATTCTGGTATCTCATCGTAATCTGGGCAGACGGCAAGAACCAAATTTTTGCTAAACCTAAACATTAAAATTAAAAATTATTCTCATACTTTTCTTTCAAATGTAATACAATTTATTTAAGTGATAAGGGAGGGGTTCCTAGACACTCACCAGAATTGGTTTTTAACAGCAACACCAATAAATACATAATATTAATAAGTAATAGTTAAAAAAACTAACCCCGACTACTATAGCATGCTATAGCATGGTGGCAGCCACTGGCAGGTGATTGCAAGCAAAGCTGTGATAAACAGCTTATAATATTATTTAAAACGTGCTAACAAAACTCTTTCCTGCTACCCCACACGACACCGTCAAGAATAAAAAATCTTCTTTACTTTATGCCCCCTAGATATATGCCTATAACCAGCGCGCAGCGTACGATCAAGGGGCTTCCAACAACATCTCATTTGTCTAATTATCATAACTAGTTTAGAAGTTATGAGGGAACAGATGAACATGCATAGCCACATAAATACCTAGATACATATTACATACGTTAAAATCGTAACCCTCCTTTTTGTCTCGCCGTAGTCAGGTTTAGTGGCATTGTCCTTGGTCCTTAACATGTATCCAAAATTTTAAATTATTCAGACTTCTAGAAATTAGTGTAAATTATGCTCAAAGATTCCGTTGAGGTATACATATTACCTACATAATATCTAGTAGGTATCTACACACAAATTACAACCCATGCTTAAAAAAACGTGTTAAAAAGCGAGTGCAGTTTTTTCAAAATTAGTCCTGTTCTCGTTCGGTCGGAAGCCTGTAGGAAACTACAGGCTTCCTTATTTGTTGTATAGTTGGTTGGGTTTGTTCTGAAGCATGGCTATCTCACTATTAAAAACAAATTTGTCCACGCGCTCTCGTCCAAATTAATCAAAGAATGATCAAACAAAAGTACTTAAATAGGTATATTCTTTAATTTTTTCACGTTTTTGGCGACACAAAAACCCCATTTATGTATGGAGTTCAATTGTTTTAATGGTTAGTTCGTTGGGAGTTTTATTTTGCCTACCTCGTTTTTTATTTTCTATTTAGAGTGTATATTGAGACTTATTCTCTTGTTACACTGCGCATACGTCCTCGCTAATAGAAAACTCAGAAACATGGCATTTTTTGAAGATTCGCCATTATAATACTTAAGGCGAATGGTCAAGCAAAATGCGTTTTTCACGACTTTTAGGCTATGTTTTTCAGCTAAATTACAGACTGGGGAAATAAAGAAATTTTGTGTAATTATAAAGTGTATCTTGAAGTATATTGTTGTTGTCGATAATTTTGACGATCTTTACTCAGTAATCAGAAATACATTTTAGAAAATGCTATGACTCGCGTAAAATGAATATTTTAGGATGGATTTATTTTTGGTTTGGCTTATCCGTTTATAATGAATCTTTGCATGCATGCTTCTTTACTTTGTATCTTGGTGTTCATTGTCGATTTGTAACAAATACTATTGCAAAATAGAAGTTATATCATAAAAGGTCTTTGGTGCCTACTGTAAATCAATCACCACTAGTAAAGTATTTGCTCACAACATTTAATCAGGCGTTTAGTTATGGAATGCAACGTTGCCAGTTCGATGCAACCCATGTACAATGCAGCGTTGCCGTTCCGCACGGCGCGCACAGTAAATAAGCAGATAAGAGTAATACAATCTCGCGTGGTCTTGTTTTGATTTGACAAGTGACAATTGACATTACCGGCTTGTATAAATTATATATTATAGTTTGCACATGTTGTGTGATTACGGTTCGACTTTGAAACAAACATAGGTAATAAAAGTATTCCGAAACAAAGTAACAAACGATTATTGAAGTTGCTATATAAAAGAAGAACTCGTGTTGCAAATCAGACAAAAGCAAAAGAAGCCAAAGCAAATGATATTAAAAAGTAAGTAGGTATCTATCTAATTATAAAATAGACATATTTTTTGATATTGTACCTATAATGTAAAGAATTTCCCGCGGTCCCATAGACTTAAAATTAGATATGAAGCTGTATTCCTGGTGACGATAGGTTCTATTAGGAGTTGGTCGCTATTGAGTTAATAGGTACCTACTTTTAAGTCTATGGAACCGCGGAAAGTCCCCAAAAGATCCCAAGATTCCGCCTGTACAGAAAAGATAAAAATTATGATGATCATCAGATGCATAATTATTTACAATTATAGTCTAGGTACAGACAGTGTCATTGTAATGTAAATGTTTATCATACAGAATACTTATCACAGAGACATCAAACAATTACTCTTTACTGCTACACTATTATACAGTTAAACCTACAGTTATACATAATGTTAAAAAAATTGCTTGCCATGGAAATATGCCATAGCTCTGAAGCTATGAACCTGAGTTAATTATCAATAAAGGAAGCCGTAAAAAATATTAAAAAAACCATGTCTTTAGTCAACAAAATATTGGCTCCTACTGCGTGTAAAGTGATTCGTGATTTTGCCTTTACAGTTCATTGACTTGGGTTTTTTTGTTGTTAAAAAATAAAAAATGGCATTAAAAATAAATATTGCTGTATTTGTGTCCTAGCTCAGAACAAGGGTAAAGAGGCAAAAGATCACACATGCTACAAAAATTATTCTGGTAATTTACTAGCTTTTTTTTGACTCGTATTACCCTTTATTTCCCTGTTTTCTACGTGTATTAGGTACTATTATATTACTCTGACTGAGGTATAACTAATAGTTATACTATTTCATAATTAATAATAAATCAAAACTAAATTTAGTTTTTTCTTTTAGGACCGTCTACAGGAATGTAGTCTGAGATCTTGGTGCAAGGGTTTAAAAAAAGTATAGAAATGCGCGTTAAATATCGGACGGGGACGCCAGCACGTATTCAAAAATAATCCAATCTAGACCTTATGAAAATTATACCGTTGAAAAAGTAGAATGCCGGAATCATTTACTTACAAATTTTTGTAATAGATTTTTAGCATTAAGTACAGATACAGAGTATTCTTTGAAATACAGAAAAAACATAACAAAATGAAGAATATTAGGTACCAGAAAAGTATCATTCAATACTCAAAAACCTTTATCCGTTCTGGATAAATCAATTGTTGGAAAAAGTCCACGCAACGAAATTAAACGGAACGAAGAAAAACGAATGGAGAGTCGGAAACTGACTCTGAAATATTTAGAGGAGATTGACCCAAGATGGAACAAACTATGGGGAAAATTGCTCAAAACCGGATATGGCTGAAGATATTATGCTGGAGAATTCAAAAAGAGTATTTTTTGAATTCTCCAGAATTTAGAGAGAAACGCCGAGGAAAGACAGAAAAAAAAAGCTGAAAGACTTCTATATGGATTGCATACTACCAGAATTAGTGGATCCTAGATATCTGAGAAATATACCCATTAGAGACCCACAGTATATAACAGAGGCTGTCAACAAAAAAATTAAAAAAAGTCTAAAAAAAGAAAATTAGCCCCCTACCATTCAAGCCAACAAGTCCCATTGCCAACAAGGAAAAAAAATAACTTCAAAAATAATAAACAAGTTTATTTCAATGAATATTTTTTTTTGTAACATCCTGTATGAATCATCGATAGACAAAAGTTTCCTGTGTAAGAAGTAAACTGTAAAAAATTAAACAAAATGTATATAATATAACGGGTATAAAAAAAGAGCAGTCACTATAACTTTGGGATATGATTATAGGACCTCGACTGATTCTAGAAACATTATTTTTTGTAAAAAAAATTTTTTTTTTGCTATTTATTTTAGTCGCAAGGCTAAACTGTTTGGAACAACGTTCTGCATTAAATAATTAAATTTTATAATTTTTGCCCTAGTACGTAATGAACGTCTTACGCGTGCTATAGACCTCTCAGCGTAATCAGCTGATCGCTGTGTTGTGCACATTGTAGATTGCCTATTGAAAGTTTTTAAAACAGTGGATTAAAAGCAAATGACTAGTAGCAATGCATATATCTCTTGCCTGGTAATTCCCCCACGAAGTTGTAGTGACTGCTCTTTTTACAGCCTGTATATATTATATAAAGAGTATAAAAAGAGCAGTCACTATAACTGTGGGATATGATTATATTACCTTTTCTCATTCTAGAAATGTATTTTTTTTTAAATTAAGAAATGGTAAAAAATATATTTTTTTTTTGTTTTTGACAAAAAAATATATAAAAAAAATACATTTCCGAAATGAGGAAAGGTAGTATAATCGTATCTGAAAGATATATATATACAGCGTGTAAAAAGAGCAGTCACTATAACTTTGCGATATTATTAAAGGACCTTTTCTCATTCTAGAAATGATTTTTTTTTTCATAATTAATTAAAAAAAAAAAAAAAAAATTGCAATTTATTATTTTTAATCGCAAGGCTGAACTGTTTGGAGCAACGTTCTGCATTAAATTCTTAAATTTTATTGTTTTTGCCCTAGTACGTAATGAACGTCTTACGCGTGCTATTGACCTCTCAGCGTAATCAACTGATCGCTGTGTTGTGCACGTTGTACATTGCCTATTGAAAAATTTTAAATTTTTTAAACAGTGGATTAAAAGCAAATGACTAGTACCAATGGATATATCTCTTGCCTGGTTATTACCCCACGAAGTTATAGTGACTGCTCTTTTTACACCCTGTATATATATATATAAATTAGCAGTCATAAATTAATCTATATATATGGTAGGGTGTACGCTACTATTAAATTTCAAGGGTCAAAGGTCATATTTCTTTGTTATACTTTTCTTATAATTGGGTATCTCGAATTTGAGTTGAACTTACTAAAATGGCTCGACTAATACAAATAATAAGGGTTAAACGGGGATAAAATAAAAAAAATAATCTAAGTATATATTATTTAGTATATAAAATGTAGCCTCTGTTTATTATTACTCTGCTCAACTCAGAGAAATATGCTAAATGCGCCATCTAGTGAAAATATAATTTGACATCCTAATGCACGCTACATTGAACTACTATTCATAAATAGATGGCGTTAGCTCCACGTCCAAACACTCAAGGTCATTTGCTTGACCATTCGTCTTAAGTAACTCGCTAAGTATCGCCCGTAATCCGTATGGAATAGTTTTATAATATAAGAATAGATTTGACAGCAGCGCCACCTATCGGTTCCAATTAACACACAAAGACCTCCTTTGAGATATGACTCCCATCTATTAACGGAACTGCACGAACATCGGTCTTTGAGTTTGTCGCGAATAGACATACAGGCAGACAGGCAGATACACGCGGCGGAGGAGATTGTTTTAAAAATGTCTGCCGTGTTCGGTGGCTTGTTTTTTGACGCATGCCCTTGTAAAACACCAATCAAAAACCTTTATTTTCTATTACCTGTCAATATATTTAAATTAAAATTGTCAGGTATTAGAAAATAAAGATTTTTGATTGGTGCTTTACAAGCGCATGCGTCAAAAAACAAGCCACCGAACATGGCCAATATAATAAGGAATAAAGATTATGGATTATTTACCATTTCACACGTGACGGCGACGGTAGAGGCCAGCGCGTGGTACTGGTGCACCAGCTGGTAGATGGTCATCGCAATCAGCGTCACCTCTAACGCCATCACTCCGAAGAAGCCAGCATAAGCCCATATTTTGCACAGCGCTGTAGAAATGTTAATTGAAAGTACACGAAATAAGACAATAAACAAAAGCTAAAAACTACGACAGTTACAATATAGCCTATTCTAGTAGGTATATTGTATCCGGGCTATTTTTTACAAATATGTATAAAAATTTACTAGCTGGCCGTGCCCACTTCGTTGAGCATAGAGACAGTTTGTGATGAACCGTTCAAAAGAATATTTACTAGGTACTCAATAAGAACAGTACTTAACAATGAAACAAATTACCTTTTGTTTATCCCGTAGTCGGGTAAAATTGCGCATATATTAATAACTCTGCGTTAGTTTACAAACATAGACAATGTTTGTAAATTAACTCAGAGTTATCTTATAATTCTACTTTTCTTTTCAACTCAGATTGGCGCTAGGGAGCCTAAGGTAGTTTTACACATGGAGCCGCGGCCGCCGCGGTGTCGTGTGAAAACTACCTAAGAGGTTAAGGGTGTGTTTCACCAAGCAATGATAAAGTTAACGCCATGTTAAAATACCATGCCTTCTCATTCATTGACAGGAAATACGAGAGGGATAACATGATATTTAACGAAGGATTAACTTTAACATTGCTTGGTGAAACACGCCCTTATAGGAGAGGATGAGAACTTCGTTATATTATGTCTAACACAGAGATAGTTATCATTCTCCTTTACATTAAGGGACCGAGTTATATTTAACTCTCACATAACGCAGTAGGTTGGATAACCGACACGACTGGCGACAGACTAGGCGGAGGACCGACTTGTTTATGTCGCAGTTAATCTAGTTGAATCTAGTTGAAATTTTTTGATGAATTGAAATTCCATTTTTTTTTAAATATAATTGACTAGCTCGTTCATTGAATTCTATTTTGAATGAATCCGGCTAGGACAAATAATATTTTATTATTAAATTTCAAAATCTCCGAATGTGTACTATTTTAGAAGAATAACGCACATTAAAGTAAATCAATCAATAAATATATCAACACATTGCTATCTGTACGAGCTGTTTGACGCCATTCAATCGCCGCGATAGTCATTCAATCAAATAAGTACATTCAACCAGATGACTGCGGCATTTACATATGCCCATCCGACGCATGGATGATCTTCTTTGTTAGACAATAAAAAAATATTGTTTGTTGGACGGCGGGGATCAAACCCACGCCGGAATCCAATTCACAAACACGGCGGTATGTAGGACAAATTTTCACGTTTTTATACCTCAAGCCGCAGGTGGCACACGCCATGAAAATAAACAGAATTTTATTCCTAGTAAAACTTTACACTGTGTATTTTATAGTGGTCGTTACTTTGCCTTAGGTACGGACGTGTCAATAATATCTTGATATTTGGTAGCTGTATAAAACAGGTAAAGCTAGGGTACACTACAACCATTTTGAATTAAAAAAAAAAAAAAAAATTGATGAAACTTTAATCATTAATCGCTAATATTTATGAACACACTCCTAAAGCTAGTCTAGCTACTATAGGATTAACTTGACTGAGCGAAACGACGGTCTCAGAAAGACGGTGTGTAATTCCTCATAGGATTCATTAAAAACATTAATATGTAATACATAAAATTATCCTGTCACAGTCATACTCCTCCGAAACGGCTTGACCGATGTTTATGAAACTTTACATGCATATTCAGTAGTTCTGAGAATCGGCTACTATTTATTTTTTATACCCCTAAGTGATAAAGGTTATCCAAACCTAACATGTTTATTTATTTTTTTGGATTTTTAAATTTTTATTTTATCTTAATGTAGCATTAAAAATAAATACAACAATACATTATCACTCTTCTATCACCAACTCCTTTTCCGCGCCTGCGCTGCGGGTTCCGCGGATGCTGCTTTTTATATAATATCTACGGACGCTTAACACCATGTCAATCTATGACAATCTTACTTCACAACATATACATGACCCAGGGCCCTAATTCTCAGGCCTCGAACTTAGTTTTTACCATCGGTCTGTCCCGCTCATGCAAATGAGATTTAGCGCGCGTGCGAGCGGGATATACTAATATTCGAACTACTTTTTTCCACTGCCCGAGAATCGTGCTCCTGGGCGGCGATTCTCAGTCCTCGAACTTATTTCCGAACATTAGTATATCCCGCTCGCACGCGCGGTGAATCTCATTTGCATGAGCTGGACAGACCGATAGTAAAAACTAAGTTCGAGGCCTGAGAATTAGGGCCCTGGAACTCAAAAAACTTTTCGTCACGTGGAATTTACTTATTCCTCCGGCATGAGCACCGATGAGTTTAATTATTGCGCTACAGGTTAAAACCACTCGACAGACAAAACAGCATCGTATCCGTGGAACAGATTAAAAATTTAAATACAATAGGCAGGTTTTCATCGCAACGCATACATTTAAAGATATGAATCCCATTAAAAAAGAGGTGTAAACAGTTTCGTAATAATAGCCCGGGTGTTATTGGCTAATATATACAGACATGCTATAATATTAATGATTGATAAGATTACATATTAATTATTAGATTAATTATTGTATGGGAAAATTTATGATGTTGGGGCATTTCTCATACAAACATGAAAGTCAAAAGTAAGTCTTTCACAGTATACTCTACATAGGAGGCACATACATACCCTTAAGTATTATCACTCAATTATTTCACACCTTGTATATATTTTTTAGATACAGTAACTTTTATTTATTTATTTATACATCATGCTCATTTTGTAGATAGGCGGACTTAATGCCTCATTTTTATACGAGGAATAAATTACATGAGGAATAAATGTAACTTTGTATGAAAAAGTTGTCTGGCGATTGAAAAATCACCTCCGAATATTAGAATAAAGGGCCAAAAGGTGAAGTGGATTGTACAGAGCGAATGTGGTAATATACCTGGGTTCTTCTTGATCAACTTCCGTCCAGCGGCGTACAGAAGAAGCGCGGGGTAGAACGACACGGTGACGGCCAGCTCGAACAGCCATAGGATAATACTCCGCTGGATATCCCGGAACCCCTTCACTACTGTTGTAACACCTACGTTTATTCTGAAAAGGTGTAATTTATTAGTGGTTTTCAAACAAAAATGAAATTAGGAAACACCACGGTCTAGAGAAATGCAAACAAGGTATTTGTAAATTCTATTATTGTCCCGCAACTGCGGTCATCAAATCGATAGAGACAACTGTAGCACGAACTGTAATTACCTATTACAAGCACAGAGAAATCGACGTTTGGAGGCCCCTGTTTCTTTCTCCTCAAAAACTCAATCGATTTACATATTATTTTCCTTATAAACTAAAAAAAAGCTCGAGATAGGTTCCTATGTTTTGATTTTATTGTATAATGCAATGAAATTTGTTTCCTGGATTTTTAATCACAGCGTAATGTCTGGATTTATTTTTTATTTTTGAACGTCTTATTAATACGTCTTTTTAATAAATAAATTATTTAAGGAGATATGGCTCCTTAAATAATTTATTTATTAAAAAAAAGAAAAAACAGGGACGCATGAATAAATATACATAGATATTCAGGAAAAAAATTGTTACTCTAGCGGCATTATCCAGGGGTCGCGCAGACCCCTATTTCTGTATGGATAAATAGATGTTGTGTTTCCTCCTAAAACTTTTATTCTAGATCTAGGCTGTATTCGGGAATTAATTTATTGGGAAGGAATTAAAAAAAATTAATTGACTAAAGATCATATAAAGTAAAAACATTAAAACATTAATGTAAAAAAATAAACAAAGTTTAAAACATTATCTAGGCAATATCGTTAGGAGCAGATAATATTTTTTAACGATTTTCCGTAATTGATACATAAACTTTAAATCTAGCAATACAGATTCTTTTGCCTTCTTTTGGACGGTGCACGGCCCGTGCTTACTAGAAATTGTTCTCCTGCCATGCCAAGGTTTTTATTGTATTCGCTATAAAATATATTATTACGTTAACGCACAATATAACCCTTTTACTCCTGTTCATGTGCAATAAAGGAAATTTACATTCACGGGTCGTGGGTGATAAAATTGACGATAAACAACAGAATAAAATAGTAATAATAATTTTACTTGCTTTCCTCGCTCGACGAGATCGTACACGACCGTGTCACATAGTAGCAGTAAGAGGATGACCACGAAAATGTGGTATATTGCTCGGATGTGTAAAGAGTGTTCTATGAGGACCGTCAGCGGTGACTCGCGAATGGCGAATTCTGGGTCCTTACTCTTTTCACCCTCTGCAACAACTCCGTTCGGCAACGTGCCGCCGCGACGACGCACACTCATTGCGTTTTCTGTAAAAAAAAAACAAGATATACTTTATAGAAGCCCACAGCAAAAATACCAGCCAAATATCTTTGTCTTATAACACAAAGATACCCAGGATTAAAATCAAGAATGGCGTCTGGCGTCAACATAATTATCACGAAATATGTGCTCGCCGCTCGGTAATTGTGACGCGATCGTAACGGCGTTTATAATATTTTGTTGTTGTGAATAGACAAATTTTATAAAAATATATTTTTTGTAATTAAAAGAAACAAAGAAAGTTATGATCAACATAGCATCTGTTTAAATAATAATTGCTGTTAAGAATTAATTAAAATGTTGCCAAATACCTAATTAGGAAAGTAACAATTTTCTAATCCTGTGTAGGTAGTCCCTAATTTTATAATAATTACTAACGAGGACTTTAACCCTGTAATCTGGGCCATTGAAAGACGGAAGATAACAAGTTACTGGCTTAATTATTACATTAAACTGATTTGAAGACAATTTGGAAACTAATTTTACATTCACACGGCGACGCAAAATGAGACTTTTGTATGAAACAGAGTGTATTAGAATTTTTGCGACTCATGAGTCACGACTTATGCGCGAGTAACCATCCCACAGGCGATAGTGGCCACGGCCGTGAAATACGGATATACCGATGTAACCCGTTTTTTAACCAACTTCCAAAAAAGGAGGTTTCTTAACCGACCGTAGGTATATACTTAATATGTATTTTTTATTCGTTCAGTAACAGCGATAAACAAAATATTTTTTTGTACATATATTTTTTGTCGAGCAGTTCATTATCTACTTTGTGGCAAGCAGTAATAATGATGAACTATAGATAAGAACACTCCCGATCGCGTTATATTTCAAATAACAAACTAGATCAAAATTGGTTCAGCCGATTCGCAGCTACGAAGCCACAGACAGACACGTCAAACTTAAAACATCCTTCTGTTTTCGCTGGGGTTTGAAAAAACAGCAGGAGGAATAGTTCAGTTACAAGATGCCCAAGAGGAACAATAAAAAAAACTATGAATATCGGGTTCAATAGGTTTGTCGGCGACTAGCTGCCTTTTGGTAAACGACAGCCATATCATACTTAGAGTGGTTATCGTCATTCGATACATGATGATTCTTATTATTCTTTTGTTTTTGGCAATATCGGAATAGATCACTTTTGATTAAAATGGCGGTTTGTCGGGCAATTTAATGTTTCTAAATCGTTGCGCTTAATTTATAACAATGTGCGGAGTACCGAAGTCCGAACTATTCAGGTCAACTTGTACACATTCTAGCACCTAATGGCTACTGCTATAGCTACAAAATACTGAAACTATAATTAAATTAAGTGACGCTCAAGTCACATTCTGTCTTTGTCATTCCGCGTAGAAGCAAGAAGCGACAGCGACTGCCTGTCAATAGGAGGGAGGTCCAAATTTTCAATATTTTCAATAATTGGTTGTTCGTTTCCATTTTCATTTTCAAACACTATCTTTTTAACACACTTCTATAAGCTTGGGTTATATCTATGTGTGTATGTAACGGAATCTTTGAGCTTAGTTTTCATCAATTTCCATAAGTCTAATTAATTTGAAATTTTGCAAACGTATCAAGGACCAATGACAATGCAATAAAGCGTGTTTCTTTTTTTTTATTTATTTTCTACGAGCTATCTATTGAACTCGCATTGAAATCTGGAAAATCATTATTATCTTTTGGCTTCGCCGTTATCGGGTAAAAAATTATTGCCCTAAAATTTTCTTGATACGAGGAAAAAGTGACAACGATTTTTAACAGAGTTCAAAAAAGGAAGTTCTCAACAATATTTTTTTTTATGTATTTTCACCGATTAGTCAAAGAAGCCTGAACCGGTGATGCAAACATTTTTTTTTATAGGGTATATATACTTCCCAGGTGGTCCCATAGTCATCATGTTAAGATCATCACATGGCATATTTTGAGAAATTAGTGGAGTTTTTAAAACTTTATATGCTATTTTAACGTTTTTCTTATATACTTTTTAGTTGTTGAAGTCTATTTTTTAAACGTAGTTTCCTTTCAATTATTTTATAGTCGATCATAAACTTTAAATATATAGTTATCAGTAGATAGTAAGCAATATAATCTGAGATAAGTTCTGTCTGGTAGACTTCGTTAGGCCAGAGTCGCGGACTTAGTGAAACTATACCGATGTAGACTACTACATTATCAGTCAAGCAGTGATGATTTATAGCTTAGAACACGTCAACTTTCAAACAAAACTAGACCAAATTCGGTTTATCCATTTGAGTGTTATAGTCACAATACCGCAGCTGTATCAGACAAACACACACACAGTTAAACGTATAATAAGTACTCCTCTGTTTTCATCGGAGGTTAAAAAGGTTTTTCACAACAAAAAAGTTTACTAACGTATTTAACGAAGTATTTAGTAAGACGAAAAAGTACCTAGGCGGTCTCTCAACTACATAATTAGTTCTAAATCATGATCCTAATCATACTTATAGGCAGTAGCACAGATTACTAAATAGTTACGCAGTAGGTTATAGATAATAGTTGTGTATGACATTAGAGGTGACGAAAGAAGTTTCTCAAATGCTGTGTTTTATAATTATTATAATTTTTATTTATGCCTGCCATTTTTATTTATTTATGCCTGCTAGGTTAGGTTAGAAACTCAATCAAACGGTCCTTATCGATATCAGAGCAAAAGAAAATATATTAACTAACCTTTGACTGTCGATAACTGTTTAAAAACAATACAACAATGTTGCTTTTTTAATTATTTTTTAAACCATAAATAATACATCACTGGTGATCTTTGCAATTATTATAGTGATTATAATTAAGTAGGTTTTTAGGTATCCTTGAAAGGAAAGCCTTAACCTGTAGGTAGTAGTAGGTAGGAATTTTGATAAGAGCCATCAAAATTAAGGGGTAATGTGAGTTTTATGAACCCCATGCCGTATGTATGTCTTACTCGTCGAGTAAGTAAGTAGACTATGCACATATCCTAGAACCCAGAACCGATTATGTGGCTCAAAGTGTGACCATCGATATCCCGAAAACTCTGTAAACCTGTTCTGCGTGATCGGGAAAGGGACTTTTTCTACCTTTAACCACTAGGGACTTTTTCTTTTATTTGTTACATTTTAACTTTATATTAATTAAGTTTTTAAGAACCTGTTTAGGTTCAATCTTGATTGTGAATTTTTAAAGTTATATTATTGTGTTTTCATTAAGTATATAAATTAAAACATTTGATCCTCACAAAATTCTTTTTACCTATTTTCTATAATTACAACACACTTTTTAATTAATAACAAACAGTTTACTTATAGTATTGGCAACTCACTACAAAAACAAACTTCTGTTTACAACTTGTTTTCATTAACATTTTCGATCTACCGTCACTGTAACCATAAAATGTGAAATTCGAACATAAATATGAAAGTAAATAAAACTTACATTTCTTGTTCACTGGTATTTAAAAGCCCTAAGTAGTTTAACACTGTTTTATCACGACGAAGAGTCCACGAACAATAATGGACTATCGCAGTCGCCTCCGACTAATAAACTATTTACGATACGGCAAGTTATCTTAAAGGTTGTGGACAAGCTGTTTATTTTAATTATATTTTATTATTTACATTGTCGTGGGTTCGATTCCTGCGTTGGAACAAAAAAAATATTTGTTTTTTTTAAGTTTGGTTTCAACAATGGAGGCTGATGTTGTTTTCAAGTTTGGGCTCTGTCTGGACCACCGTCTGACAAGAAAAATGATCCATGCGTCGGATGGGCATGTAAAAAGTCGGTCCTGCGCCTGTTCTCTCGCCAGTCGTGTCGGTTTACCGTCCCACTGGGTTATGAGAGTAAAAGGAAGAGAGAGTGTCTTTGTGTATTGCGCACACGCTTGGGCACTGTAAAATAACTCCTGCGTAGCTGGCCTGGTTTCAAGGAAATCGGCTACATACACCGAAATCGGTGAGGGGAGCTAAGTATTATTATTATTATCTATTATTTATTAGTTATTAATCTTCGTTATTATATTACGTTATGGTAAAATATTGGATAAACGCATATTGCTTACAGTTTTAAAAGTTGTGATATTGTATTTTTACATAGTTTTTTATGTTGGCAAAAATAATTATTTGTATAAAAGTTGCAAAATCTCATTGTGAAGAATTACTTATAACACAAGACAGATAATAAACTTATTACTATATTATAAGTGATTCTGTAATCATGTACATTTTACACCTTTTCTTTGTTCTTTTTAAGTATCTTTAATAATAATTGTAACTCAGGAAACAAAATCGTTTTTCTGGGATATCTACTATGAAAATTATGCTACGATAAAATGAAAAATAATTTTAAAGTTAAGTTTTTTCCTTATTTTTGAAATGGTACAGTTAGTCTCCAATATATTGCACCACTTTATACCTAAATGAATAATAATTAAAAATATTATTCATAAAAAATGCTATGAGGCAGTAATGTTTCCATCTATTCACGCCTACATCTAAGGTGTATCCTTGTACAATGAAATATGGTTATATTATATTATACTTATTAATATAGTGTTGAGTTTTTGACTCTTATAATATTTGCTAATCTTTAGTGACACGCATAATATATGTAGGTTTTCTTCATTATTAGTTATATAAACATGTTTATTTCTGGGCAATTTCTGTATCAATATGATTACACCTTTATCGAGTAATCACAGGTGTGCACGGGTAAACTCACATTTATATTTGAAGCTATCAGTCATCGTAAGTCGCGGATTCAGGGTTTCATTTAGGGTATCAGCATATATATATTATGTTTAAAAAAAACAAAAATGTATTTCTGTTTATATCTTATGTATGTAATGTAATGACTCGTTAAAATAAATAACCACTGAAAACAAATTATGATTAAGATTTTACGTTAAAGGCAAATCGAGAAAACATTTAGTTGTTAAAAATTGTAATAAATCTTTTATTCAAATTTTTTAAATACTTGTCATAAAGCGAACAGCGAGCGATTTTTCTTGAATATTCAGGTAATAAGCAAATATATTAGAAAATAGAAATAAAATCTAAAATGATCACATTATTTTATTAGAAACTTAACAAGCCTTTTTGACAAATTACAAACTATTATAAGTCTAATAGATAAAAGCTTAAAATATACATATAATTTATAGGAAAAAAATACACAAAATATAATAAAATATATATACAATTGGAGATGAGTGATTGTTCAATCGAAGATCCAGCCCCGCAGCGTACTAAGCTCAAAAGTTCTATTTATCTTCATTTAATATATGTATAATAATATCAGCTGTAAAAACTAAAATAACGATAAACGATACATTTTTTGGAAGAAATGAAGTATATATAGGTAAAGGTTGCCAGCCACCAAAAGGTTAATCCAACAATTCAGCAATTAATTTTTAATATTTTTTAACGTCAAAAGCGAACAAGTCAATAGAGCGAACGGGGTCTTTTATGAACTAAATCCGCGCCTGGTCCGATAAGCCAAAAGTGCTAATAACCTTTAATTTAGCCTGTTATCAATATTGTGTGCGAAATTATAACAATAATATAATAAATTATTATCAAATAAATAATGATAAGAATTCAGAAAACGAAAGAGACAGTAGTTATGGATTTGGATATTATAATCCTATGAAAAACATAATAATGTGAATTGAGAGCCAATATTATATCATCTACTTTGGTTGTTGACTTTAATGACAAAAAAGAGTTTAAAACACCGACTTCAATAACTAAAAAGCATACTACATTATTAAAAACTAGCTGTTCCCGCGACTTCGATCGCGTGGTTTTTGAGTGACTTAAACCGTTTATGCAGCGCACGCAATTAAAGTCCCCAAATGTAATTAATTTTCCCCGTTTTTGCAACATTTCTCACTGACGCTTCGCTCCTATTGGTCGCAGTGTAATGTTATATAGCCTAAAGCCTTCCTCTATAAATGTAGTATCTAACAAAAACAGATTTTTTTCAAATCGTACCAGTAGTTCCTGAGATTAGCGCGTTTAAACAAACAAACAAACTTTTCTGCTTTATAATATTAGTATAGATATAGATATTATTTATTTGTAATAATGTAGAGCTGCCAAACGCACTTATCCAACTGTAATTTACTCTGACTTAGAGACATTAAAAAGTAAAAAAGAAGGTCCGTTTAAAAATACCGACTTCAACAACTAATAATGTTAAACAAAAAAAACCGACTTCAATAGGTAAACTAAAAAGCAAAAAATTGCATTCCTTTAAACAACGCTGAAATCTTCAAACATGTATATCTAAGGACTTAAAAGTTCTAATCAATACTTTTAGGTCCAGGATATGGTGCAAAACCTTATTATTTGGTAACATATGCTTGGGCTACTTCAGAAAAAATCAAAATCGATATGTGTTTCCATATAAATTTTGAGGAATTCCCTCGATTCCTCACGGATCCCATCATCAGGTCACCATTTTGGTGACAATGGGACCAAATTGAAATTATACCCTACACAACACAGAAAAAATACAATACAATACAAATATACTTTATTGTGCACACAACAAGTTACAAAAAAAAACAAAAAAAAAATATACATTACAAAAATCAGACATGCACACAAAGGCGGCCTTATTACTAGATAGCAATTTCTTCCAGACAACCTTATGGTGTTAGAGAAAACAATGCTAGAGAATGGGAGTTGCGCAAAAGTATATTTAATAAAATAAAAGTAAATAAAATAAAATAATACATAAACACAATAAATATATAATAGATGTATACAATATAATATAATATATATATCTATATATATATATACAATAGATAAACCTACATGATATTTTAATTTATAATAATAAGTGTTAGTTACATAAGTTACGGGTTGACACAATATGATTCCAGATAATGATTTTTTATAAGAGTTTTAAAGCGATGTATAGTTTCAGCCTGCCTTATATGGATAGGTAAAGAATTCCAAAGGGAAATGGATTTTACAATGAAAGAGCAATTAAAGTATTTAGTGCGGTGGATAGGAATGTCAAGAAGAAGATTAGATATAGATCGTAGTTCCAGTCTGTCAGAGGTACGGAAGTTAAAATAACTTTTTAAATAAGTGGGACAATGGGAGTCAAATAGGATGTTATAAAGGAAGGAGAGAACACGAGAGTCACGGCGGTAGCGGATTGGCAACCACTTTAACTTGAGGCGATACTCGGAGATATGGTCAAATTTACGTAAACCGAAAACAAACCTCAAAGCCAGGTTTTGAAGGCGCTCCAATTTGTTCAGTTGTTCCTCCGTCAAGTTAGTGAAAGAAGCGTCCGCATAATCTAAATGGGAAAGGAGTAGGGATTCAGCCAAAACTACCTTAGTGGGTATCGGAAGAACATATCGTAGACGTTTTAGGGAACGCCAGGTAGAAAAAACCTTTCTACTAATCTCTTGCAATTGATGCGTCCACGATAAATGTTCATCAAAGTACACTCCCAAGTTTTTAACCACTTTACTGAAAGGTATTGTTACACCATTTATAAGGACAGGAGGTAAAGAATCATGGTCAACTCTAGAAATTAGCCCGGGGCTACCAATTACAATTAATTGAGTTTTAATAGGATTAATAAGAAGTCCATGATTCTTGCTCCATTCACAAATATTCGACAAATCGTGATTCACTAGATCAAAAGCGGAATTCAGATTGTCCAAAGGAGACTGTGTGTATATTTGAAGATCGTCCGCATACAAGTGGTAGGATGATGAAATCGATATTGTTATAGGGTTTATAAAAATTGCAAACAGAAGAGAAGATAGCACACCACCCTGAGGCACGCCGGCATAGATATAACTCCAATCGGAGAAATAATCAGATGATTTAACTCTCTGCCGTCGTCCTACAAGGTAGCTACGAATTAAATTAATTATTGATGGTGAAAGATTTAAAGATGCAAGCCGGGCTAGCAGAATATCGTGGTCTATGGAATTGAAGGCATTACTAAAATCCAGAAGTGTGAGAATAGTAAGCATTTTATCATCCATACCTGACCGTATATCATCAGCTACCTTTACCAATGCGGTAGTCGTACTGTGACCAGTGCGAAAACCGGACTGGAACGGACTGAGTAAGCTGTTGTGGGTAACAAATTTCGTAAGCTGGTGATGAATGATTCGCTCTAAAACTTTTGATAAAAAGGGTAGGATGGAAATAGGACGGAAGTCAGACACAGTCTTAGGACAGGAGGATTTAGGTAAAGGAATTATGTAAGCTGCCTTCCAGGCATCAGGAAAGGTACAAGACTCTAAACATGAATTAAAAATGTGTGCAAGAACAGGAACAATTATATCTAATATTGGTGTGATCATTCTACGACTGATACCGTCATCTCCTACTGCGTTTGACGATATGGAAAGGATGTGCTTTTTAATCTCACACTCGGAAACTGGAACAGTAAGGAACGGATCAGAATTCAATATAGGTAGCGAAGAAATATAATTTAACGTTTGTGATTTAATTTTGGGGTCGAGATTAAAAGAGGAAGTAAAATGGTTATTAAGTGAATCTATATCTATATTGTGAGAGTCTTGCGGTTCAGAGCATTTGCCCACGCCGAGGGATTTGAGAAATTTCCATGTTTTAGCCGGATCCCCGTTCTCAACGGAGGCGTGAATATGACGTCTTTGTGCGTCACGACACATCATATTACAGCGGTTCCGGATTTTAATATATTTGTTACGATGTTCTTCTGTCTTTTTTATTTTAAATTTGGCTTTGGCTGCATGCTTAGCATTTATCAAAGATTTGATTTCGTCTGATAACCAGGGAGCGGGAAGATGTTTGATTTTAACGGGCCTAACAGGTGCATGAATATCATAAAGAGATTTAAGTTTAGCGTTAAATATATCAATTTTGTCATTAATGGAATCAGCTGAGAGTAAGTTTGACCAGTCTATGTTATGTGCGTCCTCCTCTAGGCTTTCAATATTCATCGAAGAGAAATTTCTTTGAAGAAGAGTTTTTACCTTAGCTTTGGGAGGGCGAACATTATAGGCGACATAGATAAGATCATGGTATGAAAACATATCAGCTGAGACTTGTCCATGCGTAGTAACACGATTAGGAGAGGAGACTATGATTAGGTCGAGCAGGGAAGGACGGGAACCTGGAAAGCAGTGGGTAGGATTCAGAGGTAGTAATTTCATATTATATGAATCTAAAATTGAACTAAGTTTAGTCGATCGACTATCACCCTTAAGTAGACAAGTATTGAAATCGCCCATTATAACACAATGATCGTAGTACGGTGTAAAAGCATCAAGCGTATTTTCAAAGGATGAGAAGTAATCATTGTGCATTGATGGGCAATAGTAGACCCCGAGTAATAATTTATTATAGTGCGATACCTGGACTTCTACCAGCAAAAACTCGAGAGCATCAGATGGAGGGGGTTGCGCTGACGAGCTAATAATAGTGTAGGACAAGTCTGAACGTAGATAAATCGCAACGCCACCTCCACCCCTCCCAATGCGGTCGTTGCGAATTAACTTAAAACCGGGTAAACTGTAGCATGTTGATGGTAAGCAAGGCTTAAGCCACGTTTCCGATATAAAGACAGCATCAACATTAGTCCGATCAAAAGACGCAAGCAAGTCGGGGTAATGAGCCGGAATGCTCTGTGCATTAATATGAACGGCCTTAAAACATTTGTTAACTGTGTTAAAATTTGAAGTTATGGTATCCCTAAGAGACATAAATGTGGCACTTTGAAAACTATCATCGCTGTTGTTAGAAGAAATGGATAAAAAATCATCTGAAGCAAATGAGTCAACACTTACATTCATGATAATAACACAAACTAAATATAAATAAAATATATAAAACACTATAAATATATTATCCTACAACAATTGAAATATAATTGGCCTGCAGCCCACTGTGTCATAAAAAAAAAACATAAGTATATAAATAAATTTGCTATAATAGAATTAGTAAATAAATAGAAAAAGAGTAGGTAAATAAATGGAAAGAATCCAAACATGCCTATTATTTTTTAAGCACCTAGCTAAATATGAGCAGTTATTCTAACAAAATATAATTAGATTTAAGATGAGATGCTAGCCCAACACAAATTGGCAATTAAAATTTTAATGGAGTAATACTGAGATATAATGATAAAGTTCTAAGTACAAGCACAGCTTATTAGTTACAAAAATTGTATAACAAAGATACAATTTATATACATAATACTAGATTAAGAGAAATCAGTTAAGTACATAATGGCTCATGCTAAATTTCATGTCCACACACAAAAAACAAAAAAAAAAAAAAAAAAAAAATTATAAATAAAGTGACATTAAGAAGACGAAGAAGAATAACTATCACTCACTCTTGTCAGACGTCACCGAAACACATCTGTCAAAAGCTTCGTGTTTACCTAAACATTTGTTTGTTTAAACATTTTCAAAAAGTACAGATTACAAAATTAAATATGTTTCATTTTCGAAATACCGACAATTTGTGACAAAAGAAATTAGTGATGATGATGAGTATGGACAATAAAATTATAAGTGAATGATTAATGAGAAGCGAATATTGGCAAAGCAGAATTATAGATTTATATGTATATATGTGAAGATTGAGAAAGTTACCATGCTATTATTTAAAGTATGTTACCCTTAGACTATTTACTTTTTGGTTCGCCTTGGTCTTGTTCCAGTTTCATTTTTGGTTTTGGATGCCGGAACTTGAGATGTGACTTCTGCCATATCACCACAGAGATCAGAAATGGCATCCAACTCCGCTATGCTACAAACACGGCTTTTGGAGCCATCAGATCTAGCAACGAAAATAGAGCCATTATATGTCCAACACTTTGTAACACCGAAACGCTGCCTGGCCGCCAGGAACACTTCATGTCTCTTTTTAATTAAAAACTCTGATAGAGTGATGCCGGAATTTTTCAGGCTGGTCTTAGCCCTCCAAACCTCATTCCGATCAGTAAAATTCTGAAACTTAACCAAGATCGGTCTGGGTTTTGATTCCTTTAAGCGTCCCAAGCGGTGACAATATTTTACTGAAGAAATGTTTATGTCTTGGACTTTTAACTGGGAAGACAACAAAGATGCAATAGCTTCTTGTGCATCCTTTTTGGCTTCGGGAACTCCATGCACAAGCAAAATCTTTCTTCTGTGCCTCATCTCAGTTTGATCATAGGCATCCATCAATATTTCCAACTGAGCCTGCATCATCTTAAGTGCATTCAATATAAAATTTTTGAACTCACAAAAATCAGATGCCAGTGTTGTAGAGGTGTTTGTAGTCTGGACCGCACACAGCTCCTGCTGGAACTCCATCATCTTCGAGTTAAACATCTTATTCATTTGTGTTATTGATTCTTGCAAGGACTCCATTGTAAACAAGTGGAAGAGAAAAATAACAGCAAATTTTGACAAAAGTGCAAGTGATATAATTTGTTTAAGAAAACAGTGTTTATATACTGTATCTTATTATTGCAATTATAGGAGATTGTGACACTAGTAGATGCAGGTATAAATTTTTACATAATATTGATTTAAAATAATTAATTTATAATTTTGGTTAAGGAGCAGTTAAAAGTTCAACTTAACTTTTTGCACGCCTACCCCCGAAAAAATATTTAAAATCGGTTCATAAACGACGAAGTTATCCGTGAACAAACATAAAAAAAAATACATATATACGGTCTAATTGAGAAACCTCCTCCTTTTCGGTTAAAAAGCATTGTGACTACATTATAAAAGTATTATTTTATACTTTTTAGTTGTTGAAGTAGGTTTCTTTTAACGTTGTTTCTTTCTCGATACTCAAAATCATCATCAGGGAATCAAAACCTAAGTGTTTCTTCCCGGGAAATCAGAATCTTGAAATTTGAATCTAAGCAAAGTCTAAGGCCGTGTTTCACCAAGCAATGTTAAAGTTAACGCCATGTTAAAATACCATGCCATCTCATTCATTGACAGGAAATACGAGAGGGATAACATGATATTTAACATTGCTTCGTGAAACACGCCCTTATTATAATAAATTGCGAAAACATAACAATATTTTTAACTTTTTTTAAGTTAGATACTACCGTTTTTCTCATGAATATGTACTTTGAGACATTAAATTAAAAGTTATATCAAATAGTAAGGTCTTTTTAGAAAAAACATTTTTTCTCTAATTATTTATTAATATAATTTATTAATCAAAGTCTTATGTATAACATTTTACTAGACAGAATAAAACAAACTATCCTACGCCTTTACAATAATAATTGTATTTACAAACCCTATATTACAGTACAAATAATGAAATTCAGTTTTATCGAATGCCATGAACCTCCCGTGCGTTCGTAACGAAAAATTTTTAAAAACTTGATGTGATTTTTTAAATTGGCATAACTTTTTTTATTGTTGACCGATTAACATGAAACAGACACTAAGGCCCGTTTATATAAAACAATCTCAAACCCAACCTCACCTTGAGAACCTATTTGACAGATAAAACAACGTTTCGTTTCACTTTTAAAAATGAACAACTTTATTAATGTTACATACTTAGTACTTTAATTTATTTTCTTTTTATTCCGTTATATTCATATTATAGATTACAGGAAACAATAAAATAAGTATAATGTATATTTTTATAATCTTTATTTCTACGTTTTAAGAAAGAAAAAAAATTAAGTATATAAAATAAGTAAAATTCTTCATTTTTAAAAGTGAAACGAAACGTTTTTTTATCTGTCAAATAGGTTCTCAAGGTGAGGTTGGGTTTGAGATTGTTTTATTTATACGGGCCTTAATGTTAAGTCAAGCTTACTACAAATATATTAGTGCTAAATAAAACTACATCTAAATCGAAGAAGCTGTTTCTGAGATTAGCGTGCACATGTTGTACAGTCAAACAGACGAAGGGACAAACAGATAAAAATTACAAAAATTATTGTTTTGAGTACTATTTCGTAAATAAGGTATAATATATTTTCTTAAATATCTTCAATGAACAAAAATGACCCCTTTACAGATTTAGATATTATATTCATAGAATATTGTTTTGTATGTGTGAATATTGTAGTCAAATGAAACTTTGAATCTTAATATTTATTAGCTAAACCACAAAGTAGATATTATATAACAGAGACACGACCTAGTACTAGAAAATGGTAGATCACCGTAATACTGGCAATTCGACTATTTTTGTTTTATTCGATTTCCAGGCACATTCCGGAAACCGCCATCTAGCGCCAATATTTGAAAATACTAATTATTGATTTCGTTTCGTATCTTCTTCTTAATTAAGGAGTTGAATTTAGCTTAATGTAATATCATGCTTAAAAATATGCTAATCTTTATTTTAATGTCAATATTTGTACTTAATTCGGCATATTTACATTTTATAATTTACAAACGTTAATGGTAGTGACATCTATTGCATTTTTTTTTGTATTAAAGATAGATTGTATGGGATGGTAGGCCATGGCTAAACTAACTAGGAACAAAGTAAGGAGTTATTCAATAAATAATTTCAAACGGGTTTTGAAACTTCCAGTTCGGTTTCATGACGACCTCCGGACAGGACCAGGACTTGGGCACGAAGAAACTGTCGCTCTCCGCGGGCGGGCAGTTCTTGCGGGCGAAGTATTCCATCGGATACAAACTCCACAGCATACCTGAAATAATCATTTTAATATTGATTCAAAGTCCTTTTTCCACAATATTACTTACATCGTTAGAGTTCAGTGAATTTTATTTAGTGTGGCCAATATTTAAAAACTTTTTTCTTAATTCAATAAGAAAGATTAAAAAAAAACTTCAGAAAGTAATAAAATTAAAAAAAACTAATACCCGACTTCTCAAAAAAGAGGTTTAAAAAGGTTGAAATGAGATAATAATTCAATTTTAAATCCAGAAATGCATACAGGTCTAGGTTACTTCAACAGCAGACGGCAGACCGCATCCAACCACGGTTCTAGCTTGACCATTTTTGTACCTATGCATTCTATTTCTTATATTGTATTTTAATTAAATTTACCATTACATAGAAAGTAACAAAACAACTCCTAGTACGATCGTATTTTAAACGTTTATTTCGAATTTTACAATAAAATTTTATAATTAATAAAATAACTAAATACGTATTCGCGGTGTGCTTGCCAAGACCTATCTTTTGATAGCTAACACGAGACAATTATCTTATTTTATTTTTTTAATCGACTTCCAAAAAAGTATATATGTTTTTGAGTTTAGATTTTGAAGGTCCATTTTCAAAATAAACCATTTTAAGCTCTTAACATTTGGCAGATACCTATTAGAAAGTAAATAATTTAAAATTCAAAAGCTAGTAGCAAATAAAATAGCAAAGTGACCGAACTTCAAGTACAAAGTGTCTACTGCCTATTAAGGCAGTAGACACTTTGTACTTGAAGTTTACGAAGACCGCCGTCCAAATGCTTCAAGAAATTATGCTTCACATAATGAAGAATGTTCACTAATTTTGATTTTTTACGTTTCATATAGTCCATATAAAATAAAAAAAGTGTGTGTAAAAATTATTTCGATATGTCGCTTAGTTCCCGAGATATTGAACTTTAAAGGGTGCGAGTGACTGTCGGCCGGCGCTCGGCGCGGTGACGTCACGAGTCATACGCTCACACAGTACGTTGCGCGCTCCAGTACGGTGTACTACGAAATAACGCTAATATTATTCGAAATGTTGAATTCAATTAGAAGAAAATCATCTGTTGTGCCAAAATGTGAAAGCACTACCACCAAAGCACGGGAAAAGTTTTTTTTTTGGTTCCAATGGATATTAAGATTACGTATTTTAAATGGCAGTTTAAAAACAAAATGGCTAAAAGCAATCTGAAATAGGAAACAGTCATAAAATATCATAAAGTGTAATTCGTTTTAAAAAAACACATATTTTTTTAATAAGTGCGATATCACGAATAAGGTTTTGTACACCTGTCCGAACAAAATTCATAATAACAATAGGCAAACTATTAAATTAATCTATCATTGTCTATGTATTAAATTACGAATATTTGTACGAGTAGATATAATATAAGATGCGTGTGATTAAACAATATATAATATGTTGCAGACAAAACTCTTAACCAGTCAAAAGTACTATTGACTAGCAAAATCAGTCAAAAGTGCTTTTGACTGAACAGGTTGGTCAAAAGTGGTTTTGACTTAAAATTATTGGTTATTAATACTTTTGACTGACGCTCTTTTAACTGTTACTTCAGTCATAACTATTATTAACTAAAGCATACGGTCAAAAGTACTTTTGACTGATTTTGCTAGTCAATAGTACTTTTGACTGGTTAAGAGTTTTGACTGCAACATATAGATAATATAACCAATATATTTAAATAGATAAAATGCTTTGGGAAGAAGCGGTAGCACCGCGGCTATGAGGTTACTGAGTACCTGGGTACCTTGTTACTTTGTAAGCAAACATAATGAGATTAATGAGTTATCATATCACATACTATTTTCGAAATAGTAGTTATAAGTGGCAAAAATTATGCTTTTTAATTTATACTCCTCGCATTTCGGCAGCAACAAAATCACTTTTGCACATTTTTTGCACAATAGAAGGCAAGCATTAGTCCATCTATTTTGGGTAAATTATCCGATTGCCTTTTTTCATATCCTTCACCCATGTTGAAATGAAATAAAACAACAATTTACTGAGAAGCGTTAACTTACATATTATGTCTCCGGTGGCATACTCGCGCAGCGCGGGCGGCAGGAGCTGTACGACTCGTGACGTCACACTAGCACTGCGCCAACGCGCGGCGATTTTAAATTACCGAGATTTTTAAATGTCTATAAAATCTAAACTAATTGATATTTTGGCATGAAACAAAAAATAGTGTATTTATATTCATATAGGCTTTACTGTGAAAATTTTAATCAATTTCGCATACCCAGTAACATTCTCCATTATACTACTAGCTGACCCGTGCCTACTTCGTTGAGCATAGAAACCGTTTAAACCTTCCCTGGACTTACACGAATAGTTCAAGACTAAAAATAGGCGAATCGGTTAAGCCGTTTTCGAGTTTAAGCGATACTAACGTAGAGCAATTCATTTTTATAAAAAAGAAGATGCACAAAATCTAACCATGTCCAGCGAAAAAAGAAAGCCACATAATAGTATTGAAGACTCTGGGGAAGCGGCGGCCGCTGTTGGCTGTGAGCGGCACCATTAGCAGCCCGAACACGCTGAACTGCACCAGCAGCACCGGATAGAAAAATCCAAACGATAGCGCCAGGACCACCTCGTGGGCTATGGCTGATATCTGGAATTTGGTAGAAAAAAACTTTGATTAGTAACATGAAAATAAGTGATTTTTTAATCTAATTTTTAAATTATTTTTAAATATAATTTATATCGAAGATCTAGGTTAAAAACAGTGTGATTTCTGCGAGCCGTGCGTGTTTTTGTCACTGCTCACGGTGACAAAGTTAACTATAATTTGTTTGGGATCGAATTAGTTACCAAAGTTTGGCACTAGGGGCGCTGTTTCGATGCCATACTCACTGAGCTGAATTTCTTCGGAAATCAACATAATCAACAGGAGGTTTACGATTTTCGTTAAGGTTAGGATTTATCCTAACATCATGAGTCATAACGATATCCGGTTCTTTGGAATAATCTTACCATAAACACGGCGAAGGTAGCGAAAGCCTTCCCGGTGCGGGGCGCCAGAGGTATGAAGATGTGTTTTCGTAGCCACGCATACACCACGAGGTTCCACGTGCGATAGTAGCGCGAGAACTGGGATGATGTCCACCATTCCTGAAGATTTTATCAATAAACTTTAGTTACTAGCTCCGTTTTTGGGGTCTAGCTATCCCACGGTTTCTGAAACGCTATTCAAATGTATGAAGCGAGTTACAAGTGCGAGCATGATGTAATTATAAAATATCTGTCCCTTCCTTTCTTTCTGATAATGTTCTACCAATCAGTAATAACTGGTGATGAAAAGTGGTTCACGTACGACAAGAACGTGCGAAAGATCGTGGTCAAAGGCCGGTCAGGCTTCACAGACTGTGGCGAAACCCGGGTTAACTCGCAACAAGGTGATGATGGTGGGATTGGAAGGGCATTATTTATTTTGAGCTGTTACCGCCAGGCAGGACTATCGATTCTGAACTGTACTGCGAACAGCTGATGAGATTAAAGCAAGAAGTTGAGAGAAAGCGGCCAGAATTAATCAACAGAAGGGGTGTGGTTTTTCACCATGATAACGCTAGACCTCACACATCTTTAGCCACTCAGCAAAAATTACGGGAGTTTGGCTGGGAGATGTTAATGCATCCGCCGTATGGTCCTGATCTTGCACCTTCAGATTTCCACCTGTTTCGGTCGCTGCAGAATTCCTGACACTGCCTAAGGAATTCTGCAGCTTTATAAAAATTTTTTTGAATATTTATATAAAATGCGAAGAAACTTTTTCCCCAACCTAATTTTAAATATTTTGTGGTGACATCATTCTGGTGAGACTAACTAAAGAAAATCCTCGCCAGAACTTTGTATATACGCATCGTCCCTCTCTACATCTGTCCCTCTCACACATCGACCCTCTCTACATCTGAGGGTCGATTACATAGTTGGCCCATCAGTTTTATCTAGCCAGTCGTTTACTTTTTAACGATTTAATAAGATGGAGATCATAATTTTACAGTATACTTAAAAGTAGCCTTAGACACCCATAGACAATGTAAATTTGAAACCGATAATAATTTTTAATAGGGATTCAAAGTGGGGCAATCATGTCGTCTGTAATCTGTATACATGTCTCAGTCATCTGATTGAATCTGCTTATTTAATTGAATGACTAGCTTACTTAATGGCGTCAAACAGCTCGTACAGATAGCAATGTGTTGATATATTTTTTGATTAATTTACTTTAATGTTTTTTATTGTTTGTATTGTAATTATAGTACTTACTCATTCGAAAATATTGAAGTTTAAAAATAAAATATTAAATGGCTGTCCTAGTCTCGGATTCGTTGAGTTTGTTGGTAATTTTTTTGTTGGTAAGGATTAAATGAATGCGCTAGTCGTTCAATTAAATAGCAGATTCAACCAGATGACTGCGACATACATACCATTTGTATTTTTTTCTTGGGTGTTAGTAGCTGATGTACCTACCTCGTAAAACAGTCTGTCGCCGAATTGGAGCATCTCGGCAAACGCGTTCTGCCAGGCATGTAGAAGGCAGTAGAATAAAACGAGGAACGATATGACCCCCGGCAGCACAGACGCGAACATGCCCCGCACCACGCTCCCGACTTCCACCTACGAAACCAATTGACACAAAAAACCAAATTCAATCAAAATTGAGGATGTTACAACATTAACATTATTTAAGGCACCTATATAATTAAAGAATAAAATAACGGGTGTAAAGAGAATAGTGACTATAACTTTGGGATATGATTATTGATTATACTTTTAGTTTACCTTTTCTAGTTCTAGAAATGTATTTATTATTAACTTTTTTTTATTAAGATTCAACCTGTATAGCACGCTTAGCCCAATTGGAGTGTAGCAGCAATGTCGAATCGGGTTGAATATTTTTTTTGAGTGCAGAAATATTTTCAATAGCTAATGAACTATATATATATATTATGTAAAAAAATCCATACTCAGTAAATCCAATATAAAGTACGGGGCTTGAGAATAAAAAGATAAAAGCTTACCTGCGGCTCTTTTCCATATTCGGACCAATAAGGTAACATAAACCGCTCGAACAGAAAACTATTGTAGAATACAATTGCCGCGACCTCCAGAAAATGTAACACAACCTTGCCCCATCTGATGCTCTTTGTTCTGAAAAAAAAACCATCCCTGCGTATTAAGGAAAATATTTAGTGTTCCGCGTTGCGGGTTCTGGGTTACGGGTTCCCGGGTTGCGGGTTCCGCGTTGGGGGTTCCGGGTTACGGGTACCCGGGTTGCGGGTTCAGGGATGCGGGTTCCGCGTTACGGGTTCCGCGTTACGGGTTCCGCATTGCGGGATCCTCGTTACGGGTTCCCGGGTTGCGTTGTTTTTTTTTTAGTTGAATTTCATCATAAACTGTTTTATGCTCATCTTTATGCTAAGTGGGCACGGGTCAGCTAGTAATTATTGTAATATTATATACTACTAGCGGTGCCCTGCGACTTCGTTTGCGTGGTTTTTTAATGACTTAAACCGTTTATGGAGCGCACGCAACGAAAGTTCCCAAACGTGAATAATTTTTCCCGTTTTTGCAACATTTCTCACTGACGCTTCGCTCCTTTTGGTCGCAGCGTATATAGCCTTCCTCTATAAATGGACTATCCAACAAAAAAAAATTCAAATTGGACCAGTAGTTCCTTAGATTAGCGCGTTTAAACAAACAAATAAACTCTTCCGCTTTATAATATTAGTATAGATTTTACGTAAACCAGGTGCAGAACCACAAGTGGGCGCAAGTATGGGTGCCATTAATTTATAACGTAAGACGTAGGTACTTTTGAAAAATCATAGTTAGTAAATAAAAACGAAATAAAAAAAATTAAATAAAAGAAACGTTTTACTATCTGAAGTAGGACGTACGAAACATACATACGGAATAGCGACAGAATGTGTTATTATTATTATGCTTAGTAGTTACCCATGTGCGTTTTACAAGGGGTAATACAATTTTGTGTACTACATAAATAATAAAATTAAAATAATTAAGTAGTCTGTTTTTACAGAATTTACACATGCCGGTTTTTTTAAATAGGGTTTACGTAGAACTTTTTAAAGTAGGTACAACTTATGATAGTCTTCCACTTTTGATAAGAAAAACGTATGTTCGATACTAACCTCGGATAATGGTCTCTGTAGAGCAGCGTTGGGGCGAAGATGAAGTAAATAAAGTGCGAGAAGGACGGCAGAGGTTTACTCTCGTCGTGGCATCTCGGCGTGCACGCCTTAGCTATGTCCCATATCTTCATCGCGAAACGAAACTGAAAAGATAGGTGGTATAATGGTATGTGCTTGTCGTTACATACCGTATGTGGTAGACTACAGACCGCATAATAATAGTCTACTACCGTAGCTATCCCCAATTCAGTATGAACATCACCCGGGTGATGTTAGGGGGGGTCACACCCCCCCATCTACTCCCTTCTAAACAACTAGCCACCCGGCTAGTTATAGTCCGACACAGTTAAATAGGCTTTAATTGTGTCGGACTATAACTAGCCGGCCATTGGTGAGTACCCTTTGAAAAAAAAAAGTTACAGACCCACGCAGTTTACTGTCCTGTACTACGGATCCAATTATTCATCATCATCATCCTCATCATGAAACAAGTGATCTCTGAAG
Organism: Celastrina argiolus; assembly: GCA_905187575.2. NCBI lineage: Eukaryota > Metazoa > Arthropoda > Insecta > Lepidoptera > Lycaenidae > Celastrina > Celastrina argiolus. Next base: position 11,728,420 of record LR994587.1, read on the forward strand.
TCTGAAACGAGTGAACCGATTATGACGGAACATTCACTGGCAGGTAGATAATGGATATATGGAGTAACAAAGATTATTATTCTTTATCATTATCGTCACTTATGATCGCTGAACTGAAAGAAGAAATTGTTCTACTATCATCACGTATTAGGAAGTTTAAATGGACCTTGGATGCCTATGCATACACGTACTCTATCTGCTTGCAGGTTGTGGTTACAATTGTTTCGCGGGATATTGCTAGTTATAATATATTTAAATTTTATGCGATGGATTTCCGCAAAGTAACGTCTGATTCCATTAACTAACTAAAAATATGTTAAAAAATGATGGCCTAAGGCACTTTTTAATTTATAAGAAATAAGAATATAAATTACTTACCATTTCACATGTGACGGCGACGGTAGAGGCCAGTCCGAGGTACTGGTGCACCAGCTGGTAGATGGTCATCACAATCAGCGTCACCTCCAAAGCAATCACTCCGAGAAAGCCAATGTAACCCCATAATTTGCACAGCGCTATAAATATTAAAAAATGTATCGTTTTAAATCTATTTTGTTATTCTAGGTCAAGCTATATTTATGGTTTTAAATTTCGAATTGTTGCTCAGCGCATATTGTATTCCCACAACATGGTCAGCCTAGTACAGAGGAATATCTGATATACGTCTGGGGCCAACTATGCGAGTTTCCTCTTTATGTTTTCCTTCAACGCAGAAGCGTCTATGTATAATGTACTTGAGATCTGAATGAGTCTTATTGATACACGTCACAACCTGGTAATCGAACCTGCTCCTTCTCGAGTGCGAATCGGTCTACTCATGAGGGCACAGATTGATTGTGATTTACCTGGATTTTTCACGATTAACTTCCGTCCAGCGGCGTACAGTAGAAGCCCGGGGTAGAACGACACGGTGACGGCCAGCTCGAACAGCCATAGAGTTATACTCCCCTGTATATCCCGGAACCCCAATATTACTGTTCCAACACCTATGTTTATTCTGAAAAAAATATATATCATATCCAAGTGGGCGTACATCATTTACGTACAATTATATTCGCTGAATCACAGGCTGTTCGAACGAACGAACGAACATTGTCCATTAGGACAATGTCCTAGTCATCTGCCATATTGATATGAACCTTCCATAAATTTTCACGGTGTATCTCACAAGTTTTTACGGTAGAAGAACTAAGTAGCAAGATTTGGGTTTTTGATAGAATATATTTTACTGTTCGCAGGTGATAAAATCTACAATAAATTACATACTAAAATAGTAATAATAATTTTACTTACTTTCCTCGCTCGACGAGATCGTACACGACCGTGTCACATAGTAGCAGTAAGAGGATGACCACGAAAATGTGGTATATTGCTCGGATGTGTAAAGAGTGTTCTATGAGGACCGTCAGCGGTGACTCGCGAATGGCGAATTCTGGGTCCTTACTCTTTTCACCCTCTGCAACAACTCCGTTCTGCAACGTGCCGCCGCGATAACGCACACTCATTGTGCTTTCTGAAAAACGTCGTTTATTTTGACATAGCCTACATATCAAGTAAATAATGTTAAAATCTAGACAAGCAGCAGCGTATCGAGGCAAGTTCAAGCAAAGGGACTGGCTAGCCAGCGCCAAGTGTAATGTTACACGAACCAAGGGGCCTATTACAAGCTCTTAATTCCAGCCAGTTTACGCCTTACAACATGGCTGCCTGGTATTTTCGTATTACTATCACATAATAACTGCATGATGACAGCTAGTTAGCGGACACTTAACATTGCACTTGCTTACGAATGTCACTTTCAGACAACCAAACTAGGGTGGATCCATTTTGTATAACATGTCGCTGTAATATGAAGAAGAACAAGGCAGTTTAAGACCGTATTATTGAATTGCCTGGAACCAGGCTGGTATTGTAAAAGATCATAATACGGCCCCAGTTGGTGCCACTTTTGACCCATCTATAACTCAAAACCTCTTTACGCAAACACATAAAACTACGTGTACCTATTATAATTGTATGATTATATCTATAAGGACATTGTTTAGGCATATGTGTTGAGATGGTAAACACACAGACGGTGGGATTTAAGAAGACATCAACTTCAATTCAAATAACCGCGCGTTAAAACTACGTCATCGTTACTAACCAATCATATTGTGCCAAACCCTACCCTTTCCTCAAATATAGCCCTCTCCTTTACGCATGTAATACTAACTCAAAACCGCCATTACATTGCAATAAATTTTTGAAAGAGTCACAGTTGGTTTTTTAATTATATCTTTTTGCAAATCCATGTTAGGGAATTTAACTAGTTTCCCAACATATTTTGATCCTTCTTCGACGGATACCTACTCCAAGCGGAACCAGTCAAGACGAGCGTTGACAATTTGGAAGGCGCGTATGCAGAGTCATCGCAAGGACACACCCAATTCGCACAAGACAGGACATTTATCGCCAAGGATTTCCTGCTGTATCATCGGAAATAATCAGCTGTGTGCCGACGCAAGCATAAGCTGTGGTGGTAGACTCATATTCTGCATTCACGTAAGTACTCTTTCTTTCTTAGACTACCGAGATGAGCGTAGAAGGTTTCAATAAACGCGATAAATCTCCCTACAGGGGAATAGACGATGAGAAGACAGAGCTTTTACTACGAGAGCTCATTAAAAAACGCGGTGTTCTTAAGGCTAGGCTTACAAAGTTCGCTAATTATCTATCCACGTGTGCTTCTGACCCGCCCACTAACTTACATAGGTATAGATATTAAATTACGAACCCAGGGCGCGGTCAGCTTATTTAGTGAATTTAATGCTGTCCAAAGTAGAATCGAAGAAACTGTTCCCGATTCTAACCTAGAAGAACAATTAACACAACGCGAGTTATTCGAGGACAGTTATTATAGTGCACAGGCTAGCGCCGAGTCCCTGACAAATGTTAAGGATATACCTACAGGCTCTCAGGGTCATGGCTATAATCATAACGCATTCCAATCTGTTAGATTACCTACCATTACCTTACCTGAATTTGATGGTTCGTATGAAAATTGGCTAGAATTTAGAGACACTTACCTGTCATTAGTGCATAATTCGTCAGAACTGAGTAACATTCAAAAGTTTCACTATTTAAAATCTTCGCTAAAGGGCAGTGCATTATTAGTTGTAAATTCCTTAGTTAACTTCAAATAATTATTCAGTAGCGTGGGAACTTTTACAAAGTAGATATAATAACAATAGATTATTAATTCAAAATCATATAAAATCTATATTTCATATACAATCATTAAATAAGGAATCGCACATATTAATTAGAAATTTAATTGACTGCACATTAAAGAATTTACGGGCTTTAAAATTGTTAGGCGAGCCTACCGATATGTGGGACACCTTAATCATTTATATTATTGTTTCAAAATTAGATAAAACTACAGAGCGCGAATGGGAACAGCACAAAGGTAACTTATTTACAAACAACAGCGATTTAAAATTAACTCTAAAATATTTACTAGATTTTCTAAAAGGTCGAGCTGATATGTTAGAAACATTGCAAGCGTCAGTCACTAAAATATATACACCAAACGAAAATAAAAGGCTAAATAATAATAATTTATATACACGGTCACACTGCAATGTTTCTACCAATAAGGCGCACGATCGACCACAAGTTAAGATTTACAAGTCTTGTGTAATGTGTAAATCTAGTCATCCACTTTACTCGTGCACTAAGTTTCTTGAAGCTAATTTTAACACTAAATTAAAACTTATACGCGATAATAAGTTATGTTCTAATTGTTTACGGTCAGGGCATACGGTAGATCAGTGAAGATTTGGAACTTGTAAGAAATGCGACCAAAAGCACAATATAATAATTCATCCCCATTCCAAGTCTATGCAAGCGTCATCACATACTGAGGAATCGAGTACTGCGGACCTCGGCGCACCCCCCGCGACCGCCCGCGCCGCTGGACCCTTATCTATCAGTCACCTACGTCCATGTCAGTCACTCACACGCGCAAACTTCATCAATAGAAACAAAACGCATGTCTCATTCTTTCGCATTGCAACCTGTTTTGCTATCCACTGCGCTTATCGAAGTGGCCGATTGTAATAATAAATACCACGTCGCACGCGCATTACTCGACAGTGGTAGTCAACGCTGTTTTATTAAAAAATCGTTTTGTGACTCGTTAGGCGCTAATTTAGTACAGTCCACTCATGAAATTCGAGGCGTAGGTAATTCAGTTACACATGCTAGTCAACTTTGCGAACTAATAATTAAATCACGCATTAATAATTACAGTACAAAAATAAAATGTTTTGTTTTACCACAAATTACATCTAAAATGTCTGTATATAATCTCGCACAAAATAACTTCTGCATTCCAGATAATATTGAGCTGGCGGACCCCTATTTTCTCGAGTCTCAAGATATCGATATCTTGCTTGGCGCTGAGATGTTCTGGGACCTACTCACGCAGGGAAAAATAAGGTTACCTAATGGACCCTATTTACATAATACGTTATTCGGCTGGATAATATCGGGTTCCGTATATCATAAATCGCATAATGATTACGGGCATATCCAGTGTAATTATACACAAACTATAGATGCGTTATTGCGGCAATTCTGGGAACTTGAGGAGCTACCCAGGCGTCAGGGCGCGCAGACTGATGAGGATCAGGCATGCGAGAATCATTTCGTCACTACAACTACGCGAAGCAGTGTCGGTAGGTTTTGCGTTTCTATTCCTTTTAAACAGTCGCCTGAGGTTTTGGGAGACACGTTTCCTCATGCAGAACGACGTTTCTTAGCGTTAGAAAAGCGACTACAACGCTCTGAAACATACAAACAAATGTATACGGATTTCATTCACGAATACGAAAGCTTAGGCCATATGACTAGGATATCCTCTTATGGCAACCCACATTATTTTATGCCACATCATGGCGTTCTTCGCGAGGCTAGCTCAACCACGAAACTACGTGTGGTATTCGATGCTAGCACAGCTTCTAGTTCTGGACTTTCTCTTAACGATATACAACGAGTAGGTCCACCCATACAAGGTGACTTATTAGCCATTCTTTTACGCTTCAGGCAGCATCGGTATGTGGCATGCGCGGACGTCACGAAGATGTACCGTCAGGTCGAAGTCGTGGACCAGCAGCGCCATCTGCAGTTGATACTCTGGCGTGACAGTCCATCGGAGCCGCTAAGCATTTTTCGCTTAAACACCGTCACTTATGGTACGGCGTCTGCACCCTTTTTGAGTGTACGGTGTTTAAAACAGCTGGGCGCCGAAACAGCTGATCCCGACGTCCAGAGAATTATCCGGGAAGACTTTTTTGTCGATGACATGCTCACAGGTGATGACGATAAGTCTAGATTATTATATTTATGTAATGAAACGGCTAAGACATTACAGTCAGGATGTTTTCCACTTCGAAAGTGGACGTTCAATTTTACGCACAGTGATTCATCATCACATTACGATTCGCTAGAGCATTTATCTTTAAATAATAACAGTAGTTCTAAAACATTAGGCATAGGCTGGCTTAATATATCCGATGAATTTTATTTTAATACGCAATACGACTTTCAAAACAATAATTCACAAGTTATAACTAAGCGACATATTTTATCACATATTTCACAAATTTTTGATCCTATTGGATTAATTAGTCCTAGTATTATGCAGGCCAAGATAATATTGCAACGTCTGTGGCTGTTAAAAATCGACTGGAACGATCCAGTACCTGACGACGTCATTCAGGTATGGAACCGGTTTGTGTCGTCGCTAAGCGTACTTAATAATATACGAGTGCCGCGCTATGTACTAGGCGATAGCCTTAATTACACGCGCACTGAACTACACATTTTTACAGATGCTTCACAATTAGCGTACGGTGCGTGTATGTATGTTCGTTCGATTAGTCATGAACACAATATTGTTGTACGTTTGTTATGCGCTAAGGGTAAAGTAGCACCTCTAAAACCGGTAAGCATACCGCGCTTAGAACTATGTGGTGCACTTTTAGGAGCTAGATTGTACGATAAGGTAATTTCATCTATTCATCGTAAGTTTGATGCTATTATTTTTTGGACGGACTCAACGATAGTATTGGGATGGTTACGTATGTCTCCTAATTTATTACAAACTTTTGTCCAAAACAGAGTAGTAGAAATACACGAGCTTACGGGAGTTCTGCCGTGGCGTCACGTCAGCGGTAAGCACAACCCCGCCGATCTAGTGTCACGCGGTATAACACTAGATGAACTCGCTAAGTCTAGTTTATGGTGGAATGAGCCTGATTTTCTTTTCGATAGGTATTTTATGAGTACTAATATATCTCAGCCACCAGATGTCGCACCTGACGACTTACCGGAAATAAAACGCAATTGCCATTTGTCGTTTGTAGCCTCAAATACACAATTTATTAGTTTTAATAGGTTTTCGAATTTTATGCGCATGGTACGCGCTGTATCGTATGTGTTACGTTTTATACATAATGTTCGCAATAAGAACAATAAACGTATCGGTGTTATAAGCGTTGACGAGATAAGGGAATCTCAGAATTTATTTGCTAAAATATCACAATTAGAATCGTTCCCAGATGAATATAAATTATTTATTAAACAAAATAAACTTTAAAATAATCATAATTTAGCCAAACTTAACCTTTTTATTGATCAAGATAAGATATTACGCGTTGGAGGCCGATTATGTAATTCGCAATCATTTTCTTATGATAAACGGCATCCTATTCTATTAGGTAATAATCATTATTTTACAAAATTGCTATTCCGTTATGAACATGTTAAATTATTACACGCAGGTCCTCAAGCGCTGTTGTTCAACATACGTGAAGCCTGGTGGCCCTTAGGTGGTAGGAATTTGGCTCGAAAGGTAGTACATGAATGTATTATTTGTACACGTTTAAAGGGGAAAACTCTTACTCCTCAGATGGGTAATTTACCTACCGAACGAATCAGTCCTACATATCCATTTTATAAATGTGGCGTTGATTACGCTGGGCCAATTTTCATGCTAAATCACAAAGGCAGGGGGGCTCGGAAGGTCAAATGCTATGTTTGTCTATTCGTATGTTTTGTCACGCGTGCTATGCACTTAGAGCTTGTAACAGACTTGACATCTGATGGTTACTTATTAGCCTTAAAACGTTTTATTTCTCGCCGTGGAAAACCACACGAGATATTTTCAGATAACGGGCGTAACTTTGTAGGTCTAATGAATGATTTCGCAAGATTTTTATCTAAATGTAGTTCTGATATTATTGAATACGCGTCTAATGAACAAATTAAATTTCGCTTTATTGTACCTTATGCAGCTCATTTTGGTGGTCTCTGGGAGGCCGGAGTACGTTCATGCAAACACCACCTTCGCCGAGTAGTCGGAAATGCGAATCTCACATATGAAGAGTTGAGCGCAGCACTAGCGCAAATCGAAGCCATACTCAACTCTCGTCCACTGTCGCCTATGTCAGCTGATCCTAACGATTATCTTCCTCTCAGTCCAGGTCACTTCCTCATTGGTCGCACCTTAACTTCACCAGCATGCGAAGATCTAATCGAGGCGAACACGCTGCGGCTGACGCGGTATCAAAGAGTGGAGCAGATGAGGCAACATTTCTGGTCACGCTGGATGAAGGAGTATATCTCCGAGCTTCAAACTCGCACGAAGTGGAAGGCGGCTAACGACAACCTTCTACCGAACACTCTAGTTGTCATTAAGGATGACAATCACTCAAGTGGCAGTTGGGTCGCGTTGTTAATTTGATTACAGGAAAGGACAACATTACCAGAGTGGCTGATATTCGTACAGCATCCGGCATCATCCGGCGATCGTGTACGAAAATTTGTCCCCTTTTTCACACCAGAAGAAGCCCATTGAAAGTCACAACTTCCAAGGCCGGGGGCATGTTTAGGCATATGTGTTGAGATGGTAAACACACAGACGGTGGGATTTAAGAAGACATCAACTTCAATTCAAATAACCGCGCGTTAAAACTACGTCATCGTTACTAACCAATCATATTGTGCCAAACCCTACCCTTTCCTCAAATATAGCCCTCTCCTTTACGCATGTAATACTAACTCAAAACCGCCATTACATTGCAATAAATTTTTGAAAGAGTCACAGTCGGTTTTTTAATTATATCTTTTTGCAAATCCATGTTAGGGAATTTAACTAGTTTCCCAACAGACATCTATATGGAAATTTCATGAAGCTAGCTTATATTAAACGGTTATAAAAATATGAAGATCAAAAAAATCGAAAATTTTTGCACTGACTGACTGACATAATTATAGTCCCTAAACTTAACCTACTTCCAGGTGACCTAGAAATTCGGAATACAGTTCGGTAATTGTAAGCGTAACCTTAGTTGCACACAACTACACACACACAATTACACACAATATGTAAGCGTAGAAAAAAATCTAAAAATAAAAAAGTTAAAAAAACTGGCCAAGTCAAATCTAAAATGCTTTAAGATCTCACATTTTTTAAATAACAGAAATTGTAATAGGTATCCAATAAAGCAAAGAGTTTAAAACTTTCAGATCTCCATTCTTTTTGGGGCGAAACCCACAGCCTAACATAATTTTTGTGAACAATTTAAATTCTTAATAGAAATTTTAGTGAATATGAATTTTAAACAGATGAAAGTGAATGAAACTTGTATTAGTTGTTGTTTACTAATTATTTAAAAGCTCACACTAAGCAGGTACGTACTGTTTTATCACGTCCAAGTGCCCACGAATAATAATGAACTATCGAAGTCGCTTCAGAGATCCGACTAATAAAGTATAAATTATGATACAGCATGCCTTATATAGGTTGCGGACAAGTTTACTATTTTTTATTTACTAGTATACCGGTGGAGCTAGCGTAAATTAATTCTATAGCCAGACTTTTTGCATGTGGTTAGACTAGTGTTAGTAATACGCTAATTGTAGCGTATTTTCAAGTTTTGTGTAATTTCTGACCATTGCATTTTGAGTAAATCGAAGATAAGTGTTTAAAATGAGTTTTGTAATTTATAATAAAACTTTAAAAAAAAGTTTTGAATAAAAACGGGAGCATAAAATGTAGGATAGCTCTCTGATTCTGGATACCTTATTGGTGCCATTTTTACCCATTACAACCTGACATATTGCCAGTTCGTTAAAACAGCGGCCTTACTCTCCAAACTGATTTGATTTTGATTTTTTGATGAATTGACGTTTGTATATTTTGATTTTCAGTCGATTGATATAGTCGGGAGTTCAAAAAGTTACAAACTCACGATTTTCTTTATCTTTGCTAGTTTCAAAGTAAAAGCTGTTTAAAAGTTTAAAGATTTAGAATAAACCTTCTATCGCCATTTGGCTTAGGGGCTAGAAATATACTAGAACAGAAGTCATCTTTAATTTTTGGCAAGGAGAGAATGCACCAGTTTAAGAAGTTTATGTATTAGGTCCTTACATATGAAATTGGCGTTTTGTCGTACTGGCCACTTTGATCTTAAATATATCCTCTTTGGTTAGGAATTCCAAATTCAAATTTAAACAGCTATTTACTCATGCATTTGTGTTTTGAAAACCGTAATTCATTTGTTTTTTTCTCTTTTGCTTTTTTTTCTGCGTCACTCATTTCACAAAATGGAAAATATCGCATTATTTACGAGTACGAGTTCCACCGTGGCACCAGTGCTGCAGAAACTGCTCGAAGGATTAATGATGTGTATGGGGGTGGTGTCGCAAAAGAAAACACGGTGCGTTTTTGGTTTCAACGCTTTCATTCTCGAAATTTCGACCTGCAGAACAAGCCCCGTGGACGGCCGGAGACCAAGGTCGATAATGATGAATTGAAGGCTATTGTGGAAGCAGATCCATCGCAAACCACATCAGAGTTAGCTACAGGCTGCGGTGTTAGTGACAAATCCGTTTTAATCCACTTGAAGCAAATTGGGAAGGTGCAAAAGCTTGAAAGGTGGGTACCTCATGAATTGAGTGAAGCAAACCAACAAACGCGCGTCGACTGCTGCGTTACATTGCTCAACCGGCACAATAATGAAGGAATTTTAAATCGGAATTACATGTGATGAAAAGTGGATCCTGTACGATAATCGTAAACGCTCATCGCAATGGCTGAACCCTGGTGAACCAGCAAAGTCTTGCCCTAAGCGAAAATTGACTCAAAAAAAGTTACTTGTAAGCGTTTGGTGGACTAGTGCCGGTGTCGTAAACTATAGCTTTCTTAAATCTGGTCAGACGATTACGGCTAATGTCTATTGTCAGCAACTGCAAACTGATGTACGGCTGATGTCTATTGTCAGCAACTGCAAACATAACTGCAAACCAAACCATAATGGAAAAGCTCGCCGTTAAACAACCGAGACTTGTCAATCGCTCTACGCCACTGCTGCTTCAAGACAACGCTAGACCACACACGGCCCAACAGACGGCTACCAAATTAGAGGAGCTTCAATTGGAATGTATAAGACATCCACCGTACTCTCCGGACCTTGCTCCAACAGATACCATTTTTTTCGAAATTTGGATAACTTCTTGCAAGGAAAAAAATTCAATTCCGATGAGGCAGTCCAAACCGCTTTCAAAGATTTCATTGATTGACATTGACACCGTCCGAATGGTTTTTTTAGTAAAGGGATCAATGAACTACCTATAAGATGGCAAAAGTGTATAGATAGCAATGGTACATGCTTTGATTAATAAAATATATTTTAACACGTTAAGTGCGAAGCGAGGCCTAAATCACCCCTGATGCAACTTCCCTGTGGTGCGGCAAGCAAAAACGTGAGTTTCTCTGTCGTGCGAATGGCATAACTTTGGTTTGGTCCAGTGTAGGAAAGAGATAAATATATATTTGAGATGCGCTAATGGTTCCGGACTCGGTGGTGTACCTACCTTGGTACCGGATGTCTTAGGCCTCGTGCCGCACTGAATTAATATAATTTTAATGCAGTGCGGAACGAGGCTAAAACGTCCCATATCCCCCCTGACCTCGTACCGCACCCAACGCGAGCTTCCCGCGACCAGTGTTGTGCATCACGTGGATTGGAGAGCACGTCCTTTTACAGCGCCGAACATGTCTAGACGACGAGTACAACATATATATTGAGATTTTTATAAAAAAAAGTATATTGATACTGATTTTTCAAGTTCTAATAAGTGTATTTTTAAAGCCCGAGGCAGAATAAATAGGACAGTTTCTTTTCTACTTCTGGTTGCCTTTTTTTTCTTTTCTGTGAACCGCATTAAGATTTTCATATACAAATAGATAGATAAACCTTATGCATAAGCCGTGATCCATTATTTTCTAATAATAAGTCTGTAATAGGTGCCTCTTAATGGTATAGAATGGAACGCTTCGTGCGCGAGTCTGACTCGCACTTGGCCGGTTTTTTTTTCTATATGGCGCCTTCAAGCACAATTTAGATTATTAAAAAAAATTTATTCTTTGATAGCTTTGTGTTGTTTTGCCAGGTTTTGCCCTTAAAACGATCTAATGAGATATAATTGATCAAAATCGGTCAAGTCGTTGCGTAGTTAAGACAGTTTAAAAACGTCGATATTATTTTTCCCATCACTAATCTCAGCGAAAATTTGCCCTATTTCAGTGCGTTACGAGGTGTATAAGATCCCATATTTTGTTTTGCTAATAATTCCTAAACTAGCCATCAGATCCCGGGGCGACGGTGGATTAGGGTTCATCAATTCACTGTCTATATCAATAAGGACCAAAATTCTCATTTATCTTTGATTTCGCGCCAGAAAATGGATTTTAGTCTGTAAAAAGAGGTGGGGTCTAATAGACCGCGTGTCGCCCTAACGTCTGGTCACGGTACGGGCCGATTATACCTCGTGCCGCTGGAACGGAAAGTATGCAAAAATTGGTGCCGCAGCTAACGTGTTAATATGAAAAAATCGCCTTTATGTTCCTCCCATACAAAACGCCAATTTCATATGTAAGGACCTAATATATGTTACCGGCCAAAACCGATTTAAGGACAAACTAGTTTTGCCTAGTATCATCTAGTTCTTCCTATACGCGATAGGATTAACCAGTATAGCCTAGTCCAAACTAATTTGTCCTAAGCCCGATAGGATAGACCAGTTTAGACTAGGCCCAACTAGTTTATCCTGATATAGATACGCACACTCTAGGATAAACTGGTATGATCAATCAATCAATCAATCAATTATTTATTTGCTATAAAAGTGGTACAAAAGATGTTCAATACACATATTACATTAAGAGCTGGCACTTTTAGCTAAACATTAGCATGCAAAATATTCTTATTTTAAGTTTAAGAAGTCTAATTCGTCTAATCACGTCTTGTACACATTTTAAAATTACTCAATACAATAATAGCAAAACATTTCATCATTTAATTAAATAACAACAATTATTTTAATAGAACTAATTACATAATTATTAAAGTCAATATAATTTTACAAACAGATAATTTCAGGTCAAAGTATCATTTAAACTTGTCAATATAAATTTAAAATATTAAGTATATAATTTTTTTTGTAAGTATTATATTTCTTAATAATTTAGGTATCTAAGAATTCATTTATGGAAAAAAAGTTTTTATTTTTAAGCCATTTGATAATTTCTTTTTTAAATTTAATATATGGTAACTCTTTTATTATTTTTGGTATAGCATTGTAAGCTTTAATACACATAGGATGGTATTGCTTTTGATATAATGTTGTTTTAGGAATAGTGTCAAGTACCAATCTGTTAGCATGCCTATTGCTACGCGAGTATATATCACGTGCTTCTGTAAATTGTGAATAGTTTTGTTTCACAAAATTGACAAGCTCAAATATGTATAAGCTAGGTAATGTTAGAATTCCAAGTTTTTTAAAAAGTGGTCTACATGATTCATAAGGGGGTCTATCACAAATAGCTCTGACGCATTTCTTTTGAACGATGAATACCCTATTAATTTCCGTGGAGTTTCCCCATAACATCAGACCGTATCTGAGAACTGATGCTACATAAGCATGATACGCCTCGAGAACAGTAGGTAGAGCACATACTTGTCTCAATCTATAAAGAGCGTAGACAAATCTATTTAGCTTGCTACATACATGCTCTACATGTGCTTTCCAGTTTAAATTTTCATCGATGTACAGCCCCAGAAATTTTGTTTCCTTTACCTTTTTTATTGTTTCATTATTGAAACTAATATTATAGTTTAGTATTTTATTTCCACGATTCTTAAATTCAATGTAATTAGTTTTAGTCAAATTAACATTTAGATTATTATTCTGCATCCAATGTATTATCTTTGTTATTGTATCGTTTATTTTAATGTCAATGTTTATATTATTATTAGTTTTCATAATTATTGATATGTCATAAGCAAAAAGTGTACATGAGTCGTCTGTGACATCAGGAAGGTCGTTTACATAGAGCAAGAACAATAATGGTCCTATAACACTCCCTTGGGGAACCCCGCATTCATTTATTCTGGATTCAGACTTATGTGCTGCCAGTATATTTAAATGGTTTATTGAACTTATTTCAACAAATTGTGTTCTTTGACAGAGATAAGATCTAATCCAATCTAGTGCCTGACCTCTAAGTCCTAGATTTTCAAGTGCCTAGTCTAAACATTAAAGTACATCAAGAAAGTCAAAATAAATAGAAAAACTAAATAAAATACTCTGTAATTTGAAAAAAAAATCATATAATAAAATTTCTGGGTTCAGTTTTGTTGGTTGTAACAGTGCACAGTTCTCTGGTATTAAATATTCGTTAGGGAGTTTTTCCTTATGATCTTAATTTAGACTTTTTTTCAATATGGTTAACCAAACATATTATGATAACTTTTCATGCTATAAATGGAGAATCCGATGAAGAATCGCCAAGAAAAGTGTTTTATATGTGGAGCGTCAGCCGCAAAGGGAAAGTTCATTTAGACGTAGTACCTGGGATGCCTCCGTCTATACTACGTCTAAATGAACTTCCCCTTTCACTACACAAACTAAACAGATTAGAACAATAAGGCTGCTGTATTAACTAACTCCACGCGGACAGAGTCGTGGGCAAAAGCTAGTAATATAATAAATCTGTATAGGGGTCATGTATGTACATCAAAGATATTTAATAAATGTGAAAATGAAAATGGGGGGTCTATAAAAGTCAAGCCATAAATAACGTTTTTGAAAAAAAAAAATCTGTCTGTCTGTCAGTCCTTATGTGAGCGTTTGGTAACACGTCACGCTGAAGCCACTCCACACAGAACACACACCACACAAAGACACACACGTAATAAAAAAAATTTGGTGGGTTAACTAGAATATTATTATCCCGAAAAACGAAAGGGTTCCTGTGAGATTTTCAAAAAATAGTAGACAGTACGTACCTATTTGACGGTATTCATATTTATATTCCTATTATAAAGAAAACCACTTTATTCGGTTATACTTTTATTCAATGTTCCACAATATTGTCCACATAATAACAGTAGTACAGTTGATAGGTACTTGATATCCTCTAGGCCAGCCTTTCGGCTTTCTTCAAGATGCAGTGAGTGCATTAGCAAAAGCTGCTGGGCTTTTTATACCTAAACTACAATTCAAATTAACAACTTATTTATTCCAAAAACTGGAATAGTACAAACTATTATTTAATACAATTTTACCATTAATTCGTGAAACTAATATTCTAATAAAACTTAAGTCTCGTGAGAGTCTAAATACAACACAATCATTTTATAATTAATTATACAAATCAGTTATGCCAACTTACTGAAGGAAAGTATAATATACTTCCGTAAAACGATATTAGTTAATACAAATATTTAAAGCATTATTATTTGTAGACAATAAGTTATTTTAACATTGTAAATTAATAACGAATATTTATTAATTATTTTGATCTAAATTACTATAATTGAATAGTTTACAGTAAAATTGTTGGAATGAATATTTAACATAATATGTTCAAGAAATACATCAGCTGGAAATACAGTGTAATAAATTATAATAAAAGCTTTACCATGACATAATCAATTTATCTTAATTATTGTATTTATTCTTTTGATTTTAACTATTTAATTAAATCATGAAATCATGTTTAGAATTAAAAATTAACTTCCGGTACATCAATATTAATAAATATTGCTGTACCGAAAATTAGTACAGTATTATAAATTATCTTAAGATTTTGATAGTAATATAATAAAAATATCGCAATTATCGCAATAAGCCATTTAATTTACATTATTTTATATTATCATTGAAACTATTATAAAAGACTTCCGGTACATCAATAACACAAATATTGCTGTACCGTTCATTAGTACAGTACTATAAATTATCTTAATATTTTAGTAGTAATGTAATACATAAATCCTAAGTATTTATAAATTCTTTCGATTTTAATTATTTAATTCAAACATGGAAACTGTTGTCAGAATTAAAATTTATCTTCCGGTACATTAATATTACAAATATTTATGTACCGTGCATTAAAACAGTATAACACTGTTTTTTTTTTCAAGAATGTATCAAATAAATAATTTTTATTTATAAACTTCTTTAAATTTAATTCTCTTGTTTTAATCATATTGGCTTTTATTAGAAATATCAACGATTTCCGGTACAGTTGCATAAATGAAATACTTGAAATTATAACACTATATTCTACTAAGATAGTATTTTCTGGGAAAACTACTAGACTTATTTAAATTAAATTCGGCACAAAGGTAGATTGGAACGTAAAATAAAATATCATTCTTCATTCAAAAACAAAAGAGTTCCCACGGAACAAAATTATTGAATGAACATGTTAACAAACAGAAATAAATCATTATGTTTGTATAATAAAACACTTTGAAATTAACATTAAAAAAATAATGTATTAATTATCCTAATTAAAACAAGTAAAATTAAAACAAGGGAATACGCAATAGCCAATATTATAAGTCCTCTTTTAACTAAGAATTTACTTCGACCTAGAGGTCAACTTATCTAGTTGTTAAGTTAAAATTTTTTTTAATCAGTAAAACCTACCATGATATCACGTTTTGTGGGTAGAAACTTACTTTCACAATATCTGCGTTCGAACTTCAAAATAAAAAGAAAATAATGATGAAACGTCACTTTTGGACCGTGGTTTCCTTTGTGACCTTTTTGTCCACTACGAAGTGATTTTGTGAAATTAATCCTCTAAAGGGGGTTAATAATTAGTATGACTTTTCTTTATTTTTGAGTCGTCTTCTAATCCTAATTTTACCTATAAAACAATCCTATAAAATAAATCAAACAAATGTTTTAAGGTTTTCAAAATTTAACAACTAGAGAGTAATCAGGGCAATTCCATATTATGTGACAGACTACATTTGATACAATTTGTGATTTATTTTGTCTTATATTACGATTAGTACTGCACTTTTAGTTTCCATTTAAACATGGTTTTGTAGTAGTTATGTAATATTATATCTTATGGTGAAAAAATGGCAACCCATAATATTGCCAATTGTTGTATAAGCAATGAAACCAGACAGTATGACCAGTATGACCACGACACCACATGCAAAAGGAAGTGATTTTTGAGACTGTTTTTGAATTTCAATTATCTTCCTGTATACTGGTGTAATAACTAAAAATGTGTTTTAATCGAAAATGCATGAAACGATAATTTGCTACTACATACGTTTACTACTATAAAATAGTGATCTATACGCTTCAAGTTATATATAAAAAAAAAAATTAACAAAATAATTTGTGACCGACACTACGGTCACTTTATGTAGTTTTCAAAGGCAGTATTTTTAAATTAAATGTTATAATTTTAATCAAATTCCCACCAAAACATTTTCATGTAAAAATGTTGCCAAGAGGAGTCTACATAGCTTACAATGTGAAAAAGTTATCAGATCTCATATTGTGATGTCACGTCTTGACTGAAATGGAGAGCGTGTGAAGATAGGCAGTTAGGAGGTTATTTTATCTGGGGGCACTACCGTGCCGTAAAATTAATTTGAAATTAGAATTATTGTTAGCTAAACAAAAATTATTTTGATTTTAAATGGCCAGTACTGTAGAACGGCAATTTCATGGGTAAAAATCTATTATTTTAACGTTATGTTACTAGCCATTAACATAAAATAAATTGCTCGTTAATTTAATTAAGTATTCGTCATCGTGCTTAGTATAAATTTTATCTACATTTAAATCATCATTTTTCTTTTTGTTTCGAATTATTAATCGAAGATATAGTACGTTGCTTATTATATTATAATCAAAATGTCTTAAAAATCGCTAACTAGGTCAAACTCAAACTCAAACCATTTTATTTTCATATAGGTTATTAAATAACACTTATAGAATTGTCCTACATGATGCCTACCACCGGTTCGGAAACTATCCCGGCGAGAAGAACCGGCGTAAGAAACTCGCGCGGTGCCATCTTTTAGCAAAAAGAATGGAAAATTGTTCTTTTTCTTTTCAAATATATAATATACATAACAATGGTATGACTTAAAAGTAAAATTATAAAAACAAAGTGTACAAGGTTGTAATCTAGCATAGAGGCACCTTATTCCCAGGGTGTGTAATCATTAATGAAATCATTAACCTTATAATAACCTTTAGCACACAAACGTTCATTAACTAATTTTTTAAATTTATATAAAGAAAGATTTTGAACGTTTTCTGGGATTCTATTGTATAGGCGTGGGGGAAGCCCGGGCATGACGCATATGTTAAGGGATAATGTAAATAAAACCACAATCTTATAATCAATAGAACTCTTTGTACTTTTAATTTGTACTATGTTTATTCATCTTTGGATAGTAATCACATAAACTTAAAAACTTTAACGATTTCTATATTAATTATGAGCATTAACAAAAAGTGTCAATTATTCGTTTTGCCCGGGGGGGGGGGGGGGGGTCGGGCAAACGAAACAAGTCAAGACTTGAAATAAGTTTAATAGGTAAAAAAAAGTAACTATCATAAATAATACTTAATTAAATTGTTCAATTGGATAAATAAAATATTGCATAGATAACTAAAGACTAATACAAAAAGTTGATGTACAAACCTTCACAAAAATCGTAACAAAACAACGATATTTCTTTTTTTTTCTTTTCACAACAAATGCACTCGCGCATTGTTTTGGTTGAACTGTCATGGCGTCGCCGGTCGCACGTGCCACGGCTTAGAAAAATTGTAAAAGCGCTATCTATTAGAGATTTATGGAAAAAAACAGTTATTCTTCTTACCCGCACTATGCTTCTTGCCCGGGCTTCCCCTATACATTGACCTTTAAAAGATTTACTTGGTCAGAATTCACTTCGTAACAATAGCCTATTAAAATACGGGAACTATTTTTTTAGTTGTTATTTAAATATTCTAGATGTTATTTTAATCACTTGAAAAACATGTATATTATGTACAAAAACAAAAATACCAGGCTATTGAAGTCCGATTCGGACATTTCGTGTGGGATTGTCAGATCATGTTTCCGTATTTCATACAAATAAAAGAAAACCTTAGATACGCGAATCGCAACATTCTTGCGTTAATAAGAATTTACAATTAGCAACATATAATATTGCTTTAAATAGTTAATGGAAACAGGCGTTACTTTGCGGAAATCCATAGCATAAAATTTAAATATATTATATCTAGCAATATCCCGTGAAGTTAACAATATTGCATGTGTAGTGGTGGTGTTTTCTCGTTTTTGCTTGCGAGTGTGTGTACGCATAAGCAGTGTGGGAAGGAGGGAGGTGCATCAAACGCAATATGCCTATGCGTTTAATTACATACTAATTCATTTGTTTGCAGGTTGTGGTTATATTTTTTTCACGGGATGTTGCTAAATATATTATTTTTTTATTTTATATATTGCTTTAACATGTCGGTCAAAATTATTATGTATATTTAGAAACGTTTTAGAAGTAATTGTTTTTATTTTATTACATTACACATTATACGTCCATCGCATATTTTTCTACAAACATCGAAAGGATTAAAATCAACTTAACTCTGGCAACTCTAAGTCACTGTTAGAACGGGGCACAGTGTTCAGTGGTTCCTCTCTCACTCGGCTTCATTTTTATTTTGCGTTCAATAAGACTCTCACGGCCTTAGCAAAGGTTTTATGTCCTTTATTTGAGCATCAAGTCGCACAGATAGAGCTTATTTCTGCTGTACGTAGTACTTATTACTTCCATGCTTTATCAATACATAGTATAAAACAAAGTCGCTTTCGCTGTATGACTGTCCGTATGTATGCTTAGATCTTTAAAACTACGCAACGGATTTTGATGCGTTTTTTTTTAATAGATAGAGTGATTTTTAAGAAAGGTTTGCATGTATAATAAATGCATAATATAGTAGAGAAACACTGATAAATTTAAAGGTTTCTAATGTGATGTCGTAAATAAGCACGTTTTTTTGCGCTTATATTGCAAACGCTGGCTGAACTCTACGAGATAGACCAAAATAATGTACTACAGTATTGTTCACCTTAAAAAGTTCAACAAAAAAGTCCGCGATGGTATATGTCTATCTTAGGGATAACCCACCATAACCATTTTTTTCCTTTACTAAAAAATGGTTATTTAGGAAGTGATTTTAAACAATACAGCATTAATCCTTATCCAATTAAGTACCTTAAATAAATTGTTCATTTATTATAGATCAATATGCTTTTTACAACATGTAATTTAAGCGAATATTACCGAAGATATTACAAATTTAAAATGCAGGGTCGTAGTTGTTTGCGCCGCGGCGGTACCGACCCGCGGCCGGCCGGGGGTCGGGCGGCGTAATATATAAAAATGAATTGCTGTTCGTTAGTCTCGCTAAAATTCGAGAACAGCTGAACCGATTCGGCTATTTTTGGTCTTGAAATATTCGTGGAAGTCTAGGGAAGGTTTAAACGGTTTCTATGCTCAACGAAGTGAGCACGGGTCAGCTACTTCTATATAATATCTTAAAAATATAACGACAAAAAAGGTTAAACTTGCAGTACAGAAGAACATAGAAGTAGGATATACTTTAGTTATTAATCTGAGCAGAAGAAAGCACAAAACAGTTATCGGTGTGACATTACGATTGTAGATCCCGCTGTACATTTTTGATAACCAAAATCGTTTTGCGTGTAAGTGATAGACAATATTTTTTGTTTGCCGTGAACCAAATTAAATGTTCCTTTATATGTATAATTATATTATGTAAGTTTGTCTGTTATATAAATAATGTTAATATAACACTTCCAACAGTCAGCTACCCTATTGCATCCCAAAAGTAGTCCAAAATTTCTTATTTATTGGTATATCTATGACATACTGACTAAAAATCAAGAATAACAAAAATAAATAGAATATCAGGTGTTCGTTTATCAGTACAGAAAGGTAAGTAATATTTTTAGCATGTCCTGTATAAATTGAGCAGTTTATACGAACAAGCAACACTGTAGCAGCTGCAGAATTTGCCGAGAAACCAAATTGGAAGATTAGCATGTCGGTTGTACGTGAAATGTAAAGCCAGCCAATATAAACGAACAGGACCAAACACGCCCAATGTGTATACTTCACAGTGTTCATGTTGAATACTGACGATTGCCGCCTTGTTCCTGGATATTGAGGAAACTTAGATTATACTATAAATAAATTGATCCCAGGAATAAAGGGGAATGCCATTTAGGCCCAGTAATGCACACAAATGTATTCAAAATTTACATCAGAATTTATGATAATATTTCTTACTATTCATTATTCTGTACAAGGCGGCAATTTTTTCGTAAAAATATTGGAAATTAAACAATATAGGAAGTCATTAGGTACTTTTTTTGTCATTTATGAAACAATGTTGCCCTTACTAAAACTATTTTGTCAGGTAATGGGAGTTTAAATAAAATTTATATTTTTTTGTAGGTACTATGTTAATTAATCATAATTCAATTCAAATGTTAATTAATTATAATATAATTCAATTCAAAAAATTAAAAAAAAAAATGCTTTGATTATTTATATAATTAGAAAAGATAGGAATTGATTGTTGCTATTGCCTACTACAATTATTATCAGTAGTCTACATATGTGTGCACTGTGGGCCTAAATTACTATGGAGAATTGGCATGTCCCTTTCGAATCGACAGACAGGCTTGAATTTAAAAAAAAACTAAAAAGAAATGATGCAACATATATCAATATTTTTTTCTGATTATTTTATATAGGTAGTAATTTGATATAGGTACTTGGCACCGACTTCAAAATTATAGAATAAATTTATTTACTTAAGTGAAAATAAGTATTACTTTGTGCAAAGTAAATTTATTTTTTTCTTTTTAGTTTACCTTTTGAAGTCGGTTTTTTTTTTGTTTAAAATTATTTTATATTGTCTGAATTCTGATACATCGTTACTTAAAATCCAACCGTCTGATACATAGAAAATGCACGTTGAATATGCTAGACGGAATTCATCGCAGAAATTCACTGAGCGAGTGCATTTTGCGAACACATTTCATAACGTTTGTGCTTAAACACACTACACAGGAGTTTGGATTTATTGAAGCATTAACCTTTTTCATTTTAAGACGATGTACC
Organism: Celastrina argiolus; assembly: GCA_905187575.2. Classification (NCBI taxonomy): domain Eukaryota; kingdom Metazoa; phylum Arthropoda; class Insecta; order Lepidoptera; family Lycaenidae; genus Celastrina; species Celastrina argiolus. Next base: position 11,750,025 of record LR994587.1, read on the forward strand.
TGAATTTGAAATGAAAATGTAACTTGTGTAGTTTTTATTTGATTTTATGAGCGGTACAAAAGATTTATTTCCTGGGAGGGACGTTCGTACAGACTCCTTTGAGGCACTTGAGGGACTCTCGACAGACGGCGGAGGGGGTCTCGCCCAGCTCCTTGCTGTATGTCTTGCAGGCTTGTCCTTCCGCTGAAAAGTTCAATTAAATTTATTACATTTCATATTAGAGCGTTGTGATATTACCGAGCAACTTTTAACGTTTCACCTGATATTAATCTGTCGACGAGCAAAAAGGATCTTTATATTTTTAATAGATAGTTGAAATTTCGCCCGTTAATTCCAACTTAATGAATGCACATAATTTTTTTACATGAGACATCATTAGTACGAAAGCCACATTTCCACATGTTGAATAACGTTTTGGCCGCTACTAGTTACTACTAAACCAAATATTCGGCTAGATTATAAAGTTCGGGCTCTGCAATGTTAGCTGACGAATGACGAATTTGCTAGAGCTTTGAAACTGAATTAACATTCAACCCGAATTATTCGGCCTAATTCGAATATTCAGTGCTTATTTATAAACATATTTTCAAAGGAGCTTTAACTAAATATTGAAAAAATGATAAGTTGTTTTCAGATAGACGAGGTAGTTATACATTTACAAACATTAAAAAAAAATGTACATCCAGTTCGAAAGAGCTGTTTACTAACCTACTCGTAAATATCGGCTAAAACCCGTTTAAATTTTTAGCTCAACGTTTTCTCGAAACTTTTGTCAGCTCAATTGTATTGGCACTGTCATGCTTTTCATACACTTATCTTTCGATAACGCTACTTTTACGGTGCTGTCAAATGGTCCTCCTTGGCCTACAGGTGAGACAACTTACACAACAACGTAACACATGCTGGGCAGCAGGCGCATTTTCCGGCGTGGTTGGCGCGGTACTCGCTCGGTGATCGGCAGGAGGTGGAGGCAATGGGCTTGGTGCATGGCTTGTCCTTGCAGTAGCTCCTGCCGCAGACGAAGTCGCCGTATACCATGGCTACGGCGCACGCCAGCACCGCTAGTACTAGTACTGTCCTCATTATGGAATAATCTGGAACATATTTTTATTTAATGTGCATTTCGATCTCATGGCAATGAAATTAAGTACCAAAATGACGACTACAGTGCAGTCGCCTGGAAGAGTTCAGGTACACGATATTTAAATAATATGATATCTGTGGACGCTTCACACCACGTCAATCTGGTCCCGCGATAAGTATCCGAAGAACTTTTGTTACAAGTACATACAACGGAAATATATTTAATACTTTTATTCAATACACATATTTAAGATTTTGATTATATTATACACAAATTTAATGCACATCCATGACCCAGGAACATTGAAAACTTTTTGTTCCCTCGGCGGGATTCGAACCCGCGACCTCTCGCTCGAGCATCAACGCGCTTAACCGCTGCGCTACGGAGGTCGGAACAAAAATAATTCGATTTCATTTGCTGCGTCAACGAGAGAATACGACGGGAGCTGTCCCGTTGTGCTACGAGTCATAAAATTGTTTTAAACTGTGAATGTAAATCAGAGCCAATACGCCCTCGAACGCTGCAGTACCTACATAATTCATACAGGTCTCTTATAGGTTATCTTCTGTCGGGCTAGATATGTTATGAAACCAATGATATAGCTTATCAACGGCAAACAAAATTAAATGTAACATAATACCGCTCTCGGTAAGCTTAGCATGACCACCGTTGAAAGGAGTTTTGTCTAGACAAGAATAGATGTACAGATTGTACTGACGACATTATATATTCCCCTTATCAATTTGTCTATTCTTCCATAGAAAGAAACCATTTCTGTGATGATAACTCTACGCGTGCTGGGAAGTTTTATACTTCAAACATTGTTTAAGCTAGAGACAAAAAAAAAGGTTGTTTTGAGTGTGACGTGTATGTCTGTATGTCTGTCTGGGACATAGTATCTCCGTAACGGATGAACCGATTTTAATCCAGTTTTTAGTTTCAACGATAACGTGATCGAGAGTGTTCTCGGCTACAACAATTTTTCATCATCAGTACCTACTATAATTGCTTTTTTTTTAAATTAATTATTTAGTATGATTCTGCCAAGTGTCAGTATCTAATAGCAACGCGTGATTGAGTGGAGAATGCTAAATAAACATATTTTTTAATAAATTATATTGTATTTTTGTATCTATGGACGCTTCACACCACGTTAATCTGGCCATGTGCTAAGTATTCGAAAAACTTGTGTTTCAGGTCTGGTACAACGGAAATATATTTAATACTTTTATACTACACACATATTTAAGATTTTTATTATATTAAGTATACACAGATTTAATATACATCCATGACTTAGGAACATTGAAAACTTTTTGTTCCCTCGGCGGAATTCGTCAAATTCGGTCGATTACTCAGTAACAAACAAATAAAACATCTGTGATCAATTAGTTTGTACTTTTAATACACGGAATACTGTAATGGAAAAACAAAGAGCTATAAATCGTCGTTCCTAACTTCTAAGCCCCTAATGACCTAAATATAAATAAAACATCAACACAACATTCAGCTAAAGCTTTCAGATACACTCCAGTTGTGAGCGATTGTTTTGGAGTCAAATTTTGCACCCAAAAAGGATATCAGTCAGACATCCAACATAAATAATGTTTAAAATGTTAATTTACTTTTACTGTGTTAGATTTGTCCGTCTTTTTACTTATATAATATTAATGGTTATAATTGGGTTTAGTTACAAATTGTACATAGGAGGAGTTCAGCCATATAATATGAGAAGTGGAGATATATATTTTATTTGTACCCCATCTTATGGGGTATATTTTTTCCTTGATTATTAAAATTAACCATTTTCGAATAATTCAGTCGTTAATAAGCTTGCATTTGGCATGTCAAAAGTTAGCAGATTACAAAAAAAATATTTTGGTAAAATTATATATTAAGTAAGCATAAAAACTTTTGAAGTTATTTGAAACAGACACATTACAAGCAAAATAATAAACATTTGGATAGGTGAAACTAAATAGAAGCTTGCAAAAAAACTATTGCGCGTATACTTTGAAACATATCCTTAGACATTTTACTTGATAGGCTATTTTCACTAAGTAAGTATAATATATTGTGTTGAAGGTCTCAGTATCAGAAGCTCAGCTATTAACAATAAAATAATGCTGCAGACCTACCTACTAGAATGAAGACTACATACTAAAATAATTTACAAGAACTAAGAATTAGTAAGCTTCTTTAACATTTGGAATTTTTAAAAAAGCTTTAAAAAAGTTGTATATATTGTTTGATTGTCTTGAAGATTGTACCAACTGGCGCTGACCCAAAAGTTTATTAAGTATTGTTTTAGGAGACGCAAAAGAACCCAGTGTTCTATTGAATTACAACAAAAATATCTTTCACTAATTATACTGATTTAAAAGTTCCTTTTATTTTAACTTTTGAAAGAAGCTCTACGTACTATTATTACAAAAAGTAATATATTTTTAGAATAATAATTAACTAAAAGGACTTACTCGTATTGTGTTCAGCTAAACAGTGCAAGAGAGTGAATGCTGCAGAATTTACATTTAGGTTTATAATATAATGTGAGGTTTCCTCGATAACCCCAAACTTTGTTTATGAATGTCCGCAATCTCTATACTAGGTATCTATATTATCCGAGGAATCGAGACCATAATAATTAGTGTTTATACTCAGATTATAATAACATGTTTATGACAATTTCTTGAGATATCAAGACTACTTTCTGCGACGATAATGTAAATAATTTTATGGATTTCGTTCTTAGAAAATGTCATTTACTCGGATACTATTGTTGAGGAAAAGGAAGCAATAATATTTTTAATACTTATAATTTTGGTCATAAATCATAATGGTGGAGAATTTATTGTTATTGCAGTTATTTATTAAATATACAGTTATTAACATAATATTACATTTAGTTCTAATAATAATATATATCTACATATTATAATCTTGATAGTTCAATATATTGCGTATAAAGGGCGAGGGTAGGTACAATACCTGTCAGGTCTTATATTTCATTGGGTAACCTTTGGTATTCGCACAGGGCTCGAACCGCCTAATGGACTTTTACAGTCAAGCCATGAAGTCGGATGTCGGCGGTGCCGCAGGTGATTTGCGGAACCTACTGGAGGAGGCGATTAGCGGAACCTACTGGAGGAGCAGAGAATTACTATCCAAAAAAATTGTTGGAGAATTTATCGAGTTTCATGTCACAGGGCTGAAATATTTCAGCCTTGTAATCCATAACTCGATTACTTTTCCCAAAATTGTTGCTGTGTGCATTATGCATGTCAATCTGTAATTACCTAATTAGGTATTTTAGCAATTTCGTTATAAATAAATTGAAATGGAACAATAATTCAATACAAAATATTAAATTCGACAGATAGTAGACACTATACTAACAGGCTATGATATAATTTTTTCTTATCGTATGAGAAAATTTAAGATATTGGAGCATATCATAAATATGAAAGTCAAAAGTAAGTCTTTCAGCGGTGGTAATTTCACAGTCTAATCTACATAGGAGGGACATACACACCTTTAGGAATTATCACTCACTTATTTTACACCTTGTGTATTCGTCGGCGGCGGCTATATAAAAATAGATAAACAGGTTAAGAGTACTAACTAGTCGCTGCAAATAAACTCCGCCCGCGCCGCTAGTCGCCACGCAGCACGCAGTCTCTGGACTTCGTGGCCACTAAGTTATGTGTCTACGTCTACGTAATTTTCTATACGCAAACCTTAAGTGGCCGCCATCTGCAGTATTGTGCGTAATGTCGTTATTTAATGGAAGCATAATTAATAGGTATAGTTAATTTGGGGGTATCCGCACTGAAATTGAAAATGATTTATTTCCAAGTAAAACTTAACAAGCTATTCTCGGAATGTCAACACAAAAAGCTACCATTGGTCAACACGGACCCGTCGAGAAGAACCGCCACAAGAAACTCAAACGGGCCCGTCTTTTACCAGCGCTGAAAAAAAAAATATTTCGATTTATTACTAAGCAAGTTATTCTCGGAATGTCACAAACAAAATACAAAAAGCTAACACTTAATTCTAAGGAGCGATTTCACCAATGCAAATATGCTGGCTTGGTATACGTTAAACTCGCTTTACGCGTATAAACGCACTCGGAATTGTATTTCACCAACAAAAACTAAACGCGTCTCTAGCTGAGCCGAGTTAAAAGTTCTGAACTTGGGTTTTCGTCGGCTTAACTTCGTTGAGCGAGCACAAGAGCTGTCAATTACCAAATGTCATGGGATAACAGTTGTGATGGTTGTATTCTGCATTGATTTGTATACTATTACAATAGGAGATAATGTGAAAGGATATTTTACATCTATACTATTTGAACTCGGCTTTCGTAAACCAAGATTTGCTTAAAACAAAAAGAAATCTGTTTAATATAAAACGAGAATTATAAGCGCGCTTAGTGAGAGCTGAGTTTAATAAAGCCGAGTTTTCGTTTTGAATGGTGAAATCGTCCCTAAGTCGAGAAGAACCCACACAAGAAGCCTCGCTGGAAGCGCGTGAAGAAACTCTTCTTGTCTTTTAGTAAAATGATGGGTAAATTTTAATTTTTTAAATTATTGTTTCACAATGTAAAAACTAACTCACTATGATGATTATAAGTAATGCAAATAGCTGCCGTTCGGAAGCCACATATTTAAAATATCCAAAAGGCCATTTTAATGTAAATGGTTAACAATTAATAGATAATTGTCAGTTGTCACTGCGGTTAGTGGTTAAATTTTATACGGAAAACTCGATACGTACAAAGAGTCCATGATGATTCAATTAGCTTATTTGATGAAACGTTTGTGTCATTTTTTTCCTCCGTAGCGCAGTGGTTCAGCGCGTGGTGCTCGACCGAGAGGTTGCGGGTTCGAATCCCGCCGAGGGAACAAAAAGTTTTCAATGTTCCTGGGTCATGGATGTGTATTAAATACCTATGTGTATTAATATAACAAAAATCTTAAATGTATGTATATTATAAAAGTGTTAAATATATATTTCCGTTGTCTGGTACCTGTAACAAAAGTTCTTCGGATACTTAGCACAGGGCCAGATTGACGTGGTGTGAAGCGTCTATAGATATTATTATTTTTCTATATAAATTGTTATTTTAACCGACTTCCAAAATAGGGGAAGGTTCTCAATTCGACCTGTTTTTTAAATGTATGTATGTACACCGATTACTCTGAAGTTAATCTGATTTACGTGATTCTTTTTTTATTCGACGCTGAATAGCTGCCATTTGGTCTACTTAAATAGTTTGGCGCTGTAGTTTTTACTTTATGAACATAATTTCACCAATTTCCAGAGGTGTACCATAACAGAGTCACAAATAAAGGCCACTATGAAGTTCTAGATCCGAGTTTTATTAACACATTCCATGCTATTCTTTATGTAGAAGGTTATCACGATTTAAAATTATAAATAAACAAAATAAAGTATTATCTATCTCTGTTTTACAAAATTTGTACGAAAGTGTAAAATTGATTAAATTGGCTTTGAGAATGCACGGTGAAATATCGCAATGCCGTCACACCGACCGTATTTTGCTATCTCATATTGGAAGTTTTATTATTGTTTGTATCTGCAATTTATTTAATTAAAAGAAATAGTTTTCCGATGCTTTATAACCATGATAATATCTAGTATTGATTAGAAAATAATAGTAAAATAGCACACATACACCAAGCAAGTTTAATATTAGTAATTAGGGAACTGCTGAGTCCTGAGCTAATATTGATATGTCATTATTGACTGTAGTAATTCGCACGAATCTATTTATCACGTTTCGTCAACAGACGAGCTTAGGTAACCCACACTACGTGAACTAAATAATATTTATGGGGGTTCAAACTTTCAAAGTACTGTCACCTGGTGGGCGGACTTTAGTTTAAGTTTCTGTCTTCTAGGTTTTTAATTTTTTTTAATTTTTAACTCGACGAAAACTGAGGGTGATGTGCCTGTTTATGTATGTGTGGCGTCGTAGCCTTAAGGCTGCCTTCACAGTAGCGTTTGTCCAGCGTAGGCGTTCGATGAAAGTATGCGTAGCGCAGACGCCGCGTTGTACCGGCGCGTGCGTCGCGTTGTCGCCGCTTCTCTACTGTATCATACAGTCCGTGACAGTACGAGTATATTATGTCTATCTCTTAAGATTTACTCATAATAACATTATTTCTCGAAGAAGGGTATAGGCTATATTACAATACGCTGCTACCATTATTATGAGTTCACCATCATAATAACAAAAATCAATCGTGAACAATCATAAGATAATCGCGATAGTGTTTCCGACAACCACGCGAACGAAGTCGCGGGCGCAGCTAGTATAGAATATAAAATTTGATAGTTGTAAAGAGATTAAACGATGAATGCAATTTATAGTTGTTTTTTGTTGATACGTAATACAAATTTGCGATTTTGAAGCAAAATGAATGACGACCTTCGTAGCGCAGTGGTTCCGCGCGTTGGTGCTCGACCGAGAGGTTGCGGGTTTGAATCCCGCTGAGGAAACAAAAAAATTTCAATGTTCCCGGGTCATGGATGTGTATTAAATGTATGTATTAATATAATAAAAATCTTAAATTTGTGTATACTATAAAAGTATCAAATATATTTCCGTTGTCTTCGGGTATCTGTAACACAAATTCTTCGGATACTTAGCACAGGGCCAGATAGACGTGGTGTGAAGCGTCTATAGATACTATAGATATGATATGCGGATTTTTTGCAATTACTACTAGGGGTTACTTAATTTCTTTTTTTAAAATACACATCACCTCGCGAAGAATAAGATACAATATGTGAGAGGAAAGGAAAACGTATGGCGATACGGTTTCCTTTAAATGAAGGTGAAGTCAAGGAGATACGACAAAAGCACTTATGGAACTTCCTGAAGTGAGTATTTCGTTCATAAAACCGTTGATAAAATATCATTGAAAGATAAATACCTTACAGATACCTTGGTAACGATTTTCGTGTGATTTTATTTACCTACATAATATCAGTAGTTACTTGCATAATATTACATCTAGGTCGCTCAGTTGTCGATAGTCAACCATAAAGAAAATTAAACATTGTAGGTGTAAACTTTTTAGGCCTATTTTTTCTTTAAGATATCTTTGCAATAACGTATTATTTGAATGTTGTCTATGGAATCTGAAAGAGAAATTGGAAAATGGGAGAAATTGAAAAAATCCTATTTAATAATAAACATAGACATGGTAAAAATAACGTTGTATGGGAGCACCCCTTGAATATTTGTTTTATTTTACTTTTAGTACCTATTCTTTGTTATAGCGGCCATAGAAATACATCATCTGTTAAAATTATCAACTAGCTATCACCGTCCTTCAGATACAGCGGTGACAGACGGACATCGAAGTCTTAGTAATAGGGTCCCGTTTTTACCTTTTGGGTACTGTAGGCGACGCACTACACTTTTCTCGGAATTTATAATTTGTTAAGCGTATATATATAAACATATTCTGGCCAAAACCGTGGCTTAATTCCATCCCTTATAAGTTGCCTATTTTATAGGTATTATAGTTACCTGAAAAGGGTTTTTATAAAATATAATTACAGATTGCGTCCATTTATTGATTATCACACATTAATCCAAACCTTAATTATAATAACTTTGGCAAAGAAAGAAATTCAATCAAAGGAAGTGTATGCCCCAAATCTCGTCTCTATCGACCGACTATACAGCCTAAGCGGTCATCTTCTTGTGAAATGACGCTTTTAACGATTATTATTATTGGAGTTTTTTGGGGGTTTTAGATTGATTTATTTGCAGTAATGGAAAAGTTATGAGCATTCAATGTGAGTGGGGGTTTAAAGAATAAAATGTGTTGTTGTAAATAAAATGAATTTTCTTATAGACTTTCTTAAGATCAAAAAATATGACTATCACTTTCAGCATCATCGTCGTGAGTCGCTATCTACTGCGGCTCGTAGGCCTCCCCCACATCGCACTTGAAAACTTGAATGAATGAAGGTGATATGTCACAAAAATACCCAGAAAATTGGGTTTAAACTGTCACTTAAACATTTTAGGATATAATGTATATATTATAGTAACGTACCAAGTACATTGATTCTAGAAACGGGCCTTTAGATTAATTATGTACTTAACACTTTACCAAGTATTCTAAAATGTACAATGTCTGTTGTGTAAATTTTTCATATCTTCTCGAAATTAGAATTTTGCTACATATCACCTTTGTAAAGGTGTGCCCCGTTTGTGGTCGTTAAATAAAAAGTTTACTAGGACTTCATAATATTATATTATCAAGTATACATATTACATAGGTATTGGTACATAGGTGCCGGCAGGGCAACATACCTTTACGGATACTAAATTGTAACTGGACATAAAATTAGTCTTAAAGACTAAGCGGGGCACCTGACACTACAGGCTACATCACACATGCATACAAATGCTTAAGTGCATAACTGCATACTCTGCACGTTACACCTTCATCCATTCATGTCTCCAATTATTCTTGGGTCTACTCCGTGCCTTATTTTTGATTTACGTGATTCTTTTTAATTCGACGCAACATATAGGTACGTAGTTTTTATTATATGAACATTTTTATTTTTGAACAGTTTTGTTCGACGATGTAGTTTAAGTACGGCAAATTTACGAGTTTCTCACTTTCGCATTTATTTAAACCGAATTCATTGTAATTGTAACTACATTATAAAAGTATTATTTTATGATTTTTAGTCGTTAAAGTTGGTTTTTTTAATGTAGTTTTTTTTATTCTATTGTCTTCTTGTTTCGATATACATAAGTCTTCATAAGAAATCAAATGTTTTATAAAATATTGACTAAATATTTAGGCATTTGGAACTAAGTATTTGAAACATTTCTTAATAACAAAGTAATTACTAATTACATTTAGGGCCGATTTTTCAATCGTCAGATAATTTTTATCTGTAGAATAAACATGTGACTTTGACATGTGTTACATACAAAACCTGTCAAAGTCACGTATTTATTCCTTAGATAAAAGTTATCTGACGATGGAAAAATCGGCCCTTAGAATATAAAGCGTAAGATATTAAATTATTCTCCAGAATTAGAATATTGGCCGTATCGCGACCCAAATTTACGAGAAACATGACGTCATTACCATTAATCAAATACTAGAATGTAGACTAGAATTATTATATTAAAACATGAAGCAAAACCTTTATAATAGATATTGTTTTAAAAGAATTGTGCGAACAGACGGGTTTAGAAGCTGCCAGTTAGAGTTTATGTGGAGGTGTAACGCCCGGTTTCTGAAAGGCTGATCAAATTGATCAATTGATCAAATCAGCTAATCTGAACGCTGATTGGTGAACATCACTTCGCTGTCACTGTTTTCACCAATAAGCGTTCAGATTATCTGATTTGATCAATTGATCAACTCGATCAGTCCTTCAGAAACCGGACGTAAGTGTTATTAACGTTTAACACTTTGTCAATAATAATAAAACACATTTCCTCAGATTAGAACTCACAAGTCACACTAGCGTGCGTTTGCTACAATTATTACACGTTATAATTTCGATCACAGAGCGCCATTCCTATACAAAATTTATAATATGTATAGAAATTCTAAATTTAATTTTAAAATCTAGATTAATATTTTTATTGCATATTTTTACAATTGTTATTTACCCTTATACTATTGTACTACTACTATAAGTCCTTAACCCATACCCATATATCTTAAACTGGGATCAATTAACATTATATTTAAAGCGTTCCTACCAATTTCCTTTGCATCAAGCCATATAATATTATTATGTACAAATAATATTCAGTTCTTACTAAAGTAGTTTCAGTTTCTAAGTGGAGGTACCTAGATTGTTTTTCTCTTCAACTTCTGAGATGCGGAAACAATGAAATGTATAAAACTTTCGGGAATTCCCCGAGCTTGGCGAAAAACAAAAAGATTAAACGATACCATTAAGTGGCTAATGCATCGATCAATCTTTATTATACTACCTTTTATCATAGAAATGTATTTAAAAAAATATACAAAAATAAAATAAAAAATTTGCCTTTCGTTATTAAAAAATAAGAAATGGTAAAAAGTAAAATAAAAAAATTAAAAAACACATATCCAATAAGAAAAGTAGTATAATCGTATATCAAAGTTATGTGACTGTTCTTTTTAACCGACTTCCAAAAAAGGAGGTTTCTCAATTAGACCGTATACCTAAGTATAATTTTTATTATGATTTTACACACTGTATATTGTAAGACTTGAAGTTAGTAAGTTAGTTAATATAGACACAAAGTAGATAACAAAATATTGGTTTATAATAGTCTCCTGTACTGACAGGGTCGCCATACAATGTTCGGCTCGGAGAGTCTAAGTAAAAATGTTATGTTCTCGACTGTCGTTCATGGCAATACACACAATATAGTGTCGTAAAAGGCGACACCTATTTATATTATATATTATATTCCCTAGAATACAATATATTCGGAAATAGGCAGCAGCATTCCCGCTAGAAACTGCTCTCGCCGACCAGCCCCCCATTATAGGCAACTAACCCCATGAGATACTTTGGAGGAGGCTTATGTAGGGGGAGCAATATGGGACGTCAAAGCTGAAATGATGATGATACAAAATCGCTTAAAACCATTGTCCCATTAAAGTTTGTAACTATACAAATATACAAATTTTTGTTTCATTGAAAAATACTAAGTATTAATGAATTTACAGACATTTCAAATCTTCGTAAATTTCGTGGCGTTGTGTAGTGACGTCATCGCGTCAGGAATATAAAATGAAATACATTAAATCTCGTTAAATTGATGCGAGGCTTGTATAGGTATTGAAGATGTTAATCATTAAGTTTGTAACGCAAATAAAATCTACAAAACTAATTTAATTGTAATATGTTTTACTCGTAAGTAATTATTACAATTAAACGACTCAAAATTATATTATGTATGCCACACACCCAGAATTAGATATTAATTATAAAGCTTATCTTTAACAATTAGGTAAGCCCCCGTTTCGTGCTACGTGATCATTACAAAATTACTTTATCAGTTGATTAATATTTAATTATTTATGTGGATAGAAGGTACTTTGTAATTAAATGCAACCCTACCTTATAGGTAGATGGAGTTATACTGCGTTCCAAATCAATTTGATCTAAATTGAAATAAAAATCTATTGTAATTCTGCAATGTAGCAAAGAAAAAATGGTAGATAAAAAGTAAAAAAATGTATTTTTGCTTGAAAAATATTCTTATTATAACTGGTATTTTTAACCCCCAGTAGATAATAATATAGCCTATGTTAACCGGATACCGGTTTATTTGAAACAAAGCTCAATTATAGCTTTGTTCACATTTAGATCACGTTGAATGGTAACGGAGTATAATATAAGAATACATTAACACAGTATAAACATGTGCAAGCATGTAACCGGGAGGAAACACCACGGTTGAGAGAAATACAAAATAGGTATTTATAAAATCTATTGCATCCAGCTCTAGCGCCATAGAGACAACTACAACTTGGACTGAAATTACCTATTAAAAGTACCAGAAATCGACGTTTAGGGGATTCCTGTTTCCTCAAAAACTTAACCGATTTAAATATTTTTTTCTGTATTAGCTAAAAAAAGAATTGAGCTGGGTTCCTATTTTTTGCTTTTGTTGTTTATTGTAGTCAAATCTGTTTCCTAGATATTTAAACATAGCGGAGAGTCTGGCAATTTTTTTAAGGTTTTTAAACGTCCATATCTCTTTAAATAATTAATTTATTTAAAAAAGGAAAAAATAGGGACGTACAAACAATATCCATAAATATTCAGGAAAAAAATTGTTACTCTAGAGGTGTTATCCAGGGAGGAAATAGAAATCTCCTAGACCCTTATTTTTGTATGGAAAAAATTTCGTGGTGTTTCCTCTTAAGGCTGTATAACCTTGGACGACTATTTGTATGGCGATAAAGGGGAACCACCGGATCGCGTTTAAATTTTATAAAACTCGATAAAAAAAATTTAAGATGAAGTTAGCTTAGTTAGATAGTCTCCTGAGTCTTGCGTCACTTAAAATACTAAGGTAATTTTCACACTCGCGCAACCTATATAAAAAGAGACAAAATGTTACAACGTTAAAAAAAGGATGTAGGTGCTTTGCATTTTGTTTTAAGCTATATTAAAAGAAAAATATCAATTTATAAAACAATCTTCTGGTATATCAATATAATAAAGATTTCTGATCTAGTGGTCTAGTGGTTCAAAGCTTCGCTCTCGACCGTGGGTTCGATTCCCGCGTTGGAACAACAATAAATTATGTTGTTTTCAGTGTAGGTTTGTGTTCAGTTCAGTCATGTTTGGTTAGGACAATGCAGGCTGATCACCTGATTGTCTGACAAGAAAGACGATCCGTGCGTCGGATGGGCATGTAAAAAGTCGGTCCTGCGTCTGTTCTCTCGCCAGTCGTGTCGGTTTACCGTCCCACTGGGTTATGAGAGTAGAAGGAAGAGAGAGTGCTTATGTGTATTGCGCACACACTTGGGCACTATAAAATAACTCCTGCGTAGCTGGCTTGGTTTAATGAAATCGGCTACCGACACCGAAATCGGTGAGGGGAGCTATTATTATAGAAAGTATCAAATGGCCATTTAAGTAAAAAGATTGAAAATGTTTTAAAGTACTTCGATTTTCAGCTAATCGCTTGTTGGTGGCCCGTTTGCTCCGCATAAAACTGTGACGTTGGCTTTACTATTTGGTACATTTCGTACAAACAGTTTAAACCTCTTACAAACAGCCGGCAACAGCAGCATCCATATTTAATTGCGCTTAACAATTCCGTCGGGATCGGTTTCGTTCGTAAACTCGATGGTAATGGTGTACATAATGTTATTATAAATTAATGAGAACGAATACTCGATAGCTCGGACGTTTGCCGAAAAGTAATTAACAAATAACAAATATATTTTCACGTATTGACGTCTTTAAAATTTTATTCACAGCTACGCAATAAAAAAACGAATGGCGAATGGTGAGCCGGTGGTAGGCATCACATATTTAAACGACGTTCAGAAAACATTTTTGTAAAATTTATTCTGAACGAAACAATTTTTACTTTGACTTTGAATGGTAAATACAGTTATTTTTGCAGTTATATTATAATTATTATCATCGTCATCCAAATTTAAATTACACTACTGCCAAAGCTAAAGAAACTAACAATTTATATCACGCCGTAAGGACCGTATTAATGCACAACAAACTGCCGTATCCACAACACAGCCACTCCCGTACTCTTCATCAAATATTTATCTTTTAATTTGAATCCATGGGGTGACGGAGTAAGAACAGCATCCCCCATTAACCATCGTTCCCGTGGATGACGGCGATGATGTCGGCGGGAGGCGACAGGGGAAGTATACAGGGCATAAAAGAATATTATAATAAATACCTTTCCTTATTTTGGAAATGTAATTTTTTTTGTCAAAAACCTAAAATTCTTTTTTCCAAAAAAAAAATACATTTCTAGACTGAGAAAAGGTAGTATTATCATATCCCAAAGAATAATCATATTATTAGTATAATTATTTTAACACTGAGCAGATCAACTCATCTGCCAAGCCTAGGGAGTATAGGCAAGTACCCCAAATAAATAGTTTGGAAAGATCCATCAGTGGACGTCATAGCTGAAACGACGAAATAATATACCTTTCTACTTTAAATGTTTGTTTTACTACGAAAGTAATGCCTCCACACCTATTTCGGTGACGACGGTCGGTTTCACTGAAACCGACCTAGTCTAACTACGCAGGAATTATTTTATAGTGCCCAAGTGTGTGCGCAATACACACAAGCACTCTCTCTTCCTTCACTCTCGTAGTCCAATGGGACGGGTAAACGACACGACTGGCGGGAGATCAGGTCTGCACCTGATTAGGCCGACTTTCTTTTTTTATCAGACAATCAGATGATCAGCCTACATTGTCCTAACTAAACTTGAAAACAAAAGTTTTTGTGGTTCTAACGCGGGAATTGAACCCAAGACCGAGTCGAGAGTTAGGCTCTGAACCACTAGACCACAGAGGAGATGATACTCTCACTACGATATCACGAAAGTATCAAAATACAGACACAATAAAGTATAGGTCTGCATTCAAGCAGCCTTCTAGAAGATAATTATTTTAATGAAATGCACGTTAGTTCATAGCTCGCACCATTATTACACGAGCACTTTTAACAACTTCCAAACTTACTTCCTACTCTGCATGTTGGAGCGCAAACTTTAAACCTCACTTGAAATGAATTTCGAGAACTTTTCACAGCAGTAGATATAGTTATGCTTATATAATCCTCTTTTAAGGAGTGGTAAATTGTAAAATATTATTTATTATCCTTACATAATGTAACAAATGTCCGTGGGATCCTGGAGTAAGAATAGCACCGCTCCAACAGCCATCTTTCCCATAGGCGTCGTAGTAGGCGAGACAGGTAATATATTATCTTCTTCTCTTCAATATAAAAATGAATTGCTGTTCGTTAGGCTCGCTAAAACTGAAGAACGGCTGAATTGATTCGGCTACTTTTAGTCTTAAAATATTCTTGGAGGTTCCAGGAAGGTTTGAACGGTTCATCACAAACTGTTTCTGTGCTGGACGTAGTGGGCACGGATCAGCTAGTATCCGATAAAAAAAGAAACTACTTTTAAAAAAACGCAGTTTATTTTTACTTTTTAATGTCTCTAGGTCAAAGTAAACTACAGTAAGATAAATCAGTTTGGTAGCTACGATACACCACACACTCCACATTTATAATTTCCAACTCTTTTTTGTGTCGAGAGTCATGAAGCATACATACATCTCGATGTAAAAAAAATATATAAATTGGTGAAATATATTCATAAAATAAAAAGTACGGGGCCAAAGTATGTAAAATTTTGTTTTACCTAATGGCAGCTATTTTGCGCCTGGTATTACAATAAGTACAAATTTATTTTATGCTATATATTTTATTCTTTTAATCACTCATATGTAAGTGTATTATCATATGAGAGTATTATAATAAGTAAGTATATATTTATTTTATGCAACATATTTTATGCTTTCAATCACTTATTTAACATTATTATACCTTTTACTAAAATAATTTTAATGTTAACGAAATAAAGCAGCATAAAAAATAAACCATTTATCATACGTTGACAGGAAACCGATAATTTGGCTTATTTTCCAAAAACATTGACGGCCGCAAAGCTGTTCAATCAAAGTCCAAATGACACACGAAAACCACCTGCAAATTAATTTATAAACGATAAATTCGTTTTATTTTTGTATTAGATATTATAGGTACCTACTAGAAATACTTGGATCAAAGATGCCAACGCTATTATCACATAAGAAGTAGAAAACAAAGCATAAGTGACATACAACATCTCTTGTCGTGTAGCGAATTTTATGTCAAATCCTATTAAGTTTTTCTATCGAACTTCGTAGTGATAATAGCGATGGCACCTTGAATAAGGGCCCCGGGATTCCTAGGAAATATATTTTTGATTTAACGTTGAGTTCCTAGTACCTACCTATTATCAGGATATTAGTAATACTGGTAGATATCTATATATATAGGTATCATTGAAAATCTAGTAAGTTTTTAATAAATAATTTCCATAGAAAATAATTTTATTTGGCTCTTGCTCAAGTATTGAGCAAGAGCCAAATAAAATTATTAAACCCAGTATATTTGGGAGTTGCCACTTTGGAGACAACAAATATTTAGAGACCATGAGGATGGCAACCATTTCATTGCTGTCTGGGGGTTTTCTATAGATTTCTGAGCTCATTTTCACCAAAAAGTACTGTAATGGCTACACAACCCGAATCTAAAAGATAGAATGTGAATGTACAACTTCATTTTCATTTCTGGTTTAAATGTATTATTATTACCCACAAATTGAGTTCCATATGGCATTTATTTTGTTGAAATATTAATATTATAAAACTCTTTAAGCCCTTTTGAAGTTGGCCAATAAATATTTTGGCGAATGAAAATTTAGAAGCTGCCGGCCATTACGGGAATACGTAACTCAGATGTATTTGCTGGAAAATGCTCTCTACGGAGCGGGCTATTTAAGTATTTCAAGTTATTTATAGGTTTTATTTTAGTACTGTGGTCCTTGGATAGAGAATAATTTATAATTTTGTTAGAAGATGCTGACTAAATCTTCCGTATTTTTATTAACTACAAGGTTTTAATCGAAACCTTTTCAACATTAAATCAATCAGGAACATCTTCTAAGTGTTTACCTATACAATTCTACTATATACCTAGTTAAACATTAAGGGTCCGTTTTACAAATGTATAATATGTCGAATTATAGTATTTATATTATATTATTTATATTATAGGTCATCAGGGACTTTTCCCGACTTTTTTTGAATAGAGACAAAATAAGCTATGTGATACTAATAAGTAGATTGTGAAAGTGATCATTTTACCAAAGCCTATATATTTTGTCGTATATTTAATGTCATGTTATATTTCTCGTTTTTCGTATTAATGAATGAGAAGGTACGATATTTAGAAAAACACTAGCAGGGGTAAAAGAGAAGGTACGATATTTAGAAAAACGATTAACACTACCAGGGGTGAAACAGAAGGTACGATATTTAGAAAAACGATTAACGCTAGCAGGGCTGAAAGAGAAGGTACGATATTTAGAAAAACGATTAACACTAGCAGAAGGTACGGTGAAAGATAAGGTACGATATTTAGAAAAACACTAGCAGGGGTAAAAGAGAAGGTACGACATTTAGAAAAACGATTAACACTAGCAGGGGTAAAACAGAAGGTACGATATTTAGGCCCGTATAAATAAAACAATCTCAAACCCAACCTCACTTGAGAACCTATTTGACACATAAAAAAACGTTTCGTTTCACTTTTTAAAATGAACAACTTTACTTATTAGTTACATACTTTAATTTTTTTCTTTTTTAAAACGTAAAAACAAAGATTATATATATTTTAATGTTTTTCTGTAACGTATAATATGAATATTATGGTATTAAAATAAAATAAATTAAAGTACAATGTAACATTAATAAAGTTGTTCACTTTTAAGAGTGAAACGAAACGTTGTTTTATCTGTCAAATAGGCTCTCAAGTGAGGTTAGGTTTGAGATTGTTTAACTTATTCGGGCCTTAGAAAAACGATTAAAATTAGCATTGGTGAAATTGGGACAAAGGCTTATCATTTCAGTGATAATGGCTGTAAATAGCGCGCTATATCGGGTCGACGATTCGACAGAGCGCTGTAATATTCACGGTAATATCGCCGCTAACCGAGAGATACATATCGCTGACAGACTGATTTATTCTGCATATTTCCGGAGCCCAATAGTGATGTATATTTTATTTTTATTACGCTTTATCGTCGGGAAACTCTAAATGTATCATTACACTCAGTAATACATACTCAGAGCGTAAGTGCTTAGGAGTTCGATATCACAACTCATTCGTATCCATTACTTGTATACCCTCAGGAAATAGTCGTAATATTATTCATATTATGTACCGTAGCCATACGACATTTAAACCGCCTGTCTCAGATAGTTTTCACAGTATTTAAAGAGTGGTTACTTTCCTTGGAAAATACTGTAGCCGTGTATTATGTATGAAAGTGCCTACTTTTTACACGTGCTCATACCTAAGTCATTATGTTTCAGAGTATAATGTACAATAGCATTAATGTCCTACGGACTATGTCAGTAGGACATACATAAAATCAATAAAATCTTTATTACAAACGGTTCAAGTTTAATTGAATAATTATGTCAGTGGTATTGAATCATAGGTCACCTTCATATAACGTTTACGGTTTATTATTTATTTCCTCATGTAGCTTTAAAATTAATCCCATCAAAAACATAACTTGTAAAAAGTGCCAAATCTCGCTAATTAGTTCTCTTACCGTAAAAAGTTGTGAGATACATGTTATGCCAAGTAGGGATTAGTCGGTCGGTCTAACAACATCTTATAGTGATCATAATCAATAATTTTTCATGATTTAAATAGACGTTAGAGGAACTAAGTATAGCGAGACTTGGCACTTTCTACAAGTTATGTTTTTGTTGGGATCTCAGTTAATTTTTGTAGAAGATTAATTTAAACGCGTGTTTTCGTCGGAGAGTGTAAATATAACTTTGTAATCCTATACATTTATATGGGATTACAAAAATTAATTTTGCAGTTGGCTAACTAGACAGAAATTCCAATTTTTTTAGGTTTGTCCTTTTTATACGTTTATTTAAACATTATACTTATTAAAACGTTTCGTAAAATTAAATTTTGTGCACAAATTATTAACTGCATATTACAAAAAGAAATTTAAGCTAAAAGGAATAGATAAAATATCACCTACACTACCTACACGAAACATATTTATCAGAGTCTAGATATTATTTCCTACTTACTTACTACCAACGAGGTTACTAAACGGAATAGGAATGATTAATATTGGTAGAATACAAAGAAACTACATTTAAAAAACCGACTTCAACAACTAAAAAGTATAAAATATTCTTTTAGGTACCTAATAGATATTATACAATTTATAGATTTTATACAATTTCTGTTCTTTTAGGACTAAGTGTCAGTAAAGATGGGTTTGTAGCAACTTAACCTATTACACGAGTGTAGGTGAACAATTTAAAAATGATTTTCTTTGACGTCTGCTGACACCGACTGCAAAAAACATACATACTTAATTTGTAACCGAATTAAAACTATTTAACAGTAGCGGCAGTGTCAGGATAATCAAAATCAAATTTATAGATTATTTAGCTTGTATATAGCTTATTTCTAGTATTTATACAATGGTTGTCATTTTTTTTTTCTGAAATCATATAAATTCTTTTTTAATTGTCCAAAATGTATTGAGATGCGACGGTCAGAATACTTATTTCTTTAAACTATTTTTTCAGAGATTCAAGAGATGACAACTTATAAATAGAAAGTATAGCTTGCTTCTGCAGCATAAATATAGTATTAATTAGAGATGAAACGGATAGTAGTTTGGCCGGATACCGGATACCGGATATTCGGCAAGCTACTAGGCCGGAGCGCCGGATATCCGGCCTTTTTGATAATATACAGTGTGTAAATAGAGCAACTATAACTTTGAGACACGATTATACTACCTTTCCTCATTTTGGAAATGTATTTTTTTTTTTTTGTCAAAAACTAAAATATTTTTTTTTACTTTTCACCATTTCTTATTTTTTTGTCGCAAAAATTACAATAAAGCAAAAAAATTTTATTTTTTGAAATTTTTGTAAAAAAAAAAACACAATGAGAAAAAGTAGTATAATCATATCCCAATGTTATGGTGACTGCTCTTTTTACACCCTTTATAATAATAAGTTTGATTTGAATATTGGCGCGGTGAACGAGATCGGAAATATTCAGGCGCACTCGGGTCGCACGTAACCGGAGATCGGGTCGACTCGGGGGCGTTCGAGTGTTATCGCGTAAAATTTGGTATTTATTCATCACAATTTGCCACTTGTTAATAAAACAAACTTTTTTTTGATGTGCTATTATAAAAAAACGGTGTCCACACCCTATTGGAGTATGATTTGCCTTTATAAAATAATAAGATTTTTTAAATTTTACTATCCGGTATCCGGCCGGATACTGTATTACTATCCGGTATCCGGCCGGATAGTGAAAACAAGGCCGGATAGGCCGGATACCGGATAGTTACCGGATATCCGTTACATCTCTAGTATTAATGTCCGCGGAATTTCCCCATAAAAGGATGCCGTAGGACATTATGCTATGAAAGTAACTAAAATAAACTAGTCTCGCTGTATCTTCATCTGAAATTTCTCTAATTTTTTTTACTGCATATGCTGCAGAACAGAGCCTATCTGCCAGTTTTACAATATGAGGAACCCACTGTAATTGACAGTCTAAAATCTATTTTCAGGACTGGTAGATTCATTCATATGCCATCAAAAAAAAATATTTTAAAAAGTGCCAAGTCTCGCTACTTAGTTAGCTTCTACCATAAAAGGTTGTGGCATACATTATTAAATAAATAAATAAATAAATAATATCTTTATTTGCAAGAAATGTGGGTGAAAAGATGATTATTATTATATATTATTCAAAATCTTTTATATTTTAAATAAATAAGTAGATTGATTGATTGCTTGGCAATCGCATGAAAACATAATGTACATAATACCAATCTATCTCTTATAAGTACCTAATACATATTAAATCAGATCGTTTACTGCAATTACCAAATTAATTATTCGTATTCCGTTTAGTAACCTAGTCAGTAGTAAGTACTTGTAGTAAATAAAATCTAGAGTCTGATAAATATTTTTCTTTAGCAAGTCCGTTAGGTTTTCTAAACCTCGCCGTCTGTCCTTCCTCACGTCGAGGAGATTATCCTAATTAATTCTAAACATTGCGAGTGATTCTATTTGCTAGGTTCTACGTGAGTCCAGGGGATAATGGTTTACACTCTAACTAGCGGCATAGCACTAGATCCAGATCGATAGTTGTATCAAGCAGCGTACGGTTATATGGCAAAAATACGGTTTTCCGTATTTTTTGTCATACAACCGTACGACTACCGTACCTCAGTGTGCACTGTACCTTTTTCGTACTTTATAAATTGAGGACATGAATCGATGAAGGTGAATTGTCGCAAAAAAAAATTACCCAGAAAATTGGGTTTAAATAGTCACTTAAACATTGATACTTTACGATGTATTCTAATATGTTTAAGTGACAGTTTGTCAATTTTCTCATAATCATAGTTTTGCTACTTACTTGCTATATCACTTTCATCCATTAATGTCTTCAATTATACTAGATAGTAATGCATGTTTTAATACATACTATACAAGGGTTACTATGGGTAGACTGTAGCATTTTAATGCTTTATAAAAAACCGTACTTTTGAGTTAAAATCAAATCTCTTTCAGAGAACCAGTCGTACTTTTTTGGGAAATTATACTAGCAACACTGCTCAAGGCTTCGGAGGTCGAGGCTTTAATTCCCGAGTTGAAATAAAAAAATAATAATTCTGGTCTAGACCTATGCAGATCGAATATTAATACCAGTAAACGCAATTTGTTTAAATTTTGTCTGTATTTCTATTTATTGTCTGTTTAAAGCAAAAAAAAATCTTTCGAATCGAATTTCATTTCAAGAAAATGAAGACTGATATTTTTGTCTAGATTCTTTTTAATATAACGAGTAGAAATGTATCGAAGATCGCTATTGGACATATTGTCATTTCTCTTCAAGAAGATATTGAAGCGATAGACAAGAATCTAGATCGACGTTATCTGTATCTCAATCCTCGTGTCAGCGCTATAGAAAAAGGTTTCAAAATCTAAGCCTTATGAAATTGCTTTTAGAGCCAATGTAATTACGGTTTCAATCTGCTTCATTTTGTAACAAAATACGTCGGAAAGTTCATTGCGGTGCAGTTTGTAACTTTGTATTTTTAAATTTGGATTGTTTAAAACAATTGACAATTATTAATGTTAAATAATTTTGGGCACTAAGGCCCGTGTAAATAATAGAATCTCAAACCCAACCTCACTTGAGAACCTATTTGACAGATACAACAACGTTTCGTTTCACTTTCTAAAAGTGAACAACTTTATTAATGTTACATACTATTTTAATTTCTTTTCTTTTAATACCGTGAATATTCATATTTTAGAGAAAATCATTAAAATAGGTATAATCTTTATTTTTATTTTCATTAAGTAAAGTTCTAAAGTTATTAAAGTGAAAATCCGAGTTTCTTACGCCGGTTCTTCTCGGCGGGCTAGGGTTGAACCGGTGGTAGCCTTTTTGTTGACTTTCCGAAAATAGCTTTTTAAGTTTTATTTGGAAATAAAATAATTTGAATTTTGAATTGAATTTGAAACGAAACGTGTTTTTTATCTGTCAATTAGGTTCTCGAGTGAGGTTGAGCTTAAGAATGTTTTAATTATACGGGCCTAATTGTATCTTGTAGTACCTACTTACTTAGAAATCGTCTAAATACTGAACTAACGCAATATTTGGACGCTAATAATAAATTCATATTATAATTACTAGGGATTATAATAAAAAATATTCTCACCTTATTAATTTAACGCTATTATTGGGGTATTTTATATCTTCAAAATATGTCCCTGCTCTATACAAGGTATATAGTATATGAGTGATAATACTTTAGGGTGTGTTTGTGCCTCCTATACTGTGAAAGTACCAGCGCTGAAATAGGTACTTACTTTTGACTTACATGTTTGTATGAGAAATGTCCAATATCATTAATTTTCACACATAATAATAAAAAAGTACTTCTTTCAGCGTTAGTACTTTTAGGTAAACTCTATAACGGGACTCTAAAGTATTATCACTCGTTAATATTACAGCCTGTAGGTATAACTAACTCCCCTCTGTTTTTATCGGGGGCTTAAAAGAGTAATCTCTCTTTCACCATTTCGCGGTTTTGCAAAAAAATACATTACCTAGTTACTAGTTAGTTACTGTTGAATTTCTTGCTGTCGGTATTTTGGTAGAAAATGTAAATGTTAGGTTAGTTCAGCTATCTAGTATCTAGGTAACCCACTCGTAACGTGTTATTTGCTCACCGCGAGCCTTTACTACTGTTTAACTGTTCCATTAGCCAAACAGTAACGCTTGCGGTTAACTGCTGTCTAAATATACTGAGCCTAAATGTATTGTTATTAGATGGAAGTTTGCTTTGTGGCTCTGTTGGTGTATTGCTAGTACATATTTACTGGTTCAATGATATTCGAGTCTTAGTATGGCTACCACAGAATAAGATAGAAGGGGTATTGTTTCAATTGCTAGCGATATGTTTCATCAACCTACTCATCTACCTATACCTAAAAGTATTTGTTATGCCATATTATGCTTCATTAGATTTTATTAGATATACGTTTCAATATGCGAGTCTCATGATGTTTTCCTTCTCCATTAGAGAGTCAGTTTAATGTACTTGGGTTCTGAAAAAATCTCATTGGTACACGCCACAACCTGGGAATCGAACCTGTACGTGCAAATCAACGGCCTACCAACTAACACTTGCACGTATAAGTGTCTATAATTATATTCTAAAATAGCTAACTTATTACGCCTTACCGGCTTCATCAAAAATTAATTTAACTTTTAGGAAGTTTGTAAGTAAAACATAATTATCTATCCGACACATAAGCATTGTTAAAAGTTCGTTTTACTCGAAAGTAATTTGTTAAGTGGAAATCGTTATAAAGTTTATTATTACAGGTCAATTTTAGTATAACAGTATAACACTCAAGTGGCCTTGTAAATATTGTTGTGATCTGTGGCTCGAAAAGTACTTTGTCCTTAATAATAAATTAATGACAGTATTAAATTTTGAAGCTGTGCAAAACCCCAAATGCTTGTATAAGTTTTATTGTATTTACTTTTAAATGACAAGCACAATCTTTATAGAAATCTATAATCCGCCTACGTCTATGATGTAGCCAATATTACACGGGTCACTATTATCTATTGATGCGTCTTACATCAAAATCCGATCTATAGATTATGCGCTACAGTGGAACAAACATACATACATACAGACATAGACTTCGATGTAGTCGGGTAAAAATCTTCAAGTTCAGCTAGCCAAGTGCTGAGAAAAAAACTGAATTGACCCACATTCTTATTTGAATTCATAAAATAAAAGCCTTAAAGACATTCTAATAAATAATACATACTGATTACATCAGTATTACTGATTGGCAGAAGATTTTTTTGCCTCTTTTAGGGTTTCCTGATTTTTAAACCGCGACAGAAACAGACACATCAAACTTATAACATATTAGCTGATCCGTGCCCACTTCGTTGAGCATACAAACCGTTTAAACGTTCCCTGGACTTTCACAAACATTTTAAGACCAATAATAGCCGAATCGGTTCAGTCGTTCTTGAGTTATGCCCTTACCAACACATTTTGCGATCCATTTTTATATTATAAGATTATAAGTTTTAATGTGTCTGACTGGCTAACAAAAATATGAAACGATTTTGATCTAGTTATTGTTTAAAAGATGATGTATGTTCTTAGCCGTAATCCACCACTTACAGACTGACAATTCAGTTTCTAAAAAATCCAGCAACTAGATTCCTAGTGTTAAAATGAGTAAAGTTCGGTAAGCGGCAGCTGGTGTTAAAACAATTAACCCCATTTAAGTGAAGCTATCAATCGCAGACCCGCGATTATAAGAATTGCTGGCTGCTCGAGTATGAAGTAAGGTAACTTTTATAATATTACTGAGAAATATTGTTTCAAAAAATCTGGGGGCACAGTCGTGCCCCGCCAAGACGAGCCAAGCGAAGCGCAAGGACACTACCTACCTTTTCTCGAAAGGTTTCGTCGTTTTTTGAACTCTCATAACTTTGGATGATGCTAAATAGTTGAAAATTTTAACATAATATAATGACACCAGTAGTAACATGAAACGTACCAAGTTTGAATGTCGTAGTTATTATACTTTAGATTTTATTAATGTCTAAAAACCCCCGATTTCGTCACTGACTCATTTATAGATCATCAAAATTCTTAAGTTACTTCCGAAAGTCTTAGAAAGCTGAAGCTATTTATGTAAGCTGTTATTGCTACAAATAACAAAACCAACAAAAAAATATTAAAATATAAATGCCGCCATTTTGAATCCAATATGGTTGACGGTACAAAATTGATGTTTATTGTATTACTACCCCTACTTTCTCAGGTTTAGCTTCATTTTCTCTACATTTCAGTTAAAACGTGATACTTGGCCATTTTGCTACCGTTACGAAGATTTCATAGGCATATTCACCATGTGTGAAATAAAACGGCCAAGCATCACGTTTAACTGAAATGTAGGGTAAGTGAAGCTAAACCTGGTAAAGTAGGGGCGAATAGATCAACAATTTTGGTTCTACATGAGATCTGACCACTTTTTGTTGATTAAGGTGTAGTGTAGAGCTTGTAGGTTTAGAGCGTGTAGTCTTAAGAGCTTGGCTTTATACGAAATCTGATAGCTTTTTCACAGGGTAAAATATGTAGACTCGTCTTGGCAACATTTTTACATGAAAATGATTTTGGTGGGATTCTATTTTCATCCTGGCTCAATTCCGATAATTTCAAACTGTGTACTTATTATCTCAATCCGTCTCGCTCGAGCATTCATAATACGACGCGCGTGCATAACACGAAGTTCGAGGAGCGAGAATCAGGGTCTAAGGTCCCGATTCTCGTGCCTCAAATTCCGTTTTGAATATCAGCCTGTCTCGCTCAAGTACGCATAATGCAATCGTAACAATCATAATACGATCGTGCGATCGGGACAGACTTATATTCGAAACGAAGTTCGAGGTGCGAGAATCAGGGCCTCTAAAATATACGACGACCTCCGTACCGCAGTGGTTGAGCGTGTTGGTGCTCGAGTGAAAGGTCGCGGGTTTGAATCCCACCGAGGGAACAAAAAGTTTTGAATGTTCCTGGGTACATGGATGTGTATTAAATTTGTGTATTGTATAATAAAAAGTAAAAATCTTGAATATGTGTATAGTATAAAAGTATTAAATATATTTCCGTTGCCTGGTACCTGTTCTTCGGATACTTAGCACGGGGCCAGATTGACGATGTGGAGCGTCCATAGATATTAATAAATTAATTATTAATCAATCATAATGCATTGTCTAGGCCGGACTTGAGAAGTAAATTTTTGTTGTTCTAACGTGGGAATCGAACCCACGACTTCAAGCCAAACTCCAAGCCGCTAGACCAAGGAGCGCCTCAAAGTTATGGACAATGTCAGCAGTTTAAATCAAGGTAAGAATTATTCTTACAAGTTTCTCAAGATGGTGGATCGCATAAAAGTTGTTAGGTATTTTGTCCTAGACTAAAATAATAACACCAACAAAACAAATCTGCCGAAACGACTCTTTAGTAAATGGTGCACACAAATCTGACACTAAGTGATAATTTAAAAAAAGGTTGTAAAAGAGATTTTATGTGCGGGGTATAACGGTCGCCGACATTTCAGCCTTATTACTATAGCAATAAGGATCAAGTGGACAACGGTGGGACCGCGACTACATTAGAGTTTAGAGCAAATGAGAATGAGACCTTTGAAAGTTTCTTAAGCCGGTTCTTCTTGGCGGGTTTGGTTTGAACCGGTTTTTTGTTGACTATTCGAAAGAAGTTTGTTAAGTTTAATTTGGAAATATTATTTTTATTTGCAGTTCTCGAGTGGAGATTGGGGACGGGCAGTAAGCATAGGACGTAATTGGGCGTACACACAAGGGGCCTTACTCTCTAAACTAATTCGATTTTGATTCGGATTTGATCGAGCCGTGTCCTTCCTAATAAATTGACGTTTGTTTATTTTGAGTCTATCTCAGTCGATTGATATGGTCGGGAGTACAAAAAGTTACGATATAACGATTTTCTTTATCCTGGTTAGTTTCAAAGCAATCCACCAAATGAAATACCAAAAGCCGTTGAGATCAAACTGATTCGACTCTCGATTGTGTCGGGAGTAAGCCTGCTGGACAGACAAACTGACGCAGGAAGTCGGTAGATGCAGCAGACCACGACCGACCGGTCTCAGAAAAAATGTTGGGGTACGCTCATGTTCAGCAGTGTGCGTCCTAATAAGAATAATAAAAACTGCCCGCAGGGCAGCTTGTGGCGAGCTGTTGGGGAGTAGCGACCCCACGTACCTGAGTGCTCCTAGGGGAGGACACTGTTCTCCGTCTTCGGCTTGCCTTCACTGGTCGGCCGGAGTGATTACTGAGGAAGAACATCCCCCTACCTCTGACTTGCCTTAACCAGCCGGTCAGAGTGGAGTCGCGAGTGCTCGGAGGGAGGATGTGAAGCGTAAGTGGCGAGTGGGCGTCGTGATGGGACCCTCTGAGGGTGCAAATGACCGGCGTATAAAGTCCAGCGACACCTCTCCTGCCTCAAGCCGCTCTGTAAATGTTGCCGCCTTGGTGCACCGTGCGTGCGACCATTTTAAGGGGCCCATTACGATGAGTTGGCGAATCACCGTCTGCCAACTTTATGATACATGATAACACGTCGCATCTGGCAGACGCCATAGTCCTTCCATAGTCATAGATACCCAGTGCACTAGCACCTTACCCCTATAGCCCATAATCTTTTCTTATAAACATTCCTTGCAATAGTCCTACACTAAGCGGTGGGTCTCCGTGGCCGCACTCCCATGGTGGGTACAGGGAGTGTCGCCGGCTAGTGTCACATTACATTAAATTAAAATTGTGTAACGGGGCCTCTGCGTGTTGGCTTCGGCCCCACGCATGCCTTCCAAAGGTCCGGAATTTAATTGCCCGTGAGCAAGGAAGCTATACACAAACATAATAATAATAATAATATCAATGGACGCTTCACACCACGTCAATATGGCCCCGTTCTAAGTATCCGAATATCTTGTGTTACAGGTACCAGACAGCGGAAATATATTTTATGTTTTACACATATTTAAGATTTTTATTATATTATACACAAAAATACACATCCATGACCCAGGAACATTGAAAACTTTTTGTTCCCTCGGCGGGATTCGAACCCGCGCCCTTTCGATCGCGCACCAACGCGCTCAATCTCGTCGGTCGTCAAATCGTCCCAGCTGAAAGGACGACGACGACGATTTTTGATTTTAGAGATACAAGAGACAAATCAAGAGTTCGGTCAACTAACTGCTAAAGTGGATTGAATGTTTCACAATGAGAAACATTGTCCATTGTCCGGTCCGCAACAAAAACGGCTGTGAACACACGCGCTTTGTTGCTTGATTGCTTGATGTTAAACCATGGACACAACGGTCTTTGTCCAGATAAACGGCGCTATTGGCGTCTTTGTCTACTTATTATTTCTAGACACAGTTTTATTTTTCCGTACAATAGTAATTGGTATAAATTATTATTTTCGATAATATGAAATTTTGTGGTTTTCTGATTCGAGTTTAGGTGATTTCTTTTGAACAGTAATCTTGTATATATAAAAATGGATCGCCAAATGTGTTGGTAAGCGCATAACTCAACAATGCCTGGATCAATTTGGCGAATTCTTTTTTTGTTGTGTTTGTTATGTTCAAGAGAAGGTTTTTATGAAATAAAATATGGCGGGTTCCGCGTTGAAAGTTCCGCGTGGCGGGTTCTGGCTTCCGCGTTGCGGATTTGCGAGTTCCGTTTGCAGATTATTGTTTCCTTTTTTATGGAATTTCATTTGTATGCTCAATGAAGTGGGCACGAGTCAGCTAGTTAATAATATAATATTTTTGTTTTGGCTGTGTTTTTTGTCCCTTATGTGTTACTAACTTTAGAGCAAGACGACCTTTCTATAACAATTCGTTGATAAGCATAGATTGGTAATTGTTAAGATTTAAAGAACAAAAGAAATCAGTAGAAATAATATTAACAAAGTGTAGGCACTGACAACAAAACGTTTGCGTGTAATATACATATGTGACATAAACGTGATAAAGCATTTAAAGCAACAAAGGAGATAGGGGGATCACAAACACTTCCCGATATCTCGTAACAACTTTCATGGAATTTCCTCAAACATTTTTCGCCATAATAAGGATATTATAATATTCTTTTGACAGTAACAGGGCATGTAAATGGCACGAAATTGGATCTCTGATGACACAACACTGCTCCTGAATGAATTGATTACTAGTCGGAGGTTCCGAAAGTCTTTTCTATCATAGACCACTTTCATTTTGCAGGATCCGGTATATTATAATAAAATCGATAGATGTCAAGTCAACTTTTTCTAAAAGTTCTTCAGTATCAAAACTAATTAAATTTTCACAAACTTTCAAAGAGGGCTTTGTGGACCCCCATTTTTTGTCACACGTAACTAACCACTTTAGAAATCACTGGTCTACATGAATAATTGTGTCGATTAAAAACAATTTAGTAAAATTTATAACTTGTTGAAAAAGGTCATAAGTTACTTTTTTTATTGTTACGAAGGATTTTCGCAACTATAATGTTTAATTAATTTAAATGTAACTAGGTAATACGATCAAAAAGAATAATGTTACTATTTTGTTCGCTTTTTATAAAAAAATTGTTGTAAGTTTAAACGAAAACGGTTTCTTCTAGTGTCTTGGTTCGTTATTCTTTTCTCGAGGTTTCGGCTACTTCCCAGCAACCACGGGAGAACAATTATAGCAGGCTGATAGTAATAGGCGAAACGTTGGGAAAACAAAATGAACCGTAACACTATGCGTAAGTGTTTAAATTTACAATTGATAAAATTCAAATATTCATAAGAAATTAACATAATAGTTACTTACTTATTATTACATATTTTTAGTGTCCCGAGAAAAAACATCATTTTTTTTCTTATTTAAAGGCTATTTATTCGTCGTAAGATTATGTCAGCCAAAAAACACTTACAACTTGCAAAAACATTTTATTTGATCATATTAATATAATATGATCAAATAAATATTTTAACAGTATTTTCTGTTATTCATAGAGAGTGTATGTAATATTTACGAGCTATAAATAAGTTAAACTTTTCCAAACTATAATACTTTCACGGGATACTTTTTAGCTGCCATAAAATATCGTTTTATAAACTTTACATTTTTCTATTTAATAGAAACCTTTATTTGAAAACGAAATGTTTTCTTTATTTGGTTGGTATTCATTTTATTTTTCGCATTTTTTCCTTGTATGTATTAAATATGTAAAAGATGGTGTAAAAGACCGCTTAACTGGGAAATATGATTATGTCGTTCTAGAAAATGTGTATTTTCAGTATATTACCTATGTCTGGTACACGTACACGGTGCAGCAACATTTTCGGTAACTTAGCACGGAACCAGATTCACGAGGCGTAAAAGCGTCGATGGATTAAAAAAAGCTCTTCTAAATAAGATTAAACAAGTCAAAACTACTATAGAAGACGGTCAAAGATTCTTTCATTTCTACTAAGTGTCTTTCAGTTTAAGATTCGCTTTTGTATCTAAATAATACTTTATTTTATTTGAAATGCAATCTTAAGGTATATAAAACATCTGTAACTAAATAGGTACTCAGACAAAAGAAGTACAATTACTCAATAGAGTATTTATTATCCATTGAAAGTAATATACCTCGGTGTTTCTAATGTCCGCTTCACACGTAACGAGACAGAGACGTACCTGCACAGTGGGGTTAGACTTAGCCGCAACAATTGACAACTACACGAACACTACAACGTATTCGAAAGATATGAAAGTTTTGATTTCTCCTCACAGCTATGCTAGACCCACATGAATTTTCAATGTAAATTATTAAATACACTTTTTTTTGTACATTTATCTAGACATGATACCCGATCGAATGAGCCATTACACATAATTTTAGCATTAGTATGTCCATTAAACACGATTTTGAATTTCTGACTCAGACTATTTGTCATTTGTATTAATTTGATAAAAATAAATTATTTTGCATTTTAATATCACTCATAATTACATTATATAGGTAGATATGCATTATGTACTACAAAATTGGTTTTTATCTCTGTCTGCCAAAAGGCCGACCCCAGGGTTGCACAGTCGCGCGTCGGGGCTTGAGCCTGAGGTCGCAGGTTCGAATCCCACCAAAGAAAACATAGAAAAACAAAAGTATTCTATGTTCCTGGATCATGGATGTGTATGAGTTGTGAGTCGCACAATTTTAGTTGTAGAAATTCTGCTGCATAGAAAAGTCCAATCCATTTTGGGTTGCCTGCTGATTCATTGATCATTTTAATGTCTATGGCCATGAGGCCATTCTTTTATAATGTGGGTACGAAAATTTATTAGGATGACCTAATAAATTTTCGTACCCACATTATAAAAGAATTGAAAACCTGCATTTTAAAGAATTCCCTAAAAATGTAATTCCACAGTGACGATTTTAGGTGAGGGGTTTAGGAAGTTTATTAGCCTTTGTAGTATTTTCCCGTTAGCCCAAATTAAATTTTAAAAATGTATTTTTGCTTATAAGGATTATGAATACATATTTGGTTTCATTTAGATGCAAATTAAGTCGGATATTTTGTAAAGATTGCAAAAGAAAATTCGGCAAATTTGTGTTTATATTAGTGTAATGGAATAACAAAAATGTTAGGAGGTATTCGTAAATACATAATATTAATAAGTAGTTTTTCGTAGAAATAATTACCTAAAATTGAAATACTGAATTAAAGATTACAATAATTTAATGAATTTAAAAGTTAGGTAGGATTTATCTTTAACATTTATTTTCTATTTTTCTTGACTGCCTTACGGCTGAATACTAAAACGATAGTTAAATTAATTGACGCTTAAAAGACGCTATCCTTGACATTTCCCTAAAGAGTGACAGTGACAGCCTGCGAATAGGAGGACTCTTAACTTTAATTGGCGTTTCAGTATTTGGCCCTTAGGGATCCATACCCAAAGGGTAAAAACGGGACCTTATTACTTTGCTGTCTGTCCATCTCTGTCACAATATTTCGTGCGCGAGTTCGACTCGCGCTTGGCCGGTTATTTTAGTATTTTGCTTATCTTTCCGTGCACCCTTATAAAATGTCATATAATTTAAACTTTCTTATTATAAAAAAACTCGAGTATATGGGTTAACGATGAAAGTTAGGCTATTTGGCTTGGAGAATGTGTATTATAAATTTAAATTTATTGGATGTGAGATGTAAGTTCAGGAAATAACTTTGGTAATATGAAAATGTACTGAAACTTTATATCGAACCTAGATCCAACATACCGACCTCTACAGAACGAAACGTAGATTGGACGACTTTACTAATATGCGAATATTACTTGGAATTTAGATGACTTTTTATATTATAACTAGCTGACCCGTGACTACGTTGAGTGTATAAAAAGATTTACTTGTGATGAAATTCAATTGCTACTCTTTTTTAACCCTTTTGGGATTAAATTCACAAAATGGAATGTCGGCAATAATCATTATTAGGAACTTACAAACTAAATACAACGTGCCATACCCATAAAATTGAAATCAGAGAATTTCGATAGTAGTATAATTTAAATTAAATTATAAAGTTAAATTAAAGTTAAATTAAATTATAAAGTTCTATTCATCGATACAAAATAAAATATTAATTTTATTTTGTATCGATGAATAGAACTTTATAAACTTAAACAAATTAATACGAATTATGACAACATTTCAGCAACAGAGCAAGCTATATTTTAATAGTTATTTTATACACAATAATAAGAGGACCTCCGTAGCGCAGTGTTTGAGTGCGTTGGTGCTCGAACGAGAGGTCGCGGGTTCGAATCCCGCCGAAGGAACAAAAAGTTTTCAATGTTCCTGGGTCATGGATGTATATTAAATTTGTGTATAATATAATAAAAATCTTAAATATGCGTATAGTATAAAAGTATTAAATATATTTCCGTTGTCTGGTACCTGTAATACAAGTTCTTCGGATACTTAGCACAGGGCCAGATTACGTGGTGTGAAGCGTCCATAGATATTATAACGAGTATTCTGTACATAAATAGTTAATTATAAAGCTTTGTAACCCGGTATGCTTCGCACATAATTAAGTTGAACCGCGCTTTTCGATTTTAGTTTAGCCAATTTGGGATGAGATGCGAAGGGTCTGCCAAGATTGGCTTTGTCGTATCTATTATTAATTCACAATTAATCAGCAAATACCACTCGTGTCTCTATCGCGATAAGGGGCCATCCATTAATTACGTCACAAGTTAAAGAGTTTTCGAAGTGTTTATTTACATTGTGGGACAAGGGGGTGGGTAAAAATGCAGAAATGTTTTATTTTATCAATGAACTGTGCTGTGCCCGCGACTTCGTTCGCGTGGTTTTTGAGCGACTTAATCCGTTTATACAGCGCTAGCAACGAAAGTCCCCAAATGTGAATAATTTTCCCCGTTTTTGCAACATTTCTCACTGACGCTTCACTCCTATTGGCCTCAGCATGATGTTAATATATCAAGCCTTCCTCTATAAATGGACTATCCAACAAATAAAAGATTTTTTCAAATCGGACTAGTAGTTCCTGAGATTAGCGCGTTTAAGTAAACAAACTCTTCCACTTTATAATATTAGTATTTTATATTAGTATATAATATGACAAAGCACGCGTGTCATTGGGTATTATTAAACAATAATAAAAGTACAAATACAAATCTAACGAATACAAATTTAGAAGAATCTACATTCTACAATCACTACCAGTAGTGGATCCCGATAGAGTCAAACACGCCTGAGTTAGCGCATTCGTGAAAAGACATACAATACCTAAATATTACATGCTATTGCACGAATGAGTCGGCTCGGCTAAATAAAATATATGTTTTAGTACAATAGTACTAAATTTATAATATGTTTAAGTAATAACTTAAACATATTATAAATTTAACATTTTCTACAATTTTAGTACAATATCAAGATTCTTTGCAATTATTACAAATAGGCACCAATATTAATCACATAACTACACGTGTAACATACATTAGTAACGGCCCGTTTCAATAAAAGTTAAAAACGTATAACATTTTGATATCACTATAGAACTTATCTCATAAGATAAAAAAATAAAAGATAAGAACCATACAACAGCTATTAGATATAGATAGATTTAAACAGGGGCCTTACTCTCCAAACTGATTTGATTTTTATTCAGATACGATCATGCCGCGTACTTCCTAATAAATTGACATTTGTTTATTTTTATTCTCAGTCGATTGATAAGGTCGGGAGTAAAAAAAGTTACGATCTAACAATTCTCTAGTTTCAAAGTAATTCACCAAATAAAATACGAAAAACCACTGATATCGAACGGATTCGGTTCTCGATTGTGTCGTGAGTAGGCCCACTGGTCGTAAATCACAGCCGAATTACAACGAGATGTGACATTCTAATAACGAATGCCATCCTTTTGATTAAAAATTCAAGTTAGCACGATACAATGATCACCCGTGAGAATTCGGCGCGTGACGTCAGAGCGGGGGGCGGCGCGCGCATCCTGCCGCCCGGCCTCAGCGGGATCTGTTGATCGCGGCCCGCGCGCGCTCCGCCCGCCTAGCGCGTACTACAGTAAACAAACGCGTCCGTGAGTGTAGGTGCCGTGCACTGTGAACTAGGATGCACTAACTTGTCAGGTATGTGTTACTTACGATAGTGTTGTGTGTTATGAAGGATTTAGAAAAATAGAGGGCGTCAATTAATAGTTGTGCAAAGTGTTGACAACATTAAAGTGATTATTGAAATTAAAATAGTAAATAAATCTATCTCTGACAATTATACTCATCTAATGAACGTTTTTGTAAATGAAAAGTTAAATGCTTTATGCTTTTTTAAATTTTTTTTATATTTTGCGACACTTCATAATATAATGTAGACTTTTTGTTTTCCATGACAACTTTAAAGAAGTGATTATTGGAATTTAAATAGTTAATAAATCTATCTACGAAAAAACTCACCTAAATTACGTATTTGTAAATGAAAAATTAAGTGCAACTTTTTCAATTTTTTAAAATATTTTGCTACCCTTCAAAATAATGTGGAGTTTTTGTTTTCCATGACATTACTCGCTTAATTAGCCAGATAGCTCAAAGAGTTTACGCCTAATATAATGTAAAGACTTTAAACGCTCTATTTTTTGTAGTACATAATAAATTATTAAAATTATCCAATAAATTAATGAACAATCTGATATTAACTACTTTTAATTTATACAAAAAAAAAAAATTACATAAAGTTAATAGGTAGAGCATGAAGTAGGAGATCCTGTGTTCAGGCAATAATTATAAATAATACTATCATTATACAGTAATAAAAACTACTTCTTTAAAATGAATAAATCTAATATTCATTAGCTGCTAATATTAATTTTGATATACAATAAAAAATGTAAGGGGGCGAGTTATAAAATTGATATTAATCATTATTTTTATATGGGATCGCTATTGTAAAACTTCCTATTAGAGTAAACTGTCTGTAGTAGTTCTAGCTATACACCTTATTACTTATCATCCAATTAGCTGCAGGCTTCATCCAACCTGCAGTTCGTCCATAATGCGTAAATACGTTATTCTTTTGAGGACTTTTTATTCGTTAGGACATGTGCATTCAATATTAATGTAGAGTAAGTAGTATAGTAGTTTAGTTGTAGTTTAGCACAAACAGGGATTGGTTAGTTTGAGCTACCTTAGCTCTAGCTTATCTCTTCTGCATTCATTGTTTCATATGAGTCCAATTAATTTAAAATATTAAACCGACATACCCGTACTTATTTATGTACACTGCAACATACGTATACATACATATTATGTATAGTGACACAATTCTTTACTACTTTAACTTACATTATATACATTTAAAAATTATACGAAAAACATAAAATCTGTTATAGACATTTTCGGAATGACTGGTCTCTCAAATAATTGAAATATCATGTTTTATGTCATTTATATTATAAATTCTAAATCAAAGCTTAGATTATACAAATTTATTGTAACCGATATTTATTGCAAATGTAGCTAAAATTGCTTAAATGAGTTAAATCAATATTTGCAATTAGTTGTCTAATCCCTTAGATTTACACTTAATTGATTTCCTTCGGACGAAATTAATCGCGAGGTATCTCACTAATATTATAAAGGCGAAAATTTGTTAATGTGTGTATGTTTGTCACTTGTTCACTAGCAAACAGCCGGATCTATATTTCACAAAATTTGGTATGCAGGAAGAGTCCTAGGGTATAATATAAAATTTTTAGCCTTTCTAACGTATGTAAAAACAAAAGTCACTATAACATTAAGATTTGATTATACTACCTTTTCTTATTCTAGAAAGATATTTTTTTATTTTATTTTTTTCAAAAAAATAAATATATAAAAAAAAAATTAAATATAAAAAAAAAAATCCCAAAAAAATTAATATTTCAAAAAAATTTTTTTTTATTCTTGCGACAAAAAAAAATTGAAATGGTAAAAAGTTTTTTTTTATTAAAATATAAAAAAATACATTTTTAAAATGAGGAAAGGTAGTAAAATCAATGTTGTAGTGAATGTTCTTTTTACACACCGTATATATATTTTATAGCATTCCCCTAGGATAGGGATTGTATATTTACGCGGGTGAAACCGCGGGCAAGCGCCAGTCAACAACTATACTACTATAATAATATTATTATAAGCTGTCTGTGTAGATTTTTTGTAACAATTATCTATGATTTAAAATTTTATAATCTCATTCATTGTGGCAAAAAAACTGTGGGTACTTTATTTTTACTACTTTTTTACGTTTACGTTATAAAACTTTATATTACGTTGCACGTTCTCTATCCATTTTCCTAGTAAAAATATTTTTAAAGCTATTTAAATTAAGCTGCACACCAAAACATCTGGTATAATAATATCCGATTAATATGCCTATGCCGATTCGGGCACAAAACGTTACGCTTTTAGGATTAATTCATATATCCTTGCACCTTTTAACTCAGCGGTGAGTTAAAAGTTGCAAGGATATATGAGTTTTAATCCAAGGTGTGTATATGTGTATATGCTAAGTCACATTAGTAATCATAAAAATATTACCCAAATCCTACTGATCCTATGACTGGTGACTGGTTTCATTGAAACCAGCAGACCACACATGACACAATCGAGAATCGAACCAGTTCGATTTCAACGGATTTTGATATTTTATTTGGTGTATTACTTTAAAACTAACCAGGATAAAGAAAATCGTTAGATAATAATAATAATAAAATCTTTATTTTGCTAATTTTGATACTACACCACCGCATTAGTACATAATGTTTTTGAACTCTTTGTACTCCCGACCATATCGATCGATTGAGAATCAAAATAAACAAACGTCAATTTATTCGGGAGTACGCGGTACGATCGAATCTTCACTTATGTACGTTAGTCAGTGCCACACATTATACAGTAGTATTGAGTAGGCTAAGGCTGCGTATCCACCAGAGCTGTGCTTTGCTGTGTTGCGAGGAATGTGTCTGTTCAGAACCAATAGAGTCGCTTGTCAAGAGCCGCGCTGACCGATGCGTGATAAATGAAGCGATTCTATTGGTACCTAAAACACATTCCTCGCTACACAGCACAGCACAGCTCTGGTGGATACGCAGCCTAATGCGTCCCAACGTAGCAAAGCGAAAATCGCGCAAACGGCGTGCGCTAAACTGCAGTGTAAAATGACATAGTCCGCTTTCTCTTACACATTCCACTGCACTTTAGTAATATTATACTATGACTAGATTTTTCCTAGCCTTTGTTAATTCAGAATTTAAATTTCTAGCATTCCAAATTTCATATAATCGGTTGAGTACCTACATATTGCGTAAAAGTCTTTCGCGTTTATAATATTAGTAAGAAGTAGGATAGGAACTAAATGTATATTAACTTAATTGCCTCTATTTGTGCAGCATTTGTTAAAATTTAAATATATAAATATTTGGTACAATAAATTACTGAAAATGATTGCACATGATTTATTTACTTATTTAAAGACGTTTGCCAGAAAAAATCTAATTTAAATTTACTAGTTCAGGTAACATATTACACCAATTATTATGATATACTAATTATTATTGGTATATACTAGTAATGAGCCGCCTAAGTGATATACCTCACAGCTGATTTAAATACTAAATAATAAAGAAATTTTACAAGTCACACAGGCCTTTCAAATGTATCTAACATATAAGCCACGGCACATAGAGGTCCGAAGATTAATTTGGGGCTCCTGTCAATGGATTTGGCGTTTGATATTGCGTTCCGAACAATCCATTTTTCTCCCGCGTAATGATCCGGTTTAAAATCCACTCATCTCGGTGTCGATTGATCAATACAAAGAACGCCCCAACGAGTGCTCACGCTGCGGCCTTCTTCGCGCACACTTTACACTTTCTTTGTACTTGGCGCCATTTTAAGGGTATATTCGGATCAACGCCTCCGTGGTTCAGTGGTATAGAGCATAACTCTCGACCCGAAGGTCTTGGGTTCGATTCCCGCTTTGGAACAACAAAAAATGTCGTTTCCAAGTTTGGTTATGACAGTGCAGAGGCTTATCATCTGTTTGTCTGACAATAAAAATGATATAGCATCGAATGGACATGTAAAAACTTCGGTCCAGTGCCTAATCTCTCGCTAGTCGTGTTGGTTAGCCTTCCTACTGGATTATGAGAGTAAAAGGTAGAGAGAGTGTCTTTGTGCATTGTGCTCCCACTTGGGCAGTGTAAAATTACCCCTGTTAGTATCGGCCACCGACACAGAAATCGGTGGGGGAGCCATTATATTTGGGTCAGTTCTATACAGATATTATAGTTATGATAGTGTTATAATTGAGTTATACTGGGGTTTCGATTATTTATTATTATTAGGTTTACATATTTTTATTTTTAGTCTTTATTATTAACAAAGGTTGATGCGATCACATGGTTTTCTTAATTGTCTAAATACAATGAATGTAAATCGTCGGAAATATATTTTACAGTTAAGATAACATTACACTTAAGTAATTTTTTATGTAGAGTAGTATAATACACAAATTACTTGCACTTTTTCCACTTTATTGTTTATATATATCTTCTATATCTATATTACTTACTAGCTGTGCCCGCGACTTCGTACGCGTGGAAAAGTGATTTAGGGCAGTGTTATTATTAAATCTGTTTTAAAAATATTTTTAGTTATAAAAACTGTCGTCGAGGTATTTAAAAAACTACTTTATGTTGACAATTCCTACTACCAGCTTGACAAACGACCGTGTACAATTACTATAATGCGAACGGGACTACTTGATAGTACGCTCACATACACGACGAACATCTAGTACTAAGATTTGTATGGATTTTGCGCCGCAGCGACTGCAGACGATGATCGTTTCCACGCCGACGCTGCTGGTGTGGCGACAATGATATTAAGACAGCGCGCCGCAAAATTTTGCGGTCTTTTCGGTGCGTAAGCCCGACTCGCACTTGCCCGGTTTTTTATTTATTAATAACCAAACATGTAGGTACTGATTATAAATCACTTCACTGTTAAAGTACTAACTGATTTTATACAGAAAAGTAGCAAAATATAGAAAGTCCCAAAAGAAAGAAAACAAACCTAAGTTGTACCTACCTAACATAAAAAAAACCATTCGGTCCATGATAAAAACTAAGAAATAAAAATATCAAGACAAATATAAATCTAACTTATATTGACATAACTTTTTTAGTTTAACACGTTCGGTGCGGTATCGGGTTGAAAATGCCCGATGCGTAACTGTCCTACTGTGCGGGCCTTTGAATCTATTGCTATCTCACGGGACGGGTTAAATAAATATAGGATTTTTTGCAATACGAAAGTGATAAATATATACATTGGTGTTGTATTTTTAAATAGTAGACATAGAACCAATAAAAACGCATCAG
Source organism: Celastrina argiolus (assembly GCA_905187575.2). Taxonomy (NCBI): domain Eukaryota; kingdom Metazoa; phylum Arthropoda; class Insecta; order Lepidoptera; family Lycaenidae; genus Celastrina; species Celastrina argiolus. The sequence continues at coordinate 11,790,632 of LR994587.1, forward strand.
GTCGTTAAAACCTGATACGGCCTGAAAGGAAATGATATCCCTTAGGTGCGTACATCAGATGTTAAAGACCCGATACCCGATGACCCGATAACCGCACTTGAATTGCAGGACATTACACTAGTGATGTCCTATTACTAATTACGTCATAGCGGTTTGTCCTCTTTCTATACTACTCTAAAAATTGGACTTAAATGGTATAGAAAAGTAATGATGGAGATGTTATTCGGGACCACTTCGGTTAATGCATGGATAGTTAGATATGAATAATGAGATAAAAATGACTAAGCTTGATTTCATAGACAATATCATAGACAAATTTACAAACATCCCTTTTACAGATAGAATAGATGCTGACACTCAATCAACCTTTGATGACGATGGAAACAAAAAATAATAATGGGCATAGCTTAGAAAAAGCAGATAAGAAAAATTGCGTAGGGTGTGACATTATGCTAAGACAAACTTTAAGTAGCTAAACGGGCGGCCAAAAAAAGTTAAAAAAACTCATGACCTATTGTTATTAAGTGTTCTGAAACTTACTGCCGAGCATGTTACAATGAAGCTCATTCTTCTTTTGAAACTAATATAAAACAAAAAAAAAACTAGATACTTAGTTCAAAATAAAATGTAACTAAAATATATATTTTTTTATATCGATATTTTTACTCTCAACACTAGTAATTTATCGACATAGTTACCCTTCTGTGCTGATATCAGGTGTCTAAGACCCTACAAATTGTTTTAATTTTTTATATATGTTGTAAAAGCTAAATTCTAGGACTATTCTAGTTTAGTATAGAGTAACTCAATATAAATATGTTTCAAGCATGAATTCAATGTTTTATCCAAAAATATCATATGCTTTTTACATTTAAAAAGGAAATGCGGAACAGGTCGTTTGAACCCGATAACGCACTTTGACAGAGTTTAGCAACAGGCCTAAACAGCCTGATGCAGCACTTTTTGAAAAGTAAGGGCAGCAGGGTAACGCACTGAACGTGTTAACTGTAAACACAATACTTATGTTAATCAAAATTGTATATATTATGCAGTTATCGAATACATAATTTGGACAAAGAAAACTATAAAAATGTACAGTAATAGTAGGCTGTAGTATGAATTTAAACGGACGGAATGAGAACTATAATATAGTATGCAAAATAATATTATACATTGCTAATAATGCACGCTGAGTATAACTCTCGCATAACGTACTGTATAAATGTAGGTACCTACTCAACTTTGCTATAATTGTATTAAAAGTACGGCATTTGGCGTATAGATAGATTTGTATAAGAGAATACTCTATCAATATTATGATATTTGAAAAAAAAACCCATAATAATCACACTGTTAACACATATCCAGGGCAGGCCGCAAAAGGCTAGAATTTCAAAAGGTATCTCGATTGGAATCGAGTTGTATCAACAGTTTTCCCCTGTAACACAGTTTAGTAACTATCGAGATGTTTTTAACGTCTATCTTATTAAATAGAAAAAACAAAAAAAAGAGCAATAGGTATATTTATGAAAATCTTAAAACTGTTTTTACGATTCCGTACCTCAAAAGGAAAAAACGAAACACATATTATAAGATCATTTCCATGTCCGTCTCTCTGTCAAGACCCTTTTACTCAGAAACGCGTGTTGTGATGAAAATTATATAAAATACTCAGGAACTACTGTTCCTTGAAGCAGTGAAAAAATCAGACTTCTTAGCCAATGCAATCAAAAGCAGTCGCTTATGTCGCTAAATTTCGTCATTTTCGACACTCGTAAGGGAATCAAAACCTAAAGGGTACTTCCCGTGAACTCAAAATCATAAAATTTGAAACCAAGCAACGTCTAAAACCATACGTTTTTAACATTATATAGATAAGTAGTAAAAATATTTTGATTTTTTTAAACTTCGTACCGTTTGTCATGAATGTGTTTAATTGAAACTTATAACAAATACTTAGGTCTCTAATATATTCAACCTGTAACCAAATCAAAATTCTATGTCAATCAGGTTTGTATGGAACTCTCGGTGTGCAAGTCCAACTCGCACTTGGCCGGTTTTTATTTATTTACATAATACTAACCTACGCTAACAAATATGTATACAGTACCTACTTATCACAAAGGACTGTACAGTAAAAGTACTAACTATTTTTATACAAATAACTTTCGTAATAAACTCAAGAAAAAAAATCTTAGATTGTTCCTACCTAGCAAGCCTAAAACTAACAAATAAAAGTCACCCCCGCGGCCCCGGTGCGTTTGCTGCTAATACAATTTGAAGCGGCGCGCGCGCGGCGGCGCACGGCTCCCGGGCCCGGCGCGCGCTTTCTACAAACGTCCAGCAAAAACGACATGATCTTTTAATATTGTCATAACTTTTTTATTTATGAACCGATTTACATAAAACAAACACTAAATGTTAAGTGAAGCTTGCCGCAATATATTAGTGAAAAGTACATCTTAATCGGATAAGCCGTTTCTGAGATTAGCGTGCACAAACCCACAGACAAACAGACAAACAGACAAACAGACAAAAATTTCAAAAATCATAGTTATGGGTACTATTGCGTAAATAAAGGTCCCCTATCATATTTTTTTTCAAATATCTTCAATGTACAGACACGACTCCTCTACAGATTTATTATATGTATAGAAGATAATAAAACTCTAGAGAGGTCAATTCTGTACATTGAATATTTAAAAAAATTATTAAAAAAATCTTATTGGAGGATGATTGGTGATCGACACTGATGCCAAAAATGCAATCAATATTTTTTTTGTCTGTCTGTCTGTCTGTATGTCTGTATGTGCACGCATGGAACAAAAACTACTGAAGGGATTTTAACCAAACTTAGTACGATTGTAGTCCATACTCCTGAGCAGGTTATAGGCTATAAAACATAACGCTGAGATACATAGCCGAGTAGTGACGAAAAATTTGAAGTAAGTCGGACGAATTTCGACGCGTGTGGACTGCGGGGTGTGCGGGACGCGCGGGGCGATCGCTACACAGCGACGCGAAGCAATAGAAAACAGTACTTTTAACCGACTTTAAAAAAAGGAGGAGGTTTCTCAATTCAACCGTATATAATATGTTTTTTTATGTTTGTTCGCGGATATCTTCGTCGTTTATGAACCGATTTTAAATATTGTTTTTGTGTTGTGTGGAGTATAATTCAAATTTGGTCCCATTGTCACCAAAATGGTTACCGAAAACAATGAAAACCGACGTCGGGCGTCGGCGTCGCGGCGTTGGGCGTCGGCGTCGAGCGTCGGCGTCGCGACGTTGGGCGTCGGCGTCGCGGCGTCGGCGTCGCGGCGTCGGGCGTCGGCGTCACGGTGTCGGGCGTCGGCGTCGCGGCTTCGGGCGTCGGCGTCGCGGCATCGGCGTCGAGGCGTCGGGCGTCGGCGTCGCGGCGTCGGGCGTCGGCGTCGCGGCGTCGGGCGTCGGCGTCGCGGCGTCAGGCGTTGGCGTCGAGCGTCGGCGTCGAGCGTCGGCGTCGCGACGTATGGCGTCGGTATCGCGGCGTCGGGCGTCGGCGTCACGGTGTTGGCGTCGCGACGTCAGGCGTCGGCGTCGGGCGTCGGCGTCGCGGCGTCGGGCGTCGGCGTCGCGGCGTCGGGCGTCGGCATCGCGGCGTCTGGCCTCGGCGTCGCGGTAACAATTCACATTTGGGGACTTTCGTTGCATGCGCTGCATAATTGTTTAAATCAATCAAACACTACGCGAACGTAGTCGCGGGCACAGCTAGTTTAACATAAAGTTTATAAAAATATACGACCGGTTACGACTAAGTCGTCATCATTTGATGTAGATTGTGTATTATTTATTAATGCGTGACAACCATTTCCACCAAGAACATAATATAGAAGTTTATAACATACGTAATATACGTCATTAATAAATATAATCGTATTGCCGTAAAATTGCATTTGATTTTGATAGCACTATTACTGTAGCAAGGCTCTACGACATGCTATCGCTTATAATATCTATATAATAATAGAGATCAAAACAAATCAAATTAAACTTCAATTAAAATAAATATGCTAAGTGGAACGGCGCTTCTTGATGATTCAAAATAATAACTGATAAATATAAATAAAGTAATTAATAACGGGTGAACGGTTTTGCAAATGGAATAAAAACATCGAATATGCAAAAATGCGTTCTGCCGTTCGCACACAAAAACGATAAATAAATATGCACGGAGCTCGCAAAAGCATGTTTCAGTTTCAATTTACAATTGGATACAAAAAGTAAATTGCAAAAAGAGTCTGTCACGCGTCATTAAATTCAGTTTATGTTCTTTTAGATATTTATTTTTACAATAAATTCACCTTTTTATAAATTGAAATGTATAATATTGTATATGTAGGTTCTTTTATGCTAATCGAAAATTTATAAGGAAACTTGAGTTGTAAGGAATACGTAATACTACTTAATAATTCCTATGTTATGTAATTTTTACTCTGAAAACTGCTAAGCGAATATAAGCCACGCTTGGCAACCAATCTCCATGAAATAAGAAAAACAAGACTAGCTTACCCATGCCCACTTCATTGAGCATACAAACCGTTTAAACCTCTCCTGGACTTCCACGAATATTTCAAGACCAAAAATAGCCAAACCGGTTCAGCAGTTCTCGAGTTTTAGCGAGACTAACGAACAGCAATTCATTTTTATATATAAGAATACATTATGTTCGGCAGTTGCTTGAGCAGGCAGGATGCTAGAGTTAATAAACAATTTTAATCTTGGCTACCGAAAATCGTAAATATTATCAGCATCTTGACCTTTACAAAACTTATCCGAAGATAAACCAAAGTTGTGCCAGGACCGGGAAGCGGTGTCCGCTGCAATCAGCACTATTGTACTCGACTCTCAACTTACTTGGAGAGTTGTCTTCGATTTCATAAAGTTGAAATAGTTATTTCAAGACTACTTTATAATATAGTAGAAATTGGACTTGACCTTTTATGCTCACATTTTTGGCGAGTCTTTGATTTTTATATAAAGGTTTTCACACATCCGCTATACATTATTATTATATAATTGAACATTAATGGATGAAGGTGATATGTATCAAAATACTTATTTGAAGAAAATAAAGTCACTTATTCAACACTTATTTAACAATCACTTAAACATTTTCGAATACGTCGTAATGTATTCAATTAAGGACATTCAAAGAACCGCCTCTAGAATCAATGTACACTAATACGCTACCTCTTATCCAATAATATATGAGTGACAGTAAAACTAAATTTTCTGGATAAAAAATCCGACATATCACCTTCATCCATTCACGTTTCGTCTTATAACATTGTATTTTATTGTCAAAACACCACAAATGAAATAATTAGGTTGTAATTATATAAATACCCAGTGCATGTAATCATTTTTAGGTGTGTAGCTATTAATTATTATATATAGTTACTAGCTGTCCCGGCAAACTTCGTATTGCCTTATTAATTAATTGCTTGACATACTGACTGCAGCGCCACCTATCGGTTCCAATTGTAAATCTAAACCATTCTCGAATCTCCACGAACACACACAAAAAATTTCATCAAAATTGGTCCAGTCGTTTAGGAGGAGTTCAGTCACATACACACGCACACAAGAAATATATATATTAAGACTAGCTGTCCCGGCAAACTTCGTATTGCCTTATTAATTAATTGCTTGACATACTGACTGCAGCGCCACCTATCGGTTCCAATTGTAAATCTAAACCATTCTCGAATCTCCACGAACACACACAAAAAATTTCATCAAAATTGGTCCAGTCGTTTAGGAGGAGTTCAGTCACATACACACGCACACAAGAAATATATATATTAAGATATAATAGTTGATACGGTAGCCCGTACCCAAAGGGTAAAACAGCATCCTAGTAGACTTAAGACTACTAGGATGCTGTTTTACCCTTCTATCTGTTACTAGGCTGTATGTTAAGACGTTCGAAAATTTCTGTTACAAAAATAACAAAAAATATTAAAAAGCAACATGAAATAAATATTCAATTGGCATATAACCCTCACAACAAACGTGATTTTTAGCGTTTTTTAATAATAATGGCACATAACACTTTGGTGCGATTCCCACTTAGATACTCTAATACTTCTATGTAGTGACAAAAAACCGTGTGATTTCTTTCGCTACTGTTTTGTGGGTTTTGTGAGCACAAGCGACACAATTAGGTTAAAGGCGTATTAAGTTCGCTTTTGTTTATTCGAGAGACGAAGAGATCTCGACAAAGACGAGGCGACAAATACGTTTTGTATTATGTCTACGAGTATTTTTTTTTTATTAGGAAAACTTACAGCATATGGAACATTACAATAAAATTACATATTAACAAACTTAATGCCAATAACAAGTTTCCACTAGTAGGAAAACAAATTAAATTAACTTAAGCACGTCATACTAAGCATCTCACCATAGAACTACATACTAACACTAACTATCTATATAAAACTAGGACTTAAATCTATAGTAAAAACTAACATAATGCAAGCTCAAACCACGAAAACTTTTGTCAACAAGAAAAGTTTTCTTTCAGTATGTAATGTATCGATTATAGAATTGATGACATAAATCGATGAAGGTGATATGTCGCAAAAAATTTTACCCACAAAATTGAGTTTAAGCCATTACTTAAACATTTTAGGTTATGTAGTAACGTATTAAGTACATTGATTCTAGAGACGGATCTATAGATTAATGTATTTAATACTTTACGACGTATTCTAAAGTGTTTCAGTGACAGTTTGAACAAAATTTTCTGGGATTTTTTTTGCGACATTTTTCACGACAAAAATGGTAATTTTATAGTTTTAATCTTGGATTTAGGTACAGGGGCCTTACTCTCCAAACTTGTTAGATTTTGATTCAGATTCGATCGGGCTGCGTACTCCCGAATAAATTAACGTTTGTTTATTTTGATTTTCAATCGATTGATATGGTCGGCAGCACAAAAAGTTACGATCTTACAATTTTCTTTATCCTGATCAGTTTCAAAGCAATCCACCAAATAAAATAACAAAAGCCGTTGAGATCGAACTGATTCGATTCTCGATTCTCGTTTGTGTCAGGAGTAAACACACCCGACACAAACGAGAATTGCAGGTTAACAAAAAATAGTCTGTTCCCGCGGGATTTCTTAATACTTGTATCAATACCCGCGTATTGATACAATAGCAAAGCTGAAAAAGTAATATAGGTACTAAAATACGAATACATAATGTGACTCACAGTTATATCAATACCATTCTACAACATTTTTAGAACGTCGCGACTCGCGTAATCATCAATTAGGGAGTCACATCAACAGATGGTGCTACTTCCTCACTTCAAACAGACGATTGGAAAGTTCAATCAGTTAATAAGCTGTAATTCATCAAAGTAGCTCTGGGAATTGTGACGTCACGTCCGGCAAGTGATGTCACATCGGCATAAAAGTTACGGCGCAAACGGGCGACCAGACGAAAGGCTACAAAAAAAGGGTAGTAGCTGTAAAAATAAATTAAAAATTAAAAAAAAACCCAACTTAGCATGTAACATTCCTATCACACCTAACAAACGACCTGATGACCTTGAAGATCTGAACCGATTTCCACCAAACTAAGAACACTATCGACTTATATACCTTTTAAACAAAAAAAAACGCATTAAAATCACACACAGATATATAGGTACACATTTACACAGGCACGTCGAAGTTATAACACCTAGTCATATATACAATACTAGAATTAACCATCTTCTCAAGCAGTAAGTGAACCAATGATGATGATGAATAAAAGCTAAAACACTCCCGAGCTTTCGAACAAAAATCTAGATCATAGTTCATCCATTCTGGAGCGATGTTACATACAGAAATACTCACATACACACACACACACACAACTGTTTTGGTCGGGAGTTATAATAATAACCTTTCTATCACTACTCAATATTGATGAGTGATAATACTTTAAGGTATGTAAGGGTCCGGTATATAGAGCTTACTGTGAAAGTACCAGCGCTGAAAGAGTTACTTTTTTTAAATAATATTGTATGGATAAATTTATTATGTTCCGGCACTTCTCATAAAAACATGAAAGTCAAAAGTAAGTCTTTCAGCGCTGATACTTTTACTGTATCTACATAAAAGGCACATATACACCCTAAAGTATTATCACTAATTTATTTTACACCTTGGACAGCTACAGCTCGCGCGCTATAAGCGATATTGTATAGCGCATAGACTGAAATGCCGTTTTCGCTACTTACGCGCTACGCGCCGCGTCGACGCAACGCGCCGTGTAGTGTGGTGTGTCCACACCCTAAATGAGGGTATTTTTCTTGAGTGTGAATTTTTATCACTACCCGTCGTGAAGTGTTTCGTCATTGTTTTCGGTATTTCGATTCCATACAGTACTGCTATTCTCGGCCCGTATAAATAAAACAATCTCAAACCCAACCTCAACCTGAAAACCTATTTGACAGATAAAACAACGTTTCGTTTCACTTATAAAAGTGAACATCATTATTAATGTTTCATAGTACTTTAATTTATTTTCTTTTTATACCGTTATATTCATATTATAGATTACATGAAACAATAAAATAAGTATCATGTATTAAATATACATGATACTTATTTTATTGTTTCATGTATCTATAATCTTTATTTTTACGTTTTAAGGAAGAAAAAAATTAAAATTCTAACATAAGTAAAATTCTTAATTTTTAAAAGTGAAACAAAATGTTATCTGTCAAATAGGTTGTCAAGGTGAGGTTGGGTTTGAGATTGTTTTATATAAAAAAAAAATGGGTGCGTGTACTTATGTACGCGCGTGAGAAGTTATACTTCTTTAGCATCATTAAAAAATAGTTTTATATATATATATATAATATATATCTATATATAATTTTTTCGACACTTAATGAGCGGTTAAGCAGACGACTTCATACTGTTAATTTTGTGTCACAGGTGCGCGCGCATCTTAAAATTTCACTCTCATCATTTTTTCATAACGCGCCTAAAGAAGTATAACTTCAAAAATGATTTCGTATATCGACAGCTGAATCCGCGGTGAGTGTCGAATTTCCCATAAACTTCGAAATTAGACACTCACCGTGCATTCAGCTGTTTAGATACGCAAAACATTCTTTAAGAATAGCACTGTAGATCCTAGTTCTGTATGTCTCGGCAATAATACAAACTGTGTCGGATCTTTGTGCCGAGCTTTAAATCCTAGTACAATTATAAATTAGAATCTACGAGTACATGCAATTGCCTCTTACGCTTGTTTCATATAATATCTATCTGGTCAATGCTCCTGGATTAGGTCGTGGGAATGGCTTGGGTGAGCCGTTCCGTCTGTCTAGTTATCTAGTTACCAGTGATACCTAAAAGTTTAGCCTCTTGGCATTGCATGTTTCCTTGGTATATTATCATTGATCAGAAAAACATTGTTTAATGTTTTATTATACAAATTAAATTCATAATATTTTAGGTTTTGTTGCGACATAAATAGTGGAATTCTTGAATTGTTATTAAACCAATTAACCACACTTAACTATTAACTAAAGTTCGATGTAATTAACATCTTTAGTAAAAAATATACAAAGGAAACATAACAAGCTTTTTTCGGAAAGTCTACAAAAATAGGCTTTGAATACCTAAGCAATTATGACGAAGACCGACCTCCGTAGCGCAGTGGATAAGCGCGTTGGTGCTCGAACGAGAGGTCGCGGGTTCGAATCCCACCGAGGGAACAAAAAGTTTTCAATGTTCCTGGGTCATGGATGTGTATTAAATTTGTGTATAATATAATAAAAAACTTAAATATGTGTATAATATAAAAGTATTAAATGTATACATTTCCGTTGTCTGGTACCTGTAACACAAGTTATTCGGATACTTAGCACAGGGCCAGATTGACGTGGTGTGAAGCGTCCATAGATATTATTATTATTATTATTATAATTAAGTTGTATAAGTATCAATAAAAATATTATATTTTTGTTACTTTACTCTTAAGTATAAGTGTTCGGCCGTTTGTTACGATGTTAATAACAGTTTTTTTTGTAGTACTAATAATCAAGTCTCAATGCTGCACTATAAAATTCGTGAATGTGCAACGCACTTGCACACTTGCGAATTTAATATGTTTGTAGTGCAGTAAGTATGCAAGTGCAAGTTTAAAGTACAGCAAGTGTGCACGTGCGTGTTTGTAGTAGGTATGCAAGTGCGAGTTTGAAGTGCAGCAAGTGTGCACGTGCGTGTTTGTAGTGCAGTAAGTATCCAAGTGCGAGTTTGAAGTACAGCAAGTGTGCACGTGCGTGTTTGTAGTGCAGTAAGTATCCAAGTGCCAGTTTGAAGTACAGCAAGTGTGCACGTGCGTGTTTGTAGTAGCTATGCAAGTGCGAGTTTGAACTGCAGCAAGTGTGCACATATTTACATGTGCAATAGTACATATTTACAACCTTTTATATAAAAGGTTGTAAATATGTACTATGTTACAGGCTAAATACACGGCTATTTTCTTGTTTTCTTTCTACGATGTTTACAGTCTACACTCCATGTACTAATTAAGAGTAACTAATTAACTTTTCTTACTAATGACGGAACGTGGACGTTTTTGTTTTCTGTTCTTTGATACACAAGTTACACATTATAGTTCATTATTAATTATTATTATTGGCCTGATCAATTTCGACGATCGAGTACCCGGTTTTTGTTGAAACCAGAGCTTCTACGTAAGTGTGCATACTTTTTACCAGTCTTGACAACATTTTGTGGTTCGAAGCCATGAGCTCCGGAAAACCGTGATTCAAACCACTGGAGTCTGGACCACGATGGCGACGTTATCATTGCATCATCAGCAGGATATCCTACTTTTTAACCGCTTTCTAAAACAGATTTGTGTGTGTATATTTTTACTTTTTTATATTATCAGTTGATTCAATATGGAAAAGTAGAAGAAGAAGAGCATACTTGATCCGGAAATAAAATTTCCACTCTCGCCCCAACGAACCTTGATGTCCAAAAGCCCGTAAGAAGGTCGTTTTTAAATAAAACCAGCTGACATGTTAAATGAACGGTCGGTCGGAGACGTATGTTAAGACCGGAGCACAAAAGGGTAGTTCTCTGTTATACGGATTACAGGGACCTGAATAGATTTATGGACACCATATTGTTCATACCATTTTAATAGAAGAAAACCTTTTAAATTTTATGTAATACTAGCTGTTCCCACGACTTCGTTCGCGTGGTTTTTGAGTAACTTAAACCGTTTATGCAGCGCACGCAACGAAAGTCCCCAAATGTGAATAATTTTCCCCGTTTTTGCAACATTTCTCACTGACCCTTCGCTCCTATTGGTCGCAGCGTAATGTTATATAGTCTAAAGCCTTCCTCTATAAATGTACTATCCAACAAAAAAAGAATTTTTCAAATCGGACCCGTAGTTCCTGAGATTAACGCGTTTAAACAAACAAACAATCAAACTCTTCCGCTTTATAATATTAGTATAGATATTCCAGTGAGTCTTGGCCCAATAGTGGGACTGCTTAAACAAATAAATTAATCAAATGAAAAATGTATAATTAGTTCTCCTTCACAGGGAAGCCTCAAGCCCTAGTATGTAGGGTAGAGATTGGGATGAGGACCTTAAAAGGTAAGGTTTCAATATAAAGGGTGTAAAAAGAACAGTCACTATAACTTTGAGATACGATTATACGATTATACACTACTTTATTTAAATATTTTTTTGTCAAAAAAAAAAATCATGTTACCATTTATTATGTCCCTAGGATAACGAAAATGCAAATAAATCATTTCTAGAATGAGAAAAGGTAAGGTAATAATAATCAATAGTAAGTATAATCAATTATAGCGACTGTTTTTTACACTCGTTATTATAGTCCAATATTGGTGGACAGTTTCATGATGATCAGTTAAGTAGTTTCAAGTGAAAGCGTAACAAACAAACATACATTCACATTTAATATAATAGATTTTAATGAAAGCATGTACGTAAATTATTTTATGAAGATGCATAAAACAGTGGTTTTACCTTTTATAAAAATGGACACGATGTTTATAAAGTATAAGTTTTAATCAAGTTGGGTCATGAAAACGTCAGGCGTGTTATATTATGTTGCTTATTACAACAGCAGCAGCCTTCACAAGCTAATGGCGAGCCGAACAAGCTAAATTAACTTCGGAAAGAAAAAGAAAAACACTGCACTAAACCGCTTTAATTGTAGCTGACGGTTTGTAAGATACTAGACTAGATGTTGCTTGTGCACAATATCTTAGATGGGAATAGGGAATCCCACGGGAACCGTACATTTTAACGTGATGAAAAGTAGTATGTTTAGGGCGTGTTTAACCAAGCAATGTTAAAGTTAACGCCATGTTAAATATCATGTTATCCCTCTCGTATTTTCTGTCAATGAATGAGATGGCATGGTATTTTAACATGGCGTTAACTTTAACATTCCTTGGTTAAACACGGCCTTACTGTCTATATATTTAGTTATTTACTAAATTTCCTAAAACCGGTCCAGTAGTTCGGAGCATATTCAAAAAATACGAATAACTACAGAACATAATAATATAAAGTATCATCTAAAATGAATGTATTTACTATTTTATGAAAGATACAGCGTGAAAATCGGCTAGCGTCAATTTTGTACGAAAAGAACAGGTACAGATGTACCAAAAAGGACGATTAGCGAAATACATTAAAAAATAATTTAATCATTAATGTACTTAATTTTTTTTAATAACTATCTATTGTAAATGAAATAAATAGTAATCTCGTTCATCTGCGTTTGTATCTATTAAACGGGCGAGGCTACTCGATTGATTGCTTTTATTTAATTTATCTTCTGTAATAATCTATTCTATAAAATTATTAACCATCGTCGCTTATCACCTAACGTGTAAAATGTGAACACACTTGGAGAGTGGACGCGCTCAGGGTCGATTGGAGCACAAAAATGTAAGGAATCAGCCGACCCTTCAAGTCAGGCGTGATTTTTTGATTCCGAGTTTACAAATCCTACACATTTCGTGTTACATGACGTGAAATGAAAGTTTTTTGTTAAATAAATGTAGAAAATAGTTTTTTTACGTTGAAAGAACCAAACCTTCAATCTGTGTTAGCTTAAACAACAAATTAACTTTATAATAATGAAAATACAAGCTTCTATAATGATGATGAACTACACAATGTAAGTTTCGAATTATTAATCTGAATGATTGATATTTGATGATATCAGATAAAAAACTGTTGGATATATTTCGAAATTCAACAAACATGAATGTTCCAAAGTAAACATTGTCAGTGGCGTTCAATGTAAGTTTAGTGTTTATTTAAATCTTTCTGTAAATATCTTTCTGGATATAACATTTAAATGAAAATTAATTTAAAATACGTTCCATTCCCGCATCCGACTAATATTATAAAGTCTAAAGTTAATAAGTGTGTAGGTATTTAAAATGTTTGTTACTTTATCGCGTAAGCTGCTGGACACATTTTGATAAAATTGGGCATACGTGAACACTCTGGATTGGAAATGCTTTTATCGAGAAAAAATACAGAGCTTCCGTCACTGTTTTTACACGGGATATGCCGCGAATTGTTCCTATAAGGGTGCCCGGCTACATTTTGTGAGCCGATTTTCCACTAACTTTGTAGGACGTGTGTTGTGTTGCACACTAAAATGTTCTACCTATAGTACGTCCCTGATTGAAATGAATTTAACCCAAACGTAAACACCGAAATTGTCACATATTTACTTATTGTGCACACTTATCAACACTTTCACCGGAATATTAATGGATCATACTTCACTATCCAATACATTTTAATATTTAATTTGTTTAAACATCAATTGAAAAATTTTCGCTGTTTTAATACGCCATTAGGACTGCTGCCTGTCGAATAAAGTCTATAGTCTGCAGATTCTTAGTAACAAACAATAATCACTGTATTAATATAGACCAATTGGCATCACTATCTACTCAATGGTTGTGTCATAGACGGGTTTGTTTACGTTTGGGTTAAATTTATCTGGGACATACTATACAAAAAGTCACTTACAAACTCAGCTGTGAGTGAACACACCAAATGATTCTGTGAAATCGTGAACACGAAGTCAAACTACACACTGTAAGCGATTGAAGCTCGTTTAAGCAATTTAAGCAACAACTAACATAAGCTGTGTACTGTTTTAACTTTCCCAAGGATTCTCGACGCTAAGCGATTGTAACCATCGCAAAAGCGTAAATATAAAACTAAATGATGCGAATTCGTTCCTTTTTTGTATTTTTTTATCCATTAGGATAAACATTCGGACCGCTTTATTGTCTATTTTAAGGTATTTTCATTTAGTAGTGACCTTTACGTTAATATAGCTATTATTATCTAATGAAATATATCACACTAATCGCCGGTTTCGGAAAAGCTGATCAAATCCTCGATTATCTAACATTTGAGTTAACAAGCTATTGTGTATATTATATTGGTAACGATCAGTCGCAAAACTTGGCTCACTCGCTACGTTCACCAATGAGCGTTCAGGATGACTTGTTAACTCAAAAGCCAATTTGATCAACTATTTAGAAATCGGAGGCATGGTTACCATCCCAACATAAGATCAGGAACCTTTGATAAAACTGTAAAGGTAACGTAAGTAAAGTACAGAATTTCACTTGTATTGGCGCTGTCATGTTTTATACTATTATCATTCGAGAACGTTACATTTACTGAGCTTTCAAATTTTCCTACTTTATCTACTGATAAAAACGTCACCACCTTAAAATGTAGAGACAGGTACAGACTTGAACCTATACTTTGAGAAGCAATTATTTTTTCGTAGTAGGTACTCTAGGAACACTTGTCATTTTAAGTATTATCTAGTAGTAGTACTTTGTGGTACGAGGTATCTAAGATTCAGTATTGAAAAATTGAAAAAAAGAGATATATCTGTGTTCTCACTGATGCCATCTATTGGAACTCGCTGAAAATACATATAGCCAGTTAAATTGCCAGTATAAGGGTGATACATTTTCTAGTACTAGGTCTTCGTGTGTTTACTGTCTACTTTGTGGTATTGCTAATGATGATTTTTCAAATTACAATTCTGTAATAAAGCGAGCGACGGTATATTTTATTATGATTGTTAATTTAGCTTAGGTTAATGAACATTGTATGTGTCTAGCCAATCCAGCTTAGAATAATTAGGTTTATGTCATACCTGCAGTAATCTGCAAGCGACTCGCTGTTATAATAAATTGAGAGCTTGTAATTCGAATTTCTATTCATCTATTTATTTATACAGGGTGTAAAAAGAGCAGTCACTGTAACTTTGAGATACGATTATACTACCTTGCCTCATTTAAATTTCTTGTAAAAAAAAATAATACATATCTAGAATGAGACAAGGTAGTATTTATAATCATATCCCAAAGTTATAGTGACCGCTCTTTTTACACCCATTATAAAGGGCAAATGTGAGTTGCACCGGCCCTTAAGGCTAGAAAATTAAAATTTTAAACATCTATATTCTATATCTCTTATTATGAGCAATGCTTCTCTAAGGTAAGGAAGAAATTTTCAAAATTCAACTTTTTTATTTTCTTCATTTCAAATTCCCCCTATGTCATGGATAAAGCCGCGAGCCAAAGGTGCCTAGTTTATTAATATTTTTACTATCAATTTTTTTATGCACATAACTGTATTTTTTGCACAAAATGTGTGAGACATTGATTGTAGGTAATTTATTATAACACATGTACATATAACATACACACATTGTTTTCATTCACACATACTATCTACTAAATTCACAATAATAATTCACAACTTTTAATTTTAACATTATTGTGAACATGCATTTCCATCAAGAACCAACAGTATCTATATTCAATCAGTTATACAAATTTTATGTTTATTGCTGTGCTTTATTTATCAATAGAAAATACTAACATTAATTATTATTAATGTTAGTATTTACAAAAACTATTGATTAATAATTATTGATTGCTATTATCTAACATCAACAATGTTGTACGAAAATTATCACTTTAACCGCAAACGGATAATAGCTTTTGTAAATGTAACTGTAGTAGGTACCTACGGTAAAGTTGTTCGTGATTCCGCGTGACAACACCCGCCGGTGTCAATTATATTTATACCGCGGGTACATGACCGAAACGTCAATCTACATTAAAACGGTGAAATTACAGACGTTGGGTCAATTAACGTATGCTAAAAGGCTTCGACGTGTGTTTATATTGTATTCCGACACAATTACAGTATCACAAGACTAAAAACATTTCAAATTTCACGTTCCTCTCGCGTTAAGTCAACATTAGACGACGAGGACATTATTGCAATGCTTTTTCCATTTTATTAGCTATTAGCTTTTGTCCGCGGCTTCCCCTGCGTGGAAAATCCTGGGACCAGACATCATATTTAATACTTTTTAAATTATACTTGTGTATGGACACAAATTTATGATTTTTATTATATTAATACACAAATTAATTACACATCCATGACCCAGGGACACAGAAAACTGTTTGTTCCTTCGGTGGGATTCTAACCTGCGACCTATCGCTCGAGCATCAACTCAACTCAACGAGCTCAACCACTGCGCTACAGAGGTCGTAAAACATGACTTTTGTCGTGATACCTGATTTTTTTATAAAGCTAACTATTTTTGAATTATCGAGCTCCAAAGTTAGTTTAATATCCCTCCATTTCTAAATCCTGGCATGCCAAAACTATAACAGTTAAAAACTTGTTACATTCCAAGCTGACAGGTGAACAGGACATGCTAAACACTCATTATTTAGGAAAAGTATTTCGAGTGAAATCGTAGATATATAACATATAATATAACGGGTGTAAAAAACTAAAAAGGACAGTCACTATACACTTGGGATATGGTTATACTAGCTTTTCTAATTCTAGAAATTTATTTTGTTTATTAATTAAGAAAATATATTTTTTTTTGCTTTTTCTTTATTCTTGCAACAAAAAAAATAAAAAATGGTACAAAGTATATATTTTTTTTTAGTTTTAGGCAAAAATATCAAAAAAATACATTTTCAAAATATGGAAAGGTAGTATAATCGTATCTCAAAGTTATAGTGACTGTTCTTTTTACACCCTGCAATACCTATTAAATTGAAGTAATCTAAAAAATCATAAATCGCTTTCATAGTTACGGAACCCTTAAGTTATGTCCTGACATGCTCTTGGAGTTATGTTCCTACCTGTTACACTTGACACCTAATATCCAAATGTATTTTATACAGTCGAAAAAATTATAAATTACCAATTTATCAAAATAGAAGAGAAGAAGAAGTTAGACACGTCTTTAGGATTAGATGTATCGAGATAGTAGGCTAAATTTAATTTCTTGCAAGGAAAGAAATTATATAGGTATGGAAAGAATGGAAAAATGACGATACAATTTGATCCTTCGGTTATTATGGGTCTTACTTGCATAATATAATATTATTATTGAGATCATAGAAAGAGGTAGAAAGTTAGAAACAATACAAATGTGTTCGAAAATACTCTATATTATGCAAACACTAAGCATTTTGGTAAATTAAAATTACTTCATCTCTTTCGAAATCGTGAGTGTAATAAATAGCTGGCGGTATTTCAGAGCTGTTAGAAAACCAGAGCGAAGCCTTTCTATTTGATTCAACGACAACTGCATTTTAAGCTAAAATATTGCGCAAGTTCGCGCGCTCTGTCTGTACCTACTCTGTAGTCTGTACAGTAACGAATATATTCATTTTGTATGCTCCTAAAATTGGAAAAGTTTCAGTACAGCTGCACAATCTGTACAGCACACATTACAATATGCAATATATTGACAAATATTCGATGCACAGTTTTAATAATACAATCCTACTGTCTTCTCCTCCTTTAGATTGTAGTACGCTCTACGAATTTGTGGTGAAACTTTGTGGTATCATTGCTCGCTTTTTAAGCCATGACACAAAAACGACGAGTGTCATAAGTTTGATGTGACTGAGTAAATGTGTATTATGTATGTCTCCAAACGGATGATCCGTTTTTAATGCGTTTTTTTTTTGTTTGAAAGGTATATCAGTCGAGAATGTTCTTAGCTATGTTTGGTGGAAATCGGTTCAGGTCTCAAGGTCATCAGGTCGTTTGTTAGGTGTGATAGGAATGTTACACGCTAAGTCGGGGTTTTTTTTATTTTTAATTTAGTTTTATACTTACTTACAAGCACGTTACATGTTACCTCATAATAAATAAGAAAAGGATGACAGGCTTCTGAGAAACACAATGAGGTCCCCTCGCTTTGTACTTACGTAGTTTTCACATGAAACCTGCTGCCGCATGACGCCGCGGTGTCATGTGAAAATTACCATAAGCGTGTCCTCATAGGTGTTACAAAACTACGCCTTAACATGTAAGTCGAATAGTCGCCGTGTGTGGTTTTTATGTATGTAGTTTGTATGTACAATGCGCACTACCTAGGAATCTACATAAAACATCCTCAGTTTTTTTAAATTATTTAATTTACTTATTTAAGGTCGTTAACACATCAAAGGTCATTAGCGACCACTTTAGGACTACAAAATTATATTAAGTCATAACAGTTAATTAATTTTAGGTAATGCACAGTTTTGTCTGTCTTCAAGACATTTTTTAAACAAATAGGTTGACATGCAAACGTCCTGTATATTATTAGGATATGTCACTATCACACCTCACAATTTTTTTTACGTGATGAGATGAATATGTGTTACATTGGTATGCCCTATTCTTAATCTATGCACAACTACTTGCTCCCTTCTATTATTTGAATTTAACTTAATTTAAAAAAAAACAGTTCCTCAGTTTTTGTTTGTCGAAAATTTAACTTTTTATTTAGACATTTTTCTTCTCTCCTTATATTAATCTTTTAAGAATAAAAAAATAAGCTAAAATCTGCTCGTTTTATTACAAGACTAACTCATAATTTTTATACATTGCATGCGTAGACTTTGTTTATTTTTAAATTATGTTGTTACAGAAACTGTCATTCGAAATATTTTAATCAGCTAATCCATTAAATGTTGGAGTGCCAAGAATGTTCCATTGACTAATAGCTATGTTTTCACAAAAACGAATAAGATTGCTACGAATCGGCTCGGAATTTCAAATATTCTAATGAGTAATCTATATAATTAGTTTTGAAAAGTTCCCTGTTATCTGAGAAATTATTTTCCGATGCTCAGCTTCGCTTAGTATAAAATATTTTTTGTAGGTAGTTTGTGAGAAGATGATTTTACTTGTATAATAACAATAAAAAATAATTTATTTTCTTTTATACGTTAATATACCTTTTCATCCAGTTTTTGTTCCATCACTCCAACAATCTTTCTTTTGTGATGACTGTATTTCTACAATTGTTAATCGTAGAAATACCATTTTAACGATTAACAATTGTAGAAATACAGGAAAAACAATAATTTCAGCTCATTGTGTACTTTTCGAAAATCCATAATATGCATAATATTCTTTATTAAATTATCATTTTAAATTATTTTGCTCGCAGGCAAACATTGCCAATTTGATTCGTCGATATTTTAAGATACGGACTTCTCTAAGTACGTATCTTACGTACTTCTCTCTCCACATAACATCAATGAACATATTGACTCGTTCTTTTCTTTGACCTCTTTGCACATAACTAGGGTTGCCATTTTAAAAATTTACAAACTAGGACATTACGCGTCAAAACACGGATTCTGGATCAAAACCAACAAATACACGCCTCATCAAATTCCAAAAAATCTTAATACTAAAATAATCTATATTCGGGTATCGGCCGTCCAGTCCGGACGCTCCCCGGACGCCCTTAAAAGTAGGACGAATCCGGGGAAACCCGGACGGATGGCAACCCTACACATAACTACGCCTAGAACCTGCGATGGCCTATAAGATTAGGTTTTAAAATGTTGCGGATCGATTGGATATCTGCAGCGAACTTCTGACGAGTTACAGAGATAAACTTTTCACATACAAAGGCTGGGTGATAGCTCGTTTGCATGGCGAATTACAGGCGAGCTTACATTATAGGGTTGAGCCCTTTCATCTTCTTTTAACAGACATTAATAAATAAGGATCTGCAATCGGTCCATTTTTAGGGTCCTGGGGCCGTATTATGGTCTTTTACAATACCAGCCTGGTTCCAGGCAATTCACTTATACGGTCTTAAACTGTCTTGTTCTTTTTCATATTACAACAACATGTTATTCTGAATGGATCTACCCTAGTTTGGTTGTCTGAAAGTGACATTCGGAAGCAAGTCAAGTGTCACGTGACCGCTCATTGGCTGTCAATAAGTGATCGTAATACGAAAATTCCAGGCAACCATGTTATATGGCGAGCTTGTAATAGGCCCTCTGTACCTAAAAAGATAAAAAACCGAACACATAGTATCACTCTGTTTTCTGTCTCTCGGTCTGTCTGTCTAGACTCTAGAGTCTAGACCATTTTTATCAACACGTAAAGATATCAAGATGAAATTCATATAAAAATACTCAAGTCTACTGTCACATAGAGCTGTGAAAAATCAGACTTCGTGAGTGAGTGTACGCATAGGCATCAAACGCATGCCTATGCGTACACTCACTCATCTGCTTGCAGGTTGTGGTTATAATTGTTTCGCGGGATATTGCTAGATATAATATATTTAAATTGTATGCTATGGATTTCCGCAAAGTAACGCCTGATTCAATTAACTATTTCAATTAGAATATATAAACGTTTGTGCCGCCAATTTTCGACACTCGCAAGTTATTCAAAACCAACGGGGTACTTCCCGTGAACTCAAAATCTTGAAATTTGTCACAAAGCGACGTCATATAGCATCGATATAGCTCCTCAAAACGCAAGTCCGATGATGGCTTTGATGAATTTTGTTTCCTGGATGCTTAAACACAGCGAAAAGTCTGGTAATTTTTTTTTGAACGCCCATATCTTCCAGTCAGGGTTCCCCCGTACATAGTTTTCACTTGATAAGCTAATTTTTCGTGAGTACCTTCATTTTGATGAGTCGCCCAAGAATTTCTTGGACATAACTCTTGTTTGTGGTAGCTAACAGAGTTAGCATGGATAAAAAAAATCTCAACTTTCGAGCGTAGGACCGGGATAACGTACCACGCAATTTGTAGGACAATTATGTCTGTTGAATTACATTAATATTAACTAAGTAATAAAAAGAAAATCAGCTGTTTACTAATAATTTAAGATGACCTCGTTATCGATACAAGTTGGCAAGAGGGAACCCATTGATGAAACCATAGATTTTGTAGGACAAATATTTTTTCGGAAAATTTAGATCATTATCTTGAGATTTATTAAAAAAAAAATTTGGAATCACCAAATCCACAAACTTTATTCTTGCTATCTCTGTTAGCTACCACAAACAAGAGTTCCGTCCAAGAAATTTTTGGGCGACTCATCCAAATGAAGGTACTCACGAAAAATTTGCTTGATACTAATCAAGTGAAAACCATGTATGGGGGAACCCTGACTATTCTTTAATGATACATTTATTTAAAAAAGGAAAAAATAGGCACGTACAAATAATATACATAGATATTCAGGATTTTTTTTTTACTCTAGCAGCATTATCCAAGGAGGAAACAGGGCTTGCGTAAACCCCTATTTTTGTATGGGAAAACAGGCGTTGTGTTTCCTCTAGTATAACGTAGCTTCTAATACGCGACGCCCTGTATATTCGTACATTTACGATCGGTGTTCCCTTCTACCTAATCAATTTGGAGAGTATCAACATTCCTAAACAAATGAGTAGGTATCCCTTTGACTTACACAAGTGCAATCCCGGCCCGTTTCGAGGGTTTGTTTGGGAGGAGAGATTGTGAGTACTTGAGTCTAGTACTAACTATGAGCACTGCCTAGTAAGACCCCAATTCTCGTAACTCGAATATCGGTTTTTGACAAACGAATAGGCTATTTGTTAGTCTACTAGAGCATCACATTTTAATTAATTCTATTTTATACCTCATGAATAGACAAACTTATATCTAAAAGTAATTTTGGCTCACGCAATAAGAACTTAAAAATAAAATTATACATCTCTTTCTCACAAAACTATTTTGTCTATGCTTATCAGACTATTGTAATTAGGGTATCGAGAACCGGTATATTTTTAGGAACCGGGATTTTCGGTACCGGCACTAGTCAGAACCGGGAATTCCCGGGATTTCCCGGGATTTTCGGTATTTTCGTGATTTTTTTCTTACTTGACTAAAAACAAATACAATGGCTGCGAAAACTACTTTTTATAAATAAATCACACATTTTGGCATGTCAAGTTAAAGTATGATACAGTAATTTGCTATACAATGATTAAAATATCTATCATTATATATATAATGATTAGAATAGTATTCGTAACAAAAAGTTCTTTATCAAATAACTCTATGGCTGCAGTATGATTAAGATAATGTTATACCAATAATCTTATGACTATCTACTATCCAGTTTCTGGCCATATCATACGCACTACAATATTTTTTTCCGAGGCGTATATTATGTATAACGATTTGCCAGCCTATAAGGTACACTTAGCAGATTTTGAATAGGTAAATAAAACATTGCATATTATATCTACGATCTATCATGAGCCAAAAAACTATTTTACCGGTGTAAATCTATTAAAACTTATAATATTGTAAAATACTGTGTAGTACAAAAAACCTGAGGAGTTTTATAAGTATAAGTAATTATATTTTGTTAGTAGGAATCAACGTCACGTTATATACGTGACGTTGAATCCTACTTTGCTCGGTAGTTTTGCCTCGGCGTTGATAAGTCCTATTTATTATAAACTTATCGCCGTACCAAAATTAAACCAAATCAATAAAACGGTTCATGAGTCTTAAAGTAACAGACATAGTTAGTTTCACGTTTGAAATAATATTAAGTATGGATAAAACATTTTAAAACTATTTTTCTGCTTAGCCAATCGCACGAAATGCGGTATAATGTTTGGACAGAAATTAAAATTGTAAACGCAGATATTGTGAAAGTAAGTTTTTACCCTTTGAATGTAATATCGAAGTTAGTTTTACTGGCTAAAAAGATGGATCTTCCAAAAATCTTAACAACTTTATCCAACATATAAATTGATTCAACAAAAATTCATAGTTCAAAGATATTTTATAAAATTGGTTTTTGCGATTTTTATTTATAAGTAGTAGCAAAAAGATTATATTATTTATTTTAATTGTTATATTTTAAAAGAAATCAGAATACAGATAAATACGATGATACAAAAAATCATAATTTATTTTTGTTTTATAAGCAAGTTCAAAAATACAGCTTTTATAATTATGATCCCTTGGGACCCTTTTGTTTCCCAACAAAAAAAATCCTGTTATTAATTTCATGGTCCAATCTACCTTTGTCCCGAGTTTCATTTAAATACGTCGAGTAGTTTCACCGAAATACCATCAAATAAGTAGCTACTGTTTTTTGAAAATCCAACGGGCGCCCTTTCGTTTTTGGGATAGTAATATCCTACATTACCCTTTAGGTTCGAAGCGAAAAAAAGTAAAGTACTTTTTTTCATAATTATAATTTTTAGGTTCTATGGCCTTTATAGACCCCAAATCTTGATTTTGACTTAAATATATATATTAATGAGCAGACATTTCCCCTAGATTTATTTTAATATGTTGAGATAGTAAAATCTGTTAAGAATATTTTAAATAACATCGTAACTTAAGTTAAAATTTGAAAGCGTTTTTCGCCGTCAGAAATTTACACCATCAACGGTGAAGACAGGCTTTATTATATTTAAAAAAAAGTAAACCTTACTAAAACTCCAATAATGTAACCCAAGGTGTAAAAAGTATACAATTTATTAAGTTTTTATATGCATTGGTTAAAATATAGTGATACTCATAATATGTTTATTGCTATAACATATCTAAACCACATTGCAGCTGTAGTGTTATTTAGAAAAAAATATTTGCTACGAATACAATAATTCCACACGCCCGAAGCCGCGGCCAAAGCTAGTACTATATATAATATTACTCATGTTTATAAAAATTGTTTATATCTATGTAAAACTTTAATGGAAGTGAATGTATAACGATATTTTAATCATTGTATAGCAATAAATATATTATCCTTTAACTTGACATGCCACAATGTGTAATTTAAATACAAAAGTACTTTTCTAAGCCCGTTGCGTTTATTTTTTGTTAAGGTAAAAAAAATCCCGAAAATACCGAAAATCCCGGTTCTTTTGAGTTGAGAACCGGTTCTATAACAGTAGTCAAAGAACCGGGAAATCCCGGGATTTTCGGTACCGGGATTTCCCGGTTCTGAACCCTAATTGTAATGTCACACCGTCGTATTTTGCTCTCTATTGTAGGGCAAGATTCAATTGTTTGTTCATTACTATTTAGATATATAAAGAAATGATATCTAAATTGCTCATTACTATGACATCTAGTATTGATTAGACGCAAAATATTTTACCTATTCATTTTAGTTGGTACGTTACATACAAATCATCACAAAGTAGGCCTTTACATCCGTTGTTGGATGATTTATACAGCATTCTCCGAGCGAAGTAACCACTCTTTAAATATTGTTGTGTCTGGGACGGGCGGTTTTAAATGTCGCATGGTTGTCCAGCTCATACGGCATTCTCACAACATAGTCGGCCTAGTCCAGAGGAATGACTGGTCAATACGTCTGGGCCCTATGGGGCCAACCATGTACGGGTTTCTTCACGATGTTTTCCTTCACCGTTAGAGCGTCCGTATAATGTATTTGAGATCTGAAAAAGTCTCATTGGTACATGCCACAACTTGGAAATCGAACCTGCACCCTTTCGAGTTTATTAACTGTCTACTCACTAGGCTACGGACGCTCTAAATCCGTGCCTAATATGCTGAATCATAATCATCACAATTATACATAATATCATGGACCAATTATACAATGTAATTGGTCTATGATAATATTAATTGATTCAAATTTTACAAATCACAAAACAAAACACATTATTCAATCATCTCAAGTTTAGTTTAAACAAAATCGTAATATTTGTTTTTATTTTACAATAGAGAAAACAGGAAAATGAGAGAGGAATTAATTTCGGTGAAGACTGAAGAGTAAAATATGATTTAAGATAGCAGTCGGTTGCTAGTTTTGTAGTGAAATAAATGAATGAACAATTCACAGTACGTCAATCTGGTCCTGTGCTATGTAACCGAAGATCTTATGTTACTAGTACCAGACAACGGATAGATACATATCTAAATATATACTTATACCTACTATACATATTATATTAAAGATTGTTCTTATATTACACATCCATGATCCAGGAACATTGAAAATTTTTTGTGTTATCAGCGGTATCGAATCCGCGACCTCCAGTTTGAGCGCCAACGCACATATCTAACCACTGCGCTAGAGAAAAATACGTAAAATGAATAAAAATCTAATATATAAAATTCTCGTGGCACATTTTTCGTTGCCATACTCCTGCGAAGCGGCTTGACCGATTTTGATGAAATTTTTTGTGCTTATCCGGTATCTATGAGAATCGGCCAACATCTATTTTTCATCCCCCTAAATGTTAGGGGTAGTCCACCCCTAAATTATTTTTTTTGTTTTTTAGACAAAATTTTTTATTTCAATTTTTTTATGATACAACATACAAAAATACATACAATCCTCAATTTTCACCCTTCTACGATCAAAACTATTTATATGCTCAACGAAGTGGGCACGGGTCAGCTAGTAACAATATAAAAAGACGAATACCCTGCCCAAAGTTTGAAGATTACCTTTTTTATCTACACCTATATATTATATAAAAATGAATTGCTGTTCGTTATTCTCGCTAAAACTCGAGAACGGCTGAACCGATTCGGCTATTTTTAGTCATGAAATATTCGTAGAAGTCCCGGGAAGGTTTAACCGGTTTCTATGCTCAACGAAGTGGGCACGGAGCAACTAGTCTTGTATAAGTTTACACAGAACGTAAAAAAGGAGAGCACACCTCGAAGTACAAATGATGTATATTTTATAATTAAACCTAGTAAGAATAAATGACACTTCAAGTGTCAATCAACTTCTTCAATCAAACAAAATTTTTCTATAAACAAATTACGTACATTTACGAACTAATAAATGAGACGTTATTCTTTACTGAAAAATCTTGAATTCCAATCTACTACGTTGTTGTTTAATTTTAGTATAGCACATGATTCATGAGCGTAAGAAGTTGTTGCTTCTGAATCAATACCATGCAATAATAACTAAAATTATAGTTAATTATAATATAATAAATTAACCATAATTATAGTCAATTAATTATAATATAAACGGAACTGTAATAATAGGAAATTACAATATTCTAGTATAAATTATGGAAATAAAATATGTTTATGTTAAAAGCTAGGCCTTCTATTGATGTTATATAACTTTGTAAACCACAGTTAACTTCACTGACACCGGACATCCGCGGCCTACAGACTGATATTCGTTACCTCAACGCTAGTGACTACCAAACTTTGTCGTTCAGTTTTCAATTCGCAGAAGTAGCTACCGAAGCTGGATAAATGAATTGGGTATGCGAGAAAATTAAATATTGTTCGACTCTGTACTGCTGGCTTACTCCCGACACAATCGGAAATCGAATCAGTTCGATCTCAACGGCTTTTGGTATTTTATTTGGTGGACAACTTTGAAACTAATCAGGATAAGTAAAATCGTTAGATCGTAACTTTTTGTACTCCCGACCATATCGATCGACTGAGTATCAAAATAAGCAAACGTCAATTTATTCGGGGGTACGCGGCAAGATCGAATCTGAATCAAAATCGAATCAGTTTAAAGAGTAAGGCCCCAGATCAGATTGAGATTAGTTACCTCAACGCCAGTGCTTCTCAAACTTTATCGTTTATTTTTCAATTCTCCGAAGTACCGAAGCGCGACAAAAGATTTGGCTACGAGAGAAAATTAAATATTGCGACTCTCTTCTCGTGAAAATCTCTAACATTTCTCTGATATATTATGTGACCTAGTAAACTAAAATATTTATTTGCTGCGTATATAAATTGACTTTCGAAAGTAATATTATTTAGGAACGTAGATAAATGATCGGTTTCGTTGTAGCGGAGCGAGCGCCATTAGTCTGTGTTTACGGCATTATAGTTGGTGATCATAATTTATTGGCCATTGCGAACTCACTATTCCAGTATTTCCAAAAAGGACTACTGTTACCGAGGACTGAAAACAGTAAAATAGAGCATTTTCCGCTTCTACGAATTATACTGTTTTTTATAAAAAATACATCGCTAGTTTTGAACTATTGATAATATATTTTTTTCACTATAATGTTATTATTACTTCATATATCCTTAGTCTGAAATGTTATCGGACAAAGTAATTATGTAAATATTAGGGGCTATTCAAAATTACGTTACACGAATTTCATGATTTTTCTACACCATGCTCGTCCATGCCACCTCACATATTTTGCTATTATTTTTTTTTATCCCTTAATAAAAATAAAACTATAGTAGTTTTTGTAATGTGACGCCACGATCTTAAGGCCCCTCCCACCACCTTGTTACACATTGTCACACTTCGGTGTTTTTAGTTCTTAGGGACCGTCCATAAATTACGTCACATGTTAGATTGGGCCCTTTAACTCGTGACGTAATTTATGGACGGTCCCTGAGAACTACAATCACCAGAAGATAGCGGAATAAAGGAATCGTCTGAATAGTAAATTGAATCTTGTACCTATTCTATTATTTATTTTTTTAAATGAAAAAAAAATTAAAATGAAGTAAACATGAAACTAATGTGCATTAGCTGTTGAAACTACTCTCTCTGAATTCTGAAGAGAATTTTAATCTGAAGAAAATGACTGCAATGCCAATGCATCCAGAGTATTAAAAATTCACACAACAATAGACAGTTATGAGTGACAATGTTCAAGCACATATTAAAATCCCTGGGGCAAAGTGTCCACATGGCTAGAAGCGAAATGTTATAAATTTTAAATCGTAGATAGTGACAGCAAAGAGATACTCTCATTTATATTTTTATGAAAATCATCTTTATCGTCTATAATATTTAGTGTGAATTTTGTCTAGACGAAAAAATATATATAGCTTGACGCCATTAACCACGGCGATAAAAGTATTATCATAACATGTGTCCATGTTAGCGAATAAAAGTCTAGATCGCATAAAACAAAAAAATATATTTACTTATTTTTATTTTATAATTTTAATTGAGATGTTGTTTGGCAAAGCAAGAAAGGACAAGAAAGCTGATCAGCCTCGCATCCAACATCACTCGCAACAATTTCGCTACTTACGCCAATGATCGTTAAGAATGGCTTGTTAAATCAAATGTTAAGTAATAGACGATTTGATCAGCCTTTCAAAAACCTGAAAGAGGTACCTACTGTGTAAGATTTTCATTGCATCCATATTATTCGCAATAGCCCTGGTGCTACATACTCTACATAATTTGCGTGGTCAGGTTATATTTTTTAACAGATATTATTAAAAGTTTTCTTAATATAAATATAAAAAATTTACTAATACAAAGATAATAAAATCGCAATTTTTTGTTGCAGGTAAAAGTTACATGAAGCACGCGATTTTATTCCTCATATCTTAATGATAAAATTGAAAGGATTACCTCAAAAGGTAAGTGAGTGGGGAATAGACCGCCAGTACCCGGGGGAGACATTCTCACATTGGCCCGTGTTTGTGAAGCGCACGCCAAGTGCCGACTATGACATTTAATAAAGAGTGTGCTCGATGAACATGCGACTTTGTGATATACATGTGTGATCTTTTACACACAATTATAACTCTTATTATATATAACTATAAACATTTTTTTAAGTATACCCGAATTGTTAAGCAGTTAAATTACTGATCATGATGAATTATAGCTGAGAATGTCAGCTTTCAAACAACAAAGTTGATAGAAAACGGTTAGTTGGTTTGGGTGGTACGATGCCACAGACAGACACACACTGAGATTAAAGTTATAACATAATGTTTTCGTCGGGCTTAAAAATAGTTTGACCAAAAATGAGCAATACATATTATTCTACAGTTATACCAATTTTGCTTCAAGATCGGGTAAACGGAGTTATTATCCACAGTTTGTAATCAAATTAATATTATAAGACAAGTTTGTGATTGTGGTTGTTTGTTAATTCTTCACGCTTGTATTGCTGGGTCAGTATAAATTCTGAACATGGAATTTTTTACGCCATAATCTGCTACACACATTTTGTCACATAATATCTGACTTATGACGGTAGCAGATTGTAACGTCCCAGAACGATATGTCACTCTGTTTCTTCTTGAATATTGTAAATGTAAATTGTTTGTAACTTCATTATTTTTTCAAATTTACATAATTGCGTTCTTTTTTATGAGGGTTCCGGCCAATGAACTACATTTTGTAGGCTGATTTTTTTCACTGATTTGCTGCATATTGTTCCACTATACAAATATGTCCGGTTTGTGACCGACATATTGTGGGACGTATGGGTTGCACTATTGAAATCAGTATGTTCTATTTTTTCCTACAAAAAGTATATATATATTGTCTTCTAACACTCGAAGAAAAATTCCTTTTATCAATCTCTATAAAGTAGTATTCATCAGAAACATTAGGGAAGATGTATTAATGAAACACGTATTTATCGCTCCTGATAGGGGTCCAATGCGTTGATAGCAATACCTACTTACGTGACCCAGTTAACGAAATGGGCTGTTTCCGAAAATGAGGAAATCTTTGACTAAGACGGAAGGACAAACTGATAAGCTAATCGTTTCAAAATATAAATCAAAACATAAAGTTTATTATGACATTCATCATCATCATTACAAATATGACGTTTACTTCTGGACATAAGCCTCTATTTCAGTGGTTGTCTGTAATCACCACGCTTGGCAGGCCGCTTGTCGAGCGCAATTTTCAGAACTATGTCCGTGGAAACGCTGCTGTCCATTTTCTGATATAATTATTCTCTTTGTCAACTTTTACGACACTTACGGGAGAGATGGTTTATGGGGAGGTTCTATTCTTTTTTGGCATCCCACTGATTGTAAATAATATCTTAGTAGGTTTAATATTTCACACGATTACAGACCGAATTCAGACACCATAGTTAAATGAGGTGGCGCTCAAGTCACATACAATGTCATTCCGCCATGCACAAAGGCTTTAACGGAGACGATACATTATTATTATTATAGTGGTATCGTCTCCGTGGTTTAGTGGTACAGAGCTTCGCTCCGACCCGGAGGCCGTGGGTTCGATTCCCACGTTGGAACAACAAGAAATGTCGTTTTCAAGTTTGGTTAGGACAATGCATGCTGATCACCTGATTGTCTGACAAGAAAGATGATCCATGGATCATCGCGCATCGTCGAACGATCACGACGCATGCGTCGGATGGTAATGTAAAAGTCCTGCCCCTGATCTCCCTCCAGCTTTGTCGGTCCAACTGAGCTACGAGAGTGAAGAAAAAGAGAGAGTGCTTTTGTGTATTGCGCGCACACACTTAGGCACTATAAATTAACTTCTGCGTAGCTGGCCTGCTTTCAATGAAACCGGCCACCGTCACCGAAATCGGTGTGGGAGCCATTATCAACCGACTTCAAAAAAAGGAGGAGGTTCTCAATTCGACCCGTATGTTTTTATATAGTGAATACCTCAAGGAATGTAAATAAGAGGGCTCCTAACTTCAATTAGCGTCGCAGTATTTGACCATTAATCATCCCTTAAATAGTTTAGTTTCTACTAACCCTGTGATACAAAAGATTTAGAACTAGTGGTTAAGTTTAAACCTATATTATTGAATGTACTGTAGGTTTTCGGTGGAAATTCAAGTTACAGAGTAAAAATAAAGTATGAACTTCTCTCATTATTTGGTTTTAATATTTTAACACCAAATAACAATTTAAAGATAAGGTTTCTTACCGGCCGTATAAAAATGTAAACAATGTTATGTCAGGACAATCTTTTTAGCAAAGAGCGAAAAATAGTAGCTCTGGTTAGTCTAAAATTATAAAACAGGTATTATAATGGTCTGGATTAGTAACAATACCATTTAATATCCGTTTCAATATTGCATCTGATCTCTAGTTAAGTTCACAAAGCGACGTAGAAATAGCCTGTAGAATTTATCACAGATTTGGGCCACTTAAAATAATTATTGTCATTGGAATTCCTTTGATGTTCGTTTCGTGCTAGATTTTGCAAAGGCTACGCTTCAAGCAAAATAGGAGAGTTATTAATGTATCTGCATGTGGTACTGTTTAGGGTTCAGAACCGGGATTTCCCGGTACCGAAAATCCCGGGATTTCCCGGTTCTTTGACTACTGTTATAGAACCGGTTCTCAACGCATAAGAACCGGGATTTTCGGTATTTTCGGGATTTTTTTTACCTTAACAAAAAATAAACGCAACGGGCTTAGAAAAGTACTTTTGTATTTTAATTACACAATTGGCATGTCATGTTTAAGGATAATATATTTATTGCTATACAATGATTAAAATATCGTTATACAGTCACTTCCATTAAAGTTTTACATAGATATAAACAATTTTTATAAACGTGAGTAATATTATATTACTAGCTTTGGCCCGCGGCTTCGGGCGTGTGGAATTATTGTATTCGTAGCAAAAAGTTCTTTACCAAATAACACTACAGCTGCAATGTGGTTTAGATAATGTTATAGTAATAAACATATTATGAGTATCATTATATTTTAACCAATGCATATAAAAACTTAATAAATTGTATACTTTTGACACCTTGGGTTACATTATTGGAGTTTTAGTAAGGATCCCTTTTTTTTTTAATATAATAAAGCCTGTGTTCACCGTTGATGGTGTAACTTTCCGACGGCGAAAAACGCTTTTAAATTTTAACTTAAGTCACGATGTTATTCAAAATATTCTTAACTGATTTTACTATCTCAACATATTAAAATAAATCTAGGGGAAATGTCTGCTCATTAAATATATATTTAAGTCAAAATCAAGATTTGGGGATAAAGGCCATAGAACCTAAAAATAATAATTATGAAAAAAAGTACTGTCTGTCTGTCGGTCCGTATGAGTCCGTACTGAATGGAATAAAATGAAATTTAGCAGGCCGATAGCTTCGAACCTAAAGGGTAATGTAGGATATTATTATCCCAAAAACGAAAGGGTGCCCGTTGGATTTTCAAAAAACAGCTACTTATTTAATGGTATTTCGGTGAAACTACGACGTATTTAAATGAAACTCGGCACAAAGGTAGATTGGACCATGAAATAAATAACAGGATTTTTTTTGTTGGGAAACAAAAAGGTCCCAAGGGATCATAATTATAATTATAAAAAATCTTTTTGCTACTACTTATAAATAAAAAATCTCAAAAACCAATTGTATAAGATATCTTTAAGCTATGAATTTTTGATGAATCAATTTATCTGTTGGATAAAGCTGTTAACATTTTTGGAAGATCCATCTTTTTAGCCAGTGAAACTCACGATATTACATTCGAAGGGTAAAAACTTACTTTATAATATTTGCGTTTAAAATTTTAATTTCTGTCCGAACATTATACCGCATTTCGTGCGATTGGCTAAGCAGAAAAATAATTTTAAAATGTTTTATCCATACTCAATATTATTTCAAACGTGAAACTAACTGTGTCTGTTACTTTAAGAGACATGAACTGTTTTACCGATTTGGTTTAATTTTGGTACGGTGATAAGTTTATAATAAACAGGACTTATCAACGCCGAGGCAAAACTACCGAGCAAAGTACGATTCAACGTCACGTATATAACGTGACGTAAAATATAATTACTCATACTTAAACTTATAAAACTCCTCAGTTTTGGTTGGGTTATTTGTACTACACAGTATTTTACAATATTATAAGTTTTAATAGATTTACACCGGTAAAATAGTTTTTTGGCCCATGATAGATCGTAGATATAATATGCAATGTTTTTTTTACCTATTCAATAGTAATAACTTTGCAAAAGTGGGAGGGAATCTGCTAAGTGTGCCTTATAGGCTGGCAAATCGTTATACATAATATACGCCACAGAAAAAAAAATATTGTAGTGCGTATGATCTGGCCAGAAACTGAATAGTGGATAGTCATATGATTATTGGTATAACATTATCTTAATCATACTGTAGCCATAGAGTTATTTGATGAAGAACTTTTTGTTACGAATACTATTTTACGCGCCCGAAGCCGTGGGTAAAAGCCCTAATATTAGAGACGTTAAATTCAAAATATATAAATATACGATATTTTAATCATTGTATAGCAAATTAATGTATCATACTTTAACTTGACATGCCAAAATGTGTGATTTGTTTATAAAAAATAGTTTTCGAAGCCATTGTATTTGTTTTTAGTCAAGTAAGAAAAAAATCACGAAAATATCAAAAATCCCGGGAAATCCCGGGAATTCCCGGTTCTGACTAGTGCCGGTACCGAAAATCCCGGTTCCTGAAACTTTACCGGTTCTCGATACCCTAGTACTGTTATAGCTTCTAAACAAATAATATTACTCATCACCATACCCTTTGTACCTCGTAAAACCTTAATATACGTAATAAAAAACATTTATTTTACAATTTATTATTTTTAAGTCGTTTGAATAACAAAAAAGCAATAAATATGTATTTTATTTTAAATGAAAAATAAATACAATTCTAGAAAGAGAGAAAATAATAAGTATTTCATATGCCAAAGTTATAGTAACTGCTCTTTTTACATTATCCTTATCAATGTAATTTTTGTATGTAAAAAATTACCATTTTAAATCCTCTTTGCGTTACCATATCAAATTAAAATATCATTGCTAAAATTAAATATTTTATAGCCAGGGTTCCCCCATACATTGTTTTCACTTGATTAGTATCCAGCTAATTATACTAATAATTTAAGATTACCTCGTTATCGATAGGGCAAGAGGGAACTCATTGATGAAAACCATAGATTTTGTAGGACAAATATTTTTTCGGATAACTTATTATATCATGAGATTTATCGAAAAGAAATAATAAATATTTTGGAATCACCAAATTTACAAACTTATTCTTGCTATCTCTGTTAGCTACCACAAACAAGAGTTCCGTCCAAGAAATTCTTGGGCGACTCATTAAAATGAAGGTACTCACGAAAAATTAGATTGATACTAATCAAGTGAAAACCATGTATGGAGGAACCCTGACTATAGTCTTTCAATACCTCATTGAGATCTTTTTTCTTTTTTAAACAAGTTGCGTCCAAATCACAACGGCCAAGTTCAACAACTAAAAGGTATAGGATTTGACTTTATGATACTTTTAATTCAAATCCCATACGTTTTCTATTTTTGAACTTTGTTGTCGTAATTAGCTATGACTATTTGGCTAAAGGTACTGATTCTAAATAGAAAATAGAGATGAGTTCGCTTGATGGCAGTGCAACCTGCACTCTATCGAATAGGATATCGAGATAGAAAGCTAATGGATTACAGAGGGCTTAGCACGACCAATTGACGACAACGTTTTCGTCAATTTCACATTTTTAATTAACTGATTAATGCACTTTTGTTTGCATTTTCGATTCAAAGTATTTATATTTCCTTTCGGAAAATATACCAGTTTTTCTGATTTGAAACAAATTCGTATGCCCTATTGACTACGAGCGGATCATCACAATACAGATACAGCCAGTGCTTTAACAATACGTGTGTAAAGAGGCCAGTCACTATGATTATAGGTAGGTACTACTTTTTCTCATTCTAGAAACGTATGTTTTTTGCCCGAAACTTAAAATAAAATGTTTTACCTTTTGTTTTTTATTCACTAGAATAACAAAAAATCAAACATAATAGCTAAATATTAAAAAAAAAAACGTTTCCAAAATGAGAAAAGGCACCTAGTATAATCATAATTTGGACAGAAGTAGCGCAGTGGTTGAGCGTTGGTGCTCGAGCGAAAGGTCGCGGGTTCGTATCCCGTCGAGGGAACAAAACTGTTGTCAATGTTCCTGGGTCATGGATGTGTATTAAATTTGTGTATATTACAATAAAAATCTTAAATATGAGTATAGTATAAAATTATTACATATATATTTCCGTTGTCTGGTATTTGTACCTAACACAAGTTCTTCGGATACTTAGCACGGGGCCAGATTGACGTGGTGTGAAGCGTCCATAGATATTATATTATTATATTATTATTATAATATTATTATTATATTATAGACTAGCTGTGCCCGCGACTTCGTTCGCGTGGTGTTTGTTTGACTTAAACCGTTTATGCAGCGCATGCAACGAATGTCCCCAAATGTAAATTGTATGTTTGTTTAAACGTGCTAATGTCCCGTATATGACGCCCAACGCCGCGACGACCGACGCCGCGACGCCCGACGCCGCGACGTCCAACGTCGCGATGACGAAGCCCGACGGCGCGGCGCCCGACGCCGCGACGCCCGACGCCGCGACGCCTGACGCCGCGACGCCCGACGCCGCGACGCCCAACGTCGCGACGCCCGACACTGCGACGCCCGACGCCGCGACTCCTAACGTCGCGACGCCGACGCCCGACGCCGCGACGCCCAACGTCAAGACGCCCGACGCCGCGACGCCCAACGTCGAGACGCACGACGCCGCGAGGCCCGACGCCGCGACGCCGACGCCCGACGCCGCGACGCCCGACGCCGCGACGCCCGACGACGCGACGCCCCGAGGCCGCGACGCCTAACGTCGCGACGCCGACGGACGCCCAACGTCGCGACGCCCGACGCCCGACGCCGCGACGCCCAACGTCGCGACGCCGACGCCCGACGCCCAACGTCGCGACGCCGACGCCCGACGCCGCGACGCCTAACGTCGCGACGCCGACGATCTACGGCGCGACGCCTAACGTTGCGACGCCGACTTTCAATCCGACGCTGCGCTGCTGGCGCCGACCGCCAAATTTTTCGGCGTCGGCGGACTACTCTCGGTGCGCAATTCCAACTCGCACTTGCCCGCTTTTTTATTTATTAATTACCATATGCTTGCAGTATAAACGATGTCGAAATTTACAAACGTATATCTTCAAAGACTAAGTAGTAGTGGTATTACATTAATATTTAAAATCGGTTCATAAAGGACGAAGATCCACGAACAAACATAAAAAAAACATATATTTACGAATTGAGAAACCACCTCCTATTTTTCCAAAATATCGGTCGGTTAAAAATATTATGTTGATTATTTCATGTTACAATCTACCTTTGTGCCAAGTTTCATTTAAGTACGTTGAGTTTGGCTGAAATACCGTCAAATAGGTACCTAGTTACAATTTTTTGAAGATCCCACGGGAACCCTTTCGTTTTTCGGGATAATAATTTCCAATAATGCTCTTCAGGTCATAAGCTACCTGCCTGCCAAATTTCATTTAAATACGATGAGTAGTTTGGCTGAAATACCGTCAAATAGGTAGCTACAATTTTTTGAAGATCCCACGGGAACCCTTTAGTTTTTCGGGATAATAATTTCCTATAATGCTCTTCAAGTTATAAGCTACCAGCCTGCCAAATTTCATTTAAATACGTTGAGTAGTTTGGCTGAAATACCGTCAAATAGGTAGCTACAATTTTTTGAAGATCCCACGGGGCCCCTTTCGTTTTTCGGGATAATAATTTCCTATTATGCTCTTCAGGTCATAAGCTACCTGCCTGCTAAATTTCATTTCATTCCATAGAGTGGTTTTAGCGTGATGCGATGACAAACATTCCCATACGGACAGACAGACAGACAGACAGATAGACATTTTTTTCAAAAATGTTATTTTTAGGATCTGTGGCTCTTATAGACCCCCTTTTTTGATTTTCACTTAAATATTCTTAATGTACAGACATGACCCCTCTACAGATTTAATGTATAGATATAGATATTGTATTATATTATATTATAATGACTGATCTTTTTGCTTTTCATATCCCAAAGTTATAATTATATCTGTTTCGTAATTTGTTAATATCTATTTAATTACCACTACTTAGGTATAATTTAATCTAATGTTATTGGTATCCCCCATTTTTATCTACACTAATATTATAAAGAGGAAAGATCTCTATTTTTGTATGTAACGAATAAACTCAAAAAGTACTGGACGGTTTTAATAATTATTTTTTCATTATAAACCTACATTATCACTGAGTAACATAAGTTATATAAAAATCAATTGCTGTTCGTTAGTCTCGCTAAAACTCGAGAACATCTGAACTGATTCGGCTATTTTTGGTCTTGAAATATTCGTTGAAGTCCCGGGAAGGTTTAAACGGTTTCCATGGTCAATGAAGTGGGCACGGGTCAGCTTGTCTTGTGGTCAGTTATCTATAAAATAATAAATAAATACAATACATAAATGGTTGATAAAAACTGAATCTGAAATTTAAATACTGCAAAGTTCAGAATTTACACGATAAATACCTGGTATTTATGTCATACATTAAAATAAAGCAACTCCTGAATATCCCTAAAAAGGTTGCACGCGCTTCAACTACCGGGAGAATTTACATTTCTATGCAAATTCGTTGGTCTAGTGGCCCTCAAGTAGCTGTATGTTTTTCTATATACATTAATAAGTAGTAATACCCATTTTTTTAATTGCTTGGAAAATTACGGTTAATGTAAAGATAAAATAATCAGAATATAAATCATTATAGAAAAGTTGATTGAATGAATTCGATCTTAAAATATCTTGAGTACCTAATTATTGTTTCCAATATCCTAGGTAGAGAACAAAGAAAGGGATGTAATACCTAATTAGTAAATTCACCTGGGCGACACAATTTATTTGTGACAGAAGCGTTCGGAGTTCGTACCCACAAAGCTCGCTCGTAAATTTATTTTAAATAAAACAGAGTTGACAGACAAATTTAATAATGTTCAATTTAATTGGTTACTTTAGATATAAGATATTAAGAACAATTTTTATAAAATTTAAATAAATTGTTTCGAATGTTTCGCGGGATATTGCTAGATATACTTCGAGATATACGCGTAACTTCGAGACTCGGTATAAAGAACATATCGCGGCTTATATAAATTGTCATCATGACAAATCACATTTTGCCAAACATAAAAAAAAATATTTCGCGGGATATTGCTAGATATAATTTATTTAAATGTTATGCTATGGATTTCCGCAAAGTAACGCCTGATTCCATTAACAATTTTTATATCAAAGTGCCCACAAGTTTGAAGTGCATGCGATAACCTGAAAATCGGAGTAGGTACTT
Organism: Celastrina argiolus; assembly: GCA_905187575.2. Classification (NCBI taxonomy): domain Eukaryota; kingdom Metazoa; phylum Arthropoda; class Insecta; order Lepidoptera; family Lycaenidae; genus Celastrina; species Celastrina argiolus. The sequence goes on from LR994587.1 coordinate 11,829,033, forward strand.
TGCAACCTTTTTCTCAATAAGTACTGATATTATTTAAAAATCCTAAAACAATAAAATATATATTATGTCTTCATTATATTTACCAGTCGTTTTTTAAATTGATATTTTTATTTATTTAAATGTATCTTAAAACAATATGCAAAGTACACCCTATTTTTAACGTTGTAACCTTTTTTCCCGTATGAAAAATTTTGCAAATTGTGCTAGTTTTTTAAATGAGTTTTATATGCAATTTCAACACGCTCCGGTCGGTGCGATACCCCTTTTTTGTCTTAGAAATGCATGTTGAAATCATGTAAAATCTCTATTTAGTATTTCAAGACAAATTTTGCAAAACTTAACCAATCGTCCCCTGTCCTGTCCCCTCAGTTTCACCTTACCTTAATCACAGATATAAAAACAACAGCAATAGAACCGCATACGGAACTTGAAATAGAACACAATTTATAATTCAATATAGACTGCACTGCCTATACGGACAAAACGAGAGATAAGTTGAGATAACTTTGAGCTTCTGACAGTAGAGAACTAATCTTGTATCTCTTGGAATACTACAATAATATAAATATAGGCCAATGATATTATTACTAGCTTCTTAATCACAATTATAATTTTAATGTAAAATTATGTATGGATGTTCTATTTATTCTTCCTTCGCGTTAAATGGTTCTACTGACTCCGATTTTTAAACATTATTTATTGATGTTTAGCTCCTAGTAGTAAAGTAATCTTAACGATAAACTGCATCTTTAAATGGGGTAATTATTTTTCAAATCGAACCAGTAGTTCCTGAGATTATTGCGTTCGAACATACAAAACAATTAAATTTGAACTAATAGTAATAATATGTCATTGCTCTGTATTGCGCGTGGAAGTGTCATTCAAACTATATAAATAATTATTATGGGCATCAAGCTTTATACATTTTTTTAAATTCTTTTATTTAATAATTTTAAACAAAAAAAAAACCGACTTCAAAAGGTAAACTAAAAAGCAAAAAATAAATTTACTTCGCACAAAGTAATACTTATTTTCACTTAAGTAAATAAATTTATTCTATAATTTTGAAGTCGGTGCCAAGTCCAGCGTTCTTTCATAATTTGTTTTCATTTAATATTAGTTTGTAAGCCAGTACTTTGGTAGGTACATAATATATAGTAATAGTTACATTGATAGTTGTATATATTTTTCTGATTCTTTTTTCTGTGATTGCCTACATATATTTAGTAACTTGATATTGCAGTAAGGTTGTTGAAGTACTTACTTCAACTAATGAATTGATATTTATAAATATTCCTATCAATTAATGAATTACGAGAGGAACAACATGATATTTAACAAAGGATTAGCTTTAACATTGCTTGGTGAAACACGGCCTAACTCTTCATGTAGTAACACACGTATCCAAATTCCTTCTCATTACAAGGCATGGGATTTTAAACAGCCGTTAACACTAACATTTTATCAACATAAATGTTGTTGTTGAAATCTGGATCATAGTTGGTGAAATCTGGACTTAGGGCGTGCGTGCGTTTGATACAATTTCATAACTTCTTTTCGTCAAATTGTATCAAGTAGAGTTTGTGTATGTAGAATTCAAATTGAATATATTAATTGTAAAACATTTCGATCGCAAAGCGATCTCTAGGTCATGCCTATTACTTAATAAGATAGGTCTTTCACATTCACCTGAAACCCTGAGGTAAATGCCAAGAGTTTAATTACTTAACTCTACAAAAATCCATCGTGGACTAAAATAACTCAAAACCGTAACCCGTTCCGGATTTCAAAATACGCACGCATGATATTTCACAAAATATTAGGAGACAGCTTAAAATGCAATTAGAATAGAATTTCGTAAAGGTATTATAAAGTAATTTCGAGGTTGGAATATGCAAATATGAAAGTCCCAAAAAATCCGCGTTCAACACGGATATTGTACATTGTACTCTGTGGTATGTGGCTTTTCTTTAGTACTTCGAGTGTTTATTAAAGATCAATAATGTATAATTGCTTTCATTTTACTTCAGAACATTGTTAATTTACAAACTCAAGGACAAACAATATACATGTTAATGACTTTGTATTTTAATTACAAGTTTATCCCGATGTTTCGCCCGCTTTTATTTAATATATTATCTATAGGTTTTCATTATATATTTGTTATAAACTCTATTAGACTCTATTAGACTTAGGTCCTAGGTAAAACTATAAACTTTATTCCTGAAATAATGAAAACTGTCTTAAATCCGTTGTGTTTCTATCCAAGCGTAGAGAAACAAGGTACGTTATAAGAATATTATAAATATTTTTTAATTTTATCTATTTTATTTTTAAATTACAGTTGTTGTCCGCTGCCATAGGTACAAAAATGGTCAAGGTACAGCCGTGGTCGTACCCGCTAAACACATCTAAGCGTCACCTCACACAAAAATACGGTAGATAAAAAAGAATAAATGAAAAATAATAATATTCGCCTGCTGTTGAAATATACAATCCCAATAGCGGGTACGACCACGGCTCTACCTTGACAATATCTGTACCTATGCATATCTGGTTTTCAAATTGAATTATTTTCTTGTTTCAGCCTTTTTAGAACCCTTCTTTGCGAAGTCGGGTTATAGTTTTTAAGCTTTTTTTTTTAAATAGTAGTATGTTACTGCTGATAGTGTATCTTTCCAATGGCGAAAGAATTTTTCATATGGGTTTCAGTGGTTTCAGAGCCTATTCAATAAAAACAAACAAACAATCAATCAAATATTTCCTCTTTATTATATTAGTATAGATATACCTGTTTAGTACCAACACAACGATTTCAGCGTGCTTTTCACCGCAATACATTTAGTGCAGTTTTGAGCTGTGTGTTAATAGAATGAGTCAGTAGCGGTTACATATACAGACATATTATTTGTTTCTCGCTTTTGGCAACCTCATTTAAGCAGATCCAACGCTATGTTACAAGAAATGTATGAAATGTAGGAATTGTTTAATAATCCCAGCAAAAATATACATTCCCGAAACTGTGTCCGAAGCTATTTGGGAAAGTTATGAATTATTGTTTGAAAGATTATTATTTATCATCATCATTAGCATCTTTTATGTCATATTATGTGCCAAAGGAAATGAAAGTACCTGTGACTATTCTAAGTAAAATTAATAAAACAGTTGTTAAAAAAAGAATATGTTGTTAGATCGACCGACTAACTCCTACTTGGCATAACATGTATCTCACAACTTTTTACGGTAGAAGAACTACGTGTGTGAGACTTGGCACTTTTTACAAGTTATGTTTTTGATGGGATTATACATTTCATAAATCTATACAGTTTGGGAAATTTATAATTAGATCGATTCGTACATTTTCCGTAACATATATACGATCAATAAACAGAGGAAACTGAATACTGAAGGTTATGAAAATGGTCGCTAAATGGGAAACTTGACGCTAAAAGCAAAGCGCTGCTTAAAAGCTTATCTTTTACAGTTAGGTACACTTACAGTATACTTGAAATTATGACTTGTTGAATGTTGTAAAATCTTAAACATTCCTCCATTTCTAATTAAATTATTGATTTCATACAATAATAATAAAATTATAGTAAGTAAAATTAAAATATCAGTATGTTAAAATCATAATCATCAGAAATACATAATTTTTTTATAAATAACTAGCTGACCCTTGCCCACTTCGTTGAGCATAAAAACAGTTTATGATGAAATTCAACTAAAAAAAACAACCCCTAACTCGGGATCGCGGAACCCGCAACGCGGGAACCCGGAACCCGCAGCATGGGAACCCGAAACCCGCAACCCGCAACGCGGGAACGCGGAACCCGCAGCATGGGAACCCGAAACCCGCAACGCGGGAACCCGGAACCCGCAGCATGGGAACCCGAAACCCGCAACCCGCAACGCGGGAACGCGGAACCCGCAGCATGGGAACCCGAAACCCGCAACGCGGGAACCCGGTACCCGCAACGCGGGAACCCGGAACCCGCAGCATGGGAACCCGAAACCCGCAACCCGCAACGCGGGAACGCGGAACCCGCAGCATGGGAACCCGAAACCCGCAACGCGGGAACCCGGTACCCGCAACGCGGGAACCCGGAACCCGCAACGCGGGAACCCGGAACCCGCAACGCGGGAACCCGGAACCCGCAACGCGGGAACCCGGAACCCGCAACGCGGGAACCCGGAACCCGCAACGCGGGAACCCGGAACCCGCAACGCGGGAACCCGGAACCCGCAACGCGGGAACCCGGAACCCGCAACGCGGGAACCCGGGACCCGCAGCATGGGAACCCAAAACCCGCAACGCGGGAACCCGGAACCCGCAACGCGGGAACCCGGAACCCGCAACGCGGGAACGCGGAACCCGCAACGCGGAACCCGCAACGCGGAACCCGCAACGCGGAACCCGCAACGCGGGAACGCGGAACCCACAACGCGGGAACACGGAATCCGCACCATGGGAACCCGAAACTCGCAACGCGGAACCCACTACGCGGGAACCCGGAACCCACAACGCGGGGACCCAGAACCCGGAACCCGCAACGCGGAACCCGCAGCATGGGAACCCGAAACCCGCAACGCGGGAACCCGGAACCCGCAACGCGGGAACCTGGAACCCGCAACGCGGGAACCCGGAACCCGCAACGCGGGAACCCGGAACCCGCAACGCGAGAACCCGGAACCCGCAACGCGGGAATTTGGAACCCGCAACGCGGGAATTTGGAACCCGCAACGCGGAACCCGCAACGCGGGAACCCGGAACCCGCAACGCGGAACCCGCAGCATGGGAACCCGAAACCCGCAACGCGGGAACCCGGAACCCGCAACGCGGGAACCCGGAACCCGCAACGCGGGAACCCGGAACCCGCAACGCGGGAACGCGGAACCCGCAACGCGGGAACCCGGAACCCGCAACGCGGGAACCCGCAACCCGCAACGCGGGAACCCGGAACCCGCAACGCGGGAACCCGCAACCCGCAACGCGGGAACCCGGAACCCGCAACGCGGGAACCCGGAACCCGCAACGCGGGAACCCGGAACCCGCAACGCGGGAACCCGGAACCCGCAACGCGGGAACCCGGAACCCGCAACGCGGGAACCCGCAACCCGCAACGCGGGAACCCGGAACCCGCAACGCGGGAACGCGGAACCCGCAACGCGGGAACCCGGGACCCGCAGCATGGGAACCCAAAACCCGCAACGCGGGACCGCGGAACCCGCAACGCGGGAACGCGGAACCCACAACGCGGGAACACGGAATCCGCACCATGGGAACCCGAAACTCGCAACGCGGAACCCACTACGCGGGAACCCGGAACCCACAACGCGGGGACCCGGAACCCGCAACGCGGGAACCCGGAACCCGCAACGCGGAACCCGCAGCATGGGAACCCGAAACCCGCAACGCGGGAACCCGGAACCCGCAACGCGGGAACCCGGAACCCGCAACGCGGGAACCCGGAACCCGCAACGCGGGAACCCGGAACCCGCAACGCGGGAACCCGGAACCCGCAACGCGGAACCCGCAACGCGGGAACCCGGAACCCGCAACGCGGAACCCGCAGCATGGGAACCCGAACCCGGAACCTGCAACGCGGGAACCCGGAACCCGCAACGCGGGAACGCGGAACCCGCAACGCGGGAACCCGGAACCCGCAACGCGGAACCCGCAGCATGGGAACCCGAAACCCGCAACGCGGAACCCGGAACTTGCAACACGGGAACCCTGAACCCGCGACGCGGAACCCGGAACCCGCAACACGGGAACCCGGAACCCGCAACGCGGAACCAACAACGCCAAACCCTTCCGTGAACGTTGCTGGTTCTGCGCTGTCAAATGGAATAAATAGTATCCTATGTCCGTCTACTGGCTCTAAGTTACTTCCTCACCAATTTTCAACCATATCGATAAAGCCGTTCTTGAGTTATAAATAATTTAACTAACACGACTTACTTTAATACAAATAGCTGTATGTATAGATGGAACTAACATAAGCTAACGCCCGGTGAATGCTCCCGTCACAGTCGGTCCAGCCGATTCGGTGATCATTAGTTAGATAACGATGATGATGATGAAAAGAAGCCTAAATTAATCCTTATAACTTTAGCTATCTACCAGTGAAAGTCTCGTTAAAATCGGTCCAGCCGTTCCAGAGATTAGCCGGAGCAAAGAGACACGCTAACAGACAGACAGACATTTTTTTTTAATTGCATTTTCGTTTTCAGTAGCAAGAAAAAAAAAGACAGAACAGACAGACGTTAACTTCGCACAAAGACAAATGACGACAAAAGACATAGTGGCGTCTTATCATGACGTTTTCGATTTTTTTTAATTGTTCGTGAATTATGACCATGGATCTAACTCCTTCGATCTGATTTTTAAATTAACATTTATAATATATTCTTATTACAACTTATAAGTTAAGTACTTTTTTTAAATAGGTATATTTATAGTTGTTAAAAGATTAATCGATTTTTTGAGTAAGTCTCTAGTGTTTAATAAGAAAAAGTGTTAACTGACGTAACATTATCACGACGTTTATTTCATTAAATCATAATTTGTATATATATTTAAGATCGTTTATCAGTGAAAGCAAATCGTAAAAAACTCATATTGGTTATGTTGACAATAAATATCTAATAATTATTAAATAAAGTTTAGTAAATTCTGCAGTTTTAACAAAAAGAAAATATTTATTTTATTATGTCGTCGTTACAACGTTACGTCGCTCATTTTTGATAAACTGTCAAATGTTACCTATTAAAATGACCCGACTATTTATTAGTGGTGGACAAATAGTTTAATGAATCCAAATAGTTTAAGTTTATGTTAATACGTTATAGCATTAATTTTTTATAGCATTAAGTTTTTTTACACTTTGGGCTACATTTTTGGGGTTTTAGTAAGGAACCCTACTTTTTTTAAACATATAATATAGCCTATGTTCAGCGCTAGGAATGTAGCTTTCCAACGGTGAAAGATTTTTTCATATTGGTTCAGTGGTTTCAAAGCCTATTCCATTCAAACAAACAAACAAACAAACAAACAATCAAACGTTACGTCTTTATAATATTAGTATAGACAGCAACGCTCACTCGCACTAGCAAAGTTTTTCATAATTATAGTTGAACTCAATGTATCCCGCGAAACCGCAACTGCCGTAAAAGTTGCCTATGTGTTGATCCTGTGTGTAAACTAGGACCATAACAAATTTCATCAAAATCCGTTAATTAGTTTTTACGTGGAAGAGTAACGAAAAATTCATCCATCCAAATTTACAAATTTTAACTTTCGCGTTTATAATATTAGTAGGATTGCTAAGTAGCAATCCCTCTGTCACATTCCATAGACAACATTTACATTTTTGTCGAATTTCGACCACTGGTGACCTCTAGTTATGATGAACAAATCTAATGACATTCATTAGTCGCGCAGTGCGGTGTTAATAAGCTCAGTTTGATGTATTCCCGTAGCTTAATATAGCTTAGTTTATGTAATCAGACGGCGTTATTAGAGTCGTAAAGTACGGATTATATTAATCTATTATTACCGAGTATTACTGGTATTAAACTGTCTAGCAAAAAGTAAATGTTATAGATATTGATAATTATTATGAGACAAATTGTCCCATTAATTAGCTAAAGATAACTAGGCTCAACTCACATTGGCACACAGAAACGTCGATTTTTTTCGGGTTTTCCTCATATCATATAATTACCATTATTAAGAGGAAACACAACGGCCGTTCTACATACAGATATAGGGGTCTACGCGACCCCCTGATTTCTCTCTGGATTATGCCACTAAAGATACAATTTATTTCCGGAATATCTATGTATACTATTAGTATGTCCATATTTTTTATAAATTAATAATTATTTTTTTCATAAATTAATTATTAAAATGTTTAATAACCTAAAAAATATTTCCAGATTTTCAGCTGTGTTCAAATATTCAGGAAACAAATTGGAGTACAATTTATAATAAAATCGAAACATAGGAACATAGCTCAAACCTTTTATTAGTTATTAATGAAAAATACCTATGTATATAGGTATAATGAATAAACACCTATATCAATTAAGTTTTGGAAGAGGAAACAGGGGTCTTAATAGGTAACTTCAGTTCAAGCTGCAGTTGTATTTATCACTTTGATCAGGCAGTTGCGACTTGCGGGACACAATAAGTAATAATCATAATACCTATATTTTCAAAAAAACATTGATACATACACGTAGCCCACCAAACTGCATAACAATTTGTCCGATTTACATTTAAATACTATTTTGTATTTCTCTAGCCCGTGGTGTTTCCTCTTAAGATAGACATTATCTACCTCTTCTATATCTTTTTTTTATGATAATGCATAATCTACTCGTGGTAACTTTAAAGGAAGTGTTACGTCAACGCGTGTTACGTTCTTCGCGACGCATCAACTCTGAACCAATATGAGTTGAACCTTAGACTGCAACTATGATCCGGAATCCGAAAGTCCGGGCTACAACTGTGGGCAAAAAAGTTGAAAAACGTACACATAAAATTGTCAAACTTGACATTGATATTTGGCTCGTCGCTCGATTGGTATATTTTCGAATCTATTGTATTAACCCAGAGATCCATTTCGAGTGCTATGCATTTCACTTTTCACACACATTCGGATCATAATTTAGTATTCTTAGTTCCTAGATAATGAAATATTTACAAAAAAGAAACTTCAAAAACTATGTACTTACATTCCGATACCCGACGATGCAAACTATAAACCCTGTGCTTTCCGCCATTATTATAAATCTTTAACATCTCTTTTATTAAAATCGGATCAGTAATTAGACCGCTACTATGAAACATAACACCCATACAAAGACTTGAAATATAAAAATTTTTTCATAGTATTGGGGTAAAATCGTTACCCTTTGGGCCCCAAGCGGTTTCATGAAACCGCGCCAATTGCGCCGCGCCATTCACTTAAGACCCAAACGGTTTCATGAAACCGCGCTCTTTTATTCGATTAAGCATCGTATTCCCCTGACTTACAGACTACTTTTGTATGAAGAAGTTTGATTGGTTAGAACCTTGGCTAAATAAGCTTCAATTCGAATGAAAAATAATACTAACTTTGTCGCCGACCAGTTTGTGCATGTCAGTGCAGTGAGGTGGTTGTGAGTGCTCTAAAATGTGTAGTTTTTTCAAGATTTTGCTGGTTTTCACGAATGTAAGTAGTATTTTGTATATATAAATGGTTTATTTTACTCATTATAAGTATTATTAGATAATCATTTGAAAGATATACGTCGTAACATTTAAATTTTTCACTTGAAAAAATTGGTTTCTATACGTATATATATAGACTGATTTAGATATGATTTTCTTACTATGTTTGTAAATAAATGACGTAATAAGCCTAAGGAAGTAAATATAACTAGTGTACAAAACGATTTATCGTCGGATTATGCCTAATTTTAGTAAAATAAACAAAAGAATTTGACAAAAAAAAGGGCGTTTTTAACGGTCTCCCGCCGGCCGCGGCCATTATGAACTCTATTTGTACTACACTAAGGACGAAGTTTGCCTGTGAACTCGTAATGTAGTAAGTCGTAGTGTCACAACTCAAGTACTTTTTTTGTAAGCATCTCAAGTTCTTTCGTCGATTTATTTCCATAATTAGAAAGAATAGGTCCCTGTTCTTTAGATTATAATATAGCATTTATTTATTTCTTGTGAAACAGTCAGCAACACAGTTTCCAAAGTTTATACTTGTGAAACGGATATGAAATCAGACTAAATACTATAGTTTGATGGCTTGATAGATAGAAAATATAACAGCTATTACAATGTTTTTTACAGAACCATAAAATATGGTGTGGTTGTAAAGTTATTACATTATTTGTACAAAGAAGAATTTTACGCGCCATCTTTGCATATGTGCATGTGCATATGTTTGTTTGCTCTTTGTCATCTGTCACAGCGGAAGGGTAGGAAGTGTAATTATTATAATTAGTATTAGTAATTAGTATTCAAGCAGGAGCAGCTGCTGTCTGCTAATTCCTACTTATTCTCATACTCATTATCTGTTTCAAAATTGTTACATGCAGTATACATCATTTTGATTTTTTACTGGAAGATACTTTGCTTACAAAATATATTCGAGCTTAAACATAAAGCTATGAATTTTATAGTACTAAGTCGTGTCTCTGTTATATATCTACTTTGTGGCTATAAATTGCTATACCTACTCGATTCGGTAAAAACTTCCATGTAACAACTCGTTTGGTATTACCGAACAGAGCATTAAAAAGTGATTTATAAGGCACACGCGTTATTGATGAGGCCACCGCAGCAATTTGATAATCTAATAAACAAATGTACTAAAGCGTCCGCGACTCTATAAAACAAATTTCATGATCTATATCGAAAACTCCGCTCCATTAGTGTAATAATAGAAATATTTAATACGATTTCAATCTATTATAATTATGTTAGTGGTTCTGCTGAATAATTAGTTTGTGGTTTTTAGACGCTTTGTGTAAGCTATAAACGTGACAACCCATATAAATTAATAACGTTTCGAAGGTACTATGTGCATAATATATTTGTAAATCTTCATTATATTATTTAAATAGATAGGTATATAATTTGACTTAACAGAAATCGATATTAAAATTTAAGTAATGATTTGATTATCAAATTGTTAACGTACTTATAAATAAATCATTTTTAACTAATTAATTAATTTTTAAATATGAACTTAACAAAAGTATTTTGCCTCTTAGATAGAAAAATCTGCACACCATCCTGCACATAAACATTAGGTATCCATGCCAAATATCATACAGCGATCGAGAAATTGTACCAAAAATATTTCTTCACAAAATAATATTATGTAAGATGTTGCCCAATAAATAATGAAACTATGTAATTCAGTGTTCTATATACATTTAAATAGAAATAGGAGCGAACCGCTTTCGCAAACCGAAGTCACATTAAGCTGGCTTAATGCGGCGTAATATTTCTTCTTCTGTATTTTTTTCTCCAGTTTCATAAGAAAGATATCCTCTGTCTGGTACATTTCCGTATAATCATTTGACGGGTATGGCCAAAATAGATTTCGTGTATCAGAAATATCATATTTATTGAGTTGAGCAAAAAATATATCGTTTACTTGTGAAATGCATGTCTAACCTCCTGTTACTGAAGATATATTATAAGGTACCTTAGAAAAGAAAAGAAAGTGTAAGTGAAAAGATTTTACTTATAGTGAGAGTTTGAAATGTTACTACAGCTACAGGCTACTAGGCAGTAACAGACACTGTATCTACAATTTCCACCTCCTTTTTGTGTCAAGAGTCAATTATCAAAACTCCGAAATTTGCCGTACTGAAACTACATAAATCATACATATAAAAATTGTATCGTCAAATATGTATCATCTCTGGAAATGTGTGAAATATGTTCATGAAACAAAAACTACAGAGCCAAATATTAGGTCCTTACATATGAAATTGGCGTTCTGTATGGGAGGAACATAAAGGCGATTTTTTCATATTAAAATATATTTTATTAATCAAAGTATGTACCATTGCTCTCTATACACTTTGGCCATCTTATAGGTAGTTCATTGATCCCCTTACTAAAAAAATCATTCGGACGGGAATCAATGAAATCTTTGAAAGCGGTTTGGACTGCCTCATCGGAATTGATTTTTTTTTCTTGCAAGAAGTTATCCAAATTTCGAAAAAAATGGTAATCTGTTGGAGCAAGGTCCGGAGAGTACGGTGGATGTCTTAGACATTCCAATTGAAGCTCCTCTAATTTGGTAGCCGTCTGTTGGGCCGTGTGTGGTTTAGCGTTGTCTTGAAGCAGCAGTGGCGTAGAGCGATTGACAAGTCTCGGTTGTTTAACGGCGAGCTTTTCCATCATGGTTTGCAGTTGCTGACAATAGACATCAGCTGTAATCGTCTGACCAGATTTAAGAAAGCTCTATAGTACGAGACCGGCACTCGTCCACCAAACGCTTACAAGTAACTTTTTTTGAGTCAATTTTCGCTTGGGGCAAGACTTTGCTGGTTCACCAGGGTTCAGACATTGCGATGAGCGTTTACGATTGTCGTACAGGATCCACTTTTCGTTACATGTAATGATCCGATTTCAAATTCCTTCATTATTGTGCCGGTTGAGCAATGTAACGCAGCAGTCGACGCGCGTTTGTCGGTTTGCTTCACTCAATTCATGAGGTACCCACCTTTCAAGCTTTTTCACCTTCCCAATTTGCTTCAAGTGGATTAAAACGGTTTTGTCACTAACACCGCAGCCTGTAGCTAACCCTGATGTGGTTTGCGATGGATCTGCTTCCACGATAGACTTCAATTCATCATTATCGACCTTGGACTCCGGCCGTCCACGGGGCTTGTTCTGCAGGACAAAATTTCGAGAACGAAAGCGTTGATACCAAAAACGCAGCGTGTTTTCTTTTGCGACACCACCCCCATACACATCATTAATCCTTCGAGCCGTTTCTGCAGCACTGGTGCCACGGTGGAACTCGTATTCGTAAATAATGCGATATTTTAAGTTTTCCATTTTGTGAAATGAGTGACTCAGAAAAAAAAACAAATGAATTACGGGTTTCAAAACACAAATGCATGAGTAAATAGCTGTTTAAATTTGAATTTGGAATTCCTAACCAAAGAGGATATATTTAAGATCAAAGTGGTCTGTACGACAAAACGCCAATTACATATGTAAGGACCTAATATATAAAATTGTTATGGGACCAAATGGCAGCTATTCTGGGTCGAATAAAAAAATAATCACGGAAATCGGATCATTAACCTCAGAGTAATCGGTGTACATACATAATACATAAAAAAAGCAGGCCGAATTGAGAACTGAGAAACTTCTCCTTTTTGGAACGCGCGTGCTCTACACGATCAAATATCCAACGTCATACAATAGTATGACCGATAGTATGACCCAATGGGGACAAACCTAGGTTAAATCCCCTTGTAACGACATTACGTACGATAGAGGTAAAAGATTTGAATATGGAATCAACGAGCAAAAATACATGTTTACGAAATACCTATTAGAAAATTCAAAATATTAACATACAATTCCCCATAGTCATGGTTGAAAATAAAAATAAATGTTTAGCTACGGATTTTACATGCCGGTTATGAAAACATGATAGTTATTAAATGAAAAATAGATTACTAAATGATTGATGTCTGATCGTGATTCAGGCAATTACCGACGCAACTTGTAAAAATAAAATCATATCATACCGCCCATGAAGCGATTAGGATCCACTTTTAATCGGTTCAGCTCACATTCTGAGCGTAATTACGTTTTTAATATCTTTGAAAACATCGACGTAGTTGATACTTATATATTGAAAGGATCGCCGTTTTTTACTGTAAAACACAGAGAAAATATGTTTTAGACTTCTATTACATAATATTATTTCCTCATAACAAAACAATATTTCTACACATTTGTAGGAGTGCAAAATGTTATGGCAGTCTATGTATGTAATATGTATGTATGTTTGTTCCACCGTAACTCCTAGGTTTTAATTATTTAAACCTAAATTATTATGTCAATAAATTCGAAATAATAGCCGGGTTACATATCTTCTTATATATAAAAATGAATTACTGTTCGTTAGTATCGTTAAAACTCGAGAACGGCTAAGCCGATTCGGCTATTTTTAGTCTTCAAATGTTCGTGGAAGTCCCGGGAAGTTATAAACGTTTCATCAAAAACTGTTTCTCTGCTCAACGAAGTGGGCACGGGTCTTCTAGTAGGCTATATAACATGTACGTTACAAGTTTTTTTTTTATTGAGAATATTCTGTAATGCTTCTAAATAAAAATATGTTCATTTAAATGTGCCCTATGTAGCTACACGTCCTTCTTCGTTGCCTTTGGTGGAGTAATTGGCGCAGTAACCGAAGCGTGAAGCGCGGCACAGTTACTTGCGAGGGACAAAGATTATGGTCCCTCAGTGATTGGAGGGTCCACATGTCCCTCGACCACTGAGGCCTGACTTAAAGGATCCTCGGGATAAGCATCCTCAAAATCAAATGTCAGAGGCCCAATTTGTCTTTCAGAGATCTAATTTGGTCCTCGTTGTATGATGTACTCGTAATACTTTTTTTGCTATTTTCTAATGCTTGTAAAATTTAGCTTGAATCTCATTTCAAAAGATCTAGTTGTGTTCTTGTAACCACAATCTTGTGAAAAAGATTAACTTGGCTAAGTAAATGTTATCCGGGCTATTTATTGATATCCATTTATTAGAATCGGATCCCGTAGTTTAAGCGATACGGTGGTAACCGATACAAACATAAATAAATACATACATAGATTTCCAAAATGATTCCTTTTAGCTTCGCTGTAGTCAGGTAAATGTAAAAGTAGTTTGAAAATAAAAATGATAAACTTTTTTTTTATAATTTATTTAAGGTCGCTCAAACATCTATGGTCATTAGCGACCACTTTAGGTTTACATTTTATATTAAATTATAATAATTAATTAATTTTAAGTACTGTATAGTTTTATCTGTGTTTTCTAGGCATTCTTTTAAACACACAGGGAGGTTCACATGCGAACGTTCAGTATTGTACATTGGACATTCAATTAATTGAATTGGACAATTGGACATAAACTTTATTTCCAAATAATACTTAAAAAGTTTTTTTCGGAGCGTCAACACAAAAACCACCGGCTCAACCCTAACGCATCGAGAAGAACCAGCGTAAGCAGCTCACACGGGTTTAGCGGTTTATTCATGAGTCAAAAAGTATTTTATAAGAATGATCTCGTATAAAATTTTTACTTGAAGCCTAACACACGTGGTCTTATATAAGTATATCCAAGTAAGTATTTATTTGAAACATGATATATTATAGCCTTCATTTCGTCGATGCAGCCTGCAGGAAATGGGCGATTTGTCGACGAAGCAGTTCACTAAATCAACGTTACATATTTGTTGCACTCGTAGCGAAGTAAAACTGAAAATGTATCAGATTTATGTGTTACTTTAATCAAATAAAAAGTATGCATTTATATTTTATTTTACCTAATGAAGGTATAGCCACTAGATAGAGTATGCCAAAAAAATATACATTGATGTATTCATGACAAGTAACTCTTTATAATTGAGTCTTGTCCAGTTAAACATATCAAAAGAAGAAAAAAAATTATTGCGATTTTTATTACAATTGATCTTACAATATATTAAAATTCACCAATCACGTAAAGAGAACTCAGCCTGACCTATGAGTTAAGTAGACACATGTGCCTAATTAGATTCAACTATTTTGTAACAAAGGGTACAATTAATCTCAAATCTCAACTGGCAGAGTACATAACAATTTAAGACATGAATGGATAAAGGTAGGATATGTCGCAAAAAAAATTACCCAGAATATTGAGTTTTAAACTGTCACTTAAACATTTTAGTATAATATGTAGTAACGCATTAAGTACAATGATTCTGGAGACGGATCTTTAGATACGACCTAAAATGTTTAAGTGACAGTTTGAACTCAATTTTCTCGAAATCATCATTTTGCTGCATATCACCTTCATCCAGTCATGTCTTCAATTATTAACAAAAAGGGCTGTATAGGAGCTGCACAATTCAGAGCTCACAATTTTCTTTATTGAGTCGGCTGAGCGTCACGTTTGGTCGGGCGGGCCTGGGGAGTGCGGCAAGTGTTTCCAGCTCTAATAAGATCACGTCGGGCCTGGTGGAGCGTGACACGCCACTGATGCGTGGTTCACGGTCAGGGAGCCACGAGGCCACTCCTGCTACAGATAAAGTTACCTTATCCTGTTACGAATGCATGCTTAAAACGTTTTTATTGTGTGTTTTGATCCAAATTTAATATTTAACCCAATTATGATAGTGTGCACACAATTGGCAAAATTGACAGATAAATAATGTGATTAAAATATATACTAATCACTCTAACTACCCATGGATAATCCCGCAACGCTGTCTTCGAAGATCACGTGCACGCAAGGCCACGCATAAATACAATTTATTTTACAGGAGAATCTAGTCAGATATTATAATAAAATATTTTACTTGCTTTTACAATTAAAAACTTTACTTAACCTACCGTTATTATTAAGAACTTACTTTAGATTACTTGTAATCGACGACTAGCATTTAGCAGTGTGCGGAAAAACCTGTAATGGTTTATGTTACACTGTGTAGATTAAGTTTTTTTTATGTATTTCTTTTATTGATTAAATAAATATAAAAAATAAAGATACCGATTTCGAAGATATAACAAGAACCAAATACTAATTACGTTGCCTCAAAATCTATGTTTGGTCTTAAGATCATTCTGTATGTCCTAACTAGACATTGACACTTAGTTTTATTTACCTTTTTCTTACGCCGAAATTTCCCGGCCTGCTTCTCTAAGAAAAGCTGCTTTGAGATTTGCGAAAGACAATAATAATTATAACGATGTGTATAATACATAATTTAATCCTCGTCCTCCCTTTGTTTCAGCGAAACTTTTAAATCATGACCACAACTAGGAACTGTTCCTGCTGAGGTCATAATTCAAAAGTTTTGAAACAGAACATTATAATGGTGTTTTCACTCTCTATGCGAATAAAACTTAACTATGACCACTGACCAGTGACCACAAATACGTTACATTAAAGCGATGGTGTTCATGTTTTAAATGAAAAGTTTGGTTGTTTTACGTCCGAATACTGAAACGCTGATGTAAGTTAGGATCCTATTCACAGGCTGTTGCTGTCACTTCTAGGCGGAACGAAAAGGAAAAATTTAGTGCCATTTCATTTAACTATCGTTTGGGTATAATGTTTTAGTCTGCGTCGAGTAAGGAAACCGCAGGCAGCTTGGCGGTGTTTTTTTCAATCAAAACATAATTACTACCCCCACCTACATCTTCACACTGCTGAAAGTATCCCCTTTTTACAACTATCCCCACCTATATCCTCACACGTTTGAAATTATAGCTAAACTTGTAATTAAGTATGAGTTACAACCGTTAATAATTTAAAGTTTTTAAACAGCAATAAAAGCTTTGCGGGAGGCAGACAAGCTAATAAAAAACCACATGAGTAATTCGAAACCTCTAATTCAGCAAAAATACAACGTTCTAAACTCAAATATAAAAGCGATGAAGCCACGTAAAGGAAGAACATTTAAAATAGACATAGTAGTATGTATTCTATACATTAATTAATTCTTAAAGTAATTCCTAAAGTCGGGGTTTCGGGAATCGTCGGTTTTCATTATGAACTTACACCCCCAGTTTCCGAACACTATTAAAATGAATGATCAACTAACATGTCATTAGAATCAGCAACCCATATTGAACGCTGATTGGTAGAACATTATACACAAAGGAACGGACATATATTTTATTTATTTATTTATTTATTTATTTATTAACACACACACAAATATCTATCATTACAGGATAACCTAATGCAATAGATAATTGAACATAACAATATAATAGAACAAGATATAAACTTAAAAACATAAACATCAGACATAATATAAAAAAAATTAGGACAAAAAACAATATGCGGCTCTTGTAAATTCACTCAGTGTACACGAGAATAAATCAATGTGGTTATTTTATAATTACATCACGCTCGCTCGCTGATTCAAATCGTATGTATTCGCATTTGCTTTATTGGCGTCACCTAGTAATACAGCGTGTCTCGTGGTTCATATTATATCAAGCCGAATATAGTATGAAGAGAATGACGCGTAGAGCATTTTTTGTTTTGGCACTTCATATAAATTACTTACCATATCGTGACAAATCGCAATTAAAGAGAAGCCCGCGAGCCGGAGCATAGTAAGATTCACTCCTTGTGGTCGTTTCACACCTTCGTATTTTATTATCGCGTTATGGTAAGTAAAGAGTTGCTAAAACAAATGTTCTACGCGTCATTCTCTTTACACTATATTTGGCTTGGTATATGAACGTGGGACACAATATATATTGTATTATAATATAAGGTTTTAAATTTAAACATAAAAGTTAGTCAGCATCAACTTATGAAATTATTGCAAATACGCGTTGCATATTTTCATTTTGATATGCTTTTTTCATAACCAATAGATTTTCATATTTTTCAATACTGCTAGTATTATTCAACTCATATAATAAGGTCCACTAGCTATATTCAACTAAAGTAAAACTGAAAAGCAGTTGGACCTCAAGGCGGAGCGGATACAGGCCTGAGGCCGCTTCCGCGCCGCACTACAGGCCGCACCGGACGCGCCGCTCGTATCATACCGTAATTTATATTCACGCCGAGTGAACTCGTTTCAGACAAGTGGGTTAGTTTTAATTATAGTTATTTCGACAGTTTGTAGTGCTTTTTATTGTGATATCCGATATTTTTAGGCGTAAACAAAGTTCAATTATTGAGTGAACAATCAAATCAAATAGACTCAGATGCAAATAGTTACGTATACGCAGCGTTATAGAATGTCAATTATGTGGAGTTTGTAATTTACAAATCTTTGATAACGTTACTAACATTTATTTGCCAATAATCACTTAGCGTGTTGTTGAAAAATACGCACTAGATTCCAGACGCAATCTATGTAAAAATGAAAAAATGCGCGGGCGCTTTCTTTTCTGCTAAATTACAAAGTATTTTAATAATTAAAGATCTTACGTAAAGAAAGATTTTACGTATTTTGTACCCTCATTTATTTATTAATTATATACAACAGGTCTCTTGTCAAAGTAAACGTTACTTAATTCTGCGTAGCTTATTTTGTGCGTGGGAATTCATTGCATATTAATAACTGCTCAAACCTTTTGCGCCCATACTATGTTGAGCTGTTATAAAAACTTTGTGTTGTAGTTGGGAAGTTTTAGCACTGGTCACCGAGCACGGCTGACCTTTACCGCAACTATCCCCACCTGAACCCCACCTTTAGCATTTAAAACTTCAGACCATTAATACATCAAAGCGGGTTCCGTGAAAACTTTGCACCAGGTTTTCCCAACCTTTTCCGTTCAGCCGCTCAGTAAATATTTTCACCTCACTGCGTCAATTATGTTGTATTGTCACCTTAAAGGTATTTTATATATTAATCCCGTTATTAATGAAAAGTAAAAGCAATACAATATACAGTGTTTAGAGAAAACATACATAATTAATGAATAATTCTTCAGGAAATTGTGCCTATATAAATAATATGTACAAAGAAACATAGCAGGTACAGTAGATACTTCGGCGAAGTATGCCAATGACGGTAGTGACGGAGTATCGCCGAGTTTTTAGTAGGTAGAGGCTGCGTCCAGTTCACCAGCTCTTCGGACGCGGAGAATCCCTATCTACCTCAGAATGTGTAATGCATTTTCTTGGTGTTTTTTTAAAATAAGTTACAGTAGATACTTCGTCGTTTCAGCCTTTAACTGTCCACTGCTGGACATAGGCCTCTCAAATACATTTCCAGTGCGACCGGTCCATTGCCACCTGCATCCAACGTGACCCGGCAGTTTTCACCAGGTCGTCGGTCCATCTGGTAGGTGGCCGTCCCACACTGCGCTTGCCAGTACGTGGCCTCCATACATATCCACAGTAGATACTTAATTAAGATTAATTTTCTTAATAATATACATCAGTAATATACGCCAAAAATTTGTAGTCCCATTCCTCCAGAACCCCCCGGTTGGTAAGTTCTGCTCTATGTGCTCTAGTTACATCTCTATTGCCATCCATATTCATTATGGACGGTGGACAGTTTTCTCCCGCATGAACTAAAATTTACAGACTGAACTGCGCTTTTCAAAATGATTTGACATTATAAAAGTAGTTATAGGTCCTTGGTAATATTAGACAGCAAATTATGTTTGAATAACCACAGTCAAAAATAGCTTTAACTTTACTACCTACGTAAATTATGAATTTGTAATAAAATACCGTTTGACATGAGGCTATCTAATGTCAAACCGTATTTTATTAGACATCTTTCGTTGAAATCGGATCAGTAGTTTAGGCGCTATGGTAAAAAGGATATATACCTAAATACATAGACTGTTAAAATCATTGTCCTTTCTTTTGTCTATTGCAATCGGGTACCGAAAAATAATAATTACGCAGTCAAACAGAATTGAGAAAATAATAATATTATAACCACCCGGTAGTTTAAATTAGGAACTTCATCAACACGACCATTAACGACGCAATATGTTGGAACGTAAATTAAAATTTGTATTTTATTTACTGGCCATTAATATTTGGTAGGTTTTTCTTTAGTTTTTAAATCATTTATTTGTTTAATATACCACTGATATGAGGCTTTAATAGGTACCTATTAGTATCAAGTATGTTGTGTTATATGTACTTACGTCAGATTGAAACAGTACAATCAAACATTTTCATAGGTGCCAGATTCGATGAAACTTTTTTTTTGGCAGGAAAAACGCACTTGATTTATGTCTTTGCTTTTTCTTGTAAAAAAAAAGTCATAAAACAATATACGCGCAAGTCTGGGCTTATCTAACCATTAACTACCTAGTGCAGAAAATAATTTATCTTCTTCAAAGGGAGAGAGAAAAGCAATATTTCATTTTCGCGAGTGCAAAAACACATCTGCAAAGGAGTTTTGGGTGATACATTCATACAACATGTATAAATGTATAAGTTTCACACGTAGGTATATTTCCCAAAGGAATACACAACTGAACCTTCATTCTTTCGCTTCATTCATAATTCCTCAAATGGCTTTGTAGGCCTTTAACTAAGTACAGTCACGAGTCACGACTGTTGACAAAGTTGTCATACTGGCGTATGTTTTTTTCAACAAAATCTATGGGTAATAATATATGTATATATAGGTATATAGTAATAATACACAAACTACTTGCACTCTTTTCCACTTTATTAGTTGTTTTAGGTACATTAATTATTTATTAAAATACACGACCGGTTTCGACTACGTCATCATCCATTTTTTGAATTTCCACCAAGAACCTACAGTACATTCAATCCTACCAAAAACATTTTCATGTAAAAATGTTGCCGAGTCTACATAGCTTACAATCTGAAAAAGTTGTCAAATCTAATGTAGAGCCAAGATTATTGATATATACGCCCTTGAATTTAGGTCTAGTAAAGTAAGGGCGCAGAGATCAAAAAACGTGGCTCTACATGAGATCTGATAACTTTTTCAGGTATGTAGACTCGTCTTGGCAACATTTTTACATAAAAATGTTTTTGGTAGGTTTTCATTTATTTTTGTAAGTTGGTAAATAAATGGACTTTCTTAAGTTTAAAAATTATCTTTCATTTGATACCCATATTGTGGGAGTACCTGTGAAATCGATAAATCGTTATATTGGATTCAAAATTCCATTATTCATGAAATCTTGTACAAATTGTATTTCTATTCTCAAGCTCTCTCTTTATTTGATATCCATAATGCAGGGGTTGTTATGAAAACGATAAGTCTCCATTTTGTACCGGCCACCATATTAGATTCAAAATGTCGGCATTCATTTTTTTTTGTTGTTTTTGAAGTAATTACAGCTTACATACAAAATTTCTGCTTTCTAGGACTTCAGGAAGCACCTTATGAATTTTGATGATCTATAAGTATGTCAGTGACGAAATCGTGGGTTTTTCGACATTGATAAAATTTAAACTACCTATAATAGATACGACATTCAAACTTTGTAGGCATAATTAGTAGAATATACTTGCTATTCAAAATCACCATTACATTTCGACGTTTAAAAATAATTTCGTTAGACGTATATGAATGCATTAGAAATAATTAAAATGTAGTGTATAGTGGCGAAAATCCCATTAGACACGAAATGAAAAGGGTAGACGTCTTTATGGCGGCCATTTTATTAGCTTAATTGGGTCCCTGGTGATGCAATTAATTGCTTAAATATCAAAATGGCTGACGCAGGAAGATCATGGGTGACATGTTGATATATTGATAATATGATTTAGATAGAGGATATTTTGCAAGTATTTCCACTAGCGCGATAGAGACCTAATTAACTACCTATTAAAAGTACACGAAATTGACGTTTGGGGGACTCCTGTTTTCTCCTGCAAAACTTAACCAATTAAGATTCATCTTATACTAAAAAAAGGCATTAGCTTATGTAGGTTCTTTTGATTTTATCGTATAATGCAATAAAATTAGTTTCCAGGATGTTTAACACAGCGAAAAGTCTGGTATTTCTTATTTAGATTTTTGAACGTCCATATCTCCTTAAATCATTATTTTATTTAAAAAAAATACAGACGAATTGAGAACTTCCTCCTTTTTGGAAGTCGGTTAAAAAAAAAGAAAAAAAAGGGACGTATAAATAATATACTTAAGATATTCAGGAAAATAATAGTTACTCTAACGGCACTATCCGGGAGAAAACAGGGGTCGCGTAGACCCCTATTTCTGTATGGAAAAACAGGCGTGCTGTTTCCTCAACTTCAACTTTCAACTTCAACTTTCAACTTCAACTTTCAACTTCAACTTTCAACTTCAACTTTCAACTTCAACTTTCAACTTCAACTTCAACTTTCAACTTCAACTTTCAACTTCAACTTTCAACTTCAACTTTCAACTTCAACTTTCAACTTCAACTTTCAACTTCAACTTTCAACTTCAACTTTCAACTTCAACTTTCAACTTCAACTTCAACTTTCAACTTCAACTTTCAACTAGTGCCGTACAAGAAGACGGGCAAACAATTATTGTAGTTATATCGGTATTTAATAAATATCATGTAGGTAGATATACTTTGCTTCACAATATTATTATCTACTTTTGACAACTGAAAATACTAACCAAACCATTTAAATTAAAAAAATGGCGTGAATTTTAAATAATAGTACCCTATGATATAAAAATGATTATAATTATTTGCTGTTTTGAAATGAAAACAAATTGACTTATTATTTACCATCAATATCATGTATGGCAAATATATATAGCAGTATATTAAGATATTATATAAATAGTCGTTCATTATCTCGATGTAAATCGGCAATCGTAGTTTTTCATCTTTTGTTGTATACAGCAATGTGCAACGTGAAAACTATTAAAAATTCCTAACCCCATTTTCGTGTAATTAAAAACAAAATTTTCTTAACATGTGTAAGGTTCTCAGTAAAACGTATTAAAGAATCTTATTATCCTTTGATTAACGTTGTGGTTTAATTACTTTTTGGTTCATGTTTAATTTATTCCAATATTGTTTGCTTTAAAACTCATTTTCAAACGATATTACGAGGAAATTCGATAATTTTGTCTTAATCCAATATCTTCTTGGAGTTTTGAGTTTTGCCTTTGCTACACGAAATCTTGGAAAATTGTCATACACATTAACAGGTATTTTACTTCTACTACTCTCTTTTACCCCTTATCTGAAATATACACTAAGGCTTAACTCATATTGCCGCAGAGTCAAAGCATCTAGATTGCACCAGCAGCATAATATTCAACTCAATTTTCTCATTATTAAGGTACAAAGTATAATGTAAATATGCTTGCAAACGTAGACGCGGGTGACAAAGGAAGACGACCGACGCTCGTCATTATATTTCCATTGTTATATAATGCTATACCATAAATAATTAGGCTTAAAACAATGTAATATCAAATATAACGTTTGACACTGAAGCTTGAGATAGTCCGTATATTAGTCCTCCGAGAGAGGTTTTATGAGTAGGACCTATGTACCTAGTTATAAGTCATAATATTGTTACGTGTCACTCAATAAAATAATATGATAACCCTAGTGCATTATTGGATGTGTGAACGGACCCTAACCAAAGGCTGTAGCATCACAACAATATCTAAAAATGTACCTTAATATAGTAATAATTAATTAAAGACATAAGTGATGAAGGTGACATGTCGCAAAATTTTCAATCTAGAAACTTGAGTTTAAACTGTCACTTAAATATTTTAGGATACGTCATAACGTATTAAGTACATTAATTCTAAAGACGGTTCTTTGGATTAATACTGCAATGTTTAAATGACAGTTTGAACTTAATTTTCTCGAAATCAGACATATCATCATGTGAAGACTTATGTCTTCAATTACAAACAAAATTAAAATTTTAAATAAACCTACAACTTTGTAAGAAACAAAGCCTTTTCACAGATCAAAAATAATGCGCTTTAATTCGATACCTCAGTCGAGTATATTTGAAGACTTGAACGATTTTCATTAAACATATTTAATAATATTTGTACATAATGTATCACCTTTAATACAATAATAAACTAAATTAAAATAGTTTCATCCGTTCAGAAGCTATGATGCCACATACATGAACCGTCACTTTTATACACCCCTCTTAGATATTAATATTATATTAGATGACAACATGACGCTTGGACTGCATCAATGTGAGTTGAGACACAGCTCTACCAACAGACATACCCCCGGTTTCCCGAACGCTATTCAAATGAATGATCATCAAACATGGCATTCAAACCAACAACCCATATTGAACGCTGATTGGTAGAATATTATCAGACAGAAAGGAACGGACAGATATTTTATAATTACACCACGCTCGCATTTGCAAGATTGGTTAAAATTCCTCAGATAAGGTTGATGCAAATCGTATGTCAACTAATCAGTGTCTTTGGTGAATTACCCTTAGCTGTGGAATTTTAACCAATCTTGCAAGTGCGAGCGTGATGTACCTAATTTTTAAAATATCTGTCCGTTCCTTTCTGTCTGATAATGTTCTACCAATCAGTGTTCAATATGGGTTGTTGATTTTAATGACATGTTAGTTGATCATTCATTTCAATAGTGTTCGGGAAACTGAGGGTATGTATTCGCATTTGACTTTGCATTAAATTTGCTTTATTGGCTTCACCCAGTGCGCTCTGTCTGTCTAGTAATACAGCGTGTCTCATGGTTCATATTATATCAAGCCGAATATAGTATGAAGAGAATGACGCGTAGATAATTTTTTGTTTTGGCACTTCATATAAATTACTTACCATATCGTGACAAATCGCAATTAAAGAGAAGCCCGCGAGCCAGAGCATAGTAAGATTCACTCTTTGTGGTCGTTTTACACCTTCGTATTTTATTATCGCTTTATGGTAAGTAAAGAGTTGCTAAAACAAATGTTCTACGCGTCATTCTCTTTACACTATATTTGGCTTGGTATATGAACGTGGGACACAATATACATATATTGTATTATTATATAAGGTTTTAAATTTAAACATAAAAGTTAGTCAGCATCAACTTATGAAGTTATTGCAAATACGCGTTGCATATTTCCATTTTAATATGCTTTTTTCATAACCAAAAGATTTTCATATTTTTCAATACTGCTAGTATTATTCAACTCATATAATAAGGTCCACTAGCTATATTCAACTAAAGTAAAACTGAAAAGCAGTTGGACCTCAAGGCGGAGCGGATACAGGCCTGAGGCCGCTTCCGCGCCGCACTACAGGCCGCACCGGACGCGCCGCTCGTATCATACCGTAATTTATATTCACGCCGAGTGAACTCGTTTCAGACAAGTGGGTTAGTTTTAATTATAGCTATTTCGACAGTTTGTAGTGCTTTTAATTGTGATATCCAATATTTTTAGGCGTAAACAAAGTTCAATTATTGAGTGTGTTTGAACAATCAAATCAAATAGACTCAGATGCAAATAGTTACGTATACGCAGCGTTATAGAATGTCAATTATGTGGAGTTTGTAATTTACAAATATTTGATAACGTTACTAACACTTATTTGCCAATAATCCCTTCAAAATTGCGCGTTGTTGAAAAATACGCACTAGCTTCCGAACGCAGTCAATGGAAAAATGTAAAAAACGCGCGGGCGCTTTCTTTTCTGCTAAATGACAATGTATTTTAATAATTAAAGATCTTACGTAAAGAAAGATTTTACGTATTTAATACCCTCATTTATTTATTCATTATATAGAACAGGTACTCTCTCCTATCAAAGTGTACGTTACTTAATTCTGCGTAGCTTATTTTGTGCGTGGGAATTCATTGCATATTAATAACTGCTCAAACCTTTTGCGCCCATACTATGTTAAGCTGTTATAAAAACTTTGTGTTGTAGTTGGGAAGTTTTAGCACTGGTCACCGAGCACGGCTGACCTTTACCGCAACTATCCCCACCTGAACTCCACCTTTAGCATTTAAAACTTCAGACCATTAATACATCAAAGCGGGTTCCGTGAAAACTTTGCACCAGGCTTTCCCAACCTTTTCCGTTCAGCCGCTCAGTAAATATTTTCACCTCACTGCGATAATTATGTTGTATTGTCACCTTGATCGCTATTAATTAAAGGTATTTTATATATCCATCCCGGTACTAGTAAAATGTAAAAGCAATACAATATACAGTGTTTAGAGAAAACATACATAATTAATGAATAATTCTTCAGGAAATTGTGCCTATATAAATAATGTGTACAAAGAAACATAGCAGGTACAGTAGATACTTCGGCGGAGTATGCCAATGACGGTAGTGACGGAGTATCGCCGAGTTTTTAGTGGGTAGAGGCTGAGTCCAGTTCACCAGCTCTTCGGACGCGGAGAATCCCTATCTACCTCAGAATGTGTAATGCATTTTCTTGGTGTTTTTTTAAAATAAGTTACAGTAGATACTTCGTCGTTTCAGCCTTTAACTGTCCACTGCTGGACATAGGCCTCTCAAATACATTTCCAGTGCGACCGGTCCATTGCCACCTGCATCCAACGTGACCCGGCAGTTTTCACCAGGTCGTCGGTCCATCTGGTAGGTGGCCGTCCCACACTGCGCTTGCCAGTACGTGGCCTCCATACATATCCACAGTAGATACTTAATTAAGATTAATTTCTTAATAATATACATCAGTAATATACGCCAAAAATTTGTAGTCCCATTCCTCCAGAACCCCACGGTTGGTAAGTTCTGCTCTATGTGCTCTAGTTACATCTCTATTGCCATCCATATTCATTATGGACGGTGGACAGTTTTCTCCCGCATGAACTAAAATTTACAGACTGAACTGGAGCACGATTCTCGGGCAGTGGAAAAACTTTCGAATATTAGTATATCCCGCTCGCACGCGCGGTAAATCTCATTTGCATGAGCGGGACAGACCGATAGTAAAAACTTACTTCGAGGCCTGAGAATCGCCGTCCTGGTCCTGCACTGCGCTTTTCAAAATGATTTGACATTATAAAAGTATTATAGGTCCTTGGTAATATTAGACAGCAAATTATGTTTGAATAACCTCAGTCAAAAATAACTTTAACTTTACTACCTACGTAAATTATGAATTTGTAATAAAATACCGTTTGACATGAGGCTGATGTCAAACCGTATTTTATTAGACATCTTTCATTGAAATCGGATCAGTAGTTTAGGCGCTATGGTAAAAAGGATATATATCTAAATACATAGACTGTTAAAATCATTGTCCTTTCTTTTGTCTATTGCAATCGGGTACCGAAAAATAATAATTACACAGTCAAACAGAATTGAGAAAATAATAATATTATAACCACCCGGTAGTTTAAATTAGGAACTTCATCAACACGACCATTAACGACGCAATATGTTGGAACGTAAATTAAAATTTGTATTTTATTTACTGGCCGTTAATATATGGTAGGTTTTTCTTTAGTTTTAAATAATTTATTTGTTTAATATACCACTGATATGAGGCTCTAATAGGTACCTATTAGTATCAAGTATGTTGTGTTATATTATGTACGTCAGATTGAAACAGTACAATCAAATATTTTCATAGGTGCCAGATTCGATGAAACTTTTTTTTTGGCAGGAAAAACGCACTTGATTTATATCTTTGCTTTTTCTTGTACAAAAAAAGTCATAAAACAATATACGCGCAAGTCTGGGCTTATCTAACCATTAACTACCTAGTGCAGAAAATAATTTATCTTCTTCAAAGGGAGAGAGAAAAAGCAATATTTCATTTTCGCGAGTGCAAAAACATATCTGCAAAGGAGTTTTGGGTGATACATTCATACAACATGTATAAATGTATAAGTTTCACACGTAGGTATATTTCCCATAGGAATACACAACTGAACCTTCATTCTTTCGCTTCATTCATAATTCCTCAAATGGCTTTGTAGGCCTTTAACTAAGTACAGTCACGAGTCACGACTGTTGACAAAGTTGTCATACTGGCGTATGTTTTTTTCAACAAAATCTATGGGTAATAATATATGTATATATAGGTATATAGTAATAATACACAAACTACTTGCACTCTTTTCCACTTTATTAGTTGTTTTAGGTACATTAATTATTTATTAAAATACACGACCGGTTTCGACTACGTCATCATCCATTTTTTTAATTTCCACCAAGAATCTACAGTACATTCAATCCTACCAAAAACATTTTCATGTAAAAATGTTGCCGAGTCTACATAGCTTACAATCTGAAAAAGTTGTCAAATCTAATGTAGAGCCAAAATTATTGATATATACGCCCTTGAATTTAGGTCTAGTAAAGTAAGGGCGCAGAGATCAAGAAACGTGGCTCTACATGAGATCTGATAACTTTTTCAGGTATGTAGTCTTGGCAACATTTTTACATAAAATGTTTTTGGTAGGTTTTCATTTATTTTTGTAAGTTGGTAAATAAATGGACTTTCTTAAGTTTAAAAATTATCTTTCAGATACCCATATTGTGGGAGTACCTGTGAAATCGATAAATCGTTATATTGGATTCAAAATTCCATTATTCATGAAATCTTGTACAAATTGTATTTCTATTCTCAAGCTCTCTCTTTATTTGATATCCATAATGCAGGGGTTGTTATGAAAACTATAAGTATCCATTTTGTACCGTCCACCATATTAGATTCAAAATGTCGGCATTCATTTTTTTTTTTGTTGTTTTTGTAGTAATTACAGCTTACATACAAAATTTCTGCTTTCTAGGACTTCAGGAAGCACCTTATGAATTTTGATGATCTATAAGTATGTCAGTGACGAAATCGTGGGTTTTTCGACATTGATAAAATTTTAAGTACCTATAATAGATACGACATTCAAACTTTGTAGGCATAATTAGTAGAATATACTTGCTATTCAAAATCACCATTACATTATTTCCACGTTTAAAAATAATTTCGTTAGACGTATAAACGCATTAGAAATAATTAAAATGTAGTGTATAGTGGCGAAAATCCCATTAGACACGAAATGAAAAGGGTAGACGTCTTTATGGCGGCCATTTTATTAGCTTAATTGGGTCCCTGGTGATGCAATTAATTGCTTAAATATCAAAATGGCTGACGCAGGAAGATCATGGGTGACATATTAATATATTGATAATATGATTTAGATAGAAGATATTTTGCAAGTATTTCCACTAGCGCGATAGAGACCTAATTAACTACCTATTAAAAGTACCTACACGAAATCGACGTTTGGGGGACTCCTGTTTACTCCTGCAAAACTTAACCAATTTAGATTCATCTTGTACTAAAAAAAGGCATTAGCTAGGTTCTTATGTTTTGATTTTATCGTATAATGCAATCAAATTAGTTTCCTGGATGTTTAACACAGCGAAAAGTCTGGTATTTCTTATTTAGATTTTTGAACGTCCATATCTCCTTAAATCATTATTTTATTTAAAAAAAATACAGACGAATTGAGAACCTCCTCCTTTTTGGAAGTCGTTTAAAAAAAAAGAAAAAAAAGGGACGTATAAATAATATACCTACTTAAGATATTCAGGAAAATAATAGTTACTCTAACGGCACTATCCGGGAGAAAACAGGGGTCGCGTAGACCCCTATTTTTGTATGGAAAAACAGGCGTGCTGTTTCCTCAACTTCAACTTTCAACTTTCAACTTCAACTTTCAACTTCAACTTTCAACTTCAACTTTTAACTTCAACTTTCAACTTCAACTTTCAACTTCAACTTTCAACTAGTGCCGTACAAGAAGACGGGCAAACAATTATTGTAGTTATATCGGTATTTAATAAATATCATGTAGGTAGATATACTTTGCTTCACAACATTATTATCTACTTTTGACAACTGAAAATACTAACCAAACCATTTAAATTTAAAAAATGGCGTGAATTTGAAATAATAGTACCCTATGATATAAAAATGATTATAATTATTTGCTGTTTTGAAATGAAAATAAATTGACTTATTATTAACCATCAATATCATGTATGGCAAATATATATAGCAGTATATTAAGATAGTATATTATATAAATAGTCGTTCATTATCTCGATGTAAATCGGCAATCGTAGTTTTTCATCTTTTGTTATTTTCATAGCTATGTATACAGCAATGTGCAACGTGAAAGCTATTAAAAATTCCTAACCCCATTTTCGTGTAATTAAAAACAAAATTTTCTTAACATGTGTAAGGTTCTCAGTAAAACGTATTAAAGAATCTTATTATCCTTTGATTAACGTTGTGGTTTAATTACTTTTTGGTTCATGTTTAATTTATTCCAATATTGTTTGCTTTAAAACTCATTTTCAAACGATATTACGAGGAAATTCGATAATTTTGTCTTAATCCAATATCTTCTTGGAGTTTTGAGTTTTGCCTTTGCTACACGAAATCTTGGAAAATTGTCATACAAATTAACAGGTATTTTACTTCTACTACTCTCTTTTACCCCTTATCTGAAATATACACTAAGGCTCAACTCATATTGCCGCAGAGTCAAAGCATCTAGATTGCACCAGCAGCATAATATTCAACTCAATTTTCTCATTATTAAGGTACAAAGTATAATGTAAATATGCTTGCAAACGTAGACGCGGGTGATAAAGGAAGACGACCGACGCTCGTTATTATATTTCCATTGTTATATAATGCTATACCATAAATAATTAGGCTTAAAACAATGTAATATCAAATATAACGTTTGACACTGAAGCTTGAGATAGTCCGTATATTAGTCCTCCAAGAGAGGTTTTATGAGTAGGACCTATGTACCTAGTTATAAGTCATAATATTGTTACGTGTCACTCAATAAAATAATATGATAACCCTAGTGTATTATTGGATGTGTGAACGGACCCTAACCAAAGGCTGTAGCATCACAACAATATCTAAAAATGTACCTTAATGTACCTACATGTCTCAAAATTTTCAATCTAGAAACTTTAGTTTAAACTGTCACTTAAATATTTTAGGATACGTCATAACGTATTAAGTACATTAATTCTAAAGACGGTTCTTTCGATTAATACTGCAATGTTTAAGTGACAGTTTGAACTTAATTTTCTCGAAATCAGACATATCATCATGTGAAGACTTATGTCTTCAATTATAAACAAAATTAAAATTTTAAATAAACCTACAACTTTGTAAGAAACAAAGCCTTTTCACAGATCAAAAATAATGCGCTTCAATTTGATACCTCAGTCGAGTATTAATAATATTCGTACATAATGTATCACTTTTAATACAATAATAAACTAAATTAAAATAGTTTTATCCGTTCAGAAGCTATGATGCCACATACAGACACGTCACTTTTAACACCCCTCTTAGATATTAATATTATGTTAGATGACAACATGACGCTTGGACTGCATCAATGTGAGTTGAGACACAGCTCTACCGACAGTTTCTCGAACGCTATTCAAATGAATGATCATCAAACCCGGCATTCAAACCAACAACCCATATTGAACGCTGATTGGTAGAATATTATCAGACAGAAAGGAACGGACAGATATTTTATAATTACACCACGCTCGCAAGATTGGTTAAAATTCCTCAGATAAGGTTGATGCAAATCGTATGTCAACTAATCAGTGTCTTTGGTGAAGTACCCTTACAAGTGCGAGCGTGATGTACCTAATTTTTAAAATATCTGACCGTTCCTTTCTGTCTGATAATAATCCACCAATCAGCGTTCAATATGGGTTGTTAATTTGGATGCCATGTTAGTTGATCATTTGAATAGCGTTCGCGAAACCGGGGGATAATATTATGATAGCAATATGACAAACCAACATGTCATATTGGCGGGAAGCGAGCGATAAACAATGGGGTACGCGTCGGCTATATATTTGCTTAATAGCACAATCTGTAAGCTCGATGGGGCCGAATAAACACCGAAAGGCTTTTATATCGGTTAGCTCGCCTTAGGTAATTTACTGCTTGGTAATATAGCATTCAGCACGTTCCACCCCACTTTGTGATCTTACTTTGTGCATGAGTGCAAATGCTTGGGGATATTACGCTGAAACTGCTCTTTGCCATGTTTGCGTTGCAATTTTAATAGTGTGCATAAAAATAGGCTTTTGCATCCTGAATTTTATATTTTATACAATATCGAGCGAAGTAACTACTCTTTAAACGACTTCAAAAAAAGGAGGAGGTTCTCAATCCAGCCTGGTTTTTTATGTACCTATTACTCTGAGATTAATAATCCAATTTGCGTGATTTTTTTTTAATCGACGCAAAATAGATGTCATTTGGTCCCATAAAAAGTTTACGTACTTTGGTCCTACGTGGTGTAGTTTTTATTTTATGAACATATTTCACTCGTATCCATATGGTACATATTTGACGGTAATTTTTTTTATGATTGAAATGGTCGAGAGTACAAAAAGTTTCGATCTAACGAGTTTCTTTATCCTGGTTAGTTTGAAAGTAATCCACAAAATAAAATACCAAAAACCGTTGAGATCGAACTGATTCTATTCTAGATTGTGATTGATCGTCTCTTTATGATAAGTCTTGTTTACTACGTTTCGTAAAAAGTCAATGTAATTTTCTTTGAATTTCTCTTGAATGCATAAATTATTAAAAACTCAGTAAGATACAGTTTGTTTTATCTGATAAGCTAATTTAAATTATCTTAATCTGCAATGGCTTATAAAATTAGAGTAGTTTTATCTCAAAGCCTGTCCTGATGGTAATAAATTCAATCGTAAATCCCTAATGTTAAGCTCTATGCCATTTCGAGGGCAGTTACCTTGCACGAGACTAGTCTAGCGCCGAATTTAACTTTATACAATGTATTTTAAAACAATGATGCAAAACTTTTCCACTTTGAAGTTTATTAAAAATTTACATTAATTAATATGAGTTTTTTAAGCTCGTGTTATTGTACAAATTTAGTTAACCACAATGACTTAACTCTTATATAATGACTAAACTTAACTTAACCATTTGATATGCAAGAAAACTTAGGCTTAATTTGATAATGTTATAGTATTTTTTTACGACCTCCGTAGCGCTCGAACGGGAGGTCGCGGGTTTGAATACCGCCGAGGGAACTTAAAAGTTTTCAATATTTCTGGGTCTGGGTCGTGTATATATTTGTGTATAAAATAATAAAAATCTTAAATATGTGTATGGTACAAAAGTAACAAATATATTCCCGTTATCTGGTACCTACCTGTAACACAAATTCTTCGCATACTTAGCACAGGGCCAGATTGACGTGGTGTGAATCGTCCATAGATATTATTAGTATTATTAAATTGCACAGAGGTAGATTGTAATAGCGTCGCAAGTTTTAACTTATGTAATTTAAAGCTCCGGTTTCTCAAGGCAGCATTACCGTCATATTATAGCAACTACTAACGTTTGCTTTGTAAAAAACGACAAAAATTACAGCTGTGTGGGAAAATTATATAGAAAATGTAAATTTTCCTTTGTATAACGGCCGCTATAATATAACAACGATTTTCTAGGTAAACCGAGCTCAATATAGATAATCCTGCAGACTGACTGTCGTCAAGCTTTAACTGCTTTTAGTTTAACTGCAAGCTGTGGCTAAGCCGTCATTTCTTCTGAGACTTTGTAGGATGAGATGAGGTACTCTTTGCAGACCTGAATGGATCATTACGCATTCGCTTCGTGCACTTATACTAAATCTTGCGGCGAAACTTCAATTGATTATGCAGAGGCTTTCAAACATAACAAGCAATAATAATAATAGCTCCCCTTACCGATTTTGGTGCTGGTAGCTGGTTTCATTAAAACTACGCCAGCTACGCAGGAGTTAGCTACCACAAACAAGAGTTCCGTCCAAGAAATTCTTGGGCGACTCATCAAAATGAATGTACTCACGAAAAATTAGCTTGATACTAATAAAGTGAAAACCATGTATGGGGGAACCCTGACTATCATACAAAACGTCGGTCGGAAATAATATGGTGATAAAATCTATCCGCCAAACGGTCCTACAAAAAATATGATGTGTGCCCTGACAACCGTAACAAAGCTTTTGTGAGTACGTATGAACTGGTAAACAAAAGATCCCATCAAAAACATAACTTGTAAAAATTACAAGCCTCGCTACTAAGTTCTTTTACCGTAAAATGTTTTGAGATCCATGTAATGCCAAGCTGGGGTAAGGCAGTCGGTCTAACAACATCTAATAGTGATGATATCAATATTACTAAAAATCTTTCATGTTTCAAATAAATAAGTAGATTGACTTGGCAGTTGCATGAAAACACAATAATATTAGTGCTAAATTATTTAAATGCTCTTAGCGTATCTAGATAGCTAGACAGAAATTCTAACTTGGCAAGGGCACTGCCGTGCCCCCAGATTATAAAGATGTATTGGGGGCCTATTAAAAGCTCTTAAATCCAGGCAGTTTACGCCATACAACATGGCTGCCTGGAATTTTCGTATTACGATCACATAATAACTGCATGATGACAGCTAGTTAGCAGACACTTGACACTGGACTTGCTTCCGAATGTCACTTTCAGACAACCAAACTAGGGTGGATCCATTTTGTATAACATGTCGCTGTAATATGAAAAAGAACAAGGCAGTTTAAGACCGTATTATTGAATTGCCTGGAACCAGGCTGGTATTGTAAAAGATCATAAATACGGCCTGTGACAGCAAAACGGCAATTTTAATAACAGTACGCCCGGCCATATTGCAACTTTAAAATCAATTCTGTGCTTCAGTTCAATGTCTGTAATTATTTACGACTTTATTGATTCAGCGGCAAGGGCGAACGAGTGTACAATTTAGGGTACCCACGAGCTATAATCTGCGACCGACTTTTTATCGGTGCAAAATAGAACATACAGATTTAAATAGTGATACGCACACGTCTTACCAAAAATCAGTCAGAGGTAAAATCTGCCAATTATAATAATAATAGCTCCCCTCACCGATTTCGGTGTCGGTAGCCGATTTCATTAAAACCAGGCCAGCTACGCAGGAGTTTTTTCATAGTGCCCAAATGTGTGCGCAATACGCAAAGACACTCTCTCTTCCTTTTACTCTCATAACCCAGTGGGAAGGCAAACTGACACGACTGGCGAGAGAACAGGCGCAGGACTGACTTTTTACATGCCCATCCGACGCATGGATTATCTTTCTTGTCAGACAATCAGGTGATCGAACCCACGACCACCGGGTCGAGAGCGAAGCTCTGAATCACTAGACCACGGAGGCGCTTAAATTCTTCCAGGTTATCGGTACTACAAAAACTAGGCCGTGGACAGGCACCTTTACACGTTTTGAGTTACTGCAAAATCTAAATTGTTAAGAGGAAACACCACGGTTGAGAGAAATACAAAATAGGTATTTATAAAATCTATTGCTGTCTCGCAGTGCCTTAGCTAGCCAGCACTAGCGCGATAGAGACAACTGCAACTTGGACTGAAATTACCTATTAAAAGTACCAGAAATCGACGTTTAGGGGATTCCTGTTTCCTCCTTCAAAACTTAACCGATTTAAATATTTTTTTCTGTATTAGCTAAAAAAAGAATTGAGCCAGGTTCCTATTTTTTGCTTTTGTTGTTTATTGTAGTCAAATCTGTTTCCTAGATATTTAAACATAGCGGAGAGTCTGGCCATTTTTTTTAGGTTTTTAAACGTCTATATCTCTTTAAATAATTAATTTATTAAAAAAAAGGAAAAATAGGGACGTACAAACAATATCCATAAATAATCAGGAAAAAAATTGTTACTCTAGAGGTGTTATCCAGGGAGGAAATAGAAATCCCCTAGACCTCTATTTTTGTATGGAAAAAAATTCGTGGTGTTTCCTCTTAAGAGGAAATATCACAGGCTAGATAAATGCAAAGGAGGTATGTGTAAAGTCTATTGCTGTCCCGCATCTGCCCGATCGAACCGATAGTGACGACTGCAGCTTGAACTGAAGTTACCTATTAAAAGTACGAGAAATCGACTATTATCAGACCCCTTTTTCCTTCTCCAAAACTTTACCAATTTAGGTACTTTTTTCAATATAAACTAAAAAAAGGCTTAAGCTATGTTGCTTTGTTTCGATTTTATTATAAAACGTACCTACCCCAATTTGTTTCCTGGATATTTAAAAACAGCTGAAAATCTGGCCATCTTTTTTAGTTTTTTAGACGTCCATAATCCATTTTTCTTTTAATAATTAATTTATGAAAAAAATAGGAACGTACTAATACTAAATATACATAGATATTCAGGAAAATGTTACTCTAATGGTACAGGTATCAGGAGGAGTCACGTAGACCCATTTCGGTCTGGAAAAACGGCCGTTGTGTTTCCTCTTAAATACGCGGTCGTCGGTCGCGGTGGCCGGTCGCCCGTTTGCGCAACTGCATGTCGTGTCATCAGCCATTAGCGTCATCAACGATATTCACCTCACATAATCATTTCATCACAAACGTACTGAAAACCAATACATTAAGCTCCCGTTGATGTACGCTCCTGTTTTGATTTAACGCAAACAAATAAGTTTATTATCGCATTCGGTATTAAATGAAACATTAATAGCTTATTTCAATTAGATTATGAGAATATCAAATAGAAGACTAATAATAATAGTAAGATGTTGTTATTAATTAATTATTGTACTTCTTGACGTTATAACCTAGTATAGTGTAGTGTCTACACTAGAGTCCCTTGTCCCTTGAATGCTTATTTTACTCTGTTTTTTTTGTATTTGTTGTTAGGTGGCAAGCAGAATATAGTTATAAAAATGAGCGTTAGCTTGCTTAAAACTCGAGAACGGCAAAACCGATTCGGTTACTTTTAGTCTTGAAATATTCGCGGAAGTTCCCGACTTCCGCGAATATTTCTTTGTTTTTTTTTTGTATTTGTTGTTAAGTGGCAAGCAGAATATAGTTATAAAAATGAATTGCTGATTGCTGTTCGTTAGCTTGCCTTAAAACTCGAGAACGGCAAAACCGATTCGGTTACTTTTAGTCTTGAAATATTCGCGGAAGTTCCCGACTTCCGCGAATATTTCTTTGTTTTTTTTTTGTATTTGTTGTTAAGTGGCAAGCAGAATATAGTTATAAAAATGAATTGCTGATTGCTGTTCGTTAGCTTGCTTAAAACTCGAGAACGGCAAAACCGATTCGGTTACTTTTAGTCTTGAAATATTCGCGGAAGTCCCGGGAATTATGTGACTAATTATGTTACGTGTCGATGTCGTGGTAATACAGGGTGTAAAAAGAACAGTCACTATAACTTTGAGATACGTTATACTACCTTTCCTAATTTTTGGCATTTTTTATTAATCTACTATTTATCATTTATTTTTTTATCGCAAGTAAAGCAAAAAAAAATGTTTTTGAATTTTTTATAAAAAAAAAATACATTTCTAAAATGAGAAAAGATAGTATAATCATATCCCAAAGTTATAGTGACTGCTCTATTTACACCCGTTATATTGGAAAACGTTTTTTTAATTACTCGTCTCCTAGTCATCAAACTCTACTACCTCCCACTTTAGGTAGGTAGTAGGTGCCAGTTACCTGCACCTGCTATGCACCGCTGCTATCGTAATATTTTACCGCTTCCCGCTATCGGTTTAATTTAAGCTGAAATTAATTTATAAGATTTCCGAGTTTAATTAAATCGACTCATGTTCACTACACAGGAACTTTAATAATGTTACATAATATTGTTTCACGGTGCATTTGGCTTTAAAAATGTGCATATTTATAGCACCATAAAGCATCTTTAAAAATGTGCATATTTATAGCACCATATAGCATCTTTAAAAGTGTGCATATTTATAGCACCATATAGCATCTTTAAAAATGTGCATAGCAAACTTGTACTGGATACTAGCCAATATCATAATTTTGGTCACATAAACAGACTACATAAAGCCAAAAGAAATACTGCTCAGCCAACTTGGCTGTTCTCGTTTCTACATCGTAGATTACTTTTATGCATTTAATATTATAACAAAGGATAGAAATAGCTACATAATACATATGTTTAGTATGAGACACCAAACAGTATTCAATATTTAAGGTCAGTTCACACCGAAACGAGGGGAATACAAAATTTTATTTTATACTCTACCCAAAAAAAGAAACAAAATTTAATTGCAATAGTTCTGCGCACAGCTGCTCTGGTATGTGCCGTAGTGACTATTTAGTGGTGTCCGACCGAAAGTTCGGTTTCGGTTTTGGCCGAAAGAGAAGCCACGGCCGAATATTCGGTTTTGGCCGAAACAGAAGCCACGGCCGAATATTCGGTTTCGGTTTCGGCCGGAAAACCAGTTTCGGTCGGGCTCTACTATCTATACATATAATAAATCTGTAGAGGAGTCGTGTCTGTACATTGAAGATATTTGAGAAAAAATAATATAGGGGACCTTTATTTACGCAATAGTACCCAAAACTATGATTTTTGAAATTTTTGTCTGTTTGTCTGTTTGTCTGTTTGTCTGTTTGTCTGTTTGTCTGTGGGTTTGTGCACGCTAATCTCAGAAACGGCTTATCCAATTAAGATGTACTTTTCAGTAATATATTGCGGCAAGTTTCATTTAACATTTAGTGTTTGTTTTATGTAAATCGGTTCATAAATAAAAAAGTTATGACAATTTAAAAAGATCATGTCGTACTTGCTGGACGTTTGTAGGAATCGCGCCGGGCCCGGGAGCCGCGCGCCGCTTCAAATTTTATTCGCGGCAAACGCACTGCGGCTGCGGGGGCCGGCGGGGGTGACTTTATATTAATTGTTAGTTGTTATAGGTATAAGCTAGCACACTCTAAGTTTCTTTATTACGAAAGTTATTTGTATAAAATCAGTTAGTACTTTTACTGTAAAGTCCTCTGTGACAAGTAGGTACCTACTGTATGTACATATTTATTTGTTAGAAATGTAATATAAATAAATAAATAAAAACCGGCCAAGTGCGAGTTGGCCTTGCGCACCGAGAGCTCCATACAAACCTGATTGACATATTGAGACCTGAGTATTTGATATAAGTTTCAATTAAATACATTCATGACAAAACGGTACTAAGTTTTAAAAAATCTAAATATTTTTATTATCTAACTATATAATGTAACTAAAAACGTATGGTTTTAGACGTTGCTTGGTTTCAAATTTTATGATTTTAAGTTCACGGGAAGTACCCTTTAGGTTTTGATTCCCTTGCGAGTGTCTAAAATGACGAAATTTAGCAATATAAGCGACTGTAGCTTTTGATTGCATTGGCTAAAAAGTCAGATTTTTTCACTACTTCAAGGAACAGTAGATCCTGAGTATTTTATATAATTTTCATCTTAATTACGCGTTTCTGAGTGAAAGGGCCTTGACAGACAGACGGACATGGAAGTGTGTATTATGTGTGTGGATATTATGTATTTCGTTTTTTCCTTTTGAGGTACGGAACCTTAAAAACAGTTCTACGATTTTTTTTTAATATATTGCTCTTTTTCTTTGTTTCTTCTATTTAATAAGTTAGGCGTTAAAACATCTTGATAGTTACTAAACTGTGTTACAGGGGAAAACTGTTAATTCTACCTTTTGTTAAATTCTAACCATTTACGGCCTGCCCTGGATATGTGTTAACAGTGTGATTATTATAGGTTTTTTTTGCCAAATATTATAATAATGATAAAATATTCTCTTATAAAAATCTGTCTTACAAGAGATAGCTAGATGCAGAACCATAATAGCGACATCTATAC
Source organism: Celastrina argiolus (assembly GCA_905187575.2). Classification (NCBI taxonomy): domain Eukaryota; kingdom Metazoa; phylum Arthropoda; class Insecta; order Lepidoptera; family Lycaenidae; genus Celastrina; species Celastrina argiolus. The sequence continues at coordinate 11,868,981 of LR994587.1, forward strand.
GCCAACTGCAATTATAACAAAGTTGAGTACCTACATTTATAAAATACGTTATCCGAGAATCGATTTTCGTATTATTAATTAAGAAAATCGAAATTCGGTCCTCAGCGTGTTATTAGCAACTAGCTGTGCCCGCGACTTCGTTCGCGTGGTGTTTGATTGACTTAACCGAAAACCCGAAATGTGAATTGTTTGGAGGAACTATTGGTCCGATTTGAAAAAATATTTTTGTTGGATAGTCCATTTTTAGAGGAAGGCTTTAGGCTATAATATAACATTACGCTGTGACCAATACCAGTCGGGCGTCGTCGTCGCCCGACGCCGCGACGCGATGCCGACGCTGCGACGCGATGCCGACGCCGCGACGCGACTCGCAACGTCGAGACGCCGACGCCCGACGTCGAGACGCTGACGCCCGACGCCCGATATCCGCGAACAAACATTTAAACGGTTGAATTGAGAAACCTCCTCCTTTTTTGAAAGTCGGTTAAAATACTGTTTCTATTGCATCGCGTCGCTGTGTACTGTGTAAGTAGATAAGCGATCGCCCCGCGCGTCCCGCATACCCCGCAGTCTACACGCGTCGAAATTCGTTCGACTAACTTCAAATTTATCGCCACTACTCGGCTCCTATGTGTCTCAGCGTTATGTTTTATAACCTATAACCTGCTCAGGAGTTTGGACTACAATCGTACTAAGTTTGGTTAAACCCCTTTCAGTAGTTTTTGTTCCATGCGTGCACATACATACAGACAGACAGACAAAAAATTTATTGATTGCATTTTTGGTATCAGTGTCGATCTCCAATCACCCTCCAATAAGAATTTTGAAAAAATATTCAATGTACAGAATTGACCTCTCTAGAGTTTTATTATAAGTATATAAATATAGATATAGATGTATAATATGTTGCATTCTATAATATTATAGTTCTTATTCCGTCCGTTCAAATTCATACAGCCTACTACTACTGTACATTTTTATAGTCTTCTTTGTCCAAATTATGTATTCTATAACTATAATACATATATAGAATTTTGATTAACATATTGTGTTTACAGTTAAACTAAAAAAGTTATGTCAATACCTATAAGTTAGATTTATGTTTTATCGATATTTATATTTCTTAGCTTTTATGTTAGGTACAACTTAGGTTTGTTTTCTTTCTTTTGGACTTTCTATATTTTGCTACTTTTCTGTATAAAATCAGTTTGTCTGTATAAAAACAGTCATGTGATTTGTAATCATTACGTACATGTTTGTTTGCGTAGGTTATTAATAAATAAAAAAACCGGGCAAGTGCGAGTCGGACTTGCGCACTGAGAAGTCTGCAGTATTTTGCGGTGCGCTGACTTAATACCATTGTCTCCACACCAGCGCAGCGTCGGCGTGGAATCGATCATCGTCTGCAGTCGCTGCGGCGCAAAATCCATACAAATCTTAGTAGTTAGTACAGAGATGTTCGTCGTGTATGTGAGCGTACTATAAAGTAGTCCCGTTCGCAATATAGTAATTATACACGGTCATTTGTCAAGCTGGTAGTAGGAATTGTCAGCATACTATAAAATAGATTTTTAAATACCTAAACGACAGTTTTTATAACCAAAAAATATATTTAAAACAGATTTATTATAACACTGCCCCAAATCACTTTTCCACGCGTACGAAGTCGCGGGCACAGCTAGTTTAGTAATATATGGCTGCGTGACTCTGCACCGCTCTTACAACAAAACGCCTTCTTGTGTAGAAAATAAAGTTCATTTATAATAGCTGTTCGAATTTAATGATTGTATTTTGACGGCTGACTCCGAGTTTTAAATTAACAACTTGCTCAACATTTTTATTCCAAATTTAAAATTTACACTTCTAGTTATTTAACTGCGACACTTTTAACGCTGTTTTTTTAACGCTGGCCGCGACTAAATTACGAACAATGCCCGTTTATTTGCCGACTTTTTTGCTAAATTTTAAAGTGAGGTACGTTTAAAGGCTTTGAATAAACGCTGAATATCTTTTAAAACTTCGCCATTACTGGCAAGAGTTGAATAGAAACTTTTAATACAAATATTGAAAGAAACTTAGAGGAGCATCGCCGGCCTATATAGCTTATTGAAATAGATTTTATTATAATACGTTGAGTACCGATCTACGTATCGAATCAAAATAATATTGACATTTTAATCTAACAAAAAGTTTAATGGGTGGACATAACAATTTAGGACGGAGAAATATATTTTTTTAATTTATCTAGATCATTATTGATTGACCGTATTATGCACATTTCTATACCAAAAATTTAATCACTACGACTTTTTGATGTCGACTAAGGAGTAAGTAAGTAAGGAGAGAAAGACTTATAAGGATAATTTCCAGAAACAATAAATTTGTAACAGTAGCTTACCGCAGGTGTCATTGAATTATATTGCGTCATTAAATTAACACATAAATTAAAATAAAACTTCCAACTCAAGAGACAATGTAATTCAAAATTTCCATAAAATAATATTTCTCCTAATTTCCATTTCCAAAATAACTTAAAATTTATTCAGCGATAAAAATAAAATTCTATTTACAATTGAAATCCCGAGGGCTACGAAGTACGGACACAAACAAACTTTCCCAAAGAGATTTACTTCGGTATCAAATTATTATAATTTCATAAGCGACAGACGTTTAAAGCCGGTCTTAGGGAACAAAGAAAAAAGGGGGGCAAGAAAAAATTTAAATCTCACACCTACACAAATGTTTTAAAAATTTACATTTACCTAACGTAAGAAAAATATTATTTTCAAAGTTTCCTAATGAAATCAACCAGAGGTCGTCTTGTGGTATATTCGCCCATAATTCATATACATTTTAATTTCTATCTTTATGAGGGTTCCTTGCCTCTTTCATAGACAAAAAATGTAAATGTTGTGACAGATTAAAAAACGTGTAATAAAATTGTATTAAACGTGGCGGGTACTGCGGGTAATAATCTGAGGTTGTTGTTATTTGAGGCATTGTTTTATTAAAAATTAGCTTTTTCAACATCCACAAAAATTGTGCAATAATTGTGCAAACGGAGCCAGCGATGGTACTTTCACAGTATAGGTACTCTACAAAGATGCACATATAATATATACGTGTATAATGTATATTATGTATAGATAATATAGTATAACATTGAATTTATAATGAATGTACATTTTTATATACAGGTAATTGGTATATCTTTGCAATCTGCAAACAAATTAAATATATATTTTTAAGTATTTATTTACATATTAGTCACGAATTTACAATGCTTATTTTTGTCAAGATACAAAAAGTGTAATTACTTAAGTTTCCTCTTTCATTGGAATATCTATACATATAATAAATCTGTAGAGGGGTCATGTCTGTACATCTATACATATAATAAATCTGTAGAGGGGTCATGTCTGTACATTAAGAATATTTAAGTGAAAATTAAAAAAAGGGGGTCTATATAAGCCACATAACCTAAAATTAACATTTTTGAAAAAAATGTCTGTCTGTCTGTCTGTCTGTCTGTCTGTCCATATGGGAATGTTTGTCGTCGCATCACGCTAAAACCACTGTATGGAATGAAATGAAATTTGGCAGGCAGGTAGCTTACGACCTGAAGAGCATTATTGGAAATTATTATCCCGAAAAACGAAAGGGTTCCCGTGGGATCTTCAAAAAATTGTAGCTACCTATTTGACGGTATTTCAGCCAAACTACTCAACGTATTTAAATGAAATTTGGCAGGCAGGTAGCTTATGATCTGAAAAACATTATTGGAAATTGTTATCCCGAAAAACGAAAGGGTTCCCGTAGGATCTTCAAAAAATTGTAGCTACCTATTTGACGGTATTTCAGCCATACTACTCAACGTATTTAAATGCAATTTGGCAGACAAGTAGCTTATAATCTGAAGAGCATTATTGGAAATTATTATCACGAAAAACGAAAGGGTTCCCGTGGGATCTTCAAAAAATTGTAGCTACCTATTTGAAGGTATTTCAGCCAAACTACTCAACGTATTTAAATGAAATTTGGCAGGCAGGTAGCTTATGATATGAAAAGGATTACTGGAAATTATTATCCCAAAAAACGAAAGGGTTCCCGTGGGATTATCAAAAAATTGTAGCTACCTATTTGACGGTATTTCAGCCAAACTACTCAACGTATTTAAATGAAATTTGGGAGGCAGGTAGCTTATGACCTGAAGAGCATTATTGGAAATTATTATCCCGAAAAACGAAAGGGTTCCCGTGGGATCTTCAAAAAATTGTAGCTACCTATTTGACGGTATTTCAGCCAAACTACTCAACGTATTTAAATGAAATTTGACAGGCAGGTAGCTTATGATCTGAAGAGCATTATTGGAAATTGTTATCCCGAAAAACGATAGGGTTCCCGTAGGATCTTCAAAAAATTGTAGCTACCTATTTGACGGTATTTCGGCCAAACTACTCAACGTATTTAAAATTTAAATAAAATTCGGCAGGCAGGTAGCTTATGACTTGAAGAGCGTTATTGAAAATTGTTATCCCGAAAAACGATAGGGTTCCCGTAGGATCTTCAAAAAATTGTAGCTACCTATTTGACCGTTGACGGTATTTCAGCCAAACTACTCAACGTATTTAAATGAAATTAGGCAGGCTGGTAGCTTATGACCTGAAGAGCATTATTAGAAATTGTTATTCCGAAAAACGTAAGGGTTCCCGTGGGATCTTCAAAAAATTGTAGCTACCTATTTGATGGTATTTCGGCCAAACTACTCAACGTATTTAAATGAAACTTGGCACAAAGGTACATTGTAACATGAAATAACCAACATAATATTTTTAACCGACTTACAAAAAAGGAGGAGGTTTCTCAATTCGTAGTTTGTTTTTTTGTTTCTTCGCGGATATTTTCATCGTTTCTGAAACGATTTTAATTTTTTTTATGTTGTGTAGGGTATAATTTAAATTTGGTCCCATTGTCACCAAAATGGTGACCTGATGATGGGATCCGTGAGGAATCGAAGGAAATCCTCAAAATTTATGTGGAATAATATATTGATTTTGATTTTTTCTGAAGTAGTCTAAGCATATGTTACCAAACAGTAAGGTTTTGCACCATATCCTGGATCTATAATATCAAAAAATTTCGCGTTTCAGTAAACTATATATATATATATATATTGAAAAATTTCGCGCTGTTCTGGCTTACGCCAGAGCAGCGGTAAACTATATATACAATATACATAATATATATATATATATATATATATATATATATATATATATATATATTTAAAAAAAATTGCGCCGCTCTGGCTTACGCCAGGCTAGGCTAGGTTCGTTTAATCGTTTTTGTTTTTCATTTCCGTCCTCAAATAATCGTCGTCTGATCATTCGAGAATTATCCCTACTCAGTCTATACCCATCACTAAAAATCTGAAAATTAAATAATTTTAAAGAAAAAAAAACGACTTCAAAAGGTAAACTAAAACGAACAATTAAATTTACTTCGCACAAAGTAATACTTATTTTCCAGTACAAGTGAAAATAATTATTACTTTGTGCGAAGTAATTTATTATTATACTTAGGTTTTGCAAATACGATTAATAAAGTATAGGAGTAGGATAGTTTGTTTTCAAGATATGAATGAGATGTCATAGGTACATTTAAATTAGACAAGTTATGTCAATATAAGTAAGATTTATGTTTTTCATGATATTTTTATTTATTAGTTTTCATGCTAGGTACGGCTTGGGTTTTTTCTTTCTTTTGGACTTTTGTTATTTTGTCGTCTAAAGGAAGTTAGTACTTTAACCGTAAAGTCCCTAAGTAGGCTACATGTTTGTTAGCGTAGGTAATTAATAAATAAAAAATCGGGCAAGTCCGAGTTGGAATTGCGCATCGAGAGTAGACTTTTAAAAAATTTGGCGCTCGGCGCCAGCAGCGCAGCGTCAGTGTGAAAACGATCATCGTCTGCAGTCGCTGTGGCGTAAAGTCCATACAAATCTCAGTACAGAGATCTTCGTCGCGTATATGAGCGTACTATCAAGTAGTCCCGTTCGCATAAAAGAAAAAAAAAATATACATACAGACGAATTGAGAACCTCCTCCTTTTTTTGAAGTCGGTTAATACACGGTCATTTTTCGAGCTGGTAGTAGGAATTGTTAGCATTTTCATAGAAAAAATACCTCAAAACATTTACGACAAAAACGGCCATTATTTGACAGTAAACTATTATTATTACTCCATCGGCCTACTTCTTTTGCCTATGCACGTCTAATACCGTGTATAAAGAAGCATTACTATAAATTTGTGATTTTAAATATCCAAACGACAGTGTTCATAAACTAAAAATGTATTTGAAATGCTGCCCTAAATCACTTTTCCACGCGTACGAAGTCGCGGGCACAGGTAGTTAATAATATGGTTCAATAGAGCAAATACAAAAATTATTATCGGTATACTATAAAAATAAGCAATGAATAAAAACCATTATTTATAAGTCACTTACTACTTACTAAGACCAAAGTCATATCGATAATAAACGTACAAAGCAAAGTAGGAAAATATCTAATTAGTAGAAAATACATTTGATATCTCATGAAGTTATTGGCGTTGACTTATGAGCAATTTGAGCAGTTATTAGACGTTAGACCAGCCTGATAAAATTTGGCAAGCTTTGCTATATTTCGTCGGATTATTTTATTAGCATATAACTTCGTCAAGTAGTCGAAGAAACGCTTGTGTGTCAAATAACATTATACAGTAATAAATAATAATCACAAGATAAATTATTTCATAGATGATTGCACACCCTGGGAAAAAGGCACTCTGTAACTGCATCTGTATGTTTAAACCGATTTACAAAAAATGCAGGCGGTTATATTATGAAAGTCTCTGCCGTGTGTAGACCGATTTTTTTTTCTGTGTAGTAAAGGTATAAAAATCAAGGGGAACGTGAAAATTATTCCGACACATAATATAGCGATTTTGACTTTTTCTGAAGTAACTCGAGCATTTGCTACCAGAAAGATAAATTGTGTAGCAAGGTATACCCTGGATCCTGGAGTATTGAAGTCTTAACTTTTAATTCGGCGTGGGTAACGAAAATGTCAGCATATTATGCGATGCGCGTTAGTAGCGATGTTGTCGCGCGTTTCTTAAACTCTCCACAGTATCTAACGCACATTAGTCTCATTTGCAACGCACTACTAACGCGTTACAGCATCGCGACTGTATCGATGCAAGCGCACGACCGGGTCGGACGTCATCGGAAAAATAACGAAGGGCGTATGAATGGAGAACCGAACCTATGTGCAATTAGCATCATGACAGAAGCGCGACGGTATCCCGTTTGTATCGCGACTAAAGCGTGGCAACGTCGGCGAGGACACAGCCGGTGGCCACATTGCGACTGTATCGATACGAAAGCGAGACATCATCGCTACTAAATCGCTGCAAAAAGTAACCTTGGCCGCAAAGTAGATATATATAACAGAGACTCGACCTAGTACTAGAAAATGGTATCACCCTAATACTGGCAATCCGACTGCCTATTTTTGTTTTCTTCGATTTCCTGGCACATTCCGGAAACCGCCATCTAGCGCCACTATTGGAAAATACTAATTACTAATTTCGTTTCGTATCTTCTTCTTAATTAAGGAGTTGAAAATATGCTTGTCTTTATTTTAATGTCAATATTTGTATATAATTCGGCATATTTACATTTTTGTAATTTACAAACGTAAATAGTAGTGACATCTATTGCAATTTTTTTGTATTAAACATAGATTGTATGGGATGGTAGGCAATGTCTTGGCGAAGGCAAAGATGTAAGAAATTAGAAATGTCGATATCGATGAACAGCACTAGTTTATCGATATTATTATCGACTACGTGTCACATCACGCGTGTGTGTACGTATTTGCCTGCGTCCCCCTACCTCAAGCCTCGCCCCTCATAGTGCGATAGGGACAACTGCAGCTATAACTGAAATTACCTATTAAAAATACCAGAAATCGACGTTTAGGGGATTCCTGTTTTCTCCTCCAAAACTTAACCGATTAAGATATTTTTTTCTTTATTACCTAAAAAAAGATATTAACTAGGTTCCAATTTTTTGATTTTGTTGCATAATATAGTCAAATCTGTTTCCTGGGTGTTTAAACATAGCGGAGAGTCTGGCGATTTTTTTTAGGTTTTTGAACGTCCATATCTCTTTAAATAATTAGTTTATTAAAAAAAGGATAAAATAGGGACGTACAAATATTATACATAGATATTCATGAAAAAAATAGTTATGTAGAGGTACTATCCAGGGAGGAAACAGGAATCCCGTAGACCTCTTTTTTTTATAGAAAAAATTCGTGGTGTTTCCTCTTAAACTTTTCTACTTAAACAAGGTGGCGAGCAACAGCTAGGTACGACAATTAATAACAACAATAATAACGCCGAGTACTAAGTCAAAATATCTCTGTTCTCACAAATGTGCCAAAATGAAGACAAACGGACATCATATTTCAAGGCGGATTATAAAATAATAAATGTTCTCTAAGATGAAGCGTTTAATTATATCAACGTTATTAAGACCCGCCTCGTCCGTCGTCGTCGATAATATAATCTGTATTATTTTTTATTTGAAATGAAAATTAATGAGATTCGGAAATGTTTCATTAATTATTATTATAATTGAAGACATGAATGGAGGAAGGTGATATGTCGCAGAAAAAATACCCAGAAAATAGAGTTTAAACAGTAACTTAAACATTTTAGGATATTATGTAGTAGTAACGTATTAAATGCATTGATTCTAGAGACGGATCTTTAGATTTATGTACTTAATACGTTACGACTTCTTCTAAAATGTTTAAGTGACAGTTTGAACTCAATTTTCTCAAAATCATAATTTTGCTACATATCATCATGTGCAGAAAATATAATTATGAGAGAAAATAATTATGTACCTACAATATACATAGTAGACATGGGGCCGAGCAAAATTTTCCGACGGCGGCGCGCCGACAGATCATAGTCGACGCGGCAGCGCTGCGCCGGCGTCGGTGCGGTGTAAAAACCATACAAATCGTAGTACAGCGACACCACGAAGGACTGATAGTCGCGTATGTGAGCATAATATCAAGTAGCCCCGTTCGAGTTTCTTACGCCGGTTTTTCTCGGCGGGTTAGGGTTGAACCGGTGCACGTTGAACCGCGGTGGTAGCTTGTTTTTCTTGATAGCTTTCCGAAAATAGATTGTTAAGTTTCATTTAGAAATTAAAAAAAAACGTTTTTTATTTTATTTTTTAGTAATAAAAAAAATACACGGCTATTTGGCAAGCTGGTAGTAGTGGTAGCATTTTCATAGGGAAAAACCCCCACTAGAATCGTTAGGCGTGCCAAGTTGGATCTTCGGCGGCGGCGGCGCCGTCCGAAATCGGTGCGGCGTGGCGCGGCGCTCATGTCTACTACATAGTTAAAATTATAGGTAGGTCAAGCAGTGAGATAAATAAAAATAAAATAAAAGACATTTTATTTCCAAATTAAACTTAACAAGCTTTTTGCGGTAAGTCATACAAAAACAAGCTACCACCGGTTCAACCCTAACCCGCCGAGAAGAGCCGGCGTGAGAGAACTGATGATGATAAATTGTAGCTAAGAACACTCTCGATCAAGTTATTTTAAAAAAAGAAACTATTTCAAATTCGGTTCACGTGAATCTTTGTTTTTTCTAAAAGAAAGAGGTGAAAATAATCGTAGCAGGTACACTTAACTACTCAACTTCTATACAACTAATTTACATGATGTGAACACATTGAAATTTTCGCAGGTATTAAGACGTGCAACAAATGGTACATCATACTCCGAGAGCCTTGACACAGTTGTGAGTTACGGGCTCACATTACTCATTATAACATGAGCGGGCTTATGTTTTGACAATTACAACTTAGCGTATTAGCGTATTGTGGGTGAGAATGGAAATGCCTCATCCATTTTCAGATATTGGGACCGATCGTCAAATTAAATTTCGAACGCTTTACTACTTGAATGTATGTAGAAAGTATATTTCTAATATTACGATAGCGATACTTTTTAAGGTAATGTACGGACTTTAAAGGACGGAATAGACTGATATATTATATTAACTTTTTTAATAACACAATTTTTTTTTACTTTTTAAGACACTTACAAACATCACCTACATATTAGGTTGGGAAAAAACTCTTCGCATTTTATATAAAAATTCAAAAGGTTTTTTTATAAAGTTTATTTACAATAAAATTGAAAAGTATAATATAGGTATAGGTGCCATTTTGTTCGATAACTTTTGCCATCTTGTTGGTAGGGATATTATGATCCCCCATTGCTTTAAAAATTTTGGGGCTTCTGATGAAAAAACTGCGACAAGTGGTTTTGGCACTACTACCTAATTTGAATTTGGAATTGTCTTCTGTAAAATTAAAACTTTTGATGATACCAAAATCTTTTGGGTTGTATGTAACGGAATCTATGAGCATATTTTTCACTGAATTCCAAACGTCTGATAAATTTGAAATTTTGTATACGTATCAAGCACCAATGACAAAACAATTAAGCGTGATTTTTAAGTTTTTTAAAACTGATATTATATAATTATTAGATAAGAATGAAACAATTGTATTAATTGCTTTAATTGGTTTCATAATGAAGTATTTACAGCTCTCGTATTTGGTCAAACAAACAAGCACATTCGGTAATTGGTTACCAATTGTCGGAAGGGCAATTAATAAAATTGTTATTTAAATTTTCTGTTTTTGGTTTATATTATTCTCCGGATACTGTACATATATGAATTACATAATTACAATAAATTATTTTTTGTTAAACCCAAAAGATCAAGGTGAATTTTAATTAAAAATTATATTCTTTTACAGATCACTTCAACATTCGCAGTCACAAAGAACGAAAACATGGACGAAGCTCTCCGCATAATACGAAAATACAGTCAAAAATGTGAGTAACATAGTATCTTGTAAAGTTAGGGCTAGTGCGCACGGGTGACTAAATTGTCTATGTCGCTCACCGTCTGCATTCTGATTTTAGACTTTAACGCACGCAAAATAAAGTTAATTTCTCTACAAACATAATATTCGAAAACTAACATGTTTTGTGGAGTAGACTATTTTTTACCGACTTCCAAAAAAAGGAGGAGGTTCTCAATTAGGCCGTTTTTTTATGTAGGACTAGCTGTGCCCGCGACTTCGTACGCGTCGAAAAGTGATTTAGGGCAGCAGTTTAAATACATTTTTAATTTATGTAGAGATGTAAAAAAAATAGTAGGAAGAGGCAAAGTCTACCGCAAATTTTTTAATATATATATGTATATAGTGGCGTAAGCCAGAGCAGCGCGAAATAGTAATGGTATTACATTGGTATTAGATTGATTCAAAATTATGTTTTAGTCGGATATGCTTATGTTACTCGAAACAAATACAAAATTACTATGAGTGTCCCTATAAATTTCGAACGTGTAATTGACGTAGTGGCATATGATTGCATTCCTTTAAACAACGCCGAAATCTTCAAACATGTGTCTCTGAGGACTCAGATGTTCTGTTCAGTACTTTTAGAACCAGGATATGGTGTAAAACCTTACTGTTTGGTAACATATGCTTAGAAAAAATCAAAATCGATATATTATTCTATATAAATTTTGAGGATTTCCCTCGATTCCTCACGGATCCCATCATCAGGTCACCATTTTGGTGACAATGGGACCAAATTTTAAATTATACCCTACAAAACACAAAAAAAATTTAAATTATTTCATAAACGATGAAGATATCCGCGAAGAAACATAAAAAAAAACATATATTTACGAATTGAGAAACTTCCTCCTTTTTTGCAAGTCGGTTAAAATATTATGTTGGTTATTTCATGTTACAATCTACCTTTGAGCCAAATTTCATTTAAATACGTTGAGTAGTTTGGCTGAAATACCGTCAAATAGGTAGCTACAATTTTTTGAAGATCCCACGGGAACCCTTTCGTTTTTCGGGATTATAATTTCCAATAATGCTCTTCAGGTTATAAGCTACCTGCCTGCCAAATTTCATTTAAATACGTTGAGTAGTTTGGCTGAAATACCGTCAAATAGGTAGCTACAATTTTTTGAAGATCCCACGGGAACCCTTTCGTTTTTCGGGATAATAATTTCCAATAATGCTCTTCAGGTTATAAGCTACCTGCCTGCCAAATTTCATTTAAATACGTGGAGTAGTTGGCTGAAATACCGTCAAATAGGTAGCTACAATTTTTGAAGATCCCACGGGAAGCCTTTCCTTTTTCGGTATAATAATTTCCAATAATGCTCTTCAGGTCATAAACTACCTGCCTGCCAAATTTCATTTAAATATGTTGAGTAGTTTGGCTGAAATACCGTCAAATCGGTAGCTACAATTTTTTGAAAATCCCACGGGAACCCTTTCGTTTTTCGGGATAATAATTTCCAATAATTTTCTTCAGGTCGTTAGCTACCTGCCTGCCAAATTTCATTTCATTCCATACAGTGGTTTTAGCGTGATGCGACGACAAACATTCCCATACGGACAGACAGACAGACAGACATTTTTTTCAAAAATGTTATTTTTAGCTTCTGTAGCTTTTATAGACCCCTTTTTTAATTTTCACTTAAATATTCTTAATGTACAGACATGACCCCTCTACAGATTTATTATATGTATAGATATAGATATGTACACCGATTACTTTGAGGTTAATGATCCGATTTGCGTGATTCTTTTTTATTCAACGCAGAATAGCTGACATTTGGTTTTTTATATTGATGATTTATGTATAAATGTAGTTTCAGTGCGGCTAATTTCGGAGTTTTTCACTTTCGTATTTATAATTGACTCTCGACACAAAAAGGAGGTGGAAATTATAAATATGGTGTCTGTCAGTTCTGTAGCATCGTAGCTACCAAATGGATTTATATTTTACTTAAAGAAAGTAAAAATAAAAATAAAAATAAACAACGTTTAAAATAAACTAAATAAAAAATATTAAAAAAAACCCCGACTTAGCGTGTAACATTCCTCTCACACCTAACAAACGACCTGATGACCTTGAAGACCTAAACCGATTTCCATCAAACATGTCTAAGAACTGTCGACTGATATACTTTTCAAACTAAAAAACCGCATCAAAATTGGATCATCCGTTTGACATACACATTTACACAGACACGACAAACTAATAACACCCCGTAATTTTTGTGACGGGGGTTAAAAAACGACTACAACAACAAAAAAGCATCAAATACTTTTGTAATGTAGTTACAATTATTGTTCATATTGGAGTCGGTGAAATTTTATGCTTTTTAGTTCATGAAGTTGGTATTTTCAAAGGTAATTTCTTTTATGTCAATCGGGATGCAGATAACTAATAAGCGATCAAAAATATTGTCATCCGCGCGCTTGCACTTATTCTGTATCACGCACAACGGCAGTTTAATTTGCATTGTAAACAAAGTAGTTATGGCCGAAATTTGTAATACCTGGCCCGGCCTCAATATGGCACTTATCTCCGCCATTAAAATTTACACTCGCTACAACACTTTTGTAAGGCTCACACAATTTTTTTCAAAAGAAAAGGTAAATTAACTTTATGTGGTCATAACATTATAACTAAGTGGTATTACAGTGTTGCGTCATATAATATTTAAATTAACCATTTTTTAAAATGTTTTTTGTTAATAGACCCGGATATAACCGGTCACCGAAATCGGTGTCGGTTACGTCCAGACAAGAAATAAAGTAGTTATTTTGTGACGTGTGTGCGTAATATACAAGAGCACTCGGATGAATAATATTATAATCTCGTAATTCAATGTCATCAACGGGATTGCATCTTGTCAGATAATCTGGTGCATTGTTCTAACTAAACTTGAAAAACTTTTTTAAAATCCAAGTTGGGAATCGAACCCACAGCCTCTGTGTCAAGAGCCAAGCTCTAACAATAATTTTAACCACTGGTCCATTAAAGCGACATAATACAGGATATAATATTATAATAATAGTATATATAAATAATGCAGTTTGTGTCCACAAATATCCCTCATATCGATCCCATCATATCATATCAATATAATTAAAAATCCTTTATGTTTTAAATAAATAGTAGATTGACTTGGCAATCGCACTAAACAATGTGATTTAATATGTATCACATACATTGTGTATGCATGCGATTGCCAAGTCAATCTACTATTTATTTAAAACATAAAAGATTTTTAATAATATGATCACTATATGATGTTGTTAGACCAACCTATTTACCCCAGCTTGACATCACATGGATCTCACAACGTCAAAAGTGGTTTTACAGCAAAAGAGCTAAGTAGCGAGACTTATCACTATTTTAATGGTATTGATATTATTTTTAAACAACCTTTTTTGTTACAGTGATCGAAGAGATAGTTCGGTGAGAAAGTATGGAAGGCGCGGACGATGAGACACAGGAGTGGGACGTGTACCGGCGCTGGTACAACACCTCAAACGCCAGCGAGCCCTGGGGCAACAGCACGCGCAACGACACGTGGGGGCCCGCGCCTTTCGACACACCCTCCGCTCTCATCCGCGCCGCCGCCAAAGCGATAGTGCTGGGCTTGCTGATACTAGCTACGGTTGTAGGTAGGTACATATTATTTTAACGACATTGGCCCACCTCACATCAACTGCAACTTCTGTAAGCCAGGATCAACAGCAATAACCAACCACGATAAACCCTTTGATATGATCTCAGGAGTGCCCGAGGGACAAGCTAAATCTGTCTTGGGACCCACAACTAAAAAATACGCATTAGCCAGCTGTAACCGTACCTAATCGCTGCATACGTTGTAACCACACAGAGACACGATCTAGTACTAGAAAATCGTCTCATCCTAATACTGGCAATACGACTGGCAAAGGGTGAAGTCCAGACACATTTCGGACACCGCCATCTAGCGCCACTATTGGAAAATACTAATTACTAATTTTGATTCGTATCTTCTTCTTAATTAAGGAGTTAAATTAAGTTTAATGTGATATTATGCTTAAAAAATATGCTTATCTTTATTTTAATGTCAATATTTGTACTTAATTCGGCATAATATTAACATTTTATAATTTACAAACGTTAATAGTAATGACATCTATTGCAATTTTTTTGTATTAAACATAGATTGTATGGGATGGTAGGCCATGGTTGTAACCGAAAAACACAGTGTGTTCGGCATACGTGGTTTGCTAACCTGCGAACTGACCACGTATACACTATGTTTTATATTAGGTTTGGTTATTATATGATAGCTGTAACCGAAACTAAAAACATAGATACACACTATCCCCTTTCTCGAACGCTATTCAAATGAATGATCAACTAACATGGCATTCAAATCAACAACCCATATTGAACGCTGATTGGTGGAATATTATCAGACAGAAAGGAACAGACATATTTTATAATTACATCACGCTCGCACTTGCAATATTTGTTAAAATTCCACAGATAAGGTTGATTCACCAAAGACGATTAGTTCATAAACGATTTGAATCAACTTTATCTGAGGAATTTCCAATCTTGCCAGTGCGATCGTGATGTAATTATAAAATATCTGTACGTTCCTTTTCCATGTCATGTTAGTTCATTCATTTGAATAGCGTTTGAGAAAAAGGTTCATAGGTTAGAGAACCACGTACTTCGGACACACTATGTTTTTTGGTTACAGTGCATGCAACGATTACGGTTACAGCTCGCTAATAAGTACCCAACTTAAGTCACGCGTTCCCGCTTAGCTTCAACATTTTCAAGATTGCGCTTGATTGAGTTTAGATTTAAACTCTAGATAGATTGTGTCACTTATACAGTTCATTGCAATCTTCTCGATATCATACACATGGTTACCTACGATGCCAAGTTAATATTACAGGACTTAATGCTTGTAAAAGTAAATGTGGCAAAATTATTTTCTTATATAAACTATAATAATAATCGAGGTAGTTTTACGTGAGTTTCATGTTAAAACGGGCTGGATTTTGGCAACATTTTCTGCTAGGCGAGTATATTATTGGCGGAATGTCAAAACTTTCATTAGGCTTTCAGTTGCTACTTAAAACGGGAAACGTATTTTCTTTAGTGATTTACCTACTGTTTACTTTTACAAAGCATTAACTTAATCAACAAACAATAAGAGGAAATCATATTAATAGTCTAATATCATTACTTAGCTTAATATGCTTTAATATAGCTTTTATGATAAGTCTTAAATAATAATTTGAGGTATATTATATCTACTTCAGACCTATATTACCTCTAGAGTTAAATTTCCTGTAGGAAATTTAGGCGTATATCGAACCCCTTAATAAAGGTCACGTAATTACGTAAGTACCTATCTACACGAGGAAATTCATTAGTTCAGTTGAGACTAGAATGTTCAGTTGATAGTATAGATTCTAGTGCTTCTTACGACTAAGGTTAGTCGGTACTACTGTTAGTCCCCGAACCCGTGGTAGGTCACCATGTAGGACAATTGTTAGTATCTAACCTATTTGGAAATAAAAGATTTTTCATTATCATTTAAGCTCACCGCCTACTTATTTTAGGGCGATATTTAACCGATTTTATCCCAAATTTTTCTATCATACAATTATAACCCATTTTTAACCGACTTCCAAAAAAAGCAGGTTTCTCAATTCGACCGTATATATGTTTTGTAGTGTTCTCTTTGCAGGACGTGTGCGTTGCACTATTGAAATCAGTATGTTCTATTTTCAAAAAGTCACAAGAAGTAAGTAATTATGCCGTGAGTGTGCCAGAAACGAAAGAACTATCTCATTATAGAAAATAACTTGCCAAAGAAATGTATGCCGATAATACGTTTGGCATCCATGCAGCATTCGCCAAGAATGTTGAATTCCCACGGGTGCTTCAGGAAATTGGAAAATGCCCCTCCATGCAATGAAGCCGAGTGTTGTACAAAATTATTCCGCTAAAATACAATTTTCGAGTATTTACTTTGTGAATTAATTTTGCATAAATGACAGTTGACGGCATTACAGATATGGGACATAATTATTATTAGAAGGTCATTTAGTGCTCGAAATTGGATAGTATTACTAATTTATATCACATCATTTAGGTTTGATGTTTATAATCTACTAAGCGGTTCTTAGATAAAATATAAAAAATATCACATATTAACAAAATACGTCAAAGTAAAGGCACGGAGTGTGAGTGAATCGTAGGTATCGTGTATTGTTGTTACATAATAATAATAATATGACCTATTAGCACCCCTACAAACATGGGCTGTCCTACTCCTCTTTTCACACAATTATCGTATAAAACTGTATGTGTACCTTTAGGTATAATTTTTATTAAAATTAAGTCTTTATTCACAAAACAAACTAAAACGAATAAAACAGAAATCACAGTATAGTAACTAGCTAATATTTATTTATACTTTGGTATGAATCGTTTCATGTATTAATACAATAACTTTTACGTTCCACAAACTTCGTAAAACCGTTTCCATAACGACAGAATGCCATAAATTAAAAACAACAGCTAATTACGACGTTGATAAAAATCTCATCTCATGATCATTTGCATTTTTATATATCTCATTAAATAATATATCTTAATATACATATTGTCATTTCATTTCGCCTATGCACGTCCTTTAGATAATGGCTAAGTACGAGCAGGGGCCTTACTCTCCAAACTGATTTGATTTTGATTCAGATACGATCATGCCGCGTACTTCCTAATAAATTGACATTTGTTTATTTTGATTCTCAGTCAATTGATATGGTCGGGAGTACAAAAAGTTACGATCTAACAATTTTCTTTATCCTGATTAGTTTCAAAGTAATTCACCAAATAAAATACGAAAAACCACTGATATCGAACGGATTCGGTTCTCGATTGTTTCGGGACAAGCAAGAAAACAGCAAGTAAGCACTTTTATTTCATGGGAGTACCAAATTCTAGAACATTTTTACCCTTTGTATTCGGAACCCTAAAACGTCTGATTGGCTAACCCTAACCATTACCCTTACGTTACGTAACCGTTACCTTAATGATAATATAATGAAATGTAACAGAACTCGGGGTCGGCATCCATTAGTTAGATGTTCGCGTGTCGCACAACATTGTCATTTCAAAATCCTTCACGCGGCGTCACAAACGCATGTTGGATGTAGTTTAATAATTATGCGATTACTTACGAAAATAATCTAAATACTTATAGTTAATGGAATCAATCCATAGCATAAATTCAAATATATTATGTCTAGCAATAACCCGCGAAAAATGATAATCACAACCTGCAAGCAAATCAGTGAATGTACGCTGAGGCATGCGTCTAAACACTCATTTGTTCCGCTTATACACGAAAACTACTTAACTGATCATCATAAAACTTTGTACACATATTATTCGGGGAGGTATTAGAAGTAATATAGGATATCGGGTAAAACTTAACTTTGGCACGTGGATATATATAACAGAGACACAACTTAGTACTAGAAAATGGTATCAACCTAATACTGGCAATTCGACTGGCTATTTTTGTTTTCTTCGATTTCCAGGCACCTTTCGGAAACCGCCATCTAGCGCCACTATTGGAAAATTCTTATTTCGTTTCGTATCTTCTTCTTAATTAAGGAGTTCAATTTAGCTTAATGTGATGTTATGCTATGATGTTATGATGCTATCTTTATTTTAATGTCAATATTTGAACTTAATTCGGCAAATTTACATTTTTTTTACAAACGTTAATAGTGTGACATCTATTGAATTTTTTTGTATTAAAGATAGATTTTATGGGATGGTAGGCCATGACTTTGGTAAAACATTGATAGGTTATCGAAACAGTCCGTAAACCAGCACTTTACTCCACAGGTAACGTATTCGTGATAGCGGCGATACTCCTCGAACGGCACCTGCGCAGCGCAGCCAACCAGCTGATCCTCTCCCTGGCGGTGGCAGATCTGCTGGTGGCGTGCCTGGTGATGCCCCTGGGCGCGGTGTACGAGATCGCCCAGCGCTGGACCCTGGGCCCGGAGCTGTGCGACATGTGGACGTCGGGGGACGTTCTGTGCTGTACAGCCTCCATACTCCACCTCGTGGCTATTGCGCTGGATAGGTACGTTTTAATAATAACCGACCATGTCGTCCTCATGCAGCTACAAAATTAAATACTTATAAACAAATTAATTTCTTACATCTAGACCTGTACTGCTATTCTCTATGAATGATTTCGTATCTCGACAGCTGAATCCGAGGTGAATGTCAAATTTCGAAGTTCACAGTATAGTAAATTTGACACTCGCCGCGGATTCAGCAGCTGTCGAGATATGAAATCATTCTTAGAGAATACAGTACAGCTCTAACTAATTTATAGAAACTTATAGCATCACTAGCCGTAGACACTAATGCAATATTATAACCATTTTAGTTGAGGCCAACTACGCAGAAGTAATTTTCATAGCACCCAAGTGTGCGTGCAATACACAAGGACTCTTCGTTTTACTCTCATGACTCAGTAGACGGTTATCCGACACGACTGGCGAGAGAACAGACGCAGGACAGACTTTTTACATTCGGTCTAGGGTGGTGTGACTTATAAGCGCATATTTCTAAGATGTAAAAAAAACAAGGTTCTTATAGGTTCAATCTTCCTTTTTTTTCGTTTCAAGTTTTCTTTTATTACCTTGAAATAAAAGAAAATCCAACTTTAGGGAGTTATATAAGATGGACATCTTATCTAACTCCCTAAAGTTCGATTTTCGAATAAAAACGGATTTATTACCACCTAGTTACCTATTTTGTTTTACAACCTACACAGTTCTTTATTACTTTACTTTAAGCTTTTGGACTGCCTAAAAAGTTTAGTTTAGTTCTTTTGAGGTGAAAGTAGGTAACCTACCGACACATCGCCTTCAACCTTCGAGGTGGAAGAGTTCTGGCCGACGGGTGTGGTCTACCGAAGGTTCCGGGGGAGACTCCGGAACGAAGTAGGTGCGCATCACGTTGTCGACAACACGTGAAAAAGTGTAGTTTATACAGGTTGATTCCTGTTTCATATATTATATTAAGCTGAATATAGTGTGAAGAGAATGACGCGTAGAGCATTTTTTGTTTTGGCACCTCATATTTACTTAATATGATTAAAAAATTAAAGGTCTAAATGACAAGGAGTGAACTGGGGCTCGCGGGCTCCTAGTCTATACACACGAACTCACTGATCGTTAACCTAAGACCTGACCAGGATTGAAACTCATCTGTTTTGTGACTTTCATGGAGATCTTTAATCGTGATTTGTCACAATAAGGTAAGTATGAGGTATATGAGGTGCCAAAAAGCGAAAAATGCTCTCCGCATCATTCTCTTCACACTATATTCGGCTTAATATATGAACATAAATCATCCTGTATGTATATAATGTCTGTATTTATAATATGAGCCTATAAAGCCTGAAGTAAAGGTTATTCAATTTAATTTAAAGAGTTAGCTATAGAGTTACTTATAGCATATTCCAGTGATAACGTTCATAAAACTTTAACGAGTTCAGTATCATCTCGAACTCCGTAATAGACACGGAAATAGTAACTTCCTACTCCAGTCATTTCCCCTAGCAGACATTACACGGGAACAACTCGACGCATAACAATCTTTGTTGCGGAAATATTTCTGCTTCGTATTTAATGAGTTTAGGGTTCTGTAACAATAATATCTATAGATTATAATAATATCTATAGACGCTTCACACCACGTCAATCTGGCCCTGTGCTAAGTATCCGAAGAACTTGTGTTACAGGTGCCAGACAACGGAAATATAATATACTAAGTGACCCGTGCCCACTTCGTTGAGCATAGAAACCGTTTAAACCTTCCCGGGACTTCCACGAATATTTCAAGACCAAAAATAGCCGAATCGGTTCAGCCGTTCTCGAGTTTTAGCGAGACTAACAAACAGCAAATGATTTTTATATAGCCTATGTTACTCAGTGATAATGTAGCTTTCTAATGAAAAAAAATTACATTTACTTTTTATTTTATTTTTCGATGAAATAGGGCATTTTAAGAATATAAATTCAATATTTTTGAAATTTATTGGCTAGTTTTTTTTTAAGTTTTCGGATTTATGACGTCATCATCGGCCGGCAAGACGCATTGATGAGATTGAAAATTTTAAAAATAGAGCATTGTCAAATGTCAACATGGTGCTAAATGTCATAAGAAATACTAACCTCAAGTCCCTGCGTCTCCTCGTGTTTATTTATATTTGTTTAGTAATTTTTCCTTTCAATCGTACCTATTTGTAATGGTTGGTTCGCCAAATGCAAGTTCTCTTATTTATGTGAAAGCTGATTTGAGAAACTTACCAAAAGTTCAAAATATAATTATATTTTTGACATTGCTCGCACAATTTTTTTTACGGAATGAAGTAAAGATAGTTATGTCTTCCAGTGATGAACGTCATTGAAGGTTAAACATATTTGTTTAAAAATATAAGTAACCAATGGGTATTTTTTTACTTTGTATACAGAAAAACGATCACTGACTATACCTCGAAATGATTTGTAATGGGCACAATTAAAAAAATGGACAATCCCCATTACGGATAGATAACAGCTTAGGCACTGTTTTTCTGTGATCTTAATAACCTAGATATTATGTTATTTTAAAAGGCCGAGCGTGTCAGATAGATTATTCGAAAGCTTTGTAGCTGCTTATTTTATAACGAGCGACAAAACAAAACAAGTAAATACGCTACCAGTCTTATCAGTAGATTATGCAACAGGCATTAAATATCATTATTATACCAAGCTTCCCCTTTCGCCAAGGTCCTCCTAAATTGCCAGATTCAGGATGTTCAAACGACACATAATGTGTGGAAACTGGCGATAATAGTAGTGGTGTAGGGAGATAGGGTGGAGGAGACGATAGAACGTCCGCTAGGTAATACTAATACTAGCCTATTCCTGACGAGCTCACAATTCAACTAATGGAGGCAATATTATTAAGTATCCAGATTATTTTTTTCTCTTATGAATACTGCTACTTGGCGATCTGTGGTTACACAATAAGCCATTTTTATGGAGGAATATCTGATTTAGTTAGATCTGAGAGCACAGAAAGCCTTTATGGGCGGCTTTTACTGTTATGATGTCTTTGGAGTGTAATTAGTTTTGACTAAAACTGAGCTTCAATGTGGGTACACTATGTCTGCTTAGTCTAGTATGGTTGACACTTCCTGCGCCTGCGAGTCCCATTGCCAGAGTGTTACTGTGGTTTGCTATCCTTTGTTGGTAGCCTTCACTGTGTTTAGTAATTTCTTCCTTTACTGTGCTCATACCCAGGTCCTTGTAAATGTGTTAGTATGGGATCTGCAGCATGGTTCTTATCGCCTTGTTCTGGAATCTTTCCAGAATCTCGATGTTGGTATTGCTTGCAGTACCCCATAACTGAATACCATATGTCCAGATGGGTTTTAGGATGGCCTTGTAGACTGATATCTTACACTCTGGTGATAGGTTAGGTTAGTATCCAGATGACCTAGATATAGTTTCGCCATGTTAGTAAATAAACGCCTACTTACTAATATGTGTATTCGAGGAAATTGATATAACACATACTTCTAAAAATGTTCAATACATAATGTAGAGACACAGTGCTCACATTGTATTAAACGTAGGTTATAAATTAGTGTAAACACTTTAAGGGTCGATTTTTCAATCGTCAGATAACTTTTATCGAAGGAATAAATATGTGACTTTGGCAGATTTTTTGTGGAACAAATGTCAAAGTCACATGTTTATTCAACAGATAAAAGTTACCTAACGATTGAAAAATCGGCCCGTAATGTGTTTTATTAATATTCCCTTCTGAGAAGATTCTTTAGGTTTATACTAAAATCAATATAATATTTCCTACTCAAAACCTAATTGGTGTAAAATAGTAATTATATACCTAAGTAAAACCTAAAGTGGTAATATATTGAAAACATAACATAAACACTTCCAAAGTATTACTAAGTACTAAAATTATACCGCCATTCACACTGAATTTATATATTTTCAGTGTGATTTATATTATAAAACGTGTACAGAAGTAAGTGTAAAAGTTAAGTGGCGTAATTCTCTAGTATACATATACATATAACTAGAGAATTACGCCACTTAACTTTTACACTGACTAAAAAGTAAAAGCAAACATTTGTAAGCCATAAGAATTTGGAGATTAACTAACTAATTTGAGAGATTGAGAGAAATTGTAATATGTAGTTACCACCCTTGTTAGTTTGTAACCAGTATGATTTACTGGTTTAATCAGAAATTTACATAACGGACCGATTGGTCGAAGGCCTGTTTCTGACTTGGGACTCATACGCATTATAGGTAGGTATGTACGAAAAATGTATTAAACTCATAATTTCAGCTGTTTCAGCGTTGATACTTTAACTGTAAACTCTATAAATCAGATATATTATATTTGTCCTTAAATATTAGATAATAATTTATTTTACACGTTGTATATTTTTTATGACAATATACAACATTATCGTTAGATATGTAAGTTTCTAAAGTTCATATTATGTAGAAGATGTTTGACAATAACCGTTGGTACGAAGTTGATATTTATTTAGAGTGGGTGTGAACGCTGAGGTAACTTTGTTTGCGAAGTGGCAGCCCTGGCAAAGCGCATACAACAAACACACTTAGGTTGGTACTCCCGACTCAAGTATGCAGATTACTTTCTGTAGCAGAATGTGACTGCATAATATTATAAAAGTATGATACGAAATATGGAAACGAGTTACTATGATAAAGTAAAAATAAGAATCAGTTTTGTGCATACATTTTGTATCCAGCCAGATGTGAGCTACAATCCTGTGTCAAAGCGATTATGCAAGATTTTTCGCTGAGAATATGTTTAGAAAAGCATACACAGTTTATAATAAATGCATAAAGAGATGTTTACACTTTCATCGTATTTTATTTACTTTCCTATAATCTCTGCAATAGTCAGAATGCTTTGATATTATTTTCATATCAGTAGATAGATACAAGATACGTCAGTTTTGGACGCATCTGTTTAAACTATTTTGAAACAATTTTTATACTAGAAAAACGCGAATTGTAAAACTTGGTATCCTGATATTCAAAGGCTCGTATAAATAAAACAATCTCAAACTCAACCTCACTTGAGAACCTATTTGACAGATAAAACAACGTTACGTTTTACTTTAAAAAGTGAACAACTTTATTAATGTTACATTTTACTTTAATTTATTGTCTTTTTACACCGTAATATTCATATTATAATTACAGAAAAATATTAAAATAAGTATAATCTATATTTTTATAATCTTTATTGTTATGTTTAAAAAAATATATAAGAAAGGTATGTAACATTTAAAGTTCTTCTTTTTTTTAAGTGAAACGAAACGTTTTTTTACTGTCAAATAGGTTCTCAAGTGAGGTTGGGTTTTAAATTGTTTTATTTATCCCGTATAAATTTTCTCTATCCCATTATCCCTGAATGTCAATTTCAACAACACATCTTAAACACTAACAAGCGAAATCGGTAATGGAGCCAATCAATTTAACAGCTGACTGCCATTTCAAGATACAATTTACATCCACCTGTCTATGTGAAGACGAATTAATATTCTAAGAGGAATTTGATGTCAAGTCCACAATACACATTACCATATTACTTTGCAACAGTTTAGGTATACCACAAAGTTGTACTAAAAACAAAAAGGAATCCTAAAAGTGTAATATAAGCTAATTAGATAACGTTTTAAAATAATTTATATTTCATTTTGACTTTGTAAACAAAAATTTCGAATGAAATATTTTCTTAACTCAGTAAACCTTTTTGTCCCTTAGGTGACTTTCGAACCCACGACCTAGCACTTAAGAGGCACATATATAATGTATATATATAGTCGATATATAAGACAACTAGCTGTCCCGGCAAACTTCGTATTGCCTTATTAATTAATTGCTTGACATACTGACTGCAGCGCCACCTATCGGTTCCAATTGTAAATCTAAACCATTCTCGAATCTCCACGAACACACACAAAAAATTTCATCAAAATTGGTCCAGTCGTTTAGGAGGAGTTCAGTCACATACACACGCACACAAGAAATATATATATTAAGATAGCTTATATACATATTTAATAATATTTTACATCTAATAATACCTCCCACACCGATTTCAGTGACGGTGGCCGGTTTCTTTGAAACCAGGACAGCTACGCAGGAGTTATTTTTATAGTGCCCAAGAGTGTGCGCAATACACAGAAGCACTCTCTTCCTTCACTCTCGTAGCCCCGTGGGACGGATAACCAGGCGCGGGACCGACTTTTTACATGCCCATCCGACGCATGGATCATCTCTCTTATCAGACAATCAGGTGATCAGCCTGCACTGACCTAACCAAACTTGAAAACAACATTTATTGTTGTTCCAAAGTGGGAAATCGAGCATAACATTAGAACCCACGACCTCCGGGTCGAGAGCGAAGCTCTGAGCCACTAGACCACGGAGGTGATAAATTTTACATCTAGCAAAATGTACCTAGTACGAGTCACGACAAAAGGCAATAAATTATAAAGTTGTAAACACAAAAGTTTCCGCTGCAGTCTTAATATTCCACCATCAATAAATTGTTTAGTACGGTGTAGCCCGCGGGTCTGTCTGCGTAAATACATTTATGGGATAGTAATAATATCTATATACGCTTTACACCACGTCCATCTGGCCCCGTGCTATGCATCCGAAGAACTTTTGTTTTGGCACCAGACAACGCAAATACATTTAATACTTTTATACTATACACATATTTAAGATTTTGATTGTATTATACACAAATTTAATACACATCTAATATCCAGGAACTTTGAAAACTTTTTGTTCCCTCTGCGGGATTCGTACCCGCTCTCTCAGTCGAGCACCAACGCGCTGAACCACTGCGCTGCTGAGGTCGTCAAATCACGGGATCACTGCTTATACTTTTTCGGGATGAAAAGTAACGTATGTCTAATGACTCTAATCTATAAATGTGCCAAATGTAATTGAAATGGGTCCAAAGTTTTCAGAGGGCTTATTCGCGAAATTAATTTTTCATTCTGATTCAAGACCATTTCAATGCTGATTGACATTACTCTCGAAAAAAAACGATTAATTGCATTGGAACAGTCCTATAAAAATGACACGCAATTTCCACCCATTTGGCGCTAGTGTAGTGACGAACTGTCAAATTCAAACGCAATGTCAGTGTAAATTTTGTTTTGTTCAAGACTAACTGTTCCTTTAAACGCTTATTTTACTCTGAACGCTCAAATCAATGATCATTCATAACGCAATTAGCACAATATTGTCAATTTTGAAATTTCCTGAAGAAGAAGAAGAAAAACAAGGCCCTGATCGAAAATTTCAAAAACAAAAATTTCAAAAACTTAGTTTTTACTATCGGTCTGTCCCGCTCATGCAACCGAGATTTACCGCGCGTGCGAGCGGGATATACTAATATTCGGAACTAAGTTCGAGACCTGAGAATCGCCGCCTCGCTTCACTGCTAGTGGAACGACTGACAGATGTTTAAATTTGACATTTCTCGTTTATCTAATAAATTCTTATTATATTTTTTCCTCCATGATAACCTAATAATATCATCGAGATCAGTGAAATCTGTCAAATCCAAGTAAACGTCAAAAAATGTACATTTTGCCTGGAGCTGGGTAGAAATAAGCAAAATGGCGTGATCATTCTGAGCGTTTTGAACAGCTTTGACAGCTGACGGCTGCGTGTGGAACACTTTAATAATAAAGTGAAAACAGTTCAAAATGATCCTAATGGTTGTAAAAAGTGCTAAAGAAACGCGAATCTGCACGAAAAACGTTAGTTTAGCAAGTAGAACGAGGGGTTAGCTAACAGAGCTTATTAAACGCAAACAAACAAACAAATCTGTCCTCTTTATAGTGTATATAGCTTACAATTTTACAGCAAGAGCACGTACGTACCTAAGTCGCGAGTCGCTGTACGAAGTAATGCTGAAACTGGAAACTATGCGAGAATTCAAGTAGAAAATAATGAGATCCCAAAGTTTTGCCTTACTACTGTGCAAACAACTATACCTACCTAACCAAAACTAAGTTTACTCAGAATTGAAACAGTCAAGTTTAATATCATAACGAATATACAACGTGTATTATAAATTAATGATAATATTTAAGGACTAGACGTTTCCCGCTACATCGTACGTACAAATTGAAATCCCGCAGGAATCGTACATTTTACTGCGATAAAAAACATAATATGATCGAATTGAGAAACCTCCTCCTTTTTTAGAAGTTGGTTAAGTTTGGTTGAAAAAGTAGCCTATGTGCATATAATCTAGGGTGTCAGCTAACTAGGTACTTAGTACGTAGGTTATTTTACCCAACTTCGGCGAAGCCAAAAGAAAGGGTAATGATTTTGGCAGTCTAGGTAGTAGAACTCTATGTAGGTAGTAGTAGTAGTATATATTATGTATGTTTGTTCCCTCCTAGGGACTAAACGATTGGATTTTATTAAATGATGTGGCAATAGATCTGCAATAATACCGCGAGTAACATACGCTCACAATCAAACAAGCACACACTACGAATTTATATTTAAATATTGTATAAATTATTATAAGTACATAGCACTGCAAACTACCTTTGATTATTTTTTTTTTCTATATCCATTAATGCGTATGAGTCTATAACAGTGATACAATCGGTCTATTATCTATTTTTCTGATTGGAGCGGTAAATCATAAAGGCAACTAACTTGTTTCATGAAAGTTCATTATATCTAGAATTCGAAATATTTTTCAATATTTCGAATTTGTTTTTCCCAAAATATTTTAATTTAAATCCAAAAAGTAATAGTCAGTGTTCCCCCATACATTGTTTTCACTTGATTAGTATAAAGCAAATTTTTCGTGAGTACATTAATTTTGATGAGTCGCCCAAGAATTTCTTGAACGGAACTCTTGTTTGTGGTAGCTAACAGAGTTAGCAAGGATAAAAAAAATTCTCAACTTTCGAGCGTAGGACCGGGATAACGTACCACGCAATTTGTAGGACAATAAAATTATGTCTGTTGAATTACATTAATATTAACTACATGTGTGTTACCAGTGATGACATACGGTTCTGAGACGTGGTGCTTCACGAGAGATCTTTTCAGAAGGCTCAATGTCGCTCAGCGAGCTATGGAGAGGGCAATGCTCGGTATTTCTCTACGTGATCGAATCAGAAATGAGGAGATCCGTAGAAGAACTAAGGTTACTGACATTGCCTCATCGAAGTCTCATCGAAATGCAGCTACTCAACAAAAATTAGCTTGATACTAATCAAGTGAAAACAATGTATGGGGGAACCCTCAATATAGTATCAATCATTAAAAATGTAACTCAATAATTTTTGTTACACGTTCTATAGTTATATCTCCTTATGTTTGCGATATCAACAAAAACGTAATAATATTATTCATTAGTTTTATTTCGTTTTGTGCTAAACGTCAGAAGAAATTACATTACAATATTTGTTCATTCCTTCCAGGTACTGGGCTGTGACTAACATCGACTACATCCACGCGCGCACCGCCCGGCGCGTGGGCTACATGATCGCCTGCGTGTGGACCGCCAGCTTCCTCGTGTGCATCGCGCCGCTGCTGGGCTGGAAGGACCCGGACTGGCACCGCCGCGTATCCGAGGACCTGCGCTGCGTGGTCAGCCAGGACGTGGGCTACCAGATCTTCGCCACCATGTCCTCGTTCTACGTGCCCGTGCTGGTCGTCCTGGTGCTGTACTGGAGGATATACCAGACCGCCCGCAAGAGGATCAGAAGACGGCCGGGCACGACCGCGCGCGGGCCGCCGCCGGTGCCGTCGGGCGGCGCGCTCGTGGCCGCCGGCGGCAGCGGCAACATCGCCGCCGCGGTCGTCGCCGTCATCGGCCGCCCGCTGCCCACCATCTCCGAGGTGACCACGACCACCACCGGCGTGACCACCGTCTCCTCCAATAACACGAGCCCCGAGAAGCAGTCCTGCGCGAACGGGCTGGAGGCGGACCCACCCACGACGGGGTACGGTGCCGTCGCCGCCGCCTACTACCCCACGCTCGTACGCCGCAAGCCCAAGGAGGCCGCCGACTCGAAGCGGGAGCGGAAGGCTGCGAAGACTCTAGCAATAATAACCGGCGCCTTCGTCGCGTGCTGGCTTCCATTTTTCGTGCTAGCGATCCTGGTGCCGACGTGCAACTGCGAAGTGAACCCGGTGCTGACGTCGCTGTCGCTGTGGCTGGGCTACTTCAACTCCACGCTGAACCCGGTCATCTACACGGTATTCAGCCCGGAGTTCCGGCACGCGTTCCAGCGGCTGCTGTGCGGGCGCCGCGCGCGCCGCCGCCGCCCGCCCGCCTAGCTCACCCCGGCCCCCGCCCCCGCGCGAGCCCGCCCCCTCCCCACCCGACTGACCTCGTTAGCGCGATAACTATTGTGTTACCTTGTTACATTTTCAGAGATATATTTACACCCCTTTATTTTTTGTACGTGATGAATGCGAGAGTATCTATCTAGAGCGAGCTGTCCTCTTTATACATAGTATTATTATTTTAGTCGGCGTAATAAGATTTTTAAGAATAAAAACTTAGATACAATATTTCTTACTGTGATCATTGATTGTAGTCATGAGTAACTTTAGCGAATATTTTTAGCTCTAAATGAATATCATAACTACTTATGAACGTGTGTTACTATTCAATTATGTATAGTAATATATTTCCGTTTAAATATATAAATACTTTAAAAATGTGTCGTTTTATGAAACCTTTAATATACAATATGACGATAGGACGCCTCCGGCGGGGATGGTAATGGAGTTTTTTGCTGCTGAAACTCGCTTATGTAAGTATAATATGAGGAGGGTAAATGCACGGTTATGAAAAAATATGAATACTAACTTCGAAAGCTATTCTCTTTATCAGTTGAAATTCGTGGTGTTACTAGTTGACTTATATTATTCATTATTCAATATTTACATTTCAAAGGAGTGCATGTGTAGATTATAACTATACATACATTTATTATTAAATGTTACATAGGGATAAGGATCGTATTAATAAAGAAGTCTCAAACCCAACGTCACTTAAGAACCTATTTGACAGATAAAAAAAAACGTTTCGATTCACTTTTAAAAATGAACAACTTTACATAAGTTACATGGTTTTTTTTTTTTTTTTCTTTTTTAAAACGTAATAATAAAGATTATAAAATATAAATTATACTTATTTCAATGTTTTTTCTGTAATCTATACTATGAACATTACCGTATAAAAAGAAAAGAAAAAGTATTATGTAACATTAATGAAGTTGTTCGCTTTTAAAAGTGAAACGAAACGTTGTTTTATCTGTCAAATATGTTCTCAAGCGAGGTTGGGTTTGAGATTTCTTTATTAATACGGGGCTAAGACTACCTATAGGAGACATTAAAACATCAACAACCTGCAGGTTGTCTCATGTTATCCTAACTACACAAGTTCAACCGAAGCGCTGGGGCCGTAACCTGTCTTTAGAAGGGTAACTGAATAACTAAATTCTGTATTTACAAAGTGAGGGGGTGAGAATTTCGACGTCAAACTTTTTAATTAACTAATAATGGCATTTCTGCTGAACTTATAAGTCAATTAAAGAGCAGCTCTTTACGCTAATTGAGCGAAAACAAAACAATTACGTCGCTCTGAGCCCATACCTCTTATTACTGATTCGTCTGAAATATATTTTTTCTCCTGTCTGTCGTATGGGTCATCCACTACACTGGGATGACGCCTGCAATGACGCCTCCGTGGTCTAGTGGTACAGAGCTTCGCTCTGGACCCGGTCGTGGGTTCGATTCCCGCGTTGGAAGAACAAAATATAATGTTGTTTTCACTTGGTTAAGACAATGCAGGTTGATCACCTGATTGATCCACGCGTCGGATGGGCATGTAAAATGTCGGACCTGCGCCTGATCATCCTCCAGGAGTGTCGGTCCTCCGTGCCACTGGACCATATTGAAGGAAGAAAGAGTGCTTCTGTGTTTTGCGCACACACTTGGGCACTATAAAGTAACTAGGTATAAAGTTTTAGGTATCAATGAAATCGGCCACCGTCACCGAAATTATTATTACACTTGGATATGAAAGTAAAGGAAACGATAGTATTTTTGTGTATTGCGCACATACTTGGTCTATATAAAATAACTTCTGCGTAGCTGGTCTAGTTTCAATGGGTACTGTCACTGTAATCGCTGTCTTTTAATAGTCATTATCAATTACACTTTGCCCGCGCTAAAGGTAACAGAAGAGCTGAAATATGTATTTCACACTCTTTCATTATGTAATAAATTTAATAGTATCCCTGTCTAATATTCGGGCAGTTATTTTCTTATCGGCCATAAACCTTAAGAGTGAGTTTTAATGACGTCCCATATCTTTAGCCATTCGGTTTTCTCACTTTATGCGTCTGGCCGGCAACGGTTTATTATTATTACACGAACGATAAGTTTGTTCCAAAATCTTTGTAAAAGACGTATTAAAAGTTTATTTTGCCGAAATGAAAGCGGTTCGGTCGCGTCACGGCTATTGTTTTCGGTATCTTTTGTGAGAGGTCGTCGTGATTTCTTATCGTTTTAAAATAGGACAGATGCTTTATTTTTATGAAAATCGATGCAGATTAGCTGTAGCCCAATTCTTGTATTTAAGTTAACTTTGAATGTAATAAATGGACTGTCTGGTTATTATAAGCTGACCCAACTTGAGGCTATGACGTTTATGAATATACCATTTTCCTTTTATATGAGATCGAGACTATGTCTGAATTAGTCCCATTTGTAATAGCAGACCTTTATTTGTTATTTTAACTTTTCTTTTATATGATAAAATATATACTTTTCTTATATATATTTTAACGTTTCTTAATATAACTGTTTATTTATAAAAAAAACCTAATTAAAAAAAACGAGTTATTTTTTAAATAATTTTCTACTTTCTCGATTCTTCTTTTCTCTACTGGAGTGAACTGCTTTTAAATCGGCTTCGTATCTTCTAAGATTACCCCGTACAAACATTCAAACGCCTTGTTTCTATAGTATTGATGATAGACGATAATTCTTCTGTGCGTGTGTTGACAGAGAAATTACCCTAAATGGCTGTAATAAATACGAGCACGTTAATTTTGCCCCGTGCTAAGTATCCGAAGAACTTGTGTTACAGGTGACAGAGTACTATACACATAATATTTAAGATTGTTATTATATTAAACACAAATTTAATACACATCCATGACCCCGGCACATTGAAAACTTTTTGTTCCCTCGGCGGGATTCGAACCAGCGACCTTTCGACCGAGCACCAACGCGCTCAACCGCTCCGCTACGGAGGTCGTCAAAATACTTTAGGGTGTGTATGTGTCCCGTATATAGAGTTCACTGAGAAAGTACCAGCGCTGAAAGAGGTACTTTTTAAATTATTGTATGGGAAAATTAATGAAGTTTTGGGCATTTCTCATACAAACATGAAAGTCAAAGGTAAGTTTCTCAGGGCTGCTATAACATAAAAACTTTTTTATACACATAAAACTTTTTGTTCCTTCGACAAGATTCAAACCTGACCTCTCTCTGTGCTCGAGCACAAACGCGCTACACCATGCTACGATGGCCGTCCAATCGATCTGAACCGATTTTAATATTTTTTTCGTGTGTGTTCAAGTGGATAATTAACTTATTGTATTTTTTATAAAGTGCTTTCGTTAAAAATCTAGATTAATGTATTATTCAATCGAAGATGCAGAAATACGGTTTTTGTTTCTGTTTCTACGGCTAAAAAAAGGCACTAATTTGAGGAAAAAACATTCTATCTTCGAGCGGAAAATGTCTGAATGCTCTTTTCACTCAGAATGTTTCCAATGAAAAACCAAACGAATGGATATCGCAGGAAAAGTCACAAAAACTGATCCCTCGAAGAAAATAGCCCCGTGTCGATCACAGCTAATAGGAAAAACCTTTTACCGGGTTATTTAGCGTCTACTCTCTTGTATATTTTATATTTACGTCGTGGTCCTTCTAGCCTTTTTAAGATATTGATACAGACATCTTTAGCGCTTATTACCTCGATTAGCGTGTATTAAATACATATAGTTTGTCTGTAAATAACCGCTTCCCGGATATACAAGGTGTGAAATAAATTAGTGATAATACTTTAGGGTATGTGCCTCCTATATATAGTATACTGTGAAAGTAGCAGCTCTTAGAAACTTACTTGACTTTCATGTTTGTATGAGAAATGGCCAAACATCATTAATTTTCCCATACAATAGTTTTAAAAGTACCTCTTTCAGCGCTGGTACTTTCTCAGTAAACTCTATATACGGGACACATACACACGCTAAAGTATTTTGACGACCTCGTTGAGCGCGTTGGTGCTCGGGCAAAAGGTCGCGGCTTTGAATCCCGCCGAGGGAACAAAAAGTTTTCAATGTTCCTGGGTCATGAAAATTTGTGTATAATATAATAACAATCTTAAATATGTGTAATGTGTATAGTATAAAATATATTTCCGTTGTCTGGTACCTGTAACACAAGTTCTTCGGATACCTAGCACGTGGCCAGATTGACGTGGTGTGAAGCGTCCATAGATATTATTATCACTCGTTAATATTAAAGCCTATTCTATGTCGCCCATGTTATAAAACGTACTCGGGTCTTTATAGAGACCTTTTATTCTTATGCGCATTATGCGAAATAAAAAACATGTAAAAGCTCAGCTCAGTTTTATAAGATGCTCAACATTTACGGACTCGGAAGTGGGATTAAACTGCATATGCTTTATTACAAAAAGTGAGTAAAGCGATTTCTATTTTCTACGATTATTAGAACGTAATTTGCTATGAAATATTTTCTAGAACTATTAACAGGACTAACGTATACTTGCTATGTGAAAAGTTTAGTAGTGATAGTAGATAGAGATAGATAATAAAAATAACCTTTCAAGCTTTTTCACCTTCCCAATTTGCTTCAAGTGGATTAAAACGGTTTTGTCACTAACACCGCAGCCTGTAGCTAACCCTCATGTGGTTTGCGATGGATCTGCTTCCACAATAGCCTTCAATTCATCATTATCGACCTTGGTGTCCGGCCGTCCACGGGGCTTGTTCTGTAGGTCGAAATTTCGAGAACGAAAGCGTTGAAACCAAAAATGCACCGTGTCTTCTTTTGCGACACCACCCCCATACACATCATTAATCCTTCGAGCCGTTTCTGCAGCACTGATGCCACGGTGGAACTCGTACTCGTAAATAATGCGATATTTTCAGTTTTCCACTTTGTGAAATGAGTGACGCAGAAAAAAAAACAAAAGAGAAAAAAACAAATGAATTACGGTTTTCAAAACACAAATGCATACTCATGCATTTGTGTTTTAATAATAAATAGCTGTTTAAATTTGAATTTGGAATTCCTAACCAAAGAGGATATATTTAAAATCAAAGTGGCCAGTACAAAACGCCAATTTCATATGTAAGGACCTAATATTTGTAAAAGATGTAAAAGTTTTTATCATAGCCTTATTCAATAATCATTACAATAACTAAATTACAAGTTTATTTCACTGAAATGAAAGCGATCTGCGAATTCTTTAAAATATATTATTGATTATTTGATATTGAGATATATTGTAGGGACATATTATTATGTTTTTGAATCAGTGTTCTCTGCGCAGTGACACGATCGAGTCACTGACGCTAATAAACTTGTGTAAGAAGGCTTTTATTCGTTAAATACTTAGTTACTAAGAAGTAAGAACCAAAACCCATAGTAACATTAGTACACTTAGGCTTGATCTATGTTTCTATGTTTTGATTTTATTATATTACGTAGTCAAATTTGTTTCCTGGATGTTTAAACACAGCGGAAATTCTGGCCATTTTTTAATTTGGAACGTTTTTTTTTAAATTGAACGTATTAACCATATCCATATCTCTTTAAATAATAAATTTATGTAAAGAAGGACAAAATAGGGACGTACAAATAATGTACATGTATATTCAGAAAAAATTGATACTCTAGATAATGCATCCAGAGAGGAAACAGACGTCACATAGACCCCTGTTGCTGTATGGAAACTCTCTCTTAATATTTCCACAAGGACTAACAATGCAGCCTTACATAAACTCCGACAACAACTTTACCATTAAAATTCAAAGACCAATCGAGTGAGCCTCATTTTGAATTCCATTTCCACTGCATATTTACCTAAACAGTTTCAAGCATTTGCCTCTCAAACATAATATTTTCTTACTTAGACATGTTTTCTTATGCATTTCTATGCATCTTGTCAACAAGTACGAGTAGACTGGACTCCATACTAATAAAAATATTTACACAATATGTGCGAGTTTCTTACGCCGGTTCTTCTCAGGTTAGTCATCGAACCGGTGGTAGGTCATGTAGGACAATTCTAAAAGTGATGGAATCTAACCTATTTGGAAATAAAAGATTTTTCATTTTCATTAATGAATGCAATGTTTTCTCCTCGTCTGATACGAACGTACGTTAAAAAGGTTATTTACATGGATAACATAATATAGTATAGCTTATACAGTGTGTGAATTTAAGTAAGGAAATTAATATACGAGACCAATAATAGTAATTATTGTTAACGATGCACGTCAATTTCTATGTAATTTTTTGTTTCTGAAACAAGGTGTATAATATATTTTTAATTTGCTTAAAATAAGATGTGCGACGATAATCGAAAATCTAAATATTAAAGTAGGTCAACAAAAAAAGAAGCACCAGGGTCCTTACTCTCCAAACTGATTCGATTTTGAGTCAGATTCGATCGTGCCCCGTACTCCCGAATAAATTGACGTTTATTGATTATGATTCTCAGTCGATTGCTATGGTCAGGAGTACAAAAAGTTACGATCTAACGATTTTCTTTACCCTGTTTAGTTTCAAAGTAATCCACAAAAAAAATACCAAAAGCCAAGATCGTTAATTTTTCGACCGTTAATTAAAATACTAAAAGTTGAGATCTAGCTGATTTGATTCTCGATTGTATCGGGAGTAAGCTTGCAGTTTAACACTAACCCGCTTACCAGCGTAAGAAATTCTATAGAGCCCATATTTTAGCTTCGAGAAATGATTACCAGTCACTGTTATTAGTAGACAAGTAATTTTAACGACAAAGTCCATAGCTTGTAATTAAAGTCTCACTTGTTATTGTGTCCATATTACAAAGAACTGAAGTTTCTGCTACAGCTGGGCAGCGGACACGTTGATCACACACAAGAAATAAGGTCACGGAACAACGCTACAAATTAAAGCCCTGTCATTGATTTGAAAACAGAAAACTGACATATTTTGTTATTATAAACGTATACAGCGTCATGCTACATTGCAATATAGACAGTAATACGATTATAATATTATAGAAATATAATATGGATGGACGCTTTACACCATATCAATCTTGTACCAGATAAACTTGTGTTACGGGAACCAGAAAGGAAATATAAGCATTGAATACTTTTTATAATTTAAATACATGTTTAAGATTTTTATTATAATATTTGTTACCGGCAGTATGTATAAGTCGATATTATACCTCTATATAATACCTAAGTTATGTAAAGAATGCCAAAGAATTTATTTTTTACTAGTAATGCTAACAATTCCCACTAGACTCGGGTATTGTTAACAATACCTACTCGAATCGGGGAATGCTTACAACTGCCACTTGACTTGGGTACTGTCCATAATTTCCTTTAGACCTACACTATTTACGCCATTGTTTCTTATACGGTGTTATATTTAACTGATTATAATAAAGAGGGACTTTATGAGGCAACATTAAGTTATTATTATGTAGGTTCCTCAAACAAAGCGCACCACGAGCCCTGAAAGACCGACTCGAACTTGATCGTGGTGACAGATGATTAATGAAAACCGAGTGCCAAAATACTCGCGAAAAGTACTTGCCTCCTTGGACATTCATAAGTCGTGCGGGCCGGATGGCATTCCTCCGATTGTGTTGCGTACATGTGCTCCCGAGTTGGCACCGGTTCTAACGCGTCTTTTCCGGCACTCTTATTCCTTAGGCATAGTTCCGAATTCATGGAAGACAGCCTTAGTCCATCCGATCCCTAAAAAAGGCGACCGCTCAGATCCATCGAACTATAGGCCTATAGCGATAACGTCCTTGTTCTCTAAGATAATGGAATCTATTATCAACTGCCAGCTCCTAGGTTACTTGGAGGAGCACCAGCTGATAAGCGACCGCCAGTACGGTTTCCGTCGGGGACGCTCAGCTGGTGATCTTCTAACATACCTTACGCACCGATGGGCGGAGGCAGTTGAGAGCAAGGGGGAGGCGTTGGCCGTTAGTTTAGATGTAGCGAAGGCCTTTGATCGGGTCTGGCATAAGGCGCTTCTTTCGAAGCTCCCTTCCTACGGGCTTCCCGAGAGATTATGCAATTGGATCACCAGCTTTTTGACAGATCGTAGCATCAAGGTCGCTGTTGACGGAGCATGCTCGGACCCCAAATCTGTCAATGCTGGTGTTCCACAAGGCTGTGTGCTATCTCCGACGCTGTTTCTTCTGCATATCAATGACTTGTTGCAAATTGGTGGCATTCATTGCTATGCGGATGACAGTACTGGAGATGCCTTTTACACAGGCCGAGCAAATATTTCTCGGGAACATGTCAACGAGTGTCGGAACAAACTTGTGTCTGAAGTCGAAACTTTGTTAACTAAAGTCTCGGACTGGGGCCGACTAAATCTAGTCCAATTCAACCCTAAGAAGACTCAAGTTTGCGCGTTCACCGCTAAAAGAACACCCTTTGTCGTATCTCCTCGCTTCGATAACACTCCCCTATTTGCCACAGCTAGCATCGGAATTCTTGGAGTTGACATATCGAGCGACGTTCAGTTTCGCGGTCATCTGGAGGGGAAGGCTAAACTAGCTTCCAAAAAGCTGGGGGTTCTCAATAGGGCGAAGCAGTACTTCATACCTGCTCACCGCCTGCAACTGCAC
This sequence comes from Celastrina argiolus, assembly GCA_905187575.2. Classification (NCBI taxonomy): domain Eukaryota; kingdom Metazoa; phylum Arthropoda; class Insecta; order Lepidoptera; family Lycaenidae; genus Celastrina; species Celastrina argiolus. Next base: position 11,907,123 of record LR994587.1, read on the forward strand.
AAGGCGCAGGTTCGGCCCCATATGGAGTACTGCTCTCACCTTTGGGCGGGGGCTCCCCAATACCAGCTCCTTCCATTTGACCGCATCCAACGTAGAGCGGCTCTAATCGTCGACGACCAGGCTCTTTCCGAGCGGCTTGACACTTTGGCCTTGCGTAGAGATGTCGGTTCACTCTGCATCCTCTATCGCATTTATCATGGGGTGTGTTCCGAGGAACTGTTTGGCTTAATACCTGCAGCTACATTTCGACATCGAAGCTCGCGCCGGAAGTTCCACCCACATCATCTTGATCTCCACAGATCAACCACCGTGAGATTCTCAAGGCACTTCCTGCCTCGGACCACCATCTTGTGGAACCAGCTGCCACCCACGGTATTTCCGAACCGATACGACTTAGGAGCCTTCAAGAGAAGAGCCTACCTCTTCGTCAAAGGCCGGCAACGCACCTGCAGTTCCTCTGGAGTTGCGGATGTTTATGGGCGTCAGGATTCACTTAACATCAGGTGAACTGCCTGCTCGTTTGCCCCCTTTTTCCATAAAAAAAAAAAAAAAAAAAACTCTAAGAACATTTTAGAAAATCTATCTAAAGAAATATATTTTTAAATAGCACTCTTAAATTGCTAATGTTCATAAAGCTCTTTTAGAGTAAAAGAACATCCCACCAAAAACATTTTCATGTAAAAATGACGTGACATCACGTTTTAACTGCAATATAGCGTAAGTGAAGTTAAGCCTGGTGAAGTAAGGGCGCATAGATCAAGAATTTTGGTTCTACATGAGATCTAACCACTTTTTGATAGATTTTGATTAAGGTGTAGTGTAGAACTTGGCTGTAAGCTGTGTAGGCTCGTCTTGACAACATTTTTACATGAAAATGTTTTTGGTGGGATTTCATTTATTTTTGTAAGCTGGTTAATGTACTTTTTTTAATTTAAAGATAACCTATTTTGACCCCGGGCCTTTACTTACGGAAAATAGAACATTCAGCGCCATAGCCTAGTGACACCTAGTGACGTCGTCGACTGATGTCACCGTCAGTATTATACCGTGTATAAACTTTCACCGCAATTTTTAAGAGGTAGAGGCGGATTTTCAAATAAATGTCTTGTCCATATTTCTTTATTATTATATTATAATTATAGTATATTATATAAATATAAATTATGAAATAGGTATACATTAATTTATTGCTGGAGTGAAACTTCTTATCTAGGGGCACGGGAGTGCCCCCGTCAAGACGAGCCAAGCGAAGCGCAAGGGCACTACCTACCTTTTCTCGAAAGGTTTCGTCGTTTTTTTGAGCTCTCATAACTTTGCTTTGGATGGTGCTACATAGTTGAAAATTTCAACATATAGTGACACCAGTAAAAACATGAAACATACAAAGTTTGAATGTTGTAGCTATTATACTTTAGATTTTATCAATGTCTAAAAACCCCAGATTTCGTCACTGACTCATTTATAGATCATCAAAATTCATAAGGTACTTCCTGACGTCCTAGTAAGCTGATATTATTTATGTAAGCTGTTATTGCTACAAAACCAACAAAAAAATTATTAAATATAAATGCCGCCATTTTGAATCCAATATGGTGGACGGTACAAATTAGATGTTTAATATGTTTATTATACGGATATGATCTTTAATACGTAAAAGAAATATTATATTATACAATATTATACAAGTATGTACATAAAAAAATAAGACCCACTTTTTGTAGGACCGACAATCGGTCAGATTTTTGCTCCATATTATATTGTATCCAACTTTATTTATTTGAGTGCGTTGCACTACTGCAATCAGTATGCTGTATTTTATTACGATTATTAATCGGTGACCGACTTCTTGTAAATGAAATATATATCTATAAGAAAATTAGTTTTATCCACTTATTTAAAATTAGGTATTAATCTTACGGAAAGTAAAATTTAGGTAAGAATTAACAGGCAGCAAGTAGTAAATTGTAGTCAGAATATATAAACAAAATATTACGGCGATCACTTAAATCGGTCCGGCATAAGCTACGGCTGATGTTATATTAACATAATATTGTTTATAGAGAGAGAATTGGAACCTTAAATACCAATGTTAAATTTCCATAAAATCTTATGTAAAAACCGTTCGACACTTCGATAGCGCGATGCAGATAGCTAACAGCGCAATCTATGTTTAGAACTGTGAAACATCTAAACACACATTTATAAACACATTTAACAGTCGGTAATGATATAATGAAATAATAATAAACGAAAATATTACACGATCAATGTATAAATAATAATTTTAGTGTTTAATCTTATGACTATTAACATAATAATAATGTGATTTTTAACACGTCACGTCATGTTTAAAGATGGACATAATCAAAAGAAAACCATAAAGCTATTTTTCAAAAATAAAAATAAGTAATTTTTTTTTCCTTCAAAAACGCTAAGTTGCACTTAGGTGTATGCACTTAGCATAAGTTTATAAGAGCCGTACAAGAATTAGTACTTCTAGTGACCAACAGATGGCGGTGACCGGCGTCTACCTCACGATATTATTATAGATTTACTGTATTATTTTAATAAGTATCAACATGCTTTATTAAAATCAATCTCCCTCGTATATATAAGTAATTCTCAAATTCTCGAATGTTTATTAGTGTTGAATTTATACTAGTGGCATCCTATGATATCCAAATAAGAAGTTTCACTCCAGCAATAAAATAATGTATATTTTATATAATATAATAATATAACAAATTAAGAAATATGGACGAGCAGTTATTTGAAATATTTAATTCTGAGTCGATGGCCGAGAGTACAAAAAGTTACGATCTAACGATTTTCTTTATCCTGATAAGTTTCAAAGTAATCTACAAAATAAAATACCAAAAGCTGGTGAGATCGAACTCATTCGATTCTCGATTGTGTCGGGAGTAAGATTACGAAAGCAAAAGGAAAAGAGAGCATCTTTGTGCATTGCGCACACACTTGGGCACTATAAAAATTACTCCTGCGTCTGGCTTCAACGAAATCGGTCAACAACATCGAAGTCGATTGATGATGATAATTAATTAAGGGCTTATGTATCAGTGATAGCGTCGGCGCTCTAACCGGAAGTGGCGAGTTACAGCGACGGATCAAAATTCAATCCCCAAGGGGGTGAAAGATACAAAATGCAAAAAATCAAGTTTGAGGTTAGAAGCAAAATATTTAGTTTGAGGGTATATGCAAAAGTAGATGCAAAAAAAACAAATTTGAGGGTTGATGCAAAAAAAACAAATTTGAGGGTAGATGCAAAAAAAAACAAATTTGAGGGTAGACGCAAAAAAAACAAATTTGAGGGTAGATGCAAAAAAAAACAAATTTGAGGGTAGATGCAAAAAAAAAACAATTTGAGGGTAGATGCAAAAAAAACAAATATGAGGGTAGATGCAAAAAAACCAATTTGAGGGTAGATGCAAAAGATCAAATTTGAGGGTACATGCAAAAAAAAACTAATTTGAGGGTAGACGCAAAAAAAAACAAATTTGAGGGTAGATGCAAAAAAAACAATTTAAGGGTACATGCAAAAAAAACAAATTTGAGGGTAGATGCAAAAAAACAAATTTGAGGGTAGACGCAAAAGATCAAAATTGAGGGTAGATGCAAAAAAAACAAATTTGAGGGTAGTTGCTAAAAAAACCAATTTGAGGGTAGATGCAAAAAAAAAAGCCAATTTGAGGGTAGATGCAAAAAAAAACAAATTTGAGGGTAGATGCAAAAAAAAGCCAATTTGAGGGTAGATGCAAAAAAAACCAATTTGAGGGTAGATGCAAAAATACAAATTTGAGGGTAGACGCAAAAAAAAACAAATTAGAGGGTAGATGCAAAAAAAAAACAAATTTGAGGGTAGATGCAAAAAACCAATTTGAGGGTAAACGCAAAAAAAAACAAATTTGAGGGTAGATGCAAAAAAAAAACAATTTGAGGGTAGATGCAAAAAAAAACCAATTTGAGGGTAGTTGCTAAAAAAACCAATTTGAGGGTAGATGCAAAAAAACAAATTTGAGGGTAGATGCAAAAAAAACCAATTTGAGGGTAGATGCAAAAAAACAAATTTGAGGGTAGATGCAAAAAAAAACAATTTGAGGGTAGACGCAAAAAAAAACAAATTTGAGGGTACATGCAAAAAAAACCAATTTGAGGGTAAACGCAAAAAAAAACAAATTTGAGGGTAGATACAAAAAAAACAATTTGAGGGTAGTTGCTAAAAAACCAATTTGAGGGTAGATGCAAAAAAACAAATTTGAGGGTAAACGCAAAAAAAAACAAATTTGAGGGTACATGCAAAAAAAAACAATTTGAGGGTAGATGCAAAAAAAAAACAAATTTGAGGGTAGATGCAAAAAAAAACAATTTGAGGGTAGATGTAAAAAAACAAATTTGAGGGTAGATGCAAAAAAAACCAATTTGAGGGTAGACGCAAAAAAAACTAATTTGAGGGTACATGCAAAAAAAAACAATTTGAGGGTAAACGCAAAAAAAAAACAAATTTGAGGGTAGATACAAAAAAAAACAATTTGAGGGTAGATGCAAAAAAAAACAAATTTGAGGGTAGTTGCTAAAAAAAACCAATTTGAGGGTAGATGCAAAAAAAACAAATTTGAGGGTAGATGCAAAAAAAAAACACTGAGGGTAGATGCAAAAAAAACAAATTTGAGGGTAGATGCAAAAAAAACAATTTGAGGGTAGATGCAAAAAAAAAACATATTTGAGGGTAGATGCGAAAAAACAAGTCTGCGGGTAGATTTGAGGGTAGCAGGTAGCAGAAGGTAGTAAGTAGCATCACGTTTTAACAGCAATGTGGCGTAAGTGAAGTTAAGCCTGGTGAAGTAAGGGCGCATAGATCAAGAACTTTGGTTCTTAATGAGATTTTTGATTAAGGTGCTTGTAGATTTAGGGCGTGTAGTCTTTAGAGCTTGGCTTTATACGATATCTGATAACAGACTCGTCTTGGCAACATTTTTACATGAAAATGTTTTTGGTGGGATTTGGATATTCTAGGATGCCACTACTATAAATTCAACACTAATAATTCGAGAATTTGAGAATTACTTATATATACGAGGGAGATTGCCTTTAATAAAGCATGTTTATACTTATTAAAATAATACGGTAAGTCAATAATAATATCGTATGTAGACGACGGTCACCGCCATCTGTTGGTCACTAGAGGTACTAATTCTTGTACGGCTCTTATAAATTTATGCTAAGTGCATACACCTAAGTGCAACTTAGCATTTTTGAAGGAAAAAAATGTATGTATTTTTATTCTTGAAAAATAGCTTTAAGGTTTTCTTTTGATTATGGCCATCCTTAAACGTCATGACGTGACGTGTTAAAAATCATATTATTATTATGTTATTAGTCATAAGATTAAACACTAAAATTATTTATACATTGATCGTGTAATATTTTCGTTTATTGTTATCATTATAACGTTACCGACTGTTAAATGTGTTGATAAATGTGTGTTTAGATGTTTCACAGTTCCAAACATAGATTGCGCTGGTAGCTACCTACATCGCGCTATCGAAGTGTCGAACGGTTTTTACATAAGATTCCCTCTAAACACAATAATTACTTTATTATAAAACGTCAGCGGGAGCATACGCCGGACCGGTTTCAAGTGATCGACTTAATATTTTGTTTATATACACAGACAACAAATTACTACTTGCTGCCTGTTAATTCTTATCTAATTTTTACTTACCAAATAAATAATACCTAATTTTAAATAAGTGGATAAAAAACTAATTTTCTCATAGATATATTTTTCATTTACAAAAAGTCGGTAACCGATTAATAATCGGAATCAAATAGAACATACTAATTGCAGTAGTGCAACGCACTCAAATAAATAAAGTCGGATAGGAATAATATGGAGCAAAAATCTGACCGATTATCGGTCCTACAAAAAGTAGGTCTTATTTTTTTATGTACTTGTATAATATTGTATAATATAATATTTCTTTTATGTATAGATCATATCCGTATCATAAACATAATTATTAAACATCCATTTTGTACCGTCCACCATATTGGATTCAAAATGGCGGCATTTATATTTAATAATTTTTTTGTTGGTTTTGTAGCAATAACAGCTTACATAAATAATATCAGCTTACTAGGACGTCAGACCTTATGAATTTTGATGATCTATAAATGAGTCAGTGACGAAATCTGGGGTTTTTAGACATTGATAAAATCTAAAGTATAATAGCTAAAACATTAAAACTTTGTATGTTTCATGTTTTTACTGGTGTCATTATATGTTGAAATTTTCAACTATGTAGCATCATCCAAACCAAAGTTATGAGAGTTCAAAAAAACGACGAAACCTTTCGAGAAAAGGTAGGTAGTGCCCTTGCGCTTCGCTTGGCTCGTCTTGACGGGGGCACTCCCGTGCCCCCAGAACCTTTCGAGAAAAGGTAGGTAGTGCCCTTGCGCTTCGCTTGGCTCGTCTTGACGGGGGCACTCCCGTGCCCCCAGATAATCCAGGAACAACGAAAATACAGACTTAGATTTATTTATTTCACACATTGCCAGTGAAACAGTAGGTAATCTGCAGAATTCCTAGGAATTGTTTACATAACCTAGGTAAAGTATGTTACGTACAATTATATTTATAAATTATAATATTACACACATTGCCTGGACGCCCCAGACATTCTATTTTATTGTCTAGAATATCATTATACACATTGTCGGTAACATATATACCTACACATCGCAGATACACAGAAAACTTTTTATTCTTTCGGTGTGATTCGAACCCGTTACGTTTTAAAATATTATAACAATAACCGGTTTCGATAACCTATCTATCCATAACGTTAAATACGTTTATTGGTGACAGTGATCGCTAATTAGTCGTTAGTCAATATACAGGGCACAGTTTTCATATAATAAAATCGCTTCTATTGATTTCGTAAACAACATTGACATTGAAAATGTCGTCACTCGCTAATTGCTCGCAAACATTGGTTACTGGGCAGGCCGCTCGGGGCAACAGGTCGTTCGATCTGATGATCATTAATCACAATACAGACTATTGGCACCGTGACACAACAGCCTAGCCACACAGCATACGGAACACAAAACAAAACAAGTTTTTCTGTTAAGTTTTATATATGTTGCAGTCAAAACCTTAACCAGTCAAAAGTACTATTGACTACCAAAATCAGTCAAAAGTACTTTTGAACGTATGCTTTAGTTAATAATACTTATGACGTAAATAACAGTTAAAAAAGCGTCAGTCAAAAATACTTTTAACTGAAAATTTGCTGTCAAAAGTACTAATAACCAATAATTTTAAGTCAAAACCACTTTTGACCAACCTGTTCAGTCAAAACCACTTTTGACTGATTTTGCTAGTCAATAGTACTTTTGACTTGTTAAGAGTTTTGACTGCAACATGTATATTTTTTAATGATGATAGTTTGTAACAACCTTACTTGTAGGTACTTGAGGAAGTTGTCCTTTGGCTGACATAGACCAAGAAGAACATTAATTCTAACTATATTATAAAAAAATGTTATTACTACTTTTTCTTATTATAAAACTAGATATTTTCCGTAACTTCGTACAATTGAAATCACGCAAAAACCATATATTTTGCTGCAGTAAATAGTAGCCTATGTGTTAATCCAGGGTGTCAGTTATCACCATACCATTATTCCCCCAGCCGTTTAGATGTGAAAAAGTAACAACAACAACAATTCATTATCTCTAAAATTCTCGCAATAATTTTATGCATAATTTTTATTATCTACACATAATGAATGGTCTGTGGTGGCATTACATTTTTGCACTAAAAATTTAAGTACTCAATTAGAGTATTTTAAATATTTGCCATGTAAAATGTGTAGCTAAAATGCATAATATACAATTTACTTTTAAAGAAAATAAACGCATAAAATTGAATTGAAAGGCATCTCAATCACAAAAGATTATATTATTATCTGCAGAAAATTAATGATCTATCAGATAATAATATAAGCTTTTGTGATTAAGATTTGATGAAAGTTTAAAAATTCATTTCCTTCGGAGCGGCGCTTACGTAACAGTGCAATTTGCAGCTGAAATGCTCGGGGTAATATGGAATAGATCCCAGCTCATATTTAATTAACTTGCCACAGAACACAGTACGTACCTATGATTTCTTCATAATCTATTTAAATAAAAAATATCTTGTACCTAGTAAGACTCAAACATGTCCATATGAAATAGTCGTGTCTTCTGCCCAAAATACTACAAAATAATATACTAGATATTATACAGGTTGTAAAATAAATGAGTACCAACGCTGAATCAGTTACTTTTTTTAAATTATGGGCTAATATTTTTGGGCATTTTTCAACATGAAAGTCAAAGTACCTAAGTCTTTCAGCGCGGGTATCACAGTATGGTCTATATATATAGGGCACATACACACTCTAAAGTATTATCACTCATTTATTTTACACCTAGTATACAAATGTCTATAATAATAATAATAATAATAATAATCTTTATTTCGGGCGGCATAGGCCCATATTATAAATACCTTACAGACTAACATACATATTATAATTATATCTAAGCTCTATCACGTATTATGATCGGCGACGTGATGTGCGCCTCGCTCCGGAGTCTCCCCCGGAACCTTCGGTAAACTACACCCATCGGCCAGAACTCCTCCACCTCGAAGGTCGATAAGCGATCTGTCGGTACTCTCACCACAAAAGAACTAAAGCTAACTTTATGGCGAGACTCCAGACGCTCGACCCTCAAGTTGAAGGACGTCTTCTTCAAGATGTAGCCCACGACATCCTCGACCTTCGTGGACCAGTGCAGGCGGGACACGTACAGCGGCGTGGTCGGTATTTCACACCGCAGGCGCTGCTCGGGTCCGCAGGGTGCGGTGCCGCGGTGGTTGCGGACGGCGGGCTTCCTCTTCTTTCTTCTCTCCACCAATGTGAAGCCCTCCTCATCGCACCTCCTGCTCTCGCCCTCGTTAGATCGAGAAGGTTCTGCCTTACGGCTTTCCTTAGCCTTGCGGCTCTCTTTCACCCCTTTCGTCTTTACCCCCTGGGGAGGTGCGGGGGAGCGGGCAGTGACACCCGCAAAACTTTTCTTCTGCTGAGTCGCTGGTTGACTCAGCTTCGGCTCGACCTCGAGGGGAAGGCGGGCGGGAGCGGCGACGGTCGCTGACACATCGGATTCCGCTGACGCGCAAAAGGTGTCAGCTTGCGCGCCACGGCGACGCGTATTTACAAAGGTTGAATGCTCGGGTGACATACATAGTGAATTATTACTTTTCATTTGCAATAATTCATTACGCAAATCACGGATGGTGGATTCCGATGCATTCAACCTACCTCGCATCTCGTCCAGCTCTGCCTTCATACTATTGAAGTTCTTCAGCAGGCTGGAGACGTCGACGTGGTCCATCGTCACCACCGGCAGCTTGTGGAGATCTTTCGCCACAAATGCCGGCACGTCGTCTGGATCCGTCTGCTTCAGCAGGGAGATTATGTCCTGCACGCTTCTCTCGGTGCCATCTCTGCGCCGCGATGGCATATTCGCGCTCTGGCCGAGCGTCTCGTACAGCAGCTGCTTGCCTTTGCAAATCTCCTCGCTGTTGAAGGAAGACTTGCAGATCTGCATGATGCTGACCTCGTCCATGGTGTCGATGGCATGCTGGATAAACGCCAGCAACTCATTGGCCACGAGCGCCATGGTGACGTGCAGCGGCAATCAGCCGCGCGATTCGCAAAAATATAAATTAATATTTATGGCTCGTGTATAACGCGGAGCGCGACCGTTCGCTGGCTCGACACATTACACACTGGTGCACTAATGAGGATGAATTATAACTAAAAACATCCGCACTACAAACATACTTCAGCTTTCAAACAAAAAATTTCATAAAAAGCGGTTCATCCGTTTGGGAGATACGATCCCACAGAATGAGCCACACACATAGAGATGTGAAACTTATAACCCCCCTTCGTTTTTGTCGTGGGCTAAATACACACACGCTCAATAGACATAGCTGCAACTTCACACAAAAAAACACCCGCTGAAGTCCAATTGTTTTTGGTACGTAAAGTTTGGCAAGAATTGCGTGAAATTTTAACAAAAAAATTCACCAATCGCAAACTTTAGCATTTTTCTAACTACTTCAAATTTTACTCGACCGACTCGTCGAAAACATTTTGTATGTGAGTATAATGTTTGACGACCTCGGTAGCGCAGTGGTTGAGCGCCTTGGTGTTCGAGCGAGAGGACGCGGGTTCGAGTCCCGCCAAAGGAACAAAAAGTTTCCATTGTTCCTGGGTCATGGATGTGTATTAAATTTGTGTATAATATAATAAAGGTTTAAGACATTTATTTCTCATAAGAACTTACAATTCACTAAATAATAAAAATCTTAAATTTATGTACCTATAGTATATAATAAAAGTATTTAATATATTTCCGTTGTGTGGTACCTGTAACACAAGTTCTTCAAGGTGTGGAGCGTCCATAGATATTATTATTATTATTATAATGTTATGTTAGTACGCTGATTTGACGACCTCTATGGCTTAGTTGTTAGGGCGTCGGTGCTCTAGCTGGATGGTGCGGGTTTAAATACCGCAACAGGATTTTTTTAATGTTCCTAGGTTATGGACGTGTCTTGAATATGTGTATATTATAAGTGGATCTGATATATTTTCGATGTCTGGTACCTGTCTTATAAGTTCTTCGGAGTACGTTGTTAAATTAAAGTGTAAACTAATGTACTATTATTATATCAATAATACCTTCGTGGTCTAGTGGTTCAGAGCTTTGCTCTTGGCCCGGAGGTCGTGGGTTCGATTCCCGCGTACTTGGAACAACAAAAAATGTTGTTTCCAAGTTTGGTTAGGCCAATGCAAGCTGATCATCACATTGTCTGATAAAAAAAGATGATCCATGCGTCGGATGGGCATGTAAAAAGCCTGTTCTCTCGCCAGTTGTGCGGGTTAACCGTCCCAATGGGTTACGAGAGTAAACAAAATAGAGAGTTTCCTTATGTATTGCGCACACACTTGGGCATTATAAAATTACTCCTGCGTAGATGGCCTGGTTTCAATGAAATCGGCTACCGCTACCGAAATCGGTGAGGGTGAGCTATTAAATGTATTATTATATCAAACACTTTAAGTTTTACTATCAAACAATTTAAAATGAGGCGTTAAAAAGTGATACGTGAAGCTACGCTATTAGGGGCAGCCATTAGGTAATGGCCTAATGGGGGCCACTTGGACCTCACGCCCGCGCCTCGAGCACACTTCTACAACCTTTTAGCAGAATATGTTGGTCCGCAATTTTTATGGACCCGTAAAGTTTTTAATAGAAGCCAAACATTATCTTTAACGCTATAGTTTTCAATATGTCTTAAGTACAGTTATTATCTACATATTAGTTTGATCTATATTATCCGTAATTTAATCTATGTACTTAGTTGACGACCTCCGTAGCGCAGTGGTTGAGCGCGTTGGTGCTCGAACGAGAGGTCGCGGGTTCGAATCCCGCCGAGGGAACAAAAAGTTTTCAATGTTCCTGGGTCATGGATGTGTATTAAATTTGTGTATAATATAATAAAAATTGTAAATATGTGTATAGTATAAAAGTATTAAATATATTTCCGTTGTCTGGTACCTGTAACACAAGTTCTTCGGATACTTAGCACAGGGCCAGATTGACGTGGTGTAAAAAGCGTCCATTGATATTATATTATATATTAGTTATTAGTAGACCATTGGTTTAAATACTGTAAATGGTATGAAATGATATATCCTTCATATTAAAACCTTTTAATTCAAACAATTTACGTAAAAATAAACAGTATGGTATGACAAATTATTATTCGTAGGTTTTAAAAAAACTTATTGAAACAGGTGCTTAAAATAAAGTCTTTAAATATGTTTTTCTTTAATTACAATTATCTCGATGTTGGGTACAAATAAAATATTCAATAATGCAAATCACAAATCCTTTAACAGGCTTTCAACATCTAAGGATCATAGATTTGACGTTAATTTCACTAAAGGCTGTTAAATGAATAGTTAATTGCCTTATTATCTCTCTCGTCCCTAGTATTAATGAAAGAGACATGACGTGTAGACAAATGGTTAACACTTACTGGTGTAACTGAGACAGCCTTAAAAATTAAGAGCCGTCCTCGAAAGTCAAAGTGGGTTTCATGTATGACACTTTATTCACATCACAGGCCCCCAGGGGCTCTTAAACAAAAGACTGTCAATTGAATCTCGAGAGGGCAATTCTCGAGGAAACTAGATCCGCCACTGAGACTTTATATAGAGTGTATATTTAACAATTTCAGTTTAACCCCCGTTCATTCTGCACCTTTATTAATTGCGTTGAATAAAAGTACTTTTATTTATTCTGCGAAGTTACTTCGGTAGGTTTAATAACTTTTAAAATGAAAGCAATCGCAAAAACTGCGCAGCTTTTGCTCTCGAACTTTATCGATATTAAAAGGTCTCAAAAACCAAATGAAACAAAGGAGAAGTTTAAAGTTTTAAAATTCAGAACAAAATAATTCGGCGTCAATATTTGTTTGACGTAACATTTAATTTATAGTTCCTATGATTGCCACTAAATTGTTTTTGGCGTTAGTGTGATACAACAGCGAGCGATTAGCACAATTTTTTTGACGTTTAGCAATCGATTGCGTGTCTATCGTGCGATTTTTGCTACTTGCTATTTTTACGTAATCAGCCGGAATAATGAAAATGAGACTTTAAGAGACTAATAGCTTTTAAGATCGATTGCACATGACACAGCTTATTTTAAGCGCGTTAAGGACGCGCAGTTCGCGGCAACTTTACGCGCTTTAAACGAGATTATAATTAATTTTGTTATCAGACAACGAATAAAATAAAAAATTAAGTAAAGATTTCTTTGTCGTTGAATGTTTTTATAACTTTGAGACACTTTTAAATAGGACAACGGTAGTAGGCATACAACTTGATTGAATTTACCTTTAAAATATGTTGGGTTGTAGGGATATGCATGTCTTAGTGCATAATTTTCGCCAATTTCCAGAAGTCTGATTAATTTAAAACTCTGTATACGTATCAAGGACCAATGACAATGCAATAAAGCGTGTTTTTTATGAAAACGTTTATTTCGTTTTTTTAATTACCTTGCGTTACGTGTTCTTGTTCTTATATATCCACAATGGGATTGTATTATATGTACGATGTACGTCAACTGAAGTCTACTCTCGGGGGAATTATGGTAATATTCAAGTTCCACCGAGCCGTCCTCCTTGACTCTCATTTGGACGTGGCGATGTGCGTAATGGAATAAAGGCTGCGGCGTGCGTTTTGAATATTTTACGCTAATTGGTACACGACATTACTTATTACGCGGAACGTGGAGATATGGCCACATTAATATGGGAACTTTGATATCAGATTTATGTGAATTGTCAAGTATTTTTATTTTATTATTTATTCCTTTATTACATTTGTTTACTTAAATATAGTACTAGTAGCACCGTAAAACCCGACAAGGGTTTATCTCGATGCTATGTTTATAATATTAAATTATAGAACATAATATAAGTAACTTAATATAAAATTAATATAAAATAATTTAACATGGACTATGAAATTTTGCAGTTATGAAGATATACAGAAATCTGTTTTTTTTTTGCAGAAATAACGATTTCTTTTCGACAGGGTAGGGTTGAAACGGAGGTATATTTTTGAATTGACATTCCGAGATTTTTTTTTTTTTTTTATTCTTTTTCAGTTTCATTTTCATTTGCTACCTCAATTTATTTATTTATTTATGAAAATAACGACAAAACACACGATTTCTTTTCGACAGGTTAGGGTTGAAACGGCGGCATCTTTTTGAATTGACATTCCGAGTTTTTTTTTTTATAATTTTGTTCAGTTTCATTTTCATTCATTACTTTATTTACTAACACTACCAGGAGTAAGATAAAATTAATATTAACGTTTGTCTATCTGTCACAATATAATATTTCTCTTAAAGATAAAATAATTAAAAAAAAATCTATTATTATAGATGAGTTTCGACCTCTTGTAATAAGTTTATACTTATTACAAGAGGTCGAGGCGCTTATGCGCCTCCGTGCTCTAGTGGTTCAGAGCTTCGCTCTCGACCCGGAGGTAGTGGATTCGATTCCCGTGTTGGAACAACAAAAAATATTGTTTTCAAGTTTGGTTACATTGGACAATGCAGGCCGATCACCTGATTGTCTGACAAGAAAGATGATCCATGTAAAAAGTCTGTCCTGCGCCTGTTCTCTCGCCAGTCGCATCGGTTTACCGTCCCACTGGGTTATGAGAGTAATAGGAAGAGAGAGTGTCTTTGTGTATTGCCCACACACTTAGGCACTATAAAATAACACCTGCGTAGCTGGCCTGGTTTCAATGAAATCGGCTACCGACACCGAAATCGGTGGGGGAAGCTATAATAAGTATGTATTGTATGTGAATGTACGTGCAAGGTTTTACTTTTCCTTTAATAAGTTGACTTTACATATTAATATGTTACGTGTAGTTGTTACGACACTCGTGTATAATAAATTTTAACTTCATTGCAGGAATCCAAGTATTTTTCGGATGAATATATTATATGAGCTTATCCACTTAATCTATTCTTGAACCAACTTTACATCTGAAGAAAGTACGAAATAAATACACTCTTCGCACATACAAATCTTCATATTAAAATATAATTGGAATAAATATCGCTGAAAACAGTAACTTAAAAATTAAAAAACCCGTTGGCCTTTGTAATTTTTAAATAACATTTTTTTTGGCGCCAGAAATCCGCCGTTTTTTTTTTTTTTTTTTTGATACACCCAGTGTCACTCCCAGAGTAAATACGAATCTTACGACACTTCTCAAGCTAAAATCTATTGATCCGTTAAAGCTGCAGAGCGTGCCAAACAATGATACAAACATACGATATACATACGGCCAGTTTCTAAAAGGCTATTCAAATGTATTATCAACTAACATTAAAGTTACCCACCCCATATCGAATGATGATTGGTAAAACATTTATCGGAGAGAAAGAGAGGTACAGATATTATACATGATGTAAAATAAATGAGTGATAATATTTTAGGGTGTGAATGGGTCCCGTATATATAGTTCTTAACTGTGAAAGTACCAACTGTTGTATGGGCGAATTTATGATGATAATTTCTCATACAAACATGAAAGTCAAACGTACGTCTTTCAGCGCTGGTCCTTTTACAGTCTCTACATAGGAGGCACATACACACCCTAAAGTATTATCACTCATTTATTTTACACGTTGTATAATTACATCACGCCCGCACTCGCGATAAGGTTGATTCAAATCGTATGTCAACTGATCGGTGCCTTTTGGTGAATTAACCTTATCTGTGGTATTTTATATTTTAACCAGCCTTGCGAATGTGAGCGTGATGTAATTATATAATATCAGTCCCACTCTTTATATCTGTTAAGTATTTCACCAACCAGCGTTCAATATGGGTAATTAACTTGAATGCCGTGTTAGTTGATCATAGATTTGATTAGCCTTTTAGAAACCCATACTCTCGTAATACGATATACATAACCCTCCTTATACACCACTATTATAGAAACCGTGCTATTTTTTTACATAAAAATGTTTAATACCTGTATGTACCTTTTCTAGGAAAAAATAGAACTTAAGTGCTACACAGCTACGGCGTAGAGCTACGAGTTACGCTTTGTGCTACGTAGTAACGCTTGTGCTACGAAGCCTCTACAAACTAAGCGTAATACATATTACAAATTAAGCGTAATGTAATATTGCAACAACCTAACTTATGTATAAAATTACAGTAATTAAGAATAACATAATATTCAACTATAATCCTTATGTACAAGAGTAACATAATATAGTAAAATTATGTTTTTGTATAAAATATTGATCTATACAGTTATTTGAAAATATAGCAATTTATTATATTATATGAGCTTACAAATGTATCGGCTATTTATTGTAGAGAATATATACATCCTAACTAAGTTGACGGTCCTTCAGAAATCCAATAGGTCTGTGGTTCAACAGTTGGGACCGGAAGCCGGACGCCATTCACCATTCACGATTCGGAACGATATTGCCTAGCAGATCAATTGTTCTCTGGCGTGTGTGGCGATAATAAATTGTCTCCGTCCCTATCTTAATCGTCGCTGTGACCTTTGGAAGGTCGCGAAAAATGTGACGCGACTGTATACATTTTTGAATAGACAATCTATAGGTATGTAATGATGCCTACCACACCGATTTTCGGTGACGGGGGCCGGTTTCATTGAACCCAGGCCAGCTACGCAGGAGTTATTTTATAGTGCCCAAGTGTGTGCCCAATACACAGGAGCACTCTTTCTTCTTTCAGTCTCGTAGCCCAGTGGGACGGATAGCCGAGATGGATGGTGGGAGATCAGGCGCAGGAAAGACTTTTTACATGCCCATCCGACGCATGGATCATCTTTCTTCTCAGACAATCAGGTGATCAGTCTGCATTGTCATAACTTGAAAACAAAATTATTTTTTGTTGTTCCAATGCGGGAATCGTACCCACGAGCTCCGAGTCTAGAGCTAGGCTCTAAGCCACTAGGCCACGGAGGCGTTGTATATCAGTCACGTTATAGGTATGTATATCTGTCACGTTATAGGTATGTTTATCAGTCACGTTATAGGTATGTATATCTGTCACGTTATAGGTATATATATCTGTCACGTTATAGGTATGTATTCCTGTCACGTTATAGGTATATATATCTGTCACGTTATAGGTATGTATATCTGTCACTTTATAGGTATGTATTCCTGTCACGTTATAGGTATGTATATCAGTCACGTTATAGGTATGTATATCAGTCACGTTATAGGTATGTATATCTGTCACGTTTTAGGTATGTATATCTGTCACGTTATAGGTATGTATATCTGTCACGTTATAGGTATGTATATCTGTCACGTTATAGGTATGTTTATCAGTCACGTTATAGGTATGTATATCTGTCACGTTATAGGTATGTATATCTGTCACGTTATAGGTATGTATTCCTGTCACGTTATAGGTATGTATATCTGTCACGTTATAGGTATGTTTATCTGTCACGTTATAGGTATGTATATCTGTCACGTTATAGGTATGTATATCTGTCACGTTATAGGTATGTTTATCAGTCACGTTATAGGTATGTATATCTGTCACGTTATAGGTATATATATCTGTCACGTTATAGGTATGTATTCCTGTCACGTTATAGGTATATATATCTGTCACGTTATAGGTATGTATATCTGTCACTTTATAGGTATGTATTCCTGTCACGTTATAGGTATGTATATCTGTCACGTTATAGGTATGTATATCAGTCACGTTATAGGTATGTATATCAGTCACGTTATAGGTATGTATATCTGTCACGTTTTAGGTATGTATATCTGTCACGTTATAGGTATGTATATCTGTCACGTTATAGGTATGTATATCTGTCACGTTATAGGTATGTTTATCAGTCACGTTATAGGTATGTATATCTGTCACGTTATAGGTATGTATATCTGTCACGTTATAGGTATGTATTCCTGTCACGTTATAGGTATGTATATCTGTCACGTTATAGGTATGTTTATCTGTCACGTTATAGGTATGTATATCTGTCACGTTATAGGTATGTATATCTGTCACGTTATAGGTATGTTTATCAGTCACGTTATAGGTATGTATATCTGTCACGTTATAGGTATATATATCTGTCACGTTATAGGTATGTATTCCTGTCACGTTATAGGTATATATATCTGTCACGTTATAGGTATGTATATCTGTCACTTTATAGGTATGTATTCCTGTCACGTTATAGGTATGTATATCTGTCACGTTATAGGTATGTATATCAGTCACGTTATAGGTATGTATATCTGTCACGTTTTAGGTATGTATATCTGTCACGTTATAGGTATGTATATCTGTCACGTTATAGGTATGTATATCTGTCACTTTATAGGTATGTATTCCTGTCACGTTATAGGTATGTATATCTGTCACGTTATAGGTATGTATATCAGTCACGTTATAGGTATGTATATCTGTCACGTTTTAGGTATGTATATCTGTCACGTTATAGGTATGTATATCTGTCACGTTATAGGTATGTATATCTGTCACGTTATAGGTATGTTTATCAGTCACGTTATAGGTATGTATATCTGTCACGTTATAGGTATGTATATCTGTCACGTTATAGGTATGTATATCTGTCACGTTATAGGTATGTATATCTGTCACGTTATAGGTATGTATATCTGTCACGTTATAGGTATGTTTATCTGTCACGTTATAGGTATGTATATCTGTCACGTTATAGGTATGTATATCTGTCACGTTATAGGTATGTATATCTGTCACGTTATAGGTATGTATATCTGTCACGTTATAGGTATGTATATCTGTCACGTTATAGGTATGTATATCTGTCACGTTATAGGTATGTATATCAGTCACGTTATAGGTATGTATATCAGTCACGTTATAGGTATGTTTATCTGTCACGTTATAGGTATGTTTATCTGTCACGTTATAGGTATGTATATCTGTCACGTTATAGGTATGTATATCTGTCACGTTATAGGTATGTATATCTGTCACGTTATAGGTATGTATATCAGTCACGTTATAGGTATGTTTATCTGTCACGTTATAGGTATGTATATCTGTCACGTTATAGGTATGTATATCTATCACGTTATAGGTATGTATATCAGTCACGTTATAGGTATGTATATCTGTCACGTTATAGGTATGTATATCAGTCACGTTATAGGTATGTTTATCTGTCACGTTATAGGTATGTATATCTGTCACGTTATAGGTATGTATATCTATCACGTTATAGGTATGTATATCAGTCACGTTATAGGTATGTATATCTGTCACGTTATAGGTATGTATATCAGTCACGTTATAGGTATGTTTATCTGTCACGTTATAGGTATGTATATCTGTCACGTTATAGGTATGTATATCTATCACGTTATAGGTATGTATATCAGTCACGTTATAGGTATGTATATCTGTCACGTTATAGGTATGTATATCTGTCACGTTATAGGTATGTATATCTGTCACGTTATAGGTATGTATATCTGTCACGTTGATACAGGGACTAAACCATTAATGCTAGCCTGAACGGGTGAAAAAGTTGTCTCTGTCACTCACCATCTGCATTCTGATTATTGACTTTATCACACGCAAAATAGAGTCTACTTATGCACAAAACATGTTAGTTATTTAGTACTGTTTAAAATTTTTTATATTTGTGTTTTTATTGTTTATATTTTTTGAGTTCCTGGGTCATGGATGTGTCTTAAATATGTGTATGGTATAAAAAGTATTAAATATGTTTCAGTTCCCCTTAACACAAGTTCTTCTGATACCTACCACCGGGCCAGATTGATGTGGTGTGAAGATTTTGTGTACTATAACGGGTACAGTATAGTTGTATCTTGAAGTTATAGTGACTGTTCTTTTTACCCGCTGTATATGTAGACTATTTTGCGTACGCTTAATAGAGTCAATAATCTGAATGCAATCGGTAAGCGACAAAAACAATTTTGCCACCCGTGCGAGTTACCGTAATCTTCTTTGTTCATCACGCTTGGGCACGATTGGGTCGGCTTGAGCGAAAAACGATCGTTGCATTGTCGAGGAAGGAATGCACTTAATTACTATGCTCGTTACCCGACGTCCGTCATAAAAAATAATCAGATTTTAAATTCCCGATTTTCAACAACGAACATTCCAATAATAACGTAAGTTTTACTTACATATAAAAAATATGCTTCCACACCGATTCTGGTAATGGTGGCCGATTTCATTGAAACCAGGCCAGGAGCTATTTTTATAGTAGCCAAGTGTGTGCGCAATACACAAAATCACTTTTTTTTCTCTTCCTTTTCTCTCGTAGCTCAGTGGGACTAGAGATGTGATAAACGGCTTAAAATCAAAAGTTAACATATCTGTTATTGAATAATCAAAAAGCAACTTATGTTAACTGCTTATCTGCTTATCTACTTATTACCCCTTATGAATTATGACTTTGCGCTTATGTTATATTTCGATCGTTAAAAACTGATTTCAATGAACTTTCCTTCGTACTTTGCAGGCTTAGGACTGTCTGAATAATTTTGATAATTAATACCTATTCCTATTCCTAGTTGTCATTCTTTTTCTTAAACTATACCTACCTACTAAAACACTTCACAAAAAAGTTAATATTATTACGTCCATATATTACTTATATATATTATTTAAACAACAATATTAAGATTAAAATCCGAATTATTGCGTAAAGACTAAAGTGACAAAAACGAAGAAAGAAAATAAATAAACACGACATGAGGCCATTCGTCGCAACAAAAGTACAATATAATATTATACGAGTATTATTCATGACGGTCTACCTTCTCTATATCTGTACCAAAGTTTATCAATTTTCATTCAATGCAAATAAACAATAAAATCTTCCCTCTTTATAATATTAGTATAGATCTACATTTCTTATGGATATTGAGACCCTAATAAAACCAGGTAAGTGCGAGTCGAAGTCTCGCGCGCGAAGGGTTCTGTATAACCCGAGGACACGCCACGGGCGAATTATAAATAATAATTATTATTTACTTAGGCACCTATATCAGATTTATTTTATTAGAAAAAAATGGTTCACGGTGTATGAATAAGGTTTATGTTTATGAAATTAAATGTTACTTTTATATTTTAAATTTGAAAAGGTAAATTGCGGTTTATGATTTATGACATATAGTCAGGGTTCTCCCATACATTGTTTTCACTTGATTAGTATCAAGCTAATTTTTCGTGAGTACCTTCATTTTGATGAGTCGCCCAAGAATTTCTTGGACGGAACTCTTGTTTGTGGTAGCTAACAGAGTTAGCAAGAATAAAGTTTGTGGATTTGGTGATTCTAAAATATATTTTTTTTTATAAATGATCTAAATTATCCGAAAATATATTTGTCCTACAAAATCTATGCTTTGATCAAAGAGTTCCCTCTTGCCAACTTGTATCGATAACGAGGTCATCTTAAATTATTACTTAGTTAATGTTTATGTAATTCAACAGACATAATTGAATTTTTTTTTTATCCTTGCTATCTCTGTTAGCTAACACAATCGAGAGTTCCGTCCAAGAAATTATTGGACGTCTCATCAAAATAAAGCTACTCAAGAAAAATCAGCTTGATACTAATCAAGTGACCCTGACTAATATTAAATATCTATTTAGTAGATCATAATATATTATATTTTTCTCATCTTATTTCGAAGTTACGAGGTGGGCATAGATTCAGTTATACACAGTGGGTTTGAATATTTATATCATCTACCGATGGAGTGTTTCAGATATTGCTTTGATATAGCAAACAAATGTTAGGACGCGGTAATTTTTTTGCACGAAGCAACAAAATGTGACGATATTTCCTGTGAGTTTCCGTAGGTACAAACGAAATAATAAAGTAATACCATAAAAAGATCTGCTGGTAGTGGTCCATTTCCGGGTCAAACGATTATGCGTTTTTCCATAAAAAGATATAAAAGATATAGAAAATATATATATAGAAAAATGATTTGGCAATTTAATGGCAAGTATAAAAAGTACACGAATTTATAGCTCAACCGTAAAACCCAATATCTGGTTTATACACATATTTAAAATATATTTTATTATTGAATGTACTGTTGGTTCTTGGTGGAAATTCATGTTATATATAGTAAAACACAAACTACTTGCACTTTTTTCCACTTTATTTGATATTTTACATTAATAATTACTTAAAATACATGACCGGTTTCGACATAGACCTGATGATGACTATGTCGAAACCGATCGTGTATTTTAAGTAATTATTAATGTAAAATATCAATTAAAGTGGAAAAAAGTGCAAGTAGTTTGTGTTTTACTATATATTAAAATATATTGTCAGATGGTGCTAGATGGTCCATGAAATATATGTCCAGCAGTGGTATTGAGTTCCCCAAAGTTAACCCATACCTATTTGCATCACTTAACTCTTAACTCTTGATGGTCCTCATCTGGGGGCTGATTCAAGATGCCATCGCTAATTATCGCTAACAAAGTTCGATAACAAAATGTATGGGATTTGACATAAGGTACGCTAAATGACATACCGAATCGCGATCATTTAGCGTTGCTTATGTCAAATCCCATACATTTTGTTATCGAACTTTGTAAGCGATAATTAGCAATGGCATCTTGAATCAGCCCCCAGAACCCTGCCTAATATAAAAAACTAAGTCCCGATTTCAAATCAAAATCAAATCAAAACATTTTATTCAGAGTAAATTTTTACAAATTGTTTTCTGAACGTCGTGTCTATGTGATGCCTAACACCGGTTCGGGACTATTTCACCAACGCATGTTAGTGATAACGGCTTGTTATATTACCATGCCTTCTCATTCATTCATAGGAATAACGAGAGGAACAACGTGATATTTAACGAATGATTAACTTTAACATTGCTTGGTGAAACACGCCCTAAAGCTTCAATTAGGAGCCTTTACCACTTATATCCAGTGTCTTCTTTTTCTAGTCATAAAGCAATCTTAGTGAACCTATTGTGACTCCTTCGCGTTGTAGTGCCGTCCACAATATAGAACTGGGCTACTCATGAACTGAACGATATGGTTGAGGATGGTGCTCCGAATTTCCTCTGCGGTAGAGTTTATGTTCTGTTGAAGTGCTAAACAATATAGAGAAGGTAGGGGGGGGGGGGGTTCTTTTCAATGTAGAGTCTGCAAGTCATCAAATCACAAATGCCTATTTCGTTAAGGTGTTTGTAGAGCTGTGACCAATTAGGGTTCTGGTGTCATCGCGCTTATCATATTCCAACAGTCATGCTGAAATTTCCTCTCTCAACTTAAGGAATAATAGAGTCTCTCTAGCCCGATCTATGACATTGTGATACTTAGTTAAGGACATAATAACTTAGTGGAAATGTAAATTGAGGTTATGAGTCGTAAAGCATCGGTATTACGAAGACAATGGCGGGCGATGGGCGATAAACGCCTCGTAAAGGTAAACGGGGAAATTAAATGTACGCCAAATGTCAGACATCCCCCATTTGCATATTATGAGAGTATTATGGGCCCTCTAAATTGCTCTCAATAGTAAAACATACAGGAAACTGGACATATATGATTTACTTTATTAAATGTAGGTACATCACGTAACGTTGCATAGTACGCGTACTTTTTATGTGTATAATTTTGTGCTACTTGAAAAACTAAAAGAAAAGCAAGCGACGTTTATATATATAAGATAGTAGATAGTACCCAGTTACCTTTTTTTAGTTACATAGTAGATTTTTCATTGCCAAGATTTTTTTGCTCATAATTTTACACACGCAACCAACATTAGTTTGATTAATTTTTATTCAATCGGTATTTGTTGAAATAAATCATTATTATTATTCGACACTAGTAAACTGCCCTAAATAAGCGTGGGGGTAAACCCAAACCGTAGTTGCGTAATCCTTAGCAATTTACTATAATGGGAATGATTAATTATTATTAATACCAGAAGTTTGAGTTCCCTGAATTCGAAATTTTCACTTGGAACTTAATTATTGTAAATCGACACTCATTTGTTGCGAGCAACTTCAACTTTCTACAGCAAATTTCAGTGAAATTTGTCTTGTGTTCAAACTTGAGAAAGTGACAAATTCGCAAGCAAATTTAATTCAGTATAAATTATATACAATATATTTTGTATATAATATGCTTTATAGATTTTCAGGCTTATTCCAAAGTACACCCACTTCAATATATAGGTATAGTATATTGAAGTGGGTTTACTTTGGAATAAACCTTAAAATCAAATGTCATAAAATATATATGATAAGATAAGTCATAAAATATAAATAATAATAGATAAGATATTATGTTCACAGGCAACAATTATGTACGTATTTGGGTAATCACTACATAGTATAAAACAAAGTCACTTTCTCTGTCATAGGGACAGAGAAAGTGACTTTGTATGCTTAGATCTTTAAAACTACGCAATGGATTTTGATGCGGTTTTTTTAATGAATAGAGTGATTCAAGTATAACGTTACTTTTACTCTTATTATGATTCTACTGACAGTTTATTTATTAACTAGCTGTTCCCGCGACTTCGTTCGCGTAGTTCTTGAGCGACTTAAACCATTTATGCAGCGCACGCAACGAAAGTCTCCCCGTTTTTGCAACATTTCTCACTGACGCTTCGCTCCTATTGGTCGTAGCGTAATGTTATATAGCCTAAAGCCTTCCCCTATAAATGGGCTATCCAACAAAAAAATATTTTTTCAAATCGAACCAGTAGTTCCTGAGATTAGCGCGTTTAAACAAGCAAACAAACAAACTCTTCCGCTTTATAATATTAGTATAGATATAGATGTCAGGTCAATGTTTATACGGTACGGTGGAACAAACATATATTCATAGACATTAGACTGCCAAAATCATTTCCTTTCCTAAAGTATTCGTCGCAGTCGGGTAATAAACATACTAAAGGATTCATTATACGGATCGTTGATATTGCTCAATCCTTTTTGTTGCTAATAATAACATTACCTTCTAATCTACGAAGGAATAAAAAGTGTATTTGTCTCGGACCCGATTCGCGGGTCATATTACTACTCGATGTAGGTATACCCACTACCCAGGTATACCTGAGGTGTACCCAGCCTGAATAAATATCGAACTCGTAAATATCCTAAGTGATTCCGTTCTCGCATTCAGAGGCACTCGGCGTGAAAATTTGCGTCGAAACGCTACGAAAAGGTAAACAGATGAGATACTGCGTCAATATTTGTCAAGATTCTTTTCATTTATGGGACTCAGTTGCGACTTTGTATCTAAGGCGCGTGTAAATAAAACAATCTCAATCGAAACCTCTACTTGAGAACCTATTTGACATAATATTGTTAGCGACAAACGACGAAGCTGATTCACCGAGCTGCCCCGACGGCTCCCGAAGTGCATAAAAGCCTTATGCACCACGTGATGCGGCCTCTTTTTTCCTTGGGAATTTGTGCGAGACAGACGTGCCATAGCGTTTACTTAAATTATAACTTTGTCATAATATAATTTTGGCTTTAGTAATTTTAATATATTTGTGATTTAGTTATTTAC
This sequence comes from Celastrina argiolus, assembly GCA_905187575.2. Classification (NCBI taxonomy): domain Eukaryota; kingdom Metazoa; phylum Arthropoda; class Insecta; order Lepidoptera; family Lycaenidae; genus Celastrina; species Celastrina argiolus. The sequence goes on from LR994587.1 coordinate 11,932,414, forward strand.
TTCCTAATTTCATTTTGTTATTTTAAATTTTACTTAGAAATAGATTTGTGTTTTGTTTAATTAAGGTTTTACCATTTAAAAATATAAAGAAAACGTTTCGTTTCACTTTTAAAATTGAAGAAAACTGCTTATACATACTTTCATTTTTTTATTTTTAAAACGTAAAATTAAGATTATTAAAATATAGATTTTTAAGATATAGATATTCCTATAATCTATATTATGAAATGGTTCAAAAAGAAAAGAAATTAATGTACTATGTAACATTAACTTAGTTGTTCACTTTTAAAAGTTGAACGAAACGTTGTTTTATCTGTTAAATAGGTTCTCAAGTTGAGGTTGCGATTGAGATTGTTTTATTTATACGGGCTTAAGTTTTTCAACGCATGCCTACAAAATATTATTTTACGAGGTATACTCGCTGTGGTAATTGAGTTATGTGGTATATTTTGGTTTGTTTAAACCAGTATGGTCGTGGTTTTGTAATCGTGGTTATAGTAGTTACTTAATAGGTTTCTAGGTGGCTGAATTCAACGGGAGATAGAGTAAATCAAGAAATATTTTTTATTACCAATAAAAATTATATTATATCACTAGATGACCCGTGCCCACTTCGTTGAGCATACAAACTGTTTTAACCTTCCCTGGACTTCCACGACGCGTTTCCACTGACGCGGAACGTGGCGGAGAGGCGCTCGCGGTGCCCAAATTGACCAATCACTATGTTCGTGCTGTTTCCGTGGAAACGGAGCGGAGATTTCAATTTCGCTCCGAGTCACTACTACAAACGCAGCCTTAAGCATTCGAAAACCGTGTGCTTTGGGGACCAGACAACAAAAAATATAGATATATATATTTATTTAACAATTATAATACAGAAGATTTTTATTATAACAAAATACCAAATGTAAAGAAAATAACCACAATAGTAGTATCACTATACACCACAAAATAGCAGCACAACACATTCAACCTAAATACACAGATGACGACCTTCGTAGCGCAGTGGTTGAGCGCGTTGGTGCTCGAAAAGGGAGGTCGCCGCCGCCGCCGAGGGAACAAAAAGTTTTCAATGTTCCTGGGGATTAAATATATTTCCGTTGTCTGGTAACTGTAACACAAGTTCTTTGGATACTTAGCACATAGCTAGATTGACGTGGTGTGAAGCGTCCATATAAAAAAAAATACACAGTTGACCGCTCTCAGAATGATCCATTACTTAAAATTGTTTCATCTGTCTCAAAAAGCACATGTAATTGTAATGCTATAAAAATGGAAAATAGCCGGTCCCTTCGCATATAAGAGGCTTTAAAACTACGAATAACATTTTCGTACCCAGCGTTTGAAATACAAACGTATCGCATATCAATTTGGGGAAGGGTCGCGTGACATTTCTTACCCCGAAGATCATTATGGATTGTGTAAAAATAGAAAAACTTTTGCCGTCCTTATTCATTTCGATTTCGTTCGGGTTTTGTACTTTTATTTTGAACGGGAATAACACTTGTATTTACTTACACTACCTTTGTTACTAATAAGAAATTACATTTAGGCCGTGTTTCACCAAGCAATCTTAAGGTTAACGCCATGTTAAAATACCATGCCTTCTCATTCATTGACAGGAAATACGAGAGAGATAACATGATATTTAACATGGCGTTAACTTTAACATTTTTTTTATTACATTCATTCCCCTATCTTTAACAGGGCCCTTGCATGCTACTAATTCAATTTTTTTTTCTTTAACAATCGCAATAATTCATGCCTGTTAGGCTTGTATTTTCATTCTTATAATGTACAATTATTTATCACAAATATTAATTACGTTATAATTCGTTTCTTTATACATTTGTACTTCCATTTCTTTTATTAACTGTAATACATATGTTACGGCAGTACTTCAGGAACCTTGCCCTATTTTCCTTCGACAACAGATGGGACATGTTCCCCACCTCCATTGCAGCGCCCAATTCCTGCTCGAAATCAAATCTATTTCTTGCGAAAATTGGGCACTCAAACAGTAGGTGTGGAACTGTCTCATCCGTTTCGTTGTCATAAGGACACATTGGGTCCTCCTTACGCTTAAAGCGGTGCAAGTATGAGGAGAACCCACCGTGTCCTGTCATGAATTGTGTGGTGTGCCTATCTGGGTTTGTATGTCTCAAAAACTTGTAAGCTATGCGGACATTTGTCAGGAAGAGCTTTGTAGCTGTTGCAGGAAGCTGTGTGTTCGGAGACGTATCTCCTGTCCCACTCGTCTAGCGTCCCTCTCCGGAGGTCTCGCCTGACGAATGAGACAGGACATGCGTCATAGTCTGGCCTCTTCTTTAACCTCAGGGCGGCTTCCTTGCGGGTTTGTTTCCCGTGTTGGAACACCAAAAACAATGTTGTGTTCAAGTTTGGTTAGGACAATGTGGGCTGATCACCTGTTCTTTCGCCAGTCGTATCTTTCATCCGTCTCACTGGATTACGAGAATTAATCAAAAATAGAGATTGATCTTGTGTCTTGCGCACACACTTGGATACTATTAAATAACTCCTGCGTAGCTAGTCTGGTTTCAACGGCCACAGTGACTGAAATCGGTGTGGGGTATAATATTAAATGAGAAGTTTGAAATTAGAAGGGTAACAAAAAATATGTTTATTGCATAGAGTGCCGACCATTACATAATATTATTGCTGTGTTCGTGAAGCGAGAAATATTTAATCCTCATTGTAGTAACTTTACTTTTTTCATTTCTAAAATAAATCATTGTTATCTCGGAATTACTTTTTTAACAAAACCTGTTGTTTGCGGCCCTTGACACCATGGCTTACATACATACTTTTGTTACCCCTATAAAACAATATCATAGCAAGTTAATTTTCAAATATATTTACCTAGTTTTATAAACGACTCGATCGGCATTGTAAGTACTAAGACACAGTTTGAGATGAAGGAAAAGGATGCTGGCACGTTCCGAATTCATTACTTGTAAAAAGTCGGCTCCACACTACTCGCGGTGTTCCTCGGCGAAGTACGGCGAAGTACTAGTAAAGTTTGACGAGGTAAGCCGAAGTGCATCTCTACACTATCCTATTCGTCTAAACTCGTTCAACTTCGCGAGTAGTGTGGAGCCGGGGTAAACCTAAGTCTCGGGACACGTACCACGGTCTAGTATTCTGCCGCCCTTATCCTAAACAAAGCAATCGACATTTTTGGTGAAAATTAGTTAATAGTATCTACCAGGTATATCAGCTATAATAGTATCAATCATTAAATTTATTAAAAAATTTATAAAATTTAATGATTGATACTTTTTTGTTTTGCATTTCATTATTTTGTTAAATATGTGGATAAATTCCAAACTAATAACTAGTCGTAACCATCGTATTCATAAATTAACTAAATATGTAGATATAATATCGCACATACAAAGTCCACATTGAAAGGCACTAAACAAAACAAAAATATTTGGAATATTCCTATTACTTTTATAGAGACACTAGCTGACCCTTGCCCACTTCGTTGAGCATAAAAACAGTTTATGATGAAATTCAACTAAAAAAAACAACCCCTAACTCGGGAACGCGGAACCCGCAACGCGGGAACCCGGAACCCGCAGCATGGGAACGCGGAACCCGCAACGCGGGAACCCGGAACCCGCAGCATGGGAACCCGAAACCCGTAACCCGCAACGCGGGAACGCGGAACCCGCAGCATGGGAACCCGAAACCCGCAACGCGGGAACCCGGTACCCGCAACGCGGGAACCCGGAACCCGCAACGCGGGAACCCGCAACCCGCAACGCGGGAACCCGGAACCCGCAACGCGGGAACCCGGAACCCGCAACGCGGGAACCCGGGACCCGCAGCATGGGAACCCAAAACCCGCAACGCGGAAACCCGGAACCCGCAACGCGGGAACCCGGAACCCGCAACGCGGGAACCCGGAACCCGCAACGCGGGAACCCGGAACCCGCAACGCGGGAACCCGGAACCCGCAACGCGGGAACCCGGAACCCGCAACGCGGGAACCCGGAACCCGCAACGCGGGAACGCGGAACCCGCAACGCGGGAACCCGGAACCCGCAACCCGCAGCATGGGAACCCGAAACCCGCAACGCGGGAACCCGGTACCCGCAACGCGGGAACCCGGAACCCGCAACGCGGGAACCCGGATCCCGCAACGCGGGAACCCGCAACCCGCAACGCGGGAACGCGGAACCCGCAACGCGGGAACCCGGGACCCGCAACGCGGAACCCACAACGCGGGAACCGGGAACCCGCAACGCGGAACCCGCAGCATGGGAACCCGAAACCCGCAACGCGGAACCCGGAACTTGCAACACGGGAGCCCTGAACCCGCGACGCGGAACCCGGAACCCGCAACACGGGGACCCGGAACCCGCAACGCGGAACCCACAACGCCAAACCCTTCCGTGAACGTTGCTGGTTCTGCGCTGTCAAATGGAATAAATAGTATCCTATGTCCGTCTACTGGCTCTAAGTTACTTCCTCACCAATTTTCAACCATATCGATAAAGCCGTTCTTGAGTTATAAATAATTTAACTAACACGACTTACTTTAATACAAATAGCTGATGTATAGATGGAACTAACATAAGCTAACGCCCGGTGAATGCTCCCGTCACAGTCGGTCCAGCCGATTCGGTGATCATTAGTTAGATAACGATGATGATGATGAAAAGAAGCCTAAATTAATCCTTATAACTTTAGCTATCTACCAGTGAAAGTCTCGTTAAAATCGGTCCAGCCGTTCCAGAGATTAGCCGGAGCAAAGAGACACGCTAACAGACAGACAGACATTTTTTTTTAATTGCATTTTCGTTTTCAGTAGTATAAGGGGAATAAATGCAACACAGTTACTTCACACTTATTTTATTCCAGAATTCCAGAATCACTTTACACAAATGTTATTACATTGGTATGTTACTTCCTTCAAGATTCGCTTCAGAATGCCATCACCATACCATCACTGGTCTTTCTCAAAACCCCTCCATTTTACCCTACCAACTCATCTCCCGCCTAAACGGGTATCCATCTTAGAATTGACTAAACGGATGTTTAGTCAATTAAATCATTAGAACCCCCGTAAAAATATTACAATATTTTAAAATTACGTAAAAATATAAACATATTCAATAATTATTTTTAAACAGAGTATAATTAATTATAATTAAAGTTACAACCAACAGGAAGTACCATAAATACAATATTATCGATAATCAATACAATATTATTAACTTATAATATAAATCAAGCTTACAACTCGGCCATAAGACAAAAGGTACGTCCCCGTACCTATAAAATATTAATAATACACTCAACTATTCTAATTAATATTTGATATAATCAGCTTTTAAAAGTAAACATAACACTACAATAATATATAAACTATTGTAAAAAAAAATAATATAAAGTATAATAATATAGGAAACCTCTAAAATCTATAAATTAATTTAAATTATACAACAATAATTTAATTATCACTTGTATATAAATGTAGAGAGTTTCTAGATTTAACTATGTATTAACTATGTTTATTATTATTTTTTTTTTAAATCATATGGCACTGTATATATTAATCATTTTGGTCATTATAGTCACTGTCATTGTCACCGTCTGTGGAACTGTTTAGGTCAGTAGTAAGGTTAAGCCATGGACGTATTTTGTCTATAGCTACAATGGATTCATAACGCCGTTTTGTCTTTAGGGTTATAGGTGTATCTTCAATCAAAAATCTATCATTAGGTAAAAGTTTTGTTATGCGATAAGGTCCTTGAAATTTAGGTAAAAGCTTCTTTGATTTTCCGTCATTTGAACAAATTTCACGCTCTACTCTCACCAAATCACCCACATAAATATTAGCTATCTTTCTCTTTTTATTATACCTCTCACAATCTTTATCTTGTTGTACTCTAATTAGTTCTCCTACCTTTTCCCGCATTTCACCTAGTTTTTCAGGTGGAGTTACTGTAAGAGTGTCATTTATAGCTTCATGCAACATATTTTCTGTAGTATTAGTAATCCTAAAACCAAATAATAATTCAGAGGGACTCTTTTGCGTAGTCTTATGTACGGTAGAGTTTAAACCAATTTGGATATCGGGTACAAATTCATCCCATGACTTATCATTTTTACCGTGTGTTTTAGTTGACAAAGCGTCTAAAATAGTCCTATTGAAGCTCTCTACTTGCCCATTTGCGCGTGGTGTGGCGACTGCGTTAAGAATGTGCTTAATTCCAGTGTCTTTAACATAAGATTTAAAAGAATTGCTAGTGAAACACGTACCCCTATCTGTTATAAGCCTACTTGGAACTCCGAAATACCTAATATGATCTTTAATTACTCGTATAGTAGTTGAGGCTTTTACATTTTTAACAGGATTAATATTAACGTATTTTGTGAAGCTATCTACTATAACCAAAATATAACAATTACCACGTTTGCTTTTCACAAACGGACCGAGGTGGTCAGCATGGATTGTGTGAAATGGCCTGTCAACTTTTAGTATAGGGTGAAGAAATCCTTCACGAGGCCCACCTGATGCTTTGTGATGAGCGCACTCTAAGCATGCATTGACATACTTTTTGACAAATCTACGCATTTTTGCAAACCAGAATGAATCTTTTACTCGAGCTAGGGTCTTCTCGAAACCAAAGTGACCTATATCATCGTGGTTTTTCTTTAAAATTTGCCAACGCATTGGTTTCGGGACGACCCATTTAAGACCGCTGTCGGTTTTCCTATAGATGCGATCGTTTTTAATTTCGTAATTATTTAAAATTTGAATTACATTCTTACTGTTAGGTCCTTTTAAAATATTTTTAATGATTTGAATCTCTTCATCTATAGATTGAGCAGTACTTAACCAATTAGTATCAGACTCTATATTTAAAACATCTAAAACGTGCGTTTCTATATCCGCATCTAGAGGATGTCTACTGAGGGTATCGACGTGACTCATTCTATTGCCAGACCGATATTCGATCTCGCAATCATATTCTTGCAATTGTATCCACCATCGCGCTATCCTGGGAATAAGATCTCGCTTAGTAAGAGTGGTTCTCAACGCGTTACAGTCGGTATAGATTTTAAAAGAGATACCTAAGAGATACACTCGAAATCTACTAAGTGAGGCTACAACGGCCAAGGTTTCTAACTCATACGAGTGTAATTTCTCTTCGTCTACTGTAGTCTTTCGACTGTAATACGAAACGGGGCACAATAACCCTTCTTTATTTTTCTGTAAAAGAATACCCGCTACTCCTAACTTACTCGCGTCGGTATGCAACTCTGTTAAAGCTGTTGGATCGTATAAAGCAATTACGGGACGCTCAGTTAACTTATTTTTAATACAATTAAAAGCATTATTTTGCAATTCTGTCCACTTCCAATCACAGTTCTTTCGCAGAAGATCTGTCAAAGGTCTCGCTAAAATAGCAAAATCCTTAACAAATCTTCTAAAGAAACTAGCAAGGCCCATGAATTGCCGCACTTCGTGTTGGTTTTTTGGCGTCGGGAATTTTGATACAGCATCAGTTTTCCTACTACCGGGACGAATACCATCCAAACATACCTCGAAACCCAAAAAATCAATATTTTTAAAGAAAAAATTACATTTACTTAACTTAAGAGTTAAACCTCCCCTTTTTAATAATTCGAGTACTTCTCCAAGCCTTAACAGTCCTTCTTCGAAGTTATGCGCTGGAATAAGAATGTCATCCATATAGACAACCGCGTATTTAATTTTTGCCTGAGACAAGATATTATTAATCGTACGCTGAAAAACCGATGGAGCGTTAACGAGCCCAAATGGCATTCGTAGGTACTCGAATTGTCCGTCTGGCGTAACAAAAGCTGTTTTATGACGAGACTCCTCTGCAATTGGTATTTGGTAATATCCTGATGCAAGGTCTAATGAAATAAAATATTCGTGTCCAGCAAGAAGATCAAGTTGATCTTCAACTCGTGGTATTGGGTAGTGCTCCTTAATTGTTTTCTTATTTAGAGCCCTATAGTCGACACATAACCGCTTATCACCCGTTTTCTTTTGTACTAGAACAATAGGACTAGCATAAGGCGATGTCGATTCTTGTATAATATTGGCATCAAGCATTTCCTGAACCATACTCTGCACATTTCTTCGCTCTGCGTATGATTAACGATACGGCCTGTACGCTACAGGATCGGAGTCTTTTAACCTAATTTCCATGTTAGTTACAGTTGTAAAACCCAGATCTTTAAGACCTGTCGAGAAACAATTATTAAATTCTTTTATTAAAGCTTCTAACCTCTTCTTTTGTAAGGGGGTAAGTTCATCGCCGTGTTTTATTATATGTTCTACTGAATCGTCTGTCTTTGTTATTTTATTTACATTAATAGTATCCTTAATAGGCATAGCTCGAGTAATTAACGAACCTTTAGAGAATTTCAAATTATTACTTGATAGATTTTGAATAAGAACATTACCAACTCCATTCATAAGAGTATATTCGCCGGGTAGTAAATAAAATTGTTTTGACAAGTGCCCTCTAACAGTACCATTAACGAATATATTCCCAGTATATCTACTATCTGTATCTATATGGATCGCTTTTATGCCTAATGGTTCAATATCAATTTCGTCTTTGATTGTTAAAAATAATTTACTATAATCCTCAATGTGTTCAAACAATAACCGAGTGGGCGTTTTGGTAATGTGAATACCGGGTTGCTCTGTAAACGAATGACCAAGCAATACGGGATACTTGAGTATGTTATCGTTAACTACAAAAAGTTCAATAGACGGAATAGCTATTCCTTGTATTTCTATTCTAGCTTTTGTCTTTCCAATTGGTGCAACCGGATGTCCACCTAACCCTTTCATTAAAGGTAAATTATTTAAAGTAATCACTAAATTTAATAACTTTGCATTAGAATCTCGAATAATAGAACATTCGCTGCCAAGATCTATATAACAAGTTAATGGGTTGTCATTTACCTTAATTGTCGCTATATATTTATCATTTGGAGAAGTTATGTTATGTTCGTCTAAGTCAAGTTTAAGAATGTTTTTTTCATTATTATCGGTCTTATTATTACTACTCGAACTTTGATTTTTAGATAAACCTGGGCATGTAACAACCTGGTGTCCTAGTCGATGACAATTACTACACTTCATAAGTGGCTTAGGACACTTAAAACTAACGTGTCCTTCTACATTACAATTAAAACATTTTATAGGAGGCCTATCAATATTAGACAGTGCCATTTTATTAATATTAGCCGTTTGTGGCCGTCTGTCATTTCTAATTTTACTATTAGTGCCTTTTAATTGGCCCACCTTAACCGATTTCAAATATATAAGTACTTCCTCCGGTGATTTAAATTGAACAGCTTGTGCACCTACTTTAATTGCTCTATCTTCAATGCCATATAAAATACAGTCCACAGCTTTCTTCCCGAATATCTGACATCGGTTAAGGAGGTTCAATTTCGAATAATAATACTGTTCTAACTGCTCCCCGTACTTAACTTTTAAAGCTAGCATTTCTGTTAACAATTCAGCATAATTATCACTACATGGGAATGACTCTGCGAGCTTAGATTTCCATTCGTTCCAAGAGAATTTGACACTAGGAAGACTTTCAAACCATGACTTTGCTAATCCAACTAGTTTTGGTAGAGCATAATGTATGGTTTCGCGTTCGCTCCATTCATAAATTTCCGAACACTCATCTACTTTAACGATCCAATCAGTTATGGTTTGATTTTTATTCATAGGGTCAAATTCTGGAATAACATTACTGACAGCGCTAAGCTTATGTCCACTTTTGCCTATACATTTTAAAGCGTCGAGAAACTGGCTAAATATATCATGCGAATTTCGTTTGTCGTTTTCCGCTAACTTCTCCGAAGATCTTCGAGTGGTCGAACTTCGTCGGCGACTCGATGAAGTCATTGAATTAGGAGTGGTATGTCGGACCATCAACTGACGATCAGTACATTTGTCAAGTCTCGGATTTGACCTATCACGGTAGTCGTTCACCGAACGTCGCTCAAGCTCATCGTTCGGATCATGACGTTCATTATGAGTAGGTGTAGAGATCGGCCGTCGCTCAAGCTCACCGTCCGAAACTCTACTCCTTCGTCTCACATCTCTAACCAACTTATCCCTTAGACGTTGCTCAAGCTCATCGTCGTCAGGGGTTGGTGTACGTAAAGATCGCTGAGCAGACTCACTATCACGACTGCATCCAGGATCCTTACTAGATGTAGGCAGTCCACGCGGTCTCTGCCGCCGAGGACCAGGCAGCGTAACACTGCGGCTCCTCGATCGTTCTCGGGACTGCGTACTCGACTGTCTTCTCCTTGAGCGAGAAGACCGCGGCATATGTCCGGCATCATTCCGGTCCATCTGAAACTTTCAATTCATAGTATTAGATCAGTTCAAACTCGCATATTATAAAATATCGTAATATTCATTATATATTCATATGTTAAAAGTAATAATTATAATGTAATATGGATAGTGGATAGGTACTATACCAACCATAGTAATTATTCGCATTCAAGTATACGTAAAATAAAAACCTTTAATCTTTAGGTATTCCAAATTAATAACTCGACATTAATAAGAGCAATATGCAATATACTTAATTATGTCCGTATTTCAATTAATAATTAATCTCATTGAATAAATCAAATGTAAAATAAATACCTTTACCCTTTAGGGATTCTATATTAATAATTCGAAATCAATAAGAGCAATAGTATGTCCGTATTTCAATTAATAATTGATTCTATTAAATAAATAGAGCATAAGAAAGAAAACAATAGCGAGACATACCAAGTAGGTACTTACTCGTATCAGATAACATTTTAATTTCTATAAATAGTCAGGACAAATCTAATGTAGCTATGTAAAAAAAATATTTATATATTATATTAATTGAAAGTAAGAAAGAAAACTAGAAGTAAAGTAAAAGTAATTTTCAATTATTAAAGTATTCTAAGAAAATCTGAGATCATTTGAGATATAAATCTGCATGATGTGTATCAATGTTTAAATGTGTGATGTCATTTACGTACGGCACCATTTTTATCAATAACAATTTCAAAATACTAAAGCTTCGTACATCACTTTAAAATACAGCTATATTAACGAAAAACACGGTATCTTGCAGAGGTTACTATTATTTTCAAGGCGCACCGTCGTTATCAATGTTATGATTCACACAACAAAGCTTTAGTTATATTTTCCTACTATTTTAATTTCTGCTACTTTACACTTAAGTATAATGTAGTTCTTTTCCCGTCTGTTGAAACTTAGCTACAATAACAAGTAAGTAACTTATTTAATCTTATTATCGTAATATTAGTTTTTTCTAAAAAAAAAAGTCAAACCTAAAACTTTCCTTTCTGATAGACGTTATTAGCGTGCTTATACGAGTAGATACCTTATTATATCACATTTACAAACCATGTACCTAGTTATGCTTTAACAATAAACTTTATTATGTCTATTTTACACCAAACTTTGAATAAAACCGAAAATTATATTTAAAAGAAAGATCTGACAGTTTGTAAAATGGATAATAAATTGAGAATGCAGCTTTTCTTTTTAGATTATAGCTTCTAGCGGAATTACTTTGTTAAAATTACTTCATTATCTACTTTAAAATATTGCGTATCATAAACCAATAAAAATTGAGTCTAGGCTTTTTAAAACAACAAAAAAAAAATGTCTACAAAACGGAAAACAACTTTCCCATTTTCGTGAACCCTGATATTATAAAGAAAATTAAATTTGCACTTACATCCATATCGGGGCGTCGATTTTCCACTCCACTTCTGAGTTATAAGGGGAATAAATGCAACACAGTTACTTCACACTTATTTTATTCCAGAATTCCAGAATCACTTTACACAAATGTTATTACATTGGTATGTTACTTCCTTCAAGATTCGCTTCAGAATGCCATCACCATACCATCACTGGTCTTTCTCAAAACCCCTCCATTTTACCCTACCAACTCATCTCCCGCCTAAACGGGTATCCATCTTAGAATTGACTAAACGGATGTTTAGTCAATTAAATCATTAGAACCCCCGTAAAAATATTACAATATTTTAAAATTACGTAAAAATATAAACATATTCAATAATTATTTTTAAACAGAGTATAATTAATTATAATTAAAGTTACAACCAACAGGAAGTACCATAAATACAATATTATCGATAATCAATACAATATTATTAACTTATAATATAAATCAAGCTTACAGTAGCAAGAAAATAAAAGACAGAACAGACAGACGTTAACTTCGCACAAAGACAAATGACGACAAAAGACATAGTGGCGTCTTATCATGACGTTTTCGATTTTTTTTAATTGTTCGTGAATTATGACCATGGATCTAACTCCTTCGATCTGATTTTTAACATTTATAAATTTTATTATATACATTTAAACATTTATAATATATTCTTATTACAACTTATAAGTTAAGTACTTTTTTAAATATGTATATTTATAGTTGTTAAAAGATTAATCGATTTTTTGAGTAAGTCTCTAGTGTTTAATAAGAAAAAGTGTTAACTGACGTAACATTATCACGACGTTTATTTCATTAAATCATAATTTGTATATTATATTTAAGATCGTTTATCAGTGAAAGCAAATCGTAAAAAAACTCATATTGGATATGTTGACAATAAATATCTAATAATTATTAAATAAAGTTTAGTAAATTCTGCAGTTTTAACAAAAAGAAAATATTTATTTTATTATGTCGTCGTTACAACGTTACGTCGCTCATTTTTGATAAACTGTCAAATGTTACCTATTAAAATGACCCGACTATTTATTAGTGGTGGACAAATAGTTTAATGAATCCAAATAGTTTAAGTTTATATTAATACGTTATTTATAGCATTTCATAATTTTTATTTTCCATTTGTAAACAATGTGGTTACCATGACACCCGTGTCATATAAACTGGCAACGACGTGAATCGATTGAGCCCAGGTTCAAACCCCGCGTGACCATCACGTATTTTCTTCTTTTTTCTAATTTTCTGCTTATTTTTTTCAACATTTTCTTTCATAATAACCTTTTCGTGACAATAACGAACATACCGTAAAAAAAAATTGCGAAATTGGTCAAGCCGTTGTCGAAGCGCACACGACGTAAGAAATTTTGGAGGTCGTTTTTTACACTTTGGGGTTTTAGTAAGGAACCCTACTTTTTTTAAACATATAATATAGCCTATGTTCAGCGCTAGGAATGTAGCTTTCCAACGGTGAAAGAATTTTTCATATTGGTTCAGTGGTTTCAGAGCCTATTCCATTCAAACAAACAAACAAACAAACAAACAAACAATCAAACGTTACCTCTTTATAATATTAGTATAGAAATAATAAAAATATATAAAAAACTTTGATCGCGATTTACTCGAAAGTAACCTCCAAGCAAGTACGTTGTTTATGATAAGGACGGCAGTATTGGCGATTAACGATTTAATTATAACAGGAATATCTTCATAGATTATACTTATCTTACATACAGTGCAAATATGTCATAAAGACAAAGTACTACAAAACCTCAAAAATTTGCAAAGTTACTGTCTTAAGACTGTTTAATTGTATTTTCATCTACTTTACTTCTCAAAGCGTATTAAAATTACGTTGCCATCAAAATTCTAATCAAAATTTGACACAATAATTGTTTTTAAGGGTGCGATAGATGTATACGTATGTCATGCGTAATTTGCTTGTAGAATATCGCTCGGAAATGTCAAGAAGCGGTTGGACTCGGGTCGGACGGACATTCATGACCCAAATAAGTTTAAACGACGGTTTTCCTTGACTTTATCTTGTATTGCCCGATGTCGTTTGGATTTAAGGAGATTATAGGACGGGAATTGAATTCATTACGAGCTGGGCCTCTCCAACTTGCGATGGCTTAAAACTAATTTTATTGCCGGTAATGGAGGCTCCAAACTTAACCGCATAAACATGACACGATTTGGAACAAATCGAATTTAGAATATTAACTAACTTAATAATGAAACGATAGTAAAATTGAGTGGCGCTCAAATAGAACAATGTCCTTGTCCTTTATGCATTTCGTTATCGTCGTCATTAAAATATGAGGACTCCTATTTAGCGATTCAGCATGCACCTATTAGCTCTGCTTGCGCTAGTCTGGGTTAAATAATAAACACCGAGTTAGCCCCTGAACGTAAAAGAGAGTCATAAGCAAAGCTTATACGTCTTAATATTTTTATTCGCTTTTATCAACCTGTGGTACATCATGTAGCACAATAAGCGTAAATAGTAATAAGCTGTATTGAAATAAACTATTTTGTTACACAAAAGTAGGTATTACTTAACATAATAGTGTGGTTAAAGGAATAGGACCGTAATGTCTAAATATAATATAAGTCAATGATCCTTGCTAAATAATTTAGAGAACATCAATAAATAGGTGTAATCATAAAGATAAATCCACTTATCCAGGCTTCAATACGCCTAACAAGCATCGATTACAGAGGACGGGGGCACGAAAATGTCAAACGTATTAGGTTCAGATAGAAGAAAGGTTCTGAGACGCGTGTCATGTGGCACCCTTGTTACAGTGATGTATGGCGCCACCAGCTGTCGCCTTGTGGTAACATTTGTGAATAATAATAACCACATTTAAAAAACATGAATCCGACAATCTCAATTATTGCCTTCCTTTCCGGGCTACAGGAATTAAACTTACGAGTGTGATGAGCATTTGATACTCGTTCCAAAAATATATGTAACATATGAGGTTAATTTTTGATCATGTTATTCTTTGGATTAAATATTTTTTATATATACGCTTGAATGTCTAAAGCGGCGATCGTCTATACCATCCCACATAAAATGCGTAAAAGCATCCCACATACACAGTGCCCGCGCTGTCGCTGAGTACAAGTTTTTTTTTTTATTATTATTTTAATTGATCTTTTAGCAATATGAATATATTATTGCCAGATTGTTATACTTTGCCAGACGCTAATTTCTAATTTAAAAAATGTATATATTTTAGCCATACTAAATTATAGTGGCTAAAATCTACTTACATAAACTGCTAAAAATTGGTTATTTATACATATAATTCGTTATAACAAAATGCTGCGTGAAACGTAAGTAGGTTGAAACGTAAAGGTACGTTTAGAGAATATATGTAGGTACAAGTTAACTTAAGAGGTCCCACACTTACCTATATTAAAAAGACATCAGATAACTTTTCGCTGAGCCAAGGTAAGCTGATGTTCTCATGAGACCGCAACTTCCCATTTTCCACGTAACAACAAAAAGCAATTACCAAATTAATGTGTGCTTAAAAGTTGCGAAGGATCTCAAGTTTTAAGTAAATTTAAAAGTCACGGAAGTTCATTATTCATTTTGTGCGAGTCGACACGATAGCGAAAATCTGTTAAATGGAAAACCGAATTCTTGGCTGGCAAATAGCAACAACAATCGTTAATGACCCTGACGCGAATCAGTCTTATAACTAAGGAGGAAAAGTGGGGGTCTCACTGTTATATTCCTAGATCTTTATATACAGGCTGTAACTTTTCTAATGGAACATATTTTATTTTATTAGATAACTTACAGCATAATATGGAACATTACAATAAAATTACAAATTTACAAACTTAATGCCAATAACAAGTTTCCACTAGTAGGAAAACAAATTAAATTAACTTAAGCACGTCATGGTAAGCATCTAACCATAGAACTACGTACTAACACTAACTATCTATACAGAACTAGAACTTAAAACTATAGTAATAACTAAGATACCTAATGCATGCTCAAACCACAAGAAAAGGATTACCGAGTAAATATAGAGTCATGTAATTAATGAAGACGGACTCACCACGGCTCATTTTTATGCTTTGTAATTAAAATATAATATAGGTAGGTACATATAAGGGGAAAAAAATTACTTAACATATTTAAACTAACGTCAGGGTTCAGTATAACGTAAACAATGACAATATACATAAACAAGATTTTTCTTTATTTACATAGAAATAACATGAGCTTTCTTAAAAATGCTCGAATCGCGACGGCGCGGGCACTGGTGCTGGGATGCTTTGACGCAATTGATTAGACGATTGCCGCCACGCCGCGCCTGCTTAAGACATTCAAGCTTACTATGTATAAAAAATATTTAATCCAATCGGATAATATGATAAAAAATGAAGGTCATGTGTTATATACATTTTTGGATCGAATACTCATCATGCTCGTTTTAGGTTTAAAAATATATTTATTATTATTTTTGGTTTTGGTTATATAATTACTACTTTACACCAATTAGTAGTTTTGAGTAGGAAATGTTAAATTTATTTTAGTATAAACCTTAAGACTCTTCTCAGAAGGAAATATAATTAAAAGACACGTTAACCGTTAAGGAGTTACAAAATATAAAGGCCATACACAATGCATAGTGCATTTAGAGTGTTACACTAATTTATAACCATAGTGCCTACGCTTAATACAATGTGAGCACTGTGTCCCTACACTCGTTCAATATTACACCCTTTATAATTCTTCACTGCGCACATGCATCGGAACTGCTCCTAAACTACTGGACTTAATTGGATTGATACAGATTTTACACTTGTAATACTTTCCGTTGACTGACTGATATTTATTGACTGAAATGTCCGAAGATTGATATTCTTATTAATTTGCTAACAAATAGACGACATCAAACGAAGGTATAAATTACTAGAAAGCTAGATTACATAGTGATGTAGACCTACTATCTACTATCTAGCATATTTCACTTAAAATGTTTGCCGAGGGGTGCGCTCTTTGCATAGGCTTCCATCTTTACTAGGTGACTTTGTATAGTCTCTTTACATTTACTTAACTAGGAAAGTATTAAGTACTAGATGTAACCCATCATAGAATCATCAACAGTCTCAAAATATGTCCTTTGAATTACGGGTATAGAATATTTCTCGATGTGTGGCAATGGTATTAAGAAAAGAATGGAAGCCTCTCCTTTCTCTCTTGAAGGCCAACTATTAAAAATAGTAGATATTAAGATGTAAAGATCATATATTTCTTCTACTATACAAAAATACCTATCAAACTCACAGAAGCGATGGCAGATAGCTCAATTAACAATTCCCGCGTACAGCGAAACTACATGTCAGTAAAATAACCTTTAATTATTTTTTTTTTCGCATTAGCATGTAAGCGCTTTACAGCCTCTTTTTACTCGATTTCGGTGATTAAGAAGTCAATCAATTTGTAGTGGTCCCGCGAGTAACATAAGGCTATAAATTTTTTTTAAAATTTCAGCCTTTTTAGACCCATTTTTTTAGACCCCTTTTTAGCGAAGTCGGGTTATAGTTCTTAAACTTTTATTTTTATCTTGTTTACGGTGTCGGAATAAACCAAAATTACTTATATAATAATACAGTACATTTATAAAAACAATTTAAAATAAATAGAATTTACTGCGACAATTCACATAAAATTAGTATTGCTCGATCACCATCCAAGGAAAATTGTTCTTAACATAACTTTATACCTCTCGTATTGTCGCCTCGAGATTCGCCACATAAATAAGTCGGAGAAAATTGTTGAACTGAAACTTGTGTCTGAAATCGAGACCGGGGTAACCTAATGTGCCAGTAAATCGAAAACTATTCGATTCTACAGAAGAGAAGTGTGCGCACTCACAGCTAACTCCCCACATTCATCTCGTTAACCTCCTCGAGCAGTTCATTCATTTAAAATGAAGATCCACTTCACAAATTCACTGAAAGAATTTATTATATGGAATGAGTATATGAAGTGATTTGTAACATTATTAAAAGTGTTTGAGTGTGTAAAATAATTTTCACTAAGTTTATTGGGATATGTTTAAGAATAATTAATTAAGTTTAAACGTTAAGGGTTTTAACTTTTATTTATAGGTTATTGAAAATAGCTGTTAAAAATAAAGGGTTGCAAAACTTTAATCCAAGGCTTTATATTAATAAAACATTTAAAAAGTTGCGGAATTCGTAGTAACTTCGTTGAATGATTTAACATTTCGCCAACAAAATTCCCTTAAAATGACGTCACTTTTAATAAATACAAGGAAAATCTTTCTAAATTTCATCGTATCTGGCCTGAAAATACGTTATATGTCGCAGTCATTCTATTGAATCTGCTTATTTAATTGAATGACTAGCGCGGTTACGTAATAGCGTCAAATAGCTAGTACAGTTAGCAATATTGTGTTGATATATTTTTCGATTAATTTACTTTAATATGCGTTATACTCATTTATAGGTACTCGTTACACATTCGGAAATTTTGAAGTTTAAAAATAAAAAATAAAATGGCTGTGTCCTAGTCTCGGATTCTAAAATTTTGGTAAAAACAGTATCCAATGAACGCGCTAGTCTTTTAATTAAATAGCAGATTCAACCAGATCACTGCGACATATAAAAGGGTATTTAAACTCAGAAAAATAACATTAAGATAAATGTTAACGCAACATAATTTTGTGAAATAATGTATTATAATTTACATTAAATTAAAAGCTACGTATCTACACAATTTTAAAGTATTGTGAGATTAGTTAAGGTAATAATTAATAATGATTTAATGACCCATCAATATAAGACCGTACAATTTTATATAGGTGCTTACCTACTACTCACACATTTACACAAACATACTCGTAATATTGTAAATGTGTGTGAATTGTAGAATTAGAATCCGGTTATGTATTATAGTAACATATACTTACAACAATATAAACTATAAATACAAATAAAAATATATCTGATCCGCGATAATACAACCGCATAACCCACATTTTGTGTACAAAATAATTAGGAACGAGACATTCAGTCGTAAACATTATCGTCGTTAATTCTAAATCCCTAATTACAAGCGATTACAGACCTACAGGACCCCAGGGACGGGGACGAGGGACAGAATTCGGCAACAATTTCATTTAAGCCCCAGACATTTGTTTACAGGAATGTAGCCTAACTGTAGGAATTCTTTTTCGACAGTATTGAACTATTTGAGATCGTTCCGTTATAATTTTGTAAAATGCTGGTGAAGCATAAATATAGTCTCTCCGTAGCAGTTATGTGTTGAAGTAGCCGCCGCAACGGCTTCCAGTGGGATGGAATTCCACATGAACATAAGTACGTATAGGAACAATAAGGAACAGTTATGGGATTATTCCCATACCTGTTCCCAACAATATGAAATAAGTCTTAAGTATAGAATATAGACATATAATATTTTAATAGCTCCACCAATTGGTGCCGCTACAGTCGGTTCAGTTGGTTACATACAACCACACAGATGTTTTATAGTGCTCAAGTATGTTATAATAATGATAATAATAGCTCCCCTCACCGATTTCGGTGTCGGTAGCCTGATTTCATTGAAACCAGGGCAGCTACGCAGGAACCGTTTTATAGTGCCCAAGTGTGTGCGCAATACACAAAGACACTCTATCTTCCTTTTACTCTCATAACCCAGTGGGACGGTTACCCGACACGACTGGCGAGAGAATAGGCGCAGGACCGACTTTTTACATGCCCATACATGCCCTGACGCATGTCACTTTCTTGTCAGACAATTAGGTGATCAGCCTGCTTTGTCCTAATCAAACATGAAAACAACATTTTTGGTTGTTCCAACGCGGAAATCCAACCTACGACCTCCGGGTCGAGAGCGAAGCTCTGAACCACTAAACCACAGAGGCGTTAAATATCGCCTAAGTTTAGTAAACTAAGTAAAAACTAACACTAAGAAATTGATAATAAAAATTCACGTACTATTAAGTTGCATCTATTAACAAAAATTTGTGTGACAGTTCATAAATACTTTCATGATTAATTACATCAATAAACACATCAATATTAAATCCAATTAGCTGATTTTCAAATCAAGACGATGTTATTATGGAAAATAACAGCTTTATGTAAACCAGATGTAGCGTACCTACAGCCAAGTTTATATAATCATTCGCTAAGAATTGTATTATAAGCAAATAACTGCTTTTATTTTATTTGATTTACAACAGCGAGTTATACTTGGCAAATAAACAACTACGCGCGTATTCTCTTTTCAAAACACATAACAATATCGGCAAAGTTCCTGTTCGACCAGTTTCTATACCTACATTTTTCTTCTCGCATTAAGGCTGCTTGCGCTCACTATAAACTAAATTTAAAATTAAAAAAAAACCTGGCTAAGCGTGTAACATTCTTATCACACCTAACAAACGACCTGATGACCTTGAAGACCTAAACCGATTTCCACCAAACATTGCACTCTCGACTGACACACCTTTCAAACAAAAAAACCGCATTAAAACCAAATCATCCGTTTGGGAGCTAGGATGACACAGACAGACACACACCCTAAAGTATTAATCACTGATTTATTTTACGCCTTGTATATCTATATATATAAAAGAAAGTCGTGTTTGTTACAACACTTATAACTCGAGAACGGCTGAACCAATTTTCATGGTTTTTGATTCGTTGGATTTGTCTCCTCCCCGAATAGCAGAATACATATTAAAAATAGTGAAAACTTGATGTGTAATGAATAATTCTATATATATAAAAGAAAGTCGTGTTTGTTACAACACTTATAACTCGAGAACGGCTGAACCAATTTTCATGGTTTTTGATTCGTTGGATTTGTCTCCTCCCCGAATAGCAGAATACATATTAAAAATAGTCAAAACTTGATGTGTAATGAATAATTAATCATATAAATAAATGCTCATATTTTGTTCATCAAATGTCAAACATTTGTTGTCAAATGATGTAACAACTATGCGTTCAGAAATCTATTCGTATTGAAGTGTCAGTTTGTAACTTTCAATTAGCAACGTTTTTCTAAATGCATATGACATTTTAAACGATATTTTCTTCTTTTTTTTGGCATTGGCAACGATATCTAGGTACTGAAAACGAAAATGCAATTTAAAAAAATGTCTGTCTGTCAGCGTGTCTCTTTGCTCCGGCTAATCTCTGGAACGGCTGGACCGATTTTAACGAGACTTTCACTGGTAGATAGCTAAAGTTACAAGGATTAATTTAGGCTACTTTTCATCATCATCATCTAACTAATGATCACCGAATCGGCTGGACCGACTGTGACGGGAGCATTCACCGGGCGTTAGCTTATGTTAGTAGGAGTAATCTATACATATATATGTATAAAAGTAAGTCGTGTTAGTTAAATTATTGATAACTCAAGAACGGTTTTATCGATATGGCTGAAAATTGGTGAGGAAGTAGCTTAGAGCAAGTAGATGGACATAGGATACTATTTATTCCATTTGACAGCGTTTCCGTGAACGTTGCGGGTTCTGCGTTAGGGTTTCGCGTTGTGGGTTCCGCGTTGCGGGTTCCGGGTTCCCGTGTTGCGGGTTCCGGGTTCCACGTTGCAGGTTCCGGGTTCCCATGCTGCGGGTTCCGCGTTCAGGGTTCCGGTTTCCCGCGTTGCGGGTTGCGGGTTCCGGGTTCCCGCGTTGCGGGTTCCGGGTTCCCGCGTTGCGGGTTCCGGGTTCCCGCGTTGCGGGTTCCGGGTTCCCGCGTTGCGGGTTCCGGGTTCCCGCGTTGCTGGTTCCGGGTCCCGCGTTGCGGGTTCCGGGTTCCCGCGTTGCGGGTTCCGGGTTCCCGCGTTGCGGGCTCCGGGTTCCCGCGTTGCGGGCTCCGGGTTCCCGCGTTGCGGGTTCCGGGTTTCCGCGTTGCGGGTTCCGGGTTCCCGCGTTGCGGGTTCCGGGTTCCCGCGTTTCGGGTTTCGGGTTCCCACGTTGTTTTTTTTTAGTTGAATTTATCATAAACTCTTTTTATGCTCAACGAAGTGGGCAAGGGTCAGCTAGTATATAATAAATAAATCTTTAAAATAGGCATGGTACTGTGAGGATGGGCCCAGATATGTGAAATGAAACACTCGACGACTCGTTAACGACTGACTTTATTAATTAAGTTTACTTATTTATATCCTAAGAACATTACTCACTACACCTTCCCCGACAGGAAGAAAAATAATTGAATTTACACAATTATTTTATCACTTAAAAGTTAATATCTATTTATGAATTACTATTTACTTAACAATAAATGAAACGAAATAAGTAGGTATTATATTTCTAAAATACACTTAATCTTAAATGTCACTTAAAATGCTAAAAATACATTTTTAAGACTTATATAGCTTAGTCCTATTCTTATGTACTATATCTATTTTACCATTTTTTAACAATATTTTAACGTTTGGCTCCACGTCTTCGATGACCTCGTAAGGTCCGTTATAAATACACTGCAATTTATTACCTGTCTCATTTTTTAATAGTATTAAGTCATTTTTCTTATAGGTTATAGGATTACAATTTCTGTCATATTTTTCTTTTCCGATAATTTTACTTTTTAATAAATTTTCATGCGCTTCCTTTTGTGACGTTTGTAACCTAAACTTTAATTCTGATATGTAATCATCACTGTAAAGAGGATCGACGGAGTTTTGAGTAAAATTTGATGGTAATCTGCAGTTCTTACCAAAAACTAACTCAAAAGGTGTAAAATTAGTCGAGGTATGAACGGACGTATTATATGAAAAGCTCCAAAATGGTAACCATGAGCTCCATAACCGTGAATGATTTTTTGTTTGTATTCTTAAATAATTTCCTAAATTTTTATGAGTATTTTCCAAAGACCCAATACTTTGATGATGATAAGCAGTAGAGTTTAATTGCTTTATCTGTAATAACTTACACGTTTCTTTAAAAATTGATGACAAAAATTCACTACCCCTATCAGTAGCGACTATATCTGGTATTCCATACCGCAATATAAAGTTATTCACAAAATTCCGAGCTATCTCTTCTGAACTTTTTGTAATCATAGGATATGTCTCTACGTATTTACTTAATTCACATTGAATAGTTAAAATATACGAATAATTGTAATCGTCTCTCTCTAGGGGTCCTACAACGTCTAGAAAGATTTTCTCCATCGCAGAACTAGCCGTCGTTGTAATAACCATTGGTTCTTTTACATAGTGAGTACTATGCTTATATTTTTGACACTTGTCACACTTACTAATAAATTTCTTAACGTCATTTTCTAAACCAGACCAAAAGTAATATTTTTTAATATTCTTATACATTCGTCTAATTCCAGCGTGGCCACTAGTTGGAAGAAGATGAAAATCATTTAATATTACCTTTTGGTCATCTTTATCTGCAATAATTTCTACGTCATTTAAAATACATAATCGCGGACCGGTCCAATCTTTTTGTATTTTTATTTCGTTAGCTAACTTCTCTATAAACTCGTCATAAATTTTACTTTTACATCTTATAAATATTAATTCATGTACATATATTTTTTCACAAAAACTTCTCAGTTCCCTCACAAAAGCGGCTGGCGTCAGTTGTGATCGGGCCACTGGATTTATATATAAAGACATTCGCTTCGACGAGTAACAAAATACATTATTTTCAATGTCGATCTCTTTTACATTATATAATTCTCTTAATTTATGATAATCAATAAATTTAAGCTCAACAGATATTCCCGGTCTACTATGAATTTCTACAACTCTTGGTTGCGCAGGCCAATCGTCAGTAGGAACCATAGCACACGGAGAACTCTGAGACTGGAGAGCTTTCCTATGCTGTGCTCGCGTCATAACCGTGACACTGCTTTCGTGCATCGCTTTTAAGTCTTCAGACGTGACAGGCAAGCGTGACATTGCATCCGCTGCGACATTTTCAGATCCCCTTACGTATTCTATTGTAAAATTATAGTCTTCGAGTAAAAGCCTAAATTTTATGAGTCGACTGGATGGATCTCTCATCCCAAATAAATATATTAACGGCTTGTGATCCGTTTGAATTATAAACGACCTACCGTACACATATGGACGAAAATGTTTAACTGCCCATACTATCGCCAAAAGTTCTTTTTCTATTGTGGGATAGTTAAGTTCAGATTTATTTAAATTTCTACTTGCAAATGCAATCGGTTTATTATTTGAATTACACAAAACAGCACCCAATGAATGTTGTGAGGCATCTGTCTGTAAAATAAATTTATGATCTTGCGAAAAATTGGGATATTCAAGTATGGGAGGAGATGAAATTAAAGATTTTAGAGTTAGAAAAGCTGACTGACATTTTTCATCCCATAAAAATTTTGCATTCTTCTTTGTCAAGAGTGTAAGAGGGTAAGCAATCTGTGCAAAATTTTTAATGAATTTTCGGTAATAGTTAGCGAACGCTACGAATCTCACTAATTCTTTTAAATTTTGTGGAGTTGGCCAATTGCTTAAAACTTTAATTTTTTTCCGGATCAGGCAAAATGCCTTTACTGGATATAGTATGACCTAAGTATAAAATCTCTTTTCTTAAAAAGTTACATTTATGCGGATTCAATTTTAAGTTTACTTTACGTAACCTAGTGAATACATCTACCAAATTTTTAGTATGACTCTCTAAAGAGTTACCAAATACTACCAAATCGTCTAAATAAATTAAGCATTTCTCGTACGTTAAACCTGACATTGCAATCGTCATCATTTTAGAAAAAGCAGCGGGACTAGTTTTTAGTCCCATAGGCATTCTTTTCATTTGATACTGTCCCGAAAGACAAGCAGTTTCATTACCATTGGCTGAATCTGTAACTCCAAATTGCCCAGTACTAAAAGCTGTGAATTTTCGGCTACTAGGTTCAAGATCACACTGATAATAACTATTGGAAAGATCTAGTGTAGAAAAATATACAGAACCTGAAAGGGAGTCTAAAATTTCTGTTATATTCGGAAGAGGAAACTTATCATCCTGTATATTATTATTTAACTTTCTATAATCGATGACTAACCGCCATTTTTTACTTCCAGAATTATCAAACTTTTTGGGAATCAATATTAAAGGTGATGACCAATCCGATTGGCACGGTTCGATTATATCATCGCGTAACATGTCACTAATCTGTTTGTTCAACTCTGATTTTTGTGAGTATGGTATTCTATATGGTTTGCTGTAAACTGGCTGAGTATTATTTTTTAAATAAATACGATGCTTGTAAATATTAGTAGTCGTTAATTTGTCGCCTGGCAGTAGAAATATATCCGAAAATTTGGCACAAATATTTTCAATAATCTTTTGTTCCTCTATGTTTAAGTGATTCAAGTGAAGAAGATTTAATAATTTTTTAACACGATCAGATTTAAAATTTTTACATTGCCAAAAATCACATAATTCGTAATCACAAATTTTCTCAAGTTTTGGAACAATTTTCTTAAGGCGAATCTCATTCTCGCTAGTATTTAAAATTAAAACAGGTATCATACCATTTAAAGGTTTAACTATAACACTCGCTATAAATACCTCACTTTGTAATTCTGACGAACAAACAAAACATTCCTCCGTATACGTAGTCGGTATATAGTGTATAGATTCCGATCGAGGCGGCAAAACATAATAACTACTACTACTTTCAATCTGAGAACTCAGCGGCAATACGATATTTTCATTATTCGATTTAATATTCAAAGTTAAAGTATAATTCTTAAGGTTCAAAACGGCATCAAACTTTGTAAGAAAATCGTAACCTAATATAGCATTTGCTTTGCAAGGCAAAGTATTAAAAACATAAAACTTATGTTGCATCAAACATTCCTGAGAATTATGTTTGTTGCTAAGCATTAAATAAACATATCCAATAGCTTGAATCGCACCGCCTATGCCTTGTATAACCATGCACTCATTATGCATCGGTATATTTAATTCCTTAACGTAATCATATTTTATAGCACAAATCGATGCTCCGGTATCTAATAAAAATGACAAAATATTATATTTATTTTCATAGCTATTTTCATTAATATGATACAAATTAACACAACAAGTACTGCTGGTAGAGGCGTAAATAAATTCATTATTCACGAAAAAACTGCCTGGGAATCGTGGGGGAATCGCTTACACCGTCCTTACTATCAACTGAGACAGTCTCCTCGTTCATGATACGAATATTTCCTCCTCTACGGATCCCGCGACTTCTAAAATTATTATTATGACTACTAGACTTACCTCTCTGCCATGTTGTCTGACCCCGATTAGAACCACGACCACGACGTGGCGCATAGCCGGACACAGCAGCGGGGCTGTAGCTATTGCTGGGGAAAAACTTGGGAGCCCCTCTCCACTGGTGGTTGTTGCGATTATGAAAATTACCCCTGTTGTAATAAGTATTAGTACCTCGTTTTTTATTATAAAAATTAAGCGATAAGCCATCGGTTGCTGATGATGATGACTGAGACGGCATGTCGGTTTCCTCGTCTACAGCAGTCCTTCAACGAATCAAAATTTCGAGCGGCTATAATTGTGCTGAGTCGTCTATTGCGTAAACCGTCGGCAAAACGTTTTATAGCTTGTTTTTCATTTAAAGGTTGTAGAATTTTATGATTTTCAGTTTTGCCCCCGGCTTGCGCTATAGTTAAGTCCATAAATATTTCTGTTAGCTCCCTACCAAAGTCATTTATAGACTTAAAATCTTGTCTCACTGATTGCAATTTATTTTGCAAAGCTACAGAACTTTTCTTAGGTAAAAGAATCGCAGACATATCCTGTAATAATTCTTTTGTAGTCGCATAACTGGATTTTAACTTCAATTTGGAAGCTTGCGAAAGCCTACTTTTCAAAATAAAATTAATCAAATTTAATTTACAATTATCCTTAGTTAGCATAGATGCGTAATAATCAATTCCGTCAATTAATTGTCTAATCGAAGACTCATCGGTCTCGACGGGTAATAAACTCAATGCAGTTTTTAAATCGAAATCCATCTTGGAAAACTTATTTTCGATCGACGTTGCGCCAAACTTAGTACAAAATTCCTTAATTTCTAAATATAATTGCTTAATTTTATAACAATAACTCTCAATTAATGTAAGACTTTCTGTAGTCAGTAAATTCTTTTTTATTTGATCTTGTAAATTTATGTCATATATTTTATAACAATCATACAAAACAGTCGCCTCCTCAAGTTTATAATTTAAACGTTCGGGCGTTCTCCGTTCGTAATTTAATTTTATCAAGTTTTCTTTAATATATTTCAATTGCTCATAAATTTCAGTAAGTTCTTGAGCCATTACATTCTACCATTATACAATTTAACTTAAAAACTAACCTTTTTTTCTTACATTATTATTTTAAAGAAAGTAAGTAAAAACACAGTAAAAACTTTTGATAAAAGAAAGAAATAAATCTAAGTATTCGTTGAAAATATTAAAAAAAATAATACGTACATAATTTTATACCAATTTTCCACTCACATTATTACTACAGTTCAAAATTTAATTGTCATTCCTGGCCCCTGGGCTTGATCCTCTCTGCGCAGTCGGCACACCTGGCTCCTTCTAGACCCCTCGGAGTGTTGTCTCGCCGAACAAATGATCTTCTTAGGGTTTGCCCAATAATCCGATTGTCAATCCAGTTGATGTGGCATTTTTGATACCACTTGAGAACGAAGTAAATCACCAATAGTATCAGCAGGCCCAGAATTATCATCATTATTATGCTGATGCTCGACAAATGATACTGCAGTTGTTCCGTAGTGGCACTGAGAGCTGATCCGATCCCATTTTGATTAATTATAACTTCTTCTTTCTTTGGATAGTTTGAATTGCACATGGTAACTTAAGTCCTGGATTTATATAATTTAAACTGTTCGGCACAATTGCACTGGATAATCGCGAAGACAGTCACTGCATTAATTTATTAAAAGTTTTGTAAATTGCACATTTACACGCGCACCGGCAACTTGACGCCTGAACCCGAGACATCCTGGCAGGGTCGCCATGTGAGGATGGGCCCAGGTATGTGAAATGAAACACTCGACGACTCGTTAACGACTGACTTTATTAATTAAGTTTACTTATTTATATCCTAAGAACATTACTCACTACAGTACGTGATATCCAAAACTAAGTATAAGAGATAGCGAAAATGCTGAAAGGAGTGGCTCGCTCATTTATTAATTTGGGATTTTTAGGGACTTGCTTATTGATACGGGCCATAGACTCTAGAGGATATCTAGAAAAAGCTACGTAGATTAATCAAAGTAATTAACAACAATGCAACGGAACTGTAAATAGTAAAGAAAGGATGAGAAAGGAAAAGCGCACTTTATATCAAACGTTAGCTTGCTGAGCAATTGGGTCACTATTTACAATTTCTGTTTACAATAAAAGCTTCTTGTAGTAAAACCTTTTTTCACCATATTAAAAGTCTGGCAATGCATTTTAGTTAATAAATAAATAATCATTATGACATTCAGGCGTATTTCACTGAATCGAAAAGTCGCGATTGATAACTAAATTTGTGAGACACTCGTAACGTCACGACATAAATTATCATGGTTGGTAAAAACAGAAATTCGAGGGATTCCCAGGCATTAATTTGACTACAGCAGACATACATTTTTCTGCAGTAAAAAGTTGCTTATGTGTTCCCAGCATGTCAACCACTACCATACCAAATTTCATCAAAATCGGTGTAGTAGTTTTGGTTTGTAAGATAACAAACATCCATCCATCCACAGTACTTACAAACTTTCGCGTTTATAATATTAGTAGGATTCATAATATATAATATGTATAATACTAGGTGTAAAATAAATGGGTGGCAATACTTTAGAGTTTAGGGTATGCACTACGAGTATGTGCCTCCTATGTAGAGTATAATGTGAAAGTACCAGTGCTGAAAGACTAACTTGACTTTTATGTTTCTATAGGAAAAGTCCCAAAATCATAAATTTGCCCATACAATTATTTAAAAAAAACTAACTCTTCCAGCATTGGTACTTTCACAGTAAACCGTATAATATCTCATTCGTATTACAGTCTGTATATTAAAAAAATATACTAATATTTATAAACTTCATAATAATAAAAGGATAATTAATGAACCATAATAAATGAACGTCAGGGCAAATCAGCGGGCTTGAATTACTCATAATATTGTGTGCGTTGGGCGGGGCGGGGCGGCGGGGCGGGCGGGGCGCGGGGTGCGGGGCCAGCCGGAACTAATATGCAAACACGCAAACGCCGCATTTCGCGAACCCTTTCATCTGACTATTATTGTAATAATTAATGTAGATATTATTTTATTATTGTGATAATAAACATTAACGTGCTAAAGAATTTATGCCTCCTAATATCTGTACGATCTAAAATATTAATAGATATTATGGCTATTGTATAAATATTATAGATCACAAAAAACTATTAATGTTTTTCGTGTATAAATAAAACGTATGTAAACATAGCTTTTCATACTTCATAAGTGCGTATAATATTATGTTATATTATATTTGTAAAAAATATATATTTAAAAAGGTTCTCTTCAAAACAATATAATATAGAGCTACCTATTGTAAATTATGTACGTAAAATCCACACACCGAAGTCGTACGAAAAGTGAAATTCTTCGATCTAATTTCGTTTACTTCCCAAACTTAGAATAGATCAATCATTGTACAGCTTCCCAAAAGTACATAAATTAGAAGCAAAACAAAAGTATAAGTGCTTGTTTACTTACCTACAGAATATTGTATAACTTGATTGTTGAAAACGGTTAACGGTATTGTTATACTTTTATAATTGTGTTTACCGAGTCGTGGTACAATATTAATATTATATCATGTTTAAAATACTTACGGACAGACAAACAGTGAGCGAAGTCTTATTAACAGGGTCAGTTTCTTAACCTTCGGGCACGGAAGCCTAAAAAAGAGATCACCTAAAATCTTGCAGCTAAGTCTTAGAATAATACGGTAATTGCCTCATGAGGTAGTATGTTGTTATTTTTTGTAATTTCTAGCATTAAAAATGCATTTTAAGCGTTTAAAAAAAATTGCGGTGTGCATAAACTTACTTTACCAAATGTTATAGGTACCTCTATACGTTCTCGTATAACAGTAACTTATGTTCTTCTTCAGATAATTTACAGGTTTGAAAGCCGCTACAGTTATTTGTATAGTGTTAAATACAATTATTCTAATAATAACAACAATATCACAATACATACCCCCGGTTTATGAAAGGCTGATGAACGTGGCGACTGTGGGAAGTTGTTGAGAATTGGTGTCCGTTACCCCAGCCAGATATTGTGAATTTTGCTAACTTTTTACCTACGCTCAATTAGAGCATTGTCTTCTCTAATTGAGCGTTATATTTTCGTAATTTGCTTGATTATAGTTTTCTTGAAAAACGCAAAAAACAAATCCGGCTGGAGTAACGTTTCCAAACGTTACTCCAGCCGGACGTTTCTTTAAATAATAATATTTTCAAGAAAATTTTATGCGGATAATTTGAGCGTTCCGGGGCTGTAATTGAGCGTGCAAAAATTTCATTTGTATCTTGATCCGTTGTGAAGATATTCAAAATCCTGCTGAAATGACGTTTGGTGATTTCTTATATCTCGGAAACTGCTGGGTACAGTTCAACAATTTTTGGCACACGGCTTCGCCTGAATTTGCTTGAATTTGCTTGGTAATAAAAAAATGTTAATAATACACCATTTAAAAGTTATTCGATATTTTAGAAAAACTACTTAGCACGGCCTTACACTTATATTAATCGATCTAGAGACCTAATTCAAATCGTATATTAAAGCTCATATCGGTCTTCAATTGAGCGTAACTTTTCATAAAGATCCAAAAGGTAACTATCCAGTTATGAAGAAATTTACCCAGAAAAGCGCACAATAATAGTGAGAATCTTTAAAATCATTATTATGCCCATTTCCTATTTTTTGATGATACAAATAATTAGAGCGTTGCTTTAATTATATACAGGTAAATTTTTAGATGAAAACACTCAATATTTAAGGAGTTATACGAAATAATAACAAATCAATAAATAAGGTTAACAACGCGACCAAGCTAAGATGGTCACAAAAAAGCGGCCGTTCTATACATTATGCTGTCATTCTGAAATGTATTGGATATTATCGGCTAGGAAAGTACAAGTATGTAAAAAATGTTTATGACATTCTCCATACTATCCTAATATAATCACATTTTGACATTTTAAACAAATTTTCAAATAAGTTTTTCGTAAATACGGGAATACTTATTTCAAATAATTATGTACTTAAAAATCATTACATATTAACAGTTGGTAAGTTTAAATTTTTACTAAATACCTAATCAATACAAAGGCAGCCTAGTATTACTATAGTTTTACTATGACATAAGGGAATAGTATTTTCTATACTAATGAGTTTTTTTAATAGATACAGTTTTAGGATGTTTCTTAAACTTGCTCTCGTAGTAGGTATAGTACTATTTTAAATTGTTTTATTTTATGACATAAATCGTCGTACAAATTAGAATATCTTTTGAGGAATTGGAATTTAGTTATTTTGTAAATAACTTTTTCTCGCGACATCGTCCGAACGACATAAAACAATTACATTTTTTTGCCACAAATCACAATTCTCAATAAGGTTCTGCTTCTGTTTGTCGTAGTAATACCTTTAGGCTTCATGGATAAGGATATCGAAAACTAAGATTTTTTTGAAATCTGAGCAGAAATTATAATATCAGTATAGACTAGCTTTTGCCCGCGACTCCGTCCGCGTGGAATTAGTTACTACGGCAGCTAATAAATAATCTGTTTATTTTGTGTAGTGAAATGCCTCCCATGTTGGTACTCCGTCAAAATGAACTTCTCCATTGCCGCTCCACATTTAAGATACGTCTTGTACTTGTATTTGTACTTAAGGGAACTAGATTTTGAAAATTAATTGTACATAATTCTAAAGTTAGGCAGACTTAATCTATAAGATGTAATGCCTATAAATAAAGATTTAAAAAAAAAAAAAAAAAGATACGTCTTCTTTGCTCCACATATTTAAAGATAAGCCAAAACGGTGAAAATTAAAAATGATTCTTAAATACTTATTCAACGATACTCCAATTGATATTGTGTGGTGCCCAGTAATCGCCAAATTGATTTTTCACTAATGTCACGTCTTTAGTGAGATTTGCTGTACAAAGAAGAATTGATTGAAATGGAAATTATAAAAAGCGGTTTGGTCTGTATAATGCTTTAAAGGAACATACATACGTACATACACAGGCTGTTAAATACTATACAACTCCTTTGCGTCTCACAGTCGGGTAAAAAGGATAGACCACTATAGTGTTGTGGGAATACTAGTGGAAGCCCCAAAGGGAGATCTCCGACCGAGCGAGATGGTATGCTCGGTCAGGCCGAAGCCCCTTGTACTAGTTTTCAGATGTCGTATATATAGCGCCGGACTTAGAAAACTTCGATAGCGCGATGCAGGATGTGGCGCTAGTAGTACCGCTACATCACTCCCCCCCGAAGACCGGAGGTCGAAACTTGAGTCGTCTTGTGCTTGAGTCGCCAGTGCCAGTGAATCCCAGTGAGTCGGAACTGTGCTGCTGCTGCACAGGCTCCAGTGAGTCGGAGTGCTGCCGTGCGGGCCGATGCTACGTGCTGAACCAGGAGAGATGTGCTCTGCTTGCTGACCGGTCGTGTAGTGAGAGTGCCCGTTGAAGCCGATGAGGGTTCGACCAGGCCGCGCTGCGTTGCGGCTAGTGGACGAAGTACCCGAAGTGGCTGAAGCTGGCTGGCGTGGTGCGGAGGGGCGGGGAGTGATGATGATGAAGGAGGCGTGTTCTGACGGGGTCACCAATGTGGGAGTACGAGTGGAAGCCCCAAAGGGAGATCTCCGACCGAGCGAGATGGTATGCTCGGTCAGGCCGAAGCCCACTGTACTAGTTTTCAGATGTCGTATATATAGCGCCGGACTTAGAAAACTTCGATAGCGCGATGCAGGATGTGGCGCTAGTAGTACCGCTACAGTGTCTTATATTTTATGTTTATTAAACTCCCTGTACATTGCTGATAGTTGTGAACTGAGAAGTCTTTTTTGTTGTTACCTTCAATAAACTTTATAACTCGCTAAAACCTTTAATTACTTATTAGATTTTGTTTTATAAATTTTCCCTACCTTTTTTGGATAGTTTCATTTAATAAAGTAGAGTTTCATAATATCTTAGTTTGTAATTAATTAAAATTTTAACACTTTTTGCCATACCAGTACCAGTACTATCCAATACATTTCAGAATGACAGCATAATGTATAGAACGGCCGCTTTTTTGTGACTATCTTAGCTTGGTCGCGTTGTTAACCTTATTTATTGATTTGTTATTATTTCGCATAACTCCTTAAATATTGAGTGTTTTCATCAAAAAATTTACCTGTATATAATTAAAGCAACGCTCTAATTATTTGTATCATCAAAAAATAGGAAATGTGCATAATAATGATTTTAAAGATTCTCACTATTATTGTGCGCTTTTCTGGGTAAATTTCTTCATAACTGGATAGTTACCTTTTGGATCTTTATGAAAAGTTACGCTCAATTGAAGACCGATATGAGCTTTAATATACGATTTGAATTAGGTCTCTAGATCGATTAATATAAGTGTAAGGCCGTGCTAAGTAGTTTTTCTAAAATATCGAATAACTTTTAAATGGTGTATTATTAACATTTTTTTATTGCCAAGCAAATTCAAGCAAATTCAGGCGAAGCCGTGTGCCAAAAATTGTTGAACTGCACCCAGCAGTTTCCGAGATATAAGAAATCACCAAACGTCATTTCAGCAGGATTTTGAATATCTTCACAACGGATCAAGATACAAATGAAATTTTTGCACGCTCAATTACAGCCCCGGAACGCTCAAATTATCCGCATAAAATTTTCTTGAAAATATTATTATTTAAAGAAACGTCCGGCTGGAGTAACGTTTGGAAACGTTACTCCAGCCGGATTTGTTTTTTGCGTTTTTCAAGAAAACTATAATCAAGCAAATTACGAAAATATAACGCTCAATTAGAGAAGACAATGCTCTAATTGAGCGTAGGTAAAAAGTTAGCAAAATTCACAATATCTGGCTGGGGTAACGGACACGAGAATTGCGCTTGAGCTTGGACGGTTGAGAGAAATACAAAATAGGTATTTATAAAATCTATTGCTGTCTCGCAGTGCCTTAGCTAGCCAGCACTAGCGCGATAGAGACAACTGCAACTTGGACTGAAATTACCTATTAAAAGTACCAGAAATCGGCGTTTAGGGGATTCCTGTTTCCTCCTCCAAAACTTAACCGATTTAAATATGTTTTTCTTTATTAGCTAAAATTTTTTTTAGGTTTTTGAACGTCCATATCTCTTTGAATAATTAATTTATTAAAAAAAAGAAAAAATAGGGACATACAAACAATATCCATACATATTCAGAAAAAAATTGTTACTCTAGCAGCATTATCCAGGGAGGAAACAGGAATCCCGTGGACCCCTATTTCTGTATGGAAAAAAATTCGTAGTGTTTCCTCTTAACTTAAATGACCATTTGATCAGTCATTCAGAAACCGGGGGATAGTGTAACAATACACATGCAAAACCTTTGCGTTTAATTGACATATTAATTACAAAGCCGAGCTCGATACTCGCTAATATCACGTAGTATAATACACCCGCGTTATTACATTCTCGCGTGCCCGCTAACTTGTTAATCATAATGCCTGCGCCTAATGACCGGGTACCGCAAAAATATGACTTTAGCGGATTAAGATTAGCCTGTGAAATATTAATCCGAGAGTTGTTAGTAATTTCTGTATTAAGGTCGAGTGTATTTTTTGAATCCAGAATATAATATACTTACTGTAGTTTTTTCTTATATTATTATAATTTTAATGGCAGTACCAAGAGTCAGTTAAAGAGCTACTTAGTAGAGATTTTGATAGAAAATATATGAACTTTA
This sequence comes from Celastrina argiolus, assembly GCA_905187575.2. Lineage (NCBI taxonomy): Eukaryota > Metazoa > Arthropoda > Insecta > Lepidoptera > Lycaenidae > Celastrina > Celastrina argiolus. Next base: position 11,967,306 of record LR994587.1, read on the forward strand.
TGTCAATATATCTCCTGAAGTAACCATTATATAACTAGTCTACTGAGACTAATACAACACCGACAGTATTATGAAACTATTTAAATACTAGCTGTGCCCGCGACTTCGTACGCGTGGAAAAGTGATTTAGGGCAGCAGTTTAAATACATTTTTAGTTTATGAACACTGTCGTTTGGATATTTAAAATCACTAATTTATAGTAATGCTTCTTAGTACATTGTATTAGACGTCCACAGGCAAAAGAAGTACGCTGATGGAGTAATAATAATAGTTTACTGTCAAATAATGGCCGTTTTTGTCATGAATGTTTTGAGTTATTAAATTAAAAGTTATTATTTATTAATTAGATACCTACGCTAACAAACATGTAGCCTACTTTGGGACTTTACGGTTAAAGTACTAACTTCCTTTAGACGACAAAATAACAAAAGTCCAAAAGAAAGAAAAAACCCAAGTCGTACCTAGCATGAAAACTAATACCTAAATAAAAATATCATGAAAAACATAAATCTTACTTATATTGACATAACTTTTCTAATTTATATTTCGGAGCAGAGGTATTTTGTGGGCGTCACTTTATAGGATCAGGAAATAATAACACCAAGCTGAACGTGTTTATATTATGAACAATCAAACCTATTGCTACAAGTACTTAATGCAAAGCAGACATTGAACGTAAGCGAATTTAGTCAACTCCATTTTTCTCAAGCCCCGCCATCCCATCGCGCGCCACCCTGCCCAGTCCTCTCTGTCATCGGTGACACACGTCTTCTCCTTCCTCTTTTGTAAGCGGCGACAGGCCTCTTGGCAAATATGACTAAACTTGCTAGGCTTTCTTTTTTTTTTTTTGCAAGCCTTACGTTTCAACTCCGACACGGCCATTCTGACTAGTCACACGTCCTCGTGTGCTGCTCCTGTAAAAGAAAAAAAACCAGCTGCAATATCACAAGCCTTTTGCTCGGCCTAACCTGACTCTACAATTTTAGGCCAATTTGCTAGTTTAATCTCTAATAGTAATCTCAACAGATACTTTAACTTCTTTACTGCACAACAATAAACTACGCAAAGTCTCAGGTAATGCCTATATGACCAGGGCTCTTTAGTCGAAATACGTTACGCTCACCAAATAATTTTGGTTTTGAATGTGATACTTCAACGAAGTACAGACGACAGTCGTCTAGTCGCCGCGCCACCGCGCTGCGCTGCATCGCTCGCCGCGCTCCGTCGCGTCGTGTTGCGTCGCTAGCGTTGCTCGAAGCTCGATCCACTGTACACAAAATGAAACAGCACAAAAAAATGTTCAGACTATCTAAAATTAAGTTCTTTTAGGGATTTATTTACTAAGACTTCGCTGTGCCTGTCTGTCTTTAATCAGGCTGTATCTCAAGAACAAAACTATCGCGGTTTAAATATCAGCAACAACAATGAGATTAAAATGTTAGATTTCATTATGCAGTAAAATTAATTTAATTTCCTTTCAATGATCTAACTGATTGAATGAAAATAAGCTATTACTTTAGAGTCACACAATAACAAGTGATCAGATTGCACTGTCCTCACTAAACTTGACAAAAATAAACATTTTTAGTTGTACTGTCGCGGGAATCGAACCCACAAAGTCGAGTACTAGGTTCTAAACCACTGGACCCCAGAGTAATTCATAATAATAATAATAGCTCCCTTCACCGATTTCGGTGTCGGTAGCAAATTTCATTCAAACCAGGCCAGCTACGCAAGAGTTATTTTATAGTGCCCAAGTGTGTGAGCAATACACAGAAGCACTCTCTCTTCCTTTTACTTTCATAACCCAGCGGAACGGTAAGTTGTCGGTAGCCAATTTCATTGAAACCAGGCCAGCTACGCAGGAGTTATTCTATAGTGCCCAAGTGTGTGCGCAATACACAGAAGGACTCTCTTCCCTTCACTCTCACAACCCAGCGGAACGGTAAGTCAACACGTCTGGCTAGAGAATAGGCACAGGAACGACCCTTTACATGCCCATCTGACGCATGGATCATCTTTCTTGTCAGACAGTCAGGTGATCAGTCTGCATTGTCCTAACCAATCCTAAAAACAACCTTTTTTGTTGTTTCAACGTGGGAATCGAACCCACAAATACGGGTCAAGAGCTAAGCTCTGAACCACTAGACCACGGAGGCAATTCATTCGTCATTCATAATACCTGAAGACTCGCTAGTGCGTTTACAACCTTTTACAAAATCACCAAGTTGGTCGAAGCTAACTGAAGTCACTCAATGAACTTTCTGATCTTCCACCGCATCAGTGGACTGCCACGGCCTCTGAGACTCTTGGACCGTTGAGTGTGTGATGCCTTGTTCACCGTTAGTACCAGCTTACATACAGTAACTTCTGAAACATGAAATTAAAATGTGTTAATTCCATAAAACTCATATCACAAACAATATTATCCTGTTGGACGAATTTTAAACTATTGCATATTGCATAATGTTCTAAAAAGTAAAAGTCTGTTAAATCTGTAGGTAATATGTATTCCAAATTTACTTTAACAGATATTTTTATAGCCAGCTTAGGAATAAATAACAATGTACAAGACATTATTTAAAGATACTCTTTTTTTTTTTTTTTCTTTGTTTTAAACTCACCAATGAAAATTACATTTAAGTATGTAGTTTCAAACTACCTACTTATGTTAACCCTCAAGACCCCATGATCAATTTATTGATTTATTGACTACTCTTAAGGTTTGTTGTAACTAGAGATTTGTCAAGCCCTCAGCACTTGACTTTAAAACGGACTTCACGTAAAAACTAAGGGATGACACATTAATTGCATCCCAAGATTAATTATGACCAAAGCTTTGTTTATTTAACACACATGTGTTGTTGTATTTTGTTTCAACTATTGTAAATGCTCCCGATGGGGACATTTGATCGTGGCATGAATTTCTGCTTGGTTGTGTCCCGACAGAAGATAACTTGTAAAAGCTCTGCATGTTAACCCTAATTAAGTTTTAAACTTTAATAAGTTGCAACTTTAAATAAATTTTTAATTCTTTTCAAATAGTCTTTCTCGCTCCTACAAACTTGTCTACCTACTTACTATCATGTAAACAATATTTACAAAGATCATGTCAATGTTATTGTATAAGCCTGTTTGTTTACAACTTGTGCTCACCTGCATAAGACCTTTACTTGTTGTGTAATAATAATTATTATCATTAAAATCAAACTTTGATTTCTTCGTTATTAACTGTGTTGATTTCACTCTATTAATAAGAATATAGCTAGTATAATAACAAGTTTTAAAACTCAATAATTTAAGTATCAAAATACTGTAAGATCTTTTACTTTGAATCTCTTTTCTGTTACTAATACTGTGATTATAAAACCAGACTAATTCTGAACTTTACAATGAAATAAGTAATGATACTCATACTACCAGTTCACATCTTTGCGAAGCAAGTAGAATAGTCCATAAGATACACAATGCTCATCTGCGTTGGTTGGTTACCCAGCAAAGCTCATTCTATGCATCGGGCAAGCATGCAAGCTATGCAAGGCTATGCATCGTCCAGTCCAGCACTATCCCAATGTATTGTCCATCTACAAATAAAACAAAACAGCAATACAAACGAACACTAAACTTTAAAGTTTATTTAGATTTTTGGGAAAGCAATTTCATGGAAACTTTGAAATTGTATTTACTTTGAAGGCTTCCAAATTATAACGAGGAATAAAAAGATTGCTACCACCTGTTACCAAAGCCATCAAGCTTATAACCAAGACCTGTCGTTGACTAGCCACGTCAATCTTGTCATATTATCGTGGTTCTATTGTAAATCGTCACGTTCCCATTGTCAATCGTCACATTCTCATTGTAAATCGTCACATTCCCATTGTCAGCACGTTACCATCGTCAGCAGCGCTGTCATCCCATCAATCGTCTTTCTGCTATGCATTATATACCATGCTGCCTTTGGTAGTGGAGGCTCCGTAATATAATCTGTTCCGTCTCAACGTGATCTGAATATCCGCAAGGCCATAATATCCAATCCAACAATTTGTAGGTACCCTGTAACCATCTATCTTGATTTTGCGGGTATATCCCAATTTCTGATTTCGGAGCAGAGGTATTTTGTGGGCGTCACTTTATAGGATCAGGAAATAATAACACCAAGCTGAACGTGTTTATATTATGAACAATCAAACCTATTGCTACAAGTACTTAATGCAAAGCAGACATTGAACGTAAGCGAATTTAGTCAACTCCATTTTTCTCAAGCCCCGCCATCCCATCGCGCGCCACCCTGCCCAGTCCTCTCTGTCATCGGTGACACACGTCTTCTCCTTCCTCTTTTGTAAGCGGCGACAGGCCTCTTGGCAAATATGACTAAACTTGCTAGGCTTTCTTTTTTTTTTTTTTGCAAGCCTTACGTTTCAACTCCGACATATATGTACCTATGACATCTCATATCTTGAAAATAAACTATCCTACGTCTATACTTTCGTATTTGCAAAACCTAAGTATAATTATAACAATAATAATATAAATAAATTACTTCGCACAAAGTAATACTTATTTTCACTTGGGTTAATTTTATAATTTAATATAATTTTATTCTATAATTTTCAAGTCGGTGCCAAGTTCAGCGTTCTTTCGTAATTTGTTTTCATTTAATATTAGTTTGTGAGCCAGTACTTTGGGTACATAATAATAAAGTATAATAGTTACTTTGATAGTTAGTTGTTGTACATAGTTTGATATTGTAGTAAGGTTTTTGAATACTTACTTGGCAGCTACTTGAAAATGATAGAATAAATTTATTTACCTAAGTGTAAATAAGTATTACTTTGTGCAAAGTAAATTTAATTGTTCCTTTTAGTTTACCTTTTGAAGTCGCTTTTTTTTTTGTTTAAAATTGTCAGATGACGGTTACTTGAGACGGAAAATGAAAAACAAAAACGATTAGATAAAATAAAAAAAAAATAATAGTAGTGTAGCGGTACTACTAGCGCCACATCCTGCATCGCGCTATCGAAGTTTTCTAAGTCCGGCGCTATATATACGACATCTGAAAACTAGTACAGTGGGCTTCGGCCTGACCGAGCATACCATCTCGCTCGGTCGGAGATCTCCCTTTGGGGCTTCCACTCGTACTCCCACAGTAGGAAGAGAAAAAGCCTTTAAACAACGCTGAAATCTTCAAACATGTATCTCTAAGGACTCAGAAGTTCTGTTCAGTACTTTTAGATCCAGGATATAGTGCAAAACCTTACTGTTTGGTAACATATGCTTAGACTACTTCAGAAAAAATCAAAATCGATATATTATTCCATATATAATATATCGATTTTGATTTTTTCTGAAGTAGTCTAAGCATATGTTACCAAACAGTAAGGTTTTGCACTATATCCTGGATCTAAAAGTACTGAACAGAACTCCTGAGGATTTCCCTCGATTCCTCACGGATCGGTGACAATGGGACCAAATTTAAATTATTCCCTACACAACACAAAAAAAATAATTAAAATCGTTTCATAAACGATGAAGATATCCGCGAAGAAACATAAAAAAAAACATACATTTACGAATTGAGAAACCTCCTCCTTTTTTGGAAGTCGGTTAAAAGTATTATGTTGGTTATTTCATGTTACAGTCTACCTTTGTGCCAAGTTTCATTTAAATATGTTGAGTAGTTTGGCTAAAATACCGTCAAATAGGTAGCTACAATTTTTTGAAGATCCCACGGGAACCCATTCGTTTTTCGGGATAACGATTTCCAATAATGCTTTTCCGGTCATAAGCTACCTGCCTGCCAAATTTCATTTAAATACGTTGAGTAGTTTGGCTGAAATACCGTCAAATAGGTAGCTACAATTTTTTGAAGATCCCACGGGAACCCATTCGTTTTTCGGGATAATAATTTCCAATAATGCTCTTCAGGTCATAAACTACCTGCCTGCCAAATTTTATTTAAATACGTTGAGTAGTTCGGCTGAAATACCGTCAAATAGGTAGCTACAATTTTTTGAAGATCCCACGGGAACCCTTTCGTTTTTCGGGATTATAATTTCCAATAATGCTCTGCAGGTTGTAAGCTACCTGCCTGCCAAATTTCATTTCATTCCATTATGTTTACGGTGTGTATATTCCTCCCATACCCCTGTTCCACTTCCTAACTCTAAACGATCTGAACGTTTTTTTCGTTCAGATTTGCGTTTCTTTAGCACTGTTTCTTCTTCTTCTTCAAAATGGCCTTCCTTAAGGAATAGCCAGTGTCAGTGTAGTTAGCACTGTTTAGGATCGTTTTGAACTGTTCCACACGCACTGACAGCTGTCAATGTCAGCGTTATGAATGATCTGAACATTCAGAGCGCTTAAAGGAACACACTGTATGTAGAGTATGTATATTGTGAAAATACCAGCGCCGAAAGACCTACTTTTGACCTTCATGTTTATATGAGAAATGTCCCAATGTCATAAATTCGTCATAGTATTAAAAAATGTTACTCTGTCAGTGCTGGTACTTTCACAGTACACACATACACGCGTACCTATACAAGCACACAATAAAGTATTATCACTCATTAGTATTAAAGCCTGTACATTAATAAATATTTTTAACTGATACGTACAATAAATAGTGTTACGTGATATTGGTATTATAAATAACTGGTGACGATAATAATAATAATATCGGTGGACGCTTCATACCACATCAATCTGGCCCTGTGCTAAGTATCAGAAGAACTTGTGTTACAGGTACCAGACAACGGAAATATATTTAATACTTTATATTATACACATATTTAAGATTTTTATTATATTATACACAAAGGAGAAAGCCCATTTCAGGCCCAGAGCGGACAGCCGTCTTAAGAAGACTTAATTTCTCCAGAAATGTACCATAAAGAGACATGATTTTTGATAACATTCAAATAACCGCCACTATAATCAGTAATGTTCCAATAAAAAAAGGAATTTTATTGGATTATTTGGAACCTAAGTAGAACGTTGAGGTGAAATATTACCCGATGATAAAACTCTAATCAATCAATCCGAATATCGATTTATAAACCAATAAAATAAACTCATGTAAAATACAAATAACGGGTCACTGTTGGTAATTCGGTAAAGAATTAATCAAAAGAAAACATTTATCTTAAAACCGATGTTTACGTTTGTTACTACAAACGATAAGATTAATAAAAAGTCATATTATATCGATTATTTTTTACGTAATCGATTTATCGATTTCATTTTTTTGCGACAAGCGGCAACACTGATGACTGAAATGTCATTTTTCAAACGAATGATCTCGACCGTTCGCTTGTTGCTCAAAGATGCGTTTTGTTTTGTTTTCGATTTTTTCACCGCAATCTGGCTTTCTGGCCTGAAATTGTTTCGGTTTTTCACGTACGACTTTAGCATTGTTTTACTGGTTTTGTTCTCTCCTTCTACGATTACTTAGCACTAGATTAAAGGATTACGCTATTTGATTGTGCATACCAAAATGTCTGAAGAACATTGTATATGTTGTGGTAATAATGTTACCGAGAGCCGTATTTTAGAGCCCGAAGAATTAAGTGTTATACAGCAGTGGGTTGCACGGCAGCAGGTAATCATAATATTATAATAAAATGTTTCTATTATTTCTTTCATTATGGTTTAATCGTTAAATCTTTTACGGTTGATAATATTTATCATTAATGTTTTAGGTGTCAGGCGATAATCTTGTTTGCCACAATTGCTGGGTAGCAATAACTGAAAGTCTTGCACTACAACAAGGGCTATCTTATTATACGAGTATCTTACTATTATAAATTATTGAAAAGTCGGAAAAGGCCTTGAAAATAAAATAGACAAAAAGTAAAAAAAAAAATATTTCTACATTATTGGCGGCATTTTAAGTTTTTTTCTCAGATATCTAATACTATTAACATTTTAGAACACTCATTTTTAATGGGATTTTTTGATGTCCACATTGGGCCTGAGACACTATGGAGAGTGGGCTTTCTCCTTTAATACACATACATGACCCAGGAACATTGAAAATGTTTGTTCCCTCGGCGGGATTCAAACCCGCAACCTCTCGTTCGAGCACCAACGCGCTCAACCACTGCGCTACGGAGGTCGTCACGATGTTCCTACCTAACACCCTAGCTATATTTCTAAACTTCAAGATTTGTTCCACGTATAAGGTGATAAATATACCTGTTTCAGCCATCACGTTCGCGACGGAGGTTAAATCGTGCCGCTTTTTCGATGAAAATCTATAGTTTCCGATAAGCGAACACCCGTGTCACCACACGTCATTAATCATACAATATCTTGTGATAGCACGTAATGTTATTTACGCTTTTTATTTATTGCCAGTTTTTTCTTGTGCAGTATTAGAGTGTGGCAGTACTACTAGCGCCACAATCCTGCATCGCACTATCGAAGTTTACGAAGTCCGATGCTATAATATATATTATGACATCTGAATACTAGTACAGTGGGCTTCGGCCTGACCGAGCATACATGACCGGGCATTATGTATAATGCTCAATTCATTACTTGTTCCATAACATATATAATAACTAGCTGACCCGTGTACACTTCGTTAAGCATGGAAACCGTGTAAATCTTCCCGGGACTTCCACAAATATTTCAAGACCAAAAATAGCCGAATCAGTTCAGCTGATCTCGAGTTTTAGCGAGACTAACGAACAGCAATGATTTTTATATAGCCTACGTTACTCAGTGATAATTGAAGCTTTCTAATGAAAAAAGAATTATTAAAATCGGTCCAGTACTTTTTGAGTTAAGTCGTTACATACAAAAATATAAATATTAGTGTAGATAAAATGCATTGCATTCGTTCGAAACGTTTGCTTCGATCGCGAATCCATAATTTAATATAGCCTGGTTCGATGTTCGGTCGGTCGCATACGAAAACGCCAGCCAGCGGTGGTCGCCAACATTTTGTATAATAACTACTTTATATTCTTTACAGAGACTTTAAAGTCGATTGCAATTTTAAAATTGGAACAGTTTTATTAAAATACTAGCTGACTTCGTTGAGCATACAAACAGCATATTTTCTTACCGTTTAAACCTTCCCGGGACTTCAAGATCAAAAATAGCCAAATTGCTTCACCGTTCTTGTGTTTCACGAGGCTAACGAATTGCAGTTCATTTTTATACATATGAAGACTAAATTTTGCCTGCGGCTGCGCCCGCTTTTAATGGATTTCACCACCTTGGGGGCTGAGTTTTGAAAAATACTTCTTTGGTGGTTCACTTATTTTTCGCTCAGAAAAGCTACCTGCAGCATTTAAGGACGGACATTACTACCACGGGTATATATGGAGTGCTGCGTCCGTTAAGATGGTAAGTGGACGCATCCCTACCTATTAAAACTCTGCGATACTCAGGCAGGTGCCTCCGCTAACCGAGACAAGGGAGAAAAAGTCGTAACTCCTTACTGGTATATGGCATAGGTTTGGCGTGTGCGTTATAGATCCGTCAATCAGCTCTATTTTTCATGTATAAAATGCGTGGTGTAAAAAGAGCAGTCACTATAACATTTCTTGAATGAGAACGGTGGTATAATCATATCCCAAAGTTACAGTAACTGCTCTTTTTACACACCTAATACCTATATCATATTTTCAATATTATTTAGTGACAATATCATAGTCAAAGTAACAAAGCGTTTTTCAGTGATATTTCATTAAATATACCGACGTGTAGACTCCCAGATAGAAATGAAAAGCTTAATAATTGTGGACTGTATATTACTTGTATTACAAAATATGAAGGTCGTCTACATCTGATGGTTGGTTTAAGAGTATTTTAAAATATGTGTGTGTAAAAAAATGCTGTGTGCGCAGGCGCATGCGAATGCCCCGCGCGCCCTCACGCCCCGCTCGCCCCGCTCACGCCGTTGCGATGTAGCCGCAACACGACATCTAACGATGCTTTTTGAAGTAGTCTAAGATAAAACGATCCTTTTAGACTTGGCACATTAAAATTTTTTCTGCAAAGCGAAGCCATTCCAAACTTTAAAGTTATTAGAATCAAAAAGAATCATAAAGATTTTACGAGAACTATTCTATCAGGCAATGTGCCTACGACGAAATTACAAGTAAAACGAACCAGTATTGTAGAGATTTCAATTACTTGCCGTCAAAACTCCCCTATAGTTTATAACTTTAAGGAGCTTTCCGGGTTCCAGTTTCCACTTCACGATTCTTGCAGTTTCCTAATAGCTACGTTATGAAAAGTCATATTTGAAAGTCGAATGTTATAAATTTAAGAATCGTATTACTCATTTGGATTTAAAATATACATTGTAGTTGTCTCATGCCTGTACAACAAGTTTATCTTAGCACAGGACTAGATTGAAGTGATAATAAATATAATGAAATACATATAAATTTGTATTTATAAGTTTTTCGATTTGAGGGTGCGTATGTGCCCTCCTATGTAGAGTTTACTGAAAAAGCTAGAGCTGAAAAATATACTATTGACTTTCATGTTTTTATGAGAAATGACCTATTATCATAAATTTACCTATACATTAATTTAAAAAACAGTAACTCTTTCAGCGCTGGTACTTTCACAGTTAACTTTATATACGGGACGGCACCAAACATCTGCGTGATGCCACTAGCAAATACAATGAAAAACAACGATCCCCGAAAGACATTAGTGGCTAACCCAGTTGTGTGGTGCGTTGCACCTGCCTCATAATTTCAACTGTAAGTCCACTACTGGGCATACGCCTTTACCAAAGTATTTCACTACGGCGGTTATTTGCCTATACTTGCCACGCAGGCAGGCGGTAGAAGAACGCAGTTTTCAGATAATGTCCGCGGCGTATACCTATGTATATAGTTGACAGGGTAATTCATGGGTCATATATAAGTATTAAGCCGAATGTAGTGTGACGAGAATGACGCGTAGAGCATTTTTTGTTGTGGCACCTCATACAAATGACTTAAAATAACTCAAAAAAAGTCTAAAGCCTAAAATAAAGGAGTGAATCTTAGCTAGCTGGCTTCTAGTCTATACACACGAACGCACCGGTCGTTGACCTAAGACCCGAACAGGATTGAAACTCACCTGTTTTGTGATTTCTATGTAGATCTTTTATCGTGATTTGTCGCGTTATGGTAAGTAATTTATATGAGGTGCCAAAAAACATGCTCTACGCGGGATTCTCTTTACACTATATGCGGCTTAATATATAACCCATGAATCAACCTGTATTTTCTCTGTCGCCGTTACAACACTGACGGGAAAGATTTTTAATGGGGATTATTTAATGTCATTCTTACTCCACCCAACGGATAATATTTTGTTTTATAATTTGAGTCTATTTACTACAGTACATATTTTTTAGTATAAGTATAGAATCTAATCAGAATGAAAACTCTAAAGTTACGGAAATTTAATTAAGCACATCTAATGCATGCCGATCCTTGCATCGACTGAGACAGTGGGCTATAAACATTAATTTGTATTTATAAATAGAGCTAATAATTATACATAAAATGCAGTGTTTCATATTCGTTTATATTCTGCAAATATACTAATAATGGTATATTTCTTTTTCTATGGTTATATTGTAAAACTAGTTGGTTCTTTCATACCACTGGGACATATGTAATTTAGCTCTACAAACACAACAAATAAAGAGTTTAATCGAAATAACTATAAACCAAATTAAAAAGTAACAAAATAATAAAAGAGTTTTAAATTGAGAGCTTTAAATAAGCTACATTTTTATCACAAAAAAAAATCTTTTTTTCACTGTGGGATAGAACTCAGGGATATAAATACATATATTTAACTCAAAGTTAACTCCAGAATAGAGACTAACTCTGGATTATTAATTAATCAAGACAGGTGTAAATGAGTCAAAGTGTTATTTTTGTGCATCCCAATCTTATCATTTTCGACAGTTGAGGAATCGACTCAATCATCATATTTGTTTCAACAGCGCTTTACGCGTAAATCTTTCGACAACTACAATTAATTGCAATAGTACAGCTATAAAGTATCAGTTAATAATATTTATTATAATCATTGACTGTACCAAACACATTCTAAATATTTCAAACAGTCATGTTTCCAACCAACCCAACTCTATTTCGATCGTGATGATTTTGGAGCTTCGAAGTTTGGTCTGTCTATATTTGCTTTGTGGTCTGGGGGACTATTCAGAATTCCCGTTCGACTTGGTTTCGAAAACTTATCGTTCGGTAAGCGGTTAAGAGGAAACACCACGCTTGAGACAAATACAAAATAGGTATTTATAAAATCTATTGCTGTCTCGCAGTGCCTTAGCTAGCCAGCACTAGCGCGATAAAGACTACTGCAACTTGGACTGAAATTACCTATTAAAAGTACCAGAAATCGACGCTTAAGGGATTCCTGTTTCCTCCTCCAAAACTTAACCGATTTAAATTTTTTTTTATTTATTAGCTAAAAAAAGAATTGAGCTAGGTTCCTATTTTTTGATTTTGTTGTTTATTGTAGTCAAATCTATTTCCTGTGGGCTTACTCCCGACACAATCGAGAACCGAATCCGTTCGATATCAGTGGTTTTTCGTACTTTATTTGGTGAATTACTTTGGAACTAATCAGGATAAAGGAAATTGTTGGATCGTAACTTTTTGTACTCCCGACCATATCAATCGAGTGAGAATCAATATAAACAAATGTCAATTTATTAGGAAGTACGCGGCACGATCGTATCTGAATCAAAATCAAATCAGTTTGGAGAGTAAGGCCCCTGGATGTTTAAACATAGCGGAGAGACAGGCCATTTTTTTACGTCGGTTTTTGAACGTCTATATCTCTTTAAATAATTAATTATAAATAATTTATTAAAAAAAAGAAAAAATAGGGACGTACAAACAATATCCATAAATAATCAGGAAAAAAATTGTTACTCTAGCAGCATTATCTAGGGAGGAAACAGGAATCCCGTAGACCCCTATTTCTGTATGGAAAAAAAATAACTAAAACGGCTACTTTAGTTATTACTGAACAGAGTAAATACAGTATAGGATTTAGAGCTGTAATTAAATGCCAATAAATTAGTTTAACTATATACTTAAAGTTTGAACCGATTACTTTTTTTAATAAGATATTTGTGTCGTTGTAAAATTTATTTTAAAAAGAGTGGCGTTAGTTGCGGTTATTCCTCGCCTTAACGGTTAACGCAAGCGTTTATTCGTTGCCGGACAGAGAAGTTCTCGAATCTGTGTCGAATTATGTATTGAGTCGAGTTCCTGGATCGAGATTCGAGATCTATCAATATCAAAAAGCATCTAGCTAAAATACAGGGATAAACAGTTTCTGAAGCAAACAAAAATTACTCGGACTCGATATAAAAGTGTTATGATGTCACAAAGTCAGCAGTTTGGAAAATATCTTGTTATCCAAAGTCAGTAGATTAGTAGCAACTAAATCAATCAGAACTCAATAATTTTATATGGTTCAGATTACAACATTAATAGTCGTTTTATAGACAAAAAGGAGGTAGAACTTCAACCATATATTCTAGTGAAAATACACATTAAAACAGTAAAGAAGTGTCATTAATATTGTTGTAACCGTCGGGAAAGTTTGTCCTCGAGCAATTATTTTTAATCGGTGTGGTCCCTTACAAACAGACGCTTGTCGTTTCGATAATGAGTTGAGAACTCGAAACTTGGAGCACGGGCTGTGGTTTAAATTAATCTGTGTTAAATATTAGGACATAATGTCCAGAAAATGTGTGTGCCATTAAGCAAGTAAGAAAGATCTGGCAAATTGCTTTAAACCAATCACCGTGAGGCAGTAGCTACAATTTATATGACAAAGCGATTCCTCTAGTGCCAAACTATAGTAACTAATACAAATTGTAGTTAACTTCCTCACCGTGATCAGTAACAAAACTCGCACTAAGCACATAAACATGAAAGTACTCGACTGTATTTTTTTACATAAATGGGTAGGAAGTGCTCTTAAAATACAAAAAAATACGAAAGAAATAATAAAAATCACTTACACAAAAAACCTCGTATTGTTTGAAGCCTTTGTCTGAATCTTGTATAGCCCGTACAAATATCTCATTCGATGTGACGTTTCGTAGTTGGCCACGAAATGTAAATCACATGCCCAAAATCTCTAATATCCTCGAAGTTTGAGTTTATGTTTATACTTGCATAGAAAATAAAAATTTTGTATTTCATGTTAGTAGAGTTTATATAGGTTTTTTACACTGATGAAGTAAAAAAGTATTTTACCCTTTTTGTAAAAAATATACCTCCGTAGCGCAGTGGTTGAGCGCGTTGGTGCTCGAGCGATGTGTAAATATGTGTATTAATATAATAAAAACCTTAATATATTTATAGTATATAAGTATTAAAATTAAATATAAGTACTATATTTCCTTTGTCTGGTACCTGTAACACAAGTTCTTCGGATACTCAGCACTGGGCCAGATTGACGTGGTGTGAAGCGTCTATAGATATAAAAAAATGGGGTAAACTACCATAAATGGGACGTATTCATCGCGCAAAAAGATAAACCACAACACAATAATTTGGTCGGACTTAATTTTTTTATTACATCCATTTATTATCTACCTTGTATTAATTACATCACAATATGTCTACATAATGAACGGAGTGTACAATACGTCTACATAATTGAAGACAAAAATGAATAATGGTGATACGTCGCAAAAAAACCTACAAAATAGAGTATAGAAAAAAAAGTTTCGGTGACAGACAAAACATTTTAGGATAATATGTAGTAACGTATTAAGTACCAATTATATAGACGTACCATTAGATTAACGAACTTAATACTTTACGATGTATTCTAAAATGTTTAAGTGACAGTTTGAACTAAATTTTCTCGAAAATACAATTTTGCTGCATATCACCTTTGTAGCGATCCTAATGTCGTTTAAATACATGTAGACAATATAAATATTGTGTATGTTATATATAAGAATTAAGAATGCATGTAACGCTGCATTGCTGCGGTTAAAGCAAATTATTAAAATATTATAACAGTATGCGCTCAACTGGTGTATTATTTATGTCACCCCGATACTCGTCTTCACACCTCATCCATTCATGTCTTAAATTATTACATAATATTTAAATGACATCGAGATCGCAACACTTTTAAGCAGCTTTCGCTATCTCCTGTAGTTTCAGATATTGCCATGCATAAAAATTCACTATACTGGATAGTTACATAATTCAGCTGACACTTCTCTAACATATTCTTTGACCGTTTTCGCCAAGCTTATGTGAGTGTGAGCATCTGCGAGTGCTGGGTGATGTGCACTCGGCCCTGCCTGGCCGGCTGGTGCGTCGCCTTCATCTTACACTCCAGCAGCCTCAGGGCATTCTGCCATAGCCTCGTCTGCTCCTCAACTGCGCCTTGACGAGAGCTTATCGCGAGTTGTTGCTACAACAAAGTATAAAATATGTTAGTCAAGACGTAAAACGCGTAATATGTAGCTAAACTAAAGTAGATGAATAATACAGGATATAATATCTATTAATGTGTGATAATACTGTAGGGTGTGTGAATGTATGTACCAGCGCTGAAAGATTTACTTTTTTTTTAATTATTGTATGGGAAAATTTATTATGTTGGGGCATTTCTCAAACAAGAAACTCAAAAGTAAGTCAGCGCTAGGACTTTCACAATAAACGTAGTAGGCATATACACACCCTAAAGTATTATAACTCATTTATTTTACACCGTGTATATTGTGTATATTAATAAAGCTCTAATATAGCATTAGAGCTTCCAGAAATCGTCGTTTTTGATTTTGTGTATACTTTTGCTTGACCCGTATTATATATATTATTCGATGCGTTTTGTCAATCTGGGGGCACGGGAGTGCTTGTCCGTCCGGGTTTTACCCGGACTACAACTTAAACCTCGCCCGGACGCTCCCCGGACGGCCTCCAAACTAGGACAAATCCGGGGAAACCCGGACGGATGGCAGCCATAGGTATGCTGTTATTTATTTGTGTGTAATAATAATAAATATTGGCCATTTACTGGAAATGGAGCTACTGAGTTATCCTATTTAACCATTAATAAAATTTCCATTACACAACATTTAACATTAATAATTGCAATATAATTAGTATTAAACAAACACATTCATATAGCATACAGCATAGATTATGTAAATAATCGAAAGTGTAGTAATTAAAGGATTTTCATTTATTTACTAGATGTTGCCCGCGACGTAAATTTACAACGAAATCTCCTAGAAACCGTACGTTTTTCCGCGGTACAATCGGTGGTCTTCTTTATGTATGAGCAAAATTTCATCAAAATCAACCAACTAGTTTCGGAACCTTTTTTTTTAATGCAATTTATACAAAACATATTAATATTTTCTCTTTATAGCATCAGTATGGAAGTATATAATAATATATCAGTCATGCATATAGCGAGGATAATAAATAACTCCCCTCACCGATTTCAGTGTGGGTAGCCGATTTCATTAAAACCAGGCCAGCTATGCAGGGGTAATTTGAATAGTTTCCTATAGTGTGCGCAATACACATAGAAACACTCTCTTCTAATTACTCTCATAACCCAGTGGGACGGTTAACCGGTACTACTGGCGAGAGATCAGGAGCAAGACCGACTTTTTACATGCCCATCCGACGCATGGATCATCTTTCTTATCAGACAATCATGTGATCAGCCTGCATTGTCCTAACCAAACATAGGAAAAACATTTTTTTGTTTTCCCAACGCGGTAATCGAACCCACGACCACCGGATGGAGAGCGAAGCTCTGAACCACTAGACCACGGAGGCGTTGCAGAGTATTCGACTGCATAGCAAGGATGTCATAGTTTTGAGTTTGTTATATATAGGCCGAGGCCGGCCCAGAACAAGATGGCGCGACAAGCTGCACGCATATCATCCAGGCTGGCCAGCGGTGGCGCAGGAAAGAAAATACCTGGACGACACCGGGGGAGGCATTTGCCCAGCAGTGGGACAGTTTAGACTAATAATAAAAAATATCCTTCATCTTACCTCTTCCAAACTCTTTACAGTTTCCTCTGCATCAGCCACCTGCTTTTTCAGAGCTTCCATTTTCGACGGTTGTCTGGGCGACTGCATCGAATTCTTCATTTCGGCCATCACCACCTCTTGCAGGTTCTCCGCTTTGGAGATATTCTGCCGCAACTGTTTCCATTCGTCCTCCTTGCTGTTCAGCTGTTCCGTCAGTTCCTTCACTTGGCTTCGCAGTGGCTCCATCTGTGATGATATGTTGATGGAGTTGGCCTCATACACGCGTTTCTTCTGCTCGTACATCTGTTGAGTCTCTTGAAACTCAATCTTCACCGGTTTTATCTGATCCGCTAAAGGTTGTAGCTCCTGCCTCACTTGTGACAGTTTCTGAGCCGTCTGCGCCACCATCTACAACAATGGTACAACAATAATAGCACCCAGTAGAGGCTGTAGGCCAAGCACATGAAACATTTGGTAGTTCCGTAAAAGTAACGTTATGAAATGATAATTGTGTGAAAAGCATGACAGCGTCATTACAATTGACATTCGATAACGTTACTTGTAAGGAACTCTCAATAGACGACCTCTGTTGCAGTTGTTGAGCGCGTTGGTGCTCGTGCGGAGGTCGCGGGTTAAAATCCCGCCGAAGGGACAAAAAGTTTTCTGTATTTCTGGGTCATGCATGTGTATTAATATAATAAAAATCTTAAATTTGTGTACAGTATAAAAGTATTAAATATATATTTTCGTTGTCTGTAACACAAGTTCTTTGGATACTTAGCAGGGGACTAGATTTACGTGGTGTGAAGCGTCCATAGATACTATTATTAAAATAAGTTCCTTGGCCTGCAATTTAAAACCGCGCACCTGATGCGGTCCAAACAGCGACGATCTGTGCGGTCAAAATTGGGCACGGTTTAAACTGCCTTTGTCTTACATTGTGTCATAATATGTCTCAGTACGCGGTTAAAACTGTGGAAATATACTGTACTGTAATAAATATGTTGTGCTATTTCCCGCGCTTCGAACTGTAGGTACCTACGTGTATTGAGTTATATCCACATATTTCTTTCAAAGTAAATTTTGTTTGTAAAAGTCAATAAAATGTGGAAATGAGCAAGTATTGGAAAACAACAAAAATTCATTGAAGACTCTCCGTGTATTGCGAAGAGACAAAATATAATTCACTTCATAAATAATTCAACCCAAATACCTATTAGGAACTTTAACACATCCATATCCTGTCATTAAAAGAGCGTTTCAACTCCGGAAATTCCGCAAATAAGTCGAGAGTTTCGCGCGAGTTGTTTAAAACTTCGCAAAATTTCGGTAAACACCGACCAAAATGCAATTAATATTAAAGTTACATGTGTAGCAAACTTCAGCATTAGCATTACCGCTGGCTAATGTTAAAATTATTACACTTCGAAGTCAGCACAATCGAGAATCGAATCAGTTCGATCTCAGCGGCTTTTGGTATATTATTTGGCGGATTACTTTGAAACTAACAAGGATATAAAAAATCTTTAGATTGTAACTTTTTGTACTCCCGACCATATCAATCGACTGAGAATCAAAATAAACAAACGTCAATTTATTGGGAAGTAGGTATCATGCCTAAGATCGATTTTGAATCAAAATGGAATCAGTTACGAGAGTAAGGGCTAGGACTAACTTGATTCTCATGAACTATTTATGTCTATAAGAAATTTATAGAAGGTGTAAAATAAATGAGTGATAATACTTTATGGTGTGTATGTACCTCCTATGTAGAGTTTACTGTGAAAGTACCAGCGCTGAAAGACTTACTGTTGATTTTCATATTTCAATAAGAAATGCCTTTATTTAGTAGAACAGATAACCGACACAGCGTAAAATAATATTATAATAAAAAGTCTTTGTTTTTTTTTTAAGTTACATTTTAAGCTACGCAGTTTGGTGCCCACTAAGCAGCAAGGTAGCATTTTGTCGGTTGGTTTAGCGCTCTGTTTACAAAACTATATTGTTATACATTATTACTAATACTAATAACTTGTATAATTCACCATGTGTTCACCCAGTCTCGATGTCCGATCGTGTCGTAATGACAACTACCCTCGCTTAAAACATTTTTATTTATTGTTGTGTTTGAATGTAATCCTGTATTGAAATGTTAATTTTAATATGGCTTTAATGTTTATTTTAGTAATTTAGCAACACGCTCGATTTTACACATTGTTAATAGTGTTCATTACATTCATGTATTTCTCATGTAAGTGAATTTATGTAAATTCTTATGAGAATAAACGTCTTAAGCCATAATATACATAATGTTTGTTACATACATAAGGTTTCAAATTAATGTATAATAGCCTGCATTGTCTTAACTAAACTTGAAAACTACATTTTATTAAATTTGTTGTTCCAACGCGGGAACCGAACCCTCGAGGTCGTGTATATAGCATGTAAGCGACACCTAAAAGGTATCTTTTATGAAAGATAAAAAAAAAGTTAAAAATTATAACCAGACTTCGCAAAAAAGGGGTCAAACAACTCCTAGATACTACTTGTACGACCGAATTCTAAATGTTTATTTTGAATTTAATAATAAAATTTAATAATTAATAGAATATTTGAATACATATTTGTGATGTGCTCGTCAAGACCTATCTTTTGATACCAAACACGATACATTTATATTAATTAAAAATTTTTTGGAGATAGTTTTTGAGGTATAATTTTGAAAATCCAATATTTTTAAAAAAATTATTATAGCCATGTTACTCGCGGGACTACTACGAATCGATTGACACCTTATTTATTAAAATCGGACAAGTAGTTTAGCCGCTACGAGGGAACATACATACATACATACAAATATACATACATACTTACATACATACATAGACTGCCAAAATCATTACCCTTCCTTTTGGCTTCGCCGAAGTCGGGTAAAAGCACACGTCTGCACATCTTCCATTCGAAACTAGCATTCGAGTTACCAAGAGCGCCGGTCGCGCTTCACCAAACTCTAAAAGTGTCGAAGAATATTCGAAATAGATTTTGAACTGGAATCTGAGACCATCGCTCTGCAAATTGGATATACGCTTTCCGACTTTCCGATTTCCTTTTTGTATCGGAAATCGACTTAAAAGTTACACGACCCGACAGCCGACATGTATTCCGAATTCCCAAGTGTCTCTTGTTGACACTTTTGTAATTTTAACACCAATTTCTGTTGACATATTCTATCTCGAAACAGAAACTCTCTTTGAGAGTGACTTCCTCCTCAACAAGCGAGATCCATACCGCAGTATTGTGCTTCGTGGTATGGTTATAATGAGTGTGTGACTGCATTTGTATTTTATTAATTAATTTATTACTAGCTGACTCATGCCCACTTCGTTGAGCATACAAACCGTTTAAACATTCCCTGGACTTTCACGAATATTTTTAGACAAAAAATCGGTTCAGCCGTTCTCAAGTTTTAGCGAGACTAACGAACAGTAATTAATTTTTATTAATAAAGATAGATAGATAAAACAACGGCTCAATTACCTGTTTCCCTCTTTACCACATATTACAACTGTTATGCTCAGGATATTTATACATTTCTGACAAATTTATAAAATATATTATAATTGTTTACGAAGTTCATCACGGTTTTAGTAAACTTAAATGTCACCTCCGTTCCATTGACCTTGTAATAACTTTGTTTATAATTTTTTGCCCGTCTCGTATGCCCATCAAACGTTATGGTCGAATCTACACCTCGTCTAAACAAATAGAAATAGATCGAGTTTCGACTGTCGCCAAATTCCTCTTACAAAACCTCGAGAAAACGAGAAAACAGTTCGATCGAAAATATCCCCGATAAACAATTCACCGAGCATTACCTGGGATAAATCATGCAGGGAGGTTTTTGTCTGATCCCACGTTTTATCTTTCTCTATGACGTCATCGTCAATTTTCATCTTCTTGTGATTTACGAGAGCCATCTCTACGGTGGGGTCCGCTGCGCTCAATATCTGCAGAGTCCTAGTGAGGACGCCCACTTCAGCCTGCAAAACACAATGGTCGTTACATTCTATTGATAAATGAAGACATGAATAGATGAACGTGATATGTAACAAAATTATGATTTTGAGAAAATTTAGCTCAAACTGTCACTTAAACATTTTAGAATACGTCGTAAAGTATTAAGTACATTAATCTAAAGATCCGTCTCTAGAATCAATGTACTTAATACGTTGCTACATATCCTAAAATGTTTTAGTGACAGTTTAAATTCAATTTGCTGGGCAATTTTCTTTTGCGACATATCTCCTTCATCGATTCATGTCTTCAAATAAGAACATTATTTAGTATCTATATGATAATGCTTGACACAAAATATACTGGTACAATTTTACGAAAGTTATGCGTACCTACATAGGTGTATGAAATCTGGCACATTTAAAGTTCATGTGAAGAAGATTTGCACTCACATACTCATACGAATATGCGTTTTATAACAACAGTAGGTTTGATACGGTTCTATGTAACATTTTTTATGTTTTGATTTCTAGAGGCATTATTAGTTATATTTCAAAATAGATACAAAAGGACGGGAAAAAGTTACAAAGAAAATATATATTGTTATAGTTGTATGAACACTCCCGAAAACACAGCTTTGATCACAGAGGTTGATCACACGTAAATTTTATTTATTAGATATTGACATACTATTTATTTTTACTATCTTTTGCTCGCGGCTTCACACGCAAAATAAAAACTACATTAAAAGTTTTAAAAAACCCCTGACTTAGCGTGTAGCATTCCTATCACACCTAACAAACGACCTGATGGCCTTGAAGACCTGAACCGATTTCCACCATTTGCCGTGGAAACGGTGGAAATCGGTTGCCATTGCCGGTGTTGAGCATTGCCGTGCTCAATGTGGCGATCAGATATTTCGGACTAAAGAAGCCTATGTGTTAGTCTGTGACGTCAGCTTTTTACATACAAATTGGTCCAGCCGTTGCTCGTGTAGCTCGTCTACACCCCTTTCGGTGACGGTGGCCGGTTTCATTGAAACCAGGCCAGCTATGCAGTAGCTATTTTATAGTGCCCAAGTGTGTGCGCAATACACATAAGCACTCTCTCTTCCTTCACTCTCGTAGCCCAGTGGGACGGACAACCGACACGACTGGCGAGAGATGAGGCGCAGGACCGACTTTTTACATGCCCATCCGACGCATGGATCATCTTTCTTGTCAGACAATCAGCCCACGACCTCCGAGTCGAGAGCTAGCCTCTAAACAACTAGACCACGGAGACGTTCAACATACATAATAGTTCCTTAAACAGAAAAAATATATAGCAGTAGTAAAAACTTCATTACCTTGAACGTAGAAAGGTTTGCCCGCTGTCTCTTGTACAGAGTGCTTTTGGCGCGAAGGGAATTGACATACTTCTTCAGTTCTTCACCTCGGAGGACCATGTCACCGAGCAGCTGCTTCACCTGAAACAACATTTTGTAGAGAAGTTGGTAACTTTTTTCTTTTTTTTTCAAATTTTTTGTTTTCGCACATTTCCCGTGCGAAATCAAAGTTACGTATCCCCCAGCATACGCTGGTACCTAGTAGCCCCCGCATGAACAACTCATCACTGCGGCTGTGACGTCCACTTATGGACATAAGCCTACCCCCAAGTGTTTCTTCGGGACACACGCTCTCCGGTCTCAGGACCGGGGCCTCCACACGCCGCATGTCGTTTCCCATTCAGGAATAAGTCTTTCAAGGCTTCTTTCCCTTTAGAGCCATGGTTTTCCCCTGCGTTCTGCCGCGGGGGGTTTTCCCTAGAAAAACATGATATAAACTTCGGCTCTAGTATCTTCAATATCGGGGCCCTTCGACCTCACGTAGAGAAGCTCATTAGCCCCTGGTCGTGATTCCCCCGCCCCGGGCCGCTCGGGCTCGGCGGGCGAGGACAGCTTAGGTAGGTTTCTTGGGGGTTAGTTGCCTATACGCGCCGTGCTTGGCGTGAGGGTTGGCGAGCGCAGTTTACAGACGCTGCTGCCTTTTTTTTTTGCCGCCTTACCAATTTTTGAATGCAGCAGGCTCACTCCCGTCACAATCGAGAATCGAATCATTTCGATCTCAATGGCCGTCGGTATTTTATTTGGTGGATTACTTTGAAACTAAATAGGATAAAGAAAATGGTTAGATCGTAACTTTCTGTACCTACTCCCGACCGTATCAATCGACTGAGAATTAATATAAACAAACGTCAATTAATTCGGAAGTACGCGGCACGATCGAATCTGAATCAAAATCGAATCATTTTGAGGAGTACGGCCCCAGGCTATAGTATTAATAAGTGATAATAGTTAAGTGTGTGTATGGGTCCCGTACATAGAGTTTACTATGAAAGTACCAGCGCTGAAAGAGTTACTTTTATAAAAATAATTGTATGTGCAAATTTATGATATTGGAGAATTTCTCATAGAAACATGAAAGTCAAAAGTATGCACTTTCAGCGCTGGTGCTTTTACAGTATACTCTATGTAGGCACATACACACTCAAGTATTATCACTCATTTATTTTATACCTTGTATATAATATATTCTTCACTTACAATATTATTGAGGTTGCAAAAGAGTGAAACATGTAATAAATATGCTAATGCCTTCTGGGAGACGATATTAGAGCTGACATCCAATATTTTGATACACGTAATAATGTTTACATCACAAACACGGATAGATTAATGTAAATAAAACTACATATTCCGCTGACGGAATAAAATCGTGTGGAGGAAATAAACCGCAATAAAATTCGTAAAGTACGTTTATTTGCGATTGAGTTACACTCGCGTAAACACGAAAGGTCGATACCACAATCTATAGGTACTAATATTATAAAGCGGAAGAGTTTGTTTGTTTAAACGCGCTAATATCAGAAACTACTGGTCCGATTTGAAAAAATCTTTTTTTGTTGGATAGTCCATTTATAGAGGAAGGCTTTGGGCTGTATAACATTACGCTGCGACCAATAGGAGCGAAGCGTCAGTGAGAAATGTTGTAAAAACGGGGAAAACTGTTTACATTTCGGAACTTTCGTTGCGTGCGCTGCATAAACGGTTTAAGTCACTTAAAAACCACGCGAACGAAGTCGCGGGCACAGCTAGTATTACAATAAATCCGCCTCCGTGGTCTAGTCTAACAAACTCAAAACAATAAAATTCTTGCAATGCAATCAAATGCTCTTGCAACGCCTCCGTAGTCTATTGGTTCAGTGCCTAGCTCTCGACCCGGTGGTTGTGAGTTCGATCCCCGCGTTGGAACTACAAAAAATGTTGTGTCCAAGTTTGGTTAGGACTATGCAGGCTGATCGCCTGATTGTCTGATAAGAAAGATGATCCATGCGTCGCATGGGCATATAAAAAGTCGGTCCTGCGCCTGATCTCCCGCAAGTCGTGTCGGTTATCCGTCCTACTGGGCTACGAGAGTAAAGGAAGAGAGAGTGCTCACAAACTTGGGCACTAGTAAAATGACTCATAGGTCTTGTATCTAGGTTTGGTTTCAATGAAACCGGCCACCGTCACCGAAATCGGTGTGGGAGGCATTATTATTATTGTTACTATAAGATTTTATTTAATACTAGCTGTGCCCGCGACTTCGTACGCGTGGAAAAGTGATTTAGGGCAGCAGTTCAAATACATTTTTAGTTTATGAACACTGTCGTTTGGATATTTAAAATCACTAATTTATAGTAATGCTTCTTTATACACGGTATTAGACGTGCATAGGCAAAAGAAGTAGGCCGATGGAGTAATAATAATAGTTTACTGTCAAATAATGGCCGTTTTTGACGTAAATGTTTTGAGGTATTTTTTCTAAGAAAATGCTAACAATTCCTACTACCAGCTCGAAAAATGACCGTGTATTATTAACCGACTTCAAAAAAAGGAGGAGGTTCTCAATTCGTCTGTATGTATAATATTTTTTTTTCTTTTATGCGAACGGGACTACTTGATAGTACGCTCATATACGCGACGAAGATATATATACTTGATAGTATATAGTATAGCGACGAAGTTCTCTGTACTGAGATTTGTATGGACTTTACGCCGCAGCGACTGCAGACGATGATCGTTTTCACACCGACGCTGCGCTGCTGGTGCCGAGCGCCAAATTTTTTTAAAGTCTACTCTCGGTGCGCAATTCCAACTCGGACTCGCCCGGTTTTTTATTTATTAATTACCTACGCTAACAAACATGTAGCCTACTTAGGGACTTTACGGTTAAAGTACTAACTTCCTTTAGACGACAAAATAACAAAAGTCCAAAAGAAAGAAAAAACCCAAGCCGTACCCTAGCATGAAAACTAATAAATAAAAATATCTGAAAAACATAAATCTTACTTATATTGACATAACTTTTCTAATTTAAATGTACCTATGACATCTCATTCATATCTTGAAAACAAACTATCCTACGCCTATACTTTATTAATCGTATTTGCAAAACCTAAGTATAATAATAAATTACTTCGCACAAAGTAATAATTATTTTCACTTGTACTGGAAAATAAGTATTACTTTGTGCGAAGTAAATTTTATTGTTCCTTTTAGTTTACCTTTTGAAGTTGTTTTTTTTTTGTTTAAAATTATTTAATTTTCAGATTTTTTGTATTTTATTTATTTTGATTAGATAAAAAAAAATAGTAGAAAGAGAAAAAGTCTACCTAGCCTAGCCTGGCGTAAGCCAGAGCGGCGCAATTTTTTAAATATATATATATATATAGTTATACTGAAACGCGAAATTTTTTGATATTATAGATCCAGGATATGGTGCAAAACCTTACTGTTTGGTAACATATGCTTAGACTACTTCAGAAAAAATCAAAATCAATATATTATCCCACATAAATTTTGAGGATTTCCTTCGATTCCTCACGGATCCCATCAGCAGTTCACCATTTTGGTGACAATGGGACCAAATTTAAATTATACCCTACACAACATAAAAAAAAATTTAAAATCGTTTCAGAAACGATGAAGATATCCGCGAAGAAACATAAAAAACAAACATATATTTACGAATTGAGAAACCTCCTCCTTTTTGTAAGTCGGTTAAAAATATTATGTTGGTTATTTCATGTTACAATCTACCTTTGTGCCAAGTTTCATTTAAATACATTGAGTAGTTTGGCTGAAATACCGTCAAATAGGTAGCTACAATTTTTTGAAGATCCCACGGGAACCCTTACGTTTTTCAGGATAACAATTTTCAATAATGCTCTTCAAGTCATAAGCTACCTGCCTGCCGAATTTCATTTAAATACGTTGAGTAGTTTGGCTGAAATACCGTCAAATAGGTAGCTACAATTTTTTGAAGATCCCACAGGAACCCTTACGTTTTTCGGGATGAATTACGCCAGAGCAGCGCGAAATTTTTCAATATATATATATATATAGTTATACTGAAACGCGAAATTTTTTGATATTATAGATCTAGGATATGGTGCAAAACCTTACTGTTTGGTAACATATGCTTAGACTACTTTAGAAAAAATCAAAATCAATATATTATCCTACATAAATTTTGAGGATTTCCTTCGATTCCTCACGGATCCCATCAGCAGTTCACCATTTTGGTGACAATGGGACCAAATTTAAATTATACCCTACACAACATAAAAAAAATTTAAAATCGTTTCAGAAACGATGAAGATATCCGCGAAGAAACATAAAAAACAAACATATATTTACGAATTGAGAAACCTCCTCCTTTTTTGTAAGTCAGTTAAAAATATTATGTTGGTTATTTCATGTTACAATCTACCTTTGTGCCAAGTTTCATTTAAATACATTGAGTAGTTTGGCTGAAATACCGTCAAATAGGTAGCTACAATTTTTTGAAGATCCCACGGGAACCCTTACGTTTTTCAGGATAACAATTTTCAATAATGCTCTTCAAGTCATAAGCTACCTGCCTGCCGAATTTCATTTAAATACGTTGAGTAGTTTGGCTGAAATACCGTCAAATAGGTAGCTACAATTTTTTGAAGATCCCACAGGAACCCTTACGTTTTTCGGGATGAATTACGCCAGAGCAGCGCGAAATTTTTCAATATATATATATATATATAGTTATACTAAAACGCGAAATTTTTTGATATCATAGATCCAGGATATGGTGCAAAACCTTACTGTTTGGTAACATATGCTTAGACTACTTCAGAAAAAATCAAAATCAATATATTATCCTACATAAATTTTGAGGATTTCCTTCGATTCCTCACGGATCCCATCAGCAGTTCACCATTTTGGTGACAATGGGACCAAATTTAAATTATACCCTACACAACATAAAAAAAAATTAAAATCGTTTCAGAAACGATGAAGATATCCGCGAAGAAACATAAAAAACAAACATATATTTACGAATTGAGAAACCTCCTCCTTTTTTGTAAGTCGGTTAAAAATATTATGTTGGTTATTTCATGTTACAATCTACCTTTGTGCCAAGTTTCATTTAAATACATTGAGTAGTTTGGCTGAAATACCGTCAAATAGGTAGCTACAATTTTTTGAAGATCCCACGGGAACCCTTACGTTTTTCGGGATAACAATTTTCAATAATGCTCTTCAAGTCATAAGCTACCTGCCTGCCGAATTTCATTTAAATACGTTGAGTAGTTTGGCTGAAATACCGTCAAATAGGTAGCTACAATTTTTTGAAGATCCCACAGGAACCCTTACGTTTTTCGGGATGAATAACGCCAGAGCAGCGCGAAATTTTTCAATATATATATATATATAGTTATACTGAAACGCGAAATTTTTTGATATTATAGATCCAGGATATGGTGCAAAACCTTACTGTTTGGTAACATATGCTTAGACTACTTCAGAAAAAATCAAAATCAATATATTATCCCACATAAATTTTGAGGATTTCCTTCGATTCCTCACGGATCCCATCAGCAGTTCACCATTTTGGTGACAATGGGACCAAATTTAAATTATACCCTACACAACATAAAAAAAAATTAAAATCGTTTCAGAAACGATGAAGATATTAGAAGTTTTGAAGTTTTTTGTTATGAAGATATTAGAAGTTTCAGAAACGATGAAGATATTAGCGAAGAACCATAAAAAACAAACATATATTTATGAATTGAGAAACCTCCTCCTTTTTTGTAAGTCGGTTAAAAATATTATGTTGGTTATTTCATGTTACAATCTACCTTTGTGCCAAGTTTCATTTAAATACATTGAGTAGTTTGGCTGAAATACCGTCAAATAGGTAGCTACAATTTTTTGAAGATCCCACGGGAACCCTTACGTTTTTCGGGATAACAATTTTCAGTAATGCTCTTCAAGTCATAAGCTACCTGCCTGCCGAATTTCATTTAAATACGTTGAGTAGTTTGGCTGTAATACCGTCCAATAGGTAGCTACAATTTTTTGAAGATCCCACGGGAACCCTTACGTTTTTCGGGATAACAATTTCCAATAATGCTCTTCAAGTCATAAGCTACCTGCCTGCCAAATTTCATTTAAATACGTTGAGTAGTTTGGCTGTAATACCGTCAAATAGGTAGCTACAATTTTTTGAAGATCCCACGGGAACCCTTTCGTTTTTCGGGATAACAATTTCCAATAATGCTCTTCAGATCATAAGCTACCTGCCAGTCAAATTTCATTTAAATACGTTGAGTAGTTTGGCTGAAATACCGTCAAATAGGTAGCTACAATTTTTTGAAGATCCCACGGGAACCCTTTCGTTTTTCGGGATAATAATTTCCAATAATGCTCTTCAGGTCATAAGCTACCTGCCTGCCAAATTTCATTTAAATACGTTGAGTAGTTTGGCTGAAATACCGTCAAATAGGTAGCTACAATTTTTTGATGATCCCACGGGAACCGTTTCGTTTTTCGGGATAATAATTTCCAGTAATCCTTTTCAGATCATAAGCTACCTGCCTGCCAAATTTCATTTAAATACGTTGAGTAGTTTGGCTGAAATACCTTCAAATAGGTAGCTACAATTTTTTGAAGATCCCATGGGAACCCTTTCGTTTTTCGGGATAATAATTTTATAGTAATGCTTTTCAGATCATAAGCTACCAGCCTGCCAAATTTCATTTAATTACGTTGAGTAGTTTGGCTGAAATACCGTCAAATAGGTAGCTACAATTTTTTGAAGATCCCACGGGAACCCTTTCGTTTTTCGGGATAATAATTTCCAATAATGCTCTTCAGGTCGTAAGCTACCTGCCTGCCAAATTTCATTTCAATCCATACAGTGGTTTTAGCGTGATGCGACGACAAACATTCCCATATGGACAGACAGACAGACAGACAGACAGACAGACAGACATTTTTTTCAAAAATGTTATTTTTAGGTTCTGTGGCTTATATAGACCCCCTTTTTTTAATTTTCACTTAAATATTCTTCATGTACAGACATGACCCCTCTACAGATTTATTATATGTATAGATTATAAAACTAAAGTGATCGCTAATAATGCTTGATTGAACTTAAATAAATGTAATAATAAAAGATGGTAATTTATAAAACGAACAATCCCTACTGAGTTTTTTATTTGTTCAGTTACTCTCAACTGTGAGAATATCTATATACACCACTTAAGCTAAAAACATGGCGTTCAAACAAAAACATAACTCTCCTTCTGGCGCATTCGGGTATAAAATAATAATATTATTCCATCTCATTTAAACCAGCGGTATCTAAATATAAGTTAGGAATATTTCAATTAACTTATCCGACGCGATTGCGGGAGATTCCCTTCTATACTTTTATAAAATTTCTCATCAAAGTTTTTTGATGAGTCGCATTCGAGGACGTTTTAAAACTTTACGCTCTGCGGGAAGTTGGTGGATTTAATCGTGTCCAACATTTATGGGTTTCTATTTAACAATTCCGACTCATTTCACGATTAACTTTCACTTGAGAGTCAAATGATATCTTTTGAAAACTTTAACAATATAACGCTTTGGTTTATGCCGATTTATTTTTAGTAGGTATCTGCTTTGTGGTTTATACGTACTTACTTTTATGCTTTTACTAATAGAACAAAAAGCTCTAAGATGTTCAGAATACAATACCGAAAAATGTTTCTGTCGTTTGAATTATGAAAATGGATGTATTGCAACTTTAAAGTTTCTGAAAATGATAAATGTTTAGAAATTAATTTATGTCACTTAATTATAGTGTAAGATGTATTTTATAGTGGTAGCTAATTTCTCAGATGTTGAAGCGACATTAGATAAATAAATAAAAAATAAAAATGCTCTAAGAATCTTTAGTAAACCAGAGCTTTAATTTCAGTCAATAATCGTGGAATGCGAAAGACAACTCTGTCTACCAACTGTCGCCTGTCATTTCGCCTTTATTAATACGGGCCTTAATACACATCCATGACCCAGGAACACAGAAAACTTTTTGTACCTCCGGCGGTATTCAAACCCTCCACCTCAAACACCTCACATTCAAAGCTCGAGCACCAACGTGCTCAACAACTGTGCTATAGAGCTCGTCAAAAATAGCCGAAAAAGAAATCCAGCTTCGCTGCGCAACAGCTAATAAACGCTTTCTGCGCTAACCAATAACGCAATATGTTTTGAAATCGAACGGGATTGAAGAA
Organism: Celastrina argiolus; assembly: GCA_905187575.2. Lineage (NCBI taxonomy): Eukaryota > Metazoa > Arthropoda > Insecta > Lepidoptera > Lycaenidae > Celastrina > Celastrina argiolus. The sequence goes on from LR994587.1 coordinate 11,997,980, forward strand.
TATTAAATATTTTTTAAACTCTGTAGAAAATAAAGAATATGAGTGAAAATATAACGATACGACCAGGAGCACGATTCTCGGGCAGTGGAAAAAAGCTCGAATATTAGTAGATCCCGCTCGCACGCGCGGTAAATCTCATTTGCATGAGCGGGACAGACCGATAGTAAAAACTGAGTTCGAGCCCTGAGAATTAGGGCCCTGTAGTTTGCGAGTTATAAGCATATCATATTCTCGAAGCAATGATGTCACTGCACTGCGTCTGAACCGGGCCATAGTAGATTCATGTAAATTTGAAATGTCTGTAAATTATTTTTCACTGAAACCAAACCATGTGTAATAAAATCCAGTGGAGCTTGTAACATATGATACAAGAACACTGGAACAATAGTACTAAGTGACTTGTATACTAATTAACATTATTCCTTGTGAATAGCCCCCCAAAATCGTGACTGTGACGTGTGTACGGATATCCGAGTATCACGAGCTACTCAAACCTAATGACTGCTAGAAATAGGGAACAATGTATAGAGGCGTTTTCAATTATTTCCGTGATCAGTTTTGGGGAAAAACAATATGTGCGCGGAATTGTGAAATTGATCGAACACCTTTTACGAGGCCTCCCTTCTCAGAATGTTATTATTATTTAAGATTGGTTCAACAAATCGCCAGAATATGCTGGGATACATTGCTGACATATTTTAAATTTTATCTGAATATTTTACTTATTTTATTTAAAACTATTTATTACAGATTTTTTTATTTGTTACGGTTACATGACATTTTCCCTGGCTTTTTTATACAAAACATTATTTATACTACATTATAAGCGCGAAAGTTAATAAGCAAAACATTAATATACTAATTCTGTCATGCTCCTTTAATAAAAGTATCAGCTAACGCAGGAAAATAGGTCATTCGCCTCATCTCACGTAAAAGTAAAGCCTTTTATTACTGATTCAGGGGTAAGACGTATTAAGGTCTTTAATATAATATTACCTTAACCCCAATGCCCACTGCAACTGAAGCATTTGTTAATATTAACTACATAAATAATATTCTCTTTGTCGGAGGTGCTTAGGTGTAAAAAAGTGTACTACGATAAAATGTTTCTGGATTTTTGGGTTTATGTATTTATTGTCTAGTCGAAAAGTACATAATACGGCTAGCCCTATGAGTTAAAAGTGATAGAGAAGGTGCCTGACGTGAGAGAGAGAAAGAAAGGCGTCGTAACGCGTTACGTAACGAAGTGGTTTAATCTCCCTTAAGAAATTCTCACTACAATAAATAAAGCCTAGCTCTCGACTCGGAGGTCGTGGGTTCGATTCCCGGGTTGGAACAACAAAAAATTTTGTTTTCAAGTTTGATTAAGATAATACAGGCTGGTCACCTGATTGTCTGTCAAGAAAGATGACCCGTGCGTTGGATGGACATGTAAAAAGTCGTTTCTGCGCCTGATCTCCCGCCACTCGCCAGTAGTGTCGAAACCATCATCAACGAAATCGGCGAGGGAGGCATTATTATTATTACAATACGAGTAAATAATCCCACATAATATAATAATTAACGACCTCTGTCTCGTTAGCACGTCGACACTCACGTCGGAGGTAGCGGGTTCAAATTCCTTCAAATGAGCAAAAAGTTTTCAATGTTCCTTGATTATTGGACGTGTATTAATTAAATATGTATATAACATAGTAAAATATTTATATAAGAGTGTTAAACATATTTTCATTGTCTGGTACCCGTAGAACACAAAGTCTTTGTGAACTTGGCACGGGACATATGATTTTTAAACACTAACCTGCGACTGGAGATCAGCCAACGTGGCCTCGTGGTGCTGCAGCGATGCGGCCAGCTCGTCGACCCTGGCGGCGCTCGCCTCCTTGTTTCGCCTGATCACCGCCGCCTGCTGGCGAAACGGCGCAAGCTTGTCCTCAGCTGGGTTGGTGGCTGCCAGCCTCCTCTGCACCAGCTGTTCCACCTCAGCGTTCACCGCTGCGATCTACATTACACCTTATGTTAAACAGTTTATGCTTCATTTTCCAATAAGGCAGTAGACTATATTGTTCTAAGCACAGAAAATAGAACGAAATACAATAGAGTAAAAAATCAAACGCACATCTAGTTGTCAAATTTGACACTGACATTTAATTCGACACTCGTGATTTCTGACTCTATTCTTATACCCAACAGTCTTCTTGTTCTTGGAATCCGTGCCTTTCGACGGTTTTAAAAGAATCTATTCCTGGAACTACGCTTATTTAAAGGATTTTGATTTTGGCACTCTGTTTTCGTGTCAATCTATAGCCTCCTAAACTATTGATCCAATTTAATTAATGAGGTTTGGGTTTCGTAACAATAAACCGGGTAATATATCTGTCGCAGTCATCTAATTGAAATCGCCATTTTATTGAGTGACTAGCGTTTTTATCGAATGACGACATTATATTGAAAGACTAGGCCGAACATTTATCGAACAATCGTCAGTCAACGTCCAATTAGTTAGCGGATTGTAATGTTGTATTGTCAGTCAGGTTATTGAAATTTTTTCTCACTGCGGCGCTAGTAGTCACCAAAACAAATAATATGGCGTAAAACAGCTGGCACTGATAGCACTGTCTTGATATTTTTTTCATTAAATCTAAAAAATGTCACCTAACTAGATATTCCATTAGTAGGTAATTCGTCGACTACGCTAAATTACTAAATGACGTTCACTCAAGACGTTGGACGTTACAATAACAACATGACGAGTTGTCCTTTAGTCTTTCGATATAATGTCGTCATTCGATAAAAATGCTAGTCACTTAATGAAATGGCGATTTCAATTAGATGACTGCGATATATCTAAAGTATACAATTTGCGTAGTCTGATTTTAGTTTTCAACTTTTATTAACCAGTATTTTATGTTTGGATATTACTGTTTCTGTGAAGTTAAAAGAAAGAGAACTACCTAATAAATTAGGTTAGACACATATTTTACTCTTACGCTTATGTATTAAAATTTTGCAGTCAGTGCCCTGGAGTTTTCCTTATTTTATGTAACGTCCGCGTCACAATTATATTAATAGGTAGTTTTAGAGTATGTTATGTATTGTACCTAATTAAAAATTTGGTAGATTTACACCCTTTTTGTTTTAAATATTTTTTAAATATTAGGTCCTTACATATGAAATTGGCGTTTTGTATGGGAAGAACATAAAGGCGATTTTATCATATAACATATTAAAATATATTTTATTACTCAAAGTATGTACCATTGCTATCTATACACTTTTGTCATCATATAGGTAGTTTATTGATCCCTTTACTAAAAAAACCATTCGGACGGGAATCAGTGAAATCTTTGAAAGCGGTTTGGACTGCCTCATCGGAATTGAATTTTTTTCCGTGCAAGAAGTTATCCGAATTTCGAAAAAAAATGGTAATCTATTGGAGCAAGGTCCGGAGAGTACGGTGGATGTCTTAGACATTCCAATTGAAGCTCCTCTAATTTGGTAGCCGTCTGTTGGGCCGTGTGTGGTCTAGCGTTGTCTTGAAGCAGCAGTGGCGTAGAGCGATTGACAAGTCTCGGTTGTTTAACGGCGAGCTTTTCCATCATGGTTTGCAGTTGCTGACAATAGACATCAGCCGTAATCGTCTGACCAGATTTAAGAAAGCTATAGTGTATATGGGCGCTGTTCTATATTTATTTTTAAAATCATTATTTACAATTAATATTTATTTTTAAGATGATTATTTACAAAATTATTAAGTTAAAACAAAATGATATGTTATAGTTTCCTAATGCTAGAAATCTATTTATTAAAAGAATTAACTATTAAATGTAATATTTACTATTATTATGTGATTTTAGAATAAGTCTTTATGATTAAGAAAGTAATATTTTATTACTTCCTGTTTAAATTAATTTAACACGTTGTAATTAATAATTTAATGTTTATTTCTAATTAACTAACATTATATTAAAGCAATATGATTAAAATTAATGTTACATTAAAATAAAGCTTAAACCTATTTTTGAATTGTAAAATACTGCTTAAATCAATTTTGATAAATTGTAAGATTTAGTATAAAAAGGAGTGCATTACTCAATCTGTTATATTTTGTTGTTGATCATCAAAGTGTTACTATCTCTATATCACTATCAATAAAAGTGTTGTTATACTGTTACTCTGTTACTCTGTTCGTGGTTATTTTCCTAACAAATAATCATGGCTGAATCCCTGCCCCGTGACGCCACGCCGACAGCAGCGGTGGGATCCAAATCCCCTATACTGGGATCCGCCCGCCGAAGGAGCAACGACCAGCCAACCTTCACTATACAAGAGATGATGAGTTTGGTTTCTTCGGTGACGAAGCAGGCGGCAGCGAGCGCTGTAGCTGCTGCCTTATCAGCTAAACCAGTTCAGATGGTCGTACGAGACAAAGGTAACTTTTATCTACCACCGTTTGATCCGGATGTCCGCTCTCATGACATTCGCGATTGGTGTGCCAATGTGGACGAAACGATATGTACCTTTGGGATTTCACCACAAGAGGCAAGAATGAAGGCCATCCTTCAGCTCAAAGGCAGGGCCAAAGTATGGGCTGATACATGGTCTCTTCAAACTACGCCCTGGGATGAAGTCAGACAAGACCTTATCCGGACCTTCGGCAAGGAATTTCGCTACTCTGATGACGTCCAGAAGTGGCGCAGCTTCACATCCGACCAGGCCAGAAGCTACGCTGAGTACGCGACTACTGGGTGGACGCTGTTTAAGCGGGTTCGACCGGAGGCAACCGACGCTGAAGTGATCGACGCCCTCATCACAGGTATTTATCCTGAATATGTTAAATGTGAACTACTTAGAAATACGCCTGAGTCATTACCTAAGTTTATATCTGTTTTAAAAACTTTTAGAAAACGTAAAGTTGATGGCTTCCAAGAAAATAACAATCAGATTAAAAAATCTAAACCATCAGATTTCAAAACTTCAATAACTTGTTTTAATTGTAACAAATCGGGCCATTATGCCCGAGATTGTAAATACAAGTCTTCTGTTACTTCTGAAGAGCCATCAACTTCACTGCAAAAAACTGCTATTTCAATTAAATCTGTGTGTGTTTATTGTCATAAAAAAGGTCATTTAGAGAAAAATTGTTTCCGAAAACAAAATGACGAGCGGTTGAAAAAAATAAACAATCAGTCTATTAACGTATCTGGTTCAATTAATCGTAGTGTAACTGAAATTAAAATAGGTGACAAAAATTATAGCTGTCTCTTAGATACTGGCGCAGACTGTTCCTTATTAAGAAATAAGCTTGCTAGTTCCATACCCGGCCAAAGGAAAATAGTTAACGTTATTTTTTCGGGTATAGGCGGTAGCCCGGTTAATTCTTCTCAAACAATTACGACCCGTGTAGAAATTGACAGTGTTTGTATCGAAATAGAATTTTATGTCGTTGAGGATTCTCAAACCCAATTTGATATTCTTATAGGTTATGACGTTTTTAAAACTCCTGGACTGAGCATAACCTTTAGTAAAGACGGTATTTCAGTAAAGCGCGATTTTATTGTAAATGAGTGTTCATTTTTACAAAGTTTCAATAACTTTAATCTGAACACTAATTTACAGGATCCGAAATTGTTACATAAGTTGAAAAATATTTTGGAAAAATTTAAAAATAATTTTACTACAGGGAACCGTGTATCTGAGATAAAGACAGGCGAGTTAAATATAAAGTTAAAAAATCCAGACAAAATAGTTCAACGCAGGCCTTATCGATTATCTCCCGTCGAACGCGAAAAAGTTAATACTATTATTACTGATCTTAAGGCAAACAATATTATTCGCGATAGCTCATCTCCTTTTAGTAGCCCGATCTTATTAGTCAAAAAGAAAGATGGCTCAGATAGACTTTGTGTAGATTTCAGAGAGTTAAATGCCAACACTATTAGGGATAACTACCCTCTCCCACTTATCGCTGACCAACTCGATAAATTAGGCAAGGCGCGTTATTTTACATGTGTTGATATGGTAGCCGGATTTCACGGAATCCGTATCGCGGAGGATTCCATTGAAAAAACCGCATTTGTGACTCCTGATGGCCAGTATGAATATTTACGAATGCCTTTCGGACTTTGCAATGCACCATCAGTTTATCAGCGTGCTATTAATAAAGCACTAGGAGATTATCGCGATAAAATCGCTCTGGTTTACGTCGATGACGTTTTGATTATATCTGAAAATATTAATGACGGTCTTTTAAATTTAGATTTAGTTCTAAAGAGATTAACGGATTGTGGTTTTACACTTAATATTTCTAAATGCTCATTTCTGAAAACTAGTGTCGAATATTTAGGCAATATTATCGAAAACGGCACAATTAGGCCGAGTCCACGAAAAGTAACTGCGCTGTCGAAATCGCAAATTCCTAAAAATATCAAAGAACTTAGGCAATTTAATGGTCTAGCTGGCTATTTTAGAAAATTTGTTCCAAATTTTTCTAGAATCATGGCACCTTTATATGAACTTACAAAAACTAATATACCTTTTGAATGGACAGACAGACAAAATCAAGCCAGAAAAATAATTATTGAGCACTTGACATCATCTCCACTGTTAACTATATTTGACCCCGAATTACAGACTGAACTACATACAGATGCCAGTTCCTTAGGATATGGTGGAATTCTTATACAAAAACTTAATTCAAATAATCATGTAGTCGGGTACTTTAGCATGCGAACCACCAACGTTGAGAGTAAATATCATTCTTACGAATTAGAAACACTAGCCGTTGTAAAGGCTTTAAAACATTTTCGCCATTATTTACATGGTCGATTCTTTAAAGTTGTAACCGATTGTAACTCTTTAAAGGCATCTAGGCATAAGAAAGAACTTTCACCGAGGGTCCATCGTTGGTGGGCTTTCTTACAAAATTTTCAGTTTGAGATAGAATATCGAAAGGGAGAACGCTTAGCTCATGCAGATTTTTTTAGTCGCAATCCAATTAAACAATCGGATAGTAATTATTCTAATAAAACTAATTTAATTTGTAAAATTTTACGTTTTTGTATTAATTCTTCTACGCTTGATCATAATTGGTTATTAATTGAACAAAAAAGAGATCTTGTGCTTAAAAATATAGTTGATCAATTAAAATCAGATTCGATTCCCCAAACAATAGCAGATACCTATTTAATTCTAGGCGACAAATTGTTAAGACGAAAAGTACAAATAGATAATAAAACTAAAAAATTAATTATTGTTCCGCGGAATTATAGATGGAGCCTTATAAATCATTATCACGATTCTTTACAACATTTTAGTTGGGAAAAAGTTTTAGCTAAAATTAGAGAACAGTACTGGTTTCCAGAGATGTCAAAATTAGTTCGAAAATTTGTAGAAAATTGTGTTAGTTGTAGAATACGCAAAGGTACATGAGGAGCCAAGCAGGTTACGCTTCATCCTATTGATAAAATACCTATTCCTTTTCATACGATTCATGCCGATATAACAGGCTGTTTGAATGGAAAGCGTAATCAACCTGAATATGCATTTGTTTTTATTGATAGTTTTACAAAATATGTTCACCTTATTTACACTAATGACCGCACAGCACAAACAGCCGTCAATTGTTTTCGTGAAGTAATTTCTATTTTTGGAACGCCTTCGCGTCTCATTACTGACCAAGATAAAAGTATGACTTCCTCAGAGTTTAAATCATTTTGTAAAGATTATAACATTGAACATCACGTCGTAGCTAAAGGAGCTAGTAGAGCGAATGGCCAAGTAGAACGCATTATGAAAATAATAAAGGACAATATGTCTGTTGTTGAAATTAATAAACCTTGGCACTTCGCTATACAAGACTTACAATTAGCTATCAATTGCACAATATCTAAGAGCACTGGTAAAAGTCCTATGGAATTGTTATTTGGAAAAAAATGTTCTCCTCCGCTTATCAAACTCCTCCAAATTGACGACGAGGAATCTGTGAGCGATTTAGGTACTATTAGATCTTGTTGCAAAAACAGGATGGACGAGCAGTCTTTTCGCGACAAAATTAGATTCGATAAAGGTAAAGCTAAAATTCAGCCGTTTAAAGTAGGAGATTTTGTTCTTATGCGTCGTAATGAACGACACACTACTAAACTAGGACCTAAAATTTGAGGGTCCTATGGAGGTATTAGAAATATTACCTAATGATCGATATAAAATTAAACATGTCAATCTTAGAGGTTGTAGTGAAAAGATTGCTAGTCATGATTTTTTGAGACCAGCACCAGTTGCACAGGATGATCCTTATGATGATGATAATGCCGTATGGGCAGGTGATAATGAAAAATGATTATTGTATTGTTGATAGATTAACGTATGTTAAAACCATTTAATGTTGATAATATTATGGTATAATGAACCTATCCTAAAATTCCATCCTTAAACGCTAGCTGGCCACTATGCGTATCCCTTATTCCCGGTCTAAGAGGCTAGATCCTGTGATGGGTGATGCCGTGTTTTGGCTAGATCCTGTGATTGGTGATGCCGTGTGTTGGCTAGATCCTGTGATGGTGATGCCAGATTATGTTGGCTAGACCCCGCTATGGGTGAAGCCTTGATTTATTAGATGTTTTCTGGTTTAAATTGCGCAGAGAGCGCGCTGAATCAGAATGGCCGTATGGGCGCTGTTCTAGATTTATTTATATTTATTTTTAAAATCATTATTTACAATTAATATTTATTTTTAAGATGATTATTTACAAAATTATTAAGTTAAAACAAAATGATATGTTATAGTTTCCTAATGCTAGAAATCTATTTATTAAAAGAATTAACTATTAAATGTAATATTTGCTATTATATTCTTTACAATTTAAATCATAATTAATTTATATGATTATGTGAATTTAGAATGAGTCTTTATAATTGTTATTAAAACAAAATGACATGTTATAGTTTCCTGCTACTATAAATCTATTTATTAAAAGAATTAAGTAACTATTAAATGTAATATTTACTATTATATTCTTTACAATTTAAATCATAATCAATTTATATTATTATGTGAATTTAGAATGATTCTTTATAATTGTTATTAAGTTAGATTAAAATGATCTGTCCTAGTATCCTGTTACTATTTAAATCTATTTATTAAAAGAATTAACTATTAAATGTAATATTTACTATTATATTCTTTACAATTAAAATGATAATTAATTTATATTATTATGTGATTTTAGAATAAGTCTTTATGATTAAGAAAGTAATATTTTATTACTTCCTGTTTAAATTAATTTAACACGTTGTAATTAATAATTTAATGTTTATTTCTAATTAACTAACATTATATTAAAGCAATATGATTAAAATTAATGTTACATTAAAATAAAGCTTAAACCTATTTTTGAATTGTAAAATACTGCTTAAATCAATTTTGATAAATTGTAAGATTTAGTATAAAAAGGAGTGCATTACTCAATCTGTTATATTTTGTTGTTGATCATCAAAGTGTTACTATCTCTATATCACTATCAATAAAAGTGTTGTTATACTGTTACTCTGTTCGTGGTTATTTTCCTAACAAATAATCATGGCTGAATCCCTGCCCCGTGACGCCACGCCGACATGTACGACACCGGCACTAGTCCACCAAACGCTTACAAGTAACTTTTTTTGAGTCAATTTTCGCTTGGGGCGACCTGAACCCTGGTGAACCAGCAAATGGTTCACCAGGGTTCAGCCATTGCGATGAGCGTTTACGATTATCGTACAGGATCCACTTTTCATCACATGTAATTAAAATTCCTTCATAATTGTGCCGGTTGAGCAATGTAACGCTGCAGTCGACGCGCGTTTGTCGGTTTGCTTCACTCAATTCATGAGGTACAAGCTTTTCCACCTTCCCAATTTGCTTCAAGTGGATTAAAACGGTTTTGTCACTAACACCGCAGCCTGTAGCTAGCTCTGATGTGGTTTGCGATGGATCTGCTTCCACAATAGCCTTCAATCCATCATTATCGACCTTGGTCTCCGGCCGTCCACGGGGCTTGTTCTGCAGGTCGAAATTTCGAGAACGAACCGTGTTTTCTTTTGCGACACCACACCACCACCCCATACACCTCATTAATCCTTCGAGCCGTTTCTGCAGCACTGGTGCCACGGTGGAACTCGTACTCGTAAATAATGCGATATTTTAAGTTTTCCATTTTGTGAAATGAGTGACGCAGAAAAAAAAGCAAAAGAGAAAAAAACAAATGAATTACGGTTTTCAAAACACAAATGCATGAGTAAATAGCTGTTTAAATTTGAATTTGGAATTCCTAACCAAAGAGGATAATTATATTTAAGATCAAAGTGGCCAGTACGACAAAACACCAATTTCATATTATGTAAGGACCTAACACTTTTTCCCAACTATGTGACTCTTAAAGACATCCTTAAAAAAATATTATCTTTATGTTATAGGGATAAAACGGTGCGAAACATTTTACCTTACCTACATATAATATAATTGTATCTTCTTTGTATTAATAATCCATTCAAAATATTATAATCTTAACGTACACAAAAATATATAAATAAACCCCAAATTAATGTGCCATTAAATTTTATTAATGCACAGTAAATGAGCAGGTGATATTTTTATTTGCAGCATTATTTTAAATTGCTCTGTTTAGTTTTAGATCAAAATTGGATCTGGGCCCTGATTACGTAACTCCGGTCGCTTTCCCGTCTCTCGAGATCAACTGCCATTGTGACGTTACATCTTTTTAAAACACGATTTAAAAACTGATTGAATGTACTGTTGGTTCTTGATGGAAATTCATGTTCACAATAATAACACACATCATCAGGTGATGATGATTTAATCGAAACCGGTCGTGTTATAAAAACCTTATTAAAACGTAATAAAAGTGGAAAAGTGTAAAAAAGTTGTGTGTTATTATTGTGACGATTTAAAAAGTTAAAACGTCAAAATTATGACATTTCAACTTTTTAAATCGTGTTTTAAAAAGTTTAAACGTCGCAATGACAGTTGATCTCGAGAGACGGGAAAGCGACCGGAGTTAGGTAATAAGGGCCCAGGTTCCAAATTTAAAATTTCGTTCCGAAAACTTAAAGCGCGGTTATTCTTCAACGCTAAGCAGAGCCAGCGTTTATTGGTTGTTGCGCAGAGAAGATGTGTAATCTCAAATTCAAGATTCCATCGGCTTATAACTTACGAAGTTATAAAACAAAAATGTATGGGTTTTGACATAGGGTTCGCTAAATGACACATGATGTCGGATGTCACTTGCGAAACTTATGTCAAATCCCATACAATTTATTTCGAACTTGGTAAGCGATAAATATGGATAGCATCTTGAATCAGGGCCGAGTGAAATCGAAATACAATTCGTGAATTAGGAATATTCAGGCCCCAGAACAGAGTAAATACTTTTAATTATTGTATGTAAAGTAAAATATGACCTTATCCTGTACGAGCGTGACGTCCGATCGCGAGGGGTGGTGCTCCGTGGCTATCGCCTGCATTATGTTCAGCTCCTTCTGCAGACCCTGCAGCTCTTGCGGCAGTTTCTCCTTCATCAGGTACGTGTTCAGCTGAGAGAAAACATGACATATTACGATAATGTGTAAAACTTTATGAGAACACTAGCTGTTCCCGCGACTTCTTTCGCGTGGTTTTTAAGTGACTTAATTCGTTTATGCAGCGCACGCAACGAAAGTCCCTAAATGTGAATAATTTTCCCCGTTTTTGCAACGTTTCTCACTGACGCTTCGCTCCTATTGGTCGCAGCGTAATGTTATATAGCCTAAAGCCTTCCTTTATAAAATGGACAACAAAAAAATATTTTTTCAAATCTGACCAGTAGTTCCTAAGATTAGCGCGTCTAAACAAACAAACAAACTCTTCCACTTTATAATATTAGTATAGATTTTACCCGAAAACTTAAAAGATGTCTAGAAGCGAAAATGCAAAAGCATTGGAATAGATTTTGATGTTTCGTCCCGATAATCCCACGATGATTGATTTTTATTGTGATTTATATGAGATGTCAAAACAAAAATTCTCTACGTGTCATTCTCTTCACACTATATTCGGCTATATAATATATGAACCACGAATCACTCTGTATATTAAATACTCGAGACGCACAAGTGCATTGACATTATATTGACCCGTACATGGCAGGTCAAAGAAATTCCGAGCCACGTCTCACGGCTCCGACTATAGACAACAGCATAGATTTTATTCCTTACGTATAATATAAGACATACCTACCTAAATGTTTTATTAGCAATACCTGCGTATGGTATCTAGTCGTAAAACATTGAAGTGTTTTTCTAGAACAAAGTCTAGTCGAATGCAAAAACTTTAAGACGTCATTTCAGTGTTTGGAGAAAATGGCCTTGAACTTTCCTATTTTAATGCATTAACCTACAATGGATTCATAGAATAAGGCCTTTGAAACTTTGCTTAGCACATTCTGCACACATGCAGAAACAGCTCTAACTTCTTATCTTTTCGAGGCGTTTGTGAGCAGAGCTCAGCTCTGAAGACAGATATAATCGAATATAGTACGCGTAATTATTGTGTTCACTAATAATTGAAAACATTAATGGATGAAGGTGATGTGTAGCAAAATTGAGTTCAAAATGTCACATAAACATTTTAGAATACGTCGTAACGTATTATAATGTACAGGAATCTAAAAATCCGTTACTACATAACCTAAACCGTGTATTGCTTTACTATTATCGCCTCCGTGGTCTAGTGGTTCAAAGCTTCTCTCTCGACCCAGAGGTCGTGGGTTCGATTCCCATTTGTTGGAACAACAAAAAATGTTGTTTTCAAGTTTGGTTAGGACAATGCAGGTTTGGTTAGGACAATCGCCTGATTGTCTGACAGGAACGATGATCCATGCGTCGGATGGGCATGTAAAAAGTCGGTCCTGCCCCTGTTCTCTCGCCAGTCTTGCCGGTTTACTGTCCCACTGGGTTATGAGAGTAAAAGTAAGAGAGTGTCTTTATGTATTGCGCACACACTTGGGTACACTATAAAATAACTCCTGCGTAGCTGGCCTGGTTTCAATGAAATCGGCTACCGAGACCGAAATCGGTGAGGGGAGCTATTATATATAAAACGTGTGTGACAGTTTAAACCCAATTATCTCAATATATTTTTTGTGTCATATCACCTTGATCCAGTCATGTTACCAATTGTGTTCTTTAACTTCAATAAAGAGTCTATATATCTATGGTACGTACCAAGAGCAATACATAATAAATCACCTGTATTTCGTCGTGTAAATGTTTGATGACGTCGCCGGCGGATTTGGGCGAGGCTGTGCCGTGTGCGACGCCGAGATATCTCTTCAGCTGCTCCGCTGACATGTTCAATTGCGTCTGCTGTACGTCGTACTGGAACGTGCAATATATTTTACAGAGCTCGACTTTTCCCCGCTTTCGGACGCTTATTGGTAAATTGTTACGTGATTGAAAACGAGCTCGAGATCAGATTGAAAGGTATAGGGTACCGTCCTTGAACGAAGGAACGAACTTTAAAAAGACTACTTTATAGAAAATATCTTTTGTGTGCAATAAATTGTTAAAGATATTAAATAAAAATACCTATTTTAAGAAACAAGCTTTTATACATGGTGATTCATGATTCATATATTAAGCCGAATATAGTGTGAAGAGAACGATGCGTAGAGAATTTTTTGTTTTGGCACCTCATATAGCTAAATCACTTAATATAACTAAAAAAAAATCAGATGTCTAAAATGATCACAAGGAGTGAATTTTAGTATGATGGGGCTCGCTGGCTCCTAGTCTACACACGAACGCACTGGTCGTTGACCTAAGTCCAGACCAGAATTGAAACTCATCTGTTTTGTGACTTTTACGTAAATCTTTAATCGTGATTTTTCGGATCATAATCCGAAAAATCACGATTAAAGATCTTTAACCTCATATAAATTATTTACCATAGTAAGTAATTTATATGAGGTGCCAAAACAAAAAATTGTCTACGCGTCATTCTCTTCTTATTATATTCGGCTTAATACGAGTATATGAACCATAAATCATCCTGTATAAAAGATCATCAGACTCTGAATACCTTCTATATTATAGAGACAAAGTACTCGTCATTACAAACCAAATGAGCTCAAACTAGATGTGTTGTGTTGTTTTATTGTGGAGTTCATGAGGTCACCTTCTAGCTGCAGCAACAGATCAGCTTATCGTACTATAGCATTGTATCGTACATGCCAAATTTCAATTTAATCGAACTAGGACAAGTGTTTCAAATCTCTCACTCATTCACTCAAATATAATAAGCAATATTTAATTACACACACAAAGATTGGTGTAAGTAAAATATTTAAATATCCACAAAAAAATCCCATACAAATCAAAAATATCTACTTCATATTCTCAGAAGCGGTAATTTTAAGAAGGTTATTCACTTTTTGTGCCATTATTTTCCTATGAATACTTAGTTCTCTATATTTTCCGCCTGTGGAATATTATATCAATCTTCATCTATCCGGAGTTGGCGTCGCCGTTACCTCCGGAAATTGGCTCCAAATATTGAATATCAATATTTTCATACATTTTTAACGAACCAGCTTGACAAAACGTTTTCAATAAAGAAATTCTATAAAATAATTATATTAATAATAAATGAAAAACACCTTAGATACTTTATACTTTATTTACCGTGAGGAAACAGCACGGTTGAGAGAAATACAAAATAGGTATTTATAAAATTTATTGCTGTCTCGCAGTGCCATTACTGCCATAGCTACCCAGCACTATATTTTTTCTTGATTAGCTAAAAAAATTATTGAGCTAGGTTCCTATTTTTTGATTTTGTTGTTTATTGTAGTAAAATCTGTTTCCTAGATGTTTAAACATAGCGAAGAGTCTGGCCATTTTTTTAATGTTTTTGAACGTCCATATCTCTTTTAATAATTAATTTATTAAAAAACAAACAGAGGAAACAGGAATCCCGTAGACCCCTATTTCTATATGGAAAAAATTTCGTAGTGTTTCCTCTTAATTTGAAATAATCTAATTAATACATTATGTTTATCGTAATAATGGAATGTATTAGGTACACGCCCAAAGAACAAAACTGATTATTATGAAATTTGGAACAGGGTTAAATTAAACCCGATAAGACATAGGCTAGCTACTTGTATCACGGCAAAATGCACCGTTCTCTCGCGACATACCTACGAATAACTTCGCGAACAAAATTGCGGTCAACATCTAGTAAATAATAACGTCCAATATTATGTTATTAACGAATTACAACATGTGTTGCCGGGTAAACGTCGTAAAGGCAATTTGTTTTAGCAAAGGCAATATTTTTCTGAAACAGCCTGGTGACTCCTTACCCTACTTTACCCGATGCCCAATCAAGTGGCAAAAATAGAACGTTGTTTTTGATAAGGGTATCTTTCATCTCATAAACAGGCCATTGGATTACTACAAAAGGTTTATGTTTTGATTTTTGTGTAAATACTAAATATATTTTGAACGGTGTGAACATTAATAATTTACTATACTTATATTTATTATTGGTCTATGAACACGAGTATGTACATAGATGTATTTGTCTCTAGGTAATCAATTTTTACAGTTTTAAATCAATGTAATCTAAAAATAAAGAGTAAATCGGTCAAATGTGTGCCACGGCCGCATAGATTAGAGTTGCCATTTATTATTTTATTTTTAATTT
This sequence comes from Celastrina argiolus, assembly GCA_905187575.2. Lineage (NCBI taxonomy): Eukaryota > Metazoa > Arthropoda > Insecta > Lepidoptera > Lycaenidae > Celastrina > Celastrina argiolus. The sequence continues at coordinate 12,013,722 of LR994587.1, forward strand.
TATTTCACATTTGTTTACTTCTTATTTCGTTATTTTTGTACAAAGCCCATTTTACAAGTTAGTTATTTATAGCTCAAAGTATCCTATCTAACAAACTCTATAACTTACAAAGTTATCTAAGCTTTTAGTTTTCTTTAAAGTTCATAACATAAACTTATCGGTTTAAAATCATGATTTATTTCAGATTTTTAAGACAGCCTAATTTTTTAAAGCCTTCATAAATTCTACGGATTGTATAGTACTATTCTACTTTTTTGTTGTAAAATCAGTACGTTAATATGTATAGATTATTTTATAATTAAAAGCAAGTCGTTTAAATTTCCTCTTTTTTATTAAGCCCGTTGTAATAAGCCGAGATCATTAGAATTATTAATGAGAATGATGATGACAAAAATAGCCAATGAGTCTCGTCATATTATATCCAGCCGGTTCAGAGATCAGACGTTTATTGTTGACGATGATGAAAACTAGTCTTATATAACATTAGGTATTTGCCCGTGAAATTGCGTTGTAGGTTCCGCATAGCGGTTTCGCGATGCGCGTTGCGGGTTCTACGATGTAGTTCGGTTGCGCGGTGCGGGTTGTTAGTTTCGTGTTTCGAGATATAGTGTGCACGTTGTAAGTTGTAGGTGTAATTGAACTAGATCACAAGTAAAACTGTTTATATGCTCAATGAAGTGGAAACGGGTCATCTTGTCTTTGTAAAGAGGACTATATTCTAAGTAATATGTAGTATATTGCTTCCACCCATCTGGTCTTGCCTATTTCTCTCCAGCACACCTGATGCTCTAACGTCTTAGCCCGCTCTTTTTGAGCTGCAACTCCTCCTTGTTCCTCACGTCCACGAGGTGTACCTGGACGTTCTCTATGTTTAGCTCACCTGATGCTCCAACTCCTTAGCCCGCTCCTGCTGGAGCCGCAGTTGCTTGCTTACGTCCAGCAACTCCTCCTTGTTCCTCACGTCTACGAGGTGCACCTGGACGTTCTCTATGTTTAGCTCACCTGATGCTCCAACTCCTTAGCCCGCTCCTGCTGGAGCCGCAGTTGCTTGCTTACGTCCAGCAACTCCTCCTTGTTCCTCACGTCTATGAGGTGCACCTGGACATTCTCTAGCCTTTTGATCACTGAAAATTCAACGATTGTTTTCATTGCATATTTTGTCTTTTCAATTAAATTTAAATCATACAACTTACTAACCCCAGGTTTCCCGAACGCAATTCAAATGAATGATCAACTAACATGGCATTCAAATTTCAAATAAACGACCCATATTGAACCCTGATTGGTGGAACATTGTCAGACAGAAAGGAACGGACAGATATTTTATAATTATGGATTTAAAAAAGTTGATTCATTGAAATAGCGTTCGGAAAACTGGGAGTTAGTGTATTTAAAAACAGGCGTTTTGTTATTCTTAACGACAACCTTAGTAATATTTGAGAAAAATGAATATCACGTGATCGATCAGCTAGTTTGCGTATATTACATAACATAAGCTCTTAATTGAGAGTTCAGAGCTCTTCAAAAACTCTCTACCGACATATTACCCACTTTCGATATCTATTTTTAAACAACGGGGCTATTACATTGTAAGTAGATAATATCTCAGCATCGTTCTTAGGAAGATAGTTGTTCTATTTGTTTTCATACCACCTAAATGTAAACTTTTAGCACAAAGTAGATATTATATAACAGAGACACGACCTAGTACTAGAAAATGGTATCACTCTAATACTGGCAATGCGACTGGCAAATGGTGAAGTCTAGGCCATAGATGAAGAATACATAGATTTGCTACAATACGTCAATAAAGTGTGTGAACGAGATCACAACATACAAAAACTTTAAGGAAGGAAAAGGAAGGCGACAATATTGCCTGTCTTTGTCAGAGTTCCTGTTTTTGTTTGTTGGGCACAACTGCTATGTGCCCAACAAATCAGTTGACAGTTCGGTCACAGCTCGTATCTTCCAGGATTTTTAGTGAATAATAGTGATCTAAGTGGTGAAAATAAAAATAAATTTAAGTGATACATAATACTAACCCTGCTTTACATGGATATATGTTAAATAATCGGCTGTAAAAGCCGTACTGAGCAAAAAACACGAAATATTTCCTTCCATGCGTAAGTACAATTTTTAGTAACAAATACACCTTGCTTTGATAAAATATCGACAGGTTGTGTTCCGTAGCACACTAATAAGCTATTAATAGGTTATTGTGAATAGAAATAATGAATTAAAATGTTATTTACAATTACAATAATAAATGTATTATCCAACCAATGTATGTGACAAGGTTAAATTGTCATCCTCGAAACAAATGTCAGGCAGTCCGCCATTTTAAGCTACTTTTTGACTTAGTAATGTTAAAGATTTTATGGGGATACCAGCTAAGGTACTTATAATTTACCCTAAAAGTGGGGTCTTTTTTAACCGACTTTCAAAAATAGAGGAGGTTTCTCGATTCGACCGTATATATATTATATTTTTAATTCTATTATTAAATCTTAAGCTGTGCAATAGTGAAACTGTTGTTACAGATTTCCAAAGGACTCTTCAACCCGCCAATTATGGATTCGTGCCACAGGCCGACAAAACTAGCAACCAACCAAATATACTCGAGTATGCTCTAGACATTTTGAACAAAGTTGTTTTAGAAAAACAGCAAATATGACATATTTAAGCCCGTTATCTATTCCTACGCGTCATGTCATCGAGCAGGTTAGTTACTTTTATGGTATTTATTTACGTACTATAAAAGTGATTATTATAATGTTATAAACATATTATATTCAGAGTCTTGTGTAGAGCCTACTGAAATTTACTTACATAAGTTCACTAAAAGTACTATTTTTTACTGTAAAATAACGATGGAAATGGAAATCTTGACTACATTTAACGAACGCCTCTACTACTCCTATTTTATATATTATTGCTTTGTTTTAGGAAAGCCGAAGAAATATTTATTGGAAGACGTATAGTGAATATAAGTCGTAAAAGTCACTCCAAAAATTTCCATTCATGAACTCTTGAACTGCGGTGAATAGTCGAATGAGATTATATCTATAAATTGTAGTTGGTATAAGAAATAAATTAAAAAATTAAATGTCCCCGGAAATGCTGGTAAGGGATCCACACTATATACAGGCATGAAAAGGAAAATACCAAATGCTTAAACGAGGAGGAAGAAATTCGTGCATCTACTTCCAATAGCAAACGTATGAATACAGTTACGGAAATAATCATTTTGAATACGACCCATAAATGTTGTAATATACCAATAATTAAAAAAAATGCAAATAATAAAATCATTTAAATAATGACTATATGCACAGATTACCTTTAAACACCTTATTTTTATATACTTTTTTACATAATATATATACTTTATTAGTGATTTACATTAATTTAAATATTTTTATATTTGTTAAAATACACGACCGGTTTCGATGAAGTCATCGTCGGTGTAGGTATATATTATAATAAAGTGAAAAAAAGTGCAAGTACATAGTTTGTGTTTTATTACTACATAAAAAGAATGTCCGCCAAGAAATTATAGTACATTCGATAACATAAATAGAGTACCGACATACATAAATTATTTTTACGTCCGCGTCTGTGATGAAAATAATTATGATTTATGATGTAAAGATGTTTTTTTAAAACCTTGGGTTTTGTTGTATGATATGTTTTGGGCATATAAAGTAGCAGCCAATGCTACATTTTATGCGCAAATGGTAACCGTTGGTACATTTACACGTCATAAACGTAACATATTATTTCCTGCTTTATCCGTTCCAAATTTCATAATTTAATGGAAACAAATATATAGATGAACAAACTTTCTCTCTTTAATAAATTTGTATTTTACTGTTCTGTACTAATCTTTGTTAGTCCCGAGTAGTAAGATTCCTGAATAAATTGGGTATATTTAAATGGGGTTGGCAACACAGATATTGTATATACTTTTCGTTTGTCCCTGTCGGCTGTGGCAATGTGTCAAATCTATAGGATTCTTTATCTAAGAGTCTAGGCACATTCCTGAAACCGCCACCTAGCGCCACTATTGGAAAATACTAATTACTAATTTCGTTTCATATCTTCTTCTTAATTAAGGAGTTGAATTTAGCTTAATGTGATGTTATACCTAAAAAATATGCTTATCTTTATTTTAATGTCAATATTTGTACTTGATTCGGCATATTTACATTTTATAATTTACAAACGTCAATAGTAATGACATCTTTTGCTTTTTTTTGTATTAAAGATAGATTGTATGGGATAGTAGGCCATGCTTTTAGCTAAGTTCTAATCGCTACTACAAAAATTTAATACAAATCCATGACCCAGGAATCCAAAACAGTTTTTGGTTCTTTTGGCGGGATCGCGGCTTTTGCCTCGTTCACCGCACCGTGACGCGCTCAAACCGCTGTTTTTATTGATCAATACAATATCAAAGAAAGAAAAACATATTCCCTAGTCCCCATTGAATACTTGCCGATATCCCTCTCGACGGCCATCTCCTTGATGTCATTGATGATTTCCGACGCGTTCTCCTTCTCCAGCGACCTGGTCCGCTTGTGGACGTCCTTGAACTCGCTGATGAGACCCTGGTACTGCTCCAGCAGCTCCTGTATCGTGTTGTTTCGGGAGACGTCGTCGGGTATGTCCGGGATTTTCAAATATCTGAGTGCCAAAGTTATTTTACGTATTTTGTGTCTATAAATTTTATACACACCTAGCATATCCACATAACGCCACACAGTTACTTAATTAGTAATTTTTGTAACCTACCCCTCATGTTTAATGTTCTACTTGTATTATGAAAAAGATATAAACTAAGAACTTTTAGATAATTTAGATAATCCATACTAAAGCACTTTCCTCGATGTAAACTATTTTCTTTTCTATTTGGAAGTTGTATGGAGCTTTACATTTTTATTTTTACTTCACGTGTTTGTCTATTTTTTACGATCGCAAATTTTCTATAATCACTCAGTACCTACTACCAACCTAATTTAAGTCTCAACAATTGGACTTTACGAAAAATACTACATAGGTACATAGTACATACTCCACAATATTACAGAAAATGGAAACATCAAAAAGCTTCTTTCTACAAACTATTCCTTAAACCTGCTTTAAACATCGCCATTAGTTTTCATTTTCGCGAGGAAACACAAGCTTGTATCTAACAGTAATTTATAACGTACGCTCTGAGACACGTTTATCTTTACCTTGCGTTCGCGCCTAACTTCGTGGTAAATTTTGACGTAATCGCGAAAACTTTTACTTGTAGGTTAAGGTACCTATCTAAGTATATACCCAGGAGAATTATAGTGTCTTAGTTTTGTTACTACGCATGGGGTGCCGGAGTATAAATAGCACCTCCCAATTAACACTCCTTTCCGTAGTTCTCGTAAAAGACGAGAAGGAGGTATCTCCATCTCGTCTTTTACGAGAACTACGAAAAACTACTATTATAGGCAGGTATACAGGGTGTAAAAAGAGCAGTCACTATAACTTCGTGGGGTAATAACCAGGCAAGAGATATATTGGTACTAGTCATTTGCTTTTAATCCACTGTTTTAAAAATTTAAAAACTTTCAATAGGCAATGTACAACGTGCACAACACAGCGATCAGCTGATTACGCTGAGAGGTCAATAGCACGCGTAAGACGTTCATTACGTACTAGGGCAAAAATTATAAAATTTAAGAATTTAATGCAGAACGTTGTTCCAAACAGTTCAGCCTTGCGACTAAAAATAATAAATTGCAAAAAAAAATAATGTAAAAAATAATTTCTAGAATCAGTCAAGGTCCAATCCTATCCCAAAGTTATAGTGACTGCTCTTTTTACACCCTGTATAAAAATGAATCGCTGTTCGTTAGTCTCGCTAAATCTCGAGAACGGCTGTACCGATTCGGCTATTTTTAGTCTTGAAATATTCGTGGAAGTCCATGGATGGTTTAAACGGTTTGTATGCTCGAGGCCACGGGTCAGCTAATCTTATACGTGTATATAAAAAAAGAATTGCTGTTTGTTAGTCTTGCTAAAACTCGAGAAAGGCTGAAGCTTGACATTTTCTTACTCATGAGCTTCAATAACCGATCTATCAAGATAAGAAAGGATAGGTACATTGCTATTAACATTTCACAGTAACAGCTCCTACTCCAGCCGAACAAGGGACTATTTTGCACGCGATTCATAGTTAACTCTTATATTTTGTTCACCACCCAGTGCCAATGTATATATTTATTAAAAAATTCGCCCCACAAACTCACTTGGCGAGGTATGCTGTATTTTTAACTTGGTCACGATTCGCCAACAGCCAGTGGAGTATATGATGGATGGTCCTCGCGTCGCCGGCCAGCAGGTGGGCTCGGAACTGCGTCGGTTCGACCCCCGGCGCCGGGCGGTACTTCACGTTCCCCAACATCTCCAGCAGACGAACACTGACAGTTTCGGGGTCGTCCTCCTCAATGTTCAGCTATCATATAAAGTGATAAATAACTTGTTTTTAGTATTATTATATAGTTTTATTGACATTCGTGAAAAATTATTACGTGAATAGCTGTAGTACATCCGAGATAAATTTAACACAAACATACGACCACAGACACAACCATAGACTAGTCAGTGATGCCAATTGGTCAATATTATTATAATGATTATTGTTTGCTATGAACCCATAGACTAATAAGGCTTATATTCTACAATCGGTAGTGTCAAAATGATGTGTTTTTTTCTGTGAAAGAGTTTCATTTGATGTTTAAACATAGATATTAATTATAGTTTAATTGTTGAAGAGTTATAAGTATTGATGAAGTAATAATAATCCTTTAACATTCCGGTAAAAGTGTTTAAAAGTGTGCTTGTGCATACTTTTAACGAACTTTTAAACGACAAAATATAAGAGATAATTCCAGTGTTTTTGGTTTGTTTACGTTTAGGATAAATTTATCTCGGACGTACTCTACGTATTTAATCATATCTTTAGTTTAGCCCTGAATTCATTAAACTATCATATTATACCTATAGGCACCTACTTAAATACACTTACCGCTAAAGTCGGATTCGATCTCTATCTTGGGGCACAAACAGATCGAAAACTTTAGATCGGCGATAGATCTCCCGGCTTTCAACGTTATTACCCGACTAGGGTAAAGATAAAAGGAAGGGTAATGATTTTGCTAGTCTATATAAATCTTTGTTCCACTCTAGCACCTAAATTAGGTCAGGTCCAATTTTATTGAAAGAGGTTGTACAGTTGTCCTGAAGAAATAGGCCGGGTAACTGACATTACCAATGGTAGTTGGGTTCGTGATTTCTATAAATTTTATTTGTTGTGATTATTCTATGGCAATAACAGTCTTAAGATGTAGGTGTCTGCTAATAAATAACTATTCTCGAAAGGCATTGAGATCGACAATTAGGTACTATTATTATTAGGTGCCTACATACATTTCCCATGACATAGAAAGTTTCCTACCGACGCAAACATCTAGTAAAATATCGGAGTCTGCAAAAAGGTCGTCCCCTAAAAAGTAACTATGACCATAAAAAGTTTGTACCTACGCGCTTGTTTTCGTTTTCATACAATATTAAATTGGGAGGCGAAGGTCTGCTTCCGCGTTTAGCTGTACCTTAGAAATGAATTTTTAAGCAACGCTGGCCGGCTGGGACACCTTCAAATTCCAAAATAGTCAGCGAAACTTTCAATGACAATAGCCCGAGAGCCAGGCGAAAATTTGGTTAATTATTTCTTCTCGAGAGATAATTGGTGATACGCATCAGACAATAGTATCATGAAGCCTTATGACCGTCAGCTAGAACTAAAATTATTTGAATATACACGTATAAGTTTAAAAAATATTGATACGGAATATTTGTTTCACCTCAACACTTATATTGGAGTGCTATGCCGAATAATTAAAAAGACCTCATTTCCTCCCAAATGAAAAATTGGGAGCTGATTTTAAATACGTTTCTGCGATAAATAAAAAAAATCAGCTAGCAGTAAGTCGAGGGAAACTTAGTCAGCTGATGCATTAAAATAGTCAGTAAATGCTTCTGGCTAACTTCTACGTAACGACCTTAAAATTATCAGCTGACGATTTTTCCACCGAGATACAGCCAGCTGACGTATATATTTATCAATAGTTACGTCATATAAGCTATCATCAGGTAAATTTTTATTTGAGAGTATATCACTGAAAGTGAAGATTATTTTTCCATGATCGAGACATCAGCTGATGTACAATCTATATTATAGCCAGCTGATTATTTTTTTTGTTGAGATATTGGGTTAGCTATAATTTGATACATTTTTAGCCGAGAGGAAATGAGTGAATGTATTTTTTTTTTTTGAGCGTGGGAGGCTATAGTTCGTCCCTAGTTAAATTTATTAGTAAAGGTAAACAAACCGAAAACATTGAAATTTTCCCTTATTCACTTATTGTGCACATTTATCAAAACTTTCACAGGTAAGTATCTTAAAGGATTACACTTCATTGTCCAATACATTTTATAACAATTAAACGATAATTAATATGTTTAAACATCAAATGAAAATCTTTCACAGAAAAAATACGCCATTTTGACACTGCCGATTGTAGAGTATTATTAGGCATCTCTAAAACGTAGTGATTATATTCTCTTTGGGCATCTCTGACTAGTCTCGGTTATGACTTGTGACATAGACGGGTTTGTTTACGTTTAGGTTAAATTTATCTCGGACGTACTATACAACTGCTCATACCCCCCCACCGAGCCTTAGCTGACGGTCATAAGGCTTCATAATACTATTATTGTCTGTTACATTTTACTAATTATCACTTGAGAGGAACTTGGTCACATAAATCTGTTACTGGCTCTCGGACTACAAAGTAACTAGTTGTAAAACGCATACATTAAAATGAAATGAAGATAATGAAATATAAACACTTACTTTGTCTCCAGCATTAAAAGTGACAAGCAAATCCACCAGCACCTGGAGTAATTGCTTCTCATTCAGAGCATCAAATTTTATTAGATCGTAATTCCTTTTAAGCGTCGCATTTATTTCTTTAATTATAAATTTAATTTGTTCAGACATTTCACTTAACGAATTATTATTTTATTAGTTCAAAAACTCTTTATAGAAAGGATTCTGATCAATTTTGTCTTTATAATTTGGCGCAAATTGCGATTGAAAGACAAAGGCAACTGTTGTCAGTTAGTTGCTATGGCAAGGCTGGTGGCCATTTTAAATACAATTTGGTTACCATAGTAACTATTTTTAAGCGTCATTGGCTGACTATTTTTATGATCGCCTCCGTGGTCTAGTGGTTCAGAGCTTAGCTATCGACCCGGAGGTAGTGGGTTCGATTCCCGCGTTGGAACTACAAAAAGTGTTTTTTTTTTTCAAGTTTGGTTAGGACAATAACGTAGTCTGATCACCTGATTGTCTGACAAGAAAGATGATCCATGCGTCGGATGGGCATGTAAAAAGTGGGTACGCAAAATCGTCGCAAAAACGTCGATTTCTTGTACTTGCTGCAGTTGTCTCTATCGCGCTAGTTGGGAATAGCCAAGAGACTGCGAGACAGCAATAGATTTTATAAATACCTATTTTGTATTTCCTTCAACCATACTCACTAATTTTCATCGACAATTTCCGAGGACCATCAGTAATGTGATTGCCTATTATTTTAAACTCTTGTACTAAACGAAAGAGTTTAGTAAAACTATAAGACTCAAGTCAATAATGATGATTTTAGTCAGCATTGGAAGATGTACCCATCCACTAATTATAATTTTATGAATTTTAGGGAAAAATAAATAAAACTTATTATAATGTCGGAATAAATTATATTTCTATTATAATACAATCAATAGCTATTTGTAATTGTCAATTCTCAACAAGTTCCCTTAATTTTTACAGTTTGTGCCTGTCCTTAAGTATCTCAAACCAACCACAAACGAAACGCCTCACAGCCGTTCTGACTACACTCACATTTACTCCGATCTGATTATGATAAAAAAATAATACTCTAATTCCCTACATGATTCATATACAACTTAACGATTCATATACAGTTACCATTAATCAGATAATTCAATGTAATGTCACTGGCATTATCGCTAGCACCGAGGTTGGAGAAGTTATTATATAGGAAATCGCGTTGTTTAAACCTGCACAGACTAGATAGGCAGCTATTTTACTAGTAATATTGCAGAGCTCTATGCGACAGCATTAGATATGCAATAAATACGTTTCTGATTGCTGACGATATAACAAAATACCTTAAAGGATTTGTCACACTGCATGCGTTCTGCGGTCTCCGGTCAGGTCAAAACGAACGCAGCCCGCATCATGTATGAACAACATTGTCGGTCTCAATATATTTTGTATAGAATGCGATATGACCGTGCGAGCAACGCGTATTGGCCCGGCGGGTCAGTGGAACACGTACGGACCGGTGTTTGCTGCGGGCACGCGGGCGGCGGGCTGCGGGCTGCGGGCAGCGGGCTGCGGACACTAACTGAAATAATATGGCCGCCGTTTGGCCTGCCCGCATCGCCCGGACCGTGACCGGTTGCCCTGCCCGGATTGCTGACCGATTGCTCTGCCCTGACCGCAGACCGATTGCCCTGACCGACAATGTTGTTCATACATGATGCGGGCTGCGTTCGCTTTGACCTGACCGGAGACCGCAGAACGCATGCAGTGTGACAAATCCTTAAGGTAACACAATTCTCTCGCTGATCTTTTCTCATCTGTGCAGGTATTTCACAACGCAACACTTCAACAAACATTGACAGGTATGATTCACTTAAAGCTACATGATTATTTTATCGAAATTATAAAAAATGTTACAAACATGATTCGAAATAACTAGTGATAACATTAAGCTTTCTCTTCTTATTTAAACCGAAAGAATTATAAATAATAAAGCTATCAAAAGTACAAGTACCGAAGTAAACCGAAATTCAGCTACGAAACCTTCTCGATAAATGAAGGAACAATTTCAATTGAAAAAATACTACTAAAACTATAGCATGCACCACTTTAACTTACTTATGGTATTAGAAAGCAAAATTACTGGGTTTATCGTGATTAGTTAATACTTGTTAAATGATCTATTGAAATTAAATTTCGCAACAATTTTCTCAAGTTATCGCTAATCACTAACATAAATAATTTGTACTCTTCTAAATTATGGAATATCATTTATTTACAATGTGTGATTAGATAGTAATAATGAATCGCTATATTTAATGTTCACTAACATTGGTATTACAAATATTAAAAAATTGTTTAACTATATTAAGACAACCAAAAAATAAACAGCGCCATTTAACGACCCATCAAAACATAAAAACACTTTTCCTCTCAATAATTAAATTATAATAAATTGACTAAAAAAACAAAATACTGTCTTAATTGTTGAGCAGTTTTGCTTTAAGATGCATGCTAGGTCCGGGTTTGGCTCTCAATTCATCAAAGTGTGCAAACATATCGGTCACAGAGGAATGTCTCCGAGAGCCAGCCGCGGACGCTCACCTGGAGGCCACCGAATAAACATAAATCAATATCAAAGTCAGTCATATAAATGCGAAATCAATTCACTAAAAATTATCTACAAACAAAACAATAACAACACGTCAATTTACATAAAATAGAAGCCTCACGATCACAAACGTAACACACAAAAACCATCGATTTGACAATTATTTACGAATAAGTATCTCAGGTGTAACCGTTAAATTCGATTCTATAACTAAATCACATATGATCGAAATTATTACATAAAGCTAAACGCGCCACACTATTCCCGAGTGTCGCCTCGGTGACGCGGCTCGACCCGCGGTCGGGACTCGCGAGCGGCGTCCGAGCGATCGCAGGAAGCTCCTCGATTGTGTATCACCACTACAGCAAACCGCCTTTTCGTCCGAACAGAAAGGTGCTTAGCGTGCCCAGGGGCGAAGAGTTGTGGGGCGGAGACGAGACGGGCGTGGCGCCCACCGTGCCCAGGTCCGTGCGCGGCCGCGGCGCTCGGGCTCTCCGTCGCGCGGTCGCTGTGCTCAAGGGCGTGTCCAAGGCACCCTCGCCCGTATGAGCGGGCACGCCCAGGGGCACGTCCACCTTCTCCGTCGGCGCCGCGGCCGGCGACCGCAGCGTCCGCTTCAGACACGTCAGCTGCTCCATGGGGCTGCGGTGCACGAGGCCCATGTAAATCGAGCCGGGCGTCTGCAGCGCGAGCGGCGCGGGCGAGCCGTCCGAGTTGGGGGAGGTGAGGTACCGGCGGCGCAGGATGGACGTGCCGCTGGCTATGAGCGCGTGGAGCGAGGGCGGCGCGTCGCCGGGACGCGGCGTGGGCGGCGGGGAGGAGTCGGGCGAGCCCAGAAGCGGGCTGTTGGCGGGCGTGGCAGTGGGCGTGAAGTGCTGGCGCGAGGGCGGCGTCACAAAGGAGTCGCGGCGGGAGAGCACGGGCGACACGGCGGCGGAGGAGCGGCGCGAGGTGCGACGCGAGCTCCACGCGCTGCCGAGCACGCTGCTGGCGAGGCTGCTCATGCCGCTGCTGCACACGCTGCTCACGTTGCTACCTACGAGGCTGCCGTCGTTCGGATGTAATACTGTGCTGTAGCGGGAGAAAGCGAAATTATTTTAAAAGCTTATCTGACCTAGGAAAGGGCTTTACATAGCAATTTTGTAATCCGAGTTTACTCAAATAATAGTTCATTTATGTAAATAAATAATTATCCCAGCCTGTTTGTTTTAATATTAAATAAAATGATATCTGAATAATATGTAATTTGTGTGTGTTAATAACAACTTTTAAATTATTAGAGCCTCAAAGTGTATAAGCGCTTTATTAACTCAAAATCATATGCTTTATTCAGATACCGTATAATAATAGTATATATAGACTCGCACCTATTAGTGAACGTATATATGTGGCTGGAGTAGGGCAGGCGCGGCATGTCGTCGTCCTCCTCCACGTCGGAGAGCCGGTACACGCGCATGCCGAGCGCCTGCGCCGACCGCGACCCGCGCACGCCCACGCCCTCTTGGTCCTCGAGTAAGCCTGGCGGATATTGGATACATGTTATTATAATTATTAATAGCCGTTACTGTCCCACTGCTGGGCAAAGGCCTCTCTCTTTCCACAAGTCACGATCATTTGCTATTACTGGGCGGCGATTCTCAGGCGTCGAACTTAGTTCCGAATATTAGTATGTCCCGCTCGCACGCGCGCTAAATCTCATTTGCATGAGCGGGACAGACCGATAGCAAAAATTAAGTTCGAGGCTTGAGAATTAGGGCCCTGGCCACTCTTTAAGAATCGCGTCAAACGTGCGTAGGATATGTTTTAGAATACATATCCTACGCATGTTTGACGCGTTCCTTATATAGGATATGTATCCTAAAAACATATAATGTACTAGCTGTGCCCGCGACTTCGTTCGCGTGGTTTTTGAGTGACTTAAACCGTTTATGCAGCGCACGCAACGAAAGTCCTCAAATGTAAATAATTTTCCCCGTTTTTGCACATTTCTCACTGACGCTCCTATTGGTCGTAGCGTAATGTTACGTAGCCTAAAGCCTTCCTCTGTAATGGACTATCCAACAAAAATAGTAATTTTCAAATTGGACCAGTAGTTTAAACAAACAAAGAAACTCTTCCGCTTTATAATATTATAAAGCGGAAGAGATATATAGATAATACTATAATATTAAGCAAACATTCATCACTTTTCTATTTATATTTCTAGGCATATAACGCTCATGATCAAAAGTGTATTGTAAAATATTTCTATTTTAAATTTAGACATATGAACTTTTAAATCAAAAATCCCGTATGTTGCATGAGAGTTTACCAATGCTGAACCAGCATTGGTGAAAAATCTTATGTGAGAATCTTATGTAATTTTATCGAACCACTTGTAAGCTAAAAGTAAACTCTCATGCAACATACGGGATTTTTGATTTAAAAGTTCATATGTCTAAATTTAAAACTAACCAGTTTTAACGGCTTGTTAAAATATCATGCCTTCTCATTTATTGACCGCGAATACGAGAGGGATAACATGATATTTAAAGAAAGGTTAACTTTAACATGTGTTATGACAATAACAAATTATAAATTTAGCCGAGTTTAAATTTTTGTATACTAATACACATAGAATCGCAACGGAATGCATGTATTGACATTTACCTGACATGGTTGGCTTAGCGAGCTGGGCCCAAGTGTGCAGCGTGAGTGACCCCTCCATCGGTTTGACGATCTGCAGCTTGTGCGGCGTGCGGAACCGCGCCAGCCCGCCGCCCGCGCCCGCGCCCCACACTGCGCTCTCTTCGCTCTGGTCGCGCTCTGGAAGTATGGATTTAATTATTATTTTCCCATCAAGAACAGTTTTCCCATATTTTTGCTAAAACATGGCCTCGCGCAAGTTTCTTACGCCGGTTCTTCTCGCCGGGCTAGTTTCCGAACCGGTGGTAGGCATCATATATAACAATTCTACAAGTGTTATTTAATAACCTGTATGGAAATACTAAAAACTTTACCACAGGCCACCATCGTTATAACAGATTATTCAGTATGTGACTCCAAATAATGTCATTAGAAAATACACCTATACAATGTTTTTTAAAAGTACTTAGAATGCTTTCAGACACAATAGGATTTACTGCTTATGTTACGTTAGGGCAAAAATAATTATCATTTTAAGAAACAATCTTTTTCGCAGACAACTTTTCTTTCAGCGAAGAAACAGATAAGATAAGACTTTTTTTTTTAATTTGACTATTACTTTTTGTCGAAACGTATTTGCACAAACATCAAATCACTAGCCCGAAGACTCGTAAATTCGTAACCTAAATCACAAAGTAGATATACAACAAAAACACGACCTAGTACTAGAAAATGGTATCACCCTAATACTGGCAATTCGACTGGCTATTTTTGTTTCCTTCAATTTCCAGGCACATTCCGGAAACCGCTATTTAGCGCCACTATTGGAAAATACTAATTTCGTTTCGTATCTTCTTCTTAATTAAGGAGTTGAATTTAGCCTAATCTGATGTTATGCTTAAAATATGCTTATCTTTATTTTAATGTCAATATTTGTACTTAATTCGGCATATTTACATTTTATAATTTACAAAAGGTTAATAGTAGTGACATCTATTACAATTTTTTTGTATTAAACATAGATTGTATGGGATGGAAGGCCATGCCTAAGTAAATTAAGCTTTTACCATAATCACCTGTTCTGCGGCGCTGATGTAGCAAGTGAGATGCAGCGAGGGAAGCGCGGCGTGAGTTGATCTCCTGCGGTGTGAGTCGCCGCAACGCCGCCGCTAGCTCGGCGGCGCCAGGCGCGCCCGGCACGCCAACTCCAGCACCGCCCCTGTAACAACAAACGGCAGAATTACTTACGATTTACTTACAATTTTATATGATATTACGTTGTGACAACTTGCAACATATAAACCAAATAAAAAGATGCCTGTGCTCCCCTAGAAATGTAATGAAAAGGGAAAAGGTTAAAAATGAATAATTAAGAAGTTACTTGAAACAAAATTATCGTAAATAAATATAATACATAGAAGGTTTTGCACTTGCACAAGATTCCGCCGTTTTTCTATCACTAGGTTGTGTCTCATGAATCGTGATAGCTAGACAATGGAAATGTTCACAAATGATTATTATTTCGGTTCCCGATATAACCCCAGCTAGACTAAGTTAATTTAATGATGGCTGTTTTTTTTTTGTTTCTTTAAATATTAGATAATAACGGCAACAGGTATACGCTTGAAACGTCTTGGTATACTCTTGAAATACACTTTAACATCATTACAGGCGTCACTTTAGGTAGACCAAAAATTTAAATATATTATATCTAGCAATATCCCGCGAAAAAATTATAAGCACAACCTCCTAGAAGATGAGTGAGTGCATGCCTATGCGCGACAAAAATTATAAGCACAACCTATATTTAAATTTTATGCTATGGGTTTCCCCGCAAAGTAACGCCTTATTCCATAACTATTTAAATAGACCACTAAAACAATATCGCAAAAAATACTCACGGATACAAGTCCTCCGATTCCGTATCGGACGTGTCCTCGAAGAACGAGTCCGTGGACGTCGGCTTAGGCGGCGGCTTGTACGGGGCGGCCGCGGAGATGTCCGCTACGTCCGACCCCGATATAGAGCCGCCGGACCACCGCGACGCGCACTGCACCGTCTCGAACACCTTCTGCATACTCGACCTGCAAGTTGAATCGGACATACGTATGATATGAGAGATAGACGCATACGTGCACTATTCGATGAAGTATCGATAAATATAAGATTAAGAAAGAAATGTTCGATTCTTAGACTGTGGCGTGTATCAATAATACTTTTTGAGATTTTAGATTCAAGACGCCATCGCATCATATGGGATTTGACATAAGCTACGCTAAATGATCGCGATTTGGTAAGTCATTTAGCGTACCATATGTCAAATCGCAAACATTTTGTTATCGAACTTTGTAAGCGATAATTAGCGATGGCATCTTGAATCAGCCCCCAGATTTAAGATGCCCTCGCTATTTATCGCTTACAAATTTGACATCTGTGCGATAACAAAGCCATCTGTGCGATAACAAAGCCATCAAACGCCAAAGAACACGGCCATATGTGTATTCGATATACTGACTGTGCGAGCGGATCCCCGATGCCGGAGTCGAGGCTGAGCTCGGAGTAGACGGAGGAGTGCATCTCGCGGTGCAGGCTGGCGGGCAGCAGGCCGGCGGCGGCCGCCACGCTCGGCATGAGCCCGCGCGTGACCTCGCCGCGCTTGCGCAGCGCGCGCAGCTGCTCCTGCGCCTCGGCGAGGTGCGCCGCCACCTCCGCGTACCGCTCCTGGAATAAACAATTAATAATTGAAGACATGAAGCTTCATCGCAAAATTCGGATTTCGACAAAATTGAGTTCAAACTGCCACTAAAACATTTTAGAATACGTCGTAAAGTATTTGGAAATGTGGAAAAAATCAACGTGTAGGATAGTTGGAATATAAATTTGTCGGTAATTGTAAATATTTCTCTAGTTGCTATGTAGAAATTATAGGCGCTCGAACAGTATTAAATACATTAATCTTAAGATCCGTCTTTATAATCAATGTACTTAATACGTCACTACATATCCCAAAACGTTTACGTAATTTAAACTCAATTTTCTAAGTAATTTTTTTGCGACATATCGTCTTCATCCATTTATGTCTTCAATTAATACAAACAAATTTAAATTTTTAACTAAACCCCGAAAATTCAAACTCTTAACTACTAACTTTTACTTATAAATAGATTATTGAAACCGGCTGTACGTCAGTCACCTTTCAAACAACGTAGAAACAACCATCATAAAAAATAATAAGAAGTGAATTAGTTCATTCGTTTTAGAGCCACACAGACAAACAGATACACAAACTTATTATAATATTTAAGTAAAAATAGAAATGCCGACTGGTGACTTGTGCATAAATAAACGCTATAATGGAATATTTTCTCACAAACAATGCACAATTATTTTGAAATAACTCCAAGAGCAACCTTCAAACGAAATGGATATTTCAAGAACATGCTAAGAATTGCTTACGATTTGTGTTTGACGATCATTTGTAAGTACTTGGTAATTGTAAAATATATAATCGGTTATAAATAAAACCACTTTGAAGATAACAATGTCTGTCTGTCAATCTTTCCAAGGCGTTTGACTGTGTCGAGCACGCTACTTTGATCAAAAAATTATACCACTATGGTATAAGGGACACATCACTAAATTTTTTAAGTTCTTACCTCAACAATAGAACTCAGAGAGTGGAAATAAATTGTAAAAGATCTGCTGGCACCAAAATTGAGTTAGGTGTTCCACAGGGATCTATTTTAGGTCCGTTTCTTTTTCTCATCTACATAAATGACTTACCGTATCTAGTAAAAGATAAGCATGAGATAGTACTTTTTGCTGATGACACTTCACTAATTTTTAATGTGAAGCGACGACAGTCAAACTATGACGAGGTAAATAGTGCTCTTTCAAAAATGGTACATTGGTTTAATGTAAATAATTTACTTTTAAATTCAAATAAAACAAAATGTATAAAGTTTAGCCTGCCAAATGTTAGGCAGGTCCAAACCAATGTACTATTAAATGATGAGAAAATGAACTTAGTAGACACCACTGTATTCCTAGGTATAACACTAGACTGTAAATTACAGTGGGGTCCTCATATTGTAAAACTGGCAGATAGGCTCAGTTCTGCAGCATATGCAGTAAAAAAAATTAGAGAAATTTCAGATGAAGATACAGCGAGACTAGTTTATTTTAGTTACTTTCATAGCATAATGTCCTACGGCATTCTTTTGTGGGGAAATGCCGCGGACATTAATACTATATTTGTGCTGCAGAAGCGAGCTATACGTTCTATTTATAAGTTGTCATCTTTTGAATCTCTGAGAGAAAAGTTTAAAGAAATAAGTATTCTGACCGTCGCATCTCAATACATTTTGGACAATGTGTTGTATGTAAAAAAGAATATAAATGATTTCAGAAAAAAAAGCGACAACCATTGTATAAACACTAGAAATAAGCACAAATTAGATATACCAGTGATTAGACTTGGCAAGGTAGGTAAATCTTTTAAAGGTCAATGTATACGCCTATACAATAGAATCCCAGAAAACGTTCAAAATCTTTGTATAAATAAATTTAAAAAATTAGTTAAAGAACGTTTGTGTGCTAAAGGGTATTATAAGGTTAATGATTTCATTGATGATTGCACACCCTGGGAATAAGGTGCCTCTATGCTAGGTTACAACTTTGTACTCTTTGTTTTTATAATTTTAGTTTTAAGTCATAACATTGTTATGTATATTGTATATTATATTATATTTAAAAAGAAAAAGAACAATTTTCCAATCTTTTTGCTAAAAGATGGCCCCGCGCGAGTTTCTTACGCCGGTTCTTCTCGCCGGGTTAGTTTCCGAACCGGTGGTAGGCATCATGTAGGACAATTCTATAAGTGTTATTTAATAACCTATATGGAAATAAAATGTTTTGATTTTGATTTTGATTTTGATTTGTTAGGTATACAAGTTGTTATTGTTTTATGTTAATTTTGTTTCTAGATTTATTAACACTTTGGACTGTTGGGAAATTCCATACTTCAGGTATCATTATCATTTACGGAAATCTAGCTAGCTAGTGCTTTATTACGAACTTGTGCTCTCTGGGAATATTCTTGTTAAGCAGTTTGACCCTTGTCAGAATAATATTATAAAAATCCTATCTGGCTCGGTGAACTTCGTAGCATCCTAGAATTCAGTTTTTTGACGCACTGATAGTAGCGCCATCTATCGGGCCCAATTAATACACTAGAACATTCCTAGAGAACAACTCTATCCA
Source organism: Celastrina argiolus (assembly GCA_905187575.2). Lineage (NCBI taxonomy): Eukaryota > Metazoa > Arthropoda > Insecta > Lepidoptera > Lycaenidae > Celastrina > Celastrina argiolus. Next base: position 12,033,167 of record LR994587.1, read on the forward strand.
TTGGTGAAAACAGCATGAAGATCGGTGCAGTAGTTCTTGCGTTTACCGCAAACAGACAGACAGACGCGGCGGAGATTTTGTTTTATAATATGATTATGATACCAACTGACGTGTCATTCGGATTGTATTGTGACTGCATGACGTCATTATAATGCAAATAAACTATGGGAACACTTTACCTGACGTCTAATGCTATTATCATTATACTTAAATGCGAAACTTTGTATGTGTGAATGTAAGTTAGTTTCACGCAACAACTACTGAACGGATTTTGATGAAATTTAGTATGGAAGTAGTTTACATTCTGCATTAACACATAGGTAATTTTTACCGCAGCTATATATAGTATATACGGTTACCGCGGGATATCGTTTCGTACGTACGAAGCTGCGGGAAACATCTAGTAGTACATACAGGGTGTCCCAAAAATCAACGATAAACCGAAAACGGGTGATAGGCCAAGTCATGACAGTTATGAGAAAAATGTGAAAAAAAATCTTTGTCATGTATTTTTCACATTATAAGGACTTTTAAAAATATCGGAAAAACTGACACCCTGTGATGGTCTTTCATGTCCTAAGACTACAAATATTACTTTTTTGTGATTTTTTTTTCGGTATTGTAGTCATGACTAACCCTTCTGTAAATCACAATTCATAATTTAAACATACCTGCCTCAGTTTTCAATAAAATGGTGTGTTTTGCCCAAGATTAAATTCAAAATAATTACTACACCCAACTTTAATCGTCTGTACTGTAAAAAAAAATTACTACAGTATTTTGGCAAGTAACTTTAAAAGATGGCGCATTTAATCTGGATTCCAAAATAGTATGATACTTGCTGGATTACTTCTTTGTTGAGGAAAAAAAAATTTTTTTAACGGAACCGGATGTTAGGCCAACTCTGTTTAAATTTTTAAAATGTTGGTATTAAGTTGTTATGTGACGACGATGAGTGACGTCATCTTGTCTAGAGTGAGCGAGACAGACAGTGACGCTCAGTGCGAGTGAGATAGATAGTGACGCCAACCCGACAACACAGTGATGAACGTGCAAAACTGCAGTACGTTACGATCTTTCGTTCATTGCGCATCTTTCTGTATCCGTATTGACTTCGTACTTACAACTGTGCTTCTGTTTATTGGACTTGATTTGCTTTGTGATTTGGTTTTATCTGCCCCGTTTCTGACGACCCTGGACTTGTTTTATTGTCGTATCTTCGGTTGTAGTGTGTGATTCCATTGTAGTGTGTTATCATGCCATCTCGATACACCGCACAAGAATACACCAATATGCATCTCATCTATGGAGAATGCTTATGCAACGCTAATGCTGCAGCTAGAATGTATCGTGAGAGATACCCAAACGCTGAGCGTCATCCTGATTATCGGGTATTTATTAACGTGCATCGGTCACTCTTAGAGGGTCGATTCCCTAATCAAAATACCAGCGAGGGAAGGCCTTTCATACCCTACGAGGACGAAGTGCTCGAGGCGGTCGAACAAGACCCGAGTATCTCAGTACGTGGGATTGAAGAGAACATCGGAGTGCCCAAAAGTACTGCACATCGTATTTTGCAAAAGAACCAGTTTCATCCTTACCATGTACAACGAGTACAAAGCCTGTTACCCCGAGACTACCCAGAGAGATTGCAATTTTGTCAAACGATGTTGCAGAGATACAGAGATGATCCGCGATTCTTTGAAAAAATTCTGTGGTCTGACGAATCCACGTTTAAAAAAGATGGTTACATGAACCTCCATAATTTGCACGAATGGCACGTGGATAATCCACATTTGATGCGGGAAGACAGATCGCAGTACCGGTTTAAGGTGAACATGTGGACGGGAATTTTGAATGGTACTGTTATTGGTCCATTTGAGCTACCGGAGAACTTAACTGCCGAGGTTTATTTGGACTTCTTACAGAACCAATTACCAGATTTGTTGGAAGAAGTGCCACTAAACATTTACGGCAGCATGTGGTACCAACAAGATGGCTGCCCAGCACATTACGCTCGCACAGTACGAGAGATTCTCGACCGAGAATACCCCGATAGGTGGATTGGGCGGGGTGGTACAATTTCGTGGCCTGCCCGTTCACCTGATTTAAATCCCATTGATTTCTTTTATTGGGGAACAATAAAAGAAAAAGTGTACTCTAAACCAATTCGAGATTTAGCCGAGCTGCGCCAAAAAATTACAGAAGCTGCTGAACACATTAATTCAAGAAGATACGCCCGTCTTATTACGCGATCATTTTTAAGAAGATGTAGGGCTTGCATTAGAGCTGAAGGCAAACAGTTCGAACATTTGCTGTAAATCTTTGTAAATTAAAGTAATAACTGAAGAAATCCATTGACTGACTTTTATTTCGAACTTGCACCTAAAACTAACTAATTACATACTTGATAACAAGGTGGCGTCTGTTCTGTATCTCAACCACTCACATTTTCAAAAGAGCGTTGTATTCATACCTGAAAATTGAAGTCTTAAAAATGCCTACACTGCAATACAATTTTTTTTTAATAAAAAAGCACCCGCACTTAGCGTCACTGTCTGTCTCGCTCACTCTAGACAAGATGACGTCACTCATCGTCGTCACATAACAACTTAATACCAACATTTTAAAAATTTAAACAGAGTTGGCCTAACATCCGGTTCCGTTAAAAAAATTTTTTTTTCCTCAACAAAGAAGTAATCCAGCAAGTATCATACCATTTTGGAATCCAGATTAAATGCGCCATCTTTTAAAGTTACTTGCCAAAATACTGTAGTAATTTTTTTTTACAGTACAGACGATTAAAGTTGGGTGTAGTTATTATATTGAATTTAATCTTGGGCAAAACACACCATTTTATTGAAAACTGAGGCAGGTATGTTTAAATTATGAATTGTGATTTACAGAAGGGTTAGTCATGACTACAATACCGAAAAAAAAATCACAAAAAAGTAATATTTGTAGTCTTAGGACATGAAAGACCATCACAGGGTGTCAGTTTTTCCGATATTTTTAAAAGTCCTTATAATGTGAAAAATACATGACAAAGATTTTTTTTCACATTTTTCTCATAACTGTCATGACTTGGCCTATCACCCGTTTTCGGTTTATCGTTGATTTTTGGGACACCCTGTATATTTTGATGAGACAAACATACCTTGGCGTCTGCCAATTCAGCTGCGAGCGCATTTTGATTTTCTTTCGTTATCTCCAAAATTCGCAGCGTATGCTCGTGCTCTGCCCTTAGCTGAAAACAACAATATTAATTATATAACACATCGTTAAATCATTTGGAACAGTTAGCAGACAACGCCCACTCAACGTATTGTGACAAGCTTTGTTTATTTTTGGATGATGACGTTATACACTCTTCATCAACTGACAGAAAGAATGGCGTCGCTTATGGATAAATATAATAAAGAGCTATGTGCTATGTGTTGGTTTTAATACAATATACTTTTCTCAATAGTTTTTAACTATTTTGCCCACTTGCACCAAATATCTCTGTTAAATATTAAACTCTGAATTAAGTTTAGAATACCAACGTTCTGAAGCTAATCGAGAGGGTTGTCACACCATAAATTTGTTCAATAGTTTTCAACTATCAGGCCCATTTGTACCGAACTAACTAACACAACCTAACCCTATTCTTAAGTTAATTTAAACTTTGCCTCTACTCTGTAAAGTAATTAAACTCAGACTGACTTAGACGCAAGCCTTAAGCGCATTAAGTTGCAAAATTCCAAGAAAATTGTACCACATACTATCAAAATACTATGGCTGACATCTTATACGGGGTTCTCGGGTACTAAGGCCTGTATAAATAAAACAATCTTAAACCCAACCTCAACTTGAGAACCTATTTGACAGATAAAACAACGTTTCGTTTCACTTTTAAAAGTAAACATCATTATTAATGTTACATAGTACTTTAATTTATTTTCTTTTTATACCGTTACATTCATATTAAAGATTACAGGAAACAATATAATAAATATAATGTATATTTTTATAATCTTTATTTTAACGTTTTAAGAAAGAAAAAAAATAAAGTATGTAACATAAGTAAAATTCTTTATTTTTAAAAGTGAAACGAAACATTTTTTATGTGTCAAGTAGGTTGTCAAGGTGAGGTTGGATTTGAGATTGTTTTATTTATGCGGGCCTAAGATTGAACTCTATCATTACTTGGTAATCTGACACTCTGAGACTGGAACCACGCGAGTAATATATCTCTTAGCCGGCTTTTAGTAACCACAAGCGTGAAATAGAATAATTTAATGAATGACAGATGTCGGAAGTAAATAATACTAATTCAATATATTAAGTAATTGGGTGCTTCCATGGTCCAATGTTTCGGAGTTTGGTTGCTGAAGGCATTAGATTAGATTATTGCGATGAACAAAAAATGTTATTTACAAACTCTGGAAGAGACAATGCAGGCTGATCACCTGATAGTATATAAAACAATTTGTCCTGCGTCTGATCTCTCAAAAGCCATGTCGGGTTACATGGGTAAAAGGAATATGGAGAACTGTTGTGTATTGCGAACATACTTGGGCACTTTAAAATAACTCAGTCACAATAGATCCCACACGGAAATTGGTAAGGAAGCTTTTGTTATTATTGATACGGATGATCTATATATACTAATATTATAACGCGCTAATCTCAGGAATTACTGGTCCGATTTGAAAAAATATTTCTGTTGGATAATACATATATTGTGGAAGTATTTAGGCTATATAATATTACGCTGCGACCAATAGGAGCGAAGCGTCAGTGAGAAATGTTGCAAAAAACGGGGAAAATTATTTACATTCCGTTGCGTGCGCTGTACATAAGTAATATCTAAGACTTTATATTAGGTATCAGTCTCAAGTCTGTACCTGTCTCAGTGCAGTACCAAGTCTGTATCAGTGTGATGAATACAATGTTGCTGTGAAGCGACATTTTCTGTACATCATATAATAATATACCTATTCTACATTCTACACATTCAGATTTTAGTGTTGTTTAGCTCCCCGTACATTCGTAGTGAAAAAGATACTTATTGCCTTAAATAAGTACCTACAACAAAGCCCAAGGGTGTTTTATACACCAAAAACACGACTTTCCCCTTAACCCTTAAAAGGAATATGCTATGTACCCTAATTTAATTAAGATAATGTATGAATGAGTATTATCATCAACAATTTTCTCTGATATAATTTTCATATTCAGAATTATATTCACGGGTTCGTTCAATATAGCGAAGAGAATTTTGTTTTTTTTTAAATATATTTTTTTTTAATTATAAAGAGAAAAGATTTAATTGTTTGCTTTGAAACTACTATACCCATTTTGATTGAATTTGGCATAGATAAAGAGTAGACCAATAGATAGAGTTAGGCCATAGGCACTTTGAACGCCGCAAAAAAGTACGGTGTCTTTCGTTTTGCGTGTCCGATGTCGCGAGAAACATCTTTACGCTACAAGTCTAAATATTTCCCTTTGTTTTCAATGCTACAAGAGGTGCACATTCATTAATTACATACGTGCTCTTAATATTTCCTTGCTTACGTTTGTTTTTACGTAAGCTTAAAAAAACTTTGACTCGAAAGTAGAAAGTCATTTTCGCTATTACGTATAAACCTACATCAATTATATCAAGAATGCAGTAAGCTGCACTATAATTTATTCAGATTTCGTGATTTCCCCGTATAAATATAAATCATTAAAATCTAGTTCACATAATTATTCCCATAGAGTTCAAAACTGATTAACGGCATCTCATTTTCTTCGTGCGGGCGCGTTTAATAAAAGCGGGATGATTAGAAAGTTGTTTATCTGTATTGTGATAAATTATGCAACCTTTATCTAATTTTCACACGTCCCAGGCGAGCGGGGTGATTGGCATGAGAGAGGTTCATTTAGTATGTGTACTAAACGATTGTATAGAATCGCATACAATAGACGTAACAAGTAAAGGTACGAAATACGAAGGTACGAAGTACGAAATACAGCTTCATTTATATTTTAACTAGCCGACCCGTGCCCACATCGTTAAGCATAGAAACCGTTTAAACCTTCCTTGGACTTCCACGAACATTTCAAGACCAAAAATAGCCGAATCGGTTCAGCCGTTCTCGAGTTTCAGCGTGACTAACGAACAGCAATTAATTTTTTTATATAAGAAAAAAAAACAATTTTAGATATTTTTTGCCTCTTAGATTAAAAATATGTAAAACAATTACATATTTTTACCATGCCATTTTTACCTATGGAATGCAGAAGAAGAAAAAATTATAAATGTGTCAAAAAGCTATTATACAAACGAATTGTAGTTAGCAAGGCAGTGAGTGTTGTTATTTATTGATTGTTCTAACCGAGTTACTCTAAGTTCTAACTTTCTGAATTCCAGAAATATTATCATTCTGCACTACTCTGTTTAAAGTTTAAATCTGGGCATACTCCGCCGTATACAATATTCGTAAAATAAGGGTTATTCGCGGTGTTGTTTACCTTTATTGTATCTTATCGCTCCAATTTGCTTAATTAACTATTAAATTAATGGTCTAGGCGAGTGTGATTTAAGGCGTGTATGCCCTTCGTACATTATTACGATCATACGTTTATTTAATTATGGCATATTATGTCAAGTTGCGTGCAACCCATACGTGACGGCGCATAATAAATGGCTAGACTGCTTTACTGCATTGCGTCCATCAAGCACTTAAAAAAGTAAGTACCTAACTTATTTTAACCCCCGACGCAAAACGACGGGGTGTTATAAGTTTGATATCTGTGTAAATGTGTATGTGTCTGTCTGTAGCATTGTAGCTCCCAAACGGATGTTCCGATTTCAATGCGGTCTTTTTTGTTTCAACGGTATATCAGTCGAGAGTGTTCTTAGCTATGTTTGGTGGAAATCAGTTCAGGTCTTCAAGGACATCAGGTCGTTTGATAGGTGTGATAGGAATATTACACGCTAAGTCGAGAGTTTTTTTTATTATTTTTAATTCAGTTTCTTTCTGCCTTTTTTTTATTTTAACCATTAAAAAAATGTGATAACAAAATCGGTGGATACAGTTTAGTGTTGCAGCTACATCTCTACCATTCCTATCCAAATTGTCTGGATAGCTAAACAATCAAAGAATTTATAACGCTGCAGGCGTGTTTCACCAAACAATGTTACAGTTAATGTTAACGCCATGTTAAATATCATGTTGTCCCTCTCGTATTTCCTGTCAATAAATGAGATGGAATGGTATTTTAACATGGCGTTAACTTAACATTGCTTGATGAAACACGGCCTTAGGAACGTATTCACGTACAACAAACAGCCAAGTCGTTAATACAGCCAAAGCTGCAGACTTGCCTTGTCAGCGGTGAAAGCAAAAATTACAGCATTCAAGCTTCATTACATTTGCCGGTATATCACAGAGTAGAAACTTACATATCGTGCCTTCAAGTAATTACACTATACTAGTGTAGTACAATTGACACCATTCTTTAATAATTAAGAGAAAGATATTTTTATGCGGAAGGAAAAGTTTTACAATATGAAAGTTCATCTCTCCTCGTGTACTCGTAAAGTACCATATAATTGGGTACTTACCTACTCAAACCTCGTATCTACAAAAACAATGTTTTCTCGATAATGTCTAGCTTGTATTAACCTAAAGTAGTTAAAACTCAATTTTAATATATTTTAGATTAATACAAGCTGCATATTATAATACTTAACTGAACCTCATTTAAATAAAAAATCATGTCATAATAAAATTTAAAAAATTGTTAAGTTTTTTTACACTACTAAAAAGTTGTAGTTTTATAGATACGAGGTTGTGAAGGTAAAGCGTCGTTATGTGCTTTTAGATTGAAGGCCACGTCTAACAATCTACGCTAATATTATAAACCGGAAGAGTTTGTTTAAACGCGCTAATCTCAGGAACTACTGATCCGATTTGAAAAATTATTGAAAAGTCAATTTATAGAGGACGGCTTTAGGCTATATAACATTACGCTGTGACCAATAGGAGCGAAGCGTCAGTGAGAAATGTTGCAAAAACGGGGAAAATTATTCACATTTGAGGACTTTCGTTGCGTGCTCTGCATAAACGGTTTAAGTTACTCAAAAAATATGTATGAAAGAATTAATCCTTTTTAATAATCATAATAATAAAAACCAACGTGAGCAATCAAAGGATAAATCGCGATAGTGTTTCCGACAACCACACGAACGAACGTTAGGACGCGATTTATTAAAGATTTATATGAATGGAACACAGTAATGACTTGTGAATCACCGTTACAGTTTTGTTTAATTCATAATGTGTATGTCGCAGTCATCTAATTAAATCAGCTATTTCATTGAGTGACTAGCGTTTTAATCAAATGACGACATTTAATTGAAAGACTAAAGGACATCTCGTCAAGTTGTTTATTGTAACGTCCAATGTCTTGACTGAACATTGAGTGAACGTCATTTAGTCATGTAGTCATTGACTGAACGTCATTTAGTCCGATTTTTTAACCGACTTCCAAAAAAGGAGGAGCTTTCTCAATTCGATGAATAAGTAGGTTTTTTTTATGTTTGTTTGACAATGTCGGTCTGTCACGTCTCCGGCGCTGCGGGAAATGCAGCCCCTTCGCCCATGCGTAACGAATGACAGCAACCAACACTCGCCTTAGGCAGCTTCGGCTTTCTGGTCGCCTTCGGCGACCAGCCTCCGCCGCCACGGCGAGTCCTGGTTTCTGCATTTCGTTACGGCGGGCGGGGGCTGCTCTCCCTCCGCGCCTCCGCGCTTAAATATACACTCTAGGGGTTGACAGACAAGTACTACGTGGAGTCGGGGTTGATAGATTAGCTTTTGGGAAAATTCAGTCACCTGACTGATTTTATGTCCGCTCTCATATAAGGGCTATGTTACAATCCGCTAACTAATTGGACGTTGAGTGACGATTGTACAATCAATGTTCGGCCTAGTCTTTCAATTAAATGTCGTCATTCGATAAAAACGCTAGTCACTCAATGAAATAGCTGATTTAATTAGATGACTGCGACATGTATACCATTTTGAACTGCTCATTTGACTACCGGACATACTGTTAAATTATTTTAGTCGTCAAGAATGAGACGATTTTAAAAGTCAGTTCTTAGAATCGTCTCATATTCTTGCAATTCTACACTAACTGAAATACTAAACGATTCCTGAGAATTATTAGATTTAAATACAAGTGAATTCTTTGAATCCTAAAGGATTTTAAGAGATTCTTTTTTGAAACCATTTTTTCGTTGAAACCAGGGCAGCTACGCATGAATAGTTTTTGTAATGCCTAATTATGTGCACAATACGGATAACCAACGCTACTAACGAGAGGATCAGCCTGCATTCTCCACACCAAACTTAAAAAGAACCTTGTTACTTGTGCCAATGTGGGAATCGAACCCACGACCTCCAAGTCAAGAGCTAAGCTTCAACCACTGGAGGCGTTAAGAATTAATATTCTAGTATCTTCTATACAACATGGTTCTCATCTGTATTAGCTATTGTCCTTAAGAGACATACGACCGGTTTCTGAAGGGCTGATAAAATCGTCGATCAGCTAACATTTAAGTTAACAACTCGATTGAACGCTACGAATTGATCAACCTTTGGCCGCAAGGGAACAAGACAGGGTGCGATTGACGAAAACGGGCATTAGTATACGAGGTGTAAAATAAATAAATGATAATACTTTAGGGTGTGTATGTGCCTCATATGTAGAGTTTACTGTGAAAGTACCAGCGCTAAAAAAGACTTTTTGACTTTCATGTTTTTACGAGAAATGCCTCAAAATCATAAATTTTCCCATACAATATTTAAAGACATTAATGGATGAAGATGATATGTCGCAAAAAATTTTTACCCACAAAATTTATTTTTTATTAATATATTGTCACTTAAACATTTCAGGATATGTAGTAACGTCGTAAGTACATTCATTCTAGAGACGGACCATTAGATTAATGTACTTAATATGTTACGACGTATTTTAAAATGAGTTTAAGTAACAGTTTAAACATAATGTTCTCGAAATCAGAATTTTGCTACATATCACCTTCATCCATTCATGTCTTTAATCAAAAAAGATACCTCTTTCAGCGCTGGTAATTTTACAGTAAACTTTATACGGGACCCTACTTAACTAGCTTTTGCCCGCGGCTTCGCTATTAACATAAGCTAACAGCCGGTGAATGCCCCTGTCACAGTCGGTCCTGCCGGTTCGGAGATCATTAGTTTGATGACGATGATGATGATGATGATGAAAAGTAGCCCAAGTTACTCCTTATAACTTTATTTTACTAGCCGGAACAAACATGCCGACATACAGACGGACCGACAGACAGACATACAAAAACATTTTAAATTGTATTTTCATTTTCAGTATCGTTTAAAATAAAATCTAAATGCATTTAGAAAAACGTTGCTAATTGAAAGTTACAAACAGACACTTCAATTTTATTTATTTGTATAGATGTATAGATATGGTGCTCACCTGAAGTAGAGTACGCTCGCTGACCGCTAGCCTCGCGTTGGTGCTGTCCAGCTGTTGCTGCACCTCGTTGGACCGCAATCTCTCCTCGAACAGCTCCGAGCCCAGAATATTCGCCTCCGAGTTCGCGCTCGCTGCAAACACAATTCAAATTAGGAATGCCGGATTTCTCGGACATTATGGAACCTGATGATGACTATGTCGAAACCGGTCGTGTATTTTAAGTAATTATTAATGTAAAATATCAAATAAAGTGGAAAAAAGTGCCAGTAGTTTGTGTTTTACTATATACTAGCTGTCCCGGCAAACTTCGTATTTCCTTATTAATTAATTGCTTGACATACTGACTGCAGCGCCACCTATCGGTTCCAATTGTAAATCTAAACCATTCTCGAATCTCCACGAACACACACAAAAAATTTCATCAAAATTGGTCCAGTCGTTTAGGAGGAGTTCAGTCACATACACACGCACACAAGAAATATATATATTAAGATTATGGAAAGAATACTAAATAATCATTGGCACTAAAATGATTTACTTTCAATAAAAAAGGCCTTATGTGCATAAAAAGTTTTTTTTTTTATTATTATCATGTCAACCTATAACATGGTCGATAGTTATTATTTCAACCGTTTTGTATTATTGTCTTATTGGGAAGAATACTAAACAATAATTAATTTGCACTAAAATTATCTAGTTCCAATAAAAAGGCGCTTAGTTTAGCTTTGAATAAATAAAGTTTTTTTAATTATTATTATATCAACCTATAAAATGGTCGATATATCAACCGTTTTGTATTAGTGTCTTATTGTTAATTTTTAATTATTTTCACCTCTGAATATTTGTTTTTACCTTCATAATTTTTTAAAAATTTTGCAGGTAAAACGTAAATCTCTCATTGCAAAAGTATTTTATGGTATATAAGTACTTTATTTATCTTACTAGCTGTGCCCGCGACTTCGTACGCGTGGAAAAGTGATTTAGGGCACTTTAGTATTTTTAAATATATTTTTAGTTTATTGGCGCAACCGCTGAGAACTTTCGCTAATAGGTACTTCCCAGTGCATCCCAGTGTTGATCCCGATCCAGCAAGACACGTACCCGGCAAGCCTCTTGGTATGCAGGGTATAATAATAATATATTACTATCCTTTCGGAGCTCGGCAAAAGAAGTAGGCCTTCGAACAATATGTAGAAGTCAGCAAAGGTATTCGAAGTTAGGATAATATTATTCGAATGCACCGTATAGACCCAGACCATTTTTCACGTTAATTTAGTAAAGTATTTAACTTCGATGTCCGTCTGTCTGTCTGGGTGTCAAAACTTTAACACGTGTAGGTATCAAGCTAAAAATCATATTAAAAACTCAGCTCTACTGTCCCTTCTGGCTGTGAAAAGAAACAGGCATCTTGGCCACATCTACCCAAAGATTCAGCCGTTTATATCGCTAATTTTCGCAATTTTCGACACGCCAAAGGGAACCAAAACCTAAAGGGTACTTCCCGGGAATAGAAATTTGATATGAAGCAACATCTTAATGCACTATTAAAATGTTGCTTCATATCAAATTTAAACGACATAGGATAAATTGCGAAACCATAAAAATATTTTCAATTTTTTAAACTTATTTACCGTTTTTGTCATTAATGTTTTGAAGTATTATTAAATTTAAACTTATATTGCAATTACTAAGGTCTTTAAAACGGAACTCTTGGTTAGACATGGGCGCAGCGGCACGCCCCGCCGAGGATCCAGCAGGCACAACTGAGAATCGAATCAGTTCGATCTTAACGGTTTTTGGTGTTTTATTTGGTAGATTACTTTGAAATTAATTAGGTTAAAGAAAACCGTTAGAACGTAACTTTTTGTACACCAGACCATATCAATCGACAGAGAATAAAAATAAACAAATATCTTCAAATCAAAGCGACATCTATACGCCATACGCCGTACTTACACGATTATTACTGGGGGCACAGTTAGCGGCTGTGCGTGGTTAAATTCATACTACCGGTACTGCCTGTTAGCACATTTTAATAGTATTTTTTACCCAGCAGTGGGGTGGAGTTCCTTTGGTTGACCTTCGCCAAAATTCCTACCTACCAGCATCTGATACCTACACTACACCCCGACTCGGATATAAGACGTCACGCATCAGCCTGTATCGCGCGGCGCCGCGATGCGGCGGTCGAATCACGGCGTAACGATTTTAATTTTGCTATATTATCTCCTAAACTATTAATTATACTTGCTAGGTATAAAGGGCAAATATAGTCTTCATGAAATTCTTAAGCCAACTAACGTATTAAAAATGATAAGGATTAATACCGTGATGGTATAAATAGTTTACCAAAAACCGCTTAATTGCCCGTTTTTTTAGATTATCGCGAAAGGCTTTCTTTTAATAATACAGTTAATTAAGTTGATTTATACAATAAATGATAATTTATTTCAATTTGTGAAGCAAGTTCAAAAATACAATTTTTATATTATTATGACACTGTGGAAACACTCTTCTCAGAAAAAAAAATCTGTTAGTTAGGTACTTATTTCAAGTTCTAATCTACTTTAGTGCCACATTCTATTGCTTCGCGTCACTGTGTAAGCGATCCCCCCGCGCCCCCCGCATGAACCGTTCGTCCGCAGCCCGCGCGCGCGAAATTCCTCCGACTTGCTTCCAATTTATCGTCACTGCTCGGCTCCTATGTATCGTAGCGTTATGTTATATAGCCTATAACCTGCCCAGGAATATGGGCTACAATCGTACCAAGTTTGGTTAAAATCCCTTCAGTAGTTTTTGTTCCTATCGCGCACATACAGACAGACAGACAGACAGACAGACAGACAAAAATTTTACTAATTGCATTTTTGGCATCAGTATCGATCGCCAATCATCCTCCAATATGTATTTTGAAAAAATATTCAATGTACAGAATTGACCTCTCTACAGTTTTATTATAAGTATAGATATAGATAATGAGTAAAACTATGATAATTATGATTATTACTATAAATTAAAACTATAGTAATTATTTATATTACCATAAAAAACAATATATTATAATAGACCATTATTATAATTGTGTATTTGTATATTATACACGAGATGTTAAAAATGTATTGTTTCCTTTATAATTGTGAAGGCTCCTTGCGTCAACTTTTCCTCTTATATCGCCTCGCCTGATTCTTAGAATTTAGCACTCTATCTCATGATCAGGGTTAAGGTAAGATAATAATATAAATGTTTTGTCCTTATATTTTTACTTCAGTACGTAAGTAGCGAACTAAACGTGGAAGTCATGTGACCTGCAATGATTTCAGACAACAACGGTAACAGGCATAATAGGAATTATACGACCTCCGTAGCGCAGTGGTAGAGCGCGTTGGTGCTCGAGCGAGAGGTCGCGGGTTCAAATCCCGCCGAGGGAACATAAAGTTTTAATGTTCCTGGGTTACGGATGTGGTCTAAATTTGTGTTCAATATAATAAAAATGTGAAATATGTGTACTAGTATAAAAGTATTAAATATATTTCCGTTGTCTGGTACCTGTAACACAAGTTCGGATACTTAGCATGGGGCCAGATTGACGTGGTGTAAAGCGTAGATATTATTAGTATATGGAATATTTTTTGTCATTATTTGATTTCCGATCTATTTCTTTTTTTTTCAAGAAAAATGTTTTTGCTATATCTGACTACAATTATTGAGAACTGGGTATACTTTTATGTTGCCTAAGTCCCGATTTCACCAAAATGGGATAAAAGAATCAAAAACTAATCAGGATAAATGGTCAATTTGACACGATCGTGTAATTGGAGCTTACGCCTATAGAGACGATACTTCTTTTCAAAAGCTTTTCTTCTCTTATGAATTACATAAATGTTTTATTGTTCCTTCTCTCTTCTCCGTTTTCTGCTACATCTTGTTTTCTCTTCATTCGATGTACCCGTGACACGTTAGAACAAGTATGGTCTGACAGGGTGCAAACGTAAGAGAAAACACGCTGCTAGGCCACCTTGCTCCACCGAGCACATTATCTTCTGTTCTTAAAGGCAGTCTTTGAAAAAGAAACTTCTTTTCTTTCTTTATTTCTTTCTTGAGTCAAGTATATTGTGAAGGACTATTGGTAACTTCTAAGAACTAGTAGAAAGTTACAGCAGTTGTACAATGGATACATAATACACGCACTCAACTAGCTGGCAAAAAGGTGGGAGATTCGTTATAAATTCAATTGAAAATAGCATATAAAGGTATTATTAGATCAGTTCACAGCCACAGTTACATACGACTTTAAAAAAAATGTATACAACTCGTTCACAGTTATTTTTCACTGCAGTTTCTATGAGACTGACTGCTGAATACTGGAACGGTAGTTAAAAAAAGCAGCGCTCAACTCACATGTTGTCCTTGTCATTTAGCCAATGAGTGACAGTGAAAGGCTATGAATACGTTCGAGACGGATCCTTATATCGTCAGTATAAAGGTCATGTCAGAGGTAAAATAACTGAACGTTCTGTGTATCTAATTGATACAAACTACTACTAATTTTATTTTAATTTCCGCTCACCAATTTTTACGACATTAACTTAAGAGTTATAAAACTAATTATCTTTAAAATCTTAAATTATAACATACTTATTAGGAGTTTGGAGTGCACCAAACATCTGGGTGAAGGAAAAAAACCTCGTTTCTCATTGTGAAATTGCACCTATTCGCATTTGATTCTGTATTTAATTTTTTATTATAATAAGTTAAAGGCGCTATAAAATTCAGGAAGAATTTCATTCGATTAATGTGTGCATAATATAAAAACATATTTAACAGTCTTTTTATCTAAAAATATTGTATTTTCCAACACAAGGTCTTGTGGCACAGGACACACTTCGAGGTTTTAAACACATACATAAGTGCACATTTTAAACCAGTTACTGCATAAAAATTAAACAAACTTACTTCAAAATTCAAGTTACAACGCAATGTTTAAATAATATTGACTGTCAGTTCATTAAATCACGAACATATAAATCAAAATGACTATACAAGTATGTATGAAAGCTGAAAATGAGTCACATTTTATGTGTGTTATTGATGTAAAAGTCAAACATATCGCGCATTAATTAACCTTAACATTAGACGAGCGAACAATGCAGGTTTTCAAGGATTCTAGAAACATCTTATAAATTCATAATATATCTACTCCATACATATTATACAAATGTATGTAGTTATAAAATGTAAAATAGACAATAGCATTTCCGTAATTAAGCTCAAGTGTTGAAATACTTTAGTACATAGATTGAGTTGTTGGTACAATACACGCCACATCTTTTCAAAATGCATATTTAACTGGCACTTTTTAATTGCAAAAACGGTTATCAAAAACATCTAACACGTAATTGATTTCTCTTTTAAAATTGATCATAAATTTCTGAGTCTGAAAATAATCGAAATCAAAAATGAATTAAATCAAAATTCTTCTTCTTGATTACAAACTGATCTAATCTAATGACTAATCAAGAAGAAGATTTTTTTTAAATACGTACAGGATTACATTTAATAAATGACTAACTAATTTTAAAAAATCAAATTCAAATTCAAAAAATTTTATTTCCAAATAAAACTTAAAAAGCTATTTTCGGAAAGTCAACAAAAAGGCTACCACCGGTTCAACCCTAGCCTGCCGAGAAGAACCGGCGTAAGAAACTCGGACGGGGCCATCTTTTAGCAAAAAGATGGAAAATTGTTCTTTTTTAATAAAGTGTATACATAATATGTTTACAATGTAAAACTTAATAAATAAAGTGATAGTTGACAAACTACCAATTATTAATTTGATGGTCAATTAAATATTCCCCTTTTCAAAACAATTAATAAATCACCCAGTACATAACTAGGCCGGGCAGTTGCCGGCGCCTGGGCGGCCAGCGTCATGTGTGTTGTGACTCATGAAGGAGTCATCGCAGGCTAATGAAAAAACCACATATTATATGCCTTCATTTTTGCACCTCTACAGCCGTACGGGCCGAGTACTGAAATACTAATTAAAGCAAGAATTATCTTACTATCACTTCTAGGGTGAATGACAAGATCAGGGGCCTTACTCTCCAAACTGATTTGATTTTGATTCAGATACGACCATGCTGCGTACTTCCTAATAAATTGACATTTGTTTATTTTGATTCTCAGTCGATTGATATGGTCGGGAGTACAAAAAGTTACGATCTAACGATTTTCTTTATCATGTTTAGTTTCAAAGTAATTCACCAAATAAAATACGAAAAACCACTGATATCGAACGGATTCGGTTCTCGATTGTGTCGGGAGTAGGCCCGCAGTATGTAAATTTAGCACCAATCAATTGAGCAACACATATCAATATAATCAACATTTTATCTGGGATAATAAAAATAATCAAGTAATTAAAATTCATGTGTTATGATTGTATTTTTGACATTATTAAGTTATGTGCACTTTGACAAGGGATATCGATTTTATACAATCTCAATTAAGCCATGTAAAAACGGTGGTAACTCAATAACCGCCATTTTGTCACCGTTTACCCATACCTACATCGCTAATGGATGTAACATGATACTTTCAATAACAACGATTGTTCCGTTCGACAAGTGTCGTATTTTGTTTTGGTCATTTTGTTTCAGGCTAACACTAATTATTGTGGGAGCTCAGCTGCCCAGTAATACGATGAACAAATTTATAACACTTATATTTATTCTTCAGCTGATAAATAAGAATGGAACGTCATCATTTCTATTAACATAATACACCGGGGTCAGAAATTTCTTTGTTAAAGTTATCGTAAAATAATATATTTTATAAATATTCATACAGCGCGATGGTTTTTATTCCGGTTCGATTCCGAGTAACGATCCTTGTGTTCGTTTCTTTCATACTTTAGTCACAAGCGACTGGAATACAAATTATGATATTATGACGACGTCATGAGCGACAACATGTCTGAGCGCCGTGCATCATTTATTTGTCACAATTCACAAATCATTAAAAGGGACGAGTGGATAGCGTAGACATATTATGTCAAGACGATTTCTAAATTCTGCGATATACGCCTAACCAATAGTCGAGCATCTTTAGGGCGTGTTTCACCAAGTGATGTTAAAGTTAATCATTCGTTAAATATCATGTTGTTCCTCTCGAAATTCCTATCAAATGAATGAGAATGCATGGTATTTTAACAAGCCGTTATCACTAACATGCGTCGGTGAAATCGGGACTTAGTGAGCCAATCAGCGCGCTGAGCCTGGAATCTATTGGCTCGATCTGAAGCTTTGCCTAAGCGCATTCGTTTTAGGCAGCGCTTCGGCAGATTGACAGCTAGTCGCTGAAGTGTGTACTCACAGAGCTGCGCAGCGATGTCCCTCAGCAGCTGTTTCTCGGCCAGCTCTGCGGAGTCCGCGCCGGCGGCGAGGCGCGCGGCCTCCTCCCGCAGCGACCGGTTCTCCCGCTCGAGCGCCCCCTGGCGCTTGCGCAGCGCTAGCGCCGTCGCCCCCTCCGGCTCCTCCGTCGGAGACTCCTCGGTATCATTTGTTAGCACCTGAGGACAAAACAAAATCCTTGTCTAAACAAAAACAACAAAATATTATTTTTTACGATACTGACCAAATTAAATACAACGTCAAACAAAGAAGTTGGAAATTTCACATGTCCAGTTTCTTGAATTAAGACATAATTAATTTAGTAATTAAAAAATAACGTTGCATTAGTCGGGTGAAGATTAAAAGAAACTGACAATAAGTAATAAAGGGGACAAGTAATCATACTATTATAGGTAATAGATATTTCTTCATTCTTAGCACTTGTGCAAAATAGTTAAGTGTGTCAAAAATATTGATTTGGAATACGCGCCGCACATGAATTGTAATTTGTAATTTTCAATGTACAACCAAAAAATCACAAGCGACGTTTAACTTAGAGATCACAAGTCGGTGTTGTGGCATTGTGCAGACAATTATGTCGCAGAAACGTGCCTACCTGTAACAAATCAGTCAATGCTGAGGACATGTTTGTGCCTACCTACAGATAGGCAGGTACTACTTTAAGCTAGTTCAACAAGCATCTAACAGTTCAATTTTAGCGTTACGATTTTGTCTGCCCAGCCGCCACGGGAAGCTTGATTGTTCACCACTTAACGTCGCCCGGGGTCATCAATGTGACCAAGGCGCAAGAGCACTTGCGGGATTTATAAACAAGTGTCTCTTACGCGTTTATTGATGATAGTATACGAAATATGAATTCTGAGGCAACTTTCCGACTCCTGACCCGTTAGAACAAGTAGGTACTTGTTCTAACAGGTCAATGGGAAGATTACAGAGGTGCCTACCTGCAGCAGATCAGTCTTGGCGGACAGGTCATGCCTGAGCTGGGTGACGTGGTCCCTCGCCCCACGCAGCTCACTCTCTAGCGCGGTCACGCGAGCCTCCAGACGACCGTTTGCCGAAAGCAGCTCCTTGCCGATGCGCGCCGTGAGCTCCAAATCTTTCTCTTTCTGCAACGATAAATTACTTTAAATAGCTGTATATATATACTGGCGTGGTATATGTTTCTGAGACTCATTCAAATAGGCTTCCCTACCTTACCAATTTCTTGGAATAAATTAATTTGAATTTGAATTACTTAATGAAGATCCAAATTCCTATCTATTATAGGCTAGGGCTTCTCTCTTAAAGAGAATCAGCCTCCTTCACTGTTCTATACTATGAACAAGGATTACCCGATGAAAAGAAAAAAAATGTAATGTTATATACCTATGAGATTTTATACAACAAGCACTCACTATAATTCTTGACATTCTAATAGATTAATTATAATGTATACCTACAGTATATTATACACGTTAATAATAATATACTTCCTATTCAGTTCAAATGTTATCAAAGGCTATACCACAAATATCACTTTCAACTGTCACAGCGTTCCGGTATCTATGAATTTCCGCGTAACTATATCGTTAAGATATTATCTTAATTTGTACCTATAAGTTAATAGCTTGTTGACAAACTTTGCGATAAATATACGATAAAAGGTTGCTTTTGGCATATTGGTCGTGGTTTCAATGGCAATTAATATAACGTTATAAATACAGACAGATGTAATTACTATAAAAAACAATCAAAATAAAGTAAATCCTGCACTTCTTGGTACAATTTTATATCATAATTTTCTTATTTGTGGCATTTTTTCAAACAAATTTTTTTTTGCAATAATTACTGGAAGTTTTATAATTGACAAGTAATAAAAAAAATTACTTACTTCTTCTAAGAGCCGTGTTACCGCTTCAATGTCATTGTAGGTTTTTGTCATTTGGCTCACCCTGTTGCTGCATAAAACTGAAAACAACAGAACAGCGTTAGGCTCGCACGACAACAATACAAAATATCGCTGGGAAACACAAGGGGCTGATAAGATATAAACTGTAAATATTACTTAGCACTTTACACGGACCTATTTAGAAATTATCGATAATATTTAATAGACTGATATCGATGTTAAGTATAAGCAATCAAAGATCGCAGGGAAATTAAATTAAATCTTTGGCAAATTGATGAAAAATATTGCAGAGCTTGTGAGTAATATATAAAATATTGTATACATTTGCAACAAAACAAAGGCATTTGGAGACATGAAAATTTCAATCACATCACAAAACACAAAACGTATAAACAGAACTAACGCTGAACACACTTTAACACGAATTTTGGGCGAGTTAATTGAATTACCACAAACGTCACAATTTTTCGTTACACAATTAAATATCGCGCACGACATGTCGTGCTCACTAACTTAGGGCTTGTTTTATGAACATAAGCCGTAATAGTATACCAGACCGGAGCGAAGCATGAAAGGTTGATAAGATAATGCCATTGTTCGCGAAACATAATATTAATTAGCGATTTAATGCTGACCTATTAAAATATCCTCGATAACCGTCGAGTCATTCATTTAATAGACTGGATGAATTCTTAATAGTACATGATAATGATGATATAGAAATGAGCGCAGAAAATATAAGCAAGCGTGTACCGGCGCGAGGGTATACAGCAAGACTGGGAGCGAACAACACAACGTCTATTGTGCAACATGGGAAAACTGGAGTACAAAGACAACAAGCAAGTTGACTACTTATTGATAAATACTTCGGGTTAGTGTTTATGTAAGTACTAACTTTCACGAGCCAAAAACACTCCAAACACGACAACTGATAAAAAGGGTTAACGAACTAACAGCTGACATAAATATCAAAATTACACTCACCAGTGGAGAAAAGAAAAGTGTACTTTATGTAACTGGGAATAGAATATTCAAAACAGCTAAACAAAGTCTTCGTTATAGAAATCATGGCAAGGAGCAAACAAATATAGACTTTTATCGACTAAATCTACTACAGACTGGTGAGATGTTAGTCACTAATACGAAAATCGTGAGAATTCACAGATTACATTCAAACAATGATGTAAAATTGTACATATTATATGTATAGTCTTGTGATTGTTGTATAAAATGATCACCTCACTGATAATAAAACATTATATAAATAAGAAACGTTGGCTACACTACTTGAGGTACACCATGGAGATCTCATTACGTTTGATTTAATGGATCTAGCTTTCGATTGTCAATTGTAAGCCATAAATCGAAGGGAACATGTCAGTGCAACAAAACATTAGATGATAATGTGAACTTTTCCCATTACTTAACTATTACAACGGATATCGATTGTTCACGTTTGCCTCTCATGACTTCGGGACTTTCACAGTTTTTATCATCACGATTTCCGTACAAAGCGTAATTGATTACAGCTTTGCTGCTATTATACAAACTAAAGCGTTCTACAATTATGTAACGCCATGTTTGTAAAGTGAAAAGTAAACGACCCTGCGCTAGTAGCGACAAATGTTGCATTGAGGACATAAGTAAACAAAAACATATTCATAAGATTATTTTAAAATTATTAAGACGCGACAAGCTTTAGACTCTCTAGGAAGTAGGGAAGTTTTTAGAAAACAAAAGTTATGTAAGAAATATGAAAATGATCTAAAACATCTACGTAGAAGGGTTACTAGAAAGTTAAGATGATAACTCCTACACTATTGATTACTTTTATGGAACGACTTGGAAATGTAAATTAGGGAAATAATTAAATTCATCATCATATTTTCCCTAATTTACATAATGGAATAAAAAAATATAATGAATCTAATTCACATAGCAGAAGACCATAAAAGTAGCATAAATAAATAAGAAGGTTAAAATAAGTTAAGGGTGAAAAGGGCAGAAAAGCTATATAATAGTTTGAATGATTTAATGAAAATTCATCACGATGAAGTAGATGAGGCGAATGGATGATGCATATTGGGATAAGCATCCGTGATCCGCATACCTCGATCAAGGAGCAAGGTCCTGATAACTCGAAAGTAGAGTCTGCCGAACCTGTCCCTCGCCAAATGATAGAGGAAGTCAGGATAGTCGCCTAGACACTCCCGCAACTCCGCGTCCGGCAGGAAGCTGAGCTCCCTGAAGAGCTCGGGATCGAAGCCGGGCGGCGGCGAGGCGCGCGAGCCCCCCGCGCACCCCGCGCCCCAACCCGCACCGCCCTCCGCCGTGACGCGCCGCCACCATCGGCCCCGCACGCGTCACGTCACCTCACTCCCCCAGATCAGGTTCACTCGGTTCCAACACTAGCGATATTCTTCTAGCACGAGTCTAGCACAGATATGTCCGAACGAAAAGAGTTTTTGTCCCTGACTGCGAGACGAGCATATTTGCGAACGGCTAAAATAAATATTAACTTTGACGCACTGATATTTTAATGGAAATCGTGTGCCACTCTTATTAAATATGAAGGACTAGCGTAGCACGAACTACCTTGGTTATTGATTCGTCGCTTGTGCATATTTTACTCTCTAACCGTATCTTACTAAGGTATGTATGTAAAGTAATGTCGTTAAGTGGAAAGTTTTATGTAAGTCAAACTTTATAATTAACATTGCAGATGAGAAGGTACCTACAACATGAGAAAGTTAAAAATATCTTAAGTCGTGTCTCATAAATCATGATTTCTAACTATTTCTGGAAAATCATCGTTTCTACATAAACAACTATGTAAATAAACATCGACTCCGAGTATAATTAAAAGAACATTAGTTCATGTATCAAATTTAAATTGTTATTTCGTTTTCTTCTCCAACTAATAAAATATAACTAAATTACCATATTTTGTTATTAGAACATGAAGTGAAGTTTTACATAAAAAGAATTTACATCTGAATCATATTTAATTAGTAGGTACTGCTTTTTACTTTTTCACGGTCAAGAGCGACTGTCGAAAAAAATTAACGTAATTGGCGTATCATGAAGTCACTAATGTTCACCGAGTGGTCTTTTTTTCAATTACCAGTAGCACCGACCCGGCACCGGCATCTGTGTGCCGACTGACGAATACTAGTTTTTGTTACTACATTACTACTAATACTGTGAAGAATTTAAGTACAATTTGTAGAGGGTACACCCCTAATGGCAAACAATGATAACTAATTCGATGCCATAGAAATTATAGTAACTTCTTCACGGTAAGTAGCCAGCACTGGGCATACTGATATATATATTAAGACCTTACTTCATAGGATCATTTCTATAGTAACCTCTTCACGAGATTATAATATATATTATGGCAACAAGGCAGTGTTTTCTCACTCATCGGCTCAACAAGGGCGCGGCGATGACTCCCACATGTGACATGACTAGTTCATGTGTGGCCGGTGCAGTGTCGGTAAGTGGTATGACTACCAATTAAATATCTACCAACTCCAAATTCATCATTTCACCTTTTAATGACGTGTTCTGATCAATTTCAAATAAAAAACTCGCGATTTTAATCTAGTGTCTTACGTAACACGTTCATGGACCCAATGTATCGTTCCTTGATATTTGTAACAAGAATCATTTTCAAATGACATTTCATTTTGCCTGTTTAATACTATTTTTATTGCTTCTATTTTTATAGTTGACATATTAACTAAACCCAATATACTACATGTACTTATGTAATAACTTTTTCAACCAGACAAAGAGGTCACGAACTTTACACAAAAGGTCAGGCTAGAAAAAGTTCGGCGAGAGACGAGCAGAAACTTAGGCCGATCAATTTCTACACAGTATAAATTTCTACCCGTATTAAACGGTGCCGCAATCGAGGTGTATTTTAAGGTCGACTTCCACGTGATTCACTCTGACGTAGAACAACCTTGCCTCGAAACTGTATGTCTACAGAAACAGGTATATTTGCATGATGTACCAAAATACATCATTTCTTTGCATTTAAAGTATAATGTCAATAAAAATTAAGTATTCGCTGACTAGTTGTCTATAGGTGTCTCATTTACCTACATCACAAAGTAGATACGTATATAAGTATCAAGCAATGAGCAACAAGATTATTGTTATAATTTAATACTATAATGAATTCAAACATGTCAAGCTATAAAAAATAATGTTTTAATATTTTATTATATATGTAAAACACGTGACCAACAATATATTATACTTACTTATCTATTTTTATTTACTTATATTTGTCGAAAATAGACAGCAATTTCGAAATTAGTTAACAAGAGTTAACAAGAAAGAAGTCATGGGGTACAGACTACAGACTGACTAGATCCTATTTTAAAGCATGAAGGTCCAGAGTCTGAACTAATAAAGGCTTTGCTATTATACTAATGTGCTAGATTTAATTGTAATTTTTTTCTTTTTTCATGCTTTGTACTTGGCATAGTAAATCGACCTAAAATGAATCTCAGCTATTACTCAACTAAGAACTATTTGAGTGGCCGTCTTCACCAAGCAAGGGAATGCTTCTAGCATAACAACTAGCACGTGTTTTCCGGTCATAATCTCACTCTAGTTACTCAACGTATAGCTTATCTAATTGTGGAGATGAAATCCTAGTATCGGGTTTTAATTATTATCTTCATAAAATTATCTGCGAATATTTGACTGCGTTTAGACTTCTGCGAATCAAAAATAATATTACCCTAATGCATAAGGTATTAACAAATTATATAGTCATTATTATTTTGTTATATCGTTATAAAATATTTTAAAATAGCAGCGTTACACAATAATTAAACCACAATGCGTTTAAAAATAAAAAGAACATTATAAAACTGCTATTTACTCGTGTTCATTCGACAGAAACGAATAATGCAATAAAAAAGTAATTACTAGATCAATAATACTAGTTAATTAATGCTAGACGCACATAAAAATGATAGAAATGGGCACAATTTAATTACCCACTTTAATATTAATATGATATAATTTCACCAAGTTGCAAAACATTAACAATTAATGTATCACAATAATAATATTACTTGGTCTTTCTACATTATACTTTCAGTCAACTCAAATGTTACCCACAATCATAATTTAGTAATAGACGAAAAGAATGCAATATGCGTAAGCGACCTCACAATCACGTACAGACACTGTTAATTAAGTCTGAAACACTGCACTTGAACAGAATCCGTAATTTGGGCAAATTTCTACTAACGGTCACAAAGAGGCCAATGTTATACTTTCACGATCACAACACGCGATGCAACACACTGGTCAGCGGGCGACCACATCCGACCACAACGCGGTAACTACTAACGAAACGTGGTTCATAACGTTAACTGCCCGATTATATCACAAACCAATTTAACTCTTATCCCATTAGCAATTATATTTATAGTCGCTTGCGGTGCGTCTATGAGATCTATGCCTATAGCCGGCCTTGAGGTTTGCAAATTTCAGCGGTGGTGAAGGTACAAGTCTATATCGATTTAAATGCTACCCTTTTCAATCAAATAGAGAATAAACGATGGATAACTAGCAGATAATATTGTAAATCATTTCGAATCGATTCGTCAATTACAAGAAACTTCTAGCAGTCTAGCAGATATAATATCTGTAGGTCAAGCAGGAACATTTGATAGTTGCGTAAAGTTATCGAATGACAATTGTATGAAAAGCTAGACAGCGCCAGTACAATTGACATTCAATTACTTTACGGACCTTTCAAATGTTCCTGCTTGGGCTACTGATGGCCGTAAAACCTTCAGACTCTGTAGCTTACAAATTGCACGGAAAAAAATAGCAATCTAAGAGGAGGCGTAATGGGATATAGGAACAGCATTCCTCTGAGATGCTATCCTCGCGTCGCTATCCTGTAAAAACTAGTTTTTTTTCTATTTACAGCGACGATGTCCCGGTCAACGCCTTGTACATTAAAGGAAGATGGAATTTCCATCATCACTATCAGGTCCAGCTCAGAAATTGAAAACAGCAACAAAATACATATACGTCGTAATACATAACCCTACGCAATTTTTTTATTACTTATAGCTTTAGATATTACAGGCCGGCTGATTAGCAAAAATCACGCGATGCTTTTTACTACGACACTAGCGCCAAAAACAATTTAGTGGCAATCATAGGAACTATTAATTAAATGTTGCGTCGAACAAACATTTGCGAAAATTACTTTTTCTGAATTTTAAAACTTGAAACTGATCTCCTGTTTAATATGTTTTTTTAGTTTTTTAACCCTTTTAACCATCGGTTAAGTACGAGAGCACAAATTTTTACGATTGATTTGCTTTTGCAAGATATACGTATTTAACCCTGCCGGGCTAATATTACGAATCTATTGACCCCTCTCATTTAAATCGGATCATTAGCTTAACCATAACCAAAAATACATTAATAAATTGCCAAATATCATTGCCTTTTCTTTTGGCTTCGCCTTAGTCGGTAAAAAGTCTATACTACTTTAACAGTACATGCTGGGATGGTTCCGCGTAAATACCTCTTATATTTCCTCTTACCTTGGTACACAAGTACACAGTTAATTTGTTTCCACCTCGGGATATTATTTCTTTCTCTTATTTCTGTCTTTTTCATAAGGAAAATTAAATATTATACTGTTATTTCTCATCCTTCCTTATGGGGTCAAAAAAGAGAAACAATAAAGATTTTAGATTTTCATGGTACATATTTAAACTAAAAGCATCTGTAAATTTTCCATTAAACTGTATTCAATTTATTATGAAACTTCTAGATGTAACGTTATAATTATTTTATCAATCAATTACTTATTGTGTGACCCTTTTTTACTCAATAGATATTACGAGCAAAATTACGTCAGTCTGACTTCTGAGTCACACAATTCATTTGTATTTATTCATATTGACTTCACAGTGTAGAAAAAACTTACTTTTTCACGCAAATACCCGAGAATGAAAACATTATCAGAGCTTTTCAAACTTTTAAGATTGTGTAAAATAATTAGGTACTTATATAAAAGATTATTTTATTTCACTTTCAATTCAGATATGACTTTGATAGCCATAAGCTTGGTAATGGAAAACTTTTTTATTTTTGATTAAACAAATGAATTCATTAGACATGGATACTATGCAATAAGAAGCATTTGTTTTTTATATCCTATTAAGGTCACCTGTTATAACCTATAATACAAAGATAAAAGAAATGTAAGTCAAATCAGTATCCTAAAATACAGAAGCATGTGAACAAAATATATTCCTTTGTTTCATTGACACATGCGGATTTCTGCTGTTAGTATTAGATTGGTTTGTTTTTACTTAATAGACAGTAATATACTTAACTAATATCAAATAGAAGTTATCAACATAAATGAATGATCATACATCTTTTATTATGCACTGCGTTAAAATGTACTTTTTTAGAACATTCCAGTATGTACGGGAAATTTAATTATTGTAAATTTGGGCGTTTAGAGGCAAATACCGAGTAAAACATATTAGATCGTCGTCTTAAGCCTATATTATTTATGTTCAATTTCGGAGCTAGTAACCTTATTTAAATAACGTGATATTTATCTCATAACATTACAGTATTATTTAATAAAGACGCAAACTGGTTACTCGTAATTTTGTGTTATAAAAAATTATCTTCTCACATATTACGATGGTAACGCAAGAGTATTGTAACGTGTGTACACTATACAGAAATAATAAAGTGTGTTCTCACGGTTAATTAACAAATATTGTGGCGTCGCGGTCCACAGCTGACGCGCCAGCCTCGTCGTCGCGTCTCTGTATCCCGAACGGCGAACCCGTAGACTGAACGCTCCTCAATCGATGCCACTTCGGCTAGTACATAAGCACATAGCCTACCCTAGCTTAGCCTTCAATTCCCAAGCGGTATACGAAAATTGTAAGAAATATATATGTATAAAGTAACTATAGCATATTTTATCACTTCTACGAAAATAATCTCGAATGGACCGGACAATGAGGTCAAGAGCGCGACGGACCCGGGAGCAGGGACGGAGACGGGAGCGGTAAACTGTTCGGTGCAATCACCGTTACTATTCTCGGCGCAAAAATGCAGAATGCACGTCCAATGCACTGCGTCGCGGCGCTGTGCGTTTATCGATCGGCGTAGGGCGCGAACGCGTGTCGCGTGGCTACCGGCGCGACCGGCACTGGAGGCTAGGAGGAGCCGCGCACGCGCGCTGCCCTCCGCCGCCCGAACGTTCTATTAAATAATAATTTCGCATCATTCTCCTTTTAATAATGAAATTCTTGCAGACAAAAGATGTTATCGAGAATAACGAGTTTTTTTCTTGTTTACTTACTATAGTGTAAAAGCGAAGCCGATCATTATAATTTTTAGTAACCGATTAAACTCCGTTCAGTGTGATATAAATGTAAAAAAAAAAATCGACCAAATATTATTTCTGTGTCTTATTTCTGCATATATACGTGGTAAATAAATGTAACATTTAAATTGATTGCATTACTTATAGCATACTACCCAGTTCTATTTACTATTTTATCACATTGAACCAGAACGAAGTGTAAATACTAATTGGTAATTATGATAACTCCTTTGCTTTAATAAAAAAAATAAAACAAAAGATTTAGTGACGAAATTGTTAAATAGTATAGAATTCAATGTGTGAAACTCACCTTAGCAAAAACAGTTTGAGTAACACTGCACAACTCAGTTCAAAGTCAAACATCATACAATATGTGACAAATGACACTAAATACAAAGTAATTTAAATTTAAACTCTATGCTAAGGTCACTGTTAAGTATTTTGTTTTAGCTCATTACAGACAAAATTACGTAACACGATAAGCAAACAGTTTTACTTGACGTGTTACAATGAGCAAGATAAATAGTTTATTTAAATGACGTTATAGTCATGTGTCAAATAAGAATCGGTCATTACCACGCCATCTAGTGATAATTATTAAAACTGATTAACAACAACAATAGGACATTTACGCTTTACTTTCACAACCTCGTATCTATAAAACTTCAACTTTTCAGTAGTGATAAAGTTAATAATTTTAGATTTTATTTTGTTTTATTGAACATACATAAATGTACAGTATACATCCAAAATTCATGTCATGAATCATGATATTATAATCTAAAATTATTAAGTTTTTTGACTCTACTGAAAAGTTGTAGTTTTATAGATACAGATTATATAAAAGTATTATCCTCATCTATAATTTATATTAACTATAAAATTACACAGATATACTTTATAGTTTAATATCAAATACTTTATTATTAAATAAGTAGAACGAATACCTTATTTCTTTTTTCTTTATTAAATGACACCAGACATTTTACGCGCGTCTCTATACTGTAATCTCGACAACGTTTTAATTTATCCTCCTTATCAATGCATAAAGATTCGACCTACATTTTCAATGTCGTACAAAACGTAGGCAAAACAATTGCTCGCGAAGGGGGCGACACCACAATGTGTTTCTACTCGGGCCTCAAGTGGTTTGTTATGCACAACCCTCTTGTAATTTCATTGTTGTACGACTTTCTAGAAATTTTCCTCGAGAGCATTTCAAGATTGAGAAGATGTTATAGCACAAAAACGACAAAGTAATTAATTTAAATTTACGGAATACTATAAACGAAATTAAACATTTTAATAAGTGTGAGTAGTGAGCGAATTAATGATGATGAAACACACACACTGACACGACAAACACACACCTGTTTCCGTCGGGGGTTAAAAAACTAAATTGATAATATGTGATATGTGACAGTAGAAGGTGGAAAATGTACAAAATAAAGCGCACAAGACGATATGCTGCAATTAGTTCTAATCGAAATGCAGCGTCGATAAGAAATCACAATCAATATTGTGGATATATTCCATAACTGAAACTAGATGGCGCTGAGATCAACTCAAGACCAAATTGATAATACCTCGCACGCACCGATTTCAAAGTCGGTGATCGGTTTTTTTAATCAAGTAAAGCTGCATAGGAGTATTTTATAGTGCTTAAATATGTGCGCAATACACGAGATCTGTCTCTCACTTTACTGTGAACCCAGTGGGATGGACACGACTAGCTATCACAGTTGCAGGACAGAATTTCTTCCAGAGTGGGCGAGGATTTGACACCTCGACCTCATGAGTTAAGAGTCAAGCTCTAAGTCTACACCATACACCTTAGGACGACTATTTAACTCAAGAACAAAAAGGAGACAAACAGAATATATACTAAGAATGTATTTTTTTAAACTTTAAATATATCCACTATAATTTGAATAGTTATAATACCTATATAAATTATATTACATCATTTAACTGACTTAACGAACATTGTTCGCAGTGTCTACATCCTGAGGATGCTCCGGGGTCGGAGCGAAACGCGCGTCGAGTTTTGCAAACTGCATGGTGGTGTGGGGCTTTGCAAGATCGTGTTAACATTATTGCTTGTGGGATGGTGGTGTTTTTACGATTTTGCTTGTGAGTGTAGGTACGCATAAGCAGTGTGGTAAAAAAGAGGTGATTTAAACGCATGCCTGCAAATGAGTGAGTGTGCGCATCACACTCACTCATTTGCTTGCAGGTTGTGGTTATCATTTTTTCGCGGAATATTGTTAGAGCATACAATTTAAATATTATTGCTATGGATGGAGGACCGAAAAGTAACGCCTGATTCCATTAACTAATTAACAATATATTTTTATTTACACAAGCGTGTTATATTTATCAGTTATCCTGATTCAATTTCTAAACTTAGCACTGTCAAATACACTCCGGGTTAGAAAAGTTACGTTTCCATTTGAGGAGATTTAACACATTTAGACTAGAAAGTAGATTGCCATTTTAGGTACCGACTACAGACATAATCAGTTACCAACATTCTAATAGTTAATTACAAGTCCATAATAATAGTAAAATCAGTAGGTAAGCTGGTAATGGTATATTCCATAGATCCAATACTTACACCGACTTTCATTCATTAAATACATTACAATTTTTAAAATTGAAATAAAAATAAAAATATCATTATTCATCAGTAAACACTAAAGAAGAATAATATTGCATACATTGATTAATTATGTTACCAAATAACTTGAAGACGTTTTTAATTTTAATTTCGACATTATGTAATTATATTTATGTATAAACAGTAGGTTAATTTAATTATATTTAAATTAACCTACTGTTGTACTTAGGTGTCAATTTGCCAAAAATTTAAGTGTTCCCATTTAAGAAATACCTACCAAAATGCAGATACAAAAATCTAGTTTCGTTTCATACAGCATACTTGATGTTGCTCAATTGCCTATTGTCACGAACCAGCTAAAAAGGCGAAATTGGAGGGGACCTACCCTCTCTTTCGCTTTCGAAAGTGTTGTTCATCATTAATGTCATCAAAGCATGACATTAAAGATAAACAGAGATGCATAAACTCCTAAAATTCAAAGACTACAAGTAAGGGCGAGGCCCCATTAGTGCATTGCGCTGCATTGCGTTTATTTTTTATGACATGGCCTACGGGAAACAACGCAGCGTCGACGCAACGCATTAATGGGTCTCGCTCTTACGCAGTTAAAATCTATAAGGACTAGACTTTTGGATTTGCAACATCTTTGAACCTATTTATTATATGAGTAATGTGGAAGCATACTCACGAAAATAATTGAGCGTCTCCCTGATCTGGTCAGACGTTAGCTCGAGGTCCTGCGAGCTGACCGGCAGCGCCGGCGACGGTATGAACCAATCTTGATTTTCGTACCCTGGAACAAATGTGTATTTCATTAACAATTGTAATGAGAATCATTAAAAAAGCAAGTTCGTATTGTAAGACATATTTGCCATAGTATGGGACAAAATAGTACCTACGTTAGACGTAGGCAGGCTTTTTCCCATACTTGGGCCTTACTCTCCAAACTGATTCGATTTTGATTATGATTGGATCGTGCCACGTAGTCCCGAATAAATTGACGTTTGTTTATTTTGATTTTCAGTCGATTGATATGGTCGGGAGTACAAAAAGTTACGATCTGAAGATTTTCATTATCCTAGTTAGTTTCAAAGTAATCCACCAAATACTGTAGTGCAACTTACAATATGAATTGCAAGCAGATTTGATAATGTCATGGCAAACGTAAATAAAATATGTCCTAATAGCAGTTCTGCGATTAATGGTATTATAAATGTCGCGAATGGTAACAAAAAAGTCAAATTCTGAATAGGTTACAAATCATTCAGTTGATCCTTAAATAATCTGACTAACTGATCACTCGTTCAGTTAGACTGGAGAGTCAGTCAAACTTTAAGAGCACAATCAGCACGATCGAGAATCGAATCAGGTCGATCTCAACGACATTTGGTATTTTAATTGATGGATTACTTTGAAACTAACTGGGATAAAGAAAATCGTTAGATCGTAACTTATTGTACTCCCGACCATATCAATCGACTGAGAATCAAAATAAACAAACGTCAATTTATTCGGGAGTGTGCGGCACCATCGAATCTGAATCAAAATCGAATCAGTTTGGAGAGTAAGGTCCCGGGACATAATATTCTGCTGCACATTCACCGCGCTTGCATTATAAGCAGCGTCAGAGGAGCGCCGAATCACAATTAATAGTCTACATTCCGTGGCAACTTTCAATCCAGTTTGTCCCTTCCTTGTACTTCGTGGCTCGAGCCACGTTATGGTAAAGGGACCCGTTGATACTTTTTTTAGTAAAAACCTTTATGTTTAACACCCACGAAACCACGGTCATTAGTTTATTAGTCATTTTGTGGCGTACGGAATCAATTATAGTGATGATACGTGAAATGTCCCTTTTATGTTTATAGAAGAAATATTACCTTATTTATGTCGCAGTCATCTAATTGAAATCGCTATTTCATTGAGTGACTAGCGTTTTTATCGAATGACTTAAATTGAAAGACTAGGCCGAACATGATTGAACAATCGTCAGTCAACGTCCAATTAGTTAGCGGATTGTAATGTTGTATTGTCAGTCAGGTGATTGAAATTTTTTATCACTACGGCGCTAGTAGGTAGTCACCAAAACAAATATAGCGTCGAACAGCTGGCACTGATAGCACTGTGTTGATATTTTTTCAGTAGATCTACATTAAAGTGCGATACTCGTTATAAAATAGTGTGACATGCTGTCTTGTCTTGTCGACGTAATAATGGATTTATCTATTATTACGTCGCCGCCGGCTACTCTTAAAGAAAAATTTGAGGTGAAACTGACTGAGTACATAATGAAGGTAAGTTTTAAACATGCTGTACGTCATCGTTTTACTAATTTAGCTGTTAATACATACAAAACTACACTAAATAGTATTTATGTTATATTATTTATCTGTGAATTATTTAATAAGAAGAATTTAAAGTAAGAAGAATTTAAAGTAGGTAATTTAACGACTACGCTAAATGACTAAATGACGTTCAGTAAAGACATTTGAGGTTACAATAAGCAAATTGACGAGTTGTCCTTTAGTCTCTCAATTTAATGTCATCATTCGATAAAAATGCTAGTCACTCAATGAAATGGCGATTTCAATTAGATGACTGCGACATTTATGCTCATTTCATAAAATTGAATTTCTCTCTATTCTACCTGAGAAAAGCCCCAGCTATTTGCCCCAGCAAACTTAATACTAGATATTATTAAGTTTGAAAAATAAACAACCAAGAATATGTAGAAAGATATGCCTTTATGTTATTGGCTTGTAGCATATTATATCAGCTCGTGGTATGTTACGAACTTGTTACCATTGACTTATGTGATACGCCACGTATAGGACTGATCCCGAACTAGGGTTATCAGCTGATAAATATAATTTTCTATAAAACTGTTTTTTTGTTCTCGCTAGTTATTAATGATTACGTTGAAACACATTGTCTCTAGTATTATTTCCTCCACTTCTACAAGTCCTAGATCACGGTTTTCCAAACCAAGCTATAGAGTATAATAGATAACAATTAATTTTGCTGAATAACCCACTCACAGCTAGTAATGTAACATCTCACAGTATATACAGATCCATTTAACATAAACTAAAAGTACATGTGGATCAGTTTATTGCCAATTATATTATCATTTAACCCACTTCGCATCAACAATACAGTATTAGTGCTATCAAGGTTGAAAGGTGCAAAGTTTTTTATACTAGGTTTCTTAAAAACTACAGCTGCCACTAGCAATTAAAATTTGGGCAGAATTTGTGGAATCCACATCTGGCAGCCCTATACGGAATGCAGGCTGGTCAACGTACGCTGATGCAGCGATGAGACGCCATTATTTATAGCATAATCGGGCGTCGTCGGCGCCGGAAGCCGCGCCTCACACCTACTTGGACGGAACAAGCCACAATAATCTATGTATACTAATATTATAAAGCGGAAGAGTTTGTTGTTTGTTTAAACGCGCTAATTTCAGGAACTACTGGTCCGAATTGATAATTTTTTTTTTTGTTGGATAGTCCATTTGTAGAGGAAGACTTTAGGCTATATAACGTAATGCTGCGACCTATTGGTCGCAGCATTACGTTATATAGCTCCTATTGGAGCGAAGTGTCAGTGGGAAATGTTGCAAAAACGGGGAAAATTATTCACATTTGGGGACTTTCGTTGCGTGCGCTGCATAAACGGTTTAAGTCACTCAAAACCCACGCGAACGAAGTCGCGGGCACGGCTAGTGCCATAATATAGCCTTTATGGTGCCCACTCAAGAGCGATAATCGGTGACCGACTTTTTGTAGATAAAAAAATTAACTCGCAACGCAGACGTAAAGTGGGTCAAAAAAATATGAACATCTGCCCGACTATCGGTCCTACAAAAAGTAGGCCGTGTATGGGCACCCTAACGATGCCACTTCGGTCCAAACTGCAGTTATATAAACATAGTAGTTTTTACGATAACGACCTAATTAACGTTTTTATCCCGTAATAAATGCGAAGACAGGTGCTTGGTGGTATTTTTATTTCGTTTTTATGTGTATCATAGAACACCATTTTCACGGTTCCATATGCCTTGTGCAAATTTCAAGTACTAATTAATGAAAAGTTCGCGTGCACGAGTATGCCAGTATTACAGTCGACATACACTATACTGCATATCGGCCATGATCGGCATGACGCGGTTTGCTCCAATATGCCGGTCGGCGGTCGCCCACTCCGTTTCGATTAAATATTGTAATCTAAACAAAGCGCATGCGCGGCTGTAATGTTTTCAATTTCAATGTCACTTATTCTCTTGCACAATAAAGAAAAGCCTTACGAGGTCTTATACCAATATTTAAATTTACATTACTTTTGGATTTCCAGCAAATTATAAATATATTTTCGATTATAAAAATACAAATCATATTTGTTTAAACAAAATTCATAAGTAATGTTAAAGCAATACTGGTACAAAACCTCGTGGTAAGGCGTCCGAATTAATTTGGTCAAATTTCGTGTTTTTTTTTTTCACATTCAGATCACATTGAGAGTTGAGACATAATAAAAATAATAAATTATCTATAGGTTATACTAATATTATAAAGCTGAATACATTATGAAGCTAAAGAGTTTAGCCCATACCATAGTTCCTGAGATTAGCGCGTTCCAGTAAGGAACGCGCTAATCTCAGGAACTATGGTCCAAATTGAAAAAAGTGTTGGATTGTGTATTGAAGAGAAAGCATAATCAAAAGGAGCGGAGCAACAATGATGAGTCGGGATTTTTTCGTTTTCGGAGCTTTCACTAAACATGCTGAAGAGCTTGTTTGTTAAGGCGATACAAAATTCACCGGGACAGCTAGTCAATAATATACACCACAAACGTAAAACTATCACGTCCAGCACAAATGTAAGTTCTAACTGACTCACCGTTTGGTCGATATACAGTATGGTGTGTGGCTATTGCCTACCGTTAGTATTTAATTACGGGCGATTCATTTCCGTCTAAACTCCAAATGATCGAATTATTTTTCTATAAATTGGACGAATTTAATTAAGGACAGTTTAATAGGTAAAGTAAAGCTATCTATCAATTTACTTAAAATACGTGTGCGTCTAAAATACTAATCGGCTACATATCTTCATGGCAAACTTAAAAACACTTACAATGAAAAACTGTTATCAAAATATGGAATTGTCATTGGCCGTCTTGATACGTCTCCAAAATCTCAAATTAATCAGGCTTCTGGAAATTGGTGAAAATTAGGCTCAAAGATTCCGTTACATACATACATAGATACATACAACACGAGCTTATAAAAGCGTGTTAAAAATAAAACTCGAAACACAATGAAAACTATGAAAATGAATGTATGATCGCAGACCAAAGTTTATTCTGTGGTAACATCGTCGCATTTCCACTAAGCCGCAGACATATCAATCGGGGTCCCTTTGGGACGCGACTCCGTGTATTCGGCAGACCTTGGCACGGAATATCCGCTACAACTTGATCTTGTACAGGGTGAAGAATTACTGTTTTTTAACCACTTATTACTAACTATTGTTATTATCTAAGGCGAATTTTAGCCTGTATTAAATTATGTACCCCACTGAGCTCGCAACAAATCTCTAAATAATACAACCCAATTTTTAAGTATTCTTCAAATGTTCTACTCTTAATGGTCATAGCTTGGGTATAATATACTTATTAAGCTTCCTCAATCAATTTATTTATTTACATTTAGATATAATCAATGGACAATCCAACACTGGAACATTTTTAATAGTAATTCGAAATTAGCGCTTTCAAGTAAACAAACTGACTAACAATAAACAAGATGGTCAAAATTTGGTGTGTGAATAGACGTTAGGAGCTTTGTTTTGTAATTAAATTTTAATTAAATATTAGGGTTGATTTTAGTAAGATTATTGTTTGTAACAGGGGTGACTTAATCACTTAGTGATCAAACCCCCATTAAAAAAATAAAGATAAAAAAAACAATAAACAAAACCTTTTAAATATTAGTATAGACTTTTATAATATATATTAGACTATGTAGCAAAGGTATATAAAGGGATCAAGAAATTTAAACGTATCTCTAAAGTGATGTAGAATAAACCACTTGATGCGGTAAAACCGATCGTTTGCGCTTTTATTTGTTTGTGTTTCTTTCTTTCCAATGCAAATAAAGAATATTTATATGCAAATAAAAGATCTAACGTGAAAGGTATTCTCGGATTTCGTAGGTATAATAATACTGATATTTTACTATTCGCGTTTCTATAGTAATAGGTACTGCCAGTCACGGAACTAATGGGTTTTTTGGTCTTAGTCGAAAAAACGTGTAAGTGCGGGTTTACCACCTACACCAAGAGTTCCGTTTGTTGGTAGTTTATTAGATATTCAGTTAACTTAGCAGATCTAGATTTGTACCGTGGGATCTGTATGCCGAACACGAAAAGGGCGTGAAAAATAGATCTCATTACCACGGCCTCCTGTTTCTGTGTTATTAGATATATCATATATATCTTATTACAGTCAGTACGTATCTACTATTAATATAGAACTAATAAAAATTATATATTTTATTATTTTTTATTGTTGTTTAATATTTATATATATACACACATATTTATTTATATGCGTTTATATATTATATATTATTATTATATATTATATTATATTAAGTATATTATATACTTTATACACAACCTATCTTTCAGTCTATGATTCTTTCCTATGTCAAAAACCAAAGGGTTGCCTGGAAGAAATTGCTTTAAAGTAATAAGGCCGCCCTTGTGTGCATGTCTGATTTTATTTTTTGTTGTATATTCATATGTTACTCTGTAAAGATTTTGTACACAATAAAGTATATTTGATTTTGTTGATTGCGACTTCCGTAGTCGTTCGTCAAACTAATAAACTAATGAGCGATCCTATAATGCTTTATGTTTTATTTCCAAATACAGAACCCCAAAGCTAATACTGAGGTAAACATTTTTGTTGGACTTTTAAAACATGACGCAAAAAATCGTATCTTCGGCTTTTGTTTGGAGTGAACTTTATACCATCAACAAAAAATGCGCTAACATCCTGAGATATCTAAACAGATGAATAAGATAAAAAACATGCAAATAATTATTCATAGAAATATTATAATTATGATATTTCGTATCACCTTCGGTAGTTTTGAGTTTAGAGGTAAACACAAACAGCAGTTTATTTATACCAAGAGTCAGTGCCCTGCGCGGCGCCCAGTTAGTTCCTAATGACATGTAATGCGACACTTAAAGGGCTGCCCGGTGCTTACACGCGTCTGCTGAACAAATAAATAATGCCTCTAATCCTGTACGACCTGAATGTTTATAGGATCTGGATAAATAAAAAGACTGCAGCCTAGGCCCGTAAAAATAAAACTCAATCGCAACCTCACTTGAGAACCTATTTGACAGATAAAACAACGTTTCGTTTCGCTTTTAAATGTGACCAATTTTATTAATACATACTTACTTTAATTTATTTTCTTTTTAACCGTCATAGTCATAATATAGATTACCTATAGAAAACATTAAAATAATTATTATAATCTTTATTTTTACGTTTAAAAAAAAATTAAAGTATGTAACATTAGTTCTTCATTTTTAAAACTTAAAAGTCAAATGGGTTCTCAAGTAGAGGCTTCGATTAAGATTGTTTTATTCATACGGGCCTTGTTCTTACTTCTTGCTTAAGATATGCCCCCGGTGTTTTAGGTTCAGCTTATTTGTAATACCGAAATATGGTTATATACGTAGGTCACGAATGTGAAGACGCGCCGACGCCCCTTATCATATTATATCCATAATACAGATTAGCACCTTAATATCGTAACAATAGAAATGAATATTACCCGATGAAAAACTATGTATGACGCCAATGTCAGTTGAACTCCTAAATAGGTACTAGTCGGGTCGCTAGAACTGCAATTTACTAAATAATTTTTAAAATAAGTCAGAAAATTCAAAGTAACAAAGCATTCCACATTATTGGCTACAGAATTGCATTTTTATCTAAGAAAATATTGAGTAGGTACTAGATAATATCGACAACGTTATACCATTTGTTAAAACTATACGGGCATTGAGCAGACAGAATGGGTACGAAAGCAAATAGCAGTGAAAACACGAGGACGTGCAGCGGGCCAGACCGATCAATCGGCTACTGCTTCTGCGCCGTAACTACCAGTAGAAATTGCACTCTGTTGCGAAACCTTCACCAAATACATACAGCATTCTATACACATCTATCTGAATCATCGGTACCTTCCACGAGGTTTTATTGCTTTTTAATTTCATGCAAAAAAGATCTCTATTCATACAAACAAAAATATTTTTTTTGATTTGCACGAAATCAGTAATTTCAAGCTTCTGTTTAAGACCCCGTAGTAAAGGCCCATATATCAGAATATAAAGTCAAAATTAATAGTTTAGATTCTACAGTTATTAAATATCAATATGATCCTGCCGTCTTCCCTAAAGGTACGGTCTATATATATAGAATAACAACGGTGTAACAAAATACAAGGAAATGTTACAACTTTACCTAAAGGGATTTTACAAAGATTGTTAAAATAAGTGGTGCTCAAGTCTCATGCTGTCCTTGTCATTTCGGTAAGTAGGTAGTGACAGTGACAGCCTGCAAGTAGAAGGGTTATTAACTTTGATTAGCGTTTCAGTATTTGGTCGCTAACCTTATTCTGTATACTGCAACAACCATTACTTGTGGGCTTGCATAAAAAACGTTGATAACCTTGCTTCTACCACAGTTGACCTTGACCCTGTGATAGTCATAATTATTTATGGTACGAAAAAGTTCATAACAGCACTGTCCCCATTGAATGTTAATACGTAAAGGGCAGGAAAATAATGAATTATTATTTTACATCATGTCGTTATTTAACGAAAATAAAACTCTCTTCAAATATAAACTATCCAAGCATATGGTAATGTTTATTTTATTTATATCCCATCTCATTACACTTAAAAGACAAATTAGGTCTGTACCAGATGCTTGTTTCAATTACCGTGCAATTAACGCAAGAATTTTCACTGCGGTTATAAAATGAGTACAAAAAAACGTGTTTAGGAATTCATTAATTGTCGTAGCTACATAAACTCTTCATTAGATACATTAATCTAGTTCAATTTACGCTTTATTACTACAACATTCGCATTAGCTTCTAGCGTTATAAAACAAAATTCAACTGCATAAAATATTGAAGTTATGAGTTTAAATTGTAATAAATTATATTTATTACATCCTTGCTTACTTAAATTCGTATTAGTTACAATAATTACATTGTAGTATTGCATAACAATAGGAAATATTACACAACGTAATATACTAAATGTTCTACCATGGATCTCTTTACTTCCGTATTCCTTCTCCTTTCTGTTATTGAGGTAAATCTATCTAAAATCGACAATACATACATACATACGTGACTGTGATAATCTAAATAATATATACCAATATTATAAATCTGAAAAATTTGTCTAAAAGCGCTGATTTCAGGAACGAAAAGGCTATAATTATAGGTTTTATTTAACCCTAGATAACTAATCATTCGTCTACACGACTACGCTACTACCCACGATAGTCGAGTACACCTAGTTCCTCGTACCCCCCGCTCACGAATCTTTTTCTACCTTCCTAAATAGTCAATTTAGTACATCATGTGAGGAAATTTCAATCATACGATAATTAGAAATTGAATTACGGTCATATCGTCGTCCGGTCGACGAAAGTTTAGTAATTAAGTAGTATGTTTTGCAAAGGTGTATACATTACTTTTTTATTATTTTTTTCTATATAACATAAGAAACACATAATATTTTTTATAATAAATGTAGTTTATCTATATTTTACCAAAAACTTATAAAAAATAATTATATAAAGATATACTTTGTGTACTTCAATTTGAAAACCTATGTAGTTTTCTTTGTTTGTTCTAAAGGAAACTAAGTTATTAGCCATTTTTTTATACATTTTTATAATTTTTATAAATGGATATGAGGAACTGAGCATCTGAGAAACAGAAGATGTGGTCGACAAGCGGTCTGACAATTCGGGAGACTGAGGAAATTTTGAGGGATAAAGATCATCACGACACTAACAGAGCTTTATAGATTGTCCTAGTGAATTTTTAGATTCAGAAAACGTTATTATACAACCAAGCGAGAGTAAATAACATCAAATTATAGATTCTAAATCAGAAATAATCAAGTTTTATCATGATAATAATGGCGCATTAGTCTCAGTTTATCAGATGTGCCCCAATACATGTAGGTACTAACAGAAAAACTTAAAGATAGTTGCTATACATTTTTATAATATTATATGCTAAATCTGTTTATTTATTAATGCGTATTCACAAATAACACAATAAACATAAAAAAAACCAATGTCAGGGCGCGATTTTTTAATGAATGTGGGAGATCAACTGATGGAGCACTGGCTGCGGCAGCGCATTCAGACGGTGACTTTGCGGAGTGATATTAAAGTCATAGTACAAGAAATTTTTTGGCGATTGTTTCAACATATAAGTTCCTTTTCCTACTGTTTCAATCGTGCGCAAAATCTGCATGTCATGTCATGTCCATCGAAAGCTCGTAGAATGACAAAACATCGCTGCATAAAATGCAAAGAGCTATTCGAGGCTCCCACAATATTATCACATGTAGCTGTATGATGAATTAAATAATTATTATTACTCTTATTTTTAGTTTATATTAAACCAAACTTAAGTGACATGTAACAATTTCCTGGTTTTATTAAACATTTTTGATAATATTCACGTTTTTTACAGCGTAGTCCGCTCGACGAATGTTTAGTTACTAAGTAACTGTAAATATAGTTTAGTTATCTAGGGTTAACTATTCTACGTGGACGATCTACAAAGCAGCAGGTACAACTGGTAAAATATAAAGTACCTTCAGGCCGTGTTTCACCAAGAAATGTTAAAGTTAACGCCATGTTAAATATTTTTCCATGGCGTTAACTTTAACATTGCTTAGTGAAACACGGCCTTAGGATCCTATTTTTAGATACCTACTTAGTTACATAAGAGTTTTATCTTTTTAAAAACATTAATTCCTATTCAACTAACCAACTGTCATCTAAGTCCCGATTTCACCAACGCATGTTAGTGTTAACGGCTTGTTAAATTACCATGCCTTCTCATTCATTTATAGAAATTACGAAAGGAACAACATGATATTTAACGAAGGATTAACTTTACCATTGCTTGGTGAATAACGCCTTAAAGGTAGCTAAAGGAGTCCTACATTCATATTTACATCATCGTTCGAATCTGTGTCGATACAAGATATAGTCTAAATGTCGTACGTAGGTGGCACGGAAAGTGCACACTATTTTTGTGATACCTATGAATAGAAGCGTTTCTAGGGTATCCGTCTTAAACGTGTTCGAACATCTGAACTGTATCGAATGCTTGACCCATTTATATAGAGCACTGGGGCTACATAGTACTCGACAGACACATCCTGTCAGGATAATATCATTATGATTCATTCATCCTATTCATTCATCCTCATCCTTGTTCCTACAACTCCATAGTAGTTTTTTCTTAGCGCTACATAAAAACTAAATTATCTGTAACACAGAACGTACTTTATACGTAGAACCATATTTTATCTGCTTAAAATATACATAGATTTCAATAATTTGAAATAACCTATCTATACTATTATTATAAAGCGGAAGAGTTTGCTTGTTTGTTTGTTTGTTTAAACGCGCTAATCTCAGGAACTGCTGGAACGATTTAAAAAAATCTTTTTTTGTATGACCAATAATAGACCATTTATAACAAAACACACAAACATAGTCCATTTATAGAGGAAGGCTTTAGGCTATATAACATTAGGTACGCTGCGACCAATAGGAGCGAAGCGTCAGTGAGAAATGTTGTAAAAACGGGGAAAATTATTCACATTTGGGCACTTTCGTATCGTGCGCTGCTTATACAGTTTAAGGCCTAAGTATTAATGTGAAATATTAGCATCTTAGCAGTAAAGCTATAATCATTTGCACCTCAATCGACTCGTATGGAAAAGCAACGTAGCTCGTTAACATTAGATGTGGCACAAGAACCGTCATCACGACTGATCACGACGAAGATCACATAAACCCAGGGTCAATGACTACCAAAGGTCTTGTCATTTACTACCTGGATTTACTAGACTGGGAAAACAGACTCGATCTAACTGCAATCAACAGTTAGCAAAAACTCGCACTGCATGACTTACTTTGATCACAAGGTTTCCTGGTTGACTACTTAAGGCGAGGAATAACCGCAACTAGCGCCACTCTTTTTAAAATAAATTTTACAATGACACAAAGATCTTATTAAAAAAAGTAAACGGTTCAAACTTTAAGTAAATAGTTAAACTAATTTATTGGCATTTAATTACAGCTCTAAATCCTATACTGTATTTACTCTCGTAAGTAATAACTAAAGTGGCCGTTTTAGTTATTACTTACGAGATAATATTCTCTTTGTGTCGTTGTAAAATTTATTTTTAAAAGAGTGGCGCTAGTTGCGGTTATTCCTCGCCTTAAGAGGAAACACAACGGCCGTTTTTCTATACAGAAACACCCCGTACGCGACCCCCGTTTCCTCCCTGGATGTGTATATGAATGCCACTAGAATCAAATTTTTTTTCCTGAATATCTATGCATACTATTAGTACGTCTCTTTTTTTTCTTTTTTTCATAAATATAGAGATATTATGGACGTTCTAAAACCTAAAAATATTGCCAAATTTTCGGCTTGTTTACGCATTCAGCAAACAATTCGGAGTACATTTTATGGTAAAAACGAAACATAGGAGCATAGCTCAAGCCTATTTTTAGTTTATGAAGAAAAATAAACCTAAATCGGTTAAGTTTTGGAGCAGGAAGCAGGGGTCTCCTAATCGTCGATTTCTAGTACTGTTAATAGGTAATTTCAGTTCAAGCTGCAGTCTCTATCGGTTTGATCGGGCAGTTGCGAGACAGTAATATACTTTACAAAAACCTATTTTGCATTTCTCTAGCCCGTGGTGTTTCCTCTTAATTATGTAGTATTGGCGGCAAACACCCAAGTGCTACTTAAATTAATAGGCGCTCAAGTCTGCTGTCCTCGCCATTCTGCCAAGCAGACGTTGACTGTAGGTTTAGAGAGAATCGAAAAATTCTAGACGCATGATGATAAAAAAAAGAAAATCAAATCAAAGTTAAATTTAGAAATTTAACTAATGTCTCAACAGTCGAATTACTCAAGTTATAATAGATTATAGACGTAAACGTTATATTATACTGCTACTTACACTGATAACAAGAAGAATAATTTGAACATATTTTAGTGTTTAAACACTTTAAGACCAATATTATCTTTCAATTATTTTCCTTAATATGATGAGCTCAGTCTACATTCGAAGAAAACACTTATAACATTGAGTCAAGGTTAGATTAACGCCGCGTCTAAATTTAACTGAAGAGCCCTTTAACAAGGCAGATCGATTTAACTATTTTATTGTGCGGACCTATATTATATTATTTTTTGTTAAACTATAAGTACCTAATATTGTTCTTAAAATTGACAGTCAAATTAGTACGATAGACTGACTATACAACAATACAACCCAAAGATACCGTGATATGTCGAAAAATTTTAAGACCAATATTATCTTTCAATTATTTTCCTTAATATGATGAGCTCAGTCTACATTCGAAGAAAACACTTATAACATTGAGTCAAGGTTAGATTAACGCCGCGTCTAAATTTAACTGAAGAGCCCTTTAACAAGGCAGATCGATTTAACTATTTTATTGTGCGGACCTATATTATATTATTTTTTGTTAAACTATAAGTACCTAATATTGTTCTTAAAATTGACAGTCAAATTAGTACGATAGACTGACTATACAACAATACAACCCAAAGATAC
Source organism: Celastrina argiolus (assembly GCA_905187575.2). Taxonomy (NCBI): domain Eukaryota; kingdom Metazoa; phylum Arthropoda; class Insecta; order Lepidoptera; family Lycaenidae; genus Celastrina; species Celastrina argiolus. Next base: position 12,077,994 of record LR994587.1, read on the forward strand.
CGTGATATGTCGAAAAATTTTTTAATCGAGAAAAATGATTTCAAGCTGTCACTTAAACATTTTAAAATATATTATCTAAACGTATTAAGAACATTAATCTAAAGAATCGTATTTGAATCAATTAATTAATACGTTACGTGTCAAACACGTCCTTAGATGTTTAAGTGTCAGTTTCTCAAAAAGTTTTTCAATTTTTCAATTAACATTTTGCGACATATCTCCTTCATTCAATTATCTATGTAAACAAACCTATTACCGAATACTGAAAGACTTTCAGTTTTAAGATGGAAGTTGCTCATAAGTAATTATGTCTAATAGCAGTGTGTGGCTTCCTATAACACTCATCAGCTTCGATTTCCCTTACCTTTTTTAAGAAAAAAAATCCTACAGGGTAGGGCCTCCCTTTGAAAAAGCCTTCGCTACTGTTATATAACAATATTGTTATATGCATAAATCTAACAGACAAAATAAATACGCAATAAATAACATTTTCTATATAGAGAAACTGTATTAAGGCAACATTAACATCGAAGCTATCAAGTCGTACAATTAAAAATCCATTTTCAATCATTGCAATCAAACCTTCTTATTTCTTATATCAATTAGAAAGATAGAGAAGTAATCTTCAAGATCATTGACGTTGGTCATTAGGGTTGGCGACCATAAGCAATGTTTGTTGTACTCGTACATTGTCTTTTTCAATTTTGTTAATTTTGACCTTTTTTTAAGGGGGGAAATGCGTCACGCATCCCCACTTCCCACCGACTCCCGGAGTCGGCGGGGTATGTCCGACTCCCTCAGCGCGTGTGAGTGCGCCGAGGTTTACAGACTAAAACCCCCCAATGCGCGCCATTGTTTATTTTGACCTACAAATATCTACATTCTGTAACATTAATTAGTGATAATACTTTAGGGTGTGTATGGGTCTCGTATATAGAGTTAAATGTGAAAGTACCAGCGCTGAAACAGTTATTTCTTTTTTAATTATTGTGTGGCCAAAATTATGATGTCATAGAAACATGAAAGTCAAAAGTAAGTCGTTCAGCGCTGGTACTTTCACAGTAAGCTCTACCACATATCACACATAGGCACATACATACACATCCTGTATTATCACTAATTTATTTAATTCCGCAGACAACGGCAGGAGTCTCTGGGAGTTCTCTCAGTATTATAAATAATTTTCAACGTCAATACATCTCATCCTATCATTGTTTTTACTGGAATTTCCTCGTGACTTTCCTTTACCAGCGCAATCTTATTATATTGCCCTACAAATATCTTGAAATAATATTCGTCCCTTTTATTATGTAAGAGGGTCGCGAGAAGATGAGAGTGACTGTAATAACATTATACGACTTAGAAAACATAACCCAGTAGACATCAACGATGCGAGCGAAAAATAATAATACATATTTTTGATGCTACATGTCGTGAGGAGATTTTGCTCTTGTAATAGCTGCCGGAGGCAAAATAACCAAGTTGAAAGATTATTTCTAAAAGTATTAATGATAAGAGTTTTGCCTAATACGCTGTGCTGTGGTAAATTTTTGACATCATAGAACATAATAATAGTAGTACAGATGCACTTAATACGTAACTACATAATATTCTAAAATGTTTAAGTGACATTTTAAACTCAAATTTCTGGGTAAAATTCATTTGCAACATTCACCTTCGTCCATTCACATGAATTACACTTCAATTGTATTACGCAAATCTAGTAGTAGATTGTTTGAAACCGAAATCACAAAAATGCTTCAAATAATCGGTAGTTTCTTATTTTTCATGACACTATACATTTGTATAATCAAAACTAGCTGACCCGTGCCCATTTCGTTGAGCATACACAGTACACACCATTTAAACCTTTCCTGGACTTCCTCCGACTCCACGAATATTTCAAGACTAAAAACAGCCGAATCGGTTCAGCCGCTGTCGAGTTTTAGCGAGACTAAGAACAGCAATTCATTTTTATATATAAGTACAGAAGAAGAAAGATATAGTCAAGTATTCAATTAAAGGACTGTCCCAATAAAATTCTGCTGCTGGTGCTGGAAACGTCATCATACCAAACGATATGTCATATGACTAATGAAATCTTTTGTGCGGCGACCGTGAACTCAATTTTAGCCGTTAATAGCTCTATGACTATTACGTCACTATTCATATCTACGACATTTGCACTGTAATGTATGCTAAAGTCGATATTTCATACTTGCACTATAAAGTATGCCGAGGATATTTCTGGCATTTTAAAGAAAATTTTCGACTGTTTTATTTATGTTATAATAAAAATAAATAATGATATCTATGAACGCTTTCACACCACGTCAGTCTGGATTTATTTTAGCTATTATAATGGTAAACATCAGTGGCGTGGGATTCCTATATCTCCATTCCTATCATATCCCATCACTTGGTTCTCCTTTTGAAGACTCTCATTTGGTCTCATTCATATTCCTATTATCTATTATACAGCTTAGCGCTTCATATCGTTAGGTTAGGTTAGGCCTTTATAGGAAAAACCAGCCTTAAGCCACAAGTAGATATAAATCTTGTTACTTTACACGTCAGTACTTATTGTTTGTTATAAGTTCATAATCAATTAAATCCTCAGTAAACGGTAACGTGTAGTGATCATTATTTTAGGTAATAAGTTACAAACATTGTTGCGCCATGTGTAAAAATAAATAACGCCACCTAGTGCTCAACAGCCGAAATAAGAACAACGTTACGTCGCTCGGTCCTTTTATAACGTAGGATCGAGAAAAATTACAACAAAAATTTCTTAACCGAACCATCTGCTCATAACATACGAGCAAAAATACATATTTTTCTACAATTAGACCCGCATTTTAACAGTTAATCTCATATAATATTATTATTATCAACTGGGTTGTATAAAATGTATCTCTATTTAGTTGGAGGCCTGTACATTACTGCCGAAGGCTGTTAACCTCGAACTTATTTTGGCGGAAATTACAATTTGCCACGCTCTGTCGGCATGACGATTTTGTCATTATTTTGCTGAACTTAATTTTATTTGTTTAACTATTAATTTAATGGTCTGTCAAATTATTCCAAGCAAAAAATCCTTATGTATGTAGTGAGGTGCCGATGAATAACTAGCCCTAAGGCAGTCCTACCTACAATAATATTGTATAAAAAGTCTGGCAAGAATTTGTACAATCTATAATTAATATTGTACAACAATGTAACAAAACTGCACAATAGTCACTTTAGTTCAATCATTGCGCAATTTTCAATATTGACCGTAGACGGTCAATAATATTGCACAATTCATAAATAAAACAACTGCAGCACACTAAGAACGGTGAAATAAAATAGGACGGGAAAGCGCTAAACCGCGGCTATACTCACTTTCTTAGAGATAAAGTACTTTCGAGTAAATGCACAGATTAAAAAATTGGCGACATATGGGATACACCGTCATGTTTGTGCCATAGAGTTTTTAAAAAAATATGTACCTCCAAACTGCGTTATGCTGTCCGCTCGCAGGCGATACTTGGGAATGTGCTCTTGGAGAAGGCTGACGATCTCTACTTCTGGCACCTCCTCGCTATTGCACAACTCTGTAGACAAAAATATAAACAATTACAACATGCACATTATAACACCGCACAAACAACGAGTAGCGAGCACCTTGATAACTAACTTTCACACTAAATAGGAAAATTTTGATCGAGATAACGAATAGTTAGAAAGCTGGTCCGAATGGGAATTCGTGACTCGCTAGGGCTCGGGCGCATTGTATGTGACTGGAGGACCGGCGGTACAACGTCGGAGGCTGCAGACAGAATCAATACTCCGCACCGCACGGGTGGCTGACCGCGCTCTATCTACGTACAAATAATTTCGGCAAATCGATTGCACTCAGCTGTCCAATACAACTTACACTGAATTCTCTATATAGATCTAGTTAACATCAGTATCAACTTAATGTATACTCGTATGTTATGAACCAGGTCATTATTTCGCGCAATATGAATAATATCTATATCTATCGTGCTAATTTTAAGTAAAATGAGAATTTATATAATTTTTTTTTATATAAATTTTTTACTGTGCCCAAAAGGTGAAATAATAAGTATAATTTCTGATTCAGTCTTTGTATATTATTAAATTGCATCTCATATTGGAAATATTTCATAGAGACCGGGCATTATAATGCTCAATATGTAACTTGGTCAATAAAATATATAATTAATTTTCACTTTAATTGTCGTTAGCACTAAAGTTTTTATGCGCAAGTAGTAATAAAATTTTGTAAATTAAATGATAATAACTCTTCTTTATGTTCTGTAACTTATTGTGAAAAATTAGTCATATTACGATAGAAATTGTCCCTGGGAAGTTATTTACGACACATTAATTAATTACTTGCACGGTAATATGAAAACATTTAAATTACGATTAACGAGACTCAAGATGAACAAAATAAAGTCAATGAACGACCTTTAGCATGCACATAATACTTTATCAGAATATATACCTACAGTCCTACATCTATAACAATTTTGGCAGTATTTGCTGAACATCCAACGTAGTTGTAGATTTTATCAAACGTTTACATAAAATAGCAAAATTCCTTTATATATTTTTTTCAAAGCATGAACTACTGAAATCATGAGGCCATTAATAGCCGTTATGTAACGTAATACATGATAATGACACTGTAGTATTTTTCGTGTATTCATTACTGTGAACGTCGAACCGAGACCGGCTTGGTAAATTAACACAGGGTTAACATTCAAGGACGAGATTTATTGATGATGGTGACCCACCACGTGACCTTTGTATATTGTATCTAAACATCATTTCACAGCATACAGTGTGACACACCTTTATAGAGACAGAGAAAGCAGAGATATCAAGTTAACAATGAATTAAAATTATTAGTGGTTCAGAAATCTCTAATAGAAACTAAGAACAGCTGAAGTCCTAAGACTGGACCCTAAGCTACACCCGTGTAAATCAAATTAGATTAGCTAATAACACAGGTGAAAATATATTTGCACTTTTTGCAATATCTTGTGCAAAACCTACGTAAGTGCGACGTCTCGTTTGATTGCTAAGTGCTTATATAAATGAAACGTGTCCTAAATGATAAGGAGATGGGACTTCTGCAAATATTAAGTTAGCTAATAGCGATTCTCGTAATTTTACATGTTATGTCACTAAGATATTATATTGTAGATGTATATAATGATTAAGGCATAATCAGTCAATACATAGCTTTTAAAATAACATCAATAAGGTTTTAAGTTTTAACCCTCGACAAAAACAGGAGGGTCTTGGTGCTTTTAGTTAAGTTTTTAATTTATTTTTGTTTATTCTAACGCAACTGAATTGTCGAGTTAAATAGACTTGAATGCGTCCATAGTCTAAAACTGCCAAATAGATTACGCTTTTGTATTGAAGTTATTTGCTAGTCGTGCAATTCCATCGGCTGGAGTCAAATGCTACGACTTTCTCACAATGTTATAATGGAAATAATTGCTAGATTAAGTTAAGCACTTGTCGGGCTAAAGTTTATCTAGACGTTCACAAATAGCCCTTTTGTGATACGTTGATCACTTCGCTGATTTTGGTATTGGTAACAATTGGCCTTTGGTAACTCTTGTAAAGAAGAATGCAAGTAAAATACCTAATATGTTAGAGCCATATTGTATGTGTTATTAATGTTATTCAAATCATTTTCTTTTTGTTTTTTTGTTTTAATGTTATTATGTAACCTGTTATAAGTAAATGTAATTGAATAGCAGCCAATCCCCGTATAGATAGATCAATAAACTAAGCGTAAGGCTAAATAAAAATAGTAAAGGAAATTTTTTATACCAATAATTCTATTACTTATTTCGATAGTGATTTAATATAATAACTTTTTTTAAACAGACAAATGTTAAAGGAAAACAGTAAATGCTAAAAACATCATAGAACAAGATTAATACCTACTGACTTGAGCATTAAGCATGACACGGCCAGAGCTAACGCAGTTAGTTAAGGTCTTGAGCCGTTAAACAACAACTAACAAGTTGAGTCATAAGCGTCTAACTTCCTCCGGTTACGCGCAGACGCGATTAGATTTTATATTATACAATATTAAAACAATTGTGTATATGAAACTGATAGCTTCTGTATAAGAGAGCAAGGCGCCATTATCTTATACACAATACCCCACTTATCCTTTGCAAGTATGTTATGCTTTAATACCACTAAACAGATTTGAATGGGATATTGCTAGTAAGTAGGGATAAGATTTTTCTACGATGATATACATGAACTATGTCAATCATTACAACTTATATTATTACGTCTAGACAAAGCAAAATGTACTTATCAGTATAATAATTCCGCGACTGACATTTTATATTTAGGCATGATATGATCCAACGTTACATCAACACTATAATGAATTGTACACTTTTCGGCAGACATTTGTATTAAAAATCGTGACCATCACCTCAATTATTACCGTTGAAGATAAGTTTTAAGATCTAGATAAATGTAGATTGTTTTACTGTTTTTTTTTAAATAAAGACTATAAAAAGAGAGAATGGCATCGGTCGATTGTTACATTTCTTTCTATATCAATAATTTTTAATTTAACTATAAAACACATCTAATTAATTGCAAAGGCAAGAAGCGGGGTTCAATAACCTTAAACTAAATATCATAGAGAATGTAGAGCACGTAGTACTGACCTATTGGCAGATATCTCGCAAGATTCATCTCCTGGCATATGTACAGAAATATTATCAGCTTTCTATTCAAATTGATAATATAGAATTCGCATTTACTATAATTTCGTAAGTTATAATTAAAAGAATAGATTTTTCAAAATATCTTACAAGTAGAAACATTTGCTAGTTTCTTGGCGCCGGTTCTTCTCGGCGGGTCAGGGTTGAACCGGTGGTAGCTTGTTTTTTTTTTGTTGACTTGCCGAAAATAGCTTGTTTAGTTTCATTTGGAAATAAAACGTTTTTTTTAACCCTGTTCAATTTAATTTACTTGATGTTTTAACTAGGTACTCTCTAAACAGCGTTTTCATAAAAATATTGCTTTCGGCTGTAAAATCATGGGCTCTGTAAACAGTTCCCTAAAAATAGCATCCATATTTTAGAAACAGTAAAGGAAATGTTAACCCAGTTAACAAAATAAAAAAAAAACGGTTCCAAGACATAATGATAAAGTTATACAATTATACATGTATTGTATATCAGTAACGATACATCATTTATTGATAACCTGCGAGTGTTATTAAATAATTTCCATGACGCTAAAAATAAATAACTTCGAGTGTAAATCGTCAAAAATATATTCAATAGATAGCTACAATATTTTTTACAATTTTATACCTTATAATATTCAAATAGCCTTCGAAATTATTAGTTTTTGTGGCAATTCACATATAAGTGTTTATATCATTAGATTTTGTTGCGCGGTTAACAATTAACAAACTTGAACATCTTCATTTCATAAGAGTATAGAATTAAATAAACATATATCTAATAATTCAACGTAAATAATAATAATTACAGCATAGAGAAATTACTGTACTATAATATAGAAAACTATTGTTGTATATATACCAAAACTTAAGGATAATATAAGATTTGAGGATTTTTCCGCCTTTGCACACCGCATTCCCAAAATATAATGAGTTAATGAGTGTTCATTTCTACGATCGTATATAGATATACGTATCTAATAAGAAATTACATGTAAGTCTGACGTTCACGTAACCACTGCGAATCAAACTATTATAATTTCTAATCAACAAATTCGTATCCAAACATTAACATACCTTGAAGGTTATATTATCTTATCAGAACCCTTACTGTGCGGTAACTAACTAACCAACCAGCTACCACTTCTTTTATGTTCACATAGCCCGAACTCACCGTTGCTCCAAGCAATAAGCAGGTCTTCCTGCTTCTTGTCCTGTTCGGTCCGGCGCCGAGGACGCGGCCTACTCCGTCTCTCGCTCATCATAACACATACACTATGTTTATTTACTTTAGGACTCACATCAGAATTCACTGTCACTTGGGCGTACGTGCACTGGTAATAGCTCCCCCAATCACACGGTCTAATCGAGATAGCGAGATAATGGGAACTACGTCAGAAACGTCGATAATAAAAAAGTCGGTGGCAAGTGGCAACTGCCATTAACGGCATATTACATTTCCAATGAACCGTTAAAACCTATTTTGAGGACCTAATAAATAGGGCGCGCGCACTGGCCGCTTCGTAAACAACGCGAAAAAAGTATCGCGTTCGATTTTCGAAAAAGTCCTGTAAATAGAAACGATTACGAGGCCACACGCACAGTTGTTCTGTACGGTCGTCGCACTCGTTCACAGCTAATATAAATAAGGATGTCGTCAATGTGTTGGCATCGCTGCCGTACGCGGGTCACCTCCGGGCTCCCGAAACGCCGCCTTTTGCCATCATTTGGCATAATATCATAAATCATTAACTAACGATGGTAAACATTATGAAAGACATTTTGTTTGCTCTTGAATATGTAATGTAATATATTATACATTTATTGTACTCAATCGAGTAGAGGACGAAAAATTATCTTATTTAATTTACAAAAATAAAAAATTGAAATTGTCTAAGTGAAAAGACCAACAAATACAAAGCGCAGCAAGAGGCCAGACCAGTAAAATGGTATTACAATAATAAATTAGACATATTATATGTATTATAGAAAACATACCGAATTCTTAAGACAATTGTGTTACCAGATCGCGTAAGAAAGTTACATAAACGACAACCTCACGTATTCAAAGTACCGAAGTGCCGGTATACAATAAACCTGAATTAAACAAAAGATCTAGAACTATGTATGCAGTGTTTGTATTTGACAATGGTTTAAAACATGCAAGCGCTGGGCTTAAACTTGCCTTTGTAGTTATGTAACCGTAACTTCACATACGCATGCGACAGTTAACAGAACCATTCTAAGTTCATTCTCAGGGGGGTCACAGGACAGTTATTTACCGTCGCGAGTTTCCATGCAGGGAGAATAACTCGATCTCTACCTTATACGTTGGCTTCCATCCCAGTGCAATGATTCATTAATGGTATGAACGGAATGTGAAACATCTACTCGCTTTCGGTGATCGATTTACGACTACCAGGCGTTAAAATTGCGAGTGTACTACATGCCAAAACTGCGTACCTTTCATTTTCAATAAATTCTTCGAGTAACTTAGTTTTGTAAAATTAGAAAATCTCTAACATCACATTAGCCGATAGAAAACCGATAATGTAGGTAAATTGGCTACATTAATAATTTTATTATAATTTATTAGAAAACTTTGGAAAGTTGTTGAACGTAAACAACGAGCTGCAATTGTTTTAATGCGATTAAGATCGAGCATAGACAATGGTTGCAGTGGACCAGGCGCGGCGTGAGACTGGCTGCGCGCGCGCCGCCCGCCCAAAATAATCGCTGGCAAACGGCCAATCTGACTTGAGGCTACCAATTTCATTCATAAGCTCTACGCTTAAGGGCGAGCTAATAAAGCTATACATCAAAGTTCTTTCACATCCTTTGTGAGTTTTTATTTGACTTTCCATAAAGCTTTAATTTATTAACATCTATGAAATTTTCAACGCAATTAATATTAACATAGCGGGTATGTGGAGCAATATCCGTTTCTCATGTTTAATCCTTAGCATTATGTATAACATTGTTGTCTCTTTGAAATCTCTCTTTTAGTAGAGTGAGAGCTGATAAAACGAAATATAGTTATACTATATTTTAGTAGGGAGGAATTATTCATTGAAGTTTGCAAATTTGAAAGAAGAAATACATTATCAAATTTTTTTTTTGTTAATTTTGAGGTATTTTCCTTATTACCCTGGTCAATAGCATGAACCTAATATCATATCCCAATTTGTATGGACGAAACCGCAGTACAAACTCGATCAATACTACCACGGTATCATATTGACAATGCAGGTAACATGCCCCATTAATTCGAATGTCGAAAACACGACAGTAGATAAGGTCGAACTGGTAGACCAGTAAGAAGGCCGATTTGTCGAATGATAACATAATAGAGCGAATCATTACTCATTTACATTTCTGGTTCCGTCTAGTAAAGACCCGGCACGTAATCGCGATCAAATACACACGATCTTGTATGCACAATGAATTGAAGTTCTTTGTAACCCTCGACCAAAACAGAAGTGCGTTATCAGTTTGAGGTCTGTGTGAGTTACTAGCTCCTCTGAATGATTTTTATCTAGTTTTATTTGAACACTGAGAGTGTTCTTAGCTATAACAACATCACAAGTTCACTTATATACAGTAAAACACTAACTACTTGCACTTTTTTCCAGTTTATTTGATATTTCACATTAATAATTACTTAAAATACACGGTGTATTTTAAGTAATTATTAATGTGAAATATCACATAAAGTGGAAAAAAGTGCAAGTAGTTAGTGTTTTACTATATATAACATGAATTTCCACCAAGAACCAACAGTACATTCAATAACATGTGACAAGTTAAGCACTTACTTCTTGATACTTCGGGTTTTTTTTATAAAAAAAATGTTTATTAAATTAAATCCTATGAGCGAAACATCAAGTACCTACGCAAGACAACGAATATAAGTAGCTAACGGAACTGAAACGATTGTTAACACCCTGTATTTGCCATTCCGCGAAACTGTGACAATGGCAACTTGTGAATAGCATGGCTCCTTACGTTAATTAGCTTATTCAGTCGTTTGTAGCCTTTTTAAAATGCCCCGGGGAAGTTGTCAAAATATTTAATTTCCAAAATGAGGAAAAGGTAACGTGTCAAACCTTATTCAATTTGCGTTTTGGACTAACATGTTTTATTTTATATTGCAATATGTAAAAAAATTAAATAAATTATATCTAGCAATATCCCGCAAAACAATTATAACCACAACCTGCAAGCAGATGAGTGAGTGTACGCATAAGCATGCGTTTAATGCACCTCCCTCCTCCCACACTGCCTATGCGTACACTCGCAAGCAAAAAACGTGAAAACACCACCACCACACAAGCAATAATGTTAACACGATCGTCCAAAGTCCCACCACCATGCAGGTTGCAAAACTCGACGCGCGTTTCGCTCCGACCCCGGAGCATCCTCAGGATGTTGACTCTGCGAACAATGTTCGTTAAGTGCTTGACTCTGCGAACAATGTTCGTTAACGCCTGATTCCATTAACTATTGCAATATGTATCAATACCAATTAGGTTTCAGTAACCCAAACTACTTTGTTTTAGGTTACTAAGTTTCAGTGACCTAAAACAACCGCTTTGTTTTAGGTTACTGAAACCTATTAGGTCTGAGTGATTATGCATACATTTAACGCTACAATAAAAAGTAAACAATTTAAATTACATGCTCGTGAGCTCCTGGGAATAGCGTCATGCGATATCGATTATCGCCAATTGACTAGAGAAATTTGCGTGAAAGAAATCTGCATATTATAGTCCCAATAAAATTCTGAATGAAATAACTATAAACAAAAATTAAATAAGTGCTAAATTAATGTGTTATTGTTTTGATTTATGACACTGTAAGTAAATTACTTTTAAATTGGAAGCAATATATTTGACGACCTCTATAGCGCAGTGGGTGAGTGCGTTTGTGCTCCAGCTGGGTTCGAATCCCGCCGAAAGAAAATGTTTTCTGTGTGTGGGTCATGTATATTTAAATTTGTGTATTAATATAATAAAAATCTTAGATATATAGTATTAAAGTATTTAATATATTTCCGAAGTCTGGTACCTGTAGTAACACAAGTTCTTCCGATATTTAGCACGGAGCAAGATTGGCGTGGTGTGACGCCATAGATATTATATAAAATATTTTATATTATAGCCACACTGAGCTTTGTTTATATATACTTCGCATTGAATCAGAACAGAGTATCCAGTTCCGATTCAATGCGATGAGAATACTCGCGGCACCTACTATAAACTATGTACCTAGTATAATTTTCACACCATACTGAGATTTCTCTCTTCTCTATGCTAACGCTACAAGCTGGACTAGGTATGCGACGTTCGTCCGTCAGACCCCCGATTCTCATCTTTATTTCGAACGTTAGTCTGCCCCCCTCGTGCATTCGTGATTTACCGACTTGCGAGCAGGACAGACATACATTCGAAACAAATCGATCGAGGCTACAGAATCGGTTCCAAATTACGAATTACAAGTTTACGACATTTCTATTCATGTACCAAATAAATGAATGGTCGAATTGTTTAGGAAATAAATAAATATTAGCCATTTGTCAGCTGTCACGTTTAACAACTAACCAAATCCATACCTATTGAAATATAAGAATACGGGTGCATGACATAATTTTTATAAATAAGTATTACGACGACCATCTTGTATTCAAAATAATATGTAAGTCGCAACACGCAAGTGTGTCGTTCAAAAACAAACAACGCGTATTTTTGTATAAAGAAAAGTTTACGTCTTACGAACTTAATTCAGCAATGTTTTTAAAGCCAATAAATACTTTCAGTATTGATTTCACCAACGCATGTTAGTGATAACGGCTTGTTAAATAACCATGCCTTCTCATTCATTGATAGGAATTACGAGAGGAACAGCATGATATTTAACGAAGGATTAACTTTAACATTGCTTGGTGAAACACGCCCTAAATATTGTTTGTATAATTATAACTTTCAGTAGGAATTATTTAATTATTGTGATAAATGACTAATTGGAGTACACTATCATGAATGAAGGGTCACATAAACTGGGTACATACATAAACAACACACACAAATCCCCCATCAGAACATGAGTCATGACAATGGGAACATCATGCAATATAATCGTCATTAATTCAAGGCAAACCAGTTCATCCAAATACAGCTATCAAGCGGTTTATACTGGATGTAATTCAGCAAGTTAACATAATTCATACAAAAACTTGTCCTGTACTGTTACTTTCACTTACTTCAGTTTCAGTCGCTCAATTAAGAAATAACTCTTCAATCAATATAATTAACTACCGTATGATGTTATGGAATAATTTAAATGATTGCTATCAAAACTTTATTTTGAAGCGCAATTGATAAAACAACAAAAATTTTTATGCTTGCATTGAATGACTCACAATGATGTATTAGGAAATAATCTTGAGTGTGTGTTAAAATATTAAAGTTATGCCGCGGCAAGTTAATATTGTAGATTATAGACTAAACAACTTACCGGTTATTGTTCCTACGTGTCGCGTTGTGCGCTGGATTAGCGAGGGCGCGCGAGTGGCATCCTGAAGGGCCGCCAGCTTGACGATGAACTGCCCTAAAACATTTTACAAATGAAAGTTTCATACAAGTATAAAAATATGAAGTTCATACTAAAGTCAGATATGAAATTTGTCAACAGCATATTGGCTTCACACATATTTGTTTATAGCAACGAAATGAATGTATACCACATGGATGATGAGGATGGGTGACCAAAGCAAATGGTAAGAGATTAGGCACAGAACTGACTTTTTTAAATGTCGATCCAACCTATAGATGATCTTTCTAATAAGACAGCCAGTTGATCTGCCTGCATTGCCTTAATCAGACTTGAAAACAACATCTTATTGCTCCATTACAGGGATCAAACTCACAACCTCCATTGTCAAAAACCATATACTAAATTTTATTTATACTTTATGCATATGCATAAAATAGGAATAAAAATGCATATGCTCCAAAATTAATATGATCAATTTATTTATTAACACCATGTTTGTTTGTTTCCTAAAATTCAAGTTACTGTACAAGCCAAGGCATTAAGAATATTATTATTATTATTATTCAATATTTATCTTTCATTGTGGATACATATCCACTGTAATTGTAAACATAACTGTATTTATCAACTGGTAAATATTAACCAAACAATACAAGGCTGAGAAAAAATCTAACATTCTGTATTGGTAAATTGTGTAAATTATATTTTTTTGTACTCACGGTTTTATTCCATAAACTTGGCCCTTGCTTGAGTATAATATTTCTGCCTGAAAGTGAAGGAGTAATCATTTAAAAAATGTATGACTAATAAACAATGTATATTTTGTATTTTTTTTATAATTAACTTTTTTTTTACATAAAAACTAGCATCACTTTAACATAATCTGGGGGCACGGGAGTGCCCCCGTCAAGACGAGCCAAGCGAAGCGCAAGGGCACTACCTACCTTTTCTCGAAAGGTTTCGTCGATTTTTTGAACTCTCATAACTTTGCTTTGGATGATGCTACATAGTTGAAAATTTCAACATATAATGACACCAGTAAAAACATGAAACATACAAAGTTTCAATGTTGTAGCTATTATACTTTAGATTTTATCAATGTCTAAAAACCCCAGATTTCGTCACTGACTCATTTATAGATCATCAAAATTCATAAGGTACTTCCTGACGTCCTAGTAAGCTGATATTATTTATGTAAGCTGTTATTGCTACAAAACCAACAAAAAAATTATTAAAATATAAATGCCGCCATTTTGAATCCAATATGGTGGACGGTACAAAATGGATGTTTAATATGTTTATTATACGGATATGATCTTTAAGACATAAAAGAAATATTATATTATACAATATTATACAAGTACCTACATAAAAAAATAAGACCTACTTTTTGTAGGACCGATAATCGGTCAGATTTTTACTCCATATTATTTCTATCCCACTTTATTTATTTGTGTGCGTTGCACTACTGCAATCAGTATGTTCTATTTTATTCCGATTATTAATCGGTGACCGACTTTATGTAAATGATAAATATGTCTATGAGAAAATTTGTTTTATATCTACTTATTTAAAATTAGGTACCTATAATAATATTTGGTAAGTAAATATTAGGTAAGAATTAACAGGCAGCAAGTAGTAAATTGTTGTCGGATAAACAAAATATTAAGTCGATCACTTGAAACTATCGGTCCGGTATGGGTTCCCTGATGTTACGTTCACGATGTAACTTTGTTTAGAGGGAATCTTATGTAAAAACCGTTCGACACATCGATAGCGCGATGTAGGTGGCTTACAGCGCAATCTATGTTTGGAACTGTGAAACATCTAAACACACATTTACCAATATATTTAACAGTCGGTAACGTTATAATGATAACAATAAACGAAAATATTACACGATCAATGTATAAATAATTTTAGTGTTTAATCTTATGACTATTATAATATGATTATAATATGATTTTTAACACGTCACGTCATGACGTTTAAAGATGGCCATAATCAAAAGAGTTTTCTTTTGATTATGGCCATCTTAAAGTTATTTTTCAAAAATAAAAATAAATACATTTTTTTCCTTTAAAAATGATAAGTTGCACTTAGGTGTATGCAGTTAGCATATAATATATGTTTATAAAAGCCGTACAAGAATTAGTACCTCTAGTGACCAACAGATGGCAGTGACCGTCGTCTACATACGATATTATTATAGACTTACTGTATTATTTTAATAAGAATCAACATGCTTTATTAAAGGCAATCGCCCTCGTATATATAAGTAATTCTCAAATTCTCGAATTATTAGTGTTGAATTACTCGAAATACTCGTGGCATCCTAGGATATCCAAATAAGAAGTTTCACTCCAGCAATAAAATAATGTATATTTTATAATTTATATTTATTATATTATAATATAATAATATAACAAATAAAGAAATATGGACGAGACATTTATTTGAAAATTGGCCTCTACCTCTTAAAAATTGCGGTGAAAGTTTATACACGGTATAATATTGACGGTGACATCAGTCGACGTCACTAGGGGTCACTATGCTAAGGCGCTGACTGTTCTATTTTCCGTAAGAAAAGGCCCGGGGTCAAAATAAGTTATCTTTAAATTAAAAAAAGTCCATTAACCAGCTTACAAAAATAAATGAAATCCCACCAAAAACATTTTAATGTAAAAATGTTGTCAAGACGAGTCTACACAGCTTACCCTGTAAAAAAGTTATCAGATATCGTATAAAGCCAAGCTCTACAATACACCTTAATCAAAATCTATCAAAAAGTGGTTAGATCTCATGTAGAACCTAAATTCTTGATCTATGCGCCCTTACTTCACCAGGCTTAACTTCACTTACGCTATATAGCAGTTAAAACGTGATACTTGACCGTTTTGCTACCGTTACGAATATGTCATACGAATTCATTAATCGTGTGCTAAATAAAACGGCCAAGCATCACGTTTTAACTGCAATGTAGCGTAAGTGAAGTTAAGCCTGGTGAAGTAAGGGCGCATAGATCAAGAATTTAGGTTCTACATGAGATCTAACCACTTTTTGATAGATTTTGATTAAGGTGTATTGTAGAGCTTGGCTTTATACGATATCTGATAACTTTTTTACAGGGTAAGCTGTGTAGACTCGTCTTGACAACATTTTTACATTAAAATGTTTTTGGTGGGATTTCTTATACCTTATACTTTTGCACTACTCCAACTCACATTTTAAACGAAATCAGTCGATAAGATCTTCCAAATTTTTTTTCCTGAGCAGTCACAACCTAGATATTTGTTTGGAATACATGCCAGACTATTTAATAAAATCTGTGTTATAGTAAAGAACATTCATATTGATCAAAATAACACATTAAAAACTGCAGTTAACTATTGTAAGTGTACGTAATAGTTACAGAAGGTCGTTTTTGAAAGATTTCGATAGAAGTTAATTTTTAACAGTAACAAAATTTCTTCATACAATCCAAGATTGCCGTAGACTAAAATAATATGACAGTAAAAACTTTTTTGTCACCTTCTTTTTGGCATTGATTATACGTTACTAATCTTATTAAAATACATAAAATAGAAATACTAAGTCAAAATAAATTAACAATTTAAAATTCATAAAATCACGCAAACAAATATAAAAATTAGCATAATAAAAATAAGTACTTAATTCCTAACAGCTTATCAGCCAATAGATACAAACAAAAATGCAATTATTTTTTTCATATCTAGATAATTCATTTTAATTGATGATCAAACGAACTTCTTGAAGTGAAGTTCGATCGATATTTTAAGAGTTGCTTCATTCGAAGATATAAAATTAATATAATTATTCATCACCAAAGAAGTAGTATATTGTTACAGTATAAACTACGTACATATGTATGTATATACGTACTATCTTACGTTTATAGTTATTAATCTGAGTTCATCACCACTTTGCAAATAAATATTTATCTTTTTTTTATCGTATGGGTAACAGTAGTCAGAATAGTAAAAACTTTCAATCTCTGCGGGAATATTAATATTCACGCTAATAGATTCAATGCCTAGATAATTGTAAGTAATATTAAATAAATTGGAGTTGCAACATTAAGCAAACAATAAGTGATAATAAATCTACTTACTTAGTATCATATTATTACTTACACTTTAAAACATAACTACACAATATTTAATTATGATTGTGTAAGAAATGTTACAACAACAAAATTTTAATTAGATTCTAGATTAAAATATATATTGTACCTATACTCATACTACATAATATGTATAATATAATGGAATAACCCGTTACCGCTTACCAGTATGTTTATATATGTATAGTAAGTAGGTACTTATAGCTGTGGTTTAATCTTAATTTAATTTGCCTACATTATTTTTTTGAATATATCAAATAAAAAGCTATAGTAAGGTGCATTACACAAGATATAAAACTGCTCATCACAATCAAAGTAAAGGCAATGAAAAGACCTGTAACAGAAGAAACAACCTTTAAAAGTTACAGTTAGTACCTACCTAAATATTAATATTTCATAATTTAGATTATCATTAGGTATTAGTTGATAAAAAGCTGTATTAGTACTTTACCTTCTAATATGCACAATATAAAAATTGTGCATAAGGTTCCAATGAACATTGCAAAAATAAAAGTTATAATCGGGGTGATTAATGCTAAAGTAATTGTAAATAACAGCGTGCACAATATAGGCTTTTCTAACAGACAAATAATAATTTGTAATATGCGAACATGAGTATATCTTGATAAACTGTTAATTATCGGTAGGCATGGTTCTGAAATTAATAATTCATGTTATTTTGCTTGGTTGTAATAAATACACGTTTTTTTAATATCAATTAAATACCTACCTATAGAATATTTAATAGCTAGTGGTAGCGAATTAGCTAAATCTATTTCCATATTGACTACCTATGTCTTCGTTTTCCTGAACACTATAACAGTGTGAACAATATTACAAAAAATATTGTAATCTTTATGCTATAATATAATGTAGGGTAGTTGCCAATTATTTATGACATTATTTTAATATAAAATGGAGCCCAGAGATTATTATTGACTGATTTATTTGGATTTACTCTAGATAGAAATGATAATTTAGAAATTAGAAAACGTTGAAGATAGCTAAAACCAAGAATTATTTTTCTGACTTTTAACTAGCAATAGCTTTATGCTTTACTACAAAATTTAAAAGAAAAACTGTCATTGTCAATTAATATTTAATTGTCAAAGTCATTTAATAATGGCGCGCTTTTTTATCTTTTGATTTTTGTGAACTGTAAGGGTTTTGCTAAAAACATGCAGTTTGAACTTAATACAGAAGGAGAGTGAATAAATAAAAAACATTATTGAAATAATATTATTGGTGAAGTTTCTAATTACAAGCATACTTTATTTATTCCCGATTCGGGTTTAAAATAAAATGGTAACTTTTGCGTCCAAACATTTCTATACAATGCATTGTTTGCTTACTGTTCCAAGTGTAAATTTCCGATCCGAATCCGATTCCAGGTTGGCCAGTATGATGAAAACTTGTTACCGGATATGTTGCCTATATATTATACGAGACAGTTTCCTCAAAAAATATTCTGCCGGTGGCTGTCATGTGGAAGCAGCCCACAGCCACTTTGCAACAGAGAGTTATCTTTCACACTAGCTGATGATGTTTATCTGAGATATTTGTCGATAAGCGATCAAAAAGAACTTCAAACACTGTTTCAGAAGAAATGCCCACATAAATTAGATATTGGTGCAGTGTATAACACAAAGTAAGTATGGTAAAACCAATT
Source organism: Celastrina argiolus (assembly GCA_905187575.2). Taxonomy (NCBI): domain Eukaryota; kingdom Metazoa; phylum Arthropoda; class Insecta; order Lepidoptera; family Lycaenidae; genus Celastrina; species Celastrina argiolus. Next base: position 12,097,113 of record LR994587.1, read on the forward strand.
TAGTACTTAGTAGTGTAAAGTGTATAAAAGTAATTTGAAATTAGTGATTTTGGTTATTAATAACAAAAGGTGTGTTCCAGTTGCAAGGAAATAATTTTCAACAATATTTACAATCACATTCAATTGTAAGTTCATAGATAAAAACAGGATGTGATTAGTTAATAATGTTATTTTCTTGCAACTAAAATGCACCTTAATTGACCTTTATTTATTTACATGATATATATTTTACTGTCTGTTTTAATTCAATATTTTTAAATTGTAATAATTAATGGTTAAAGATACCTATTTTCTCATTTGCAGACCATCAGTTGGCCGGCATGATGCTGTTGTCCTGGCTAGAGAACTTGTGTTTGATATTGATTTAACGGACTATGATGAAATCAGAACTTGCTGTCAGGAAGCAAAGGTCTGTGATAAGTGTTGGAGGTTCATGGTAATAGCATGCGAGATACTTAACACAGCTTTAAAAGGTAATTTTAGGTTCATAAAAATTTAATATTAATCTTATCATGACTAGGTCCCAGCCTTTTCTAATTTTTTTAAAAAGCGCTGTACAAGACAACCACTGATTATATTTACAATTAGATTAGACAAAATCCTTTATCTATTTTTTTAAATAGCATAGCACAAAACAACCATTGTTTCTCTCCTACTCCTATGCTTTTAATTTACTGGCTTGTTTGTTTTATTTCAGATGACTTTGGGTTTCAAAGTATTCTATGGGTGTTTTCTGGACGGCGTGGAATACATTGCTGGGTATCAGATTATGAAGCAAGAACCCTGGATAGCCCTGGAAGATCAGCCGTGGCTGACTATTTGTGTTTAATATCGGGTGGAGAAAATCAAAGCAAGAAGGTTCATTTAGGCAGTGACAATCTGCATTCCAGTATAAAGTAATAGATTTTTTTTCTGCTTGATTAACTTTTTACATAAATGTAATATTATTATGATATGCAGGTAATACAGGAACATATTTTCATGTTCAACTTTTTTATTAGCTTGATTTTAATATAATTATCAGGCCGGATACCGGATAGTAGTACAGTATCCGGACGGATACCGGATAGTAAAATTTGAAAAAATCTTATTATTTTATAAAGGCAAATCATATTCCAATAGGTTGTGGACACCGTTTATTTTTATAATTGTGATGAATAAATACCAAATTTTACGCGATAACACTCGAACGCCCCCGAGTCGACCCGATCTCCGGTGCGGCGATCCGAATGCGCCTGAATATTTCCGATCTCGTTAAATCAAACTTATTATTATAAAGGGTGTAAAAAGAGCAGTTACCATAACTTTGGGATATGATTATACTACCTTTTCTCATTCTAGATAATATTTTTTTTTTTACAAAAATTTTTTTTGTTTTATTGTTATTTTTGCGACAAAAATAAGAAATGGTGAAGAGATAAAAAAAAAATTTAGTTTGTGACAAAAAAAATACATTTGCAAAATGAGGAAAGGTAGTATAATCGTGTCTCAAAGTTATTTGCTCTTTTTACACACTGTATATTATCAAAAAGGTCGGATATCCGGCAGCCGGATATCCGGCGCTCCGGCCTAGTAGCTTGCCGAATATCCGGTATCCGGCCAAACTACTATCCGTTTCATCTCTAATAATTATATTAAAAACACATATTTTTTAGGAGGGCCGTTACTGTTATAGATAAATATTTTATTAAAGTCCTTGAAGATCAAGAATTCCTCTCGACAGATGACAGGTTAAAAAAGTTTTTAAAAATGATTCAAGATGAAAATTTACGAAATCAAGTTGAGAGCATTTTACAAAAGCTGCCAGAATCCTCAGTTGATAGATGGGAAGCTTTTGTTGAGACCTACAACAAATACTGTAAAGAAGTAAGTAACACTCTAATATCAAATCCTTTATGAAATAAATTACATCATATTAAACAGTGTGACTGGTGAGACATGAGCAATACTTGAGGACGTGATATATTATATGAGATGAAAAAAAAAAATATAAAAAAATTATATCAATTAATCACCGAGTAAATGTAGTTTAAACTTGAATAATTATTTACCCAACGCATGGACACCGCGCGTAGGTACGCGCCCTTACTACCTACGTTGATGTCGCACGCCGCCGCGCCCCGCCGGCTGCAAAGGTTTGCCTACTTGCATAGTCACGTAATTTTCATAGTATCCATGATTCATTTATTTAAAGGAAAATTTGGTAAAAAATTAAGTACCTAATTTTATTACATATTTTATAATGGAAATCCAGTACTCTCCATAAGTATTGCACATGTCTCACCAGTATACTTAACCAACCCAAATTTTTGATCAACAATTTGATCAGCCTTTCAGAAACTGGGGGATAATATCATACCATATAACTGACTCAAAATATTTTTTTAATATGTACTAATAATAACACCACCAGCTTATTACATGACATAATTATTACTATTGTTTATTGTATGAAATACAATCTTTTACATTCCAGAGTCCAAATTCATTCCGGAAATCAAAGTATTTATTAGAAGAAATAAAAATACAATACTGCTATCCAAGACTTGATGTGAATGTCACAAAAGGCTTCAACCATTTGCTTAAGTCTCCATTCAGTATTCATCCTAAGACAGGAAAGGTGTCCGTTGCATTTAAACCCGAAAATGCTAAAAATATGAAGTTAGAAGATATACCTACAATTTACACTTTGTTAGACGACAGTGCTTCAGACAATAGCAAACATGACAGTAATATGAAGTTAGCAGTTAAAACCTTCCAAGAAGTTGTATTCTCATTGGAGAAATCAGAGGCATTGAGGAGAAGGAATGAAGCAAGTAAGTTCATTAAGAATTGTGTGATGTCACATTATGTCATGGCCTACCATCCCATACAATCTATGTTTAATACAAAAAATTGCAATAGATGTCACTACTACAAACGTTTGTAAATTATAAAATGTAAATTTGCCGAATTAAGTACAAATATTGACATTAAAATGAAGATAAGCATAACATCACATTAAGCTAAATTCAAGTCCATAATTAAGAAGAAGATACAAAACGAAATTAGTAATTAGTATTTTTCAATAGTTGCGCTAGATTGCGGTTTCCGGAATGTGCCTGGAATTCACCCTTTATCTATTGGAAATAGAAGAAAACAAAATTGATTTTGTCTACTGTTCATTTGTTTTCAGATAAAAAGAAAACAAAAATATATTTTTATTTATAAATTCATACAGAGCGGGTTGTTATTAAAATAATTGTTTATTTTTAATTTTTTCAGGTGCTACACTAGATTTTTAGCAGTGATGCAAGCTGGTTCAATGAGAAGTAAATACAAAGTTTTAAGCAAACAGATGTGTACTATAAACTTATTGTTAAAAGTTTCATATTTTTGTATAGTAATAAAAAGAGGACAGCATAAATAACAAAACTGTGTAGCATTCAATAAATGTATTACATTTGTAACATAAAATATAAAAAATATAATTTATTCTGGCAACACTCACAAACTATGTACTAGCAATACAAAATAATTGTAATATTCGATTTTTAGTCCAATTCTCTCTTCTCTTAGTGCTAAAACGCGGTCTGTGATTTTACTATTGTGTACCTTAATACATCTGTTGCGTGATTAATAAGCTATTGTTGTTATTCATACCCGTTTTTATTATTGTAGTGTTAGTCAGCGTCCACGGTAATTATTTAAATTGAGCAGCTTAAGGCGATGTTCAGGAATTCTTCAAAGCCAATCGTAACTGTCCCATTTTGTTGGGTGTCCCGAATACGGAATGCTTCAGTGAAACGTTGTAACTGCACACACAACACAATGAAGTTGTCGACGGAAATTTTGCCCCCTCTTGGGTCGCATCTCTTACTCAAAAAAGATATAAATTCTGGAGTAAAACGGAATCCCATTTGCGTGAATGCTGAAACATAATAATTTAAAATTTATTACTATTTTGTGTACTAAAAGGCCCAGTGAAGTAGCACTAAGTACGGTTTACGATTTTTCGACCTTATCACGTATAAATAAGGTTTAAATCCTCCGTGATCTAGTGGTTTATAGCCTAGCTCTCGACTCGGAGGTCGTGGGATCGATTCCCGCGTTAGGACAACAAAAAATTTTGTTTTCAAGTTTTTAGTTTAGGACAATGCAGGTTGATCGTCTGATTGTCTGACAAGAAAGATGATCCATGCATCGGATGGGCATGTAAAAAGTCGGCGCCCCATCTCCCGCCAGTCGTGTCGGTTATCCGTCCCACTGGGCTAGAGAGTGAAGTAAGAGAGAGAGTGTTTGTATGTATTGCGTACACACTTCGACGCTATAAAGTAACTCTTGCGTAGCCTGTCCGGTTTCAATGCAAACTGACACCGTCACCGAAATCGGTGTGGGGGGCATTAAAAGTGGTAAACCGGAGTGGAAATACATTAATTAACTTACCAATGTGACTAGAGCCCGATTCTCGTACCTCGAAGTTCGTTTCGAATGTCTGGTATGTCCCGCTCGTGAGTGATTTGACATGATTGAGTGCGGGACAGACTGACTCCCGCTTTCAGTATGACTGATCAATTAAATTACTAATCTGCTAACATTCGACTTAACAAGCCATTCTGAACGCTGATTGGTGAACATCACTCAAAACAACTTCGCTCACTGGCTACGTTCTTCAATGAGCGTTCAGAATGCCTTGTTAACTGAAATGTTAGCTGATCGGCGATTTCATCAGCCTTTTAGAAACTGAGGGTAACTGGCCTAATTGTTTATGTACATAACTGGCTACAACACTGGTTACTCGATACATTTTATTAGTGTTTTAGAGGCATATATTACCTTTAGTAAGTTCCTCTTCTTCAATATTTCCAGACTGGTCAGCATCATAGGTCTTGAACACCGCAAGCCATTGGTTGATGTATGTATACAGTTTTTCAAACTCCTCCACATTGATGTGTCCTGAACGATCTTTGTCAAACATGCCTGTAAATAGACGTAAATAATTATTTTTCGACAGGTGCAAATAAATATTTATTATCTCTTTCAATCGTAAGCCTTAGCTTGTATCTGAAGTAGAAATTTGGGTCAGGGCTTTCAAAGATAAGGTAAGTTTCACATGAAACCACTACGGCAGCCGAGTCTCAGCGGTGTCGTGTGAAAACTTGGGATAGGGGTTAATAAGCCAACGCTATAGGCTTCGAACGTATATCGTATAGTATTATGAGTATATAAGCTAAGACTCCGAATGAAATGCATGCGTGGAAGGGGGACATGGAGGTGTTTTATTCGGTAAAAGCCGACGCACTCTACACGCGCTCGACCCCGGGAGTCCGACATACCCGCGGAGTCAGTGGGGGATGCGTAACGCATGGGGGGCAGTGAAGCCGAAATTGACTTATAGGAACCTCTCGCCACTGCAATCTATGCAGATGTACCTACCACATACACAATACACATGTTTCTTGTGAGAATCTTACCATCTCAGCCGGGACATTCGGTTAAAAATGTTAAAATGCATCATACCCATAGATGCGTCTCCCATGATTAAGAATTTATGTGTGAGTGTTCTTATATATAACATCGATTTTCATCAATAAGTGTTTTTAAGCTAACATCGAAGATCGAGTGTTCTTAGCTATAATTAGTCATCATCAGTTCGCTCACTGCTTGACAATAAAAATATTCTTCCAAAGTTAATAATTTCATGAGTAAGGAACATTTTTACCTAGCATCAAATTACAGGCAGTTTCGGAAAACATTTGTCCATTGGCGTTGACTAAAGCCGATCTCAACTCGGTCGCAGTTATGGACCCCGACTGGTCCTTGTCGACCGCTCGGAACCACTGCTGCACCTGCGGCGACACCGTGCCACCGCCTCCTATAGATGGATATGGGCCATGCCCCATTTCAAGACCCCCTGGCGCGCCTGGTTGACCATATCCAGGCTGAAATTATCAATATTGTAAATATTTAAAAAAGGAATTATCGTTAGATACTGTGTGTGGCGTTCAAAAAGGGAGAAAAAAAGAGGGCAATATAGGTTGGAATTTAATTATGGTACTTCACAAGAGATATAGAGGAAGCTGACCGAAATGGATTTGTAGGAACTACACTTTATCATTATTGCAAATTTTTGCCCCAACTGTTCCTACCTGCATTTATGGCAGATATACATGTACATATTATTATCATGGCCTACCATCCCATACAATCTATCTTTAATACAAAAAAATTGCAATAGATGTCACTACTATTAACGTTTGTAAGTTTGTAAAATATAAAATGTTAATTATGCCGAATTAAGTACAAATATTGAAATTAAAATAAAGATGAGCATAGTTTTTAAGAATAACATCACATTAAGCTAAATTCAACTTCTTATAAAATTATAATACGAAATTAAATATAATTAGTATTTTCCAATAGTGGCGCTAGATGGCGGTTTCGTGTGAATGTGCCTGGAAATCGAAGAAAACAAAATATAGCCAGTCGAATTAGTATAAAATAAATAAAATATAGTTTAGTTCGAATTAACAAATAGGGTATTTTTGCCGCAGCCAATGTACGGTGGCTGCGGCAAGAATACCCTATTTGTTTGGCACTAAACTATGGGTAAGCTCGTGCTGCGTCCTGCGGGATTTCTTTTTATAGTTATGTGTACTATTAAAATTATTAAGTACGTTCTTTCATCATAATCATCTTCAGCCATTTCCTACCTTTCTGGTGTTATAATGAACACTTCATAATCTATAAAAACTATTATGTAGTATATTTCTTTAAAATAATAAACCACTTGTCTAAAACGACTTTATTGTATCAAGTTGGTACATTATTCATAATTATATCTTAACACTTATTTTAAACACATTCAATACAAACAATATACAGCTGCATCATGTTATATTCTATAGGCAAAACATTTAAGTAGGTTTGTGGTTAGTACATATTAATAAATTCGAATTTATTCTGAATTACTTAGGATCTGTTATCAAAATATACAGAATTATGTTATGAACGCAAACATATAATTTACCATTTCAGGCTGTAAGGAGCGTGTCTATACTAACATTAAATTTTATTTTACATTAGTATGTTAATGAGCAAAAGGAGATCCTTTAGGTATTACCATGTATTACAATAGTCTAAAAATATAAGGATGTTTTGAAAAGGACAGATTTGTCTTTTGTTGCAGTCTATTAGAATAGAGGTATTACTAAGATTTTAACAGTGTCGAATTTAAAGATTTGGCACCCCAGTAAACTATAGTTTTTCTTAGAAAATCGTTGCCGAGATACAGCACAGTTATTAGCTGCTCTGGGCTATGGCCATATTGGTCCTTGTTTAAATACATTACTGGATTACACCATTACCATAAGTAAAATAATTATTGTTCCCTGATTTTAGAAAAGTGTTAAAAACAACAGATGATGTAGGTAATACCTAAATAGTCCCAGGGTTCATATTATATCTCTTATTACCAATATTTCAAAATAGTACACTGGGTTATGTGAAGTAAATACAATATTATAAACTTTGCAATTTATGCCAAGAGCTAAAACGCACCAAGGCACTTTACAGTCTAAGGGTGAATAAATATAGTTACTCTATAGGTATAAAGGTACATACTACACATTTTCATAAAAAAACATTTCCTCTAATCTAAATAGGCAAACCATTGTTTTATTACTAGACACTTAGATATATCATACTTCTTAGATTTCAATTCATAGTAAAATTTGCAGCAATTGAAGCAGTACCTAATAACTATCTTCAAAAGTATTAAATTAACCAAGATTCTTTTTCACATAATAAAATGTACATAACATGAAGTATAGGCCTGTAGAAAAGTTATTTTAAATATTCAAATAACACGCTTGCAAATTTAAAAATGTAGCAACATTTGTAAATATTGTGGGAACAATTTTTTTGCTTGTACAAGCAGAAAAAAATAATGATAGCAAAATATATGCTATAGCTTCGAAATTTGTAAATCCTCAATTTACTAGCACAAACAGGTTACAAGTACATATTGGATATTTAGTCCTTGTATTAAATTAGTCCTTCTATATAAATAATATGATTATAATACATATAAATTATATGATAAACATATTTAATGAAAATGTTTTTTAACTTTTTCCCGTAAAGGTTTTTACAAGAAACAGTTTATGCCCTATCATATTATTATATTACTCAAACATAAACATTAATGCTTTTTAACCATTCCATTCATACAACTACTTTTACACTTACATTAATCAAGTCTATAAATTATTGTTACAATGTTATTCTTATTTTAATAATAATTTTATAACTAGGTATAATGAAATCATTTAAACTCATCTATTTCACAAAAAACAATTACCCTAAATAGTTAGATTTGCTGCAATCTTTGTTAAAAAGCTACCATAAAATCACATAAAGTAAGGAAATCTTACAGGTTTTGTTTTGAAGTATAATACTTCGACTATGGATATTAATACACAATATAAATAAGAACTAACTACCTATATTTAATCATTAGAAAAACAAAAACCATACATACACGACACTCAGTCTTATATATCAACCAATACTGGCAAGTTTGTTACATTTTGTACTAAGAAATCAATAAAATAATGCAAATAGACAATGCTTTTTCACTAATTGTTGAATTCATAGTTTTATTTCCAAAGAGTTGGTTCTCCTTATTCTTTGATAGTTATGTAACATAATGTATCCCATTTTAAAAAGGAATTATAGTGTAGGCACCGTTATACATAATATATCTATGTACCTATATAGTTTTTTAATATTTTTGAAGACAACCTATACATAAATTTTTCATTCAGGTTTAAATTATAATACTAATAATATCTCCAAAATTATTGAAAATATGTTAGAGTTTAAAGTTCAGTAATAAATTAGTGAAAATGCAATGTTTAAAACAATAATAAGAATATTTTAACAGGAATACAACTTTATAGGCTTACACATTACTACTGTGACTAGAAAAACTGTATGTAGCAGGTGTTACGCATGTGTTTACACATACTTGTATTGACGGTTTAAAGGAGGAAGGTAGAAGCTTATGGGCTTCCTGAACCGGTGAATAGCTTCGACATACTGCAGATTCAAAATGTACTTGATCACTTTTATCTGTAGGCACACCATCAAAGCTCGTTTGTTTAGCAGAATCCCCAGTCCCACTATCTTTGCACGATGAATGTTCTGATAGATTGTCTGGAAACATATGAGGGGATTCACTATCACTATGCACAACTTGTGTCATTTTTACACTTTCGGCTGGATACTGACGCACTGTACCAGCCATTCGTCTACGGGTGTGATAAATTATCACCACCCATATTATTGAAGTTCCCACTGCACAACACACTACTGTTATTATAATTATACCTGTCATATCTTCTTCTTTTACCATGATGGCTACTGGAGGTAGCACTTTCACTTCAAACATTTCCTTTTTAGTGCCAAGTTCATTTGTGATCTCACATTCATATTGACCAGCATCTTCAGATTCTGTATTAATTGTAACCAGATACTGATTATCATTTAAGAAATAATGTCTTTTAGTAGGAACAACTATTGAACCATCCTTAAACCATTTGAGGTCTGGCTTAGGTGATCCTGTCACTGTACATTCCAGTACTGTTGACTCTCCACTGACAACTTCCTTGTTTTCCATCACTCTAATGAAGGATGGCTCCTGCAATACTGTTACAGTAGCATTGGCTAATATAGTGCCAGCATCATTTTTAGCTGCACAGCTGTAGACCCCCATATCCGCTGGTTTAGCATTAACAATGAAAAATCGTGGATCATTAGGAATCACATTCATCCTTCTTTCTCGGGCTGCTGGAAAGTCACTACCTCCATCCTTTTTCCAAGAAATTTCAGGTGGTGGATCACCAGTTGCAGCACAATTTAGAGTCACAAGTTCTCCAGTTTTTACTGTCACATTAGTAGGTTTGACACGAAAATGTGGATAGGTCACAATATTGACTGCAGCTTTGTTTGAATATGTTGTGCCAAATTTATTGCTAACAACACATTGATATCTTCCTGCATCAGCGTAGGCGACATTAGGAAGAATTAAAATTGAGGTAGCTATATGACCTTTTTCAGATACAGTAACATTTTCATAAACTGTTGGGTTGCTTATGTTGCCATTATTTTTTCTCCATAGAAATGTGATGTTATTAAAAGGGTTGGATGTCGCTGAACATACTAAATTATCAGAGCGATTCTTTATAGCATGATGAGGTTTAGGGTGTTCAGTTATTTTAGGTTTTGGGGAATTATCTCCGCAATTATCTTCCTTTAGTTTAGAAATAGCAAAACCTCTAACTTCAGATGGATAAGCACACGTTGCTTTTACAGACCTATGCTCGACTTTATCTCGTATCCATTTAACAATCCATAGTAAGTTGCAGTCACATAACAGTGAATTAGAATTAAGGTAAAATTTCTTCAACTTTGACATTGAATCAAAAGCATGCTGTTGAATAGATGTTATATTGTTGTTTCTCAAATCTAATTCCATAACATTATTGAGTCCTTCAAAAGCTCTCGAGCCTATAGATTTTATATGATTATTTGATAAATTAAATATCTTCAAGCTTTGTAACTTTGAAAATGGACCAGACATATCTTCTACAGTCCAAGAAATTTTGTTGTTGTTTAGATACAAAATTTGCAATTTAGTCATATGACTAAAGGCTTCTTGGGATATTGATGAAATGTTATTGTTACTCAATTTAAGGGTTTGTAAATTGACTAAGTGCTGAAAGGTTCGTCCTTCTATTTCAAATAGACTATTATGGGAAAGATTTAAATTTTCTAATTTAGAGCACAGCTCCCAACTGCCCAAATCAATGTGGGAAATTAAATTATTAGACATTGACAATGTTGCCAGGGATTCTAACCCATATGTCCAGCCTTTCGATATATTTTTTATTCCATTGTGATCCAGATGTAACAAATTTACTGATTTAAACCCAAAAAATGCGCCATCCATAATATTTTCAATATTGTTGTACTTTATTCTCAGAATTGAAAGGTTAGATAATCCTTTAAAAACTAGTCCATTTATGACTCTTAGTTTGTTATGATTCAGTTCCAACACCTTGAGATTAGACTGGTTACTAAAAAGATGGTTAGGCAGTGACACAATTTCATTTTTGTTCAATTTCAATGAGACCAGATTGGTGAGGTTAACTAACGCATTTTCATCAATAGTTTTTATCTGATTGTTGTTTAAGCTTAATACTTTTATGGAGCAATTCACTGGAAAACGTCCTGCGTCTATTGATTCTATATGATTCTTATTTAGACTTACATCTTGAATTTCGTTAATGCTTAGAAAATTCGGTATCTGTGTTAAAACATTTTTATCAAGTCTTAGGATTCTTAAATACGCCAACCTTTCGAATCCAGTGGTTACATCTTTGCTTAGCTTATTGGAGTTTAGATCCAATTGTTCCACCCACATAGGAATATTGGGCACAGCAGCCAAGTTTTTTCCGGAGCAATCCACATACTTTTTTAGGCAGACACATTTTTGCGGACATTCATAGTATTCCGTTTGAGACGTAATTCGTATCAATAATAACGCCGTAACAATAGTAAAGAAATGGGTGTCTCCCATTTTCATGCATTTGGATTGGTTCACGAATCATTTAGAATATAGCGTTTCTTATTTCACATAGTTTAATTTATCAACACACACTTCACTAAATGTAGAAATTATAAAATCACAGATTCAGTTTTACATTATGTCATAAACCAAATCAATGAAACAGAAAAACAACTCCACTTGTTTACTGACTCGGCCGCCATTTTCTCTGATCGTCAATCGATCATTTGACATTTTAACGCTTCATGCTCTCAATAGAGGCTAAAGCGTGAGTATTCATAATGCCAGAAAACTTCGAATATAAAAATTGGTTTTTTAATTAAAAATTCAATATAAATCGCGCTTTCTCACGAGTTAGAGCGACAGAATAGAAATTTAAAGTTTGGAATCTTTGAAATAATGTAAAATTATCTGTATTAGATAGGTACCTATCATTTAAGGATCGCAAAATGTGTTGGTAAGCGCATAACTCAACAACTCCTGGATCAATTTGGCCAATTCTTTTATTGTTGTATTTGTTATGGTCATGATTAGGTTTTTATGAAATAAAATGTTAAAACAAATAAGCAGAAAATTATAACATTTTTTCTTTTTTAGTTCCGGGTTCCACGTTGCGGGTTTGCGGGTTCCGGGTTTTAGTTTTTTTTATTGAATTTAATCACAAACTGTTTGTATGCTCAACGAAGTTGGCACGGGTCAGCTAGTACTCAAAAATATTTTTTCCACAATAGGTAGGTATTTAATATATTTAATAAGAACAGAATAATATACATAATATTTCACCACTAGAACTTAAAGGTCCCTTTTTATGATAAAGTTGTTAATTTACTAGAATAAAAGGCAAATAAAAATTATACTTGGTAAATTTTTCTACATTAACTAAAACTCGCATTTGGCACAACATAAAATTTTAAATTGTGAATTTTACCTCAATTATATTAGCATTTTATCAATTAGCATAGAATTCTATTTGTAGTAAGTACAGTTTTTTCTGTTATAACAACTAAAAATCTGACATGGGAAATGTGACACATTTTTATACCCAATTTAACTAGGACTAGTAACTTGTTTCGATATCTTAAGGCAAAGGACCATAATTTGTATAATTGCTTAAAGACGCTATACAATAGCCATGGCACATAGCACTTTGTCTGTAGTTTTGTCACCGCAGAAAACATCTGATACCCCAAGACACTCAAGGTCTAAATCTAATTTATCTTCTTAATAATCATAATAGCCTATATTCCCAGCCCATTTTTACTGAATAAACACATTACATAGATTATAAATTTGTCCCCATACCAAATTTTAAACAGAAACAGACAATACTATTAGTTAATCAAATTCATAACATTTGTAGGACAAGTATTACAGACACCCATAAGTGAAATATTAATTTAATGAGTAAATCTATATTCTATGGTTCAAAATCTCATAACTTTTTGTGATATAATCCTGTTTCAGGCACAGTGTCATGCTAAAACATGCATGTTTCATGCTGAACCCCATGGGACACCATGCAGGCTCAAACAGGAATATGATCACAAATAGTTAGAAAAAATGGTCTTCTGCATACAAATATATAATGTTATACATCAAGATTTATAGATAATAATAATATGAATGAATATTTGCTAATCAATTGATTTATTTATTGTTATTTATGTAGATAAAAATATAACAGCAATATTGGGAATGTTGAGCTAATTGTCTACAAATATATTATCTCATTTCTTTGAAATGGTCACTGTTTTTACAGTATACCTAATGCTGAATATCAAAACTAAACATGATATATAATATATATGAAGATATGATAGATTCTGTGCTAATGACTGTATAAATTACAACTCCTAATTAAAGGCTCCAGACTGGTAATAATTACTGCAGATAAGTACTTACATTGTACGCCATTTCTTTCTTTCTTTTTTTCTTCTATATCAGCCTATAATTTTTTCTAGAAAAATAGTTAAATTTTTTTATGAAAGTAGGTACTCGACAATAATAAATTATAAAACTTTTCCAATAAATTGCAATAATTTTACAACATGAGATTCTCACAAAACAAACAGTCAAGTGTAGTAAAGTCTACTTAGTCTCATTTGGAATAGAACTGAAAATACAATTTTAAAATTTCTGTAAAATAGTAGAGTTGACACTAATTGACAACTAGCTGTCTCTTGACATATTATTGGCATTGACATACCGTCTTCTTTGCATGTACAAAAGACAAAATTATGCCATCTTTAACGGATTCTTAAAACTAAAAAAAACAATTCATTTTTAAGTATTTTGAACCTAGCTGTACTCCATAGTTCGGTGATTCCGTCACATATGTACATAGGTACCTACCCAGTCCCTCAGACACAAAACATTAAACAATACATTAAAATCTCGGCTATCATAAAATAAAACAATGAAAAATAAATTAATGAAAGACATGTTATTTTAATAGTTAAAACTGAGAAAGACGTGAATGCAAATAGTTATGAAGAAAAACAATTTTGTCGGAGTCTGAGGGACTCCGGGTAGGTAGGTATTATAGTTAAGGGTTAAGATCTTTGCTATGTTCCATCCATTAAAAAAAAGTCTACGTAAATCCAAAAATGACGTCTGATTACTGACGTGACGTTTCAATTTCATTTTTATTGATATTTTGAAATTGTGCAGATAAAGTTATTGTGGGGTAAAGAAAACCCAAAGGTTTACTTAATTCTCTATCGTTATTTTGTTAATACCTACAGCAATATTTATATCCTAAAATATTTAATTACACATTTATTTTTTGACAATATTTAAGATGGAAGCTTACGAAAGTGTTTTACTTGTAAAGAACGAAGTTTTTGTCTTTAAAATTCCCCCGAAGACTTCAAATCGAGGATACAGGTGAGCATAGACCTCACTAAAACAAACTACTATTCTACAATCATTGTTCGAGCTAATAACACTTTATGCTTATCTTATTAGGGCAGCAGATTGGAACTTACAAGAGCCACAATGGACGGGGCGTATGCGACTCGTTTCAAAATCTGACGAGTTGATTATGAAATTGGAGGACAAAACTTCTGGTGAACTCTTTGCCAAATGTCCAATAGATAAGTATCCCGGAGTAGCTCTTGAATCTGTATCAGACAGCTCAAGATATTTTGTTGTCAAAATTCAAGATGATAATGGTAAGTTTTTTTTCTGCACAGTCTCTTAGTAGATTTGATAAGGTCGATTTTTTTAGTAGGGTTGGTATGCCAATAAAGCAATAATAAAATTAAACTACCTACTTATTTAATTTTAATTTATTTGTCAACTAACAAAATGTACTTTTTAGGAAGAAGTGCATACATTGGGCTAGGATTTGGTGATAGGTCAGACTCCTTTGATTTGAATGTTGCTCTGCAAGATCACTTTAAATATCTAAAGAAGGAGCAAGAGGGAGAACCGGGGAACCAACAACAGCTTGATCTCAGTTTCAAAGATGGAGAAACTATCAAGATCAACATGAAGATTACTGTATGTATCAAATATTATCAATTTGTACCAGATTTTAAAGCTTAAATTGTATGATCATATAAATATACATCTTCAATCTTTATTTGCCTTTTCTAACTTTCATATTTTTGTTTGTGTAGAAAAAAGATGGGAGTGAAAGCAGCAGACCTCGTAGAGTGGCTGGTGGTGGTGGAGGGCTCTTGCCTCCTCCCCCAGGGGGCTCCAAGTTGCCACCTCCACCCTCCCCACAGCATGCACACCCTCCAGCGGGAACTCCGGCTGTGCCCAACACCGAGTGGGGAGACTTCAACTCTGCCAGGTAACACAACTTGTTTGTAGTATTTATTTGATCATGGCATAGTTTTTTATGTATAAATCTTGGTCATGGCTACTACTACTATGCTTATTATATAATTATTTTAATATTGTATCATCCTTTGTAGTGAATCAATATTATTAAAAATCTTTTATGTTTCAAATAAGTAGTAGAATGACTTGGCAATCGCAATAGACAATCTGATTTAATATGAATGACTTGTGAGATAGATAGATCTACTTATTTATTTAAAATATGAAAGATTTTTAATAGCATTGATATGTTCACTATTAGATGTTGTTAGACCAACTGACTTACCACAGCTTGGCATCACATGGATCTCATAACTTTCTTACGGCAAAAGATCTAAGTCGCAAGACTTGGCACTTTTTACAAGTTTTGTTTTTGATGGGATCTGTTTTACTACTAACTGCTTAAAATCTTTAAACATTATTAAGCTATTTTTTCTTGCTATTTCAGTGCTTCAACTCAGCAAGCCAAACCAACAACACCAGCCAACCAACAAAACTGGGTACAGTTTTGAAATATCTCTTTTTATATATATATATAAAATATATTAACTATAAACTGTTTAGTTAAACTTGTAGAAGTTATTATAATTTGCCAATAGATTAATCAGCTGTATATTTTTCTGTGGTTATTTAAAACTTAAATGTGAATTGTGCTTGTATTCTGTATCATCTTTTTAAACATATAATTAGATGTTGTTGTTCTTAACATAGCAATAATGTATAAATGCATAAATTTAGAAACAAGTTTACTATTATCCTAGCAATAATTAATATTATATGTACAACATGTTATAAATGTAAACAAATGGTTAAAAAGGGATATATACCAACATAAATTGCAAATATTGTTTGCCTACTTGCATAGAAGTGGGAATTTATTGGATATGTGGTGTTAATTTATGAGGCTTATTATTAATTAATATTATATTTATATTTATATTCTTATATTGGTGGTGGGTGGTGGCAAAATGATATATTCTTATAAAACTTGCATATTTCATAATATGGTATAACTGCTTCATCTTTTTTAAATAAGAATTTGAAACTCCACATAAGAACACCACATAAGAAAATTACAATAATATGTTGCTGTTTTGTTTACAAACTAAGTTTGCAAATTTCTAAAAAATTGTTCATGACCACCACTTGTTTTATAGTTTATTTATTATAATTAAATATACTTCATTATATTACAATATAAAAGTAAGAAAATCAAATGCAATGTTTTGATAGTCTTGTGCTATGCTCATTTGTTTAGAGAGTAAAGTATGTAGTTGTTACCAACTTTATGATTAGTTCATAAGAAAACATTTTCATTGTAATATTAAAAGTATTACCATCATTGTGGATTTGTTAAAATCATCATTGTTAACTGTGCTTCAGGGTATTCAGAGCAGCTAAATAAACGTTTACATATTTTTGATGAATATAAATGCATATTTTATAAGCATAATTAAATACATGAATGGATGATGGTATATATGTTGCAAACATTTTCTACCCAGAAAGTTGACTTTAAACTGTTATTTAAAGATTTTATATGTTGTAACGTATTAAGTGCATTTATTCTTAAGACGGATTTTTAGATTAATGTACTAGATCCGTTACGAAATATTTTAAAATGTTTAAGTGACAGTTTGAACTCGGTTTTCTCGAAATCAGTACTTTGCGTTTAACACCTTCATCCACTCATGTCTTCAATTATGAAGGCAAAGAGCTACTTACAAAAAGTAATTGTCATCATAGTAATTATATAAGTATCATAAATACAGGAAAAGTACATGACTGTACTACATTACATTTCGTTATCAACACAGTTAGACTGTCGCGTTACAAATGTATGTAATACCTATATCTGTATATGTTGTAACTTAAATATTTTAAATTGTAAGTAGATTAGATTATTTTGGCTCTACTACTTATTCTTGTTGAATATTAGTGTTGAATTCACATGTCATAGATTATCTATATTGTGTAAATACTAAATAGGTAATGTGATATTGGTTTAGAAAGTGGCCTAAGAGTGAACAAAGAAACTTCCAAGTTAAATATTAAGTCCCGATTTCACCAACGCATGTTAGTGTTAACGGCATGTTAAAATACCATGCCTTTTCATTCTTTGATAGGAATTACGAGAGGAACAACATGATATTTAACGAAGGATTAACTTTAACATTGCTTGGTGAAACACGCCCTAAGCATCATTTAATTTCTTAAAATTTATGCCTTATTTTCATAATAAAAAGAAGGTAAGCAGCTTTATGTATCAAGAAGCGATTGATTTTTTTTTGTATTATATTCTAATCCAGTTTTAGGAATAAGTCGGAAACTTAGTAAAAGAAAATAAGTTGGTTAGGCCACTTTTACACATAGCCAGTGGTTGATTGTACAAATGTTTTCCCTTATATAAGATCTGTTTGGTGTTCACTATCATTAGTGTACAAATGTAATAAAGGTTATAAAACATTGATCTGGTTTTGTATTTTTTATATTTTATAAGACCTTTTCGCGATTCAAATGCAGTATTATAATAATTCGACTGAGTATTACTCGGTTTAATAATGCTTTAGTATGTGAGCATACAAAACCGTTTAAACCTTACCTAGACTTCCACGAATATTTCAAGACTAACAATCGGTTCAGCCGTTCTCGAGTTTTAGCGAGACTAACGAACAGCGATTCATTTTTATATATAATTTTTATATATAAGATTATTAATGTACTTAAATAAAAATATATACCTTCCACCATACACACCTTCATCCATTCAGGTCTTCAAATATAACCTACTAGCTGTCCCCGCGACTTCGTTCGCGTAGTTTTTGTGCCCACGCAACGAAAGTCCCCAAATGTGATTAATTTTCCCCGTTTTTGCAACATTTCTCACTGACGCTTCGCTCCTATTGGTCGCAGCGTAATGTTATATAGCCTAAAGCCTTCCTCTATAAATGGACTATGCAACAAAAAAATAATTTTTCAAATCGGACCAGTAGTCCCTGAGATTAGCGAGTTTAAACAAACAAACTCTTCCGCTTTATAATATTAGTATAGATTAGTATAGATTACGTCTTAATTGGCTGATTTCCGATAGAACGGTGCTTATCTGTCAAAATAGGACGGAGACTTTTCCTGGTATTTAAATGTAAAGCAGGCGGGAGTATTGTGCCTATTCATATGCGATTTACTGAGTTCACTCCATTATGCGCTTATGGGTGAATACTGAATAGTGAAGTAGGGACCTACTTATCTAAATGGTGATATTAAGTAGATCAGAGATGCAAAACCTTTTTACGTGCAACAAAGAACGACATTATACCTAATGATAGCTACTAATACTAGGTAATAATAATTTCTAAAGTTTTGTAATTCGTTCTTCAGACGAAAAACCTGGTTTCTGAAAAGAAAAGGGTAAGCAATTTAGAAAAGTAAAAAACTCGACTGCGTTACTTTTAGCAGTGTTTTGGAACAAGTTCCATATTATTTTTATTTTGATATAGGCAATGAATCAAAAATTAATCAAAAAAAAAAAAGCATAGCATTTCAACAGAACAGAACATAACCCAAAATCTCATGTTAGGTAAGTGTTAGGTACTTGTTATTTGTTAGGTATGAAAAAATAGATTACAACCTATTCTCACTCTAAACTCTAACCGAAAATTGGCCCACGGCACTATCTAGGTAGCTGGCTGGCTATCTAGGTAACGTATGTTACCTACCTTGAAATGGTAAAACAGATTAGGTATACCTATCTAATATCTAGTCTTTATTTATTATCCAAACATGGACTTTACCCCGAGGTCTAAAAATTAAAATAGGTAATAGCTCCCCTCACCGATTTCGGTGTCGGTAGCCGATTTCATTAAAACCAGGCTAGCTACGCAGGAGTTATTTTATAGTGCCCAAGTGTGTGCGCAATACACAGAAGCACTCTCTCTTCCTTTTACTCTCATAACTCGTTAGTCTCGCTAAAACTCGAGAACGGCTGAACCGATTTGGCTATTTTTGGTCTTGAAATATTCGTGGAGGTCCAAGGAATGTTTAAACGGTTCTTTTTTTTTTTTTAAATATGCTTAACAAAGTGGGCACGGGTCAGCTAGTATAGTATAATAACCATATTTTGTCCGTCCATTAGCAATGCACAATATATATATATTTTATATCCATTTTAAATTATTTACGGTAAATGAGTCGCTTAGATAAATAAGTGCAAAGACTAAAAAAAATACGATTACCAGTTGTAGTGTTTCCACAGTTAAGGGAAGGGATGATAAATAACCAAACCCAATGATTTGATTTTGATTCAGATACGATCATGCCGCGTACTTCCTAATAAATTGACATTTGTTTATTTTGATTTTTAGTCGATTGATATGGTCGGGACTACAAAAAGTTACGATCTAACAATTTTCTTTATCCTGATTAGTTTTTAAAGTACTTCACCAAATAAAATACGAAAAACCACTGATATCGAACGGATTCGGTTTTCGATTGTGTCGGGAGTAAGCCCGCTGTTTGTACACTGAATTTATTTCTTAATAAAAATGTAAACAATGTGTAATGTCTACAAGAATGGTGATCGCTGACACAGCATACGGCGCGCGATACGCTTAATTAATTATATTGTACTTTGTACCAGGGATGTAATGGATATGAAGTTTCGGATACGGATACGGATATGGATATTAAATTATTTCAGATTATCCGTTTGTTTCGGATAATTTCGGTTACGGATATTACATTTTTACAGTAGCAAAACTTTAATTTCGGATTCGGTTACCATTATGGATATTTTTTATATCGGATATCCGATAGTTTCGGTTACAGTTACGGAGCTCCCTAACATCCCTGCTTTGTACACCAGTATTACCTACGAGTATTATTATATATGCCCCTGTTTTTATTCAAACGACTTGCACCAAATATAGAATTTCGGACCGCTAGTTATTGACTTCTGCAGCATGTGAAACTGCGTTACTTTCGAGACGGTCGATATTCAATCCGAAGCAATTCAGACTCGGAAATCACCTGGTCGACTTGATAATAAGTTCATGTGTGTGACGACGTCATTGTCCAACGTGTGACGTGTGCACTACGATGTAGTACGATGGTGAGACTAGTGACGTAATTGCTTATTTAAGATTTTTGTATAGGTACGTACCTAAGTACTACCGCTTTTGCCTGCGGCTTCGTCCACGTGGAATAAAAAGTATCGTCTGTTACTTCTAATACCTACAACAATATTATGTATGCAAACTTTCATGAGTATCGGTTAAGTAGTTTTCGTGTGTAAGCGTAACAAACATACATTCATATTTATAATTACATATAATAAAACTAGCTGACCCGTGCCCACTTCGTTGAGCAAACAAACCGTTTGAAACTTCCATGGACTTCCACAAATATTTCAAGCTAACGAGACTAACGAACAGCAGCTAATCTATTATTTTTATCTTATATAGTTTGGCAGAAATAGTATCATCCGTGGAAACTGCAACTTTTTACTCGACTACGGTGAAGCTAAAATAAATGATAATAATTTTGACACTATGTAGGTACTAGGTACCTACTTACATAATAGTTCTGCCGACTAAACTACTGGCCCAATTTCAAATATCGAAAATATTGGCTGTAGAGGCTAGTTGTTCACAAAATTATTAATATTAAACGGCCTTTAAGTGAGGTGTAAAATATATGAAAAAAAAAAATTAAAATTTTTACATTTTACAAGTTATTACTGAGTATTAGATATACCTAATATACATTGCATAGGTTTAGGTACAAGGCGAGGATTAATCCAGAACAAGTAGCTTTTAATCTCTTTATAAGCAACATGTTTTGAAAGTTTACTAAGTTAAATTTAGTGCTTCAGTTGGGTAACCTTGTTGTGAGACCATATTCACTACATTATCTATACTAATATTATATAGCAGAAGAGTTTGTTTGTTTAAACGCGCTAATCTTTGAATATACTGGTCCGATTTGAAAAAATATTTTTTTGTTGGATAGTCCATTTATAGAATTAGTTTTTTAAATACTCAAACGACAGTACAATACAATACAATGTCTTTATTGTTCATAAACTTAAAATATATTAAAAAAATACTGCCCTAAATCACTATTCCACGCGGACGAAGTCGCGGGCACAGCTAGTTACTTTAATAAAGTCTTTATAATATTATACTTTTATTTAGAACTTCTATTGTTGCTTTGAACAGTTATGTAGTATGTGTATCGGTCGGTCGGTCGGTCGGTCGGTCGGTCGGTCCGTCGGTCGGTCTGGTAACACATGTCGTTTCAAATACATAGCTGATAGCTGTGGAATGTGGATGCTACCCCCGAGCGATAAAATCGGTAATCGACTTTCTTCTTCTTTCGGCAAAAAATAGAACATACCAATTGCAATAGTGCATCGCACAGGTCATACAAAAAGTCGGTCAGATATAATAGAGGTAAAATCTGAACGATTTCTTAGATCCTACAAAAAGTAGGCCGTAGGTGAACACCCTAAGTCGACTACTACTGACATTTTTGCTTTGGCCAGATTTAATGTTCTGAAATGTAGGTATAGTTACTAGCAGGGGTGAAATGGACATGAAATTTCGGATACGGATTATCCGTTTGTTTCGGATAATTTCGGTTACGGATATTACATTTTTACAGTAGCAACACTTTAATTTCGGATTCGGTTACGGTTATGGATATTTTTTAATATCGGATATCCGGTAGTTTCGGTTACGGTAACGGAGCTCCCTAACATCCCTGGTCTATCTAATAGATAAAAGTTATTAAGTCTACTTCTTTAAAAAATTACGTTTAGCGCCATTTTGAACGTTATGTTTAATATTACAAACTCAAAGCAGAAGGTAGCTCTCGTATAA
This sequence comes from Celastrina argiolus, assembly GCA_905187575.2. NCBI lineage: Eukaryota > Metazoa > Arthropoda > Insecta > Lepidoptera > Lycaenidae > Celastrina > Celastrina argiolus. Next base: position 12,119,433 of record LR994587.1, read on the forward strand.
TTAAATTGATTCACTGGGAATTGCAATTTTGTGTTCCGAGTTTGCTTTGCATCTAACACAAACTGTTCTGAAGCTAAAGTTAAGATAACCAACCTACAAGTATTCTACCCACCGTAGAGTAAAGCTCTTTAATCAATATCTATTCTAATATTATAAAGCGGAAGAGTTTGTTTGTTTAAACGCGCTAATCTCAGAAACTACTGGTCCGAATTGATAAAATCTTTTTATTATTGGATAGTCCATTTGTAGAGTAAGGCTTTAGGCTATATAACGTTACGCTGCGACCAATAGGAGCGAAGCGTCAGTGAGAAATGTTGCAAAAACGGGGAAATTTATTCACATTTTCGTTGCGTGCGCTGCATATACGGTTCAAGTCACTCAAAAACCACGCGAACGGATTCCTAGGCATAGCTAGTTTATAAAATAATAAAGATCTTTAGTTTAAATTATGGTTTTCGTAATAGTCTAGGAGCCTCAATTATAAAAAAAAAATTCTATCAAAATACTGATCCTATTTTGAATAGATTTTTAAAAAGGAGATTTCACAATTTGTCTATACCTATATTTTGTACGTTTGCGGATATCATCTGTTACGAACCAATTTTGATGAATGTTTTTGGTAGGAAAGCATAATTTTAGGTTATGTTTGCTTTATACTTTTTTAAGTACATAACGTAATATAGAAACTTATCGAATTGTTACTCAAATTCACCAAAGTTTTGGACATTTGGGTGTAATATTAAACAACAAAGTCTCATTTATAACGTTAACCTTTTCGACACCCGTCCCAAGACTAATTTATCAAAAGCCTAGAAATGTGAGACGGGTGCAAGAAACTAACCTCGCATTTATCTTGTCGTCTACCTACTTTACACTATATTATGAATATAATATGCAAATGTAACACAAAGTATCTTAACTTTATTTATTCGAATCCGCGTGGAATAAAAACTATTTATTTATTCTATAGATAAGTACAAAATTCTAAAAGTAACTTAGGCCCGTATAAATAAAACAATCTCAAACCCAACCTCACCTTGAGAGCCTATTTGACAGATAAAACAACGTTTCGTTTCACTCTTAAAAGTGAACAACTTTATTAATCACATAGAAGATACTTTAATTTATTTTCTTTTTACACCGTAATTTTTAAATTATAGATTACAGAAAAACATTAAAATAAGTATAATCTATATGTTTTAAATCTTTAATTTTAAGATTTAAAAAAGAAAAAAATTTAAGTAAATAAAGTTACATATGTAAAGTTCTTCATTTTTAAAAGTGAAACGAAAGGTTTTTTTTTGTCAAAAAGGTTCTTAAATGAGGTTGGCTTTGAGATTGTTTTATTTATACGGGCCTTTGACAAACAGTAATATAAACATAGGTGTCCTTATCCAGCCAGCAGACCTACAACAGGAATAAAAACTATCCTTTGTTACTTCCAAGAATTAGAAGTAACATAGTATAGATTTTTCATGGTTATCGTTTAAGTAGTTTTTTCTTGATTTTTTCACACCTTCAAGGGACAGTAGACTTTGATATAATTTTAGGCTAAATACCTCTACGCGTTCCTGAGAAAATGGGTCTCGACAGACACATTACTTCACACAGTATTTCGGTTTGTTTGTCATCTACAACTGTATTACCTTGTACCATAAATTATGGTTCATAATACAACAATTTGTAACAGAATTTAATATCGGCATGGCATTATAAGGGAGAAATAAAGTTTATAAACTTGTCCCAGTAATTTAGTAACGCTGCAAGCACTGAACCTTATGGCTGCAGGGAAATTGCATTTCACAGACGAGCGAGCGCGCCGCCGATATAACCTGCAAATTATAATAAACAGCCGTTTATGTGCACGGTTAGGTGCTAGTACCTTTCAACTCCTTGTAATAACATGCATAGGATCTACGGCGTCTTAAAAAAACGAAATAAGGTTGTCTGAAATCCAGCTTTACAAATTAAGCCATTGATTTAATTTCGACTGTTACTTGTAAAGTAAGGAAAAAGTATATATTATACAGTAAGGACAATGCATTACTTGATTGTCTGACAAGAAAGATGATCCGCTTCGAATGGGCATGTAAAAAGTCTGTCCTTCGCCTGTTCTCTAGCCAGCCGTCTCGCTGGGTTATGAGAGAAGAGACAATGTACCTACTTGTGTAGGTATTACACGGTTATACTTGGGCCATGCTAACGGTAAGCCACGTATTAAAGATTTCCACAATACACAGATGACTTGCACTATACCCATTTTATAGCTCGCATAATGGAGCCCGTAAAATCGCGGCCCGTAAAAATAATATTGTTTATGCGAAAAGGTCAGCACATCGAGAGTTGAACAAACACGACTTTAGCATTAATCCGGTAAAACCTAATAGCCGGTAAGCCCACTTTAAGCAGCTTATTGACTAATCCGTCGCACAAGAGCGAGAAACTAAATGATTTAATCGTCTTATTTGAGACTTGTTAATGATCTTGATAAATATTAACACCGATTAAGTAGTCATTGCTCAGTTTTCTTTCGTTTCATTCAAGTTTAAATATGAAACCGGCCACGTGCGAGCTCCGTACAGGGACATACATTTTTCTACTATAGAAGCGTCGCGCAAACTATTCAGTTAAAAAAAATGATAATTATTAGAAACCTGAAAATCATTTTTGAAGACTTAACCTATTTTACATCTGAAAGCGTCTTTATGCCAACGACTATCACTTGCATAGACACCAGGGATGAAATGGATATGAAATTTCGGATACGGATATGGATATGAAATTATTTCAGATAATCCGTTTATTTCGGATAATTTCGGTAACGGATATTAAATCTTGATTACCTTTGACAGTAGAAAAACTTTTATTTCGGATTCGGTTACGGATAATTTTTTATATCGCATTTTTCGGTTTCGGTTACGGTTACGGAGCTCCCTTACATCACTGATAGACACTCCTGGGGCCGTATTATGATCTTTTACAATACCAGCCTGGTTCCAGCCAATTCAATAATACGGCCTTAAACTGCCTTGTTCTTTTTCATATTACAACGACATGTTATACTGAATGGATCCACCCTAGTTTGGTTGTATGAAACGTGACCGCTGACTGGCTGTCAATAAGTAATCGTAATACGAAAATGCTAGCCAGCCATATTGTATGGCGTAAACTGGCTGGAATTAAGAGCTTGTAATAGGCCCCCTAAGGTAAAATAACACTAAACGAAGTATCATAAATATGTGACTCGAGACCCGTCCATGTCATTTCGCCAAGTAGTAATATTGACTGTCTGTTAATAAGAGGAGAACTTCAATAATCGTTTTAATATTCGGGCGTTTAATATAAAATTTAAAAAAAGAAACAAGAAACTTTAATAATAACTTTTCTATTCATTTTATCTTTAATTAACAGAAACCATGACCTTAAATTTAGTTAAATCTGAATTTTTAATAGGTTGCGGTCTACTGAAAACCCTTTTTAATCCATATTAGGCATTGTCTTAATTTGTGGTTACGAAGGTCATCGCGATTACGTGAAAACATTTGGTTGTCAATTATTGGTTATTTTAAATGAGAAGTGGTTCATGTAATAGACAGGTGTTACATACTGGCAGGGTTTTTACTTTTGTAGAAGTTTGTAGAAGTAAGACTCCAAAAAGTATCATAATATCTATACTTACTAATATTATAAAGCGGAAGAGTTTGTTTGTTTGTTTGTTTAAACGCGCTAATCTCAGGAACTACTGGTTCGATTTGAAAAATTATTTTTTTGTTGGATAGTCCATTATAGAGGAAGGCTTTAGGCTATATAACATTACGCTGTGACCAATAGGAGCGTAGCGTCAGTGAGAAATGTTGCAAAAACGGGGAAAATTAATTACATTTGGGGACTTTCATTGCGTGCGCTGCATAAACGGCTTCAGTCACTCAAAAACCACGCGAACTTAGTCGCGGGAACAGCTAGTTTTATATATACCTAGTAGACTATACCTACTACGAGTTCTTTTCTGAATTATTTTTTATAAATAAAAATTGCAACTACACAGCTTTGTCAGTGACCGTTTACTTTGAAACTAGGTTTATCATAGTGCCCAAGTATGTGGGAAATTCACTAGAACACTCTCTTCCTTTTACTCTCGTAATCAGTGGATCGGATGACCGAAACAGGCAGCAGACAAAATTCGGAAGGACTACGTAGTAACTATTTAGTAATCTTTAGTAGGACGAAGGGCTTTTAATGCCTATTAGACGTCAGACATCTATTAGTTATTTTGAATAAACTCCCACACGACTTTATTTTATTTTGTTTATTTATTATAGAAAACAATTTAATAAAATTTTACTTAGTGTATGGCAGTTTATTCCGTAACCCCAAGATTTTCTACCCTCGTCCTTATAACGACGATACGAAGCACGAATTAATCTAGTACCCATTTGTGATGTCTAGACTTGCACTTAATATTCTAAAGGGGGGGGGGGGGGAGAGAGAAAACAACAGTTCAACATCAATCTGTCTTTATTCAATATTACATAACTAATGCTTTGTACTACAAGAGAAATGTTACATAATATAGTCTATGTACAAAAAATACGCTTAAGTCGCATGTACTTACGCGCTATTATCGAATAAAAGATTACAATACAATTTCAAGAATTATATTTAAAATAAATTTGAATTTAGGCACTGCACGTGTATCAGTTATCACATTCAAGGGCTCTAATATAACATACCACATTTAATTCAATTATTCTAGTAAGCGTCTCCGTTCTATAAGAATTATTATCATAGATTTTAAACTCACATTCTTTCTCGTACAGCCGAAGTTCCGGTGCACCACCAGGGCGGCAATTCTCAGTCCTCGAACTTAGCTTTTACTATTGGTCTGTCCCGCTCATGCAAATGAGATTTAGCGCGCGAGCGAGCGGGATATACTAATATACGAACTTTTTTCCACTGCCCGAGAATCGTGCTCCAGGTCGGAAATTATATCCAACACATAATTTGAAGCCCATACTAGGAGTGGGTACGTAAAACATACAAACACATCAAATATATGTTGCCTAGTGTCAAATATCACATTTCGATGGCTCCTACTATATCGTATGTCCAACAAGCATTTTGGACATGCGATATATTACGTAGGGGCACAAAAAAGTAGGAGTCATCGATTTGTACAAATGAAATTTTACAAATTGTCAAATACATAGTTAAAAATTATAAACAATAGTTCATTCTATAAATAGTCAGGCCCCTGATGCAATCGCTATTTATCGCTTTCGAAATTCGAAAACAAAATGCATGGGATTTGACATAAGCTAAATGACAAGCGATTTCATATAGCGAAGCTTACGTCAAATTCCATACATTTTGTTTTCGAAAGTCGTAAGCGATGGCAACTTGAATCGCCTGAAACGTCAAGAAAAGCAGTTGAACAACAAAGGTAACGCCTTGGTTTTGGAACAAATCTTAGCATTTACATTCAGACAACACTCGTGAAGTGGTACCCCGGAACTTCGTTCGACTGTACCGTGTACACATGCTTACCTATTCATGAAAATTTACGGCAGATTTCCAATACGAGTTGGGAAATGAGTAATAAGAAGACGTTTATTTTGCAATCAAGTGGACTCGTTTCGTATGCCACTAGCGTTTTACAACCCTCCCTTCTCCTCTCTACCCACCATCTCGATGTAACAATCCATTGAATAGGCTATTTGAATTTATTGGAAGACTCCAATAAAATTAATCCTGACTCGGCGGAATTTTTCACATTGAAATGTAAAACTTAGAAAATAGTCTCGAAATTATACTAAAATATTGCTCACTTAAAACTACGATTTAAACATTAAACAGTTTCTTAAATAGTCATTTGACACGATTTGCCCGCGGCAAAGATTTTGGCACAAATAGAAACGACATAGGGTGAATCTACTTACAAAAACTTTTATTTATTTACTAGAATTTAGACGACAAAAAAGTAAAAACACATATTTTTTAAAAAACAACAGCATTTAAAATTCGATAGTGTTGCTGATGAGAAACAAATCCTAGAAAGTTTTTTAACAACATTTTTTTTATGTGTTCTAAATTCTGGCACGAAAATAAAAGTTTATGTTAAAAATGAGCACTTTCTTTAGTTTAGCTGTATGCTTTCTTGGATTTGATTCCTCATCAGCAACAATATCGAATGATAATAATTTATGATAAAATCACCATGCCGTTTTAAAGATTTATTCTGTATACAAAAATACTACAGTTAGTCTATCCGTATGTGTATTTTATACGGAAATATTCTGCAAATACGATGTAGATTGAAACTTAAAGACAAATCCTGTCGCCGTCGACCTGAGCTTCAATAAAGCAAACAATTTCCTTTGCATTTCGATCGAACAGATTTGCCTCGTATTTACTCACAAACCGATTACTATAATAATATCAGCGCGGAATTGTGTTTATATAGTATGTATAGTACGTCCGAGATAAAAACCCAAACGTCAGTGACTCCCAAAAAAGTACGACTGGCTCTCTGAAAAGGTACAGATTTTAACTCAAAAGTAAGGTTTTTTTCCAAAACATTAAAATGCTATAGTCTACCCCTAGTTACCCTTTCGTAGTATGTATTAAAATATGAATTACCAGTATAATTTATAAGCAAGGTACGAAAAAGGTACGGTGCACACTGAGGTACGGTAGTGGTACGGACTACGGTTGTATGATAAAAAGTACAAAAAACCGTACTTTTTGGTACGTTCTAGCAACACTACCAAGCGTAAACAAAGCCGTCTATGACACAACCATAGACTAGTCAGTGATGCCAATTGGCCAATAGTAATGCAATGATTATTGTTTGCTACATGAATCCATAGAATATAGACTACATTCTACAGCCGGCATTTGATATTTGAATATGTTAATTATTGTTTAATTGTTATAAAATGTATTGGATAATGATGTATAATCCTTTAATATACCTGTGAAGGTGTTGATAAGTGTGCACAGTAAGTGAATATGTGAAAATTTCGATGTTTTCGGTTTGTTTACCTTCAGGTTAAATTTATCTCGGACGTACTATAGATGTACTAGGGTACCCACGCACGGGCAATAATCGGTGACCGACATTTTGTATGTGTAAAATAGAATACACTGATTACAAAAGTTCGACGCAAACGCCATACAAAAAGTCGGTCAGAAATAATATGGAGGAAAAAATCTGACCGATTATTTATCGGTCTAAAAAGTATGATGTGGGCATCCTAATAAGTAGGTATGACATTTTCGTTTGTACATATAGTAAGTAAATTAACGGCCGAATACTGAAACGGTAGTTAAATTAAGTGGCGCTCAAGTTACATGCTGTCCTTGTCATTCCGGCAAGGGACCTTCCATAAATTACGTTACACTTTCAGATGTGAGAGGGGTCGACGAAGTGTGACATTGTGGGACAAGGATGGGAGCGGTCCTTTAGGGCGTTCGTTATGTCACATTAAAAACTACTACTTTTCTTTATATCATTGGAAATGCAAAAATATTATTTCTATATTTAAAATTGCAAAATAAATATGTCACGTCGCACTAGGGGAGTCCCTCAAATATGACCAGCTGTGACAAGGACGGGGAGGGATCAAAAATCATGAAACTCGTGTGACGTAATTTATGGATGATCCCAATCAGTGACAGTGGCAACCTTTGAATAAAGGACCTCTAGCTTCAATTAGCGCTTTAATACTCGGTCGTATTTATCGAAAAATATTACAAAATAAAATGGTTTATAAGGTGTATTTCCATAGAAGTATTAGAATTGAATACCTAGATAATAGATCTACATTTTAAAATCTTTGAACAGAAAACCATTTCTGATAATGTCAATAATAATTTTTATGGTAAAAAAAATTTAAAAACAGATGACAGTACTATTGAGGTCCCTTAGCTGTAAATTCTATTTATTAGATACGAGTAATTTTTGATTCTACACATTGAAAAGTTCTCGATACACATCTCAAACTTAAAACTCCACAGTATATTCACTACAAAATGTTCAAAAGATTGTAAATATATAAAGACAATAAAAATATTAAGACAGTGTTCTATCATTAATTGATGCAGTTTTTTCTAGGATATATTGTGCTTTTCTGACTCGACTATCGTAGTCGTCGTCAGGAGAAAATATATTTTGCCTTATCTTACTAATAAATAAAAAGATAAAATACGATCTGATTATGAACAGTTGTTTCTTTGCGCCTGGAACAATGTGATCCGGAATTCCTAAGATAAATTCGAGCACTGAAAATCGAACTCTAGGCTAAAACAATAGTGCTGAAACTCGAACACTCGAGTGACGGGTGGTCAAAAGCAGGAATGAAATGGATATAACAATTCGGATACGGATATGGATATTAAATTATTTCGGATTATCCGTTTGTTTCGGATAATTTCGGTTACGGATATTAATTAAATAAATATTTTGGTTTCCTTTTTACAGTAGCAAAACTTTTGTTTCGGATTCGGTTACGGTTACGGATAATATTTTATACCGGATATCCGATAGTTTCGGTTACGGTTACGGGGGGCCTACTCAAGATGCCATCGCTAATTATCGCTTACAAAGTTCGATAACAAAATGTATGAGATTTGACATAAGGTACGCTAAATGACATACCAAATCGCGATCATTTAGCGTAGCTTATGTCAAATCCCATACATTTTGTTATCGAACTTTGTAAGCGATAATTAGCGATGGCATCTTGAGTAGGCCCCCGAAGCTCCCTGACATCCCTGGTCCAAAGGTGTAAAGGTGTTTAAATCAGATTTAAATTTAATAGTCTATTTTCGGTGCTCGTATCTTCCGGCCTACGGATTCCGAATCATATTTTCCCAGCCTAACGTTTCATTGCGTTCGATCAAACGATAATAACACCTAGTTATTTTAAACACATAGGTGACATTTTTTTCTATGAATTCCATCCATTATGATACCAATATGATATATTTTATTCTCGTTTGATCAATGTAGCTCGAATCATTCGAGATCACTCGACAAGTTCACACAAAGCGATAGACGATATCGACTTCACACTTAAACTAGAAACAATGACTAGATATATCGAATCACTAACATTAATCTATAGAATCGGATGCGATTGATATGTTCAAACAATAATACTTCAAGTATTTCGTTTCGTTGATAGAAAAATAATAGACATCTATTTGTTGTACACTCACGGGCACCGAAACGACGCGATAACGTTCCCGTGCTCGAGGCTGTACAGTTAGAAACTAAAGTCATTTCGAAATTTGTTTATGGTATGTGCAAAACCCGTGTTGAAATAAATGAAGACATGAATAGATGAAGGTGATATGCGACAAAATTATGATTTTGAGAAAATTAAGTTCAAACTGTCACTTAAACAATTTAGAATACGTCATAACGTATTAGGTACATTAATCTACGTTACACATATCCTAAAATGTTTAAGTGACTTATAAACTCAATTTTCTGGGTAAAATTTTTTGTGACCTTCATCGATTCATACCTTCAAATATTGTGGCGTGGGCTTCCTATAACTCCTAAAACTCCTAGCAGCTTCATATAGCCCTTACCTTTACAAGACTTTCATTCGAATTCCTACCTATACAGGCTAGTGTTTCTCTCTGAAGGAGATCCAGCATTTGCCACCCTGCCCTGGTAATTAATAGAGCAGTAAGTCAGAAAAGGTGGTTTTGGGAATATGGCACTTATGTACTAAGCTTTAAGTGTCATTTTGTCGAAACCGCGTTTTGTGACTTACTGCTTTATTAATTGGCAGGGCAGCACTGTTGCCTAGTGTTTCTTATTGCTATTTATCTACCTTACTCTACCTACTAATAAAAATGTTTAAGTGTACTTATTAGCATTCAATGTTCCTGTCTTTGTCTGACGCGTTAGAAAAGATATTTAACTGAAAAGGACAAGTGAACTGAACGACTAATGACTTAAATAATTTTATTAGTAAGCGGGTAAGACTTTAAAAAATAAATATTTAGTTCCCATTTAAACTTATAATTATTATTCTGCTTATTATTCCATTCATCTTTATTTTACCACATTGAAATTCAATAAAATTTAATACTAAAATGTACCTTTGTTTACAAATTTTAATTAAGTGAATTCGCAGTTATTTCAACCTATTCAAATTCAATTATTCTATGATCGTTTTAGTGTTTGGCGGAATCATTAATTAATATCTCATGAAAACGGGTATTATATATAGCTTGATTGGATGACATTTAAAAACCTTTTTTTTTTATACTTGGTTATATTTATTTTCTGATATGTGCCAGCATCTGTGGTCACGAGAGACTAAAAAAAACCGCGAAAGAGTTTAAATTTACAATTTAAACATCTAACTTGGCGTCCTGAAAAAATATTCTTTCCAATATTACTTTAGTTTCCAACTTATAAACATTTAAAGCTACACATCGAGAACACTAGATTTTCGACAAATGAGCAGAATGGAATTATTGAACCTAACTATTGATATTCTTGAGGCTGTAGGAGCTGGGCGGCGCGGGCGGCAGCAGGCGCTCGGTGACGTCACACAGGTCGCTGGTGGAGTACCGGTTCCTCTTCATGCTGGCACTCCTCTCGTCTCTACTCACCTCCCTCTGCTCCTCTACATCGAACTCCCTTATGCTGGTGGCCGGGCTGCGAACCTCACCCTTGTCGCTCGCCGAACTGGGGGTCTGGCTGCCGTTCTCCGTCTCTATGATCTGCTCTAGCCCGCTGGGTCTCCTGTTCCGCGGGTCGTAGTACTCCACTGTTGGTGGCAGTACTGGGGCCAGATTTGGCATCGGTTCGAGGCCTAGAAGGAGCATGACGGTGGCGGGATGCTCCATGATGTATTGCGTGACGCACTGCAGGAAGGACTCGGTTTGCGTGTACCGACTCACTTTCGGCCGCTCCGGGCTAATGGGCCTCTCCTGCTGTGGAGTTAAATTATTAATGAAAAATACGGCCCTAAATAAACTTTACTAATAAGGGAAACCAGCGAGTATCATGACTTATTCGTCGGTTAAAAGGTCGTCGAGAAATGAAAGGACATCCTTTTGTATTGTGCTCCGAAAAAAATTAAATTGAATTGAGAGTATCTCGGTTTAGCGATATTAATTTACTGAATTATTTAATATTATTATATAGTAATTCTGAGAAGCTTTCTGTACGATGTTTAATGGACTAATGATAAATATAGACCATTTTTTTGTAATCGCTTAACAACCCGTACCAATTAAAACATATTGATTGTACGGTTAAGATTAATTAAACTCCTCCATTTCAGGTGGTTTGGCGGCGCGTTCGTCTGCAGGTTGGGGTTAGAGTGGGTGGCATGCCAAGGTGGTTTATTAGGTACCTGGTCCCAGCAGAACACATCGGGTGGGTGGCTGCAGCTGCGCGCGAGCTGGTTTGGCGGCGCATTCCACTGCAGATTGGGGTTGGAGTGCGCAGCGTGCCACACCGGCCCCGTCATCTCCTGAAGCGCCTGGATCGCGTGACGAACCTACATGAGTAAGAAGGAACATCTATAGAAATGTCAAAAAGGACGCAAGGACGCAAGACGTGTCTCCCTTATCGTCGATATCGTCGGCTCGCCGGACTACCCTCATATTATATTATTACTGATAAAATGTAAATGCGTATTATTCGTAGTAGGTATTTGCGTGTACAATGAACGTACTTACTTTGTACTGAGGGACAATTTTTGGTACAAGGTCCTAAAATTACTAGTCATTTTGCCCACGGCACAAACTATCGGGTATTGACACACTAATACTACAAAGTTGTATACAGGGTGTTTTACACAGGGGACATATTGAACGAGCGTGATGAGCATTCGATTCTCGTTCTAAAAATATATACCTATTAGCTGTGCCCACGACTTCGTTCGCGTGGTTTTTGAGTGACTGAAACCGTTCATGCAGCGCACGCAACGAAAGTCCCCAAATCTGAATAATTTTCCCCGTTTTTGCAACATTTCTCACTGATGCTTCGCTCCTATTGGTCGCAGCGTAATGTTATATAGCCTAAAGCCTTCCTATATAAATGGACAACAAAAAAATAATTGTTCAAATCGGACCAAGTAGTTCCTGAGATTAGCGCGTTTAAACAAATAAACAAACTCTTCCGCTTTATAATATTAGTATAGATAACGTAACTTAATTTTTGATCATATTATCCAATGGATTTGATGGTATTTTTTTTTTATAAAGAGTGCACTTGAATGTTTAAATCGGTCGCGACATGATGGCAGTCGCCTATTCAATTGCGCCAAAGCATCCAGCACCAGTGCCCGCACCGTCACTGAGTGCAAGTCGTAGCACGATAACGGATCGAGATTTTTTAAAGAAAGACAATCATGTTATTTACATAGTAAATAAAGAAAAATACTGTTTATGTATATTGTCATTGCTTACGATATAGTGAACCCTAACGTTAGTTTAAATAGAATATAAGTTTGGTAGTTTGGCGTACCTAGGATCTGAGTCCTAGAAGCTGATGTTTAATCTAATTAGACTTCGCGCTTTAATAAGAATGAGAGGGAAGCCATTCCTCGAAGTGGTATTTCCACTTGAAATCACTATTTTCAAAACTCCAGTAAATCCTTTATTTTTCTCTACCTGAATAATTTATGACATAAAAGCCCCAATGTTCAGCTTTGAACACATTGAATACAGGGTTTATTCCGTTGGGAGATCGTATAATCTGGGCGAGTCGAGCGGCGCCACAGGTGTCAGGGCTGAGAGCTCTCGACACCAGTTGCGCCTTCCAAAATATAAGTTTATATTATTAAAGAGTTTAACCAAGTCCTATGTGAATAGTTTTATTTTCAGTGCCACCACAGTCCAGTCAGATTCTTAGCAGCCTTTTACTTCATGTGTAAAACAGGAAACGTCATATTCATTGACGGCAAAAGCATAGGCACTGCATTAAGCGAGGTTGGGGAGGCTAAAACAGAGGTGATATCTGCTAAAACCCAGAAACTAGGTAAATCAGTCTAGTGAACAGCTACTGTTTCCGTAAAAATATACAGTTAATTTGCCTTATTAAGGCACGCTTGTCAATGTTGTATGGAACACGTGTGTACAATAATATAATATAATCTATATCTATACTAATATTATAAAGCGGAAGAGTATGTTTGTTTGTATATTTGTTTAAACGCGCTAATCTCAGGAACTACTGGTCCGATTTGAAAAATTCTTTTTTTTGTTAGATAGTCCATTTATAGAGGAAGGCTTAAGGCTATATACGAGTAACATTACGCTGCGACCAATAGGTGCGAAGCGTCAGTGAGAAATGTTGCAAAAACGGGGAAAATTATTCACATTCGAGAACTTACGATACGTGCGCTGCATAAACGGTTTAAGTTACTCAAAAACCACGCGAACGAAGTCGCGGGCACAGCTAGTAAATAATAATAAGCCTATCCCCTGCTTACAGAGACTAAAAGGGCAGCGTTAGTGATCGATGCTGATTATGATGATGTAGACGAGCAGGAATTAGTCTAGTATACGATGCCTCCGTGGTCTCGTGGTTCATAGCTTCGCTCTCGTCCCGGAGGTCGTAGGTTCGATTCCCGCGTTGGAACAACAAAAAATGTTGTTTTCATGTTTAAATAGAACAATGTAGGCTGGTCACCAGCTGATTGTCTGACAAGAAAGATGATCCATGCGTCGGATGGGCACTTATTGTAAGTTATTAAATGCACGTATCTGATATCTTTTATCCCATATCTTCGAAGGGCTGCTGGAAGGAATTTATTTTAGAAACAAGCAGTACCTTTGTGACGTCTCTCGTTGTAAATGGTGCTCTTGTAAATGTTTGTATACAATAATTTTTTAAAGGAATATAAATAAATACTCGTAGCATCAAACCTTACCTCCATACTGAGTGCAGCAACATCGTGATGCAGACTGGACACCTGTGTGTCGAGCCTGTCCACGGACGAGCGCGTGTTGTGCATCTCCAGATTGAGTCCCTCCAAGGAGTCCGCGCGGGTGACCTTGGGCGTGGCGACGGACCGCTGCCTCTCTATGCGCTCCCTCAGCTCCCGGTGTGTTAGCCTCTGATTGTCCAACCTAGATGAAATGAAAATATTTTTTTTTATTTAGCTTGTATTGTGTGTATCATAGACAATAGTCTATGATAGTCTATGATAGTCTATGATAGTCTATGATAGTCTATGATAGTCTATGATAGTCTATGATAGTCTATGATAGTCTATGATAGTCTATGATAGTCTATGATAGTCTATGATAGTAGAAGTCAATACACTTGGGAAGGGAACTGGAAATCTTCCTACTCCTCCTTTTTATTCTTCTGATTAATTTCGTTGTGGGTCCCAAGACAGATTTAGCTTGTCCCTCGGGCACCCCTGAGATCATAGGGTTTGTCGTGGTTGGTTACCGCTGTTGATCCTGGCTTACAGGAGTTGCAGTGGTCGGAATGTGAGGTGGGTCAATGCCCGTTTTTAAAAGACTATAGGCTGAGTGCGCGATGCCAGCGCCAACTAGCTTTTACAATTGCGGCGGACTTTCAAATATCAAATGGCTAGCTTATAATTATTTGACTATGTAAATCTATAGTGCCGATAAAATCGTAGACCTTTTTTCTCGTCTATGATAATTAAATCTATACCGTTTTTCTAGTAGATAGTAGTTAGTACACACGGATCTATTCAAGTGCGTTTTCATGAAAAGTTAGTTACAAAATAAACAAATTTAATCGAGTAACATATTTCATGCATGTTGAAAATAATTATTTATGACTGTATTATATGTAGGTATATAATATGACTGGATACGTAAACTTCGCAAGGAAAAGTACCAGTTGGTCTGCCGAAAATTCCTATTATGGCCACGGCGCGCGCTGTGGTCGATTCGAACGATTCATCGTTCCCCCACCACCTACTTCGCACCCAGAGAATAAATAGATATAAATAAAAGGTAAACGTGATTGGCTGATGTATCAACGCACAGGGCAAACAATTGGAGCTAGAAAAATTTAATCGCACACTTACTCTATATTCACTCCTCTATATAGGTGTAAAATAAATAAGTGATAATACTTTGGAGAGTGTATGTGCCTTCTATGTAGAGTATACTGTGAACGTACCAGCGCTGAAAGACTTACTTTTGACTTTTATGTTTCTATGAGAAAATATGTCCCAACATCATAAATTTGCCCATACAATAATAATAAAAAAAGTAAGTCCTTCAGCGCTGGTACTTTTACAGTAAACTCTATATACGAGACCCATACACACCCTAAAATATTATCACGCATTAATATTACAGCCTGCATATGACTAAGGCATACAATAAGAAATTTTTTAAATGTAATCACAAAGTGTAAAAAATCGATATCATGCGGTCGAAGCCGCGGGCATAAGGTAATTAAATTATAATCTTATATTATTGTTAATTTATTCACTATAGACAATAGATTTTCTACGTTCACTATAACAGTATATTATGCTTTGGATATTAAGATTATTGAATATCAAGTAGATAAGAAAATTTAAACAACGTAGGAAATGAAATTTTACGTAAAATTCCTACCCATATAAATTACTGAAGAACCCGCTACAGTTTGTAAGAATCCAAACATGAAATATGCTCGGTGCTTTAAAGGAAATATAATTTATAACGAATAATACGTAGAAAGGATTTCACCTGGAATTTGTTTCCACAAGATTTGTAGCTTATACGGCCCGGTTTATGTGAAAAACGTTATATTTTCAGGATGGTTTTATAAAATATGTAGATAACAAGATTCTTGTCGAACGCGTATAATTTTACCGTCACATATAAACTTATTTAACCTTCGTATTGCTTATGACCTATTTCTCTATATTTTTACATTGAATAAGAATTCATAATGTGATCTAAAATTAATATTTTACATTAAGTCGACTTAATTATTATATGTAATTACACTAATAATAATAGATCCCCTCACCGATTTCGGTGTCGGTAGCCGATTTCGTTGAAACCAGGCCAGTTACTCGGGAGTTATTTTAGAGTGCCTAAGTGTGTGCGCAATACACAAAGACACTCTCTCTTCCTTTTACTCCCATAATCCAGCGGGCGTAAAACGACACGACTGGCGATAGAACAGGCACAGGACCGACTTTTTACATGCCCATCCGACGCATGGATCATCTTTCTTGTCAGACAATCAGGTGATCGGCCTGCATTGTCCTAACCAAACTTGAAAACAACTTTTTTTGTTGTTCCATTGCGGGAATTGAATCCACGATTTCGAGAGCGAAGCTCTGAACCACTAGACCACGGAGGCGACAACACACTAAAATTACAAATATATGAGTTTGTAAGTGGGTGTGTGTATTTATATTACTCTTTTATGAAAAAAACTGTTGGATTTTGATGAAATTTTGTATGGTAGTAGTTTACATGCTAGATTAACATATAGTCAACTTTTTACAAAAATGTACGGATTGAGCGGGATTATATTTTGCGCGTACGAAGAAGCGGGAAACATCTATCCAATAAATCTTTTGTGTTCCAATAATTTACTTCTAAACTTACTCATAAAAAACAGAAAGATCTACCTATATACTTATCAAATCCCTTTTTCCTCACCGTAATATTATTATCTAACTTTGAAAAAGTCTTTGAAAGATTTGGGTCGCAACGCAAAAATGAAATTCGCGAACTAAATGTGTTCGTGAAAATACATTCTACGTAGACCCATCAATAGACAATTTATCATAATATATCCAGCAATTGTAGGTCTTGTAAAATTTTAAATAATTCTAGAAATTCTTTTTGAATTACCAACCTAATGTATTAAAAACGTTTTATTACTTTCTGACGCATATAACAATACATAAACCTCCTTTTGCGCCGAGTTCAAATCATTATTGGGATTTTTTTACTGAAACAAAAGTTTTACACGCAAATTGATATTATCCAAAGTGATAATAATATTATGTCAATACATATTTTTCACAAAATAAAAAAAGAATAATCACGTCACTAAGTAGCTTACAATATTTAGGCAAATCTAAGACTAACAACAAATACAAGGAGTTAATTGAAATTAGAGTATTATTATGAGTGACACACGCCTCTGTGGCCTAGTGGTTTAGACTAGAGATGTAACGGATATCCCGTAACTATCCGGTATCCGGCCTATCCGGCCTTGCTTTCACTATCCGGCCGGATACCGGATAGTAATACAGTATCCGGCTGGATACCGGATAGTAAAATTTTAAAAATTCTTATTATTTTATAAAGGCAAATCATACTCCAATAGGTTGTGGACACCGTTTATTTTTATAATAGCACATCAAAAATGTTTGTTTTATTAACAAGTGGCAAATTGTGATGAATAAATACCAAATTTTACGCGATAACACTCGAACGCCCCCGAGTCGACCCGATCTCCGGAGATCTATTGGTTACGTGCGGCCCGAGTGCGCCTGAATATTTCCGATCTCGTTCATCGCGCTAATATTTAAATCAAACTTATTATTATAAAGGGTGTAAAAAGAGCAGTCACCATAACTTTGGGATATGATTATACTACTTTTTCTCATTCTAGAAATGAGAAAAGGTTGAATTTTTTTACAAAAATTTCAATTCAAAAAAATAAGAAATGGTGAAAAGTTAAAAAAAAATTTTTAGTTTTTGACAAAAAAAATTATAAAAAAATACATTTCCAAAATGAGGAAAGGTAGTATAATCGTGTCTCAAAGTTATAGTTGCTCTTTTTACACAGTGTATATTATCAAAAAGGCCGGATATCCGGCGCTCCGGCCTAGTAGCTTGCCGAATATCCGGTATCCGGTATCCGGCCAAACTACTATCCGTTTCATCTCTAGTTTAGACCCTAGCTCTCGACTCGGAGGTTGTGGGTTGGATTCCCGCGTTGGAACAACAAAAAATGTTGTTTTCAAGTTTGGCTAGGATAAAGCAAGCTCGGATGGGCATGTACAAAGTCGGTGCTGCGCCTGATCTCCCGCCAGTCGTGTCGGTTATCCGCCCCACTGGGCTACGAGAGTGGAGGAAGAGAGAGTACTTCTGTGTATAGCGTTCACACTTGGGCACTATACAGTGTGTAAAAAGAGCAGTCACTATAACTTTGAGATACGATTATACTACCTTTCCTCAATTTGGAAATGTTTCTTTTTTTTTTTATAAAAAATTTTTTTACTTTTTACCATTTCTTAATTTTATGTCGTTTTGCGACATAAAATTAAGAAAAGATAATAATAAAGCCAAAAAAATTTTTTTTTACTTTTTGAAAAAAAAAATACATTTCTAGAATGAGAAAATTTAGTATAATCATATCCCAAAGTTATAGTGACTGCTCTTTTTACACCCGTTATAATATATTATACTGACTATATAATATATTATTATATAATATATTATATATAATATATTGACGACCTCCGTAGCGTCCATAGATATTAAAAAAAAAAGTCTGGTTTCGATGACACCGGCCACCGTCATCGAAATCGGTGTGGGAGGCATTATTGTAAGGTGTGCACATTCATGTGTGTGTGATGACAGAGTGAGAGATTTATATTATAGAAATGTATCTATTTTATAATTATTTTTTTATCGCATTTTTTAATTTTTAATCCAATTTTAAATCATTACCTGAATTTGGCATGCCTCGGGCTGCTCGTAGAAGCGACTAACGCCTTCTTCGGGGAGTGATTGTCGTCGCCGATATTCTCATCGTCCTCCGATATGGAGGGCAGCGTGAGGGAGGGGTGGCCGTTGCCGTCCGACTCCTGCTCCACCTCGTACCCCTCCCGCAGGTTGTACGTCAGGTCGTGCTGGATGTCGTGGATGAACTCCTGCTGGTACTCCGGGTAGAGGCGCAGCACTTCGGCCAGGCCGATCATGTTGATGCATTTCAGGTCGCAATACGTGAGCGCCTAAAAAAATAAGGTTATTGGGCCGTTTGGGTACTTGACAGATTTGCGAAGTCACAAGGAAGAAGAAATATTTTGTTCACTAGACATAAAATCTTATTTTCTCTTCTTTACTTCTATCAATATCTCATTGTTTCTGAATATATTGAATTAACCTGAATTTTTAAACGGAAGACCTTAACCCTATTTAGTTTTTTTTTTATATTGACACCGCTTTACTTCCTTATTTCAGATCGTTACACATACATAGACTGTCAACATAACCATTACCATTCCTTTTGGCTTCGCAATAGTATAGAGAGACTTATAATAAAACTGAAATTGATATGTTTTTTTAATTAATAAAAATAGGCTGCAGAACCTAAAAATTAAATTAAAAAAAAACCACGCCCAAGAGGCAGAAATTTTGAGCTCAACTAAATAATTGTAGGACCTGATTGTACAAATTTCTTGGAAATAAATGAATTCTAATTCTACTCGGGTAATATGACTGTGTTTACCTTGACATCGCTGCTGGATTTGACCACGACGTCCGGGTTGTTGGACTGCCCGCCCGCGGATCCGTTGTAGGCGTGCAGGTGCGTGTTCATGTCGCAACCCACCAAGTCGCCCTTACCTACATGTTCAATATATTAAAATAGTATATTGTTAGCCATACCTTTTTTGAAAAAGGTTCGTAATGGAATGTATAAGATACTAGCTGACCCGTGCCCACTTCGTTGAGCATAGAAACCGTTTAAACCTTCCCGAGACTTCCACGAATATTTCAAGACTAAAAATAGCCGAATCGGTTCAGCCGTTCTAGAGTTTTAGCGCAACTAACGAACAGCAATTCATTTTTATATATAAGATATTAAATTATGTCTATGGACGCTTTTACACTAACACCAATCTGGCTTGGCATGGCGTCGGTGGTAATTATCCGAATAACCATTACGTGTACCTACCAAACGACAGAATCATCTCTAATACTTTTATACTATGCATAATACATATTATAATATTTCAACACATAAATCTTTTTTGTTCCTTTGGGAATTCGTACCGACTGTCGGTACGAACTTGAACTTGGCTTGACACGCGGCAGCGTGTCAAGCCAAGTTCAAGCAAAATAACTGGCTAGTAAGCGACGAGTGTAATATTACACGAATCACTTAGTCACACTTTCTTCTTTTTCTTCTCGGCGGGTTAGGGTTGAACCGGTGGTAGCTTGTTTTTCTTGTTGACTTTCCGAAAATAACTTTGTAAGTTTCATTTGGAAATAAAACGTTTTTTTTTTTTTTCTTTATTTACACTTTGGACTCTTCTATAACTCGAAATCTCTTTAACATAAACACATAAAACTACGTGTGTTCAATTATATCTATAAAGATATCTAGAAGCCCAAATTTCATGAAGCTAGCTCAAATGGTTATAAAGTTATGATGGTCAAAAAGTTATTTTTGCATGGAACTTGGCACTCATTTAGATCTACATTCTTTTTGAAGACCACAGCCAAGCACCATTTTTTAATTGAACTTGGCTCTCCTTTTTTACATTTATGTTTTTGTGGGATAATATACTATATTACCTATTTGTACATTATTTTGCATTAATATCGACGTCATTAATCTTTATAAACTGTAAGCTGAAGTCTAACATTTTGCAAATTCTAAACAATATCGCGGCGGCATTATCCAATTTGGGGAGATAAAACGTAAATTAATGAGTCAAGTTAATAACGTGTATTAAACCTATTTGTAAGGAAATAATTTACATCGCATTCTATAGGAATTTTTGTTAAAACAGTAGAGAGTTTATAATGAAAGAAACGTGAAAAGTATTTCTTTAAAGAAACTTTTCCGAGTTAAGTGAGAAGTTAACGTTAGTTATTTAAGATTCTCAACAGAAACTGCTTTGTTCTTAAAGCAGGAACTGATTTACAAAGGTACACTCAGATTAAGAATAATAAATTGTTTAATAAAGTACTATTAAGTAATAGTAATACGTATTACGTAAAATTAAGTTATATAGGTATAATAATTTATTGTTTACTATATTTTTAGATAATTTCAGACGGTATACCTTATAGATATATTTAACAACATATACTAATTAACTACTGTGTTTAATTTGCACAAAACCCCAACTTGTTTAGTTAATAATAACACAAAACTAATAATAAAGTGGGCTTTTATTCGGATTTTCTTCGGTCGCGGTGAAGCCAATTGCTTACATCGGCTAGGGTCACCCGTCGCGTGTTACAGATCGAAAGTCTTGTGACTTTATTGTATCCCTTACAAGTTTGTTTACTATGATTTTTTTCCCATAAGGTTCAATTCACATTGGCGCAGTGTCGCGACGAGTCATTTTTCTACAAGAAACGAAAAATCACTAGACAAACATTTATTTCTTTACTCTCCAAAACTTAAATTCTATTATTAAAGGATCGTAACCTAATTCGACAGATAAGCACAAGCATCGTAAAGCAACGCTCGTTACCTACTTCATGAATAATCATAGTTTGTACCTAAAGAAACACAATCTAGAGAAATGCAAAATATGTATAATTTGCAAATTCTGTTACTGTCCCGCAAATGCCCGTTCAAACCGATAGAGACAACTGCAGCTTGAACTAAAGTTACCTATTAAAAGCAAGAGAAATCGACGATAAGGACTCAAGTTTCCTCCTAACCCAAACCTAACCCATTTAGGAACTTTTTTCATTATAAACTAAAATAACGCTTGAGCTCCCATGTTTCGATTTTATCATAAAATATACTCCAATTTTTTTTATGGATGTTTAAACTCAGCCGAAAAAATTGGGACGTACTAATAATATACACCCAGGATTTTTACTCTAGGGGCATTCATTATCCATAGAGGAAACGGGGGTCGCATAGACCCCAGTTTTTTTATTGAAAAACGGCCGTGTTTCCTCTTAATAATTGGAAGATAGAGATGACTATGCTATGGGTAAAAATAACTTAGACTGTGCCAATTTTAGTCAAGGATTAGATCTGGTACACATTGGGCGTTTATTGACGCGCGCTTTGCTGATGCACGTTTTAAAGAAAAAGCGCGCGCTTGAGTATGAGTACAGAGAACAATGTCTGTACTCTGTACAGAACACCTGGTTCTCAAAAGCACCTTATGTGTACCCGCTCTTATAGGGATTTAATTACAGCTAAAACTTACCAAGTATGGCCACGACCATGTCGTTCTGCATGACCTCCATGGAGCCATTGCATATGTAGTAGATGTACGATAGGGCGTCGCCCTTGTGCACCAGGTACTCTCCAGGTGCGCAGAAGTTGTTCCGAATGTGCAGGGAGAGTAGCTTGAGGCAGCCCTGCGAGGCCGACTCGAATATCGGCAGCGACAGAATCTCCCGGTGCAAATGAAGCGAAACGTCCCCCCGCAGCTCCTCCGGGAATTCCTTCAGGGTCTGGAATTGAGGCACTTGAAGAATGTTTCGAAGTAGTGATTGAATGAACTGAAGTTTGCGGTGATTTGTGCGGATAATTTGTGTCCACAAATGTTTGTGTCTAATCTGTAAATTCATCCCTTTTTGGGCGAACTTATACAGTGATACTCGCGTCATTGCCAACGCACGCTTCCAATGAGTTATTGTATTAATATGTATTCTGTGAACATTGCACATTTTTTCTAAGTTACTTAGTTTGTACTTGCATGTTTTATAACGAAACCAAATACTAGTTATTATATTTATTAAACTCTAATATTTGAAAACTTTCAAGAGTAGTAGTAGTAGATAAGATCTGTTTATCGTTCGATACATAAAGTATTTTTATATTTTGAATAATTTGTTACATCAAAGAAAAATCATTAATGGAACGAAAATATATTTTATTTGTTACTTGTGATCGCCAACGGAACAAAAACCTTTACAGAATCTAGGTCTTTGATGTCAAGTCTCGCCCAGGCGGCGTATTTGAAATTGCAAATTTCGTTCTAATTCCTAAACACTAACGTCTCTTTAACACCCCATTCCAAAACAAACTTTGCGTCTAATTATTATTATTTCTCCGATTTGGCTAAAATTTTGAAAGTTTTTAGTACGTTTTTATAGTCTTTCCAGGAATTCATTATTTTGCGCAAAAGGGAAAGAAACGCTGATTTTGAGAGCTGTCTAGATTTAATAAACTTAAGTCGGGTCGAGCAAAATGTTGGAAAAAGCGGGATTTCGCTTCGACGTCAGACTATGTAGGTCAGACGATCCAAATTGTTTTGTTTTGCGAAAATTATTCAACGGCGTTTTCTCCGTAAATTATTTTGGGCGACAAAAATCGGTTACCGCTTTTCGGGCCCTTCTTTCATTTCCCGTCGTCAATATCAGACGTATCTATAATGAGAGATGATTATCTTGGATATAATTATACGCCTACCAGATATAACGTTACTATTACGGTGATCCTCTACTCAGTTTACACGAGGACTAGTTAGGCCCGTATAAAACAATCTCAAACCCAACCTCACCTTGAGAACCTATTTGACAGATAAAACAACGTTTCGTTTCACTTTTAAAAGTGAACAACTTTATTAATGTTACATAGTACTTTAATTTATTTTCTTTTTATACTGTTATATTCATATTATAGATTACAGGAAACAATAAAATAAGTATTATGTATATTTTTATAATCTTAATTTTTACATTTTAAGAAAGATAAAAATTAAAGTATCTAACATTAAGTAAAATTCTTCATTTTTAAAAGTGAAACGAAACGTTTTTTTATCTGTCAAATAGGTTCTCAAGGTGAGGTTGGGTTTGAGATTATTTTATTTATACGGGCCAGTATAGTACGTCCGAGATAAATTTAACCTAAACGTAAACAAACCAAAAATACCGAAATTTTCACATATTCACACTTATCAACACTTTCACCTGAATGTTAAAGGATTACACTTCATTATCTAATTAATACATTTTATAAAAATTAAACAATAATTAATGTAGCGGTACTACTATCGCCACATCCTGCATCGCGCTATCGAAGTTTTCTAAGTCCGGCGCTATATATACGACATCTGGAGACTAGTACAGTGGGCTTCGGCCTGACCGAGCATACCACCTCGCTCGGTCGGAGATCTCCCTTTGGGGCTTCCACTTGTAATCCCACATTGGTGACCCCGACAGAACACGCCTCCTTCATCATCATCACTCCCCGCCCCTCCGCACCACGCCAGCCAGCTTCAGCCACTTCGGGTACCTCGTCCACTAGCCGCAACGCAGCGCGGCCTGGTCGAACCCTCATCGGCTTCAACGGTCAGCAAGCAGAGCACATCTCTCCTGGTTCAGCACGTAGCATCGGCCCGCACGGCAGCACTCCGACTCACTGGAGCCCGTGCAGCAGCAGCACAGGTCCGACTCACTGGGACTCACTGGCACTGGTGACTCAAGCACAAGACGACTCAAGTTTCGACCTCCGGTCTTCGGGGGGGAGTGATGTAGCGGTACTACTAGCGCCACATCCTGCATCGCGCTATCGAAGTTGTGGGCTTCGGCCTGACCGAGCATACCACCTCGCTCGGTGGGAGATCTCCGTTTGGGGCTTCCGCTTGTACTCCCACATTAATATGTTTCAATATCAAATGAAAATCCTTCCACACAGAAAAAATACGCCATTTTGACACAGCTGATTGTAGAATATAAGCATATAGTCTACGGATTCATAGCAAACAATAATCATTGCATTAATATTGGCCAATTGGCATCACTGACTAGTCTATGGTTGTGTCATAGACGGATTTGTTTACGTTTGGATTAAATTTATCTCGGACGTACTATAGTTATATTTAGTAATACGTATTTGCGTATGTCCCTCCTTGTGTTTACGGTTGGGTGGTTAGATTCTATTTTGGACCTACAGTTTCAAAACAAAAGAAACATAGTCAAAACAGCAATAAAATATTAAAACGAAGAAGGAATATTCTAGATCAGCTAACAAGTAGACAAATCGCCTGATCCGTATCATCCCTACATACATCAGTATACCAGAGTTCAGTTGGCAGACTTTTATGCTCGTAAACAACATAAGTGTTTTTTCATGCTGCTTTTCTTTGAGCCCTTGGAATCTCTGCGGTTTCGTAGACGTATAAAATGTCACACACTTACGTTACGTTACATTCTTATGGACTCAATGATATACAAGGTGTAAAATAAATGAGTGATAATGTAGAGTTTACTGTGAAAGTACCAGCGTTTAAAAACTTATTTTTGACTTTCATGTTTCTATGAGAAATGCCCCAACATCATAAATTTGCACATACAATAATAAAAAAGTAAGTCTTTCAGCGCTGGTACTTTTACAGTAAACTTATTTAGGTCCCGTATATAGATATTAGATACGGGACCTACATATACCCTAAAGTATTATCACTCATTAATATTACAGTCCGTATAGCGTTATGTTATTTTTGCACAAAACGCTACGATAATATTGACTACAAAAATATAAGAAAAATATTGAAATTTTAATTAAAATATCCAACTTGTATAGTTTTATAAAAATAAGTAGCTGAACCGAGCCCACTTCGTTGAGCATACAAACCGTTTAAACCTTCCCTGGACTTCCACGAATATTTCAAGACAAAAAATATCCGAATCGGTTCAGCCACTCTCTAGTTTTTGCGAGACTAACGAACATCAATTAATTTATATATTTAAAGAAGACTAGCTGACTCGTGCCCCACTTCGTTGAGCATAGAAACCGTTTAAACCTTCCCTGGACTTCCACGAACATTTCAAGACCAAAAATAGCCGAATTGGTTTAGCCGTTTTTGAGTTTTAGCGAGACTAACCAAAAGATTCTCTAACTACGTGTATGTTTTACAGACCAGTTCTGTCGTGGAACAGTTTGTTGACGGTTGGCTTCACGTGTTAATCACATTAGCTGCGTGTCAGTGGCGATACGAGTTCAAAGCGTTTTGATTTGCCCTCGTGACAGGTTTATCTGTACGTACACTCTGTGTGTTCGCCATTAATTACTCCGATATATTGAACGCCAATAACATCTGTCTATGTCCATCTATACAACAAAGTAGATATATAACAGAGACACGACCTAGTACTAGAAAATGGTATCGCCCTAACTGGCAATTCGACTGGCTATTTTTGGTTTTCTTCGATTTCCAGGCACATTTCTAAAACTTTCTAACGCCAATATTGGGAAATACTAATTACTAATTTCGTTTCGCATCTTCTTTTTAAATAAGGAGTTGAATTTAGATTAATGTGATGTTATGCTTAAAAATATGCTTATCTTTATTTTAATGTCAATATTTGTACAAAATTCGGCATATTTACATTTTATAATTTAGAAACGTTAATAGTAGTGACATATATTGCCATTATTTTGTATTAAAGATAGATTGTATCGGATGTAGGCCATGCCTATACCTACTATCTATAGGTAGTAATGTTATACAGGGTGTAAAAAGAACGTTTATAATAACTTTTGGATTACACTTTTTCTCGTTCCAGAAAAATATTTTTTTCTTTTTTGTTATTCTTGGTGAATCAAAAATAGTAAATTAAAAAAAAAAATTCAAAAATTAAGATTAACATTTTAAGAATGTAAAATGGTAGTATCATAGTCCAAAGTTATTGTGACTGTTTCTTTTACGGCCTTTATAATCGAAAAGTTTGTTTGTTTGAAAGAGGTAATCTAAAGAACTTCTGAAAAAATTTCCGATTTGAAAATTGTTTCAATGGTGTATAGACTATTTATCAAGACCTAATCTAAGACCAATAGGATCTACCGCCAATGAATGTTTTAAATACATGGTGTTTTAATTCACTGTTTGACGCGACGAATGCGGGCATAGCTAGTTATCTATATGTAGAGAGTTGGTGTATGAAAATGTTTTGATAATGGACTTATTATCTGAATGTTGTTGAAATGGCTTTCATTGTCTGCCAATGTGCCATTGTGATTCAATTATGAAATTGATCCGAGTTTAATTAATGTTTTAATGCTGAGCACGGAAATTAGATAGGTACTATAAAACACACAGCAACTAATTTCCGTGAAAACTAACAGTTGAAAACATATTGAAATTGACTGGCTCTGCTGAAAGTTTAATTAATTTAATAATTTTCTGATGTCAAGTTTTAAATTAAATATCAAGTAGACATTTACATTATAGTTGATACTTGATTCTCATTAGTGTCAATATCAAATCGAGTTTTTTAAAACAGTTCTTCATGTCGGGATAGGGTTGAATATTTTGGATGAATTTCCGAAAAAGCTTGTAAAATTTTTATTTGGAAATAAAATATTTTGAAATTTGCTTTGATCACTGATCATTGATCACTCTCGAAAACGAAGTATAGTAATAATAAAGACATGAGTGGCACAAAAATCTGATTTCGAGAAAATTGAGGCCGAACTGTCACTTAAATATTTTAAAACATTTCCCAGAGATCCTTCTTTAGAATAAATGTGTTTAAAACGTAACAACATAATATCATAAAATCTTCAAAGGACAGTTTAAAGTCAATTTTCTGGGTAGAAAATTTTTGCGACATATAAACCTTCATCCACTCATGTCTTCAATTAAAAAAAAGTAATTCCAATCATGTAACACTAACCTCATGTATATCGATCCCGTGGTTCAGCGACCACATTGTCTGGAAGTAGTCCTGCATCCTCTGCTTCAGCTCCTTCGGCACCTGGTTGATGGTGAGGAAGTCCTTCAGGTCGCGCCACTTGCTCTGGTACATGGAGCGGCGGGAGTACATGCGTTGTATGATGGCGGTGACGTTTCCGAACACTACTGCGTGCATGAGCGCTGAAAACAAGGTGAGAGGTTAGGATAAAATGGACCCATTTATGCAAACAGGAACCAACCCACAGTTTGAGTGAAAATGGTTTTAGTTCATAGATGGCGTTCAAACCACGCATTCTATCTTACCAAAAAAAATGGTTACTTTTTATCGACTAACAACGGAGATACACCACTGTCACATTCGGAACTAACCCACTTTGGCCCCGTTTTAAAAACTGTAAAGAACTATATGGCATGGTCCCCTAAGCACTTAGTAAAACTAATTGTTAAACAGAACCATGATTCTTGGTACCTTAACAACTTACTCATTTTTATTATGCAAACTAGAACCAAAGTTCGTTGATTCCATCAAGCATAAATAGTTATAATATTTTTTTAACTAAATGGAACCAAAAAGTTTGAGAAGAGAGAATGTAAAAAAATTAAATCAATGCTTGTACTCGTACATAGCCTTACGAAAAAATACTTTATGTCATCGCGCAATTTAGAGACAAAAATTACAAACAGAAATAAGGCAGTAGATGAATCGAAAATAAGTTGACTAGATACGAAAGAAATTGTGCCTGAGATAGATAAAAATTACTATATTTTTATGAGAAACAATCTAGACGAAGAATTGAAGGAAG
Organism: Celastrina argiolus; assembly: GCA_905187575.2. Lineage (NCBI taxonomy): Eukaryota > Metazoa > Arthropoda > Insecta > Lepidoptera > Lycaenidae > Celastrina > Celastrina argiolus. The sequence continues at coordinate 12,147,796 of LR994587.1, forward strand.
TTAATAAATAGGTTGGAGAAAAACTCTTTTCGCAATATAGTATGTATAAACTTGTCATAAAAATTTTTGTGCTATACCAATTGTATCTGGCTGATTTTGGTATCATTAAAAAGTTTTAATTTTACAAAAGACAATTTCTAATTTAAATTAGATTATACATTTTAAACTTTTATTACAAAATAGGTAAAATGCAACACAAGCCGCGAAAATAATTTGTAATGTTTATGGGCCTATTGCGAAGAACTGGGGATTGACCACAAACGGTTTTGGCGCTTTTGAAAAAGCTAGGTACACAAAAAAGCTCGATATTTGGGTGCCTCGTAAGCTCACTGAAAGAAACCTAATGAACCGTGTACTCATTTATGATTCTTTATTACGACGGAATTTACCGAACCATTTTTAAGAAGCTGATAAGCGGTGATAAAAGGTGAATCACGTAGACCTTACACATCTTTAGCTATTCAGCAAAAATTGTGGGCGTTTGGATGGGAGATTTTAATGCATCCGCCGTATACTCCTGACCTTGCACCTTCAGATTTCCACCTGATTTAGTCGTTGCAGAATTCCTTGGGTATTGTCAAGTTGACATCGGAAGAGGACTGCCAAAACCACTTGACGCATCAGAGCCCCAAAATTTTTATAGCAATGGGATAATGTCCCTGCCAACAAGATGGAACATATTATATATATATACTTTAGTCAATTGTAAATAAAATTTATAAAAAAAACCTTTTGAATTTTTATATAAAATGCGAAGAACCTTTTTTCCCAACCTAATATAAAAAATATCTTTTTTAATATTATTATTATATTATTAAATTTTTCTTAAAAAATATCAGAAGTAGGGCCGTATTAAAAAAAAAGTGATATGGACTTACTTTGTCCTACAGGAAAAGCCATTTCTGAGGATAAGCTGTCAGATTTAAAAAGCAGAATGCTTTTTTAATTTGACAGCTTATTAAATTATCTTTTACCAAATGACGCAAAAAAAAAATCTACAAAACCTGAAGTATCAATATCGAAGATGATATCGACGGCTTTACCGGGTCTATTGATTTTGAGGTAGAAGGCGATGATAAAAATATTAATAATTAATTTTAAGGGTTCTTTATTCCATTGTAAATGTTAGAAAATTAATAAATGGTATTAAAAAGTATTTTTTTATTACTCATGCGGGATAAGTAGCATCTTGGCGCCCGCTGTTGCGGTTGAAAATGGGCTGTTTGCCCATTTTGGAATTTGAGTGCGCCAAGTAAACTTTTCGCACTCAAATTTTGAGTTAGCAACAGCGAGCGCCAAGATACCACTTACTTACTTATCCCGCATTTGTAATAAAAAATAGTATGTGCAAATCGTGCGACGTTGTCGATTACATACTCAAGCGAATGACCGCACTCGCTTCGCTCGTGCGTTTAACTTCGCTTTCGTGGGCAATCGACAACTTGTCGCACTTGTTGCACAATATACTATTTCATAAAGAATTACTTATATTTTCAGAAATATCATAACAATGAATTTTAGGTCCCTTTTGCAAGAAGGAACTAAGCAACAAAATATGTATTTGCAAAATAGAACCAAGCAGGTTTTTAACGATTTACTATAAACTAGAACTTAATAATATTTATAAATTTGATATTCCTAGATAGGTTACATTATCCCACATAAAGTTAAGATGTGATTTTTTATTAAAATACTCTGTATTCATTTTGCACACTCTGTTTACAAATGTTTCGTTTTCTCGAAACCAACCAGCTGTGGGTTGGTTCTTGTTTGCATAAATGGGTCCAAATATTAACAAACTGTTTATGCTAACAAATGTTTCCTTCTTGTCTAATACGTTAAAGAGTCACTCGACAGATAATGACAATATACAGGTTGTAAAAAGAACAGTTACTATAACTTGAGATACGATTTCCTCATTATGGAAATGTATTTTTTATTTGTCCAAAATTAAAAAAAAAATTTTTACTTTATACGAGTATAGTAAAAAAAATTCTCATTCTATGGTATACCATAAGGTAGTATAATCATATCAAAGTTATAGTGACTGTTCTTAATACATCCGCTAAGTATATTATTATTATAGCTTATACAGGATGTTTTTTCATTTCATTTCATTCATTTTTATTTTCATTTTCATTTGTAAATATTTTTATTAGTCAGGGGGTTTAAACAATTTATCCCTGCGACTTTTTAATATACCCCAATCACTATGACACATAACACTCTAACACACATATACATACATAAGTAACAGTTAAAACTCATACAATTGTGACAGCGGATCGCTGTCAATTTGTATGGGTTTTAACTTTTTATTGAAACGGGTCGTAAACGAATTTAATGATACTTCTCAAGTTCAATAATTTCATTCGTGAACGGTACGCGATATTCCGGAAAATGCGCGTTGTCTTAACATGAATTTGGGGCACCACACTTTCTTCAGTAACGTAAGTCGTGTATTGTGTATTATGTAATGTAAGTCGTGTAGACTGTACAGGTACAAGGATATAGAGCGTGTTAAAGAAATATACACTCGAAAAACATCACCCGTCCCGTCTGGTACAGTCGACGACGAAGACGATGGTAAGAACCCGTGACATTCGTGAATCAAAAGTAATTTTACTTTTGATTTATAAATGAATGAATCGAAAAGAAATAAAAAAAATATTATATTGTTTGTTGGCAAAACGCAACGCGACTCAGGCACAAGAATAAAGTTGTCCATCAGTATTTAGAAACAGGCGTGACTGACTTTCTCTATTTTTATTTACTGTCACTTTCAAATACCAAACATAAGAAATGGATTTAAAAATAACAAAATTAAAATTATAAAATGAGATAAATATATCTGCGGCCTTAATGCCTTCATCGGCGAATAAAGGCGTATTTTAAAATAATAGCGTTATTGTCGGCATAATTATTTGCTGGCATAATAAAGTCTATAGAAGTGTATTGAGTACGGGCAAACAATCGGCGCATTTGCATCGTGTTCACCGCGCCGCATAAACTGTTTGGAACGACTCATTTTTATGCTTTTAATATTTTTTGGCTTAAAAAAATCAAGACAGTAGTGTCAAGTGTTTATAGGAAGAGTATTGAATGCACGTAATAAGATTGAGGATTCTTTGTTATGTTTTTCATGCAGAAAGTGCTAAAAAATATTTTGATAACTTCATTAAGGAACCCCCTTCCCCAGTCAGTGACCGTAGTATATACCAAGACAACCTTTTCATACACTACTTCATAACTATTCGGCTTAGTTCCGTTTTCACCAGCGCAACAAGCGTGTGTGGTTGACTAACAAGCGTTGGTGAAAACGGAACAAAGCCACGTTACCCACAATTAAGCCACATATAGTGTTTTAAGCTATTGCATAGCTTCTATCGCGGGCCTTGAGCGTGGAGACCTAATCCAGAAATTCCGTAACTAAATAACCTAACACCCCCCACTCCAACCGGCACAGCGGTGATACTTTTTATTGCCATCTATCGATGAATAGGAGAACTTTTATTAACTTTTTTGAATTATCACGCTTTTATCTCTTCAGTTCAGCAACTCGCCTGTATGTGGCATTGGTTGTATCGGATAAGTTGATAAAAAATGTTATGCAATAGCTAAAGCTACTCGGGGACTGCCGTGGTAAACCACGGCAGTCCCCGAGTGCCACACGCCTTTTTTTATTTCATTTCATTCATTTTCATTTGTAAATATTTTTATTAGTCAGGGGGTTTACATTATCTCTGCGACTTTTTAAAATACCCCAATCACTATGACACATAACACTCCGTTTCAATAACATATCATACATACGTAACAGTTAAAACTTGCGGCGGGATTCGAAGCTTGTTATAATATCAAGCCTTTTCAGTCATTGACAGGAAATACGAGAGGGATAACATGATATTTAATTAAGGATTAACTTTAACATGTGTTGGTAAAATTGGCTTTTAATTTGCTTTTTTTCCCGGGCAGCAATTATTGACTATGTGTAAATAACCTAAAACACCTAAACCCAGACTCCTACCCCTCCGGGTATTAAAATTGGTCTCCACCAAGAATAGTATTTTGAAGACCAGACAGATCACGTAATAAAGTTATGTTCCCTGATGTCTTCTATAAATCTAGCTAAGGGAAAACCTAGCTAAAGCGATTATCATTAGTTGCGATGGAGTCACGGAGGCGAAAGGTCTAGTCAGGTCGACTTGTAAACAGGTTTTATATTACGCTTCAGTACACAGAATATTACAGATAATATTTTGTAAAAACAGACTTGCCTTTCTTAGTATTTATTATTTCATCAAACTTATTTTTTAATATATAGTATTCAACAATAGGTCGATTCTTCTAATTAAATATTACAATAATACAGTTGCGATGCATCCCTGCGATCATATTATAGGTTTTAGAGGTTGGTTAACACTGTTACTGGCTCCATAGAAGTGTAAGGCTGCGTTTCCACTGACGCGGAGCGGGGCGGAGAGGAGCTTAACGGTGCCCGAATTGACCAATCATTATGCTCGTGCTGTTTCCGTTGACGCGGAGCGGAGATTTCGAACATAGTGATTGGTCAATTCGGGCACCGCTAAGCTCCTCTCCGCCCCGCTCCGCGTCAGTGGAAACGCAGCCTTAGGCTCAGCGCAGACAGAACGGAGCGCAGCGGAGAGCATTTAATTACCGCACTTGAAAATAAACTTTAACATTATTACAATAAAGTGCATAAATACTTGAACCTGTCAAATAATGCTCGCACGTCCTCGAAGATACGCTGATATCCGAGAAGAAAATGCCCGAGACCGCGCGAGGGTTATTCCTCTCTGCGCTGACCCTTATTTTAATTTTAATTTTAAAAGACATGGAAAACTTACTGCTAGGAACAATATTTAAAATAAAACCAGAATGCATAATAATTATGCATTCTATTTTTGTTTAATAATTATTATAGAGCCAATTAAAAGTTTTAGTAACAGCATACACATTGACGCCATTGAAGCCAATAGGCCATTTGCTCGTAAAAAATCAAGAGAGAATCTATTTCCTCCAGGAACACTTCGTAATTCTCCGGACCACTTACCTCCAATGAGCATGGTGAGTATACTGAATATCTTCTCGGGCAGCGTGTTGGCGGACACGTTGCCGAAGCCGACGCTGGTGAGCGAGGAGCAGGTGAAGTACAGGGCCGTGACGTAGCTCTCGCTGTGGGATATATTGATTATCGGCACCTTCAGCCGCTCCGCTAGATTGTTTATCCAACCTGTGGAAAAACATTCGAGTTAATACGCAGTAAACAAATCTTCTTATATATACAAATTAATTGCTGGTCGTTAGTCTCGCTAAAACTCGAGAACCGATTCGGCTATTTTTAGTCTTGCAATATTCGTGGAAATCTCGGGAAGATTTAAACGTTTTCTATGGTAAACGAAGTGGGCACGGGTCAGCTAGTTAGTTATAATATAATAACAATATATCTATGGACGCTTCACACCCCGTCAATCTGGCCCCGTGCTAAGTATCGGAAAAACTTTTGTTACAGGTACCAGACAATAGAAATATATTTAATACTTTAAATACTATACACATGTTTAAGATTTTTATTATATTAATACACGAATTTAATATACACCCATGACCCAGGAACATTGAAAGCTTTTTGTTCCCTCGGCGGGATTCGAACCCGCGACCACTAGACCACGAAGGCGTCAAACAAATTAATTATGTTCCTTGGTCTGATATTGCTTATTTTAATGCCGTATTTAGGGGTGTGTTTCACAATTTCTATTCGACTGGGATTCGAAAACTTACGCATTACCGGTTATAGGTCAACTCTCAACAAAGGGAAATTGTCGAAATGAATTACACATTGTGAATAAACTCTAGAACCGGTCATAAGTTAAAAATCCGATGAAAGTAAATATAATTTTAATAGGAATATCAACGATTACTAGATAATAATAATAATACATAATATTTTCTTACATAATTACATCTCAAACACAAAAGAATCTCTAGTTCCAATGGAAAGTGTATATTAGATATAACATATAGAGAGTCAGTTTGACAAAAGGCAGCGAACTAATTATTTCGGTCGGGATGTTTGTGGCTTGGTCCGTCTCGCTATTCGGATTCGTAAAAGACTGAAGCCAACTGTCGCGGTTCGCCACTTTTATAAGTTAACGACATTAGCTGTCAGGTCTCGACTTTTTCGAATTGGCGGCACGCTGACCATCGACAGAACGCTTCGCAAGAATGATAGCTGACATTGACAGCTGTCAATCTGGTCCCAATACAATAACTATAGAGGTCGCCACCAACATCCTGATATATCTGGATACCAATGCCAATATTGAGGTCTCCACAAATATCCCGAAAGGCTTAATAATAAGAATAATATTCTTACAAAATAAACAAATTAAGAAACTAAACAAACTCCTTATTCCAATAAAAGCTATATATTAGACATAACCTATAGATAGTCAGTTAGACAAGTGTTTTATGAAGCCCTCTCGTGATATCCGGCGATAAATCCATTATGTCAGCTCCAGCGTGGGAACTTTGTGGGCCGTATACGTTACTTCATAATAGTTACGCCGCCGCTGTCGTAAAAGTCACAATTTACTGGAAGGTATGAATATACATGTATTGTATTTTGTGTCGTCCTCTTCCTTTATGCATTGTTTATTTTATATTTTTATTTCATATCTATCTATCTTATCTATTTCTTCTCTTATATATAAAAATTAATTGCTGTTCGTTAGTCTCGCTGAAACTCGAGAACGGCTGAACCGATTCAGCTATTTTTAGTCTTGAAATATTCGTGGAAGTCCCGGGAAGGTGTAAACGGTTTCTATGCTCAACGAAGTGGGCATGAGTCAGCTAGTTGTTTATAAAATTTGTAGTGTAATTAAGATATTTTTATTAAAAAACGCCGAATGGGAGTCGAGAGGGGTTTCGTACTAATAGTAAAACCGCGTTGGTTGTACAGAATTACTATTCATATGCATTTCATTATTCATTTTCAAATAAATGATTATTCAACTAAGTATTCTGCGAATATTTTAAGCGTCTATGCACCATAATTTCTTTTATCTATACTTATATTATAAAGCGGGAGAGTTTCTTTAAACGCGCTAATCTCAGGAACTACTGATCCGATTTGAATATTTTTTGTTGTTGTTGGATAGTTCATTTAGAGGAAGGCTACATAACATTACGCTGCGACCAATATGAGCGAAACGTCAGTGAGAAATGTTGCAAAAACGGGGAAAATTATTCACATTTGGGGACTTTTGTTTCGTGCGCTGCATAAACGGTTTAAGTTACATAAAAACCAGGCGAACGAAGTTGCGGGCACAGCTAGTTATATATAAGTTAGGACAACTTATTGTGACATACTTACAAATGAATGTAATAGTCTTAAATCATCTAATAGTCTTAAATCTATGCCTCTTTTTTAATTTTTGGGTACGGGGCCCCTAAAAATAAAGTTCTTGCTAATAAATGTGAATTTTCTCACGGCTAATTTATTTAATGGCCAAATTCTTTTAGCAGTGCCGTGTTTGAAGTGAAAACACAATGCAGAAGCGTGACAACAGACTGCAGTACCATTGTTGGAGATAAAATCCAATATTTTTAGCCAGACGAAGGTGTGAAAAGCTTTTGTCTATTTAGGGTTATACTGCAAAATAATAAGCCGTGTACCAATTTTGAGTGAATTGGTATTTTATATCATCATTTCAGCTACGACGTCCAGTACTGGACATTAGCCTCCCCCAAAGTATTAAGGGTAGTTGCGTATACACGCCACGCTTGGCAGGCGGATTAGCGAGCGCAATCTTTTAATTAATATATCTATGGATGCTTCACACCACGTCAATTCAAAAAACTTATGTTACAGATACCAGACAACGGAAATATATTTAATACTTTTATTCTATACACATATGTATGGTTTTTATTCTATTATACACACATTTAATACACATCCATGACCCAAGAACATTTGCAAAAACTTTTTATTCCCTCGGGATTCGAACCCGCGACGTCTCGCTGGAGCACCAACGCGCTCAACCACTGCGCTACGAGGGTCGTGAAATATATATTTCCTCTGTCACCTTCTCCGGGACCACCCGGATAATTACACACTTCAAAATATTTCACATTATTATTTAGAACAAAACAATACTTGTTTGGCATTGTTATTGCAATGACATAATTTATGTATGATTGCTATCTTCTTTCTTCCTCGCTAATATATATAAATAAATTGCTGTTCGTTAGTCTCGCTAAAACTCGAGAAAGGCTGAAAGGATTCGGCTATTTTTGGTCTTGAAATATTTGTGGAAGTCCAGGAAAGGTTAAACGGTGAGAAAATATGCTATTTGTATGCTCAATGACGTGGGCACGGGCCAGCTAGTCTACTTATCTCGAATATATAAAAATGAATTACTATTCGTTAGTCTCGCTAAAACTCTATTTTTGGTCTTGAAATATTTGTGAAGGTCCAGGTAAGGTTTAAACGGTTTGTATGTCCAGCGAAGTGGACACTTGTCAGCTAGTAATAATAAAAAAATGCATTAAAAAAAAGTAAAAAATACTTTGTCATGTTTTTAAAAGCAACGCCGATCATGTAGGAAAGTGAACCGTAGCGCTACACGTTGTAGCCTCGTAGCGATACACGGCGTAGCCTCTTAGCGATACACGGCGTAGCTCGTAGCCACATGTCGTAGCAAGCTCTACGACGTGTACGACAACAAAGCCTTCGCTGTTTAACTTTTTCTTTTTACACTGTTATTGTACAATGTACATAACAAAGAAGGTAAGATAAGCATTGGATGTTTCAAAAATTTTGTTGTAAAATTGTGCCTCATTTTTGTAACAATATAATAAAGTAATTATTTGAAATATATAATTAAATATTAAATATGCAATCTCACATTATAGCAAGTTGATCAAATAAATGTTTTATGGTTCACTTTATTGCTGTCACGTTATTAACACTCAGCCATCCGTCCCACGAGTAATAACTTAAAAAATAAAATAATAACATGACGTTTTATTGATACTATAAAAGTAATATACCTTCACGTGCACGTAATAAAGATTATATTCTGTAAAATAAACGCCCTTTTCGGAATTAACGTGCGAAAACTTGCGTCGTATTTCACTTTGATATAAAACTCTGTTTTTGCAGAACGGACTTCTTTTCACGAGCGCTTCGGTTTATTTATGATGAAAAATACTTTGAATCAACAAGATAATTAGAAGTAGTTTAATATGGATTTGAATGCTAGTAATTAGTTTAATAATTAACATTAAGATACTTAATATGCGTTATTTGACGACCTCCGTAGCGCAGTGGTTGAGTGCGTTGGTGCTCGAGCCGGAGGTCGCGGGTTCCCACCGAAGGAACAAAATGGTTTCTGTGTTTCTGGGTCATGGATGTGTATTAAATTTCTGTACATATTACGAGTAATATAATAAAAATCGAACTCGGAACCGCGAGTATACCCGAGCGAGAAAGATACAGCCAGTAGTATCGCTGTATTTTTCACTTCTGCCGTGCGATCTTAAGCGCACACAATCTTTTTCTTATAAATAGAGATTATTGAATATATGAATGGACTAGCTGTGCTCGCGACTTCGTTCGCCTGGTTTTTGAGCGACTTAAACCGTGCAGCGCACGCAACGAAAGTGTCCCCGTTTTTGCAACATTTCTCACTAACGCTTCGCTCCTATTGGTCGCAGCGTAATGATATATAACCTAAAGCCTTCCTCTATAAATAGACTATCCAACAAAGAAAGAATTGTTCAAATCGGACCAGTAGTTCCTGAGATTAGCGCGTTTAAACAAACAAACAAACTCTTCCGCTTTATAATATTAGTATAGATATGTCGCATATTTTCATTTCGAGAAAATTAAGTTTAAACTGTCACTTAAACATTTTAGGATGTATTAATAAGACCTTGTGATAAGTCCCCAGTATGAAATACCTATTGATAAACTTCATTATGTGGGGGTGCCGGTAAAAGAAGAGCATCAACCATCTTAACTGTGGATGTCGCAAAAGGCAACAGAGGGAATATACAAGGTGTGAAATGAATGAGTAATAATCCCTATGGGTGTGTATGTGCCTCCTATGTAGCGTATACTGTGAAAGTACCAGCGCCGAAAGACTTACGTTTTTCTTACGTGTTACGTATGAGAAATGCCCCAACATCGTTAATTTGCACATCCAGTAATTAAAAAAAAGATACCTTTTCAGCGCTGGTACTTTCACAATAACCTCTATATACGGGACACATACACACCCTAAAGTATTATCACTCATTAATATTACAGCCTGTATATCCAGAAAAGAAATAGGCAACGATATTTCCGCGTACATTGTTATTATTTTAAACCTGCGTTCCCCAACCCACCTGTCAAGCGCAGTGGGTATATGCAACTAACCTTCAAGTAATACTTGCGGGAGGCTATTACATCCAGCATTGGACATGGTAGCTGAAACCAACCTGTTGCCAACCTCAGCCTAGAGCAAAACTGCAGATATAGGTACCAGAAAAAACTGTACAAAACTGTAAATTAAATTAAAAACGGTAAATCTACATCTTTATCTTTTTGTTACTTTTTATTGTTTAATAATGATAATAAATAGATCATATAACAGTCGTCGTATAGTAATGTCGCAGTTATAGGACCTTGCAATAGTCGCACTAATTACGCCACTGCCTATCCATAACAATGAGATAGTTCACAGTAGATGATCAGTATAGATGATTTTTTTAAATTTTCATTCAAAGTCATATTTTGCTTGAATTCGAAACAATTTTTAATTTCTGACTTTGTGTGCAAGGTATATTTTATTGTGGTCGTAGATAGTTTATTTCTTAGCTTTGTTTTCATAACATTAATACTGAAAAATAAGTACTCCACAGTAATTGTGGTATGTAGTAAATAAAATAGATGACCAATGCGTCATAAATAAAATACTGTAGGCTTCGAAACGTAAACAAAAATCTAATGGAATTTCTCAAAAAAATTCTAGATAGATCTACAGTTAAAACTAGGGTTGGCTACACAGTGAAACGACAACAAAATAAATTATGTAAGAGTCATTATTTGTTAGTAATTTGATAAATCAAACACGGGTAAAAGATATTCACTGTGGTATTTTGGATCAAGTTAAATAAAGTTCGTTTTGGTCCTTAATTTACAACAACTTTTTGTGATTAAATACATTTTTGTACTAAATTCTTGTAAACAATTTTGCATCAAAGGGGAAGTTTAAACTTCAAAGGGTTTTAATGCGAAGGGTTTAATCAGTTTGCCGTCTCATTTGTTGCGATCTCGATCGGTGATTAAAAACCGGTTAACACACCGGTAAAAGACTTAATTGTTACAGCTGATGGACTCAGTATTGATTATACTTTGATGTTTAGGAGATTAACATCAAAATATACTTTGACGACCCTAAATATTTTTTGTTTAACAAAACTAAAACAAATAAAGCAGTATTTACAATAATATGCCTAGCTACGAACCAAAACTAAAACAAAAAAAAAACGGGTGTAAAAAGAGCAGTCACTATATCTTTGGGATATGATTATACTACCTTTTTCATTATTATCATCATATTTCTTTATCTATCATATTTTTTTTTCATTTTATTTTTTTCCAAAAATTTCGAAAACATTTTAAGAAATGGTAAAAAAAAATTTTTTTAGTTTTTTTTACAACAAAAAATATAATAAAATAACTTAAAAAACTACAAATAAAAACTAACCCCAAGGTCGTCCCCATTAGGTAGAGTACCCAGAAGGCTCAAAGAGTTTCCTTGCTGGATGGCGATGCTCTCTTTGAGCCAGGTAGGTGCCTGCTCTGGGGTCTCGGGTGGCCTCTACTAACTTTTTTGAAATTAGTAGAGGCCAACCTTATAAAAAAGGTGATACAAACCATACTACCCCCAGTCTATGAAAAGCTGATCAAATCGTCGATAAGCGGACATTTGAGTTAACAAGCAATGGTTTGAACGCAGCAGCAGCATTGGTGAACGTAGCGAGTAAGCAAAGTTGTTGTTTGATCAGCCTTTCAGATACCCGTAGGCTGATTATGTATCTCGCAACAGCAATTCTACAGGCGTAAATTGTACAATTGTGTACAATATAGCTGTTAAGTACATGCATTTGACAGCTTTATTGTAAACAATTTACAAGTCTGTAGAATTGCTGTTGCGAGATACATAATCAGCCTACGGGGTAAATTATGTAATTGCACGATGAAGTAAGGCTTAACACACTCATGCAGAGTCAATGCGTCATGTTTATTACCTATACCATAATATCTGGTTCTGTTTTTCCATAATTAGGTACATATTTGTATGGAAATATAATAGCAAACGTTGGCGAGCCTTCGTTTTTATTACATGCACATATATCCCAATATTGATTTCTATAATTTCTATAATTTGATGACCTCCGTCGCGCAGTGGTTGAGCGCGTTGGTGTTCGAACGGGAGGTCGCAGGTTCAAATCCTGCTAAAGGAACAAAAAGTTTTCAGTGTTCCTGGGTCATGGATGTGTATTAAATTTGTGTATTAATATAATAAACATCTTAAATAAGTTTATAGTTTAAAAGTATTAAATATGTAGCCGTTGCCTGTAACCTGTAACACTAGTTCTTCGGATACTTAGCATAAGGCTAGATTGACGTGGTGTGAAGCGTCCATATATATTATTATTATTATTATATAATACAAATTTATTGAATAGTGAAAAAATTAAATAATAATATTGTGCTATATGTGAAAAACATGAAGCTTCGACTCTGCGCCAGTGTGAGTTGAGCCTTACGAGTCACTAATCGCTGTCTTATGCAAAATAATGGTGATGTCACATCTGCCAAGAGTATCGTAATAGCTTATACTTTTCAGCAATTGGTCTATTCTACTTATATTCGCACAAGTTATGCTCACATTATTTCCTTCTGAGGTGGGTCTCTGTCGCAGATATTTTCTTCTTTCTTATCAACTAACTGAACTCCAAACGAAAACAGACTTGTCTTATAATAAGTTTAACGTGTATGACTGAGGCATCGTTACTCCCAAAAGGAAATACCAATTCTGTGATCAAAAGTGTTTTTAGGTAATTCTGACAATGTGGGACCTATCTATAAACAACATCAAATTCAAAGTTCAGATAATTTTCCATTAATAAATACAGGCTTGTAACGGGTTTTCGTATCAACATAACAATCTAACCGTCACTCGTCAATAAACTAAGACCCTCCTCAATTAACGTCAAACTGATAAGAGGACTGATTAATAATAATTTACTCTCCCACTGAACACGGGAATCGCATCAGGCTGGTTGAACACTCAATCATTCCCTAACCTGGTTATTGATGTTTTTTAGATTGAGTGGATTAAACCGAATATGCAAAGGAAAGTTTACATTTTTTCGAATACGGTGCCTATGTATAGTTATTTACGTACCCTGTGTTGCAGTACCTGATAGTAAACGAAAATAACGTTTTTTTCGTTCAGATTAGCGTTCCATTAGCACTTTATAGCAACATTATGATCGTTTTGAACTGTTTTGCCTAGTGTTCCACACGCAGCTGTCAGCTGTCAAAAACTGTTAAATCGCTCAGAATGATCACGCCCATAGATTAATAATTGGTTGCTTTGACTAGATACCGTCCAGCGTATTGAAAAATGCGGCAACAAATAATACGCCGAATTCGGCGTACCCGCGCCAGTCGCGCTACAAGCGTAAAGTGAAGTAGACGTCTCGATAATTTGTCAAAGATTTGTGTGAGAGCGAAGCAAAATTCCGATTTGCATAGTCAAACTATGTAAAAATAATACTACATGAAACAAGAAAAATACTGGCATCACATACCATTAGTAAGTATTGTATAAATCTTCTAAAACACAGTCAAATAATATAATCCTAAAATCTCCGATCGGAGTACCGCTTTGTGTTCAATGTTGCCTTGTATTCAAAAAATTTTAACCATATTTAGTATCAGATTACCCGTGTTTGCCACGTCATGTCATGAAACATATTGTTTACGACTTGACAGGCAAATCAAAAATGTTCAAATATTATTTCAATGATGCGAAACGGAACGTAAACTTTATGCTTTAGTACAGTTTTCAAATTTAATTATGTGAAAAGGTGAAACGAAACGCAACTCGCCATCTCGGATGGAGGATATTATCAGCTAATGTCTAATTTGTGCGTTATTCCTCTGCTTCCGAGTATAATATAACATAATATATAATATAATACCTATATTATGTTGGTATACTCGGAAGTATATTTCGTTCGTATCGACTTCTGCCCGATTCACTCTAGTTAAGGAAAATAGGTGATTGAACTAGAATAAACAACACACTTTTCCAGCGCATTTTGCGTGGCAAATAAAACTTCGAAATTTATATCTCAATATTTGACTGGCTATATTTGACTAGTAGATAGGAGATGACTTTTAAGGCCTTATTAAAATTTTGAATCATGAACGTTTCCTTGATATATGTATATAACATTCTTAGTAAAAATGTTGTCACAGCGGATTTGTTTCATAATATATACAAAAAGCATAAAAGCGAAAAGAAAATTATACCGAAATATTATAATGAACTTAAAAAAATCTGTTTGACTTTAAACTTCTATTCCCCATCGGCATATAATTACGCAAGGAGTAAATTTGTCATCATCGATGGCGCTCCAGGATTTACTGAAGAAGCGTTTACTTTATTAATAGTTTTAGTAAAGTAAACGCTCCTTCTTAATGTGATAAATGTAATGTTGTTTGCGCGCTAATTTCAGATGAAATGGCCATAAAAGCCATAAATGGCCGCCAGAAAAGTATGTGGGACCAAAATCAAACTCGTATATTGACATGGGCACTGGTGTAAATGACACTTCTGTGTTAGCTTCAGAGGCATATGTCCTACTATTAGTTAGTTTAACTGAGCACTGGAAACTGCCTATAGGATACTTTTTAGTGCATGGCCTAACAGGGTTCAATATATATATCGACGCTTGAAAGGCAAAACTGCCTAAGCGACATTTATCAAAATGTTCAGGAGAGCTGTTTAAAGTTTTTTTTTTGAGAAAAATGCTTATAAAATTGTCAAGTCTTATCATACAGAAATAATTGTTAGACCATTGGAATCGTAATCAAATAGGCTATAATCTGACATATAAATGATTGACCTAACACTTTTAATTCGTGCTGTTTTGTCGCTTAGGTAAAAATTACACCAAAAAAATTTTCAGGTAAAACTATCTAACCGCCAGAGCTTTCTCAATTACAAACAGGTAGATTCATATAAATACTTCCGCGACTGTCTATACGAACAGGTTAAAATGAATAAGTTGTAATAATACTTATTTTGCAAACAGGAACAATTGGCTAAATGATTTCATTTTAGTGAAAATACTCAAGAAAAATTATCCAAGTAATAATTATAAAGGATTATTTGCAAGACTAACCGACATTTTGTATGGGACATAAATGATGAAAACTATGATTGGTATAAATTGAGCATTTATTGTAAGTTTTTAATAAAAAATGGCACGCAAAAAATAATAAGCCTAACAAATATTGGTTCCCTTTTTCAGGTCGGGGTAGGAACAAAACTTGAACGAAATTAAAACACAGAACTATTCTTTAAGAATCTCAAATTAAATACCTACTAGTACTCGTACGCACTCAACACAAAAAAGGAATACAAAATTCAGTAATATCAATTAAAATCAGGGTCCTCTATATCTGACTCGGGTAATACGTCTTTGGCATTTGCATCGCGTGGAATGTTTAAATACTCATTATGGAAAAAAGCTGGAATTATTAACTCTACACATAATTTATGTAGGTCGTCATATTTCTTCTTGCCTCGGATTCATCTTGTTACGTAGATCTGTAAAAACAACGAAAAATAATGTAGATGGCTTCGTATAATTTGATTTAAGGAACATGAAAAATATTTAAATCCGGAAGTATTTACATAGTTTACTTACTTAATAATCTAAGGAATGTGATGTTTACTTACATTTTTCCCATTTACTAAGCGCCAAAATGGACGTAAATCGGCGAACGCGCAGCGAAACGACCGGTCTAAGCGACACGCCGCGGCTGAATAATGTTTTCGGATTCGTTCCGTTCACTCAGTGCGTCGTTCCTAACCGACAACTGTCACTATATTACGCTTCCTAAGCGCCATACTTACTCCTGTTTCAATTCACATAAAGTTATCTAAACGACATTCCCCATACAATATTCACACCAATAAAAATATCTAACCGACATTCAGTTTCAAAATATTTGTCAGGTAAAATTGCCTAAGCGACACCAAGTCAATATTTCAGTGTAATGTAAAATTATCTAATAACAATTTTATGCCGATTGTGTAAAAGGCAATATCATCTAAGTGCAAATGTAGTTACAAACAATTTCAGGAACAAATGCATAACAAAACACTTGGACCTTTCTTATGTCAGGTAAAAACGTCGATGCGACTTCGATTGAAAAGACTAATTCAGGTAAAAATATCTTATTCCTTCGTGATAATGATTTTCATTCAGGAAAATTTATCCAAGGTAATGATTAAAATAAATTTCATTCAAGAACAAATGACTATCCACAAAAAAAAATTGTCAACATGCCTAAACAACTGTCTAAAATAAAAGGGGTAATTTTTTGTCGCTTAGTAGCCAAAATTCTTTAAATAGTACGAATTCACGCACTTCCTAAGCGACAACCAAATTCATCGCAGCGCTATGAGACCCAGACCAATCGACGCAGATTTTTTTTCTGATTACAACGATATATAAAACTCAATTTGGCCCATAGTGTCACTTAGGCACTTTTGCCTTTCAAGCGTCGATATATATATATAATTATAGTATATATATATATAATTATAGTTAATGTTGTGTGACTTGGCCGTTGACAGATGGATTTCTAATTATTGACAGATTTTATAGCTTATTGGATGACCAAAATTTCTGCGTTCTGGTCTTATCCGGAGGTTCTCAAATAGGGGCTTGAGAATGCGACAAAATGGTGCCTGAAAAGGATGGTACGGCAGTGTTTGCTTCGCGCTCGACTTGGCGGGGAAACTGCCGTGCTCCCAGATACTAAAATAAAAACTCTTTTTGAAAATTTTGCCTAATAATTATTTCAGATTAAGAAGAAGAACCTTCATAAAAATGATTATGATTTCATGTTAAAGATTTTTTTATTTATTAATATTGATAAATTACCACACCACAGCGACGAAATATTTTCCCTATTGATCGGGCACTAGTCAAGTAGCTGGCAACACAATTATAGATGCACACTACAATCTTTGCGCATTGTTTTACACACACAACAATAAGAAGTTGCCGCATTCAGGAATCTGTCATTTCTTGACATCGCTCTATCTAGTCGAAGGCGCTGAGACCAATTAATAATCTAAGGATCACGCCATTTTGCATAATTTTACCCATCTTGTTTTTGACGTTTACTTAGATTTCACAGATTTCACTGATCTCGATGTTATTTTGAAGTTATGGATCGAGAAAATTTATTCTAGATTCGTTTATAATGTAGTTATTATTGTTAATTTAAAATATAAATAGAATAAAAAGAAAATAAGAAAAAGATGAAAAGGAAATGTTAAAAAAAAATTGTCAACATGCCTAAACAACTGTCTAAAATAAAAGGGGTAATTTTTTGTCGCTTAGTAGCCAAAATTCTTTAAATAGTACGAATTCACGCACTTCCTAAGCGACAACCAAATTCATCGCAGCGCTATGAGACCCAGACCAATCGACGCAGATTTTTTTTCTGATTACAACGATATATAAAACTCAATTTGGCCCATAGTGTCACTTAGGCACTTTTGCCTTTCAAGCGTCGATATATATATATAATTATAGTATATATATATATAATTATAGTTAATGTTGTGTGACTTGGCCGTTGACAAATGGATTTCTAATTATTGACAGATTTTATAGCTTATTGGATGACCAAAATTTCTGCGTTCTGGTCTTATCCGGAGGTTCTCAAATAGGGGCTTGAGAATGCGACAAAATGGTGCCTGAAAAGGATGGTACGGCAGTGTTTGCTTCGCGCTCGACTTGGCGGGGAAACTGCCGTGCTCCCAGATACTAAAATAAAAACTCTTTTTGAAAATTTTGCCTAATAATTATTTCAGATTAAGAAGAAGAACCTTCATAAAAATGATTATGATTTCATGTTAAAGATTTTTTTATTTATTAATATTGATAAATTACCACACCACAGCGACGAAATATTTTCCCTATTGATCGGGCACTAGTCAAGTAGCTGGCAACACAATTATAGATGCACACTACAATCTTTGCGCATTGTTTTACACACACAACAATAAGAAGTTGCCGCATTCAGGAATCTGTCATTTCTTGACATCGCTCTATCTAGTCGAAGGCGCTGAGACCAATTAATAATCTAAGGATCACGCCATTTTGCATAATTTTACCCATCTTGTTTTTGACGTTTACTTAGATTTCACAGATTTCACTGATCTCGATGTTATTTTGAAGTTATGGATCGAGAAAATTTATTCTAGATTCGTTTATAATGTAGTTATTATTGTTAATTTAAAATATAAATAGAATAAAAAGAAAATAAGAAAAAGATGAAAAGGAAATGTTAAATTTTGACATCTGTCAGTCGTTCCACTAGCAGTAAAGTTTGCTACAAACGATCAGATCGAAAATTTCATAATTTTCAATATTGTGCTAAAGAAACGACTGTGTGCGTTATGAATGATCTGAGCGTTCAGAGTAAAAGAAGCGCTTAAAGGAACACACTGGTAATGATCTTGTTTGGGTGTTGCC
The DNA here is from genome assembly GCA_905187575.2 of Celastrina argiolus. Taxonomy (NCBI): domain Eukaryota; kingdom Metazoa; phylum Arthropoda; class Insecta; order Lepidoptera; family Lycaenidae; genus Celastrina; species Celastrina argiolus. The sequence continues at coordinate 12,166,675 of LR994587.1, forward strand.
AATTTATATACAATTTAATTCCTAGGAAAAGCTTCTAATAAAATGTAACGCAGAACACTCTCAAAAAATGTATTTTTATGATAAAAAAAAACTAAATCTGAAAAATACTGAAATTTCAGCAAACAGCCGTAAAGTTATTTTAAAGCAAGAAATGGACGATTACCTAAATAAAACGGGAAAGCACAGCTATAGCAGTAATAAAAAATAATCATCAATATCCCAGTGGAAAGTGAGGTCTCAATAGATTACACAGTCGCATTGAAAAACTTTTATAAGGGGGTTAATATAACACACCTAAATCCTAGTTGTCATTCTTATGGTCTTCTATCTCCTTCTCGGCTAAAATGAAGAACTCCTTTTAAGGGGGTTAAAATAACTCACCTAAATCCCAGTTGTCATTCATGGTTTTCGATCTCCTTCTCGGCTATAGTGAAAAACTCCTTTTTAAGGGGGTTAAACTAACTCACCTAAATCCCAGTTGTCATTCTTATGGTTTTCGATCTCCTTCTCAGCTATAATGAACCATATGCACGCGAGCCAGTGCGCGACCAGCGTGAAGGACAGCATGAGGAGAGTGAGGATAAGGGCCGAGTACTGGGAGTAGCGGTCCATCTTCTGCAGCAGTCTGGCCAGGCGCAGCAGCCGAGTTAGCTTCACCAGGTGGACGTTGCCGTGTGTTGATTCCTGAACATTTTTTACACGTTACAATCAGTATATTAGTATGGTATACAATCACCTCCGTGGTCTAGTGGTTCAGAGTTACGCTCTCGACCCGGAGGTCGTGGGTTCGATTCCCGCGTTGGAACAACAAAAAATGTTGTTTTTAAGTTTGGTTAGGACAATGCAGGCTGATCACCTGATTGTCTGACACGAAAGATGATCCATGCGTAGGATGGGCATGTAAAAAGTCGGTCCTGCGCCTGATCTCCCGCCATCGGTTATAAGTCCCACTGGGCTACTAGAGTGAACTAAGAGACAGTGCTCTGTTGAGAGTAAAGGGAAGAGAGAGAGAGAGTGTCCTAGTGTATTGCGCACACACTTGGGCACTATAAAATAACTCCTGCGTAGTATTTCGAGAAAATTTAGTTCAAATTGTCACTTAAACATTTTAGAATACGTTGTAACGTTTTAAGTACATTAATCTACAGATCAGTCTCTAGAATCAATGAACTTAACACGTTACTACATTTCCTAAAATGTTTAAGTGACTGTTTGAATTTAATTTCCTGATTTTTTTTTGCGACATAATATAACCATTGTCCATTCGTGTCTTCAATTATTTGTAGTAATTTATCTTCTGAAATATTAAGCTATTGCATAGCTTCTATCGCGGGCCTTGAGCGTGGTGACCGAATACATAAATTCCGTAACGAAAATAACCTAACACCCCCCACTCCGACCGGCACAGCGGTGATACTTTTTATTGTCATCTATCGATGAATAGCAGAACTTTTAATGACTTTTTTGGAATATCACGCTTGTCTCTTTAGTTCAGCAACTCGCCTCTAGGTGGCATTGGTTGTATCGGATAAGTTGATAAAAAATACTATGCAATAACTTTACCGTGGCAGTCCCTGAGTGCCACACGTCTTTTTTTTCAATGTTTACATTAACAAAGAAATATTTTAAATTAGTATAGCAATGTTGTAAAACAAATTTTCGTCTAATTAGAAAAAAAGCTTAAAGAGTTAGTAAAGTGTACCATAGTACTTTTATTCCATGGGTTCATATTATAATAATAGGAATATAGCCTTCCCCCCGGACAGCGAAAGTGATCGGACGTGCTTTTTGTTGAGTTTCTGTTTAATACAAAAATATATTTAATTTAATTCGTAAAGTACCAGGCGCGCATAAAGTGAACGGCGTTGCGTGCGGAGCGGTTGCAAGAAAGGGACAACAGCAGTTGAGAAAGAACGTTCACCTCAGCTACGCTGCGTAAGCACATCGCTGTCAGTATACGTCACCGCATGCGTGCTTGCCCCAAGTCAAAAGCGGAGCGTGTAGCGATTAACTGTTGGCCCAAGTAACAAATACTAACTTAATTAATTACTATCGACATGTCCCTTGCAAGAACCCCACCAACTAGTGGCAGTACGAAAACTACGCCTGTACATTATGGTTCCGACCCAACATTGCATACACCAGAAAAACGAGATCATCTAGATGTCAATCCCACTAGAAGATTTAAACGAAAACTTGAAGACCCTCCTGATTGCACTCTGACAGAACTAAAGAACTTTTTTGAGGACTTTCAAATCAAACAAGAGAGGAAATTCGAGGCATTAATATCAGCTATGGATGCTATAAAAATACAGAATGATGAGATTAAAACATCAATAAACTTCTTGTCCGATAAATACGACGAGATTGATTCAAATATAAAACAACTTCAACATGAGAATAAAAAGAATGAGAATTATATCAGATTACTGGAGGCGCAATTGGAATTGCTGGATAAAAAATCTCGTTCCAGCGTGGTCGAAATTCGCAACATACCAAAAGGAGAGGCTGAGTCCAAGCAAAGTCTGATCGAGATAACAAAAACTATCGCTGAAACTTTAGACTCACCCATTAAAGAGGTGGATATCCGTGACATTTACCGGTTGAAAATAAAAGATAAACGAGATGCTTCAATTATAGTGGAGTTTACATCAACTTTAACTAAAGAAAATATTATAAAATCGACAAGAAAATACAATAAAGAAAAACCCACAGAACAAAAGCTCAATACAACAGTTTTGAAAATACAGGGTCCTACAAAACCGGTTTACATTTCTGAATCCCTATCGAAAAAAGATAAACGTCTTCATTACTTAGCTAGAACATTCGCCAAAGACAACAATTACGATAGCTGCTGGACCTCGTATGGGAGCGTATATCTGAGACGCACCAAAAGCGACCAACGAATACGTATTAACAGTGAAGATGATTTGGTAAAACTTAGAACTACATGACTAATATACAATATTTTTCTTTTTTTTTTACTAATTGCATGCCAATCAAGATATTTTTTTAAATTATTGTGTCTTGAAAATTTTAAGTTTAAGAAATTAGGTACTAAAACTATTTTAAATAACATTATTAAGCCCTACTTCTCTTGTCATACACAAAATACACTAAACATATACTTTAAAACTACCTTATATTCCCTACACATACCTATATACAAGACTATCACCATGAATACTATAACTACGAAACTACATACACTACAATATTATACATCCCTGCTTGTTATCTGCTATATACATATATCCTTAAATATTATGACCACCAGTACTTTAAAAATCCGGTTTCCATACAACACCAGCGTCAATCATCACACTTTAAATGACTTCATAGCTTAAAATTAAACTGAAAACTCATTAATCAACATTCAATGAATTTAATGAAATACAAAATGATATAGACTCTTTTAGAATAGCAGATTGCGGCCTATGTTCGGTTGATGATTGTGTGACACTTATGTCAAATACTGTAAATGGCTTTAAACTGCTTCAGCAGAACATTAGAAGCATTAAACGCAATATTGATGGACTATTTCCCTTGATGACTCGCAGCGGTGTGAGCTGGGACTGTATAGTGCTGACCGAGTGCTGGTTGATGTCCAATCCTAATATACCAAGTATCTACGGTTATAACTGTTCAGCAACTACAAAAAACTTTACACAGAATGAAGGAGTTGTTGTATACTATAGGAATAATCTTGTCATCTCGACCGAAGAACCACAACTATTAGAAGCCAATTGCCTGGCTATTAAACTAAATAATAATACGGTGGCTTTGGCTATTTATCGTCCTCCGGGGTATAAAAATGTCAACAACTTTATTCATTCCCTAAATAGCTTATTGACAAGTTACGATAACTTCCAAAATATTATCATACTAGGAGATATAAATATTGATATTAGTAACGATAGTACAGACCCAAATTTTACACTATACTTGGATATGCTAGCTTATCATGGGATACTTCCGGGCCACTCAATAGCTACTCATGGCAAAACTTGTCTTGACCACGTATTTTTGAGAACTAATCTACCCGCTCTTTGCCTGGTCCTCCAAACGTCTCTTACAGACCACTATAGTGTTGCAACCAGCATTGCCACGAGACAAACTCTTAAACCTGTAAAGAGATACAATCGAGTTAACATTGAAACACTAACTACTGATCTAGCAGCTATAGATTTTGGCGCGCTGTATTTAATAGATGATACGGATAAAGCTACCGATTATTTTATTGATACACTCCAAACAATTATAAAAAGTAACTCTCAGGAAATTAAATCATCGGCACGAAAAAAACTCTTAAAGCCCTGGATATCCTCAGGTATCTTAAAATGTTTAAAAAACCGAGATAGACTATATAAGAAAACTAAAAAAGATCCCTATAATGACATCCTAAAAACAACTTATAAGAGGTATAGAAACTATTGCTCATCTCTAATTAGGAATTTAAAAAGGGAGTACGAAAAAAAACAGCTGCAAAACGCACGCAATGACAACAAAAAATTATGGAAAGCTATTAAAGAAATAACACACACCAAAAAAACTGTTGATATACCATATGAACTTATAGACACAGCCGACCCTACTAAATCTATAAACTCTATTAACCATTATTTCTCAAACATTGGCAAGTCACTTGCTGAAAAAATTACGAAACCAAATACTCAGTTACAATCGAATGTTTTGAAATCGTATCCTAATTCTTTTGTTATATTACCAACAGACGAAGATGAGATTAGATCATTAATTTCCAACCTAAAGAGCGATAGTGCCGTTGGCCTGGATATGATCACTGCAGAGATTCTCAAAGTGAACAGTAAAATTTTAGTAAAACCTATAACCTATTTATGTAACTTAGCTTTGTCAACAGGTACATTCCCAAACGCATTTAAAAAGTCAAGAATATATCCGATTCATAAAAACGGAGATAGAGACCGTATAGATAACTACAGACCTATATCCATTTTATCAACATTATCTAAACTATTAGAACGTGTAATTAATAAAAGATTAACTAAATATCTAGAGACAAACAAACTATTTTCGCAAGCACAATTTGGCTTTAGGGTTAAAAGATCCACCACAGATGCAGTTCATGAGTTAGTTAATCAGATAGTTAAGAATTTAGATAGTAAAAAGAAATCTCTTGCAATTTTCCTGGACCTTGCAAAGGCTTTTGATACGGTGTCTATTCCAATATTATTAAATAAACTTGAGCGCATGGGAATTAGGGATCTTCAATTAAAACTCTTTAAAAGCTATTTGTCAGACAGGACACAGTGTGTGAAAATAGAAAACGTTAAAAGCCATGACACGACTGTTCATTTTGGGGTTCCTCAGGGTAGTATACTCGGTCCGACACTCTTTCTTGTATATATAAATGACCTGTGTCAATTAATACTACCTCACGCTAAAATAATTTCCTTCGCCGATGATACTGTATTACTTTTTAGCGGGGAAACTTGGATAGAAGTTTTTTCATACGCACAAAATGGCTTTAATTTTGTCACAGAATGGTTACGGCACAACATATTAACTCTCAACGTCAGCAAAACGAAGTACGTCACGTTCTCGTTAAGAAATAAAGAAGATATTCAATACAATTTAATATACCATGAATGCTCAAATTATGTTAATCCTGGCTGTAACTGTACTAAAATTGAAAGAACTGATACAATTAAGTACCTAGGAATCGTCATTGATGATAGGCTTTCTTTCCATAAGTACATAAATATTTTGGCCGCACGAGTACGCAAACTAATGTACATGTTTAAAAATCTTCGTCATGTTGCCTGCCAGGAACTTATAAGATCCGTTTACCTCGCGCTTGTACAATCACAACTGAGTTACTGTGTTTCAGTCTGGGGTGGTACAACCAAAACCCATATGTTAAAATTGGAAAGAGCCCAGAGGGCAGTTTTAAAGGTTGGCTATTCCTTGTCCTTCTTTCACCCTACAAATGACGTCTACAAGCAAAGTAAAGTATTAACTGTACGTCAGCTATATATTTTGGTTACTATAATTAGGCAACACTCTATGATAACCTACGATCCTCAAATGATTGAAAATCGCCGAAGAAAGTATAAAGTATGTGATAAACCCCAATGTAAGACCGTATTTGCACAACGCTTTTTCGATTATCAGGGATGCCATTTGTATAACAAAATTAACAAAGCGATTAATATCTACCCTCTTACAAAATATAAATGTAAGGAATTACTTAGCAGATGGTTACAAAACTTGGAATACGGCCCCACAGAGAACCTACTTCACTGATATCTTCTAATACACACACACACATGCACGCACGCACGAACACATACATACATACATAAATACATACATACATATATATATACATACACACATACACACATACATACATACATACATACATACATACATACATACATACATACATACATACATACATACATACATGCATACATACATACATACATACATACATACATACATACATACATACATACATACATACACGCATACACAAACACAAAGGCTTATAATAAATCTATATAATAACACTTACCTTAAAAATAGAATAATATTATGTCATACTTATTCAACAAAATAATAAAAACACTCTTATAAATATAAAGAGTAAAGGGCTATAAAAAAAAAAAAAAATTATATATAATTTATATTTTATTATGTATACCTTAACAAATACTAACTAAGAACTTAAAAAAAAAAAATGTGTATGCCAATTTCTTTTTTTTTGTTTTATTCTTAAAAAGAAAGTTGATAATTCTGTCTTCCATTAATCCTACCTAACATTATAATATTGTACGCTAAAACTGAATCTTAATACTGCACATGTATTAGTATAAGTTAAACATGTTACTGGGGGTGAGGACCTGGTGATCTGTAATACAGGCCGGACCTATAATGGACACCAGCTCTTCACATTCACTGTTCTGCACAATACTTAATGTTGTTATTATGTATATTTATGATTTGTAATGTGGGAGAAATAAAGTTATATTATTATTATATTATTATTAATATTAGCCCCTGTTTAGCTTGCAACATAATAAAGTATTACCCAGTATTTACCTCGTGTTAATATTAATAAAAATACTAAGTGCAAAAGAAAGTTGTAATGAGGACATCTGTATGCAAAAATATATAAATCAAAATGTTTGGTTAAAAGAGAATTCGTAGATAAATCTGCATTTTCTATTCAATTGCAGCACCATAAAACGCAGGCATGTAATTAGGGAGAGAAAAAGGCGCGTACACACTAGTCTCGTCCTACAAGGCTGTACGTTTAATATTATTATTAGTCTGTAAAATTGTATTTCATTCGATTAAACACTTCCTGTCTTGCCTGTTAATAGATACAAAGATAGTCACTTTGCTGTAAGTCATAATTAGGTTAGCTTTTGTATTAAAGTACTATACAAAATAAGGCAGAAAACTGCGTATTTTCCATTAGGGAACCCTAGGCGAGGCGCTGTGATCGTGCCCCGGAATGATAAATCAACATAGGCCATAAGCCCGAATAAAAAATGGGTAAAAACTAATATTTACTGAGTTGGTTGTTTTTATTTACATGTTATTTCTACGAATAGTTACTGGCCTCCAATATAATCTATATAACATTGCTCTAACTTTCGCGGGACTTATATTTTATTTTATTTATTACACACAATAAAATTTTACAATATTACAGTTTAAAGAGAAAGACGACAATGGTACTGCTTATTTCTAACAAGAAATTTCTTCCAGCAGCCCTACGGAGAGAGATGATAGAAAGATAACTTCTTTCAGGGGATGGACTCTACAAAATGACTAACTTACGTACAAGTAATGAACAACTTACCGCTTCACTATACACGTCGGAGGCGTACAGGATGGATACCAAATGACTAACTTACGTACAAGTAATGGATAACTTACCGCTACACTATATACATCGGAGGCGTACAGGATGGATACCAAATGACTAACTTACGTACAAGTAATGGATAACTTACCGCTCCACTATATACGTCGGAGGCGTACAGGATGGACTGTACCAAAGGAGTAACTTACGTACAAGTAATGAAAACTTACCACTCCACTATACACGTCGGAGGCGTACAGGATGGATACCAAATTATTAACTTACGTACAAGTAATCAACAACTTACCGCTCCACTATATACGTCGGAGGCATACAGGATGGATACCAAATGACTAACTTACGTACAAGTAATGAAAACTTACCACTCCACTATACACGTCGGAGGCGTACAGGATGGATACCAAATGACTAACTTACGTACAAGTAATGAACAACTTACCGCTCCACTATACACGTCGGAGGCGTATAGTAAGTCGAACGGCAGCGCTGCTAGCAGGTCCACGACGAACCAGCTGCGGATGTAGTTGAGCGCGATCGCCTTCGAGTCCGACACCACCTCGCCCTTCTTGCTCACGAACGTCGTGCGGAAGTTTAGAACTATGTCTGGAATTGAATAGTATCTATTAGGCTCAATTATTTTGTCTCGGAGAAGCGTCTAGTTTATTACCTATAGCATAATGTCTATACAGAGTGATTTTTGGTTCGTAGATTAAGCCGAATATAGTGTGAAGAGAATGACACGTAAAGCATTGTTTAGTGCCACAGCATATGTGTTATTGTTATCAGGATCCAATTACACGTTTAATAATAATACACTTCTAGTTAATCGTATAAGACTTTATTCTACTACGTAGATAATACAATAAACAGTATCTTATAAATAACTATGTAGGTACACTGATCCCACTAACCTATCCGGGCCTCTCAAGGAGACTAACTTAAAACTATCTTAGGCATCAACGTCAATGTCATCTTTGACATCTAGTTGTTTTAAATACATAATAGCATTATGTAACATCTCCCTTTTTCGAGAAACGCATACAATTTAATAATGCTTAAAATATACATGATTACAAAATATAACTTACTAATTAAATTTCTCATGTATGTACAATTTAGGTTGTTTTACAGTTCTACCAGATCTGGTAACATAATCTGTACCTATTTGCCTTTCCACAGGAACACAGTTATCATTATGCCTACTAATATCCTGAGAATTTTCACTCGTGAAACAACTAGGATTTATGGGAAGTATATTGCACGTATCATGACCAATATAAGAAGGATCTATTTTTTTAAATTCATGTTTACCGTCACCCGCAAAAGAGGAAGGAGGATTTATCTTTTTTAAATTATTTTTCCTATGTCTAATATGCGCTCTATTTCTCCTATAAATAACACCATTCATATCGGTAATATAATGAGACCTACCACAATCTAGGTTTCTATGTATTACACCAGGAGTCCAAAAATCTTTGGGATTCTTTTTAAAATAAATGTCATCTCCAGGCTTAAAGACTTCATTCCTTTGCCTTGCACATCTGTCAAAGTAATATGTCATTTTGTTTTTATTTTTGACATAAGATTTTTTGTAAACAGAAAATTTTACTAAATTCGGTTTTAGTTTTTTACACAGGACAGGTATATTCATACGTAAACTCCTAGACATTAATAATGATGCTGGGCTGGGAAAATCGCCTTTAGCTGTGTTCCGGTAGTGTAGCAATGCTAAATACACATCAGATCCATCCTGAGCGCATTTACGTAGTATATTTTTGGATACTTTTACAGCGCTCTCCGAAAAACCATTACTTCTTGGATAATATGGACTCGTGGTTATATGCTCCACGTCCCATTCAACCAGAAAAGATTTGAACTTACATGAGTTGAAAGGTGGACCATTATCCGACACTAATGATCGTGGGATTCCGTGGCGTGCGAAAAACGATTTCAAGTTTTTAGCCACGTTATCAACGTTGTAATTCTTATGTAAAGAAACTAGCTCAAAATATTTAGAATAGTAATCTACACAGACAAGGTAATTCTCCCCATCAAAATAAAATAAATCAACCCCTACTCGTTCCCAAGGGAGTTGAGTAATATCATAACACTTCAAAGGTTCCTTATTTGTGTTAGGTTTAAATTTAGCACATACCAGACACTGTTCAATTAAATTTTTAATGTCTGCATTTATATTGGGCCAATAAACTGTTTCCCTAGCAATGTTAAGTGTTTTATTTATACCTAAATGACCACAGTGAATTTTATCTAATATTTGCTTTTGTAAAGCCTTTGGGACTATGAGCCTATTGCCCTTAAAGAGTAAATCATTCATTATATGTATTTCACTTTGAATATTCCAATATGGTTTTACCAAACAGTTAATTTTGTTTTTGCTTGTTGGCCAACCATTTTTTATATAAGATTTAAGCAAATTAAATGATTCATCTTGTTTACTTTCCTTTAAAATTGACTCTAAATATGACTTTGATACTGAAATATTAGAAAAAATTGAATTGACATGATATTGTAAATCTTGTTCATATTGCGGTACATATGTATCAGTGAGTGAAGCTCGTGATAGCGTGTCCGCTATATACATATGTTTACCAGGTACATAAATTACTTCTAAGTCATATCCTTGCAACGCAAGCATCATTCTCTGCAACCTAGCTGGTACTTCATGAAGAGGTTTTTTAAAGAGATAAATTAAAGGTTTGTGATCTGTATGAACGGTAACAAGACCTCCATAAATATATTGATGAAATTTATTACAACCAAACTGTATAGCAAACAATTCCTTTTCAATCTGAGCGTAGTTTTGTTGAGAGCTTGTCAATGTTCTTGAGCTATATGCAATTGGTCGCTTATTTTGCATGATAACAGCGCCAACTGCACTCTTGGATGAATCTACTGACAAAATTAAAGGTACATTGCAATTATAATTAGCTAATACAGGTGCTTAAGTAATAATATCTTTTAGTGATTCAAAACACTTTTGATAATTATCATCCCATAGGAATGGTATATCCTTTTTTAACAAGTTTCTTATGACATAAGTTTTGTCTGCTAAGTTTTCAATGAAAGGGGCTAAAAAATTTAACATGCCTAAAAATCTTTGTAAATCCTTAATATTTTTAGGTGTAGACATATTTTTTACAGCTTTAATTTTATCTGGATCAATTTTAACACCATCTTTGCTAAAAATATAACCCAAATATGTTATTTCTTCTAAAAGAAACTTACACTTGAGCTTGTTTAATTTCAAATTTACCTGCCTAGCCCGTTCTAAAAATAACTCTAACCTCTTATTATGTATTTCAATTGTCTCCCCATATATTAAAATGTCATCACACCAAATAATTATGCCTTCAATGTCCCCAAATAAATCAATCATAGTTTTATAAAATATTTCTGTTGCAGTATTAATCCCGAAAGGCAACCGTAGAAATTTATAGCGACCAAATGGGGTCTGAAATGTGCACAAATCACTACTTTCTTTTGTTAATTTTATATTATAAAAACCAGAGAACGCATCCAAGTGGGAAAAATATTTAGCTTTAGACAATTTTGACCTGACTTCATCAATATTTTTAATAGGATAATGACTTCTCAATAGATTTTTATTTAAATATCTAGGATCTAAACATACCCTTAATCCTCCTGCCTTTTTCATGGTAATGACTAAACTACTTACCCATAACGTGGGTTTGTTAACCTTTTGTATAATTCCCAGTTGTTCCATGATTTCTAATTCTTTCCTTAACGGCTCGATGAGAGCAAACGGTACCTTCCTCGGGGGATCTACTCTTGGTATGGCATCCTTCTTTAATACAATACTGTGTTCATATGGAAGACATCCTAGGCCCTGAAAAACATCATTATATTTGATTACAATATTGTCACATGTTTTTTCATATAGGTTATGTATATTTTTCACAATTTTATTGTCATTTTGACAATTTACAGAGAAGTTTTTTGTTATTAAATTTAACTTTATACAAGTTGGTAAGCCAATTACAGTTGGACAATTCAAACTTGTTATTACAAAAGTAATTGTTTCAGGCTCTACTTTATTATCTAATAGACAGGATACATTAGATACTGCCACTATGGGAATTTCATGACCATTATAAGCAAAAATATTATAATTTTTACACTGTTGTTTGTCCTTATTTTTAATTTTTAGGTTTGAGCTTTTGCCTGTGTCTAAAGACATCATATTTATATCTGCTCCAGTATCAATTATGCAATCTACTCTTTTATTGTTTATATTAAGAAAATAATGCCAAGAATTATCATTTTTACTTAAAATTGTGCTATTACTATTACTTTGTGATTCAATGTTGAACAATGTCCCTACAGTAAATCTCTCAGCACTATTTTTTGTTACTTCATCATCGAGATTTGAGTTGTCTACTTCAGAAACAACATTCCTGACATTATTTTTCTTATAACATAAATTAGTAAAGTGTCCATATTTAAAACATGACCTGCATTTATGCTTCCATGCTGGGCAGTTGCGATGAGCATGTGTTGTGTTGCATCTCCCGCACGTTGTTCTGGACCCGGGTGTGGCTGATCTTCTTTGTTGATAATGCGGCACTGGAGATCTGGTTTTTCTCCTATGCTGGTGCGATGAAAACGATGATGACGGAGAACTGTTCGGACGGTTTCTGTGTATCTTGTATACGGTGGCATCTTCTCTTCTTTCACCCCCATTGATTGAATCTTCACTCTTCTGTGCCATAGTGAGTGTTCTACACAGCAGCTTGGCTCTTTCCAGGGAGAGATCTTGTTCTTGTAGCAGCTTTTGTCGAATTTGTGAGAAGTTTGTGGCCATGTTAGCGATGAGAATATCTTTCACCAGGGATTCACGAAGCGTACCAAACTCACATGAATGACTTGCATTTTCTAGCTCCATCAGAAAATTGTCCAATGATTCGTTCACACGTTGTTTTAATGTGAAGAACCTGTGTCTTGCAACTGTCAAATTCTTCTTTGGTTCAAAGTATTCAACAAATTTTTCCTTAACTTGTTTGAATGTAGAACTGCTTAGGTCCAAATTGAAGGAGTTGAAGATGTTTAGACCTTTTTCACCCATAGAGTGTAGCATAATAGCAATCTTCCTTTTGTCTTCGGTTTTCTCCATTCCCGACGCCAGCAAATATATCTCGAACGATTGAGTCCATTTTCTGAAGTTTTCAGCATTATTGTTGATGATTTCCGTCGAAATTTCCAGCTTTTGTACTCCGTTTGCAGCCATTGTCGTCATTGTTGTTGAACCACACCCAGCCGGTCTCGAAATTTCTTTTTTCGCCGTTCTCGACGTACCCTCTCTTTGGTTAATATTTTCTTTTTCTTCTTCTGACACCATGTTTAGTGCCACAGCATATGTGTTATTGTTATCAGGATCCAATTACACGTTTAATAATAATACACTTCTAGTTAATCGTATAAGACTTTATTCTACTACGTAGATAATACAATAAACAGTATCTTATAAATAACTATGTAGGTACACTGATCCCACTAACCTATCCGGGCCTCTCAAGGAGACTAACTTAAAACTATCTTAGGCATCAACGTCAATGTCATCTTTGACATCTAGTTGTTTTAAATACATAATAGCATTATGTAACAGTTTTGGCACCTCATGCTTGCATAAATTAAGGTATATAAAAAAATGTAAGGTTTTTTTTAGAATTAAAAAAAAAAAAATGTTCAAGGAGTGAATCTTACTATGCTGGGGCTCGCTGGCTCCTATTCCATACACACGAAGGTACTGGTCATTGACCTAAGATCTGACCTGGATTGAAACACATCTTTTTTGAAAATCTTTAATCGTGATTTGTCGCGTCATGGTAAGTAATTTATATGAGGTGCCAAAACAAAAAAATGCTCTGTCTACGCGTCCTTCTCTTCACACTATATTCTGCTTGATATAATATTAATCACTCTGTATTGTATGATTATTAAGGTAAAAATTTGTGTTATCGAATATAACATATATGAGAACATGGTTACAAACGTAACGACGACGACGCTCAGTGTGTCATCATTTGCGCCAATGTTTAATCGTTCATTTTATGTGACAAATGTCACAATGTGAATTGTGTCACACAAGAAAACTCTGTTAAAATACAATTGGGTGCGAATTGTTACATGCTCTGAATAAAATATTAACCTCGTATAGCTGTCGCAGTCATCTGATTGAATCAGCTTATTTAATTGAACGACTAGCGCGGTTATGTAATGGCGTCTAACAGCTCGTACAGGTATCAAATCAAATCAAATCAAATCAAATATTTTATTCACAGAATGCAGTTTACAGAGGTGTTATCTTAAATATAATTCGTACTTCCATTCTACCATTTAAATGGTGTGTGAAATTTGTTAACAATTTTTAATACATATCAATTAATTCAAATTAAATAGTAACAAAATAGCAAATCAATTATTCATAATAAAATATAATAAATTATGTCATGTCAAAATATAGTATCTAATAAATTACAAATAATTACTTTTAGCAATAGTGTCATCATACCATCATACCATGTTTAATAAGGACATAATATATTAATATTTCTTAAATTAGTCAAAAAAGTCACTTAACTTATAATAACATTTACTTAATAGCCACAATTTGAGTTTATATTTTAGTATATTTAAGGGTAACTCTCTGATATGTTTAGGAATATTATTATATATTTTTATAGCCATAAAATTACAATTTTTTTGGAAGAAGGAACTATTACCGACAGGGACCTTAAGTTTGGTTGGATTTCTTGACCTATATTTTCTATCCTCATCGATTTTTGGAAATAGTTCTACGTTCTTTCTTACGAAAAGACAACATTCTAGTATATATAGTTCAATGACAGTCAGTATTTTATATTGTCCAAAAAAAGGTTTACACGTATCTAAAGGTCCGATTCCGCTTATGGCTCTAACACATTTCTTTTGTGATAATAAGACGCGACTTATTTCAGCAGTGTTGCCCCATAATACTATGCCATATCGTAATAGAGATGCTACATATCCATGGTAAGCTGTTAAAGCCGCTTCACGGCTTACAGTCTTCCTGACAGTCCTAAGAGCATATACAAATCTATTTACTTTTTTAGCTATATATTCTGCATGAACTTTCCAATTGCAATGACTATCCAACATAAGACCTAAAAATTTAATTTCATTTACCTGTTCAATCATTTGATTATCATACTCTATAACTAAATCTGAATTTTTACTTTTATGGTTGTAAAATTGAATAATTTTTGTTTTATTTAAATTAAGTTTTAATTCATTATTGTCAAGCCATTCTTTTACAATGCATAATATATTTTTTATGTCGTTTTCATAAATTGTCTTATTATTAATATTATCAGGTATCACTATAGATATGTCATCAGCAAATAGAGTGGTTTTATATTGTATTATCCTAGGAATATCATTAATAAATATGAAAAAAAGAAGGGGTCCCAATATGCTTCCCTGGGGAACTCCTCTATTATTGTATTTGAGTAAGGATCTAATTGTGGTATACTCATTTTGTATAATTCGAGTAACTTCCACACATTGTTTACGATCCCCCAAGTAACTAGCTATCCATTGAAGCGGTTTTCCTCTAATACCGTAACGTTCGCATTTATTTAAAAGTAATTTATGGTTAACGCAGTCAAAAGCTTTTGTCAAATCAAATAATATTGCTGATACCCTTTTCTTATTATCAATACATCTTAATACATCGCTAATCAAACGGTAGGTAGCTAGAGTCGTGGTTTTATTTTTTTGAAATCCGCACTGTTCTTTGGTAATAATATTAAATTTGTCTAAAAATGCAGTGATTCTTTTATGTATAATCTTTTCAAATATCTTTGAAATTATTGGCACTAATGTAATCGGTCTGTAGTTAGTAGGATCAGCTCTATTCCCTTTCTTATATAGGGGTTTTACAATGGATATCTTAAGTAGCTCAGGAAACGTGCCTTCTTCAAAGGACAGATTTATTAAGTAGGAAATAACGATAGCAATGTGTTTAGCACATTGTTTTAATATATGAGTTGAGATCATATCAATCCCTACAGCATTGGTATTATTTAAACTGTTTATTGTCTTAATTACTTCATCACTTGATGAAGGATTTAAAAATAATGAATTAGTTATTAAATCATTGTTATATTTATAGTCACTTCCATTAGATATGTCATCCTGATTTTGTAGAAAATAATTATTAAAGTGGTCAGCAATTTTTTTGGCATCTGTAACTCGTACTTCGTCAATATTTATATGTTCTATATTTGTCTGTACTTTAGGATTACTATATTTATTTTTTATAATATTCCATGTCGCTTTACACTTATTTCGCGCATTATTTATGTATAAACTGTTTATATTTCTCTTTGAATGTAAGATGCATTTTTTGAAGATTTTGGTATAGTTTACATACTTAATTTTATGTAGGTTATCATCACATACTTAATTTTAGGTAGCAATGTGATGATATATTTTTTGATTAATTTACTTTAATGTGCGTTATAATACACCTTCGGAAATTTTGAAGTTTAAAAATAAAATATTAAATGGTTGTCCTAGTCTCGAATTCATTGAATTTGTTGGTAAAAATAGAATTCAATGAACGCGCTAGTCATTCAATTAAATAGCGGCTTCAATCAGATGACTGCGACATAGCTAAGGTTACTAATATACTCACCAATAATAAATAGAGCCTCGACAACCACGTCGCTGGTAACGCTGATTCGTGGGTGACCCTCGTCCACGAAACTCGCGTTGTACGGCACAACCACGGCCACGTAGAAGGTTGCGATGAGTATCAACCAGTCCCAAAACGTTTTGAACACGCCGTAATGTGAGATGATAAACCGGGACTTTTTTATGGCCGACGTTTTGTACTCGGGCAGTGGCGGGTCCGACGAGTGGAGAAGGTTCTAAAATGAATAATTAGGTGAGACTTAAATTTAGAACGCATTAGGTGAAAATGTGCTTGAATATAGAACGCGCTTTTATTGTTTGACGCGGGTTGCCAGTGTTAGGGTCGTACACAAAACCGTCAAAATTTCTACGTTGCGAATTCAAATCGCGGTTTTGTGTACCCCCTATTTTGGCCCTGGCATTTCTCCAGTTATTGACACTTTGCGAGGAAAACTAGATCGAGATAATAACAGCTGAAATTATAATAACTGTAAAGTGTCAATAAACGGATGGTTTTGAATTTCACGAAGCTATATAATTTAATTGTTTCTACGTAAAATTTAACAAGGCAATCTCTGAATTTTATTTTAAAAATGAGATTTAAAATAAATCTATGAACTAAGAGGTTAGCTGTTAAAATCACTACTTTAAATACCTTGACAGTCGTCTACAATTATTCTGTTAGTATAAATAATAGATACCTTACTAACATTGTTGAGTTTTAATTTAGTCTTCATTTTGTCCGGTTTATAGTGTCCTGAAAGCTGGTAAAGAACTGCCCTGGAGCGCCGCCTGCCCATGTTAGCGGGCGAGGGGGCTTCGGGGTCAAGATTGCCATTCGGGTCTGGAAGTAGGCAACTAGATTCAGCTCGAAACCGGGCGCCCAAGAGTGCCGCTGCGGGTACAAATGGGGATAACGCTAGAGTGACCACACCAGCCGACGGCCGCACCGCGGCTCCTGTATCACAAACCACCCTGTTACGATCGGCCCAGTCAGCCCTTTCATACGCTAGCCTCTCCGACCACGTCAGTCGATTTTTTCACGAAACGAAATAGATTCGATTTAATGTCGAAACGCATGCTCAAGACCTCAAAGTCATAATGTCTGACGTGGGCGGAAAGCCGAGAGAGCAAAAAATATAAATAAACGCTTAAAGATAAATTAATCTCAAAACATTTCACACGTGCAAGTTTTGTAAGCGGCTCAAATGATACGGACCTCGAATTAAGTCATTAAGCGTATGAAAGCGCCAAATTATACCTCGCGACCGGTAAACGTAATAAAACGATAAGGCGAAGGATTTTCTTTGCGATGAAAGCGACAAATGTCATTTCGGAGAACTCGTTCGTATTATGTGGGGATAAGCGTAATGAATATTCACGGAAAGATCGCGAAAAGAGCCAAGTCTCGTTTCTTTTTATTTTTATTTACTTCACCGTTTATTAAACACGTTGACGATTCGACAATGATTAATGATGGAATTTTTAATGTTGCTCATGTTAAGGCCAAAAGCGAGCTTTGAGTTACATATAATATTTTGCGAAGGAAATCCTTTGCCTCTAAAAGCACAAAATATTTGAAAATTGAAATTATAACAAATGCAATAATTAAATGAAAACATAACCGACTTCAAGTATAGTCTGCTGTAATGTGTGATTAATGATCACATCTTACACTAATATAAAAGGTACTTATAGTAATTGAAACTATTTATTTAAAGTCGGTTAAGGTGCGAGTATTTCAGAGTTATGTGTTACACAAATGGACTTGAATGACTTGCTATGATGAAAAATGAGGTTATTTGAAATAACGTATACTTTTCAGCACTTTCAAAATATGTATTTTGCCAAAACCGTGATTCTAATAATGTAGGCATAATGTATATTTTGTTAAAATGTAAAAAAGAAGCAAATATAAAAACACACCCAAATAAGTTTTGAATAAAAAAAAATGTGTTTTAAGGTATGTGGCACCAAGCAAGGTTTCAATCTTTGAATAAACAGTATAAAATGTAATTTAATAAATATAAAATAACATGCACTACTAAATTATTTAAAAATACACATTCGGCGATTCGGCGTTTGGCTTAATTTTTTTTTTCGTAGATGTGGTGTGACCTAATTAGTATTGTTTGATGTAAAAGCTTTATCAAGACGTTAAGTATAGTGTATACAACGGAATATTACTGAGTCACAGAGCGGTATAGGCTACAAAATTTAAAATTATGATTCATGGTTCATATATTTTTTATAAGCCGAACATAGTGTGAAGAATACGATGCGTAGAGCATTTTTTGTTTTGGCACCTCAGATTACTTAATATAACTCGAAAAAAAATTAACCGTCTAAAATGACCACAAGCAGTGATATATGAATCTTACTATGCTGTGGCTCGCGGACTCCAGGCTAGTCTACGCACTGGTCGCTGACCTAACTGACCAGGATTGAAATTCATCTGTTTGTGACATTCGTGAAGATTTTCAATCGTGATTTGTCGCGTTATAGTTATATTACTATGAGTAATTATTCTATGCGTCCTTCTCTTCACAGTATATTCGATATAGGAACCATGAATCATCCTATATAACATAGTATCTACTAAACATAAAATCTTGTATTATATGAAATAGTTTTCTTGGAATCGGATCAATGTTTACTGATGCAAAATGGGGCGAGGTTTAGCCGAATACGATAGTGTGGGCACGCATTTCACTTCACCTCGGGTTGAACTTTGAGTTACTTCGCGAAGCACTTCCTAAGCGTATTTCGCCTGAGTCTAGATCTAGCTTAAGTCTTACTTACAGCTGTAAATAAGCTGTTACTGTACAGCTAGTACAATAACTACCCAATATAAACTTTGCACAGATGGCACAGATAAGATTAATAGCCTCCCACACTGATTGCGGTTACGGTGGCTGGTTTCATTGAGACCAAACCAGCAACGCAGGAGTTATTTTATAGAGCCCAAGTGTGTGCGTAATATACATAAGCACTCTATCTTCCTTCACTCTCGTAGCCCAGTGGGACGGATAGCCGACACCACTGACGGGAGATCAGGCGCAGCACCGACTTTTCACATGCCCATGCGACGCATGAATCATCTTTCTTGTCAGGCAATCAGATGATCAGCCTTCATTGACCTAACCAAACTTGAAAACAACATTTTTTGTTGAAAACAACACGGGAATCGTAACCACGACCTCCGAGTCGAGAGCGATGCTCTGAACCAAAAGACTACGGAGGATAAGAGAGACATCATTAACTAGATTTTGTCTGCCCGCTTAAAACACATTATCCTACGTGAATACTGTTCTTTTTCGGGATGAAACGTATTCTGCGTTAATCCAGGGTATGAGCTCCCTGTATACCAAGTTTAATCGAAATTTATCCAGCCGTTTGCGCGTGACGAAGAAATAAACATACATAAACACTCCACACATTTGCCGTTAAGTAGATATAAATTAGTCAAACATTACAGTGTCATTACTTTGCTCTATAGCAGTGTTTCCCAATCATTGTTATGATCTGACCCGGTAATTTTTACACTGAACTTCCGTGACCCACTTATTCATTTCAAACTAAAGCTGGTTTCATTAAATTAAATAATACCTTTTTTATTAGTAGTAAATTTATTATTAGTAAGTTATGTTTTTTTTATAGTGCATTATAATATTTTACTCCATTACAAAACATATCAGATTGGCATTATCAGATTTGTTTGTACTTTGATCGAATTGTTAGGAGAAATGATTTTACGACAGTTTTAATGCCAATCGATAGTAAGTATTATTTTTAAAACAAGGCGGGAATGTTGCGACCCGGTATTTTATTTTGATGGCCCCATACCGGGTCGCGACCCGGCAAATGGGAAACACTGATACACTGATAAACAAACTCTATAGTATAGTAATAGTATAGTGTGGCCTGGCCTTAGTGGCAGTAAAATAAGCCAGGTCGATATGTCATTCACAAACGACTATGAAAAATATTTTCTGCTTTGATATTATTCATAACTTTTTAAAAATAGCTCACTATTAAGTTTAATATCGGTAGGATGTGCACATTACGCGTATATGAAGTTTTCGCTAGAGCCGGGAGAAATAGCGTGGAGGCTGTGTGTGTTATGAGTAGCTTTCACGCGGATATGATAAAGGTACTTTAACGTTTCCTCTATACAGATACTAGCTGTGCCCGCGTCTTCGCGTGGTTTTCGAGTGACTTAAACCGCTTATGCAGCGCACGCAACTTTTTTCCCCCCCGTTTTTGCAATGCTTCTCACTGGCGCTTCGCTCCTATTGGTCGCAGCGTAATGATATATAGCATAAAGCCTCCCTCTGTGAATGGACTATCTAACAAAAAAATATTTTTTCAAATCGGACCAGTAATTTCTGAGATTAGCGCGTTTAAACAAACAAACATACAAACTCTTCCGCTTTATAATAGTACTATAGATTTATTTCATACACACCTAATATTTATGATTCGATATTCGATATATATTTATGATGTCGACGGCATCTGTAGCGCAGTGGTTGAGCGCGTTGGTGCTCGAGCGAGAGGTCGCAGGTTCGAATCCTGCCGAAGGAACAAAAAGTTTTCTGTGTTGTTGGGTCATGGATGTCAATTAAATTTGTGTATAAATATATTAAAAATCTTAAATATGTTTAGTGAGTATACCTAAATGGATTAAATATATTTCCGTTGTCTGGTACCTATAACGCAAGTTCATCGGATACTTAGCACGGGGCTAGATTGACGTGGTGTGTAGCGTCCATAGATATTATTATTATTATGATTATTCAATGGCAGTCACTAAAGTGGAAATATACACATACTACTCTAAGGTCTTACGTCTGTTTATAATATAAGACATTTTATGATGGCGATTCAAAATTCAACTTTATTCCAATACACAAGAAGATAAATATTGCGTTTACAGCTGCAAAAATTTCTGGTTTTGTTGAGAATTAACCCTCAGATGAAATACTCAATCAAATTACGAAATGTTGTTATAATTTTCAATATTATAATGTGTTACAAAATAGAGTGTGAATTTCGCATCCAATATATGGAATAAATAGCTTTTACCGCAAACTATTGTGATGCAATTTAATAAACACGCAATGGAAGAATGGAAAATGTACCGTGAAATGTTTAAAAGTTATTGAATAGATTTATTAAAATGAAAAAAAGTATATAAATCAGGCCAAGACTCGCAAAATAACAAGCAATCGACTTAAGGATTATAATACAGGGTGGTTTTATCATAATATAATTACATAATATACAGAAACTATATGTTAGTCTCTCTACATAATTATGCAGAGTTAAAATGTGTAACTTCAGTAAAAAAGTAAAGAGGTACTCATTTTGTATGTTAAGTATCACTTCATTATAAAATATGAAAGTTTATTAATGTTTTCAAAAAATTATCAATCTCCGAATGCCAATTCGTTTGAAATTCCCATCGGAGATTATCATGTAACATGACGCGATACGATTGATACTTTTAAACATCATTTAACACTGCAAGTAGAGAGATTGACATATTGGCGATATACGTCACATACAAAACAGCTATTACTTAAGAATATAATACAATGTAAAATATTTATATACAATAAATAACAGTCAGTTACTCAAATCGATTATAGTAAGTATATCGAAGAACCTATACAGAATGGAGCCTTTTACCAAATTAAAATCGCTAATTATGATAACGAAGTTCGAAACCAGAAATGTATGGGACTTGACATAAGCATCGCTAAGTGACATCAGCATCGATATGTAACTTACCAATGCTTATTGTCAAATGCCATACATTTTTGTTTTCGAACTTGACATTAGCATTACTGAGAGACATCAGGCATCGATATGTAACTTAACGATGCTTATTGTCAAATGCCATACATTTTTGTTTTCGCCTTGACATAAGCATCGCTAAGTGACATCAGCATCGATATGTAACTTAACGATGCTTATTGTCAAATGACATACATTTTTGTTTTCGCCTTGACATAAGCTTCGCTAAGTGACATCAGCATCGATATGTAACTAAGCGATGCTTATTGTCAAATGCCATACATTTTTGTTTTCGAACTTTCTTCATCATAATAGGCTATGGCAACTTGGCAAAAGGCTCAGGAAGATAGCTAATAGAAACTACTATCTTACTCTCTTCGAACTAATGAAAAGAATAAAGGAAATAGTATTTAATATTGACTTTACCGTGCTCGTGCGGTGTGGCGACTCGACTGGGAAACTAAACTAGTAATTTTAGATAACCTATATTCTGTACACCGGTTACCGATAAGTAGACGTTATTACAACACGATTATGAATTTTAAATGGCATAAATAAAGCTGTGTACGCACTAGGCGACATTTTGTATGAAACTGTACAAGATTTATCGTGCGAGTAACGAAAGAATGCGATCCTGACGTCTATCGAGTTATATAATATCTTCACCTGAATCTCGCCAAGTTTCATATTGTCTTTTCTCGAATCATTTCGCAGCGTTTACGTATTGTATGTTTCTAGTCGAAGATTCATTGATTCAATTCAAATCTAATCAGAAACACTTTCTTTCCTTAACCACAACCAACAATGAAAATATTTGACAAAATTCACCCAGTCCGTACACACATTCGTGAATCCATTTTGTTTCCCACTTACCGCTGTCGAACTCCTCGTTAGTGTTCATGGCGGCCATCTTGGTGTTGGTGATGTCCTTGAACGAGGCGAGGAACAACACCACCTCTCGTTTCTCATTTTTAATTGGCACGATGTCGAGCAAACACCAGAAGGGGGAGCCTGAAAGTATGAATTTATTTTCAGCATTTACATTTTTTCCATTTTGTCCGCAAATTGTCCATGATTAACATACCTATCTATGGCTTTAATTCTATTTGACTATTCATATTTCATATCAGTGGCGTATTTGCTATAGGACCTATGGGACTATAGCCCAGGGTCTTTATTGTCGACGCGATTTTCCTTTTACTATTAAGTTAACTAACATTTCTTTTGCTTAAATTGTTAAAAATATACGAATGCTTTGAACTTTAGTAGGTATTAGTATTTTGTTTTAGCGTGGAATAACTAGGGTTGCCATCTTCAAAATTGAAAAACTAGGACATAACGCGTCAAAACCCGGACTCTGGAGCACAAAACAAACATATATACGCCTCACCGAATTGCAAAAAATGTCAATACAAAAAAATCTAAATTCGGACATCGGTCGTCCGGTCCGGACGCTCCCCAGACGCCCTCAAGGACAAATCCGGGGAAACCCGGACGGATATAATAATAGCTCCCCTCACCGATTTCGGTGTCGGTAGCCGGGTTCATTGAAACCAGGCCAGCTACGCAGGAGTTATTTTATAGTGCCCAAGTGTGTGCGCAATACACAAAGACACTCTCTCTTCCTATAACTCTCATAACCCAGTGGGACGGTAAACCGACACGACTGGCGAAAGAACAGGCGCAGGACCGAATTTTTACATGCCCATCCGACGCATCGATCATCTTTCTTGTCAGACAATCAGGTGATCAGCCTGCATTGTCCTAACCAAACTTGAAAACAAAATTTTTTTTTGTTAATCCAACGCGGGAATCGAACCCACGACCTCCGGTTCGAGAGCGAAGCTCTGAATCACTAGACCACGGAGGCGCCGCGCCGGACGGATGGCTGTTTAGTGCCTTAGCATATGTTATTGTTATTAGGATCCAATTAAACGCCTAATAATAAACAGTTCTAGTTAATCGTATTGGCTTTATTTACGTGGATATTATATTATACAATATCTTATAAATAACTAGGTCTAGGTACAGGTTTAACCCTAAAGGCCTCTCATAGAGGACTAATATTAAAACTATCGCATCAATGTCAGATGTCATCTTTGACATCTTATTGTTTTAAACCTAATAACAATGGCAAACCTAGAAATAACTAAAATCTATTTTACATATAATAAGCTAACTCTGGGTTTATTATATTAATTGAGCGAAGAGCAATCATGTTACATTATAACAATGGTGTATATTATTAGTTTGAGCTAATTGCATAGATAATAATCTAACCGATAACATGTCTATAATATATATCTAGACCGTGATAGTCTATCGTTTCACGAATTTATAATGAGATCTAACAAATTGGTTAAAGTGCTGTAATTCAATGTACGGTTTTAACTTCCTAGTAGTTTCGATTTAGGCTACAAAAATAAATGTTGATACTGGTTCAAGTTGCTCACATAAATATTGCAAGGGTTAGGGGCTTTATTCACAATCTTCGATATATATAAGGATAGCGTATTCGGCAGTTTAGTTTATGCTTACTTTATATCGAGCGACCGAATCAAAAATGCAAATCAGCTAACTGATACATGTGGCCTAGGATTCGACCTTCATCTATGAAGTGGATCAAAGTTTATTTACTTTTATTGAATTTAGTACATATAAAAATATTTTCAGATAGCTAATTTGCATTATATTATGCCTCCTGGCCTAAAATGAATTCGAGATTGCAAGTTGACCTTTTGTAATTGCACCTACTGCTTCTGGGATAAAAATAAAAGGTAGGAAACCTATATCATGTAAATTGTGGGTTGTCTCCTTTTTTCCTGGCTTCATGCTTGGACAGGAAGTTTTAGGGGGTATTTTCGCCCTTTTGTTATGTAAAATAAATATATATTATGTTGAAATGTTTTAATTACACTACACTATTCCATTGTGATTTCGAAGATATAATATTAAAACAATATTGGCTAAACAAATGGCTGAAGTTCCTTTGTTCGTATACTAGTCCAATTTCTGTCGATTGTGAAACAAGCCTTCATGTAATTACCGTTACACACGGTTGAGGTTGTATCCTCAAGTTACACTAATGTAAATCGAGAGGTTGGGGCCACTAAAAATTTATAACGGGATAATATGATGTTGTAAGTTGAACTAATCCGCTTACAACTTTCCTCAAATTATTTAAAATTAATAACAATTTTGTGAAACTAATTTAAGTTGCGCAGCAACACGTAAACAACTTGGATTACTAAGCATTTTTACCTATATATTTAAATCGAGTTAGACCAACGACAGTTAGTAGCCAAAAAGGGTCTTAAAAGGAACATGGGCTTCCCATGGGAGCGGTAATCGTTTACCAACAGGCAATCTGTCTGGACATTTGTCCTATATCATAATATTCGTCTCTATCGCTTCCCTCACCGATTTCGGTGTCAGTAGCCGATTTCAATGAAACCAGGCCAGCTACGTAGGAGGTATTTTATAGTGCCCAAGTGTGTGTGCAATACACACTCTATCTTCCTTTTACTCTCATAACCCAGTGGGACGGTAAACCGACGCGAGAGAACAGGCGCAGGACCGACTTTTTACATGCTCATCCGACGCATGGATCATCTTTCTAGTCAGACAATCAGGTGATCAGGCAAAAATACTTGAAAACAACATTTTCTGTTGTTCCAACGCGGGAATTGAACCCACGACCTCCGGGTCGAGAGCGAGCTCAGAACAACCAGACCACGGAGGCGCTATTCGTCTCTATGTTACATTATTAAGGTACTAATTTGTATTATCGAAATACAAGGTGTAAAATAAATGATTGATTAATGATTATACTTTAGGGTGTGTACTATGTGTATGTGCCTACTATATAGAGTTTACTGTGAAAGTACCAGCGCTGAAAGACTTACTTTTGTCTTTCAAGTTTCTATGAGAAATGTCCCAACATCATAAATGTTCCCATACAATAATTAAAAAAAGATACTGTTTCAGCAAGTTGGCACTTTCACAATAAACTCTGTATACACACCTTAAAGTATTATCACTCATTTATATTACAGTTTGTATACAAGGTAAGGTATGTGGGGTAGGTACATTTGTATAGGTTACAAATGTTGATATACCTATACAAAGACGCACCGACGCTCGTTTTGATTTTTCGATACTACAAATTTATACCTGAAATATTGTTATAATAGTGATTTATGCTATACGTGAAAAACTGGACGCTTCGACAGCCAGTTTTATGCCTTACACCACACAGAAAGCCCCGAATAGGTAGGAAAAACAATACCGTGCACTTGAAGCATTATTTATGAAACCTACATTTTCAATATATTTCGGCGAAGCTATCATCGATAGCATTAAGTGTTATCAAAAGAAATTCTGAGCTTTTATTCCGCAATTTTGACGGCCGGGTACATACATAAATCACTCTTTATTACTGCTAACCGTGCTACGAAATACATTTGCGCATTATTCACTACTCATATTATTGAATTTACCGCGAAATGATTGGTTGTTGATGGTACCTTCTATTAACGTCAAAAGTGAATAGCTCTCTGCACACGTAGAGTTTTATACAATTGAAATTGAGTTCAGACTGCATAACGGACTGCATTCCAAACAACATGATGTTTAAATTTCACACATGTATAATGTTAATAATGCCTCCGACACCGATTTCGGTGACGGTGCCCATTGAAACCAGGCCACCTAAGCAGGAGTTATTTTATAGTGCCCAAGTGTGTGCGCAATACATAAAAGCACTGTATCTTAGTTCACTCTAGTAGCCCAGTGGGACGGATAACCGATGGCGGGAGATCAGGCGCAGGGCCGACTTTTAACATGACTATCCGACGCATGGATCACCTTTCTTTTCAGACAATCAGGTGATCAGCCTGCATTGTCCTAACAAAATTTTTGTTGTTCCAACGCAGGAATATAACCCACGACGTGAACCTCTGAACCACTAGACCACGGAGGCGTTATACCATATATTATTATCATTATAACCACATAACAATTCTTAACCAGGTACCGAACGCATGACATCTTTTGAAATCATAATAAAAGTTAACGGTATAATTTTGAACTCAACAAACAATTTATGGTAAACGCTCAAACAAATGAAGCTTGATAAACTAATTTTCGCTATAATGAATTCGGTTCGTTTAATAAAGATATTAAAACATTATGTCGTCATTTGCATATCATCCTCTCCTCTCGGACAGCTTGACGACGACTGGGGAGCCCTTAAACGACGTTTAAGGGCTCCCCAGGGTTGGCACGTTAATATCATTAGCCCATCGCCTGAGGGAACTAAAGTTTTCAAGATAAGCTACAGGTGTCTATGTAACTTAATAGTTTTGATGTAATCTGTCGGTGTTGAAAATATGAAAAGGAAACTTATGAAATTAATGTTTAGCAGTTACCTCGTCACAATTTGTTTGCGATATAATGCGATATCGCCTTATAATTGTCGCAGTCATCGGGTTGAATCTGCTATTTCATTGAATGACTAGCGCGGTCATTGAATTCTATTTTCAACCGACTTCAAAAAAAGGAGGAGGTTCTCAATTCGTCTGTATGTATAATATTTTTTTTATGTATGTTCACCGATATTTTCGTCATTTATAGACGGATTTCAAATTTTTTTTTTATGAACAAATTCAATGAATCCGGGACTAGGGCAGCCATTGAATATTTAATTTTTAAACTTCAAAATGTGTATTATTATAACTCACATTAAAATAATTAATCAAAAAATATATCAACACATTGCTCTCTGTACGAGGTGTTTGGGGCCATTAAATGACCGCGCTAGTTATTCAATCAAATAAACAGATTCAACCAGATGACTACGACATATATAATAATATTATGCGACTGACTGACTGTTGGTTACATTATTCATTTTAGAAGTTTTTTTTTATTTCCATTGCTGTACTGCAAGCAATACTTTTTAAAATAGAATATTTGAATGTAATAAAGTGAACAATTGCTTAGTTTGGCTATTCGGTTCTGCAATTTTAAATGCAAATCTAAACTATGCATGTAAAATTTAGTTGAACTAACGAAGTGTGAAGCTTTTATTAGTGGTCATCCGAAATGGTGCCAGATTTTATGAACGTTCTATTTGCTGCACTGTTTACCTACCTACAATACTCTGCTAAATTTAGAAACATGAGCATTCATCAATCGATATGTCGTAGATTTAGGCGAAATCTGCAAAATACGTTGTATCTATTTCATTGTATACAATTCACAAACATCCACACATTAGGTACTCACAAGTTACCTTTTAAATACACATCAGTCTTTTTTATCAGAAATGAAATGTATATGAAATTTTCCGAAATTTTATTTTCAGATTTCGCCTAAATCTGCGACATATCGATTGATGAATGCTCATGTTTCTAAATTTAGCGGATACGGATACGGCAATGGAAATTAAATTATTCCGACTATCCGATTGTTTCGGATAAATTTTGTTTTCTTTTTTACTGTAAACGTTTTATTTCGGATTCGGTTACGGTTAAGAATATTTTTTATATCGGATATCTGATAGTTTCGGTTACGGTTACGGAGCACATCACCCTAACATCCCTGTTTTTTTATTACTTTGAACAATCCTAACAATCTACTTTTTAATAACTACGGTGTGTACGAGCCCTAAATTTCAAATTTTGTTTGCGTAACACAAAATTGTGAATGACGGACGTTTAGAAGGCAAGTTTAGCGCCCACGTCGCGTCGCTAGGAAATTGGCGGCTTGTTACAAATCATTTTAATGAATGGTTCATTATGAGGCTTATTTAAAATAGGGTAATTTTCAATTTCTGAACCCTAAATTTTCTTTATGTCGATAAATCTGTTTGCTGACAGTTTCAAATCTAGCGGGATTGATTTGAGCAGTCTATGCCTATTATGTTTTTGACTAAATATTAGATATTAAACTGCATTTTTTTTAATAAATTATTATTTAAAGTAAATCTTAAGTATCAAGAATCTACACAACGCAATTTTTTATTTTATTTTAGCTTATGTTTCCTATTTCGTTATTGACTAAGTTTTATAAAGACAGTTTCGGATCCTTGCGGCACTCGGTGTGAACGCCCTAAAAGTTTAATTTAGTAGAATGGGACGTAAAACTCTATTGGTTTTGTTTACGATTTCGGTTTTAACGAACGTACTTAATTTTAAAATGCAATTATTTCAACATCCATATAAAACGTCCTTTTACGATGTTACTAAAAAAATAATGACACTCAAAGTCTTCATTCCATTAAATACATTGGTGACATGAAAAAAATGTTATATTAAGAAAATATGTCTACTTTTTCCTCCCTTATTTATAAAACAAATTTTTGAACCTACTGTTTCTGAAATGTGTTAAAAAACAATTTCTTTCGTTACAATGTACATTGAAATACCTGTGGGCAAAACTACAAAACTCAAAAAATAAAAATAATGTATTTATTATTAATTATCAGTTATTATTTGGCTGGTTGGTAGGTTGTGTCTATATTTAAGTACTCTTGAATTTGTGTCGAGGGAGTTTCTAATACCTCATAACAACTTTATATAAATGAACGTTTAGCCTTTTTGATGAACTCGTAACTAAGTTATATTCACAAGTGCTCATGTGGGAATGTTGGAAGACACTAATTTTAAACGTGAATTGAGTGAAATTATAGCAAATATATAAAGGGACAATGTTTACATTATTTTAACATTTTTAGAATATTTCAATGAAAATCTTAGGTAGCACACCGTACAGATTTTTAACAATTAAGATTTCACTAGATTTTACCTGCTACTTATTTCTATTAAACATTTCACAATACGGTAAATGTTTTATCTATAAATATTATGAACTTATGTGAAACGGTTTCCTGGAAATGGTAATACTTGGGCGCCAATACATGTTTTATTGGAGTTGTATGAGGAATAAAATATTGTTCCATTTCTATTAAACGTAATATCCTGTATTAAATTTATGTAGTGGCCAATTTATAATATATTCTAATATATTAATTATCAAGCAAAACATGTTTAAAATAATACACGGTAAATGAAAATGTTTTTTTGCTCCGCCATTGTGATAATTGAATCACGGATAGTTATTAATAATTATATTAACGATACCTGGAAATCATCATTTAATGTATCATATCTTAATGTATTTCGGAAATTGTCATTTTTCATTTTGAAATTGAAGACATGAATCGATGAAAGTCACAAAAAAATGTACCCAGAAAATGGAGTTCAAACTATCACTTTAACATTTTAGAATATGTAGTAACGTAAGTACATCTAGAGACGGATTTTTAAATTAATGTACTCAACCCCTTACGACGCATTTTAAAAAGTTTAGGTGGCAGTTTGAACTCAATTTCTACTGTTTTATAATCTAAATAAATCTCCTACTTAGCATAATTGAGTTAAGTTTCGTTCGTAATATCTGCTTCAGCCGACCGAGTTCGGACAACCTAATATAAACCTTGTTTTTAGGCGTTATTTACCAAATATCTAATAGGGATGAAATGGATATGACATTTCGGATACGGATATGGATATTAAATTATTTCGGATTATAGGATAATAGGATATTAAATTTTGTTTTCCATTTTACAGTAGCAAAACTTTTGTTTCGGATTTGGTTACGGATAATATTTTATACCGGATACACGATAGTTTCGGTTACGGTTACGGAGTTCCCGAACATCCCTGATATTTACATACCATTCTTCTTGTAAAATATCAGTTCCAGCTTCAGCTCGTGTTTGGAGTCCAGCGCCGCGTCTATCTCGTGTCTATGGTCGTCCATGGTGTCGGGGCCGTGGAGGAACTTGCACGCGCAGCCCTTCTGCATGATGTGCGCGCGCGCCCAGCCCGTCAGCTCGCAGAACCCGTCCGAGCAGTACACGATCGGGTACGCGGGCACCTGCGCGTTGCCGAGCACGAAGTTGCTGTCTGTGGACAAAATGCACGGTACAGTATGAGCCAAACAAGACTACTCTTCAGTATAGTTTCTTAGTAATAATAATACCGATTTCGGTATCAGTTTTCATTGAAAACAGGCCAGCTACGCAGTAGTAATATTTATATTTCCCAAGTGTGTGCGCTTTTTCTTATGCATTCATTACTTAGTTACCTGATATGATGGGAAAATAGATAATAATATAGAGAACAGTCGCCGGACCGACTTTTTACACGCCCATCTTACCAATTTGTTGGCGGCATGTGTCCGACCAATGTCCGACTTTCACTCATACGCACTGATAGGCATAGATAATTGGTATGAAAAATGTAATTAAAGTCAAATAAACCTGTCAACTGGGCCAACTCAAAATCCTTAAATATCTCTCTCATTTATTTTACACGGTGTTTATAATTAATATTATAAATAAATCTTAAATGAAAAAAAAAAAACAATATAATTTTCTTTGTGCAAACGGGAGCGAAATGTGAAAATTTTCAAGATTTATTCTATAATTTGAATTAAGAATGAATTGTGTAAATCAAATTTATCAACCAATAGGAGCGTTCCGCCCGGTTTTTTTATTGCGCGTCAGTATAGGCAATAAATTATACAAAATATAGTCATCGAAGTCCTCAATTTCTAAAAATATCACAAGTAAGTAAGAAAGCAAGTGCATGTTACGATTTAAAACGAAGGCTATCAGAGCTAAGTACGTCTTGCGATTTCAGAACTAAGTATGACCTACTTAAGAATGTTTTCTAAGAAACGGGTATAATAATCCAAATCAGAGTGCAACTGCCATAGACGAATGACGATATTATTTTTATGGAATGATCTGGAAAATAACCAGCGAATCGCCCGACGCTCGACAACTAGTAACTAATTGCGGCTGCGAAATGGGTGGTCCACAACGCAAGAGCATTCAAGTTGCCGCTACACGTGCGCAGTGAGGTACATAATAATATATCAAATGTGAATATAATATGAACAGTATCAACAAGTGGTCGGTTCGGCCCGATTATGGATCGGGAAGTGAATCGATTTAAAAAAAATACAATTATTATAAAAATCTATTATTTTTTCACTTACTAGGTACCCGTCTTAGGCTGCGTTACCACTGACGCGGAGCGGGGCGGAGAGGAGCTTAGCGGTGCCCGAATTGACAAATCACTATGCTCGTGCTGTTTCGTTTGAAGCGGAGAGATTTCGAGCATAGTGATTGGTCAATTCGGGCAGCGCAAGCTCCTCTCCGACCCGCTCGGCGTCAGTGGAAACCCGGCCTAAGCCCCGGTCTATTATTACGAATCTAATAACATCTCTTTTATTGAAAATTATAATCGGTTATGCAAGCAAGCACTAATTTTAATCCCCGACAAAAAAGAGAGTTGTTATAAGTTTGACTTGTATGTGTGTGGATCGTTGCTCCCAAACGGATAAACCAATTTTGATCGAGTTTTTTTTTGTTTAAAGCTAACGTGATCGCAGATGTTCGTATCTGATAATTCATCATATTTCTGAGGTTACTTTTTTTTTTAAATTTGTTCATAGTTATTCATCGCCCTTTCTGTTATCTAGATCGAACGGCTATGATCGATAGGTACGATATGCCGTCTATGATCCGAACGGCCAAATCGCGCCAAATCTTGCCTCGCCCGCGTTAACTCAACCTCTACACATTTAAACGTTATTCTGAGTTAATCCCATGGAATCAACTAAAACCAATTTCCTTTTGTCTCAAAACCCTTGCATTAAGTAGTTGAAAGGATCATGTCGTTATTTTGGCCCGAATGAATAATTTATCTTGCCGTACCATTTGTATTAGATTTGTATTTTGGAATACATGAATATTTAGTGGAAATAATAGAGGCGAAGTGACTTTTCTAATCCAGTTGGTCGTGAAAGTTAAGGGTGGTTATAATAATATAATATAATATCTATGAACGCTTCACACCACGTCAATCTGGCCCTGTGCTAAGTATCCGAAGAACTTGTGTTACAGTGTACCAGACAACGGAAATATATTTAATACTTTTATACTATACACATATCTAAGATTTTTATTATATTATACACATCCATGGCCCAGGAACATTGAAAACTTTTTGTTCCCTCGGCGGGATTCGAACCCGCGACCTTTCGTTCGAGTACCAACGCGCTCAACCAACTGCGCTACGGAGGTCGTCGGTTAGGGACGATGTTAAAGCGATAGAGCCGTTGGAATGTTCTGGATTAATAATTGTGTTCTGTTAAGTACGCACGTCAACATGCCCTTGGATTTGTATGAGTTTATTACTTTGTGGTATGAGTTTTACAGCTGCCGACTCTGCAGTTATAGTCTGCAGTAGTTCCACCCAAAAGTGCAGCGCGTCGCTCGTGTGTAAAAGCACTAATTCTTAGGTAATAAAAGGAACGAGTTTCTTAAATTTTATTACTTTGGTTGAATACTATTATCTCGAACTAAAAATATAATTGGTCCTATTTTCTTGGTTCTTCTTTGACAACTTTTCACCATACAACAGGATTTTATTTCAATATGAACAACAAGAGCTAATACGTTGTGAAAATATTTTTATTACGAGTAGATAGGATAGATACTGTATTTATTTTACCTTCAAGATTTTTTTGTTTCGTTTGTAACAAGTTAATATTATCAAAATACTCGGCAAAGAAACTGCACCATAAATAAACATTTACATGGAGCAAAGAGCGTTTCAGAAAATATTTAGTTACCGACGGTTCTGGTGTACTTTTTTTTTAACCTTATCGCCATGTAATAAGGTTGAAAAGTGGTACCTACACCAGATCTGTCTTTGGCTGTAACCTAAGTACTACTTTTGAATGATTAGTTATTACTCATGAAATTTACGAGGAGTTTAGAGAAAATTTATTTATTTATTTATTTATTGTTATGAACAACCAACAAAAGTAACAATTATACATGCAATATTATTTCCATTATAGTACATTATCTTGGTTATTGCACTTTTAATTACAGGCTGAAACTTTTATTCATGCTTTATGAATAAAAGTTTCAGCTATAAAATACATAATGTCAAATCACAAAATTAAATTTTAAAAAAGAAACAAATACTTAAGACTACTAGGTACTTAACTTAAAAAGGTCACAAAAATAAAAATCAAAACAGTAATAATAATAATAAAAAGATAAGTAAATAATAATATAAAATGTTACACAATGTCAAAGTAATTAATTAATTAAAATTAAAATGATGCAAGTCAGAAATAATAAACTGAATATAAACTGGAATATAAGATTAAAAAACGTAATAAAATTTTTCTGCCATATTGCAGCTGCCTAATATCAAATACATATTATTATTTTCATAGTGTAGTGTTTAGTTGTAATAAATAAGTATTTTCCCTAAGCTTATTACTTACCTTCACACTAAACACCTCTTTTATTTAAAATTTAAAGCTTCTATGTCTGCTAGAAGTGCCTAATACTTTTGATGATCGGTCAGTGAGTTAGCAACATTATTGAATAAGAAAAAATTAAACTTTGACAAGTTATAAATCTAAAACTTCTGATTAGAAATGAAAAAATGAACTATAGCGTGTTTCTATGCTGCTTGTTTAGTTACTAAAAATACAGGCAAGTTAAGGGCAGGCAGGTTAGGTTCGAAAATGGTATGAACTGTATCGAGAAAGGGATGGTAGGGCCGTGCTCAACTTAGCGATATTATACTGTATAGGTTCGGCTCAATACTCGAAATTGGATCGCGTGGCGACAACTTGTTGACACTTTTCATACATTCTAGGGCGGCCTCGGGATGGATCGCTCCAAACATGTATTTTAAATCGCATAAGACTGAACTGATAGGGATTTTGTTAGTTTCATACGACATCTATACATATAATAAATCTGTAGAGGAGTCGTGTCTGTACATTGAAGATATTTGAAAAAAAATATGATAGGGGACCTTTATTTACGCAATAGTACCCAAAACTATGATTTTTGAAATTTTTGTCTGTTTGTCTGTTTGTCTGTTTGTCTGTTTGTCTGTGGGTTTGTGCACGCTAATCTCAGAAACGGCTTATCCGATTAAGATGCACTTTTCACTAATATATTGCGGCAAGCTTCACTTAACATTTAGTGTTTGTTTTATGTAAATCGGTTCATAAATAAAAAAGTTATGACCATTTTAAAAGATCATGTCATTTTTGCTGGACGTTTGTATGAAGCGCGCGGCGGGCCCGGGAGCCGCGCGCCGCCGCCGCGCCGCTTCAAATTGTATTCGCAGCAAACGCTCAAATTGTATTTCAGCACCGCGGGGGTGACTTTTATTTGTTAGTTTTAGGCTTGCTAGGTAGGGACAATCTAAGATTTTTTTTCTTGAGTTTATTACGAAAGTATTTGTATAAAATCAGTTAGTACTTTTACTGTAAAGTCCTTTGTGATAAGTAGGTACTGTATACATATTTGTTAGCGTAGGTTAGGTAGTAATAAGTAAATAAATAAAAACCGGCCAAGTGCGAGTTGGACTTGCGCACCGAGAGCTCCATACAAACCTGATTGACATAGAATTTTGATTTGGTTACAGCTCGAATATACTTATTAGAGACCTAAGTATTTGTTATAAGTTTCAATTATACACATTCATGACAAACGGTACTAAGTTTAAAAAAATCTAAATATTTTTACTATCTAGGTATATAATGTTACTAAAAACGTATGGTTTTAGACGTTGCTTGGTTTAAAATTTTATGATTTTGAGTTCACGGGAATATTTTTTTTTTTACCCTTTAGGTTTTGATTCCCTTACGAGTGTCGAAAATGACGAAATTTAGCGACATACCTAAGCAACTGCTTTTGGATGCATTGGCTAAGAGGTCTGATTTTTTCACTGCTTCAAGGAACAGTAGGTATCCTGAGTATTTTATATAATTTTCATCTTGATACCTACACGCGTTTCTGAGTAAAAGGGTCTTGACAGACAGACGGACATGGAAATGATCTTATAATATGTGTTTCGTTTTTTCCTTTTGAGGTACGGAATTTTAAAAACAGTTTTAAGATTTTCATAAATATATTGCTCTTTATTTTGTTTTTTCTATTTTATAATATATACATACGTTAAAAAACATCTTGATAGTTACTAAGCTGTGTTACAGGGGAAAACTGTTGATACAACTCGATTCCAATCGAGATACCTTTTGAAATTCTAGCCTTTTGCGGCCTGTCCTGGATATGTGTTAACAGATTATTATGGGTTTTTTGCCAAATATCATAATATTGATAGAGTATTCTCATATTACAAATCTATCTTACAAGCGATAGCGCGATGCAGAGACCATAATAGCGACATCTATACGCCAAATGCCGTACTTTTAATACAATTATAGCAAAGTTGAGTACTGTACCTACATTTATACAATACGTTATCCGAGAGTTATACTCAGCGTGCATCATTAGCAATGTATAATATTATTTTGCATTGTATATTATAGTTCTCATTCCGTCCGTTAAAATTCATACTACAGCCTACTATTACTGTACATTTTATAGTCTTCTTTGTCGATTCGATAACTGCATAATACATAGAATTTTGATTAACATAAGTATTGTGTTTACAGTTAAACTAAAAAAGTTATGTCAATATAAGTTAGATTTATGTTTTTCTTGATATTTTTATTTCTTAGTTTTTATTATGGACCGAATGGTTTTTATGTTAGGTACAACTTAGGTTTGTTTTCTTTCTTTTGATACTTTCTATATTTTGCTACATTTCTGTATAAAATCAGTTTTATAATCAGTACCTACATGTTTGGTTATTAATAAATAAAAAACCGGGCAAGAGTCGGACTTACGCACCTAAAGGCTAAAATACCGCAAAATTTTGCGGCGCTCTGTCTTAATATCATTGTCGCCACACCAGCAGCGTCGGCGTGGAAACGATCATCGTCTGCAGTCGCTGCGGCGCTACTAGATGTTCGTCGTGTATGTGAGCGTACTATCAAGTAGTCCCGTTCGCATTATAGTAATTATACACGGTCGTTTGTCAAGCTGGTAGTAGGAATTGTCAATATAAAGTAGTTTTTTAAATACCTCGACGACAGTTTTTATAACTAAAAATATTTTTAAAACAGATTTATTATAACACTGCCCTAAATTACTTTTCCACGCGTACGGAGTCGCGGGCACAGCTAGTAAAATAATAAAACGACATCATCATAATCTGTAACACATTCAAGTTTTAAGAGCTAGGCTCTTGTCGGTGGAGTAATCGCCATTTTCCTCTGTCCTGTGCTTTACTTTTAATATGTACAGAACATAATAATATAGTATCGTCACGTACATGTGGTGGGAATCTCTCAAAATGTAAGACAATTGTGGCGAGTGCGACCGGTCGCAGTCGCTTGTGGCCCGTATGCACCAAGTTCGATGTTTAATGTCAGACAATTAGTGTTCTCCGACATGCCAAAACGTAAAGAATGGTCTGGTATGCTGTACAAATTATTTCCTTGAGAGGAATGGTCTTGGGACGTGGGCTGAATAACAAATAAGACAGTATTTGGACACGACTGGTGCTGTACTCCATAAAAATATTTTTATATTGCCATAAAAGATGAGTTATTCTTCGGGTATAACACAAAAATCTTGCGGTGAATTAATTATACATGAGAGTATACCTGTAAAACCTCAACGGATGATCGTGGTAAAACCACGAGTGGTATTTTATGGAACGAATTTCATGGGTAGTGGGTACTAAAAGAAGGTAGTGGGTGTTAAGTACAGGATTAGGATAATACTTTTATGGTTTTAATATCCATTGAAATAACTAAAACTATCCGCACTCTAAACACAAAGGTAATATTTTGACGTAATTAATTAACTTGGTAAAAGAAAAGTTTTCTTGGTAAAAAAACGGGGCTATTATTACTCGACTGTCCTTCCATCTGTCCGTCTGTATGTCATCAGGGTGTATTTCATGAATCGTTAGACATTTTCACAACGCACGCACGCATAACTATAAACCGAAACTTTGTATTATATTCGATTTCTATCAAACAAATCTAAATAAATGTTTTATTTCCAAATTAAACAATCTTTCTTGGGAAAGTCAACACAAACAGGCCTACCGAGAAAAACCTACTACGGCGAGTGATACTATAACTATTGTGATTAAACTAATTAAATAGTTTACATATATCATAATTCAAATTAAATCATAATTCAAAGTAAGAAATCATAATTCAGTGAAAAAAAAGGAATCATAATTCAATGTAAATTAGTTTTCAGTCACATTTTAGTAACCTCTCGGGCAGATAATATTTTAAATTGAGCGTAAACCAGTTACTCAAATCATTTATTAATGAAGTTGATTTTGAGTTATTCTATTCACCGGGAAGAATTTTTAAAGAATTACTGAAGTTGAAAGTTTAACAACTTCTCTCACTCGAGTTAACTTTACGGGGGAATTTTTACAAGGAATGTTATTAAGAGAGTTCTGTAATATAAAGTTAAGGTACTCGTATTTCTTATTACTCTCAATGCTCACGTTCATATGGAACTCGTATTTTCAGAACTGCACTTCAAACGTTTAATAATATTGTTTTAAAACAATCCTTTATTATACTCTATAGTCTAAAATTCATTTTCAAAAGCCGTTCAGATTAGTAACTGGAATTCAACGATTTTAATTTACATTTTATATCGCGTTTCATGGTTTTGTCCGCCATACTAGTTTCTGTTGATTTTAAACAGACAAAATTTCGTATATTTATGTATTATCTAAACATTTCGATTTTGGCATAGTAAAATAAATACCTTAATAACGTCAACACCAATTTAGTGGCGACAAAATGGAGTCTTGAAAGTGGGGATTTGCGCTTATTTAAGGTTATATTGGTCGCTTTTGCAACTAAAAGGATTCCTATATAAAAATAGGTAGACACTTAGATGTTTTCACGCTGATAGGTCATATAAACTCGGTTTTTGGACTTTTCCAGCTAAACGGTAACTTTTATCAAATAATAAGTGTGACAAAAATATTCATCATGCAATTATCTTATAATTATAACAATTGTTCATACACTAGACACTTAGAAGTTTTCATGCTAATAGGTCACGCTATAAACTCTTTAGAATTTTTTTTTCGGAAATCGAATTTAATCGGAATAAACTTTGAAGTAATTAAAAGGAAACCTATCATTACGCGCGTCCTAACCAAGTGTATTTTTGTGTAGATGTAGTAATATTCTATAGCGAGAATAAAGGGCTCCTTAATCCGAATATAATAGTGTGAATAACAAAGAAAAGGTATCCTCAGAGCCCGCGATACTTGATCTCGTAGCAAAAAGAGCCAAATTGATGAGCCCGGTCGTTCGGCCTTCCTCCTTCGCACGTTTCCATAGACTAGTCTTTTTCGGGTCAGTAACTCTGAATAACAGATCATTTGCGTATTTAATGGTGCTCGTGGAGTGATAAATTTGTTTAAAATTCTTCAAGGAATTAGGATGATATTTAGAAAACCGCTTGGGTTTCGGCTGAGATATAAATAGACCTTTCATGCTTTTCCCAGACTATTGAAAGCTTGGAAATATTAATCGGACAATGTTATGCCAGAGATAAACTGATATTCAAAATTCTGAAGCTCCTGGGCTTCAAGATGCCATTACTATTTATCGCTTACGAAGTTCGAAAACAAAATGTATGGGAGTTGCGAAGTTTATGTCAAATCCCATACATTTTGTTTTCGAACTTCGTAAGCGATATATAGCGATGGCATATTATTGAATCAGGGCCCTGTTTCCCCAACAGGTTTAATACGCAATATTTAAATGACTTTGTTGAAAATACTCGAAACAATACCATTATGTCAACCAGCCACCCTAAAGTTAAATCTGGCTTGTTTCGACCCTAATCAATTTTCTGTTAATTTAATAATACAAAATTTATGAACGTTAATTAAACAAGGAATTTAGTAACCGCTTTCCTCGGTTTTAAAGCCCTACTACACTCTTCATCCTGCACAGTCGACGTGACGTGAACAAGGACGTGGTTTATTACCCTCTTGTCTTGGGTGTAGTAACAAAAAATAATATTTTGATCATAATGTATTAATCGATAGAATCTTTGTATCCCACAGTACTTACGTACGTGAGGCAGCAACATTAGGTACTAATAGAACGAAGAAGTTATATAAAATCGTTTCATATTTTTGTTCAAGTAGAGCTTGTATCTGTACAAATACACTACTTTTTGTTTCATTGAAAAAGACCACGTATTAATTAATTTACAATACAATTTAATATTATTGTAAAATTAATGTGTTGGAAAATGACGTCATCGCATTGAGAACTAACCTAACTTCACACAATTCAGATTGAATTGGACTAGAAATGATGATATTTAATTATATGGAAAACAATAGAGGTTTCCTATTGCATTCGCAATAATGCAATGGGAAACTCAGCAGTTTTGCCATGCCACATATCAACCCATGCAACTATCAATATAACAGTTCCTCTTTTACTCTTATTCCAACAGTTAATAAAGTACCTACACTCACACCAAAATAATATTATAACACAAAGTTTTACATAGTAATTAACATTTACTTGAGGAAGACGATAAATGTAGCCGTTGTCTAACATCGTGGAACAAGTTGGTATCAACAGATTTTCAATTACAGATACAGTGTTGTTGGCATAATGGAGACAACTTTGTGCGTTAACAATCAGAGTTATTTGATAAAGATATAATCGTCAAATTAACTATAGTTTCTATCGAGTAGTTAAATAGAGTGACGTCATAAAAAATAAGCCTTAATATTGGATGATTTTTACAGTATTCTTCTATATATCACTATAACTTTGGGATATTATTATAATACCTTTTCTCAATCTAGAAATGTATTTTTTTTCAAAAATTAAAAAAAAAAATTTTTTTGGCTTGATTATTATTTTTCCGACAAAAAAAGAAATGATAAAAAGATTTTTTTTTGTTTTTGACAAAAAAAAATACATTTCCGAAATGAGGGAAGGTAGTATAAACGTATCTCAAAGTTATAGTGATTGCTGTTTTTATACACTGTATATGAATTAGTAAAACATCTTCCTGTGTATTGTCCAATTGAATAAAATCAATAAAAAAAAATATATGATATGGCCGTTTTTAATATTAATTTAATAAGGCACATACAGCATTCTCACAAGTCACAACATCTCGGTCTAGCCCAGAGGAATGACTGGTCAATACGTCTGGGACAACCATGCGGGTTTCCTCACGACGTTTTCCTTCACCGTTAGAGCCTCCATACAATGTAGTTGAGATCTGAAAAAAATCTCATAGATATACAAAAATATATCTATATTATAACCTATGAGACTTTTGGCATGTGCTATGACCGGGTAATCGAACCTACCCTTTTCGAGTGCTAACCAAACGGTTTACCCAGATAGGCCACGGACGTCATGAAATCGTAGTAATATTGACTGGGTTTGAATATGGCGTAACGTGTATGTCAGTGGCGAAGGCTGTAAGCCCTAGTATTATCAGGTAGGGTTGAGGGCCATCAAAAGGTAAACTAAACTAACCTATTGAAGCCAGTGGAAATAGGAACCCAACGCCACTGGTGTATGTATGTGTAAAATATTCATGTATGTTTGACTCTCTTTTACACGAAGATGGCTGAACGAATTTGAATACACACGACTAAAAAAAAGGTTTTTTTTTAGTTTAGTAGGTAATTTTCATGTAAAAATGTTGCCAAGACGAATTTACATAGCTTACCCCGTGGAAAAGTTATCAGATCGAATGTAGAACCAATATTCTTGATCTATGCGCCCTTACTTTACCAGGCCTAACTTCACAGACTCTACATTTCAGTCAAAACGTAATACTGGGCCGTTTATCGTAAGTTTATTCATCGTGTGAGAAATAAAACGGCAAAATGTTTCGAGAATAGGTAGGTAGTGCTTGCGCTTCGCTTGGCTCGTCATGGCGGGGCACGACCGTGCCCCCAGATTTTCTTTTACACAAACGGAGTAGTAGAAAAATTTAGGCTCAGATTAAAATGTTACCAGATTTTAGTTTAGGGTCTTTGGACATGGAGTTTTAATTAAAGTCAGTTTAGTTTTAAGCCTCCGGTATCAAAGCGTACTGTGAGGATCTTGTATTTTAACGCAAGGGATTTAATGAAAAGAAGTATCCGCTTTAGTTGAAATTCTCTAGTATTCAAAACAGAGTTTGTTACTTTTACCAATATTTTTTGGATTGCCCGCGTATATATCCATAACTTTGCAGACAACGGTCATTGGGGACCTTAGATGACGGATAGGCCTATTCAAACTATATACGAAGATTTCCCAATATTTCCTTTGGTAAACACAGAAAAGACCCAAGTTGAGGCCGAAGTTTATTCGATTTTAATTTTCTATTTCCCGCTACTTCTTACGCGTAAAATGAAATTTCGCGGGAATCATTTTGCTGCGGTTAAAAGTAGCCTATATATTTATCCAAATATATAGGCTACTTTATTATATAAATATTAAGTAACAAAAATCAATCCATCCATCCGTACTTACAAACTTTCGCATTTATAACATTAGTGGGATCCAGTAGATGCCATAGGAATATCATGCTAAATTGATATAAATCATATTAAAAGGTGTTTTAAATTTCACGTATAAACTAAAAACTAAAAGCGTTTATCCGAAATTAAAACATAAAGTTTTTTGAAGGTCAATTTTGAAAATAAATTACAATTGCAGTTACCAGTTACCACCGGTTCGGAACCCTAACACGGCGAGAAGAACCGGCGTAAGAAACTATATTATTACCCGTAGTAGTATTTTTTACCCGTTCGCAAATTGGTTTATGGTGATGATGAATGATGATATAACATTGACTTGTACTAATGAAAATAATTCTAAAATAACTGAAGAATTTGTAAACGAAGATTCCTTAAGTGTTATCGGCAGCCCTCACTTGTTTGAAAGGAACGAAGATTCAAAGGCAAGCCACTAATGGATTTGTATCAAAGGGACTTACGTTGGTTTTTCAAGTGACAAGAATTTGTTTATTGAACAATAATAACGAACAAATTGGATCAGGCTTGGCAAGTTGTCCCTCAAACCCTTGCATTGACAAATCTATTGCAGGTTATGTAATATCAAATCGACAAACTAAAGACGCTGTAAGCCAAATATTTCAAGTAGGTACAATAATAAACTGCTTATTTCTTTTGTCTCTACACTTAAAACCAGGAAAGTGAATAATCTATGTAAACAATAGGTAATCTGTCAATTAACAGAATTGAAACTATCTATGTTTTCAAACAATCGAAAATAATAGTACGTTCATTCGAATCTAATAAGCAATTAGCAATTTCAGTTCGTCGGAATAACACACATGTTTTGTCAACCGGTAATATTTATAAGTAAATTTTACAAATTTGTTATTCTAGAATTAAGTCAATTAATTACGAATCGCTATGTAACAAAACTTTTTTCAATCAGATCCAAAGGTGCGATCCATGCTAAATGTTTATTTAAGTACATTCTTAACTAATTTAATAATAAGTAAATAGATTAATAAAATATTAATCTCTTTATCTAATTACTACTTATCTAAACTGTACTTAAGAATTAACGACATGGATTTCTAAATAGGTACCGTAATGATCACTATTCAGGCTATTGTAAACAATCACCGACGAACGGAGAAAATAGTTGATAGAGAACAATCAGTGTGTTGTTCACGTTAGGTTCCCAGTTTAGCCCCAGAAATAGGGTTGTCAGATATGGATAAACTATAATACAATTAGATATTTATCAATTACATATCTAATTAAAAAAATCGATGTCTGGCTGGCCGTCTTGGTTATAAGATTTTTTCTTTGACTATCTGACTTTGTATCGCTCAAATTTTTCAACAAACCCTCTAAAGTAGCTTTCTGTCTGGCTTTTGGTTTGAAGTCTCGACAACCCTACGCGCAGACATAGATTTATCGCCCTCGGAACAATAACATTGAAAATAAATGTTAGTAACGATAGCTAACAAAGGTATTCTCAGAAGTTTTTATTACTTGTCCGTCTAGACGGGGGAACCTCCCCGAATCAAATGCTGAAACTTCCCGCTAAATAATGATCAGATATTGCGCTGAACAGCAGAGCAGGTGCAGCGGATTAAGTGCTCGTCTCGACTGCAATTTTGTCTCATCAAACATACTATAAAGCTGAGTACCCTACTCTTCTAGGATAATAACTGGTAATATTAAAGCAGTCTATATGTAGACTATAAATATTAATATCTTAACTTTGTGATACCAATATAATATTAAATAACTTTAGGTAAATTCTAAAAACTATTATTAAAATGAAGAACT
The DNA here is from genome assembly GCA_905187575.2 of Celastrina argiolus. NCBI lineage: Eukaryota > Metazoa > Arthropoda > Insecta > Lepidoptera > Lycaenidae > Celastrina > Celastrina argiolus. Next base: position 12,211,405 of record LR994587.1, read on the forward strand.
TGGCACATCCATACTTGATTATCTAATTCCTGCAGAATTGCTGAATTCAAAAAATCAAATGCAAAATATAGTGTATTATACAATTTCATATTGAATCTGAACGAACTATAGTGGTTCGTTCCGATTCAATATGAAATTGTAGTCTCAATGTAGTCGACCTAATGTGTGTCATTGTTTTTCTTTATTCCACAGTGAATATTTCATTTTAATTGGAAGCATTAGAGCTGCCCATATTGAGCTTTGTCTATATTAACTGCGGTAACTGATAATTGTAATTTATTTTCAAAATTTACCCTTAAAAAACAAACTTTACGTTTTAGCTTCATTTGAATCGAAACTGCGTATACCTATGTAATTACATTACAATTTCCTTAACTGCACTAGTTTTATCGACACGGTCTGTAGAACGGGTACCACGTTTGTATTTATTTCATTACCGCATTTTATTACTATCACAAGCACTAACTATAATTAGTTTTCTAGTTCTCTATGCATTATTTGATTAAGCCGTATTGCTGGTAATCTAGGTGGGACGTGTTAGTATTTCTACGTGTCTTCGGTGCTAATAATACTTTGCGTAAACAGACATTGCCAAACGTATTAGGATGATTATACAGAGTCAATATTTGATTAGGCAACAGGAATAAACAATAATATTGCGAAAATTATAGGTTTTATACGTATTCATTTATTGGTTATGCCTACATCTAAGGGTTGTATTATGAATAATTATATATACAGTAAAAATGTGATAAAAGGATACTGCAGGGGCCGATAGAGCATGGTCGTAATAACTGAATTTTGTTATGACCAACAATCAAATGTACTTAGTTTATAATGTACATGCTTAGACATAAGCTTCGCGAAGTGGATAATCAATTTGTATTTTGTATGTCACTTAGGTAAAAAAAATGTAATCCCATATTATACTTTTGTTACCGAACTTCGTAGCCACTGCCACTGGGCCCTGTTAGTCGTTATTATACTAAAAAATGGATACAGATAGATAATGCTCATCTATTTTCTTCATTCTTTCACATGTTTTAAACAAAAATTTCCTACAAGACACTAGTGATGGCTAAAATATATTCGTGTTAACAGATTTTTTGTTCAAACAAACAATATGATGTAAGTGAAAACATCTGCTCCATAAATCTACGCGACAGTTCACGACCAACAAATTATGTTTTGAATGGCTGCCTGCGTTACCGTTTGTTTATTTATTCCAGTCCCTTTAAAAATATTTAGAAAATACGTACGTCAGTTAATGGAAACAATATATGTACGTACCCCCTTACTAATAAAATATTTACACACTGGATAAGCTATGTACCTACACAAGGTTTTCTAACAAGGACAAAAAGAGGAGTTCAGTAAATAATTTTATAAGTAGTGGGATAATATCATGGAAGTAATAAGTATTACCATGGACCAATTACGTACAACTAGTACTTGTCACGTCCATGCATAATATATAATTTTGATTTGTTTATTATTATAATAAATATAAGTCATTTTGTAAGATCTTTGACATGTACTGTACGTCGGAATTTTTTCAATTTTTTTAAAAAGAATCTTATTTACCTAAACACTATATATGTGGCAATACTAGTATTGCCCGTGACTTCGTGCGCACAAAAACACTTTATGCGTATATTTAGCCGCAATAACAGTGCCAAATTTTATTAAAATCGGCCGAGAAATTCCGAAGCCTATTCAATGCAAACTTACAAATAAATCCTTCTTCTTCATCTAATCACATTACAGATCCTGACGGGAAATATTCAATGGAATTAATTGAAAACCATAATGTTCTTCAATGAGAACGATTAATTAATACCCAGCAGATCTTATTCAATCTTCCTAAGACTTATCTTGTCAGAGAACTTCAGCGTTCGTAGGTACTTAATAATTTATCGAATCTAATTAACATTAAAATTTAAAATGTCACGCGCAGACTTCAGTTAAGACAAAAACGTTTTATTATATTATCAAAAATAACAACAATGCATAATATCTACTTAAATTAAGACATGAATGGATGAAGATGTTCTCAAAAAAAAAACACAGAAAATTTAGTTTAAACTGTCACATAAACATTTTATGATATGAAATAACGTATTAAATTTATTGATCCTAAGAACTTATCTGAAGATTAATGTACTAAATACTAATATTTTACAACGTATTCTAAAATGTTTAAGTGACATTTTGAACTCAATTTTCTCGAAATCTGAATTTTGGTACATCACCTTCTTCCATTCATGTTTTCAAATCATAATGGATGCTAGTAATAGATTAGTATAGATTGTTATTACACGATCATGAGAAAGCGATGTGCCTCGTTGTGGTCTCGTGTACGGCGCAGCCAGAACAAACTCCTGAGTGTACTGGGTAGTCGATGGGATTTCAGGCTGTTAAGGCATTGGATGCAGCTCCAGGCCCCAGCAGCTAGTTTCCCTTATGTTTAAATTGTAAATGTTTTTAAATCTGCTATTATAAATTTGTTATACTAACACTACACTTAAGACCTTTTTTATTAACACTATTGTATGGATTTCTTAATCTGAAATAAATTATTTGATTTGATTTGATTTGAATAACATATGCAGCACTTTTAAACATCTACTTACCTAATTTTAAGATTTACTCGCTGTATATGCTACGCTTATGCTGTCAGAAGACTTTATTGACGTATAAGACAAGGACAAACACTTGTATAGCTTATTCGGTATGTAAATATTTTTTTATCAGTACCTTCGTAGCGCAGTGGTTGAGCGCGTTGGTGCTCGAACGAGAGGTCGCGGGTTCGAATCCCGCCAAAGGAACAAATAAGTTGTCAATATTTCTGGGTCCTGGATGTTTATTAAATTTGTGTATAATATAATAAAATTCTTAAATATGTGTATAGTATAAAAGTATTAAATATATTTCCGTTGTCTGGTACCAGTAACACAAGTTCTTCGGATACTTAGCACGGGGCCAGATTAACGTGGTGTGAAGTGTCCATAGCTGCTATTACTACTGTATTTCTTGTCTGTATTTCTTCCTCTGTTGCACAAATGCCTCTCCCATAGTATATTCCTCGGGGGAGTTAGTTGCGTATACTCTTACTTCCTATTTATTTTTTTAACAGGCATTGGCCCACCTCACATTCCCACCACTGCAACTCCTGTGAGCTAGGATCAACAGCGGTAACCAACCACGACAAACCCTTTGGTTTGATCTCAGGGGTGCCCGAGAGACAAGCTAAATCTGTCTTGGAAACCACAGCGAAATTATTTAAAAGTAAAGAAGGAGGAGTAGGAAGTATTCCAGTTTCCCTCCCCAAGCAAAGTGGGAGACAGTACACAATTGTAATGACTCAAAAGGGCAAAAATTAAGCGCCACGGGAATATATAATTATGAGTTTATGTCATTTTTACGAATTTATTGTGATGTTGATGAAATATGTTTGTTTGTTCCTATTTTCTCACCCAGGCGGTCGGGTTGCAGATTGTCTTTACTCTAAGTACCCTTTGTTACCCATTTGTTGTTACACTATCCGTCGGGAAACCCCAAAATGAAGGCCAGATGAGATAATGACTAATATAGCAGGTCGCGGGTCGTTATTACCCCGCCCGGGTGCACCCGGGATCGATTCATTACAGTTTTGCCGTTGGGGAGTTATTCAGAGGAAGATTACGGGTTGATTGCCTTGAGAATGAAATATTAGCAGTTATTATTCTGACGTGAGTATTAATTGGTATTTCGTGAGCGACCAGGGCTTTTAATTTAATGTATTATGTTCAAATTCATTTATCTGGCGGCACGGTTGTGTTCCCGCCAAGTTGAGTCGCGTACCATCCTTTTCTCAAACCAGTTCAGGTCATTTTCAAACCCCTATAACTTCGTTGTGGATAAAACTAGAAGCCTTTTTAATTAGTAAGTAAGCATTGTGTAAACAAGGTATATTTTAAATTTCACGCTTGTAATCCCATAAAAATGTATAGAATTACAAAGCTTTATAATAAACACTAGTTTAAGTTTATCTTGTACAAAAATAACTGAGATCTTATCAAAAACATGACTTTGAGAAGTCTTAGGTAAGCCGTGTTGTAGGGCTCAGGACGATTGTTGTAAAATGTTTTTTTTTTTTTAATAAAAAAAAACTACTTTTCGCACTTCTAACTAATACACCTACTATCTAATATTATGTCGAGTTGTTATTAAGGTAACCACGACCTCTGCAGCGAAGTGGTCGAGCGTGTTGGTGCTCAAGCTAGAGGCATGCTAGAGGTTTGAATCCCGCCGATGAAACAAAAAGTTTTTTTTGTATTTCTGGGTCATGGATAGTAATAAATAAATCATAGTATACAAGTATTAAATATAATTTTCCGTTTTCTGGTACCTGTAACACAAGTTCTTCGGATAGTTATCACTGCCATATTGGCGAGGTGTAAAGCGATCATAGATATTATTAGTATTATTAGTTAATATTTTATCTTTATAGGTAAGCTCTGTTTAGGGCTTCTGGTCTATAAATTGTTGTAAAATGTGTTTTTGGAAAATTTTAGGAAGTATCTTAAAATGAACAAAAAAATATTAACTACTCGGACCTACTATCTACTATGTGGTCTGTTATAATTCTACCACCAATTTAATACGACTCCAAAAAATTACACATGTTCGATAATGTACACAACAAAAGATGTTATTACGAAATATGTTTTCCTTTTATACCTGTGTTCAAATATTATTGGACAATCAAATTTTCCATCACATACGACAAGGTGATTACAATACATTGGAAAACGAAACCTGTAATATTCAGGAAGGGAGAACTCCACATGAAAGATCTACATAAATATTATTTATTATTATTATAGTATATATGTATTATTTATTTTATTATTTATGTTATTAGTATATTATATGTAATGTTGTATTTATTTTTATGACTACTAGCTGTTCCCGCGACTTCGTTCGCGTGGTTTTTGAGTAACTCAAACCGTATATGCAGCGCACGCAATGAAAGTCCCCAAATGTGAATAATTTTCCCCGTTTTTGCAACATTTCTCACTCACGCTTCGCTCCTATTGGTCGCAGCGTAATGTTATATAGCTTAAAGCCTTCCTCTATAAATAGACTATCCAACAAAAGAAGATTTTTTTAAATCGGACAAGTAGTTCCTGAGATTAGCGCGTTTAAACAAACAAAAAAACTCTTCCGCTTTATAATAATAGTATAGATAAATAAGACAGACAATCATTCTGTTACTTTACCGGCACATACAATTTTGCTTTTGTAACGCCCAAAGGTTGACTGGTAGAGAATGCCGCTTGGCATCAAGTCAGTCCTTTGTACAGTTTGTGCATTAATTTTTATAAATAAAAAAGAAAATAAAGTCAATTATATATTATTTTTGCAATGCCATATTGTCTGAACATTATTTACAGACAGATTGATGGACAGTAAACAAAGTTTTAGCATAGACCAATTACATAATAATTGGTCCATGGTTTTAGTTATAAGGGTCCGTTTTTACCCAACGGGTACGCTACCCTGGAAATGTTTAAATTCTTAAACTTCCGATTTTTCGATTGCGAAATTATAATTTAATGGATTTCTTGTTTTACGCCTGACAAGAGGGGAAAAGAATTCCCGTTTCTCACTCGTCGACAGGTAACTTCTTCTAAACTTCACAGTGACTCCCGCAAAACATTTTCTAAGGACTTTTTACACAAATCAGTTATTTTATCAGCTCCAAGAGATTTATATGTTTTGTAGCAACAATGTATTTAATGGGACTTTCAAAAGTTTCCTTGTTATTTTTATGGTTGTAACTTGCAACTAATCGTACTAATTCATTCGGTTAAGTCTCAAGTCTCGTTGGCTCATATACTGGAGCAAACCTAGAGTTAAACACAAAGTATAAACTAGTGTTATTCGGCGCAAGGTTGCTTTACTACTTTCTTATTTAATTCTATCTCTCATGTTTTTATTCTTGGTATATGTAATAATAATGTACTTTTTTTCTCATTGTGTAGTGTAATGTCCGTGTTGTTGAATATAAACGTTAATATATTTCATTCAAAATATGAAAACATTTATTTTAAACAGTTTCCCGTATTGTATTGTACCATTATTAGTTTCTTATTACAAACCCTATCAAATGGTTCAATAAAACAGGGTTCATTTCTTGAAAATTATTATTTATTTGAGTTGCGTAATTTTATCGAGCGACCCATTTCTGCTAAAGCATGATGAGCTCAAAAAATAAAAATCTCTTGGATTTATGGTCTACAGAAAAAAACCCTTAAAAACTGTTCTAACAAATACAGTATTGAAAGAGACTTTCTAATGACATATAGCTGGTGTATATTGGGAGACCACAATACCCAGGATGGGTAAATTTTCATAATAAATTAAAATGAATACCCTGCGACCTACGTGATGTGTTAATTTTAGCCTAATTCCCTAATATTTTTTGCGGTGTTGTAATAAACACGCGGTACATCCTCCATATTTAATATTCCTTTAAACAAAGGCTTGTATTGTAATGGCGGGAGTTTACGGGCTTATTTAATTTACAAACTCGGCACTCGATCACTGTCCATACACAAAATGGATCGCAACAACCTCACAACACCGAAACTTGAGAGTTATTCTTTGTTTTTTATTAAATTAACTATGTAATAAACATTATAAATTTTATATTTTGACAATCAAAATATTATGTTATAAGTATTAAGATGCCCATAAATATTTCATAACTAAAAAAATACCTAATGATAGGGAACGTTGTCAAGTTATTAGCAATAATGATGAATAAGAAACAGATAAGAACACTCAATTGCGTCAGCTTTAAAAAAATATCATAATCGATTCATCCATTTCCCCTGTATTCTGTGAGGGTCATAAAAATATGCGCAACAATAATGTTAGTATAATCGTGTCTGTACTCTTCACACTTATTGAAAAAAGTACTCTCTCGCGAAATTTCTTAATGAGATCTACAAAGTACTGCTATATTTAGAACTAGCTGTGTTATAAATGTTATAAATGTAGTCTAAAGCCTTCCTCTATAAATGGACTATCCAACAAAAAAAGATTTTTCAAATCGGACCAGTATTTCCTGTGATTAGCGCGTTTAAACAAACAAAAAAACAAACTCTTCCGCTCTATAATATATTAGTAGAGATTTCGCGACACGAACCACAACCATACCACAGCGACGCGCGACGCGACAAAATGTGGTCAAGCTGTGCTGTCGTGGCGACTTCCTGTGGTCGCGTTGTGGTTCAAACATAATGAAAATGTTTGTTATGAATTACTGTTCAATACTCGGATTCGCTGGTGGCTGCGTTGTGGCTTCAATTCAGTATCACACAAGTGGTCGATAGGGACTGAAAATTTGAGATGTGTGAAATGTAAATTGAATTCAATTTCATCTAACAAACGACCTATCACATGGTGTGGTCGTGTGCTTGTGGTGTATGAAAAGGCCCTTAAAGTTTACATAAAATGTCGACACAAATCTTTATAAGTCAAGGTGGAGAAACAGCAATATATAAATCCTTAGCCAAACATCTAATGACATAAAATAATAACAGTAAGGTCAGATATAAATAAAGCAAACATTTTAAGCGTATCAGATATGGGGCATATTTGCCGTGTATCATATCGCTCGGTTTTGATACGCAAATGATGTGAGCCGTTTACGCGTTGTTTACATTGAGATGGCAATTTTTATGATGGAAGTAATTAGTAAGTTAATAGTAGTTTATTATTTTTAACCGAGAAGCAATCTTACTAATGACATTATTTTTATAATGCCAGTAGTAAGATTGCTTCTCGATCATTACACGTTACATTTTGCAACAATATTTTTTACATTGTTGCTAAATGTAACGTGTAATAAAATTGCGTCAAACCTTTTTTTAATTCTGAGAAATGCTTTTAAGCATTCTGCGGGGATTGGGGATTCCCTTCACAGATATGTAGGACTCGCTGCGTCCGAAAGATGGTAGATGGATGCAGCCCTACCCACTACTACTCAGCGGTACTCCGACTCCACCGCCGTTGATGAACCCACAGGGACCAGAAAACATCCGCGACTCCATCGAAGGATGGCTGCATATTGGGCGGCAGGCCCGACTCTTTGAAGGCCGGGCGTCAAACGCATCCTAGTAGTACTTACAAGTAGGTAAGAATTTGTTGTATTGTTTGTTTTTGTTTTTTTTAATTTTATTATTTTCTAAGCATAATTAAAAAAATTAGTCTGCACACATTGGAAATTTTAACTGTGCTAATTTTCACATTCCTCTGATCGCACGAATCTCGTAAATCTGTACTTAAAGTTTTTGCTTAATGGTAATAATAGCCCGATTATTGTAACAATGAAAAAGTCGACTTATAGCTCAGAACTATCACAAGATGAGCAATGAATATTAAAAAACCTAAGCGTTTCATTTAAAGTCTCGCTTTATAAAGGGTGTATTATTTTTTAATTAAAATATTTAAATCTCTTACGCCCCAAGATTTTATACATTTAAGTATGGACGGAACTATAGTCGGTGTAGCTTAGATTTCTTTCTAGAAAGTAGATGGATGTAATTTAAATTCTTCGTTACACTTTATTACCTGCATTTATGGATTCTGTTTTTGATTAAATCTTGCATAAACTTTATTAACTTTATGGTCCCTACCAAAAGGATAAAACATGACTCTTTTATTATCACACTTCGCTCTTTGTCGGTCTGTCTGTCACCATTATTTAGCTCGTATAAGTATACTCATAACCAAGCCAAGGCTATGTAAGGATATGACTAAGCGGGTTTGCATATCTATCGACTCGCAATAGATATAATTTTTTCAAATTACTTCAAAAGTTAATGTCCGATTTAGCCCATAATCATTTTCCCAACGAAAAAACATGGAACTTAACTACTCGTATGTGTTAAGAAATCTCAAAGAACATTAATGAAGGCAGACCATTATCAGAGCCCCGATTCTCGTGCAATTCTATTCCATCGTTAGTCTGTCCTGCTCGCACGCGCGCTAAATCATGGGTGCACGAGCAGAACAGACTGAGATTCGAAACTGAGTTCGAGGCACGAGAATCGGAGCCTTTATCGAGTCAGTCGAGGGAAATTCTCTACGTTTTACAGCAATTACCTGGTGTTTATGCTTCATTGATCTAAGTATAACTTTCCAAATAGATCGGTTGAGACTGTTATTAGGGATATGCCGTCTACTGATGAAGACGAAGATAATGATGAACAGTCAAGGGAACTCCTCAACGTTTTACAGTAGCTACCTTTAGGGCCGATTTTTCAATCGTCGGATAACTTTTATTTAAGGAATAACTATGTGACTTTGACAGATTTTGTATGAAGCAAACATCAAAGTCAAATGTTTTTTCGACAGTATAAAAGTTCACACTCTGATATTGGCAAAGCACTAAGGAGCCATTTTTTAAAAGAAGAAGAAGCAGATAAAAGTTTTACTAAATAATAAGATTTATTATCATGTGTAACTTCAACCATACTTTTATGAGTATTTCTTGATTGATTCGTCGCGGATTCGTGTAAATTCGTAAAATTGTGAGCATCATAACCGCAAAATCTTATAGGTAACGCTGAAATCATTATTAGTACTAGATACTCATACATTAATACTTTTTCATTAAAATGTCTGAAGTCAAGTGCAAAAAGATTTGGTGTGCTTACTTACTTAGCGAAGCCCGGGATCGAGGAAGATTGCTTTTGAGAACGAAAGCTCCATTCAAAGTGTTTACAAAAGAGTTCGAATGTCGAAATAAATATTCAAAGGAAAATAAACTTGGAAGTATAAAATTTAACGTTTATCTGTTTATAATCTATACTTATTTATTGTACAGCTCTCATTATAAATTCAATTAATTTACATTCTTAAGATACATCGTCTATTTTTATTAAAATAAATTATTCGATGTAAGAAAACGATTGACGGTCCAGAATATAAATTGACGAGAATACGAAAATAAAGTAAATTCATTTTATTCCTTAATTTTTAACCCCCGACGCAAAAACGACGGGGTGTTATAAGTTTGACGTGTCTGTGTAAATGTGTATGTGTCTGTCTGTGTCATCGTAGCTACCAAAACGATGATCCGATTAGGGTATCGAGAACCGGTAAAGTTTCAGGAACCGGGATTTTCGGTACCGGCACTAGTCAGAACCGGGAATTCCCGGGATTTCCCGGGATTTTTGATATTTTCGTGATTTTTTTCTTACTTGACTAAAAACAAATACAATGGCTTCGAAAACTATTTTTTATAAATAAATCACACATTTTGGCATGTCAAGTTAAAGTATGATACATTAATTTGCTATACAATGATTAAAATATCGTATATTTATATATTTTGAATTTAACGTCTCTAATATTAGGGCTTTTACCCACGGCTTCGGGCGCGTAAAATAGTATTCGTAAAAGTTCTTTATCAAATAACTCTATGGCTACAGTATGATTAAGATAATGTTATACCAATAATCATATGACTATCCACTATTCAGTTTCTGGCCAGATCATACGCACTACAATAATTTTTTTTCTGTGGCATATATTATGTATAACGATTTGCCAGCCTATAAGGCACACTTAGCAGATTCCCTCCCACTTTTGCAAAGTTATTACTTTTGAATAGGTAAATAAAACATTTCATATTATATCTACGATCTATCATGGGCCAAAAAACTATTTTACCAGTGTAAATCTATTAAAACTTATAATATTGTAAAATACTGTGTAGTACAAATAACCCAACCAAAACTGAGGAGTTTTATAAGTTTAAGTATGAGTAATTATATTTTACGTCACGTTATATACGTGACGTTGAATCGTACTTTGCTCGGTAGTTTTGCCTCGGCGTTGATAAGTCCTATTTATTATAAACTTATCGCCGTACCAAAATTAAACCAAATCGGTAAAACAGTTCATGTCTCTTAAAGTAACAGACACAGTTAGTTTCACGTTTGAAATAATATTGAGTATGGATTTTAAAATTATTTTTCTGCTTAGCCAATCGCACGAAATGCGGTATAATGTTCGGACAGAAATTAAAATTTTAAACGCAAATATTGTAAAGTAAGTTTTTACCCTTTGAATGTAATATCGATGTGAGTTTTACTGGCTAAAAAGATGGATCTTCCAAAAATGTTAACAGCTTTATCCAACAGATAAATTGATTCATCAAAAATTCATAGCTTAAAGATATCTTATACAATTGGTTTTTGAGATTTTTTATTTATAAGTAGTAGCAAAAAGATTTTTTATAATTATAATTATGATCCCTTGGGACCTTTTTGTTTCCCAACAAAAAAAATCCTGTTATTAATTTCATGGTCCAATCTACCTTTGTGCCGAGTTTCATTTAAATACGTCGTAGTTTCACCGAAATACCATTAAATAAGTAGCTGTTTTTTAAAAATCCAACGGGCACCCTTTCGTTTTTGGGATAATAATGTTCTACATTACCCTTTAGGTTCGAAGCTATCGGCCTGCTAAATTTCATTTTATTCCATTCAGTACGGACTCATACGGACCGACAGACAGACATTACTTTTTTTCATAATTATTATTTTTAGGTTCTATGGCCTTTATCCCCAAATCTTGATTTTGACTTAAATATATATTTAATAAGCAGACATTTCCCCTAGATTTATTTTAATATGTTGAGATAGTAAAATCAGTTAAGAATATTTTGAATAACATCGTAACTTAAGTTAAAATTTAAAAGCGTTTTTCGCCGTCGGAAAGTTACACCATCAACGGTGAACACAGGCTTTATTATATTAAAAAAAAGGGATCCTTACTAAAACTCCAATAATGTAACCCAAGGTGTCAAAAGTATACAATTTATTAAGTTTTTATATGCATTGGTTAAAATATAATGATACTCATAATATGTTTATTACTATAACATTATCTAAACCACATTGCAGCTGTAGTGTTATTTGGTAAAGAACTTTTTGCTACGAATACAATAATTCCACACGCCCGAAGCTGCGGGCCAAAGCTAGTAATATAATATTACTCACGTTTATAAAAATATTATACAGTCACTTCCATTAAAGTTTTACATAGATATAAACATATCTATGTAAAACTTTAATGGAAGTGACTGTATAACGATATTTTAATCATTGTATAGCAATAAATATATTATCCTTAAACATGACATGCCACAATGTGTAATTAAAATACAAAAGTACTTTTCTAAGCCCGTTGCGTTTATTTTTTGTTAAGGTAAAAAAAATCCCGAAAATACCGAAAATCCCGGTTCTTTTGCGTTGAGAACCGGTTCTATAACAGTAGTCAAAGAACCGGGAAATCCCGGGATTTTCGGTACCGGGAAATCCCGGTTCTGAACCCTAGATCCGATTTTAATGCGTTTTTTTTGTTTGAAAGGTATATGAATCGAGAGTGTTCTTAGCTATGTTTGGTAAAAATCGGTTCAGGTCTTCAAGGTCGTCAGGTCGTTTGTTAGGTGTGATGGAATGTTACACGCTAAGTCGGGTTTTTTTTTAAATTTTTTTAACACATTTGGAAATCGAGCTCACATTTAGACTGAGGCCTACCCATAGAATTAGCTAGCATCTGCTTGCATCTTCTGCACGGTGGTCTCGGTTTGGCCCTATGGAGTTAAATAGCGTATTTTTACTTATATTGGGTGCGGTTATCTTTGGCTACTAATGCGGCTTGGAACGTTTGCTTGCCTATATTAATAATAATAATGCCTCCCACACCGATTTCGGTGACGGTGGCCGGTTTCATTGAAACCAGACCAGCTACGCAGGAGTTATTTTATAGTGCCCAAGTGTGTGCGCAATACACAGAAGCACCAAACCTACCATCCTAACCAAACTTGAAAACAACATTTTTTTGTTGCTCCAACGCGGGAATCGAAACCATGACCTCGAGAGCGAAACTCTGAACCACTAGACCACGGAGGCGTCCCAAAATTGCCTATATTAGGAGCACTGTGGTCTCCGCCTACACCTATTGTGCCTGCATGACTCTATTACGTTTGGTGGTCTTCATCTACTCCGATTGAGAAATAGACGTATATGTATTGTTGTATATGAGGTTATACAAGTCTATCTATTTATTTGTAAACATTCTATATTTACTAGTCTTTGCATGTCATTGCGATTTTAACCAGACGTGTTTAAAAATAAATCCATAAAATCGAATTGTATACTCAATTACACGCGCTCGGTTATTTGATGTTCTTTTATATTTTTAGAACGGTGAAAATACTGTTGTGTGTGATCTCATGTCGATATTCTTTCTTTGTTCTTATTTGATCTTTCATTCAGCTGTATGATGACAATCCATAGTAGTTATGCTTTTCATACAATTGATGACATGAATGAATGAAGGTGATATGTCACAAAAAAATAGCCAAAAATTGAGTTTAAACTGTCACTTAAAGATTTTAGGATATTATGTAGTAACGTGCATTGATTCCAGAGACGGATATTTAGATTAATGTGCTTAATACTTTACGGCGTATTCTAAAATGCGTAAGTGAAAGTTTGAACTCTTTTTTCTCGAAATTAGAATTTTGATTCATAACACCTTCATCTATTCGTGTCTTCAATTGTCATTGGATAACTTCACTTTTAAGGAGCTTTTAAATGTTCCTGCTAGGTCTACCTGGCTGACCAATGACCATACTAATAATACAAGGCAGATAAAATATCTTTAACTCCGAAAAATGCTAAATGCTACTTGCTGCATCAAGTAGAGGACGAGGATTCCTATCACGGGTATGTGGAACTTTAAATAAAACTTAGATTTAGGCATTTGGCATGAGAAAATTTGATAAATACAAATCATGGTTTGAGTAGCTATAGTATATAATATTAAGTTCAAAAAAACGACGAAACCTTTCGAGAAAAGGTAGGTAGTGCCCTTGCGCTGCGCTTGGCTCGTCTTGACGGGGGCACTCCCGTGCCCCCATATACCCTACATGATATCGATTTGTATTTTAAACGCCGATTAATTGCCGATGTTACCTCTTATGTGTAGTACATTGTGAAAATGTTGTTATTTCGTTTGTAAATTTAATTGTATAATGGATACTAGGTCAATGGAAATATTTGTAGATATGTATTATTAGAATAACTGTATTACGTCGAATGCACTCGCGCGCTAATTCTGCGCGGTCATTGCGCTGGCCTGCAGAGTCCGCTGGCGCCAGCTGACCACTTGAATAGTGTAAATAAAACTGTATGGTTAGTCTCGCTTACGTCTAGATCTCAGATTAAGTCTTGCGCAGCTTTGCACGAGCCACGTGCATATACACGTGTAGATTGTGCCACTAGTAATATTACAAATTAGCTGACCTGTGCCCATTCCGCTGAGCATATAAACCGTTTAAACTTTCACTTGATATTTCAAGACTAAAAATAGCCAAATCGGTTCACCCGTTCTCGAGTTTTAGCGAGACTAACGAACTGCGATACATTTTTATATATAAGAAGAAGAAGAAGATGTCACAGTCATTTGGTTGAGTCTGCTATTTAATTAAATATAAATAAATAAATAAATCTTTATTTTGCTCATTTTGGTACTACACCACCGCAATCACCGCATTAGTACATAATGTTTTTTAAAAGTTACAAATTAAAATAAAACAAAATGACTAGCGCGTTCATTGAATTGCGCTATTTAATTGTATGCAGTCATACAGTATACAGTGGAACGTTGATTGAAAAAGCGTCACTCAACGTCCAACTAGTTAGCGGATTGTAACTGACTGATTTTACGGCCGCTCTGTTAAACGGGCTAAACTTTAACATAACGTTGTTAAACGCGGACGTAAAATCATTCAGGTGATTGAAATTTAGTTCATTGTTTTCCCTCTGCGGCGACATCTTCTTATATATAAAAAAGAATCGCTGTTCGTTAGTCTCGCTAAAACTCGAGAACGGATGAACAGATTCGGCTTTTTTTAGTATGGTCCCATTAAGCCTATTTATTGTATTTATACATTTATATACACATCACACATGGCGCCGCGGCGTCGAGCATGTGAAAATTACCTTACACTATAATGATTTTATACCAATAAAAGTGTTTATTGAAATTGATAAACTGAAAATCTAGTATCACGTGGATGGAGCCCGGGGCATAATCTTGTAAATTAATAAAAAAGGAAAATATTAACGAAGAAACTTTTCCCTTCCTTTATAATCACCGCAATCCTTTTAACATTATTTAAAGGGGATTATATTATGAATTTAACCCTAACTGAGTGGCTTAAGCTATGGTTATATCTTTTTTAAATAACAATATTTATAAATATAATATCTAGGACGTAACACGTAAGATGTTTCACACCACATCAATCTGGCCATGTAGTATGTTTCCAAGAATTGTGTGTTAGGAACCCGAGAATGGAATGTTTATTTAACATTACTTTTTTTTGATTTTTTTGATTATACTTATTATACTTAATAAATAATATTTACTTACATCCATGACATACTTGAAATACCTTATTTTTTGTTCCCTCGGCGGGATTAAAATCTCCGAATTGAGCGCCGGCACTCTAACTTCTCAGCTACAGAGGCTGACAAATAATTATAATATTTACCTTCAATATAATTATAGACTTGTTCTACATGAAACGTAAGATCTAAGAAAAACGAATCATGCAGGCTTCCCTTTATATTATTTCCATCGACAGCATGTAGAAGATCACTTAAGAACCTTCAAATTCCACAGTGAATAAGCCTAATTACAACGTATTCGGGAAGTTTGACATTTCGTATAAACTAGTTAGGCTACGTTCTCACGAGAGTTATTTTGCGGTAACGGCAGCCTTAATGATACGATAGAGCTGAAAATCGAAGAGTCAAGAGTCAAATGTCAGATTTGACAACTCTGTTCGATTTTTAAATCGATTGTATTGGGGCAGAGTTCTATGTATAGTACAGTATATCAATAACCACTAAAATCTGCCGTGGGTACGTAGCCTTAGGGGCCCCGTAGGAACTTAAACAATAAATCGCGTTGACGTGTAACATGTGACTTGACTATAACTTTGACGAGGGACTGAACTGAACCTGCCAATGATAGAAGTTATAGATACGACAAGTGTTTCAGGCAAACTTCACATTATAAAAAGCCACAGGCTCAACCCACATTGGCCTGTGCTAATGTGGGTTGAGCCTGTGTGCGTTTTCTCATGTTTGTCCCCATATTGTACTCTACTTGCTACTTTTTAAGGTACAAAATGTTTTGACTACTACGATTAGTATGTAGCGAGCAGCGCGTCGAGTAGTTATGTTTTTTGTTGAATGAGTACAAAAATAACACATCGCCGCGCGACGCTTCAAATCTGAGGTGGTGTGAGTAGTGTCTAATATTTTTGAGTTTTCAGTCTTGTTATTGAAAACTTTTTTATTTAAATAGACAAATGGAAATGTCTAATTCAAACTCACTTTTAATAAAAACATATGATACACAAATTAATGTACCCATTTTTAAATTTGTTCATAAGTATATTCCTTCTTTGGTGATTAATACCTATTATTTTGCGAATAAATTCTGGGTACTATCAAACTGCTAAACTGTTTCCTCGAATGTAAAATAGGTACTTATTTTTTAAGGTATAGAGACTCGGACAAAGAAGCGGGGGTTTGTTAGTGAGCTATAAAAAGTAAGTAAAGTTAATAAACAACTCTTGAAGTTTGTAACTGCCGTGACAACGCCTTTGTCCGCCAGGTAGGGAGAGCGACAATTATTAAATTTCCTTCAGGAGAACTTTTTACGTACAACAAATTGAGGGTGAATGAAGTGACCAGTTGAATAGGTTTCAATTAAGTGAGCGTTTCAGGTACACCGCAGAACAGTTTGAATAGGTTATTTATTTATTTAATCACAGCGAAAATTAACAATACGTTATAAGTAATAGCATAAGATATTCAATTACAGATTCTTACGTATTGGCGGTATACACACAATCATTCTCGTCCTACCACACACATTAAGTGTAATCTTTAACTTACTCCTTTAAGTGTAACTCTTACTTACCTATAATTATAATGACTCTGTTGTCAGCAACTCATGAGTAAAATCTCTTAAGATCATCTCTTAAGAGATTATAGCATAAGTTAAGCCAATTATTTGTACTAATTTAATTTAGAGAAATAAACAGATTTTTTATTATTTATTTTATTATGAAAGTTTTAGCTTTTAATTGTGTTATGATCAATTTATAGATTCCAAAACAGATAAATTAGTATAACAATCTATCTGTTGTTATAATTAAGGAATTTACGCAATCAATAGTATATTACTATAATACTTCTAATTATAATAATATCCATGGACGATTTACACCACGTCAATCTAGCCCTGTGCTAAGTATCCGAAAAACTTGTGTTACAGGTAAATATTTAAGATTTTTATTATATTAATTCACAAATTTAATACACATCCATGACACAGGAACACACATTACTTCGATTGAATGCGATGTAAATGTAAACGAAATCTGAAACATTAAGAACAACAATGACAAATCACATTAATTTGTCATTGTTGTTCTTAATTGCGCGGTCAATAAGTTACAATTGGTAGTTTTGGTTTAAATTTAGCCCACATTAAACTAGAATGAAGTATAAGTAATGTGTGTCAATTAAGAATGCTTGAATAGAAATATTTTATTACCTATAAGGTTTTAAAAATGATACTATGTTTATCCTTAAGTTTGTAGGCGAGAAAGGGGAATCGCGCCGACCGGAGCGTGTTGAAATCGTTAAAATACTTATCAATTTTTTTCAGACCAATTTGCTTAAATTAAAACGGTAGTCTTGTCTCACTTAAAATACTAAAGTAATTTTTACACTAGTACCGGCAATAAAAATAAAAATAAAATATTTAAAAAAGCAATATTAAAAATATATTTTCATAAAACGATAATACTCTGTTAAATAATATAATAAAGTTTTTTTTTAGTTTTTCAATAAGACCAGTTTCAAAGAATTCAAAATTTTAGCTCATTCTCGTCTTAACAATATGTAAGCCATAAAAATACACTATTTATTTATACAACACAGTAGTAATCTTATATTTATATATACAATTCACTGCAACGGTAACCTACACTAACAGGAAACACTTCTCGCATTTGATCCACTTTCGAGTTTAGAAAACTCATATTTATTTTACAAAGAAACCGTACGCTTTGGTTCCGTAATGAAAAACGCATTAAAATGGTGATCAAAGGAACGAGTGATGAAACAAAGAACGTACCCGATGTCGGTATACATAATATAGCTTTCTTCTTTCGGTACCTAGCGTGTATTCTCGGTACGTAACCGCAATTAATAATGTCATGAAACCACATGGAGTTCATACCTTGTTTCAAAAAAAACTTTTGCCATGAAAATAACAATTTTACCTATACCAATTATACAGTGTGTAAAAAGAGCAGTCACTATAACATTGAGATACGATTATACTACCATTCCTCATTTTGGAAATGTATTTTTTTTGACAAAAACTAAATTTTTTTTTTTAACATTTCTTATTTTTTTGTCGCAAAAATAAAGCAAAAAAAATTTTTTTTTTAATTTTTGTAAAAAAAAAAGAAAAAAAAATACATATCTAGAAGAAGAAGAGTAATGATTTTGACAATGTACGTAAACGTTGCATCTAAACTACTGATTAATTTCAATGTAAGAGCTGGTACACAAAAATAATTTAATATATATACAAAATAATATCCATATCCGTATCCGTATCCGAAATTGCATATCCATTTCATCCCTGGTAGGTTCACTCTCTGTACATAACTCCTGGTTCTCAAAACGCGCGTTGACAAAGCGCGCGTTTGAAAGCGCCCAATGTGTATCCGCTGTATATCATTAATTACATAACATTATAAATTGCGTTATTACGAATTATTATTAGACTAAGATAACTCTGAGCGGTACAGGTGAGTATACATGAGGAAATGGAATTCTCAGAAACTACGACTAATATTATTAATGTACAGCTTTTTTATTGCTTAAAAATTATAAAAATAAATGTCAAAAAACCAAGTGCCGTACTAAAGTGGTGGTGCCGGAAGTCAGTACAAACTTTTAATTGAACGGTAATTGTAGAAGCAATATAGGTAATTTATGAAATTCTTTTTTTCAGCGCAGGGGTCGAAAGCCAGGGTCGCTATAATAATATATTACTTCTGCTCTATTACTCAAATGTACCGCTCAGATATTATGACAGCATAGCGCTTAGAGTTATCTTATGATATAGTTACAGCCTTCTAAGCGTTATTCACGCTGGGACTTTTCACAGGTTAATTTTGTTCATCGGCTTATAGTCTATATGGCATAGGCATAATTAGCGTAGTCGGGACATAGTTTTTATTTATAGGTTATTGTTTGTATTATATTAAGAATTGCTTGAATTATTTAGCCTGTACGAATTACGTACCCTGGATATTGGATAGGTATTGGTTTTTAATGTTCCTAATAAAAAATATTTTATGTAAGTAAAGTTCGGATAAAATACTATGGCATTGACGAAGGTAATTCTGTGAAATTCGACCCAAAAGAAATGTTTCAAAGATAAAACAGTTAGCTTTGTTATAAAAGATATTTTTATAAGTATGCCTATACAATCATAAAAAATGTGTGGATTTAATATATGCTTACAAAATGTTGACTAAAGCGTAACTAAAATATTACCTGCACTGCAGCCCAAACGAAAGTACTGAAATAAGATTTAACGAAAAACATTTTTTCATACGTACCTATAATATTTTATGTATAGGCAAGGGATACACCAATCCTTCCATAAAATATGGTTACAATGTGGTTTGGAAAAATGCTGGCTCTATAAAACAAAATGTTATTATTTTACTCTTCTTATATTTTTTAAATTGAACATGTTTTAACAACACTACGCGTACAACTCTCATAAGAACAATAGAGAAAAGTTTACATGCGAAAAAAACTTTTTTTAGAACGTATAACAGTTTTCAGAAATTTACAATCGAAAACTAGGCGACTGATGCCAACACTACGCATGTGCTGGTGCGAGTTTTTGTCACTACTCAACGTAAAGAAGTTAACTACAATTTGTATGGCATTGAATTAGTTACTATTGTTTGCCACTAGGGGCATAAAACAATTAGAGAGGGACCAACCTTTTGTATGACGAGTGCATTGCACTATTGCAATCAGGGGCTCTCCAATGTGATTCGATTTTGATTCAGATTCAATCGTGCCGCATACTCCCGAATAAATTGACGTTTGTTTATTTCGATTCTCAGTGGATTGATAAGGTCGGGAGTACATAAAGTTACGACTTAACGATTTTCTCTGTCCTGGTTAGTTTCAAAGTAATTCACCAAATAAAATACCAAAGGCCGTTGAGATCGAACTGATTCGATTCTCGATTGTAACGGGAGTAAGCCTACTGTATGTTCTTTTCTTCACCTACAAATAGTCGGTCACAATATACAGTGGCGCATATATTTTGTGACGATTGAACATAGATTTTAATATAGTAGAATTTTATAAACTTGTTAATACACCTTCCAAGCTATTACTCGACAAATTGATTCTGGAACTATGTGGTAGATTATAGTTTTAGTTTGCTGGGTCAGAGGAGTTTAAAATGTAAACTTTGCCCATTCCATCAGCGACGTTCACTTTGCCTAGGCACAACTTTCCCTACGAGAATAATGGACTAAAGTTATTAGTAGAAGTGGTCGCATAAAGCGGAATATAAAACGGAACTTGTTTTATTGGCCGCTATAACCGGCGACTAAACGAGGAACGGAATAAAAATGCGGCTTCTTAATTATGTTACGGGTACTAAACAATTTGCTTGATTCATTTCTATCGCAATTTCGTTAGGAATACTTTACCTTATTTCTTTATTTAATTGAGCCGTATTTGTGCCAGTCCAGATTAAATAATAAACCAAGAGCTAGTATTAAAAAGTAGAATTTAAAAGGCGTTAATTCATTGCATTTGCATATAGGCTTGGGAACTACTGGACCGATTTTTCACAGTAAATAACAAAGGATATACTTCTTTGTTGTGACAAAATGTACGATTGGTGGGGGTTGATTCTAGATGCCATCGCTAATTATCGCTTACAAAGTTCGATAACAAAATGTATGGGATTTGACATAAGGTACGCTAAATGATCTGAATGAAAATCGCGATCATTTAGCGTACCTTATGACATACCAATTCGCGATCGTTTTGCGTAGCTACCTTATGACATAGCAAATCGCAATCGTTTAGCGTACATTATGTCAAATCCCATACATTTTGTTATCGAACTTTGTAAGTGATAATTAGCGATGGCATCTTGAATCAGCCCCCTGTAGGGTTTTCTTTTTCTTTTGGAACGTGGTGAACGAACGAACGTGGACGAGGTCGCGGGTAGGTAATCGAGCAGGTTTAAGTTTTGCTTTGTATAACAAATCTTTTTTAAATCTCTGAGCTCCAATCTCATAAGTATTGTATCAAGGTCCTGAATGTCTCACGAACATGATACAGCTGTACGACTCATGACAAAAGCGGGGAGTATGATTGAATGGACTGACCCTGGGGCCTGGAGGCGAGTTTAATCTTTTAAGGCGAACAAGGGCTACGTAAGATCTCGGGAAGCCTTACAATAGTTACTTCGTCTCATTAATAATGTAACGTCGTGATAAAGTCACTAATAAAACTTTACCATAATGCTGGCAATCATCATCATCACCTGTGTGCTGAGTAACAGAAACTACTACTAGACGTAAGGAATAAAATTTTATATGGCATTTAATAACAATGTTGCAACATATTATCACCTAAATTTTAACACACACATACACGCACATATATGTACATTGTACATACACGCACGCACACACATACACACATACACACATACACACACACACACACACAGGCACATTTTAACTTAAGTTCTCAGTATGTTAAACTAATGCTTTAAACTTGTTACCTAAATTATTATTATGATAAGTATGATGGATAACGTTAATTTAAAGGAAGAGAAATATTTTTTGATTCTTTTTTATAACAACGAGGGGCATTGTTTTGATGCCATAAAAATAGCAATTGACTGCCTCATGGTTAGCAGTGATAAAAACTCGCACTCAGCACACTGAATGTGTTTCGACTAATCCGATTAGGCTTTTAATTATACTAACGGCCCAATCAATTTGTTAATTATATTCACGGATATTGAATAATCTAGGTTCATGCGTTATTGGTTAATACACGGGGGTGGGTCGGTGATGAAGAGACAAAAAATAGCCTATGTCATTCTTCAACTATTTTTTATATAAAAATGAATTGCTGTTCGTTAGTCTCGCTAAAACTCGAGGGTGGCTGAACCGATTCGGCTATTTTTTGTCTTGAAATATTCGTGGAAGTCCAGGGAAGGTTTAAACGGTTTGTATGCTCAACGAAGTGAGCACGGGTCAGCTAGTAACTATAATATAACTAATGGGTTTTAGCGAGACTAACGAACAGCAATTGATTTTCATATAGCCTATGTTACTTAGTGATAAATGATAATCCTCTTTCCTATAATATTAGTGTAGATTAAAAATCAGGTCAATTCTTTTGCCGAGAAAGACGGACACACATTCCCATTTATAATATTAGTATTCAAGCTTCAATATTCTGTATTAATTAACTTTTAGATAACGTAATTGTTAAATAAGGTTTACCAAGGCTTATATTTTCTTTTATAACTCTCCATTTATGTAAACATAATTTATCTTTATCGTGTTTATTCAGATCTACTTATACTAATAACTAGCTGTTCCCGCGACTTCGTTCGCGTGGTTTTTGAGTGACTTAAACCGTTTATGCAGCGCACGCAACGAAAGTCTCCAAATGTAAATAATTTTCCCCGTTTTTGTAACATTTCTCACTGACGCTTCGCTCCTATTGGCCGCAGGCCGTAATGTTATATAGCCTAAAGCCTTCCTCTATAAAGGGACTATCCAACAAAAAAAGAATTTTCTAAATCGGACCAGTAGTTCCTGAGATTAGCGCGTTTAAACAAACAAACAAAAAAAACAAACAAACACTTCCGCTTTATAATATTAGTATAGAAAATTATAGATAATTCGATCCTTTTTAGAGTTCCGCCTTCGAAAGGTAAAAACGGACCCTTACTACGACTTAATTAAAATTGTGTATTAATAGAAAAAATTAACATGTACTAAATATATTCCGTTAATAAACCTGGTACCGGTAATAAAATTTCTTCGGTTACTTAGTACAGGGCTGAATTTGACGTGGTGTGAAGCGTCCATAGATATTATTATTATTATTTTGCTGTCTGACCGTATGTCTGTCTATCACCAGACTGCATCGCAAGAACCGCGATACAAATGTATATTTAAAGGGGGTCCCCCACGTTGAATATATGAAAATAAATATATATGAAAAAATAAACAAACAATCAAACTCTTCAACTTTATAATATTAATTATTATCAATCTTTTAATATACGTGGTAATAATATACTATAGTTTTTTAATACAAGTAGAACAAAGAGAAAGAAAGACAGCTAGCTAGTTAATTTAAAGCAGGAAAAATTAAAAACGGTCAATGATGATCTAGTTCTAGCGCATAGATCTCTCTATCAAGGTCTAATTAAAAGCGCCTCGCCGACATTGAAAGTTGAAACTTTACAATCGAAGTTCTTAATAAATTCACAATGATATAGCTATTGAAAGGTTTCATGCAAATTGTTCAATTAATTTTAAATGTTATTTAAAATCTGATCGGAATTCTATATCTATATCATTGATAATTGATGATTATTGATCTAAAAGTATTTTTCAAGTTCATATGTGAATTCATACTTTTAGTACAATTTTAAGATACCATTTTAGTAACCTTTACGATATTTTTTATTAATAAAACAAATAAAGAATTGCATACTAAACTCGCAACTTGACACATGCAGTGCTTTAAATATTGCTTTATATATTCTTTAAAAAATATTGGATGATGATGAAAAATGTGTGGATGACCTAGTCACGCCGAACTCAATAGCTCGCACGCACGCTAAATCACACGTGAGTAAGCGACGATAGACTGAGTCGAAACGAAGTTCGAGGCACGAGAATTGAGGCCCTGACTGCCGTGTCAAACATTCCGCCGTTCTAGGGCGGTTTTGTGATGTCTTTTCTGACTCAGAACTTTTTTTGACACGGGGAAATACATTACATATCTACCTCTACCACCACCAGGGGATGGCGGCAGGGGTATGTATACCTTTACCATCTAAAACCCCTGATGCCTCCTTCTGCGCTGTGCTGGCCGTGGGAAATTTAAACCTTACCATGACAACTTAGAACTGTACCTACTTTTTTCGATAATTTGGACTCATCATATTCAAAAGACCCTTATAAAGTTCAAACTTAAAAATTATTTGTATTATCATTTGAGCGCGTTGGTGATCGAACGAGAGGTCGCGGGTTCGAATCCCGCCGAGGGAACAAAAAGTTCTTCGGATACCTACTTAGCACAGGGCCCGATTGACGTGGTGTGAAGCGTCCATAGAAAAAAAAATTCTTAGATCTTCTTAGCTTACTGATATATTGTCGGAGTTAAACTTAGCTACCACATTAAGTTTAATGTTTCCTTGAGTTTCAGAGCATGTAAACTTAACGATGGGTTAGCCATCACACGGCGGGTTCCGTTCCTTCTAATTACCGGCGTAACTCTAACTAAAGTGGGGTCCTTAAATGAGATTAATAAAAGTATTTCGGACTGTCTTATTTATTTAATTAAACTTACACTTTAAATGTAACTTATCCTTTATTTTGTGGGACATTACGGGTAAAGTTTGCCTCTGTCATAAAAAGTATGTTCCTATTTACAAAAAAAAAAAAACCAAACAAACAAAAATATAGAATACCCGACTTGCTAAAGCTAACTTGACACTTTTTTGTTTGTAAAAAAAATAATTATATTTTACAAGTAAGGCCGTGTAATGAAATCGTGAACATTAAATTTGACTCAATTTCATTAGTCCAATTGAATTGAAATTTTGCATGCATTAGTACACTGCGTGACCGTGCAATATTACGATGACTTGGAGCTGATCTGGGGACTTGTGGGTTGGCCTTATAGTTACTGCGAAAAAAGGATAACCCATCGACTTTGAGCTCGTTTAATATGCATTGTAACGATATGCTTTGCAATAGCACTTTGTCTATGGAGTCTATAATACAGTATGGTCTGGTAATAGTGGCTGTATAAATTTGCTTGAAAAATAATAATTGTAACTCATAATCATTATTGTTAGTGTGCGTGTAGTTAAGTCAGTATGTAGCTTTACCTATCAAAGGGCTTTGTTAGTAAAATTCCGAATTTTTTACTCCAATTTAAGTCAATTACTTTTGCGAACCATTCGCTGTGTAAAAATTCCAGCACAACACGTGAAATAACTGGATTGATATTTCTCTCCTTTTATTTGATGATAAAATTCTAATTTTAGCTGGACTTAATTTTCAGCAGGTAATTTAGACCTTTCATTTCAACGGCAGGAGAAAATGCCTTGCATTAATTAAACTCATGAGTTTTTTATTTTGCCTCTACAAAAAAAAATCTACAGTTAAAGGTTTATTTTGGCAGTCTATGTATGTAAGTTAGTATTATGTATGGATGTGTCCACCGTATGGCTAAAACTACAAATCAGATTGTAATGAAAGATATGTCAACATAGAAATCTATTTAAAAAACGGCATTGAAATGTGTTGTGAAGATTTAAAGATCCATGCATACATAGTGACAGACATACAGCGATACCGCTTTCATACTAGCTTTCGCTATTAATTGGGCAAAATAAGTTAGAACAGAATTTACCTACATTGTAACATCTTAATTATTGTACCTTATTTTAAGCAAATAAAATATTATCTATCTATCTATCTATATCTAGGAAGGAAATAGGGGTCGCGTAGACCCTCATTTTTGTATGCAAAAACGGCTGTTATTTCCTCTCAATAATGGTTATTTTGCGTACCTATCCGTATTATATATCCGTCAAGTTTCATCAAATCAACCCTGACTACGTCTTTGTCTGCGGTGTTTGTGTCGCTGGGACAGTGATAGGAATTCAATTAGTCTGAACAAGCGGGAAACGACGCTGTATTGTGAAACGGAAAACGTAAACAAACGAAGCGGGAGATAATAATTTTATTGCGTTTATGATTTATCAATTTCGATCGTTCCAATGAAATGTATATTAGTATTGGTGGTCTGTGAAAGACAAAAATAAATGTAGATCCTACAGAAAAACATAATAGTAAATGGAAAAGTATGTAGTGTGTATTGTACCTAATAGATATATAGTGCGGGTTTCTCTTCTTTTTCTTACTTGATTTTTATGTACCTAGTGATCATGGTCGGCGCGGCAGCACCGCGTCGGCGTGAAAACGATCATCGTCTGCAGTCAACACGGCGCAAAATCTAAACAAATCTTAGTACAGAGATCTTCAGCTTTTATTTGAGCGTACTATCAAGTAGTCCCGTTCGAGTAATAGAAATAATACACGGTCATTTAGCGAGCTGGTAGTGGGAATTGTCACCATTTTCATAACAAAAACGCCACTAGAACCGTTTGGCGGGCAAAAAGGATCCTCGGCGGCAGCGCCCATGTCTAATATGGAGTTATAGGAGATGTAGAAACCCCCACGCCGCTGATGGGGTATATAACTCATCCATCTACTATTAAAGGTAATAGTCTATTTAGTAGCCTATACAAGTATATTATCTATATCTATTCTATACTAATATTATAAAGAGGTAACGTTTGAACCCTGAACCCGCGACGCGGAACCCGGAACCCGCAACACGGGAACCCGGAACCCGCAACGCGGAACCCACAACGCCAAACCCTTCCGTGAACGTTGCTGGCTCTGCGCTGTCAAATGGAATAAATAGTATCCTATGTCTACTGGCTCTAAGTTACTTCCTCACCAATTTTCAACCATATCGATAAAGCCGTTCTTGAGTTATAAATAATTTAACTAACACGACTTACTTTAATACAAATAGCTGATGTATAATAGATGGAACTAACATAAGCTAACGCCCGGTGAATGCTCCCGTCACTGTCGGTCCAGCCGATTCGGTGATCATTAGTTAGATAACGATGATGATGATGATGAAAAGAAGCCTAAATGAATCCTTATAACTTTAGCTATCTACCAGTGAAAGTCTCGTTAAAATCGGTCCAGCCGTTCCAGAGATTAGCCGGAGCAAAGAGACACGCTAACAGACAGACAGACAAAAATTTTTTTTAATTGCATTTTCGTTTTCAGTAGCAAGAAAAAAAAGACAGAACAGACAGACGTTAACTTCGCGCAAAGACAAATGACGACAAAAGACATAATGGCGTCTTAACATGACGTTTTCGATTTTTTTTTAATTGTTCGTGAATTATGACCATGGATCTAACTCCTTCGATCTGATTTTTAAATTAACATTTATAATATTATTATATTCTTATTACAACTTATAAGTTAAGTACTTTTTTTAAATAGGTATATTTATAGTTGTTAAAAGATTAATCGTTTTTTTGAGTAAGTCTCTAGTGTTTACTAGGAAAAAGTGTTAACTGACGTAACATTATCACGACGTTTATTTCATTAAATCTCCGCTCCACTCCGCTTGGGAACCACTAAGTTCCTATGCGCCCCGCTCCGCGTCAGTGGAAACGCCAAGATTGGGGAGGTTTTCCAAATCTAAACATCTATACAAATAAATAAAATTGAAGTGTCAGTTTGTAACTTTCAATTAGCAACGTTTTTCTAAATGCATATGACATTTTAAACGATATCTTCTGCTTTTTTTTGCATTGGCAACGATATTTACTGAAAACGAAAATGTAATTTTTTAAAAAATGTCTGTCTGTCAGCGTGTCACTTTGCTCCGGCTAATCTCTGGCACGGCTGGACCGATTTTAACGAGACTTTCACTGGTAGATAGCTAAAGTTATAAGGATTAATTTAGGCTACTTTTCATCACCATCATCATCGTCATCTAACTAATGATCACCGAATTGGCTGGACCGACTGTGACGGGAGCATTCACCGGGCTTAGCTTATGTTAGTAGGAGTAATCTATACATCTATATGTATAAAAGTAAGTCGTGTTAGTTAAATTATTGGTAACTCAAGAATGGCTTTATCGATATGGCTGAAAATTGGTGAGGAAGTAGCACAAGTAGACGGACATAGGATACTATATATTCCATTTGACAGCGTTTCCGTGAACGTTGCGGGTTCTGCGTTAGGGTTTCGCGTTGTGGGTTCCGCGTTGCGGGTTCCGGGTTCCCGCGTTGCGGGTTCCGGGTTCCCGCGTTGCGGGTTCTGCGTTGCGGGTTTCGGGTCCCCATGCTGCGGGTTCCGCGTTGCAGGTTCCGGGTTCCCGCGTTGCGGGTTTCGGGTTCCCATGCTGCGGGTTCCGCGTTGCGGGTTCCGGGTTCCCGCGTTGCGGGTTCCGGGTTCCCGCTTTGCGGGTTCCGGGTTCCGGGTTCCGTGTTCCGCGTTGCGGGTTTCGGGTTCCCGCGTTGCGGGTTCCGGGTTCCCACGTTGCGGGTTCCGGGTTCCCGCGTTGCGGGTTCCGGGTTCCGGGTTCCGCGTTGCGGGTTCCGGGTTCCGCGTTGCGGGTTCCGGGTTCCGCGTTGCGGGTTCCGGGTTCCACGTTGCGGGTTCCGGGTTCCCGCGTTGCGGGTTCCGGGTTCCCGCGTTGCGGGTTCTGCGTTGCGGGTTTCGGGTTCCCATGCTGCGGGTTCCGCGTTGCGGGTTCCGGGTTTCCGCGTTGCGGGTTCCGCGTTGCGGGTTCCGCGTTGCGGGTTCCGCGTTGCGGGTTCCGCGTTGCGGGTTCCGCGTTGCGGGTTTCGGGTTCCCGCGTTGCGGGTTCCGGGTTCCCGCGTTGCGGGTTCCGGGTTCCCGCGTTGCGGGTTCCGGGTTCCCGCGTTGCGGGTTCCGGGTTCCCGCGTTGCGGGTTCCGGGTTCCGCGTTGCGGGTTCCGGGTTCCCGCGTTGCGGGTTCCGGGTTCCCGCGTTGCGGGTCCGGGTTCCCGCGTTGCGGGTTCCCGCGTTTCGGGTTCCACGTTGTTTTTTTTTAGTTGAATTTCATCATAAACTCTTTTTATGCTCATCGAAGTGGGCAAGGGTCAGCTAGTATGTAATAAAGTGAAAACTTCCTTAGGCGCACCGCATATATATCTTTTCGTGGGTAGTAAGTTAGGCTGATTTGTCATGCTCTGAGTCTGAGGTGAAAAGCTCGATCGTGTGAACTCGGGACCGCCGAGTGTACCCGAGCGAAAAAGATACTACATAAAATATACAGTCATCTCTTCGCAGTTTTATCGCAGTATTTTTCACTTCTGCTCACGATCTTAAACGCACAGCCTTTTTTATTATTAAATAATGTTACGTTAAGTACACTAATTATGTATTAGAATTGAGTATGTTAGTTAACGATTTCAATGACACTTCAATTAGTAATTTTTCATTTTAATGAGAGCGCGATATAACGAGCGGTGCGCGTTTCCCGTATCGTTGTCAAAGGCCGTACAGTATGAGTAGTACTCGACTGTTTGAATTTAATTGTGGCACCACACTAGAACGTTTGATATTATCATATTATATAGCTATCAAATTATACTAACTTATCGTAAATATTGACGACCTCCGTAGCGCAGTGGTTGAGCGCGTTGGTGCTAGAACGAGAGGTCGTGGGTTCGAATCCCGCCGAGGGTACAAAAAGTTTTTCAAATGTTCCTGGGTCATGGCTGTGTATTAAATTTGTGTATAATATAATAAAAATCTTAAATATGTGTATAGTATAAAAGTAGGTATTAAATATATTTCCGTTGGCTGGTTCCTGTAACACATGTTCTTCGGATACTTAGCACGGGGCCAGATTAACGTGGTGTAAAGCGTCCACAGATATTATTATTATTATATTATTAAAAATATTAATCATTACAATTAATGTACAAATTTATCTAAAACCCGTTTTTTTATTTAATCCTGAATTAACTTATCCTCTCAATTCTTTATCTAAGTCTCAATCATTAAAATAAAATGCATATTATTTTTTAAAACTAAATAGGTATACCCGTTTCTTATTTATCCAAAGGTTGCTAACCTCTAAAGGTTAGTTTACTTTTTTATTTTGTCTACTGAATTTCAATATATCAACCTACCTACTACACTTGGATGTATACAGTGTGTAAAAAGAGCAGTCACTATAACTTTGAGATACTACCTTTCCTCATTTCGGATATGTATTTTTTTATATACATATTTGTTTTTGTAAAAAAATAAAAATATGTTTTTTTTTCTTTTTACCATTTCTTATTTTTTTGTCGCAAAAACATTAATAACGCCAAAAAAAATTTTTTTTTAAATTTTTGTAAAAAAAAAAGAAAAAAAAACATTTCTAGAATGAGAAAAGGTAGTATAATCATATCCTAAAGTTATAGTGACTGCTTTTTTTACAACCGTTATATACCATTGCATATAAGCTTTTGATTTAATTTCACTAAATGAACACGTATATTATTTTCTAAATTAACTATAAATAATATATCCCACCATGTCAATCTGGTCCCGTACTAAGTATCCAATGAACTTGTGCTACAGGTACCAGATAACGGAAATCTATTTAATACTTTTATACTATACATATATTTAAGATTTTTATTATATTATACACAATTTGTGTATATTGTGACCCAGGAACATTTGAAAAACTATATAAAAGTATTATTTATACTATACACATATTTAAGATTTTCTTAGATTATATTATACACAAATTTAATGTTTAATTTATTATTCGTTTATGAATTATTCCATTTACTTCTAGAGCTTACAGCGGTTACGTCTGCTTACATTTATCACGTAACCACATGCAAATCTCACGCAAATGTACAGAAACACTTCGCAGCTCCCGTGAAAAGCATTTCTCTGTTTCCGGCTTGGTGCGGGGTGATAATAGTCTCCGCAGAATAGATAGCGCATTTGATGAATGCCATACATTTAGGGTGTCTACCTACCTACTTTTGTCGGCCAATTTTGGCGCAGATTGTTCCGACATACAAATATGACCGATTTTGAGATCTACTTTAGGTATGACGTGGGCGCACTATTTAAATCAATATAATAATAATATAATAATATAATAATAATAATAATTATTATTATTATATTATTATATTCTGGATTTCAAAATAATAAGGCACAACTTTTTATTTACACTTTTCCACTTTTATTACGTTTTTATAAGTTTTTACAAAATAACACCGGTTTACCGGTGTTGTTATACCTGTTTCGATTAAATCATCATCAGGTGTCTTTTTTTTTAAGTGGAAAAGTGTAAATAAATAGTTGTGTCTTGTTATTGTGAACATACATTTCCATTAAGAACCAACAGTATATTAAATCAATTATTTCTGGATTTCTGTCAGTTTTTTTTATTTCAGCCTTTTTAGACCCTAAACTTTTTCACCTACAAAAAGTCACAAAAAGTATGACGCTGGGCACCCTAAATCTGAACGAAAATGTAACGGAGGTCTTTTTGCTTTAGGTTTCTAAAATATAATACATAACCTACATTTGGAATGGTTTGGTGAAATGGTTTTCAATGTGCCTTTCAACTACAACCACAATGAATATAATTATTATTGTTATGTTTTATAGTAATTAAAATATTTACATACGTTTTCTCCTTCTTTCATAAGAAAAACCTCTTGACAGACAAGGTCAAGACGTTGTTACAGGGCACGGGTGCTTTGGCAAGTACCTGTGTAGGGTGGTCAAAAGAGAGCCAGCTGCAGTCTGCCATCACTGCGACGGCGGAGCCGAAGACACGGCACAACATACGCTGGAGGAGTGGCCAGAGAGGAGGAGGATCCGTAGTCAGTACCAGTAACCACCGGGGGCTGCTGTCTGCCGAAGGATTCAGAGGGCTAGAGCTCCCTAATGTCCGGGGAACTCTTGGCGAAGAAAGATGACAGCATCGCCGTCATCTATAATAAGATGATGCCCGATGAGGCAATACGCCAGCGGGGTTGTGGTAGTATAGCAGTTCCCATGGCCCCGTCATAAATCGTGAAGAAGGACATCGGGGGGTTTCAGTTAGTTAACTCAGTGTGAAGCACTGGGGAGTCCAACATAACCTCGCGACCCTCCCCTGGGGTCGCGGGGTAAGCGCAACGCATTTCCCCTCGAAAAAAAAGTCAAGACGTTGTATAGCTTAAGTAAGGCCTGTGAACCTAGTGCGAGTGTCTGTCACCACTTACGGTGAAGTAGACTACAATTTGTTTGGTATCGATTTAGTTACCATATGCGATGTTTCGATGCCATACAAATTGTAGTTAACTTTGCCACCTTGTGCAGTGACAAAACTTGCACTACTGGTATTTACCAGTGATCCTAGTGCGCATCACACGACTAAGACTAGTCGATCTCGCTACACATATTTAAACTGGTATACCGCACTGTGTGCGGTAGTAGTCAGGATTCGTAAAAATATATGTCAATTATTTAGCAGACAACCGAATACTGATGTTAGTCAAATTAACATGCTGTCCTTGTTTCACCAAGTAGTCTGGGAATAGGCTGCTGACTTTAATAATACGCGTTTAGTTACCAACCTAATCTTTACAGTGACAGGTACGGGTTTAGGTGCAGCTTGCTTTGAAACACCGCGACACCAAATTCTATCAATCGGCTGATAAACACGGCTCTTATTTCATCAATTGACCTTTCTACAGTTCTATTATAAGTAAGTATAGATTTAGAAATTGACAAATAATAAAATTGTACCCCATGTGACGTCAAAAAGCGTTGTAAATACCTATTTTGAATAAATGAATTGAAATGAATTGAATTGCTAGCCTTGTGAATGTGCAACAAACTCACGTGTGCCATCGAAGCGCGTGGCGATGGTGTCGAGGAAGGTGTTCTGGGGCGCCAGCAGCCCCTTGCGCACCGGCATCACCCGCCGCCGCGCAGCCGCGCCCGCCGCCCTCCACCTGCAGATATAGAACCTTCTAGAAAAGTTTGGAAGTTAAGGCATCTACGTTAAGGGCCTCTAATAGCGGTTACACATTAGGAGCTTTCTAACGCGCGCTTTGTCAACGCGCGTTTTGAGGACCAGGAGTTCTGTACAGACAGTATACTCTGTACATAGTCAAGCGCACGCTTTTTCTTTATCCAAAAACGCGCATCACCAAAGCACGGGTCAGCGCCTAATGTTTACCAGCTCTAACAAGTGGGGACAGTCACAGATATTTTTAAAATATTTCGTGTAGTTGTGTATGTACATATAAAATATGCGTTGAAACTAATAGAGGTTCACAAATATTATGTGTTGCAACTTGCAATGTTTTAAAAAAAAATTGTAGGACAGAAACAGTAACCGAAACTATCGGATATCCGATATCAAAAAATATCCATAACTGTTACCGAATCTGAAATTAAAGTTTTGCTACTGTAAAAATGTATTTATTATCCGTAACCGAAATTATCCGAAACAAACGGATAATCCGAAATAATTTAATATCCATATCCGAAATTTCATATTCATTTCATCCCTGGAAAACAGTCAGGCATACATTTGGGAACGTTAGCGATGATGCCGTTTGCTAAAACATAAATCTCGATTTTCTCTATCCAAAAAATCTTAGCACATTTGTAAATGAAGAGCGCGGCCTTGTGCAGACATTACAATGCTGTCATTGTGACAACGGGCGCTCGCGGAGACATAGTTCGTATTG
Organism: Celastrina argiolus; assembly: GCA_905187575.2. Classification (NCBI taxonomy): domain Eukaryota; kingdom Metazoa; phylum Arthropoda; class Insecta; order Lepidoptera; family Lycaenidae; genus Celastrina; species Celastrina argiolus. The sequence goes on from LR994587.1 coordinate 12,245,247, forward strand.
TATAGACCTCATCCCCGTAAATGCGCCTCCGATCTGATGCGCGGAAATTAAATATCAATATTGGCTTTTTGAATTTGTCGTTGCTAATACTTTCTTATGTTTACGCGAATATTATTTAATACAGTCGCGTACAAAAGTGTCGCTGCCTTTTCCCAACGCAAATAATAATATTACAGAATTTTCGGATATTAATAATTTCAACAAAAATGAGGATTGCAGTCTGGCACAAGTAAAAAAACGAAACAGCTAGAACAGTCATTTTAGCCTCTCAGTAGAAAGAGATAGGGATGTTACTTTATAGGGATGATACTTTCTTTAAGCCGCGTCTTACGAATTTCCGATCAGGTCACGCAACGCAAATACTTCTTACCTCTGTCCTTCTGTGACCACGTCTGCTGGAAAGTAGCCGAAACGTTGGAAAAAATTATCAACAACACTTACCGAAGTGCTTAAAGGAGATGATGAGAGAATCACGTTTTATAGAAAAAGAACAATTTTCCAATCTTTTTGCTAAAAGATGGAGTGCGAGTTTCTTACACCGGTTCTTCTCGCCGGGTTAATTTCCGAACCGGTGGTAGGCATCATGTAAGACAGTTCTATAAGTGTTATTTAATAACCTATATGGAAATAAAAAGATTTGATTTTGATACAGTTTCGTGCCATAATTGTTTGTTTCCGTATGATATAAAGCGTGGTCAATCCACTGATCCATTTTTTTTTGTAAAAGAAGTCAATGTAATGTTTTTTACTATAATAAAAATCCTCTGGGAGCACTGGTTCAAATAAAATATGGGGTTAAAAGTTTTTTTGTGGTATGGCATAGTCTAAAACTGTGTTAGTAAGGTTCTCAAAAGAGACTCGAAATCGGTAAAAACTGATTAACTGAATATTTACTTAAAAAACAAAATCTCCAGGCGGAGAATAGAACCTGGTGTCGGGAAACGCACTTTGTATTGAGTGCGACAATTGGCATAATCTAATATCAATCATAATCAATAGGGATAATCCTTCGGAGTAAAATGAGACACTGAAAATTTACAAAAAAAAATGTTTACATTTTTCATTTTACTAATTAAACTTTCACGATTATTTATACGTTCATTTTACTCCCCGTAATTATAGTTGAAACTTAGCGTAGTTACTGAAAGTGTTTATTTTTTTATCACTTTGTGAAACTAGTAGAGTTTTCGAACAACTTTCGAAAACGGGAGAATATTAGAAGTTCTAAACTTACAGGAATATAAAACTAATACAAATATACATGTTTGTATTAATTTCTACCTGTTTCAGCGTTTCATGCACAATGTAAATAACTATGATAGTTTAACAAATTATTATTATTTTACTATATTTTTGCACATTATATCATACTTTAGCACAGTCGAGAGCGAGAAGTGGGTAATTTTGTCTCTCACTAAGTACTAACAATAGTACAAGTGATACAACTACGACATATATCGAGAACGAAAATACCTTATGTTGTAAAACTTTCGTAATATTTAATTTAAAAAAAATTTGGGAAATTTGATTTTGTTACCAAAATCACACAATCTTTTCTCCTAAGTTTATTTATTCATTACCACCCTAATGGTTTAAAGATGTTCTTGTCTTCATTAATACCAAATTGGAAATCTTTATTTATCTTTACTAATATATAAAGCGGAAGAGTTTGTTTGTTTGATTGTTTAAACGCGCTAATCTCTGGAACTACTGGTCCGATTTGAAAAATTCTTTTTTTGTTGGTCAGTCCATTTATAGAGGAAGGCTTTAGTCTATATAACATTACGCTGCAACCAATAGGAGCGAAGCGTCAGTGAGAAATGTTACAAAAACTGGGAAAATTATTCACATTTGGGGACTTTCGTTGCGTGCGCTGCATACGGTTTAAGTCACTCAAACACAACAACAGCTAGTTTAAAAGCTAGTTTAAAATAAACTTAAAACTATTTCGCGATCTATATCTCTAATACATAGATTACTCTAGTTTACCGGCGAGATATATTCATTATCTCTGTTACAATAGTGAGGCAGGCAGATTAATTTCTCTATTGTCTGCAGAAATTTACATTCTCTAAACCGTTAGGTCTCTTCTCTCTAATTAATTCCACAATTTTCCGCTTGATAACATAATTTGTTTGATGTCCACTTGTTTATTTTCAACAATCCATCGTGTTGTGAATTTCTATTAAGCGCATTTAGAGATCTTCTCAAGTATTTAGACAAACAACTTAAGCTCTTTAAGAGAGTAAAAACATTACATTATTTTTTACGTTACTTAAGTCACGTTTATTCTATTACCATAATTAATATTTCAAAAAATCTAAATTAACGAAATTATCTTGTGTTACAGGTGTGAATATTAAAAAGGCAGGCGTTTATTTCGACACGCTTTTTTGCGAAAAAAGGTAACGTTAACATGATAAAATTATTGTTAACTTATGTTTTACAGGCTGTAATATTAACGAGTGATAATACTTTAGGGTGTGTAATGTGTATGGGTCCGGTTTACTGTAAAAGTATCTACTAGCGCTAAATATTACCTACTTTTTTTATTATTGTATGCACAAATTTATGATGTTGGAGCATTTCTCATAGAAACATGAAAGTCAAAAGTAAGTCTTTGAGCGCTGGTATATGCACAGTAAACTCTACATAGCAGGCACATACACACCTTAAAGTATTATCGCTCATTTATTTTATACCTTGTATATTAGAAAAAAATCTGTACACAAAAAATTTACTCCTGTCTGAACAATTTCAGTGTCTTTTATGCTTTATTAACACTTAGAGGGCATTACTAATAATTAATTATTTATATACCTTAAGGAAACTCTAATAATGTTATACTTAGAACCAATCCCAGCAGCGTTAAAACGTTAATTAGCCCAGCCATAATTCTTAATAATTAAAACTGTATTTGACCCATAAACATAACCTGCCTCTCCACCTCACCATAAACTTTTATGTTCCATAAATGCGTCGCAAATCGCAATATACATGAATTAATGGTGCCGATATTTTTCTTTGTTTATCTCCGAGCTGGGAGCCGAAATAAATCCATCGCTCGGAATACCCGAGGCGTGTTGGTAAATATTAGCTAGGAATAGTCTAACTTCTTGTTAACGTTTACTGTCCGCAATGGAAATTTTTGAACTTCGTGTATAATATTATATTTTACACGTATTGTATTACCATAATGATGTGAATAAAACTTTTGTTGTTCTGTACAACCAAATCGATTTTTCCCATTTTATACAAAACTCGTAAATTTTACAGTAAAATTGTATAGTAAAACACGGCTAGAAGCAGAATAAAAATACTAATTTTTTGATACAAATTTCATATAATTTTGTCCATATAGTTTTATGTTATAGTCAAAAAAAGTGCCTGAGAACTTCTTTCCCGCTTTTCTCAAAATGCTCTTTTTTGAAATACAGTGCTTTGCCTTTTCACGATACGAGTAGTAGGTACCTATCTATACTTACGCTTATTTCACTTATTCCAAATTTCTCCCATAATTTTCGGGTAATATGAATAACTTCAACAACTAGGATACCTCTCTATCTATAATAATCCGTAAATGTTTTTGATTTCATGGAGGATATGGATCGCGCTCCATATAAGTTTGGGCCTCAATCTCAAGTAGCCGGTCAACGTAATTGGAATAAGCAGTTCGAATAATTATAGTAAAGGGAAAATCTTGTATATAAAAATGAATTGCTGTTCGTTAGTCTCGCTAAAACTCGAGAATGGTTGAACCGATTCGGCCATTTTTAGTCTTGAAATATTCGTGGAAGTCCAGGGAATGTTTAAACGGTTTTATTCTATGCTCAACGAAGTGGACACCGGTCTAGCTAGAAGACTAGCTGTCTTATATATAAAAATAAATTGCTGTTAGTTAGTCTCGCTAAAACTCGAGAACGGCTGAATCGATTCGGCTATTTTTAGTCTTCAAATATTCGTGGAAGTCCAGGGAAGGATTAAACGGTTTGTATGCTCAACGAAGTGGGCTCGGGTCACCTAGTTAACGTATATATTTTTAAATATGGAATCCTCCTTAAAAATTGTGTTTTAAGTCTGAGGAAACTGTCGTTTTCATATTCGGTTCCGCTTAAATTAGGTTAAGAGATTGCGTTTGAAAAATATAATTTGGTCAATTACAAGCAGACCGGCCATAATTGATTCGCTTACGTATAATTCGCTCGCGGGACGTTCGCGTCGTTATGACATCATTAATGAATAATATTAGGAGCGTATTAAATGTTAGGGACGAATTTCATGTTATTAAGGCTTCAATTAGGTAGAAATATTAAATATGAATTAATTTAAAATGTAATGTTACGGAAACCGGACATGTAGTCTAGGTAAATTGTAGATATCCGTAACAATTTGTAGAACTAAATTTTATCTAAATAATAGAAATAGAAATTTCGCGACAATACGTTAAAACGTCGCTTTACCTTCTCAACCTCGTATTTATAAAACTACAACTTTTCAGTAGAGTTAAAAAACTTAATAATTTAAAATTTGAATATGACATAGATTTTGGATGTATACTGTACACAACTGATTACTGAACCTTATATCATGGATTTTGGATGTACATACTGTACACAACTGAACCTTATATCATGGATTTTGCATGTATACTGTACACAACTGAACCTTTTAACATGGATTTTGCATGTATACTGTACACAACTGAACCTTATATCATGGATTTTGCATGTATACTGTACACAACTGAACCTTATATCATGGATTTTGCATGTATACTGTACACAACTGAACCTTATATCATGGATTTTGCATGTATACTGTACACAACTGAACCTTATATCATGGATTTTGGATGTATCTGGGGGCACGGTCGTGCCCCCGTCAAGACGAGCCAAGCGAAGCGCATTGGATTCAAAATGGCGGCATTTACATTTTAATATATATTTTTTTTGGTTTTGTAGCAATAACAGCTTACATACTCAACTTCAGCTTTCTAAGATTTCCGGAAGTAACCTAAGAATTTTGATGATCTATAAATGAGTTAGTGACGAAATCAGGGGTTTTTAGACATCGATAAAATCTAAAGTATAATAGCTACGACATTCAAACTTTGTATAATTCATGTATTTACTGGTGTCATTATATATTAAAATTTTCAACTATTTAGCATCATCCAAAGCAAAGTTTAAAAAACGACGAAACCTTTCGAGAAAAGGTAGGTAGTGCCCTTTCGCTTCGCTTGCCTCGTAAGTAAGGGCGCATAGATCAAGAACTTTGGTTCTACATGAGATTTGTCTACTTTTTGATAGATTTTGATCAAGGTGCTTGTAGATTTAGGGTGAGTCAAAAGTTGTAGTTTTATAGATACGAGGTTGAGAAGTTAAAGCGACGAAACTAAATCTTATTATCATTATAATATAATATTGTTATGTTTGTATTTTATCTAGATATTGGAGGTCAGTATTCAGGAGATAAGGGGAAGAATGAGAGCCTCAAGGCTCAGCCACCGCAACCTGTCAAGCACAAGAGCAGGAGGTGCGATGAGGAGGGCTTCATACTGGTGGAGAGAAGAAGGAAGAAGGCCGCCGTCCACAACCACCGCGGCACCGCACCCTGTGGACCCGAGGAGCGCCTGCGGTGTGAAGTACGCTCTACGCCGCTGTACGTGCAGTAGTGTAGTTTTTAAGTATAGTTACTCTTTTAGGTATTTATAACATGGGCCTATGCAGCCCGAAAAAAAATTTATTGTAAAGTATTTAAGTATTTGTAGGACTGACGCGTAAATAAAACAATCGAACTTAGTAAATATTACCTTTAAGGCGAATGGTCAAGCAAAATGCGTTTTTCACGACTTTTAGGCTATGTTTTTCAGCTAAATTACAGACTGGGGAAATAAAGAAATTTTGTGTAATTATAAAGTGTATCTTGAAGTATATTGTTGTTGTCGATTTTTTTGATGATCTTTACTCAGTAATCAGAAATACATTTTAGAAAATGCTATGACTCGCGTAAAATGAATATTTTAGGATGGATTTATTTTTGGTTTGGCTTATCCGTTTATAATGAATCTTTGCATGCATGCTTCTTTACTTTGTATCTTGGTGTTCATTGTCGATTTGTAACAAATACTATTGCAAAATAGAAGTTATATCATAAAAGGTCTTTGGTGCCTACTGTAAATCAAACACCACTAGTAAAGTATTTGCTCACAACATTTAATCAGGCGTTTAGTTATGGAATGCAACGTTGCCAGTTCGATGCAAGTCATGCAACCCATGTACAATGCAGCGTTGCCGTTCCGCACGGCGCGCACAGTAATTAGGCAGATAAGAGTAATACAATCTCGCGTGGTCTTGTTTTGACTTGACAAATGACAATTGACATTACCGGCTTGTATAAATTTTATATTATAGTTTGCACATGTTGTGTGATTACGGTTCGACTTTGAAACAAACATAGGTAATAAAAGTATTCCGAAACAAAGTAGGTAACAAACGATTATTGAAGTTGCTATATAAAAAAAGAACTCGTGTTGCAAATCAGACAAAAGCAAAAGAAGCCAAAGCAAATGATATTGAAAAGTAAGTAGGTACCTATCTAATTATAAAATAGACATATTTTTTGTTATTGTACCTATAATGTAAAGAATTTCCCGCGGTCCCATAGACTTAAAATTAGATATGAAGCTGTATTCATGGTGACGATAGGTTCTATTAGGAGTTGGTCGCTATTGAGTTAATAGGTACCTACTTTTAAGTCTATGGAACCGCGAAAAGTCCCCAAAAGATCCCAAGATTCCGCCTGTACAGAAAAGATAAAAATTATGATGATCATCAGATGCATAATTTACAATTATAGTCTACAGACAGTGTCATTGTAATGTAAATGTTTATCATACAGAATACTTATCACAGAGACATCAAACAATTACTCTTTACTGCTACACTATTATACAGTTTAACCTACAGTTATACATAATGTTAAAAAAATTGCTTGCCATGGAAATATGCCATAGCTCTGAAGCTATTAACCTGAGTTCATTAACAATAAAGGAAGCCGTCAAAAATATTAAAAAACCATGTCTTTAGTCAACAAAATATTGGCTCCTACTGATTCGTGATTTTGCCTTTACAGTTCATTGACTTGGGTTTTTTTGTTATTAAAAAAATAAAAAATGGCATTAAAAATAAATATTGATGTATTTGTGTCCTAGCTTTTTTACAAAGGTAAAGAGGCAAAAGATCACACATGCTACAAAAATTATTCTGGTAATTTACTAGCTTTTTTTTGACTCGTAGTACCCTTTATTTCCCTGTTTTCTACGTGTATTAGGTACTATTATATTACTCTGACTGAGGTATAACTAATAGTTATACTATTTCATAATTAATAATAAATCAAAACTAAATTTAGTTTTTTCTTTTAGGAGCGTCTACAGGAATATAGTCTGAGATCTTGGTGCAAGGGTTTAAAAAAAGTATAGAAATGCGCGTTAAATATCGGACGGGGACGCCAGCACGTATTCAAAAATAATCCAATCTAAACCTTATGAAAATTATACCGTTGAAAAAGTAGAATGCCGGAATCATTTACTTACAAATTTTTGTAATAAATTTTTAGCATTAAGTACAGATACAAAGTATTCTTTGAAATACAGAAAAAACATAACAAAATGAAGAATATTAGGTACCAGAAAAGTATCATTCAGTACTCAAAAACCTTTATCCGTTCTGCATAAATCAATTGTTGGAAAAAGTCCACGCAACGAAATTAAACGGAACGAAGAAAAACTAATGAAGAGTCGGAAACTGACTCAGAAATATTTAGAGGAGATTGACCCAAGGTGGAACAAACTATGGGGAAAATTGCTCAAAACTGGATATGGCTGAAGATATTATGCTGGAGAATTCAAAAAGAGTATTTTTACAGAATTTAGAGAGAAACGCCGAGGAAAGACAGAAAAAAAAAGCTGAAAGACTTCTATATGGATTGAATACTACCAGAATTAGTGGATCCTAGATATCTGAGAAATATACCCATTAGAGACCCACAGTATATAACAGAGGCTGTCAACAAAAAAATAAAAAAAGTCTAAAAAAAGAAAGTCAGCCCCCTACCATTCAAGCCAACAAGTCCCATTGCCAACAAGGAAAAAAAATAACTTCAAAAATAATAAACAAATCTATTTAAATTAATATTTTTTTTTTAACATCCTGTATGAATCATCGATAGACAAAAGTTCCCTGTGTAAGAAGTAAACTGTAAAAAATTAAACAAAATGTATATAATATAACGGGTATAAAAAAAGAGCAGTCACTATAACTTTGGGATGTGATTATAGGACCTCGACTGATTCTAGAAACTTTATTTTTTGTAAAAAAAAATTTTTTTTTTGCTATTTATTTTAGTCGCAAGGCTAAACTGTTTGGAACTACGTTCTGCATTAAATAATTAAATTTTATAATTTTTGCCCTAGTACGTAATGAACGTCTTACGCGTGCTATAGACCTCTCAGCGTAATCAGCTGATCGCTGTGTTGTGCACATTGTAGATTGCCTATTGAAAATTTTTAAAACAGTGGATTAAAAGCAAATGACTAGTAGCAATGCATATATCTCTTGCCTGGTTATTCCCCCACGAAGTTATAGTGACTGCTCTTTTTACAACCTGTATATATATAAAGAGTGTAAAAAGAGCAGTCACTATAACTGTGGGATATGATTATATTACCTTTTCTCATTCTAGAAATGTATTTTTTTTTAATAAAAAAAAAATTGGCTTTATTATAATTTTTGCGACAAAAAAATAAGAAATGGTAAAAAAAAAATATTTTTTTTTGTTTTTGACACAAAAAAAATACATTTCCGAAATGAGGAAAGGTAGTATAATCGTATCTGAAAGTTATAGTGACTGCTATTTTTACACGCTGTATATACATATATAATATATGTATATAATATACAGGGTGTAAAAAGAGCAGTCACTATAACTTTGGGATAGGATTATAGGACCTTGACTGATTCTAGAAATGAATTATTTTCATTATTTATTTTTTGAAAAAAAAATTTTTTTTTTTCGCAATTTATTATTTTAGTCGCAAGGCTGAACTGTTTGGAACAACGTTCTGGATTAAATTCTTAAATTTTATAATTTTTGCCCTAGTACGTAATGAACGTCTTACGCGTGCTATTGACCTCTCAGCGTAATCAGCTGATCGCTGTGTTGTGCACGTTGTACATTGCCTATTGAAATTTTTTTTATTTTTAAAACAGTGGATTAAAAGCAAATGACTAGTACGAATGGATATGTATCTGGCCTAGTTATTACCCCACGAAGTTATAGTGACTGCTCTTTTTACACCCTGTATATATATATATATATATATATATAGGAGATAACTATGTACATTGTTCATAGTACATGTTATTTGTAACATTTAAATATATTGTTTCTAGCAATATCCTATATATATATATATTAGCAGTCATAAATAATCGTTTGAGCCGTATTCGATATACATATAATAAGGGACATTAGTCCAGTCATTTTAGCTTAAATTTGGCAAGAATCTTGTAATTAGAGATACCCAGCTGTAAGTCTGTAAATAGTTGTATATTGACTCCCCCAAAAGTTGTCTCAAAACCTACATAATATGGTAGGGTGTACGCTACTATTAAATTTCAAGGGTCAAAGATCATATTTCTTTGTTATACTTTTCTTATCAATTATAAGGTATCTCGAATTCCGAGGTGAACTTACTAAAATGGCTGGACTAATACAAATAATAAGGGTTAAACGGGGATAAAATAAAAAAAATAATCTAAGTAGGTATATATTATTTAGTATATAAAATGTAGCCTCTGTTTATTATTACTCTGCTCAACTCAGAGAAATATGCTAAATGCGCCATCTAGCAAAAATATAATTTGACATCCTAATGCACGCTACATTGAACTACTATTCATAAATAGATGGCGTTAGCTCCACGTCCAAACACTCAAGGTCATTTGCTTGACCATTCGTCTTAAGCACATTTTCGTTCGAGTAGGTTTAACATTCCGTTGCGCGATCATCTTAAAGTGATCGGATTCCTTTATTTATACTTTGACCAGCTTAAAGTTTTATCTCAAAAATCGAACTCTGCAGAGCTCCACAGTTGATTATAAGTGAAATAACCACGAAAAGGATAAAAGTTTTTAAGCGCCCCGAAAGCATGCTCGTAAAGCTTTTTACATAAAAGCACGTTTGTTTCCGGTCGATTGCACACGTATGGACTCACAATACAGTAATTAACGGCAACGCGACGTGACGCCGTAAAAGCACACCTATTGAAACAATGTTTCCCGTTTTATCGCCAAAACCCACTTTGGCCGACGACTAAAAGTTTTAAATTATCTACCCTTTTATTTCGGAAAATGTAACAGAAATATAACGGGTGTAAAAAGAGCAGTCACTATAACTTTGTGATATTATTATACTACCTTTTCTCATTGTAGAAATGATTTTTTTTTCTTTTTTTTTACAAAATTAAAAAAAAAATTTTTGGCTTTATTATTATTTTTGCGACAAAAAAATAAGAAATGGTAAAAAGAAAAAAAAAATTTTGACAAAAAAAAATACTTATCCGAAATGAGGAAAGGTTGTATAATCGTATCTCAAAGTTATAGTGACTGCTCTTTTTACACACTGTATATTAAAATGTAACAGAAATATATTGTACTATTGTGACCCGTGCCCACTTCGTTGAGCATGGAAACCGTGTAAACCTTCCCGGGACTTCCACGAATATTTCAAGACCAAAAATAGCCGAATCAGTTCAGCTGATATCGAGTTTTAGAGAGACTAACGAACAGCAATTGATTTTTATATAGCCTAGGTTACTCAGTGATAATGTAGCTTTCTAATAAAAAAAATATATTAAAATCGGTCCAGTGCTATTTGAGTTAAGTCGTTACATAAAAAAATAAAAATCTTTCCTCCATATAATATTAGTGTAGATTATATTGATCAATGTTATTTTGGAGTTTTCTAGAAATTGATGTGCCGTTCGTTCCAAATATTTTACATCTAGACACTAGACAGTTTTTTATAAGTGTCCCACTTTATTTTTATCGCGTGTTAAATGCGTGTTGTATCAGCGTATTATTCGGAAGCATAAAAATATCTACATACCTGTTTAAAACTGATTTTGACTACGACTTCGTGCTTGTAAAAAGAAATCCTGTGGGAACTTTATATTTTCCCGCAAAAAAAATTACAACCCGAAAGCGTAAAAGTGAACCAAACTACGTACATAACAAAAAAAAAATAAAAGAAAATCTCGTGGTCTATATTGAAATATAACAACAGGACAATCAGTGTTTTAATTACAATTAAAACAAAATAAAATAAAATAGCCTGGAAGAAACTGCTATTCCCAGCAGTAAGGCCGCTAAATTGATTTTTTTTCATTAATGTATCTACTATGTAATTTTATGTTCGAGTAAAGATATTATTACAATCAAATATAAGTATACAAATATATAACATTTTTTTTGTCGTAGCGTCCATAACGCTAAACACGACGTCAATCTGGCCCTGAAGAACTTGTGTTACAGGTACCAGACAACGGAAATATATTTAATACTTTTATTCTATACACATATTTAAGACTTTTATTATATTATACACAAATTTAATACACAGCCATGACCCAGGAACATTGAAAACTTTTTGGTCCCTCGGCGGGATTCGAACCCGCGACCTCTCGTTCGAGCAGCAACGCGCTTAACCACTGCGCTACGGTCGTAGAAAAAACTATAGAATTAGTAAGTATAAACATAGACCAAAAATGGTCTGGTCTGGTCCAATGGTCTCTAAGGTATTAATGTAAGACACGCAGTAAATCCTGCATTTTATTAGAGAGGACAATGCAGTTTCCATGCATTGGCATTTGCATCCAAAGTACTTTATGCAAAATTACAGCTCACTCAAATGTCAGGACTTAGGAACTAGGTCAAATTGAACTTGAAGATCACAAGCCGATACTTCGTACGACCGAATATGTTCTTGTATAGAAAAATATTTACTCGCTTCATAGTATAAAGCTCAAGAGTTTATTTGATTAAAATCTCTACATAATCTCAGTAGCTAGGTACTGGTTTGATTAAAGAATTTTAACCCGACTGCGTAAATTAAAATATAGCCTTAGATATTTCTGATCCGTAAATATGATTAAAAAAAGTTTCCTTGTACTAAAAACGTGGAATCAGAGTAGAAAGTTACAATATTATGATAAACTATTTTCAGTCATAAGGTCACAGCACACATATCAACTCGGAATGGGATCGTAACCGTATCGCCTCGATCCGTTCAGTATTGTTTGTATGAAACTCCCTACTGCAACGCACACTAATTGGAATCGTAACGTAATCGCCTCGCCTCGGAAGGACGAAGGATTGTAAGGCGATACGGTGACGATCGCTTTCCGAGTTGATATGTGTGCTGTGACCATAATGCGGCGTGGGGTGACATGACGGCCGGCCTGCAGGCTTAAGGTTTAAAGAATTTATTATCATAAAATACTAGTATACAATATCCACTTACATGAGAACAATATACAAATAGTTAAAATACTTATTTAAAATAGTACAGTTCGAACTTATACTGATTATAAAATTGCAAAAAATTACTTACTCTCGACACAATCGAGAATCGAATCATTTCAATCTCAAAGACTTCTGGTAATTTATTTGGTGGATTACTTTGAAACTAACCAGGATAAAGAAAATCGTTAGATCGTAACTTTTTGTACTCCCGACCATATCAATCGACTGACAATCAATAAACATTAAATTTCATTTTTGTACGTGTTTCAAGGTTCGGACATCAACGACAAAATACTAAACGGATGATAAATATTTATAGAAATAGCGAGTTCATAAATAGTATAAATTGTCGATGATAATTATGTCTAAGCGGCAAACTAGAATTCATACAGTAAACGGCCTATTACTTTGTTTTATAGTTTTAGTCCCTGCGGTTTTAAAACGACATTAACTAGTTCTCCGTCCAAAGAACCCATATTGGTTTAATATTCATTTAAACTTTAAAGTAACGAGCCGTTGCGCAAACGGCCGACTGACTACGTCAAAATAGCTATTGCCAAAAATCGCAATTGATTGATGAACGTCAAAAAATAGTACGATTCGCTTGTGTTGGACATTTGTTTCATTTTTGCTACGACACTAGCGCCAAATATAATTTAGTGGCAACTAAGGAACTAATAATTAAATGTTAGATCAAACGAAAATTAACGCCAAAATCATTTTTCGGTATTTTAAGACTTTAAACTGCTCTCCTGTTTAATTTATTACGCGTATACCCTATTAGCTTTTATCAGTATATTACATACGTAGGTTAGGTACTTAATATGTATATAATGTACAATTTGATTAATAGCATTTAAGTAGGTAAAATGCTATTATTGAAATTGTATATTAATAACAATATAATACACATTTTGCCATGCCAATTACACTTACATCAAATATAATACTATTTTACATTGTTTTATTTTTAAAATTTTAAGTTATACTTCGGTCGGCTGTCTGCGCCGCCTCCCACTCAAGCATAAACGAGGATATCTGACCACAAACCGCGGGTAAACTATCACCGTAACTTTATACGGTTACGTACCCAAAGGATAAAAAACGTAACCCTATTACTGGGACTTCGATGTCTCCAGGTCCAGGGCCCTGATTACGTAACGACCGTCGACATCAACTGTCATTGTGACGTTAAACCTTTTTTAAACACGATTTAAAAAGGTAAAACGTCAAAGTTATGACATATTTACGTTTTAACTTTTTAAATCGTGTTTTAAAAAGATAGACGTAAATATGTCATAATTTTAACGTTTTAACTTTTTAAATCGTGTTTTAAAAAGATTAAACGTCACAATGACAGTTGATGTCGACGGTCGGGAAAGCCACAGAAGTTACGTAATCAGGGCCCAGGCTGTGTCTCCGTGATAACTAGACAGTTACCATTTTCTCTATCAACCAACACCTAAAAATAAAATAATTGACAATGACATACTGCAAAGTAAGGGATAGTGTTAATTCTTCCGACTTCAAAAAGGAGGAGATTTCATAAGAGACGTTCAAAAACCTAAAATATATGGGCAGATCTTTAGCTGTGTTCAAACAACTAGGAATCAAATTGGAGTATATTTTATGATAAATAGCTCAAGCTTTTTTCGGGTTTACAATGAATACAGGGCTCTCCTAATCGTCGATTTATCGTACTTTTAATAGGTAATTTCAGTTCAAGCTGCAGTTGTCTCTATCGGGTAATTGCGGGACAGTAATAGAATTTACAAATATCTATTTTGCATTTCTCTACACCGTGGTGTTTCCTCTTGAGAATAGCTTTTATCAATTTGGTATCCATTTATTTATGACTTGCGCGCTGGCGGTGTAATAATAACTAAGACGCGCACCCTCTAATGTCATGCTCATGGAAGCCTTGAAATATAAATTATGTGCGTCTACCGTCGAGGTATGGCCACTATGGACGTCGCAACCCGTACGAAATTGACTGGAGCTCAGTACGAGTCTTTGCTCACCGTGAGTTAACTATATTTATTTATTTAAGCATCATGCACATGCACAACATAGGCTATGTACAACCTATGTTGTAATATTATGTAAGTCCGCCTATGTTGTACATGTCCGCCTATGTACAACATAGGCGGACTTAATGCCTTAAGACATTATCTACCAGTCAACCTTTAGGTGATTTAGAAATAAAAATAAGTAGATGCATTACTTGTACATACGAAAACATGTAAACAGAAAATGAATAAATTACATTAATTAATAAATAGTAAAATAATAAATTACACATAACATATCTATATATATAAAAGAAAGTCGTGTTTGTTACAACACTTATAACTCGAGAACGGCTGAACCAATTTTCATGGTTTTTGATTCGTTGGATTTGTCTCCTCCCCGAATAGCAGAATACATATTAAAATAGTGAAAACTTGATGTGTAATGAATAATTAATCATGTAAATAAATGCTCATATTTTGTTCATCAAATGTCAAACATTTGTTGTCAAATGATGTAACAACTATGCGTTCAGAAATCTATTAATGTATGTCAGTTTGTAACTTTCAATTAGCAACGTTTTTCTAAATGCATAATATGACATTTTAAACGATATTTTCTTCTTTTTTTTGGCATTGGCAACGATATCTAGGTACTGAAAACGAAAATGCAGATATTATTGATAACTCAAGAACGGCTTTATCGATATGGCTGAAAATTGGTGAGGAAGTAGCTTAGAGCAAGTAGACGGACATAGGATACTATTTATTCCATTTGACAGCGTTTCCGTGAACGTTGCGGGTTCTGCGTTAGGGTTTCGCGTTGTGGGTTCCGCGTTGCGGGTTCCGCGTTGCGGGTTCCGACTTCCGGATTCCGCGTTGCGGGTTCCCGCGTTGCGGGTTACGGGTTCCCATGCTGCGCGTTCCGCGTTGCGGGTTCCGGGTTCCCGCGTTGCGGGTTCCGGGTTCCCGCGTTGCGGGTTCCGGGTTCCCGCGTTGCGGGTTCCGGGTTCCCGCGTTGCGGGTTCCGGGTTCCCGCGTTGCGGGTTCCGGGTTCCCGCGTTGCGGGTTCCGGGTTCCCGCGTTGCGGGTTCCGGGTTCCCGCGTTGCGGGTTCCGGGTTCCCGCGTTGCGGGTTCCGGGTTCCCGCGTTGCGGGTTCCGGGTTCTCGCGTTGCGGGTTCCGGGTTCCCGCGTTGCGGGTTCCGGGTTCCCGCGTTGCGGGTTCCGGGTTCCCGCGTTGCGGGTTCCGGGTTCCCGCGTTGCGGGTTCCGGGTTCCCGCGTTGCGGGTTCCGGGTTCCCGCGTTGCGGGTTCCGGGTTCCCGCGTTGCGGGTTCCGGGTTCCCGCGTTGTGGGTTCCGGGTTCCCGCGTTGCGGGTTCCGGGTTCCCGCGTTGCGGGTTCCGGGTTCCCGCGTTGCGGGTTCCGGGTTCCCGCGTTGCGGGTTCCGGGTTCCCGCGTTGCGGGTTCCGGGTTCCCGCGTTGCGGGTTCCGGGTTCCCGCGTTGCGGGTTCCAGGTTCCCGCGTTGCGGGTTCCGGGTTCCCACGTTGTTTTTATTAGTTGAATTTCATCAATAACTCTTTTTATGCTCAACGAAGTGGGCAAGGGTCAGCTAGTACTAGAATATAATAAATAAAGATTATAACACATAATAAAATAATAATAATAATAAATACAAATATAATAATATATAAAGACCCATAATTATGAAAGACATGACGAGAGCAAGGATACTATAACTATAATGTGTATGGCATTGCAATAACGCCCCTAGTGGCAAACTATGGTAATTAGATGCCATACAAATTGTAGTTAAGTTTCTCACGGTGAGCAGTGACATAAACTTATATATAACTAATAGCACTGGGGCTTAGTTAATATCTATCAAAATCATTCAAAGCGGAGTTTTAAAACGGTGTACAGAGCAAGTGACAGCGACATGCTTCAGTTGAGATTTCAATAACCGAGTGCAGTTATGGTACTCCAGCAGGCACACTCCCGATACAATCAAAAATTTAATCAGTTCGATCTCAACGGATTTTGGTATTTTATTTGGTGCATTACTTTTTTGAAACTAACCAGGATAAAGAAAATCGTTAGATCGTAACTTTTTGTACTGCCGACCATATAAATCACTGACAATTAAAATAAACCATCGTCAATTATTAGAGTACGCGCCACGATCGAATATGAATCAAAATCGAATTAGTTTGAAGAATAAGGCCCCTGATTATTTTACCTCACTGCGGTGAAGCCTAAAAGGTAACTATTTTGGTTGATCTCTGTTTATATTCAAAATTGTGGTCGGTTGGCTTTTACATTTAAATATTTTTTGCCTACGAATGCGATGTCTTTAACTGTTGTAGTACATCAATGTCCGTCAACTCGTTTAGCTAACTCCGAGATGTTTAATATTCCATTATCACAGAATACTGCCTAAAACAAATTATTCAGACACAATATTTTTTATTTCTTTATCTTTTTGCTGTTGTCATCATTTTCAAGAAGCAGAAAGATAAAAAGTGATTTAATTACCTAAAAGAGTCCGCCTTTTTAAAATTCAGTTAAATGAATAAAATCAGTTTACAAGAAATTAAAAAATAAAAAGGTCTAGATGCTAAGCCTGTTGATTCCTCTACTGCTTAGCGATTCTTAAGTGAATTACATTAAAAATAGTATTATATGAGTCAGCCACGAACAGATTTTCAATTAAATCCCGGCAATAAAGGAAAAGTGCAAACGGAAAGCTTTTATGGAAAACAGATACCGTTAACAGTGGGCGTCACACACAGGCTTCTAGTATTAAATGCGAACTGTCGGGTAATCGCAATGCACTTTAAGACCCGTATTAATAAAGAAGTTTCAAACCCAACCTCACTTGAGAACCTATTTGACATATAAAAAAACGTTTCGTTTCACTTAATTTTTTTTTATCTATTTTAAAACGTAAAAATAAAGATTATAAAAAAATAGATTATACTTATTTTAATGTTTCTTTATTGTGATCTATAATGAATATCACGGTATAAAAAGAAAAGAAATTAAAGAACTATGTAAATTTAATAAAGATGTTCACTTTTGAAAGTGAGACGAAACGTAGTTTTATCTGTCAAGTAGGTTCTCAGGTGAGGTTGGGTTTTAGACTTCTTTATTAGTTTCTTTGAAACCAGGCCAGCTACGCAGGAGTTATTTTATAGTGCACAAGTGTATGCGCAATACACTGAAACACTCTCTTCCTTCACTCTCGTAGCCCAGTGGGACGAATAACCGACACGACTGGCGGGAGATCAGGCGCAGGACCGACTTTTTACATACCCATTTTGGGTTATCATGGATTGGCACAGCATGGATTATCTTTCTTGTCAGACAATCAGGTGATCAGAACCACGATCGAACCCACGACATCCGTCCGGATCGAGCGAAGCTTTGAACCACTAGATCACGGAGGCACTGTCACAGAAGAAGTTAAACGATATAGCGCAGTATACAAAAAGATAAACAAGTACATGTTAACCTATTTGCAATCCTTGCGTAGCAACAATTTCTACAAAAAAAAATTTAACGTACTGCACATTGACAAAGGGTAGGTAAACAATCGGCCCCACCTGAAAAATCTGGATCTGGTTTAATGGAGCCGGAACATATTTGAAATACAGAATTACAGGCTAGGATCTGATTATGGCTTAATTAAGCCGATTACAGGTACAATGAGAAGAAACAAAATGTTAGCTTTGCCTTTTCATTACTCTCACAGAGGTCAATGATGGAACATCAGAAACAAACTCGCTTAAGGTTAAAAGTTCGCAAGGCACTCATGCAGACGTGGCTTCGTTAGCCGTTATTACATTTTCAGGCTTCATTTTGATTACTTTTCACTCATGTACCTGAGTCTGATTGTCATGTGTTCGCAGTTGAGTTATTTCGTCTAAAGGAACAGTAAAAAGATTATTATAATTTAATATAAAATGTAAACCTAAAGTGGTCGCTAACGACTAGATGTTTGAGCGACCTTAAATAAATTATTTAAAAAAAAATGTCCGCGAAAACACTGCTGCCCATTTTCATATCTATATTTCCTCTGTTGCCTTATACGACACCCACGGGAAAAGTGGTCGATGGTTTATTATCTACTTTGTGGTATTAATATAATACACATTTATGACCCAGGAACATTGAAAACATTTTGCTCGCTCGGCCTCGGAGTGATACGAACCTGCACGAGCGCTGACGCACTTACCACTGGTCCTCAGAGGTAGTCTAAACTAATAATTACTTAATTTCTTTTGACTTACGAGTACTAATTAACGAATAATAAAAACGAATATTAATTAGTAACCTTTATATTTATTAGCTATTTATTAAATTATATAAGACAATAATTAGGTCATTTATAAAGCTGAGGATTGAAATATTCGTGCCAAAATGTTTATTGAGGTCAAGGGTCAATGGAATCGAATCTATAGAAATGCCTTAATTTATTAAAGTCATCGATAAAACACTGAAGGCTGCTCTAAAGTTATTGTTTAAAGCTTGTACAGGTGGTTGTCAATATTCAGATGGACAGTTCCTTTGATAGGATTCTGAAGTCTTTTCGTATTACAATAGGTACGCGTCCATACACAAAAAGGAATAGATGTGGTGTGGTTTACACATCAGAGAATAAAAATCTTAGTTGAATAATGTTTAAAATTTAGTTTAATATTGAATTTTGTTTGTTGCTGATTGTGGTCGTTAATGACCTTTGCTGTTAAATAACGACCTTAAATAAATAAAAAGTCTTAAGTTGTATGTGTACAAAACGTGACCCCTTTACTAATAAAAATATTTACCCAACTGCTATGAAATGTATATTTGTCTGATACAGATAGCAATTGGCATAAAGGAATCAATAAGATCACTAATCAATGGTTTAAATATTTTTGTTAAATGGTGTAGCTGCTATAAAACCTCCATTTTGTTACTTGGGATTGACATCGTCAATTTTGTACAAAAATCCCTTAAAATAATAAAGAAAAAAAAAAAAAACTTACTTGTCTTCCTAATTCAGCGTCAAACTAAAACCTAGTTAATACTCGTAAACATCATTATTTAGAAAACTTATTTAATGTCCAGCAATACATAACAAAAATATTAATATAAACCGCATTGCTAGGTGGCATAGGCTTAGATATTGAAGCACATTGTATACCTGTAGGCTGCAGGCTGTATTCAGTAGGTTAACAGGCTTTGTCATTGTTACTCGCACGGGGGCTATTTGCCTGGCGCGTCCTCGGCTCCGTTGTGTCGGAACAGGTTATATATTAGATTTCCTAGAGCCGTTCCAATCTAAACGGGGTTAGTCATAATAAATCAATGTTTAGCACAAAACGATTCGTAGGAATCGCCTTGGAGAATATTGCCTTTGCAAGTCTATACCAAATAATTCTTAAAATTTAACAACTTATTTTATCTTATATATAAAAATGAATTTCTGTTCGTTAGTCTCGCTAAAACTCGAGAACGGCTGAACCGATTCGGCTATTTTTAGTCTTGAAATGTTCGTGGAAGTCCAGGGAAGGTGTTGGTTTGTATGGTCAACGGAGTGGGCACGGGTCAGCTAGTTTAACATAATAATTGATTGAACTGTACGTGCGAACGTATATTTCTATGGTTTATTAAATGGATTCGCCTCGTCATGATGTCAACTACATTTGAGTGGAAAAGCGAGACATCGCATCCAAAAGCTTCTTGTGATTTTTTAAGAGGCTTGATTAACGCCAATAACCTGTATCGTATCGACCCCCCCGGTTGTGTTGAATTCCTATAAAAACCTTTAAAAAAATCAGAGAATAAATTTGCTAAATTTAAAACGATAGTCCCTTGCCTTACTTAAAATACTGACGTAATTTTCATACATCCGTCACTAATGTATACTCAGAAAAAAGGTAATAAAAACCGTCTAACCAAAAAGTATTTAACAATTTTTTTTATTATGTAGTTACAATTAATATTCTTTTAAAGTCAAATGTAAGTTCGTAACAACCTTACTTATGTGTTATACTTTGCATATTGTTTTCAGCAGTTAGGTAAATGTAATTAAGATTAAAAGGTTTAGTAAAGAAATGTAAGAAATGTACGTAAATTTTCATTTTATCATGCGTACGTACTTTAAAGAAGGTGAAGTCAGGAGATGAGTTTCAAGAAGATTTTTCTGACCGCCGGAATATTTGTATCGACGCTAACCATTTGTAAGTAAAAGGTTTTCAGAAATGTTTATAGATCGTACCTACACAGATTTTTTCTCAACATTATTCTAAGACTTTGTGTTTTCACCGTGTTGTTCTGAGCCCCGGTTAAAATATTCCTGTTATTGACCTACTACCTGACATCTAAGAGCCCTCATGTATCCAGAAAGGTGCCGTAAAGTGACATAGCTCGTGAGTTTTGATCCAGTTATTTTGAAGTTTTTCTCTTTGTTACACTTCAAATGTTTATTTTAATTTTCTAACAAAGAACAAAGTAAAGAACAATTTCGGTTACGATATTTTTTTTGTTAATATTAAAAAAGTTTTCATGTCATTGTACAAAGAAAATATACGTCAGAAGAGAAAGAAAGTGAACTGGTACAAATCTCTACTCCTGTACTTATGATGCAAGGAGCAAACAATAATTATGGTTCAAGTACATTGTTTACATATTTACATATAATTTACTGTAGATTAAATATTAATATTCTCTATATATTATTATATTAACTATCTTTTAGCGTTTAAACAAACAAACTCTTTCGCTTTGTAATATTAGTATAGATATACTAATATTACAAAGCGAAAGAGTTTGTTTGTTTAAACGCGCTAATCTCAGGAACTACTGGTCTGATTTGAAAAATGCTTCTTTTGTTGGATAGTCCATTAATAGAGGAAGGTTTTAGGCTATATAACATTACGCTGCGACCAATAGGAGCGAAGCGTTAGTGAGTAATGTTGCAAAAACGGGGAAAATTATTCACATTTGGGGACTTTTGTTGCGTGCGCTGCAGAAACTGTTTAAGTCACTCAAAAACCACGCGAACGAAGTCGCGGGCAAAGCTAGTATTTACATAACAATAAATGATATAGTAAAAATACACAAACTACTTACTACGAGTACTAGATTACTTATAGAAAATCGCTATAAACTTCTAGCCAAGATTGGCACAAGTTTGGCACGATCTGGAGGAGGCTTGCACAGCGATGAGCAGCCCTTTTTTATCTATAGACGTTTTACACCACGTCAATCTAGCCCAGTGCTAAGTATCCGAAGAACTTGTGTTACAGGTACCGGACAACGGTATATTTAATATTTTTATACTGTACGTCATTTAAGATTTTTATTATATTAATACACATCCATGACCCAGGAACACAGAAAACTTTTTGCTCTTTCGGCGGGATCCGAACCCACGACCTCTCGCTCGAGCACCAACACGCTGAACCACTGCGCTATAGAGGTGGTCACCCTCGTGTAGCCCTACACTTAAAAAAACGAACAATATAAATTAAATACAAAACTAACACAACTAACAAACAAGTAAGAACGCACATAAGATCAAAAGTATGATATAGTAAAATGTAAGGGAAATAAAATATGTACCTAGATCGCATTTAATCGGGCACTAAGTACATTTTAATACAGCTACATAGTTACGCCCGGTTTCTGAAAGGCTGATCAAATTTATCAAATCAGCTAATCCGAACGCTCATTGGTGAAAACAGTGACAGCGAAGTGATGTTCACCAATCAGCGTTCAGATTAGCTGATTTGATCAATAGATCAATTTGATCAGCCTTTTAGAAACCGGGCGTTAGTCTCGCAACGTTACCAATGCAGCAGTCTTAAAGTCGGTCGTTTTCATTATACCGAGTGCAGGTTTTAGCCGGGATGGAACTCGTGACACACGCTACCGTGACCCTTTTAGGGATCCGAAGTACAAGGAACCCTTATTATTTTGCTCTGTTCCTCCATCCGTATGTCCGTCTATCCATGTGTCAGTTTGCCCTATCAAACTTCGTGAATATGGACAAAGTTTTATGTTGTTAAATATCACGTATAGATTTCACTTTGGACATTTGAAAATAACAACAATGGAGGTATATAACGTTGAAGCAGATTTTTTTATTATTCTAACCCATAGTGAGATTCGTCAAATGGGTGTCTACACTTATTTATTATTTATATTTATAATATTAGAAAGAGGAAAGCTTTGTATTTTTGTATGTAACGACATAACTCAAAAAGTACTGGACCGATTTTAATAATTCTTTTTTCATTAGAAAGCTACATTATCACTGAGTAACATAGGCTATATAAAAATCAATTGCTGTTCGTTAGTCTCGCTAAAACTCGAGATCGGCTGAACTGATTCGGCTATTTTTGGTCTTGAAATATTCGTGAAAGTCCCGGGAAGGTTTACACGGTTTCCATGCTCAACGAAGTGGGCAGTGGGCACGGGTTAGCTAGTTTATAAATAAAAGTGTGGTTTTACTATCTTATATTTTAATTTCCAAGATTTTCCTGTTTTATATAATAATCGTACACAAAAGAAACAAAAAATAGGATACAATTCTAACAAAAAAAGAATTCGCGAAAATTTCCAATAAAGCAATAACTTGAACACGGAACAAACTAGATTAGCATAATTTAGAATGTTTGTTACTTACAAACTCAGAAACATTCTTTTGGAATGGCTGAATGTATTCTTCATAAAATATTCAAGTTTATTATCGGGGCGAGCTGGTTAATAATTCTAAAAAGGGTTGCCAACCGTACTATATATATTAATCTACCTATCTGACTATTCGTACTATATTTTAGCCCATTAATATAATAATTAATTAATTATTATAAAAATCAAGAAAAATGAACCATAATGTAGTACGAAAAATACGTAATATATTTTCATAGGTAATTAAACGTTCACCCTGTTTTACGACATATCTCTATAAATTCTTTTGAACTTTTTGTCACTGTCTTTTATCTTATACATATGTATGAAAAAAAAAGGGAATCGAAGTGTTTAAATTATTTATTTCTGAATTTCCTAAAGATATTTAGTTTTTTTGAGGAATATACTGTTTCTGAAAAAAAAGGTGACAACCCTACCTTACGTAAATTATTTTGTTCTAAAAAAAAACTAAAAGTTTGTTGATGTTGATCCTCATTCTTCCGTTATCCGTCCCATCGAGGGGGTTTATCCTGTGTCTTCGGAATCCTTTAAGTAACGAAATGGAAAAAAGCCTATTATTGTTCGACTCGGATTGGGAATTCGAATACAATAAATTGTATTAATGGTTTTGGTACGTACTTACGAATTTAAATAATATTATAAAATTGATATTTTCGAGGGTGTTTGTGTTGTATCGGTACGTAACATAAATTAATTATACTTTTTATGACGCGGAATGTACAGTTCTAGTGGAGTAGAATTTAAGGCCCTTATTAATATAGAAGTCTCAAGCCCAACCTCACTTGAGAACCTATTTGACAGATAAAACAACGTTTCGTTTCTATTTCAAAAGTGAACAAATTTATTAATTTCTTTTTCTTTTTATACCGGAACTCATAATATAGATAACAGAAACTTGAAAAAAGTGTAATCTATATTTTATAATCTTATAAATTATAATATAATAAAAAAATTAAAGTATGTAACATAAGAAATGTTCTTCATTTGTCATGAAAAGTTTTTTTTATCTGTCAAATAGGTACTCAAGTGAGGTTGGGTTTGAGACTTCTTTATTAATACGGGTGTAAGACTAAGCAGCTCCAAAATCCTGAATTACGTTGTGGACCTTTCCTACATTTGGCGCTATATATATGCCGCATTCATTTGGTTGATTCTGCTTATTTGATTGAGTGACTAGCGCGGTCATTTAATGGCGTCAAACAGCTTGTAAAGCATGCTTAGTCCCGACACAATCGAGAATCGAAATCGTTCGATCTCATCGGCTTTTGGTCTTTCGTTTGGTGGATTACTTTGAAACTAACCAGGATAAGGAAAATCGTTAGATCGTAACTTTTTGTACCGACCATATCAATCGACTGAGAATCAAAACAAACATACATCAATTTATTCGGGAGTCCGCGGCACGATCGAATCTGAATCAAAATAGAATCAGTTTGGAGAGTAAGGCCCCAGATAGCAATGTGTTGATATATTTTTTGATTAATTTACTTTAATATGCGTTATAATAGTACTCATTCGGAAATTTTGAAGTTTAAAAATAAAATATTAAATAGTCTCGGGTTCATTGAATTTGTTGATAAAAATAGAATTAAATGAACGCGCTATTCATTCAATCAAATAGCAGATTCAACCAGATGACTGCGACATATACAACGTCTGAAAATCTATATTGGGCTTCGGCCTGACCGAGCATACCACCTCGCTCGGTCGGAGATCTCCCTTTGGGACAACCACTATTTCCACAAACATATTTACTTTCTACCCGAATACAGTCGGGTTTCATTTCTACACGTGTTAAGTCTATATAATAAGAACTAGCTGTGCCCGCGACTTCGTTCGCGTGGTTTTTGAGCGACTTAATCTCTACTAAGTCTCCCCGTTTTTGCAACATTTCTCACTGACGCTACGCTCCTATTGGTCGCAGCGTAATGATAAATAGCCTAAAGCCTTCCTCTATAAATGTAAAATAATAAAACTATCCAACAAAAAAATATTTTTTCAAATCAGACCAGTAGTTCTTGAGATTAGCGAGGTTAAACAAACAAACAAACTCTTCCGCTCCATAATATTAGTATAGATAAGTTCTACGTGAATAAAAACTTTTCAATAAAGGCTTTGTATAACGCCAATGATAATAATAATAATTTTCACTCTATAGTCTTCACTAACATTTAAAAAGAAAAAAAGGTTGTAACGTTAAAATATGGGTGTGCTTAGCACATATAAATATCGATTTACAAAATTTTATATTTTTTTAAATATTATTTTTTATTTATTTAGAAAAATGGGTACAAAGTACTCCAATTTTCAATATCGCGCGCATGCAGCCTTAGGAAAGTATAATTTTTAGCGATTTTATTGTTTGAAATAATTATTTTTAAATAAAATAAGTGAAATTCAAAGTTTAAATCACACTAAAAACATTTGTATTAAAATAAAAAATGAGTCATTACAGTTCACCCAAGAGAAAGGAAAAGGCCATTTCCTATTTCACAAAAACAATTTACTGTAGCGAATCGAATATTAGCTAAAGCATAATAAAGTTAAATATTCTACACACATCTGAACGTTTGTGAAACCAGCATGTCAATCGAATTCCGAAACACAATTTTAGGCGTCACGTGTCGGTAGAGTTAAAATTAGAGAAGAGTTTATAATACGTTAACATATTTATGTAACAACGTAGATCAACTAGTATATCCTATATACTAATACGCGAAGCAAAAACCATGTGTGATTCTATGATATACCTCCGTGGTCTAGTGGTTCAGAGCTTCGCTCTCGTTAGGACAATGCAGGCTGATCATACGATTGTCTGACAAGAAAGAAGATCCATGCGTCGGATGGGCATGTGAAAAGTCGGTCCTGCGCCTGATCTCTCGCCTGTTATACGTCCCACTGGGCTACGAGAGTGGATTTTTACTATGTGAATATTACATGTAATAATACAGTGTCTTGCGTTGAGTGCTACAGAACGGTCGCGCTCCGCATTACACTATAGAAGCAAAATTTAATTGTTTGCGAGTCGCGCGGCTGTGTGCCGCTGCATGTCACTATGGCGCTCGTGGCCAACGAGTTGCTGGCGTTCATCCAGCACGCCATTGACACCATGGACGAGGTCAGCATAATGCAGATCTGCAAATCTTCTTTCACCAGCGAGGAGATTTGCAGTGGTAAGCAGTTGCTGTACGATACGCTCGGCCAGAGCGCGAACATGTCGGTACCATCGGTGCCATCGAGACGGAGAGATGGAACAGAGAGAAGCGTGCAGGATATTACCTCCCTGCTGAAGCAGACGGATCCAGACGACGTGCCGGCCTTTGTGGCGAAAGATCTCCACAAGCTGCCGGTGGTGACGATGGACCACGTCGACGTCTCCAGCCTGTTGAAGAACTTCAACAGTATAAAGGCAGAGCTGGACGAGATGCGGGGTAGATTGGATGCATCGGAATCTACCATCAGTGACTTACGTAGTGAATTATTACAATTAAAATGTAATAATTCATTAAGTGGGTCACCCGATCATTCAACTGCCTACGTCAACACACGTCGTGGTGGCGCGCGCGCCGACACATCGTTTTGCGTGTCAGCAGAATCTGATGCGTCGGCAACCGCCGCCGCCTCCGCCCGCCTTCCCCTCCGGGTCGCGCAGTCGCCGAGTAAACAAGCAACTCAGCAAAAAAGTTTTGCGAGTATCGCCGCTCACCCCGCACTTCCCCCGCGGGCGAAGACAAAGGGGAAGAAAGAGAGCCGCAAGGCTACAGAAAGCCGCAAGGCTCAGCCACCGCAACCTGGCAAGGACGAGAGCAGGAGGTGCGATGAGGAGGGCTTCATACTGGTGGAGAGAAGGAAGGAGAAGCCCGCCGTCCGCAACCATCGCGGCACCGCACCCTGTGGACCCGAGCAGCGCCTGCGGTGTGAAGTGCGCTCCACGCCGCTGTACGTGTCTCGCCTGCACTGGTCCATGGAGGTTAAGGACGTCGTGGACTACATCCGTAAGAAGACGTCCCTCCCCTTGAGTGTTGAGCGACTCCAGAAGTCTCGCCACAAGGTCAACTTCAGTTCATTTGTGGTGAGAGTACCGACGCATCTTCTATCGACCTTTGAGGCGGAGGAGTTCTGGCCGACGGGTGTGGTCTACCGGAAGTTCCGGGGGAGACTCCGGAATGAAGCGCGCTACACGTCGCCGACAACACGTGTAGTGTAGTTTTTAAGTATTTTAAATATTATGTATGTTAGTCTTTAAGGTATTTATAATATGGGCCTATGCAGCCTGCAATAAATGGTATTTAATTAATTAATTAATTAATTATTATTATAATGATATAGAGTACCTAACACACATAGTTTTTGTTAATGTTAAAGAACTATATTATACTCTATAATATTATTATGTATAGAGTAGCACACATTACACATACCATTGTATTATTTAATATTTTATAAACTTATTTATTGTATTTTAGAACAAAATAATTGTTGAATCAAAAGTACATGATAAATGAGCAAAAACTAACAAGTTCCCGAGATTTCACATTTATATTTTTTGATTATTTCCTAGTTTAACAAATGAAAACCACAGTAATAATTAATATAAGAGTTAAAAACATACCAGTAAAATACAATTTTGTTATTTAATTAAAGTGAGCGGTAAAATAACTGATTGCCTTGTAATATTATTTCTAAACGATGGTTATAATATTAGAGATGTTGGTATTTCTCGATTGCAGTAAGCTTATTTTTATTTTTATGTAATTGATTTTCTCGACCTCGTGCGCGTAGTAGCAAATCCCACAGGAACATACATCTTGTCGCGATAAATGTAGCCTACGTCATTTCAAGTGGTTGTACTCTACATGTTAGCAAAATTTAAAAAAATCGGTTTAGTAGTTTCAGAGGCAGAGAGATGCAAGCAAACAAATAAAATATCTCTCTTTTGATGTTCTTATTTCATTATTAGTATAGTAATAAATAATTAAAAGATAATACTTTTCTTAAAACATGCTTTCTTTGATTATTCAACTATAGCCTTTATTTATTAGACCCGCTATCTAGCACCAAAATATTTAGCAAGATTAATCAAACGAGCCTAAACTTGATGAGGCTGTGTCAAATAATAATAGTTTCAATGGCCATCTTTCCTCTATATCATCAGATCGGTCTGTCTAAGAAAATATTGCATGGTCATCCGATTTACATGTTCATGCAACATTTCAGATCAATCGGTAACCCGAAAGTGGTTCAAATTTAACTCGAAAGATTTGATTACAGACATACAGGCAAACAAACATCACGACATGTGAAACTAAATAAAAGCTTGTAAATACTCCATTTAACAATCACCAACGAGCAGGAAGATCATCTATTGGAAAGCCATTATTGTCACATTTGTATACGAGACACAATGTAATCGTTATTTTCTTTTGGTTTTCTGTAGGACTGTGGTAGGCGTATATCTTTGTTGTCCTAGGCCTTTACTCTCCAAACTGATTCCATTTTTCACAGAACAGATTTAGATTCGATCGTGCCGCGTACTCCCGAATAAATTGACGTTTGTTTATTTTGATTTTCAGTCTATAGTAACTTTTTGTACTCCTAACCATATCTGATATGGTCAGGAGTACAAAAAGTTACGATCTAACGATTTTCTATTTATCCTGATTAGTTTCAAAGTAATCCACCAAATAAAACACCAAAAGCCGTTGAGATCGAACGTATTCGATTCTCGATTGTGTCTGGAGTAAGCCTGCTGGCCAATGTATGTTTGCCATGCTCCTACACAATCGATGTGAAAGCGTCTATAGATTATTATTATTAAAGTTTTGAGTTAATTGAGGCTATTTCCTCTCCAAACATTACTCCTAAGGTAAACAACACGTTAGAGTTGTCTAATTCAATATAAATAATATAAGGCTAAATACACACTGGCGTAGCGACAAAGCGTCCTGATTTTCAACGATAGCATAATATTCATCGCTTTTATTCTATTATTAAAATAAAAATTAGAAAATATGTAAATATGGTAATAAAAAGACGCATGACATCCACAATTTACGGAATAAAAATATATTATCATAATGGTGAAAATCATGTCGCTTCGACTCTTTTTTTTTCCTAGGGGTATGTAGGACTCCCGGCTCACTGCGGTCGGTTTACCCACTAAAACCACTTGCGGATTGCCATTAGCCGTTAATGAGGGGAGTGCCCTGGATCTTTCAGAACACAGTCCACGTCCCTCGGCCGGCCGGTCTACCTCATACAGGACAGGACTTCCATCTATAAAAGAGAGCACACCCGCAACCTGTAGCGCTCCCCCCCGGCACTGAGACTGACAAAGCCGGGGAGTTAATGGAATCAGACGTTACTTTGCGGAAATCCATAGCATAAAATTTAAATATATATCTAGAAATATCCCGCGAAAAAATTGTAACCGCAACCTGCAAACAAATGGATGAGTGTACGCAAACGCATGCCTATACGTATTGTCGTAAAGGTAGACTTTTTAGGGTTTAGAGAAAATTCTTAAATAACATCTTTTGAGAATCAAAACCATATTGAAATAAGTTAAAAAAATTTTTTAACTCATTACGTTGGACTCAGTTCGCTAATTTGTGCAATATATTGATATTCTGTCTAACTAATAACGCCATCAACAAATATTTAGAATTTACCGTTGAATTCGAGAAACGTAATTTTGTATGAGCGTTGGCAGTCTTTGTATAATTGGTCCATGGTATAATCAACCATTTGCTTGCAGGTTGTTGTTACAATTTTTTCGCAGGATATTGCTAGATATAATATATTTGAATTTCAAAGCCGGGGAAGTTACCCAGCCCTCTCCCGGAGATGTCTTCTTCGACGCTGCGCCAATGTGAGTTGAGCTTAACGTTAAATTACATTAAATTACAAACGAAAACACATGTCTCTCGCGGCGGGCAAATAGTTTCCTCGATAATAGTTTTAGTGAAAATTGAATGTGGACATATTGACGGTGGTGTACTATTTAGACAATATACAAGGCCGCAAGAACTAACATCTAAATATACTTATTGCTTGATTGTTGTAATAGCTCCCACGACGATATCGGTGACGGTGGCCGGTTTCATCACCAACTAGGCTGAGGTCATGCTCTGTAGCGCGTGGTTGAGCGCCTTGGTGCTCAAGTTGGAGGTTGCGGTTTCGAATCCCGCCGAAGAAACAAAAAGTTTTCTGTGGTCTTCGGTCATGAGTGTGACTTAAATATGTCTATAATAGAATAAAAATCTTAAATATATGTATTATGTATAGTATAAAAACTATTAAATTTAGTTCCCGTGTCTGGTACCCGTAGTTCTGCGCATACTTATCACGCGGCCAGATTGGCGTGGTGCGAAGCGTCCATAGATATTATTATTTTTATTGTGCCTACTCTAGTGAGGACTCTCTTTTCATAATAACTTTCATAACCCAGTTGGACGGATAACCGACACATCTGGCGGGAAAACGGGACCCCGATTCTCGTGCCTGGAATTTAGTTTCGAATTTCTGTCTGTCCTGCACGTGCACTTATGATTTAAAGAGCGTACGAAGGGGGCAGATAGACGATCGAATTTAGTAAAGTCCGAGAGACGAGAATCGGAGTCCTGGGCCTTGATGCTATTATTAATTAGGAAGTTAGAAAACAGAATCGGACAATGATGTTCAATAAAATAAGAGGTTAGTTTATAATTTCATTGGTATCGGATTTGACATAAGGTTCGAAAATGACAAGCGAATTTGTATGTCACTTAGAGAAACTTGTGTCAAATCCCATACATTTAGTTTACGATTTTCGTAAGTGATATTATCGATGGTATCTTGAATAAGTGGTTATCTTTTAACATTATTATTGTGTCAATAATATGTTTTATCTTTTTTGTCAGACAATCAGAGTATAAGCGCGGCGGAGGACTTTGGCTTATAATAATATGTAAGGATGTTTATCTCGTGTCCCAAAATGATATTTGTCCTTTATCGTTGAAATATTAAATGCAGGAAATCCATGCTTTAGTAATACGTTCACAAAATCCTATTACCCCCTTTTATCTTCTTATAATATCGTCCTTTGATATAGAATATTACATTTGTAAATTACTATGAATTGGGAAAACAATCAATTTAAGCTGGATATTGCGGATCTGTGGATGACATGGGAATTAATCGCTTTTCAAATAAGATTAAAGTGTTTTAACTAGAGCGCCCGTGCCCTAGTGGATAGACCGTTGATTATCAAAAGGTTGCAGGTTCGATTCCTAGGTTGTGGCATGTACCAATGAGACTTTTTCTGATCTCAATTACACTATACGCATGCACTAACGATGAATGAAAATCTAGTGAGTAAGCCCACACATGACGAATTGACCAGTAATTTTTTTGAACTAGGCCGACTATGTTGTGAAAATAAGTATTTTCTTCGCTCAGAGAATACTATATATATCATCTAATAACGGATGCAAAGGCCTACTTATGTAATTGATCGTCAATAACTATTCCGCCATTTTGAATAATCCACCATTTTAGATTTAGAATGACGTACATACATACATACATACATACATACATACATACATACATACATACATACATACATACATACATACATACATACATACATACATACATACATACATACATACATACATACATACATACATACATACATACATACATACATACATACATACATTGTACATACATACATACATACAGTGTAAGTTAAAAACGTCTACAGTAAAAATGATGAATGAAAATATGTAATCCCATACAGAAAGTTGTTTCAAATCGGTCTTCATCAGATTTCCAAATAAACGAATGTGCCCGATCACTTAATTGGAAAGAGTTGAACGGAATGAGATGATTAAATTCCGTTCAGGAATTTCGATCAATTAAAATTGCATTAAGCTTTGGATTATTTTGATGGATTTGGCAAAGTTGAGAGTCCGTATGAACTTTAGTATTTCGGTCTGGTTTCATGTTATCCCCAGTACATGCATGGATGAACACTGAGCAGAAGGATAACTTTCTTAATTAAATATTTAATTTTCAGTACGGTTATTTAATCTCAACTCGTAAAGCTAGCACCACGGTCGCCCTTTAGGCTGCGTTTCCACTGACGCGGAGCGGGGCGGAGAAGAGCTTGCGGTGCCCGAATTTACCAATCACTATGCTCGAAATCTCCGCTTCATTTCCATGGAAACAACACGAGCATAGTGATTGGTCAATTTGGGCACCGCTAAGCTCCTCTCCGCCCCGCTCCGCGTCAGTGGATGCCTATGCTTGTCTTTACTATTTTGTGGTATACCAACAACAAAGCGCCTCCGTAGTCTATTGGTTCTGAGCTTCTCTCTTGACCCGGAGGGCATGGGTTCGATTCCCGCGTTGCAACAACAAAAAATGTTTTTTTCAAGTTTGATTAGGACCATGCAGGCTGATCACCTGATTGTCTGACAAGAAAGATGATCCATGCGTCGGATGGGCATGTAAAAAGTCGGTCCTGCATCTGTTCTCTCGCCAGTCGTGTCGGTTTACCGTCCCACTAGGTTATGGGAGTAAAAGGAAGAGAGAGTGTCTTTGTGCATTGCGCACACCCTTGGGCACTGTAAAATGACTCCTGCCTAGCTGGCCTGGTTGCAATGAAATTGGCTAACGACACCGAAATCGGTGAGAAGAGCTATTATTATTATTATACCAACAATATAGCATAGACAATACACATGCTACTAGTACTCTAATGTACCATCGTCAAAGTCAGCAACTGGAAAAGTTTCAAAACTTTGCCTTTGTGCTAGGATACCGATGTGAAAATTTCAACTGTCTAGCTTTCACCGTTCTTGACAGACGGACAGCAAAGTCTCTGTAATAGGGGTTATTTGTGTACAGAACCCTAAAAAAAGAAATCACCGTTCTTGACAGACGGACAGCAAAGTCTCTGTAATAGGGGTTATTTGTGTACAGAACCCTAAAAAAAGAAATCACCGTTCTTGACAGACGGACAGCAAAGTCTCTGTAATCGGGGTTATTTGTGTACAGAACCCTAAAAAAAGAAATCACCGTTCTTGACAGACGGACAGCAAAGTCTCTGTAATAGGAGTTATTTGTGTACAGAACCCTAAAAAAAGAAATCACCGTTCTTGACAGACGGACAGCAAAGTCTCTGTAATAGGGGTTGTTTGTGTACAGAACCCTAAAAAAAGAAATCACCGTTCTTGACAGACGGACAGCAAAGTCTCTGTAATAGGGGTTGTTTGTGTACAGAACCCTAAAAAAAGAAATCACCGTTCTTGACAGACGGACAGCAAAGTCCCTGTAATAGGGGTTGTTTGTGTACAGAACCCTAAAAAAAGAAATCACCGTTCTTGACAGACGGACAGCAAAGTCTCTGTAATAGGGGTTGTTTGTGTACAGAACCCTAAAAAAAGAAATCACCGTTCTTGACAGACGGACAGCAAAGTCTCTGTAATAGGGGTTATTTGTGTACAGAACCCAAAAAAAAAAAAAACAAAGTATGATTGTTTTGCTTTGTCCATATTGAGTTTTGTTTGCATATAGATCATCATCTGTAATACCTGCTTATGTTATAGACACTATTAATATTTTTATCTTATGCCTAGTCAATTTTGTCTATAGTATTATGGGATCAGATGAGTGCCGGAATTAGAATACAAATAGAATGATTATAACGGGTGTAAAAATAACACCTTTTCTAATTCGTCTCATTCTAGAAATGTTTTTTTTTTCATTATTCTTGCAACAAAAATATTTGAAATGGTAAAAAGTAAAAAAAATACCTTTTTAGTTTTTGACAAAAAAAAATACATTTCCAAAATGAGGAAAGGTAGTACATATAATCGTATCTCAAAGCTATACAGTGACTTAACATAATATTCCCACTTATAATTATTACATTTAAAGATGTGTTGGCCATTATTATTCTTATGTTCCAAGCCTCTAGACTCCGTCTTCTTTAGACGATTGTTCTAATTTTAAATAACTATTTAAACTTTGTATGCCCAGACTGTCGAAGGATACCTCCTTGCACATTGCATATTGCAAAAAGGCTTCTTAGGATTTGTAAAGAAATAATTCTGAAAAGGATTCAAACGTATATATCTTTAAAATTTCGCGTGAGCGAGTGAGATAGACAATATCACATTTGTCATCCATCAATTTATCCATTCATTACAGACTTACTAATGAGTTGTTTGTGGTACCCTAAACACAAACTCCAGTCTAAAACGGACTGTACGAAGACGTAGTCGGAACGCTAGTAATCCCCCTTTTGACTAGTGAACCGTGTAACTGTCAAAACTGTCCCCGAAATACGCCTCAAAGACCTGCAGCTGAACGGGATAGCTATGATCAAGTAGTGACAGTTTGATATTGTATTCACCAAGGGTCATGTATGTAGAGTGGTTTTGTGTAAGTAAATAGGTATTTAGATCGCCGTTTCGTCAACTCGACAGCAATAGAGCATTTGAGCAATTTGCAATACGCACGCAATATTTGCACCAGGGATAAAATGGATATGAAATATCGGATACGGATATAAAATTATTTCGGATTATCCGTTTGTTTCGAATAAAATCGGTTACGGATTTTGGTTAACTTTTTACAGTAGAAAAACTTTTATTTCGGATTCGGTTATGTAACGGATATTTTTTATACCGGATATCCGATAGTTTCGGTTACGGTTACGGAGCTCCCTAAATTGCATGTATCAGCATTTTATAATACGAAATATTTTTTTTCCTTGTTTGTCCGTTGTTGTTGTTTAATAATTATAGTCTGTTTTACGTCTTTGGTTTTTTCTTTTCTTTTTGTGTTTATCTTTTCATTATATCTCTATATAAAAATAACTCCGGTGTAGTGGACCTGGTTTCAATGAAACGAGAGTATATCGCTCGATTTTTGCTAATCGCTTACGTCGGCCGGCCGATACCGTCACCAAAATCATTGTAGGGAGCTTTTATGTCATTATTACAAGGATTAAAAGCTAATGCAGCACATTGTAGATAAAGTGGTAAGGCTCGCAAAATGAAATATGAAGTCTAGTGATATCACAGTACATTGAACAAGTAAAAGCCGTTATCAAAAGCCACGAGTCATGGTTTCCTCATAAGATCCTTTCATTCGGAAGGGACAGAATCCACTGTACAAATAAAATTCAACTCACTGTTTGATTTACAAACAACAATTTCCAATATGATTCACGATTATTTATGCGTGAAATAAGTTTGCGACAGTCTTAGGACCTAAAAAAACAAAAAAATATATTTAGTAAAATTAAACTTATATGGAATTTGATATGAGATTCGCTAAGTAACACGAATTCATATAAGTCACATATTAAATCCCATGGATTTCCTTTTACTTGACTTATATTTTACTAGCTGACCCGTGCCCACTTCGTTGAGCATGGAAACCGTGTAAACCTTCCCGGGACTTCCACGAATATTTCAAGACCAAAAATAGCCGAATCAGTTCAGCTGATCTCGAGTTTTAGCGAGACTAACGAACAGCAAATGATTTTTATATCTGTTACTCAATGATAATGTGGCTTTCCAATGAAAAAAGAATAATTAAAATCGGTCCAGTACTTTTTGAGTTAAGTCGTTACATACAAAAAAAACAAATCTTTTCTCTTTATAATATTAGTGTAGAAGTGTAGATTACGAACAATCGTTGCAAACATTTGAAAACCATACTATTTTGGAGAAAATCGAATTTTAAAAATTTATAAATATATTGTTAACTTTAGGCCGTGTTTCACTCTACTGTATCTACGAGTTTGTAAAGTGACATTTTGCATGAATAATGTTGCCCTACATCTATTAAATCTATAGCTATAGCGACGGTAGGCAGTATTTGCTGAGACCTCTCATTTCACCCCCTGTCAATACTGCCCTAGTACTACCCTTCCCATTACACCTCAAGGAGCTAATATTAGAATATTTTGAACATTTAAATGTTTGTCTAGTACTTTTATATTATAATCACATTTTTAGCATATTTATTTGTTTTTGCTTTTTGTACTTGTAAATTAGTTTTCAAAAAATTCAAATTTCAAAACTTTATATTTCCATATAGGTTATAAAATAACACTTATTGAATTGTCCTATATGATGACTGAATACTATACAATGACTTGACTACTTTCACCACACTTAATTTATTAAAACTGAAATATAATGTAACCGTTCACTGCAAGAATGCAAAAACATATTAATTCTATTCTTGTCTAGATCATAATTCAAAATTGTATAATGTATTATGTTTGTATTAGCATTTGGATAAACATATACAGTGTATAAAGAGCAGTCACTATAACTTGTTATGATTATACCTACTACCTGTTCTTATTCTAGAAATGTATCTTTTTTTCGTCAATAACAAAAAAAAAAGTTTTTGTATTTTACAATTTATTATATTTAGGGCGTGTTTCACCAAGCAATGTTAAATAACATGTTATCCCTCTCGTATTTCCAGTCAATGAATGAGATGGCATGGTATATTAACATGGCGTTAACTTTAACATTGCTTGGTGAAACACGGCCTTAGTCACAAAAAGCAAAATAAAAAAAAAACGTTTCTAAAATAAGAAAAGGTAGTTAAATCATATCTCAAAGTTGCAGTCTGTATACAATTCCTCAGTTATGTAAATTAACTATGTAAAGAGGTTCATATTGTAAAGAAGTCCGCCTTAAAACAACATAATCTTATACCTGAATACACAAGCAAAACAATCTGGATACTATAACATAAGATTTTATGTACGGTACAGTCCCACAGCTGTTCCGAAGCTCCAATAGGCCATTAAATAATGACGGCAAAAAGTCAATAGAGAATTTTCTTCGGCAATATTCGCAAATATACATTTTATTAAAATTGTTTCGATTTCATCCAACTTACTCTAAAAAGTGTGGTTTATGTTCTAAAGTAGATACAAACAAAGTAAAGAATAATAATATCTATGAACGCTTTACACCACGTCAATCTGGCCCCGTTATAAGTATACGAAGAACTTGTGTTACAGGTACCAGACGAGGGAAATATTATATTTAAATCTTTTCTATACTATACAAATGTTTAAAATTTTTTATTATATTAATACACATCCATGACCCAGCAACACAGAAAACTTTTTGTTTCTTCTACGGGATTCAAACCCGCGATCTCCAGCTTGAGCACTAACGCACTCAACCACTGCGTTAAAGACGTCGTCATTCGTCGTCTTTTAGTTAACGAGTTAAAAGAACAACTTGAAAGTTAATCGATTATTTGGGTATTTAAATTCGTAGAAAATACACATGAATAAAAAACACACCTAATATATGTATTTATTACTCTTTAGTAATACATAATCTATACTATTATTATAAAGAGGAAGAGTTTGTTTGCTTAAACGCGCTAATCTTAGGAACTACTGGTTCGATTTGATAAGTCCATTTATAGAGAAAGGCTTTAGGCTATATAACATTACGCTGCGACCAATAGGAGCGAAGCGTTAGTGAGAAATGTTGCAAAAACGGGGAAAATTATTCACATTTTCGTTGCGTGCGCTGCATAAACGGTTTAAGTCACTCAAAAACCACGCGAACGAAATATCGGGCACAGCTAGTATAATATTATATTACACTAGTATAATATCGGTGTAGCCGTAGAGCTACACCGATATTATTTTTCCTTTAGCACGTCTACGAAGGTTAGCCGCTACGAGTTCGTAGCACGATACTGCTACGTAAGTTACAAACTACGACCTACGTAATACAATAATAATAAATAGTAACAGCTTATCTCCTAGTGATTCTAGCCACGCTATGCCGTGGCTAAGTCTAATACGCGGAGTATTTTCTGAGTAGGTGTATAGACAGACAGTTTTAGCTCTTTAAGATACATTTTGTATAAACAGAGTGTCATAAGAACAGTCACTACAATTTTGGGATATTATTATACTACCTTTTCACATTCTAGAAATGTATAGTTTTGTTGTCAATAAAAATGGTTTTTAATTTCTACAATGTATGTTTGTTTAGTCGCAAAATAATTTGTAAAATAAATTCATTTCTTTAATGAGAAAAGGCAGTATAATTGTGTGTTAATGCGGCAAACCGAATCTATAGGCGACCGTACATTGTACATTGAAGAAAATAAGAAGAAAATTGTTTTATATAACAGTCGGAGTTACTGTTTATTGTTTCTTAGATTCAAAATGACTTCAAACAAAATCGCGCAAATTATATTGTAACATATAAAATTGTCCTTGTTAAATTAAGTGTCAGTTGACGAGATAACAAAGTAAAACGTGTACGAGCTGTTAAATTTAAAATGAAATGCCTCATAATACGGCGCGAACGGCCTCACACCTGCTGTAGCGAGATATCATTCACGAGACATGGACGGCGTGCGGAGTAAATGCAATTAAAAACATTTTATTTTCAAATGAAACTTAACAAGCTCGTTTCAGAAAGTCAACAAAATAAACAAGCTACCGCCGGTTTAACTCGTAACGGGAGGAACCGGCGTAAGAAACTCGCTTTTAGCAAAAAGATGGAAAATTCATCTTTTTAAAAGTAAATATATATTTACAATGTAATTTTATCTATCTTAATATTCTTAAAGTTAGGATACATATTGTAGTAAATAAATAAAATAGCCTTTAAGGTTGGCTACCTTATTTCAGTCATGTGAGGCCTAATGTTATAATAAATTTATCTCATGCTACATATTGTAAGTTTTAACACTCATTTAAAACATTTTATGTGCATAACTACATGGACATTATTGTAGTTTATTTATGCATTTTTGATTATATCAAGACAATAATAAGGATAAGTGCAATAGATATTACACATTCGCCGCTGGCTCGCCGTTAAACATAATATGTTTGGCGACATAGTATTGTTATAATATATAAGTGTAATCTTATTTCCGATGTACTAATCTTGCAATCAGTCCTCAAACTATGAGCAGATAGCGACATGAAGAGTTAGTTTCTCAGTAGAGAGACTACTCTAAATGCATCTGGTCGCCTATATCGGTCAAAATATCAATAAATTTAATCTTAGACGAATGAAATGATTAAAAAAAACACAAAAAAATATATACGCAACAACACTAATAAAGTACTACATTCACAAAACAAAAAAGAGCAAAATATGACAAATAATAGGTGAGTACCAAATTACATACTTGCAAAGGAATAATTGGTAGGTGGTAATGATCAAACCAATTAAACGGAGTCAACTCATCAGTCGTGGTATACGACTATGGAAACCACAGTTCCTAATATTCTGTGAATCCAAGGCGTGAGACAGACTACTCAGGGCACCAGCATGAAGCCTCAAGCGCTGTTTTGAGATAAAAATATTTATAACTAGCTGTCCCGGTAAACTTCGTACGTTCGCACTGATAGCAGTGCCTACCCGGTCCAATCAAAACACTAAAACTCGAGAGCTGTGAAAAGTATATATTGGTGAAAAGACCATGAAATTCAGTGCAGTAGTCTTGGAGTTTATCGCGAACAGAGACGAGGCGGATGATAACGTTTTAATCATACGTAAGGATTAAGATATATTAAATCATATTAATGTGTTTATAAATAATTGGCAGACACAACACATAATTATCGGTGTTGAATATAGATCCAGATATATAACGGTCGGTAAAAGATGTTGAATGTCCAATAAAGTGTAAAAACCTGCTCGTAAATAATAAGTGACCGCAATTTATTTCACCCCTACTAAATCATTATTACTAATATCTCCCAAAAAGCTGAAAAGTCGTTCATCTCAATTATAGTAAGCTGAGAAATAAATAACAATCAGCATCCATAAACTGTCAAATAGAGATCTCGAGAGGCTCGGCAGTCGGGGTGCTAACTCGAACTATTTCGGGTGACACACACGCGATCAATTTTTGAGATTAAATCCTTAGCTTTTGGAGTAAATCGTTTGTATTTTCTTTCGTCACGAGCTAGTTGATTTTTAGTGTTCCATATCCATAGAGTAAAAATGGGAGAAATGGTAAATATAGATTTCAAAATCTCAGACAAGCATGAAGTCTAATAGGGTTATTAGACTTCATGCTTGTCTGAGATTTTGAAATATATATCAAATACTCAGGTCTGTAATATCTTTAGTCCATTTCACCAACTTTTGTTAGTGTTGTTAAAATATAATGCCTTCTCATTCATTGACAGGAAATACGAGAGGGATAACATGATATTTAATGAAGGATTAACTTTAACATTTGTGTTGGTGAAATTGGTACATGAGTCAAGACATTTGACGTATATGCCTACAAGTTTGTGCGGAACCCTCGGTAAGCGAGACTGTCTTGCCATTGGCCAATTTAAAAAAACTTTATATTCCTACTTTATATTCCTACCCCGAGATTCTAATTCACGACCATCAACTTAAGTGTTGATGCGCTATCCACTAAAACAGAGAAGTTATACTACAACTAGAGAAAATATTTAAAAATATACGCACTTAGCCCATTCGTAGTGTATTAAAACACGAAGTTACGAAGGCCATCTAGAGTAAAATATTATGGTCTGATATTTTGTAATCTTTATCAAATACCTCAGTCTGTAATATATTTAAGCTTTAAAAACATTAAATTCTATGTCATCACTTTTACGTATATGCCTACAAGTTTGTACGGAACCCTCGGTGAGCAAGACTTACTTGATCTTGGCTTGATCTTCTTTTTTCAAAAAACTTTATATTCCTTCCACGAGATTCTAATACCAACTCAGTGTTGATGCGCTATCCACTAAAACAGAGAGGTTATATACTACTACGACTATAGAAAATATATTCAAAATATACCCACTAGGCCCATTCGTAGTGTATAGGAACACGACGTTACGTAGGTTATCTAGAGTAAAATATTATGGTGAATAAATCAGCATTCCCGATAAAATTGGAAAAATTCCTGGCTGACGTGGAAATATTGAGTCGCTTGCTCCAGTACATGCCACGCGGCTCATACTTGGAAGATTTTTTGTTCCCGTTTGACTTGGATTGAATTTTAAACTTACACATAAAATTTTTATTTTGTGCTAGTAATCCCTAATTAAAACTTTACAAAGGTTTTCAGGGTTCCCAAAGGATAAAACTAAATAAAAAATAAAGAAACCGACTCAGCGTGTAACATTCCTATCACACCTAACAAACGACCTGATGACCTTGAATACTTGAACCGATTTCCACCAAACATAGCTAAGAACACTCTCGACTGATATACCTTTCAAACAAAAAAAACCGCATAAAAATCGGATCATCCGTTTGGGAGGTACAATGCCACAGACAGACACATACACATTTACACAAAAACGTCAAAGTTATAACATCCCGTCGTTTTTGCGTCGGGGGTTAAGAAGCAAGACCCTAAAAACGGTTCTCCATGGGTTCCGTTCCCGCGTCAAGTTCGATTAGCACAAAGTAGGCTGTTTTTGTCTGCATGATGGGCATGTAAAAATTCGGTCCTGTGCCTGTCCTCTCGCCGGTCGTATCAAGTAACTGTCCCAGTGTGTTTTGAAGTTAAAAGTATAGAGTGTCCACTTGGGCACTATGAAAGTAGCTTCTGCGTAGTTGGTCTGGTTTCAATGAAACTGGGGAGCGAATCTATACTAATATTATAAAGCGGAAGAGTTTGTATGTTTAAACGCGCTGATCTCAGGAACTACTGGTCCGTTTGAATTCTTTTTTTGTTGGATAGTCCATTTATAGAGGAAGGACTTAGGCAATATAAAATTACGCTGCGACCAATAGGAGCGAAGCGTCAGTGAGAAATGTAGCAAAAACGGGGAAAATTAATTACATTTGGGGACTTTCATTGCGTGCGCCCAATAAACGGCTTAAGTCACTCAAAAACCACGCGAACGAAGTCACGAGAACAGCTAGTAAATAATAATAAAAATATGATAAAAATTATGATTTTAGCTTACTACTGAAAATCTAAAATCGAAAGTATCTGCAGTATATGAATTAACTAAAATAACTCAAATCACACGAAGTCAACAGTCATAAAATCGAAGTTTATGATCGCGTAAAGATTTTACACCTGATTGTTTGGTCTATAAGTGTTAACTAATAAAAGTAGGTATTTCTAATTTTCCTGATCTTAGCGTTTGCCTAATGAACATATTATTATGATGGAATAATGAAAGGGGTATTTATAAAAAAACCGCCCCCGAGCAGTGAGCAAACTAAGTTAGCTAAGAACATCCGCGATCACGTGAGCTTTCAAACAAAAAACGTGAATCAAAATCGTGGTTCATCACACACACACACACACGGAGAGAGAGAGAAAGTTATATCGGGTGGTAAAAATGACGTATCTGTTTTTTTATGGAATAGGTAACCTTATAGTTATCTTATATTGTAGTGAACGAGTTAAAGAAGACGGGATTTTCTCTATTCCCCGCAAGTTACGTTGGCGTAAAATAAAAAAGCAATATCCCGCGGGAACCGTACAATATGCCTCGATAGAAAAAGATCCTATATTATATCTTATCCTCTGTCTCATGAGATAGACTAGAGTCTATGTAACCTTCATCACAATTTTGTGTTTTAAATTTGATTGCGTGACAGAGGGACTCACATTGCTACTTAATTTCACATGTATAATATTGAGGAAGTAAATAAGCAGACTTATATGTCTCTGCATATTAGTCAAGGTTATGGAAGTATGGATAAGAATATACTACATTATTTCATTTTAAAATTAACTCCTTTCTTTAGTGACTCTATTGGACAATTCTAAAGTGTTTATATCGTGATGTACACACAATTTGTGCATTAATAATACAGCTGCGCCGGTAACCGACACTCTCAAAGGATTTGTGCATTTAATACGCGCGATATCAAAGAGAATATTTATCGTGTACGCATTGACGTTCCATATCTAGGGACATCAGTATAGATAGATCTATGTTTACCAGAAAAGGGATAACGTCATAGTTATACCGGCTACTAGTAGAATCGTTTTCTATGTAAAAAACAGGGACAAGGATATAGCTTTGTTGACATATTATATTATATACGCGGGTTAGGGTTGAAGAAGTGGTAGCTTGTTTTTCTTGTTGACTTTCCGAGAATATCTTGTTAAATTTCATTTGTTAATATTTTTTTTTTATAAAATACTTATTATATATATACTTATTACAGCTGCTATATACAGCAACGCGTTTCTAAAAAAACTTTAGCCATACTTTTATATGAATTGGCCGGCTCAATCACAGAATCACGGTTTTTGAAAAAAGTGGCGAGAAATAAAAAGTCACCCCTTTCAACAGTCTGTTGTATGTGATATCTAAATATGCTATTGTTACCGACACTTAAGTCCCGATTTCACCAACGCATGTTAGTGTTAACGGCTTGTTAAAATACTATGCCTTCTCATTCATTGATAGGAATTACGAGAGGAACAACATGATATTTAATGGAGGATTTACTTTAACATTGCTTGGTGAAACACGCCCATTTCAATTCTAAATTCCAAATTTAACAGCAAAAGAAATACCTATTGTTGTATATTATGTTTATACCTCCTATTTGATCACGATCAAAGATTATTATTAGTATATAGAGAATCACGATTCTTTGAGCACATGAAAAGGTGTTTGTTATTGTGAATTCTTGGGCACTGTTGGTCTTTAATTATACTTATTGTCTGTTTGAATACAATGTAAAAATGTATGACTGTTTGTTGCCAAAATAAATAATAAAAATATCAAATATTAATATAAATAATAAAAAATATTAGGTATGATACATCGAGTGTAATATACAGTATTTAGCAACATTTACTTAAGACATTGTTTGACCTAATGGGGAAATTTGAGCTGAAACGGAATATTCAGAGAGGTAATTAAGCTCTAGCCATTGTCGTTATTAACACAAAGGTATTTGATACAGAATATCATTTGACAAACACTGCTTATCGTCTATTATTATTAATTAAGTAGAATTAGAATTTAATGTACTTATTATTCCTAATATACTCTTAACTGCTTTATGTAGAACAAGGCGCCTATTATAATAATTATTATCTAACTAACAATTATAACGAGCAGTTATGCCTTAGTGGTTAGCGCTTTGGCGCTTAAGCTTGAGGTTGCGGGTTCGAATCCCGACAAGGAAGAGTTCAAAATTCCTGGGTCATGGATGTGTATAATATCATAAAAATAAAGCCGAATATAGTGTGAAAAGAAGGACGCATGAAGGAGCATTTTTTGTTTCGGCA
The DNA here is from genome assembly GCA_905187575.2 of Celastrina argiolus. NCBI lineage: Eukaryota > Metazoa > Arthropoda > Insecta > Lepidoptera > Lycaenidae > Celastrina > Celastrina argiolus. The sequence continues at coordinate 12,289,815 of LR994587.1, forward strand.
CCGCATATAAATTGCTTACCATAACGCGATAAAATACAAAGGGGTAAAATTACCACAAGCTGTCAAAACAAAAATGCTCTACGCGTCCTTCTCTCTTCACACTATATTCGGCTTGATATATGATCCATGAGACACGCTGTAGACATTTGATTTACAAAGATTAAACAAAATTACAAAGTTGCTTGACTCCGAACTGAAGCTGACAATATTACACGGTTGACGCTCGTAAAAGTCTAGACATGAAGACTTTGTTACTACGACACGGTAGCTGAAAACGTTAACAAAAATATTAAATTCTACTAAAATTTTGTGTAACTGTATTTCTTCATTGAACGGTGAATAAGAGACATTACATTGGTAGCATTATGTGTATATATCTATAATTCTTTTTGTTCACGTTTAGATTAAATTGGTTTGGAGTATAAAGAATCCATGTGTTATAGATTAGATATATTTTGATGTTGTCTTTTCTCTTGCTTTCTTCTTTCCCAAGCATCTAGGAGCACTTTTTTACAATAGGATGGATAAGCGAATATATTTTTTATTTTACTTACGAAGATTTTACTTTGATTACTTACGAAGTTCGAAAGCAAAATATATGGGATTGGATATAAGGTTCGCTAAATGACAAGCGAGTTCGTGTGTCTTCTAGTAATCTTCTTATTTATAAAGGAGAGATTTAAATTAGGACAGTAACAATTAAAATTAGGTGCGTACTACATACATACATATTAATTGTAATTAGTAAGAAAAATTATAAATAAAAATAAAGTACGAATACATAAATATTGTAACATATTAATTTATCATTATCATTATAGCTATCATAATCATTACATTAGAATAATTAAAAATAAAATACATTTTAAAAAGGGGTTTGTGTTTATGCAGCTTTTTTAAAAATTATCCTAGAACTTAGGAGTCTTACACTCACGCATATAATAATTAAAAATAAAATTACATCTCATTGAAAAGGGGTTTCTCAGGCTAAATTAAAGTAGTGTTCACGCACATTTTTTTTAAATAGTCTTACAAGTCTACACTCAGACGTATCCGAGCTGGTAAGGAGTTCTAGAGCTTAGCAGCATGTTGTAAGCAAATAAAAAATATTGCCCTCATTTTCCTCGAAATATGATTTGTTACGTGATACACGCTGCTACGGCCATACAATTTTTTATGCCAAATGTATGGCGCTAGTAACTTGTGATGTCTCAGATCAATAACGGGTGTAAAGGGAACAGTCACTATAACGGGATATTATTATACTACTTATTCTCATTCTAGAAATGTATTTATTTTCTTTTGTTTTACAAAAATTTTTAAAATATATTCTTGCGACAAAAAAATAAGAAACATGTTGGCCCTATTGAAATGTTAGAGTAAAAAATATTTTTTTTAGTTTTTGACAATAAATACATTTCCAAAATGAGAAAAGGTAGTATTATCGTGTCTCAAAGTTATACTGACTGTTCTTTTTACACACTGTATATCGCTCTCCTTCTTATTGTACACTAGCTGTCCCGGCGAACTTTATACTGCCTTAGAATTAAGTTCCTCGACAACAGCGCCACCTACCAGGTCCAATTAATAAACTAATACCTTCCTCAAGACTCTATCCATTAGTGAAAATAGCGCCATACATTCAAAGACTACTGCAACGGCAGTAGTTTGTTTAATAATATCTAAGAATTTAAATAGTTTTATAGCTTTGGTACTTTTTACATTTAAGATTTGCAAAAATGGGTTCTAGATTATCATGATGAATTATCATGTTCTCTACATTTCAATACGACCAACAGTTCAAAATGTTACTCATCCAAATATTTATAGATAAACTATTTTTAAGCAAAATATTAAAATATATTATGTCATATCATTTATTTATTGTATGCTCATAATAAATTTTCCGATATTTCTTCCTGCTCCAGCATCATAGCTTTTATTTCACTAGACAAGCTATAACAAACTAAATAGCCCAATAGGAACGGAGCTATTGAAGAGATTTATAATTATAACAAAAGGTCTAAAAAATGCTCGGGATTCCTTTCATAGAATGTCGCATTGTGAACGTGTAGATTAATATCAAAGTTTATACCCACCATCGTAGAAGTTGTGTATTGTTTCATTAAAAGTTCCGGGAAACTTGGACCGCTAGTACTGGTGCCTGATGCCTCGCCTCTTACACTACAACTGTTCCTGATATACCCCGTACAAATGGTTGCAACTTGTAACGTTTCTCGCTATCAAATTTTGGCGGAGTCGGGTAAAAAAGCAAATACAAGTAAAACAGTTGTTATTTAGAGGGTTTACTGGGTAAAATTTTGTACCTAGTTGTCAAAAATTATTTATTGCAATGAAGATGATAAAAACGGTAATTTGACTGCGTTTTTTACCCATTGTTCTCATGGTAAATAATTTAACGACACCTCGCAAGCTAAAATCCGTTAAGGATGCAGAGCCTAAAAAATACTCGCCAAATACAAACCAAATACTCTTGATAAACATAACCCTCCTTCTGGAGCAGTTGGGTAAAAATAGAACATTATTAGTATGTTTGGTTCAGGCTATAATATTAATGAGTGATAATACTTTAGGGTGTGTCCCGGTCCCGTATATAAAGTTTACCGCCTCCGTGGTCTAGTAGTTCAGAGCTTCGCTCTCGACCCGGAGGTCGTGGGTTCGATTCCCGCGTTGGAACAACAAAAAATGTTGTTTTCAAGTTTGGTTAGGACAATGCAGGCTGATCATCTGATTTTCTGACAAGATCCATGCGTCGGATGGGCATGTAAACAGTTGGTCCTGCGCCTGTTCTCCCGCCAGTCGTGTCGGTTTACCATCCCACTGGGTTATGAGAGTAAAAGGATGAGAGAGTGCTTCTGAGTATTGCGCACACACTTGGGCACTATAAAATAACTCCTGCGTAGCTGGCCTGGTTTCAATGAATCGACCGACCACTGTACCGACACCGTAATCGGTGAGGGGAGCTATTATTATTATATTATAGAGTTTACTGTAAAAGTAACAGTGCTGAAACAGTTACTTTTTTTTTATTATTGTATGGGAAAATTTATGATGTTGGGGCATTTCTCATAGAAACATGAAAGTCCAAAGTAAGTCTTTCAGCGCTGGTACTTTCACAGTATACTCTACATAGGAGGCACATACACAGCCTAAAGTATTATCACTCATTTATTTTACACCATGAGAATTTTTAAAAGGCAAATTTTTGCGACAGTTTAATACATAACAAACTATGTTCGAAAATATTCCTAGCAGTCGTGAGAAAATATTCAAAACATATTCAGAGGGAGCGAACAACATCTGTGCAGCAGTTTACCTGTTCCACGATAAATTTATTGCCGTTCGGAAATAATTCCGTTTTATTTGTACACGCGCGGTTATTTTTGTTTTCAACCTCGCAATAAAAAGCTTTTTTGTTTTGAACCAAATACAATTTTATTGAAAGTATTAATATATAATTGATTTGGAATAGATATTTGGTTTAAGTAACGCGCACGCCAAAAAGTATGATCTCCGGAGAATAACATTTTAATAGTACATATATTGTTAAAATATATGAGGGGTATAAAACCAAAATCCGTTATAAAGTATTATAGGAGTAATATACTTAATGATGTGTATTAAGTAAAACCCAGGAACATAAAAAATATTTGTTCACTTTGGCGGGATTCTAACCCGCAACCTCAGCTTCATGCATTGACGCCTTGGCCACTGAGCATCAAAGGTAATCGTTTAAATATTATACTTTGTATAATTTTTCAACAAACGTATCACTGGAGAATGAAAATTTTAGGAATAATGCATAGGTAATACATATATAATATCCTATAATTCTTCTGGACCAAATTTGAGTAAGTAGCACCGTTGGAAACCTCGTAAAAATTGCCTTAAAATGCTTGGCTAGTTTGCGGGTATCAAACCCGCTAAAATATACAGTAATCTGCCCACCAAAAATAGATTCATAACCAAAAGCCCCAATAACAGTGAATACCAGTATCAAAATCCGATAAAGCTTAAACGATTTTTTGTATCCATTTGTATCCATATTTTTTGTATACCATAAATATCACAATATTTTTGAAAAGTACCTATGTACTGTATACCCTATGGTAAACTTCATGCCTTTTTATATAATATTATCTGTGTCTAGTAAGATTGCAACACTACTCTGTGACATGATTAGAGGTAATTGATGTAACAAAACTTATATATTAAATCCACTCAAATCCACTATTCAAACAGATATTATTTGTTCAGGTACGTAACGTTTGGGTATCCAAATAAGAAAATGTGCCTGAAAAAGTTTAATCTATCAACAAACCCACGTTAAAACAAAAAATAATATTTTGAAAATAAGCGTTAACTTTTAGAGCATTGTTAAGATTATGACGTAATAAAATCAAATGGAGTGCAAAAATTTACAAACAGTTAATTTTCGATTCCCGTGACTTTGAGTGAGCTGAAAATACGGTGTACCGACAGCAATAGTACCAACTTGATATAAATAAGATACCTAAGGCATAAATAAATAGTATATTAATCTATTAGTTAAGTACGTATAGATTGACAATGACATCCTTTAAGGATCTCAATTTCAGGTTGAAGGCCTAGTTTCCATTCAAAACACGCATGTCAGATTGATGTGACAGGATCATACAAATTCTCTCGATTTCACGTCCTTAAACGTTATGAAATTAAGTACGTGTGTTCACAGGCTTAGAATAATTGGCTAAACAAATGAATATATAATAATACCGATTTCGGTATCGGTGACTGGTTTGGTCGAAACTCGGTCAGCTACGCAGGATATTTATGGTGCCAAAGTGTGTACGTAATACTCACGGACACTCTCTCTCCACTGTCATAAGAAAACCTACTGATAGGTATTAATTTCACACAGGTTTATACTTAAATGGAGACCCTAGCAACTTGTTATGTATTGAGGTATAAGATACCGAATAAAGATTTTAAATATTTTTTTTCATTTCAATTGAGATATTACTTTTGCGATAAAAGTAAAAGGTAGGTACTACAATTTAAAAAAAGCGGCTTATTAATCTGACTGCCATAGAAAAATGTCCATAGTGAGAATATTTTTATGCAATACATATCTCAGGAAAGCAGTTATTATAATATCAAAACCATACGTGAAGTCAGAGTCATGTTTAATCCATCCAGGTGCCAAGTCAGGACTTAAGTGAGATCAAATCAAATCTTTTTATTTCCATATAGGTTATTAAATAACACATATATAGAATTGTCCTATACAATGCCTACCACCGGTTCGGAAACTAGCCCGGCGAGACGAACGGCGAGACGGGCCGCGGCGTAATAAACTTGCGAACAGGAATATCAAGATATTTATTTATAGTTAACAATATTTAATAACATTTTATAAGAACCATTCTAACTTAGAATAATATACCTAAGCCTAAGGTCTAACTTGACGTCTAACACACAGACAACCGGACGAACAGAACTTCAGTAAGTATAATGGCTACTTGCACATAACCAAAAAAATAGCTGTTTTATTTTTGTAAAATGATTGCCAGTAGACCGGACTGTCCTATCCAAAGGCACTGGGTATAGGTAGTAGCACTTGGTTTTAAATGCAAATAAAATGTGAACGAAAATGTAATATCTATTATTTAAACTAACAATACTAACATAATATAAGTTTATATTGTTACTAACACATATACTAATATTGTGGTGGACTGTATTGTGTGTCTGAAATAAACGTATTTTATTTTATATATTTATTTATAAGCATAAATACTTTGTATGAAGTGATAAAAAAAAAAGAATTAGGAAACAAACAATAAATCGCTTACAGTAATTTAATAAATTCAACAAACTCGAGGAGAATGTCCTTTGATGCTGGCAGCTGTCCAAGTGTCCAAGTGTTAATCTATACTACTCGTAATATTACTCTGACACGTACATTATTTTTATTTGACCGATAATCGGGCAGATTTTTCGTCCATATTATTTCTGACCGACTTTAAGTATGACGTGTAAGTGACAAAAAAAGACGTGTGGCACTCGGGGACTGCCTCGGTAAAGCTATTGCATAGTATTTTTTTTTATATGGTTCAATAAACTTAATATTTTTAGTTCACAATGTTAAACCTAGATGGCGTTGTTACTTTTCTGCAGTTTTCTACATCGCGCTATCGAAAAAATTTGTGAAATATATAAGTATTGTGAATGATTTTTATTATTGTGTGGGACTATGTTCGGAAATATAATTCTTATTAGTAACGAGTTTGAGTTATTATTCGAAGATTCGAACCCCACCACCCAAAAGGCCAAGTGAGTGTTGTTTAGTGGGTGTTAGGTTTTTCGTTACGGAATTTCTGGATTCGGTCCCCACTCTCAAGGCCCGCGATAGATGATATGCAATAGCTTAAAAATCAGTCACCGATTAAAGTTCTTAAAAAGGTAAACAGATTGTTTTTAACGCGCTAATCTTAGGATTTTAGGAACTAAAGGGTCCTAGTACAAGATGCCGTCGCTATTATCACGAAGTTCAAAAACAAAAATGTATGGGATTTGACATAATGGTTCGCATTTCACTTAGCGAAGCTTATGTCCGATACATTTTGTTTTCGAACTTCGTAAGTGATATTAGCGTTCAGATCTTGAATCAGGGCCCTGGAGCACGATTCTCGGGCAGTGGAAAAACGTTCATACTCGAATAAATCGTCGACATTCGGAAATTTTAAGAACGATGCACACTTGGTGTATTCTCAGAACACACTGAAAAAATCCGTTTATTACTTATTTAATCATAAGTGTGGAATGAGCAGAGAATAATCGTTCTTAGGCTGCCGGCATAAGTGTGAAAATTCTTTGTACATTTTTAAGTGATAAGAGTTCATTTTGTACAATAGGCTTACGCATATTTCGCTGCTAAGAAAAATCGTTCTTGTTAGAGGGTAATAAGAGTAAAAATTCTTTACTATTGCATATTACTTTTATAAGTTGTTATGTTTTAAACGGCTTATTTTGTACTTGTTAGAACTTGTTAGTTGCGTTTCGCAGGTCGATGAAGTAACGTGTTTTCATTAAGTTACTCGACGAAATGTTTCGTATTTTAATTGTTTTGGTGGTGCGTTTAGGTAAAATATCGTTGACTTTTAAAGCGTCAATAATAATTATTAATCATTTTTGTTGTAGACGTAAATATATTATTAACTAGGTATGTTTGTTGAATTTTTTAGTTCACATTAATAAATTATATAAATACTAGCTGACCCGTGCCCATTTCGTTGACCATACAAACCGTTTAAACCATCCCTGGACTTCTACAAATATTTTAGACCAAAAATAGCCGAATCGGTTCAGTCGTTCCTGGGTTATGCGCTTACCAACATATTTTGCGATCCATTTTTATATTATAGAAGATGTAAGCTTCACTTCGACAGTTCGATTGGTAATTGTTCTATTGGTACCCCAGAATACGTGTTTCATGAATCGTTCGAACTTTTCGGTAGTAGAACGGACAACTTCATACATACCTATTATGGCGGCTGGTAGGTTATCAAATTGGTGGTGCACTTTTCTTACTTAACTTTAAAAAAACTTAGCGTTAAAAAAACGCTATGGGAAACTTCAAAGACATAAAGTGATTTTCTTGTAAATATTGTCCGAAATATTAATATTTTATATGGGTAAGTATAATATTATGTAGGTATTATAAACGTATCAATTACGTATTTCGTCAATCATAGATAGTTAAAATAATTTTTACCCGACTTCGGCGAAGTCAAAAGGAAGGGTACATGATTTTGGCAGTCTATGTATGTATGTAGGTATGCATCCCTCGCAGCAGCTAAACTACTGGTCAAAATCCAAAAAAATCTAAATTTAAAACTTTTTATTTCCATAAAGATTATGACGACCTCCGTAGCGCAGTTGGTTGAGCGTGTTGGCGCTCGAACGAAAGGTCGCGGGTTCAAATCCCGCCGAGGGAACAAAAAAAAAAAAGTTTTCAATGTTCCTGGGTCATGGATGTGTATTAAATTTGTGTATAATATAATAAAAATCTTAAATATGTGTATAGTATAAAAGTATTAAATATATTTCCGTTGTCTGGTACCTGTAACACAAGTTCTTCGGATACTTAGCACAGGGCCAGATTGACGTGGTGTGAAGCGTCCATAGATATTATATTATTATTATTATAAATAACACATATAGAATTGTCCTACATGATGCCTAGTACCGGTTCGGAAACTAGCCCGGCGAGAAGAACCGGCGCCGGCGTAAGAATAAAGAAACTCGCGCGGGGCCATCTTTGGCAAGGTCGGAGACTATATGAATTTCATTATCTTAATTTAATTTTTAGAATATAATTTTTTAAGTTTAATTTTGAAAATCTAAAATCGTTTTTTAAATATTACACCCACTCTCAATAATGACAACAATTGAGTAATAAAAACTACATAATAAGTTGCTAAAATTAGTAAAAACTGTCAGCTGTGTAGGTACATTCTTTTGTCGCTTTATGATAATAGCCCGCAATAAACTTGACTGTCGGCATCATGCATAGTGAACTTTCTAAGAAATTCGTTCTTTTGTTTACAAATTGGGATTGCTTGCACGTGTTGACTGTTTTTGACTATTACTAATAAGTAGGAGTCATGGATTATCTAACGTTAACATATTCTTAGTTGGTTACAAACTTTCAAACGGTAAGCGTGGCTAGTAAAAGAAAATCACTGTGTATTGATGAAAAAGTTTTACTGATACGCGCAATAGAAACGGAAAATATGAGACATATCTACTAACACTACTCTGAAATAAACTTTATTTTACATACATACATACATAGGTACATTATACATACATACACACATACATACATACATACATACATACATACATACGTACATACATACATACATACATACATACATACATACATACATACATACATACATACTTACATACATACATACATACATACATACATACATACATACATACTTACATACATACATACATACATACATAATTACATACTTACATACATACATACATACATACATACATACATACATACATACATACAAACATACATACATATTACATATATACATACATACATACATACATACATACATACATACATACATACATACATACATACACACACACACACACACACATACATACATACATACATACATACATACATACATACATACATACATACATACATACATACATACATACATACATACATACACACATACACACATACATACATACATACACACATACACACATACATACATACATACATACATACACACATACATACATACATACATACATACATACATACATACATACATACATACATACATACATACATATTACATACATAAACTGTCAAATTATTTATTTGTACATGTGGATGCGGACATCTACCGGTCCTTACCACTCGTTGGATATCGGGGACTTTTACACGATTTACTTCGACTGTGAAGATCTGAGAATACACAAGTGCTCATCGTTCTTAAAATTTCCGAATTTCGATGTTTTATTCGAATATGAACTTTTTTCCACTGCCTGAGAACCATGCGCATTACGTGTTTTATAAACCGCTCGAACGTTTCGGTAGAATGGAAAAAATCATGAACAAATGTCATGTGGAAAATGTTCTAATAGCGAGAATCGCCGCCCAGCTGATTACGCTGAGAGGTCAATAGCACGCGTATGACGCTCATTACGTACTAGGACAAAAATGATAAAACTTAAGAATTTTATGCAGAACGTTGTTCCAAACAGTTCAGCCTTGCGACAAAATAATAAATTGAAAAAAAAAAATTTTTTTCAAAAAATAAATAATCAAAAAACATTCATTTCTAGAATCAGTCAAGGCCCTATATTCCTATTCTAAAGTTATAGTGACTGCTGTTTTTACACCCTGTATATGTATGTATTTATTTACGTATGTATGTTCCTTTGAAGCACTATACAGACCAAACGGGCCGATTTTTATGATTCGCACGTCAATCGATAGTTTTTTTACCTACGCGCGGTGTCCATGCGTTGGGTAAATAATTATTCAAGTTAAAGCTACATTTACTCAGTGATTAATTGATATTGTTTTTTTTTATATTATTTTTTTCATCTCATATAATAGCCAAATATCACGTCCTCAAGTATTGCACATGTCAAACTGTATATAGGTCATCCATACATATCAATGATAACATATCGTTTGTGACAAATAAAATCGTTGGTGTAATGTTTTCGGGAGAGGAAGAAAACAATCTTACGGCCTAGAGTGAGTCAAGTTGTTTTGTAGTTGGTTAATCAGCTAATGTTAGATGAAGGTTAGTTCGCCCGTTAATTAGCAGATAATGTGTAATAAAAGATAAGCGTATCTGTTATCCGTCTCAGCCGCAATAAACAGTGACCTCACATGTGACGTCATATACAAAGGACTTTTCTTTCAGAACTGAATTGTATTCTCCGTATATTTATTACTAGCTGTGCTTTGTTCGCATGATTTTTTAGTGACTTAAACCGTTTATGCAGCGCACGCAACGAACGTCTCCAAATGTGAATAATTTTCTCTGTTTTTGCAACATTTCTCACTGACGCTTCGCTCCTTTTAGTCGCAGCGTAATGTTATATATGTCGCAGTCATCTGATTGAATCCGCTATTTAATTGAATGACTAGCGCTTTCATTGAATCCTGTTTTTACCAACAAATTTTAGAATCCGAGACTAGGACAGCCATTTAATATTTTAGTTTTAAACTTCGAAATTTCCGAATGAGTACTAATAAAACGAACATTAAAGTAAATTAATCAAAAAATATATCAACACATTGCTGTCTGTACGAGCTGTTTGACGCCATTATATAACCACCTAGTGATTCAATTAAATAACTAGATTCAATAAGATGACTGCGACATATATATAGCCTAAAGCCTTCCTCTATAAATGGACTATCCAACAAAGGAATTTTTCAAATCGGACCAGTTGTTCCTGAGCTTAACGCGTTTAAACAAAGAAACAAACAAACTTTTCCGCTTTATAATAATAGTACCTATAGATATTAGTCAGTAAACGATATTAGTTTCATACCTGGTGTAAATCTGGATACGTGGTTTCTCTCGCCAGTCGTGTCGGTTTACCGTCCCACTGAGGTATGAGAGTAGAAGGAAGAGAGAGTGTCTTTGTGTATTGCGCACACACTTGGGCACTATAAAATAACTCCTGCGTAGCTGGCCTGGTTTCAATGAAATCGGCTACCGAGACCGAAATCGGTGAGGGGAGCTAATAATATTTATACATAATATACAATTAGGCAAGCACTTACGGTAAAAACTTCGGAAAATATTTCTCTCAAAGTTGGAGTAACGTAAATAAGGCTTCGCCATATACACGAATATAAGATATCGGCTAAAATGTCTATTAAAAATTTCCGAGAAAGCGAGATTACAAATTACTCGAAGTATTTGGAGTGGAACGATACATGGTCTCCTAAATCAGGATGATACAAAAATCTCACAAGGGTTCACGGATATTTTTAAGCGAGTGTTTTTTGGACGACCCACGACTTTCCAACATAAAATCCTATAAATTACGTTCCAATTCAATCTATATCTTCTTATATAAAAAAATGAATTGCTGTTCGTTAGTCTCGCTAGTGAAGTAAAGTTCTCGCTAGAAGAACGACTGAAACGATTCGGCTATTTTCAGTCTTGAAATGTTCGTGGAAGTCCAGGGAAGGTTTAAACGGTTTGTATGCTCAACGAAGTGGGCAAGGGTCAGCTAGTGTGATATAAATAAGGACATTGTGATAATGGAAAATATAGTCATTGCTGGAGCTTTATATTTCGTTATAATAGTTTACGATTGTACTTTTTCGACTCGAGTCTCTCATTTGCACGGCATGCAGTGTCTATAGGGGAGAGGGCGGCACATTGCTTCGGCAAAATGTCGCGAGTATCGGCTAGCTCATGGGGGGTGAGGTACAGGGCTCTTCGGGCTTGTCAGTGACTCAAAATATTCTATAGAATTCCTTGTGCTAGTTACCATCATCACTACTACTATTAGGTATAAGGTACTGTTGAAAATACTAGCTGGTATTAGCTAATATTAGCACTGGGCGTCGGCAGGCGTCGCGGCGCTGGGCGTCGGCAGGCGTCGCGGCGCTGGGCGTCGGCAGGCGTCGCGGCGCTTGGCGTCGGCAGGCGTCGCGGCGCTGGGCGTCGGCAGGCGTCGCGGCGCTTGGCGTCGGGCGCTCGGCGTCGCGGCGCTGGGCGTCTGCAGGCGTCGCGGCGGTGGGCGTCGTGGCGCTGGGCGTCGTGGCGCCGGGCGTCGTGGCGCTGGGCGTCGCGGCGCTGGGCGTCGGCAGGCGTCGCGACGCTGGGTGTCGGCAGGCGTCGCGACGCTGGGCGTCGGCAGGCGTCGCGGCGCTGGGCGTCGGCAGGCGGTGCGGCGCTGGGCGTCGGCAGGCGTCGCGGCGCTGGGCGTCGTGGCGCTGGGCGTCGGCAGGCGTCGCGACGCTGGGCGTCGTGGCGCTGGGCGTCGGCAGGCGTCGCGGCGCTGGGCGTCGTGGCGCTGGGCGTCGGCAGGCGTCGCGACGCTGGGCGTCGTGGCGCTGGGCGTCGGCAGGCGTCGCGGCGCTGGGCGTCGTGGCGCTGGGCGTCGTGGCGCTGGGCGTCGTGGCGCTGGGCGTCGTGGCGCTGGGCGTCGTGGCGCTGGGCGTCGCGGCGCTGGGCGTCGGTAGGCGTCGCGACGCTGTCGCGACGCCGGGCGTCGGCAGGCGTCGGCGTCGCGGCGCTGGACGTCGGTAGGCGTCGCGGCGCTGGGCGTCGGCAGGCGTCGCGGCGCTGGGCGTCGGCAGGCGTCGCGGCGCTAGGCGTCGGCAGGCGTCGCGACGCTGGGCGTCGGCAGGGTTCGCGGCGCTGGGCGTCGCGGTGGTGGGCGTCGGTAGGCGTCGCGGCGCTGGGCGTCGGCAGGCGTTGCGACGCTGGGCGTCGGCAGGCGTCGCGGCACCTGCCGACGCCTGTTATCCCACCAAAAACATTTTCATGTACAAATGTCCATACAAATCATCCTCACATTTTCACATTTATGATATTAGTATGTTCTTACGTAGACACGCTACTTTTAAAACTATTGCCTTTTTTATAATATGTATATTATCATAATAAATGTCAACCAATTATATATCATAATACCCTTTTGCACAAACAAATATAATGATCAACCTCTTAATGATCGGATCAACAAAGTCCTTAGAAATCCATTATAAGGAAATTCCACATGTATTTGCGTCCAATTAATATCTTGTTTACGAGTCTCCCACTGAACCTTGGGAACCACTCAGAAAATCTTTCTACTAGATCTCTTTAGGAAATGATCCAGACTTGGCAAGTGTGCTCGAAAATAAGTAGATTGTTATAGCGATCTGCGATAGGAATAGAAAACGACTTAAGTTGGTAAGTATGTTATATATAAAGCAAATGTTTTCTTATTACCAGTCGGGTAATTCAGGAAAGGTAATGATTTTGGAGTTTAACTGTTCACAGTATTTTCTATTATTGCCCCCAAACTATTGGTTTTTCATTAATGAGGTATCCAAATATTTATTATTAAGTGCGGGTACACATTAGGCGGTTTCAAATGCGCGCTTTGTCATCGCGCGTTTTGAGAACCAGGAGTTCTGTACATACACTGTACATACTCAAGCGCACGCTTTTTCTTTATCCAAAAACGTGTCAAAAATGTTTAGGTATCATAAGACCGGCAGGCTGATTATTATGTATCTCGCAACAGAAATTCGACAGTGTAGTATGCACTGTGTACCGCTAGTAATAACTACCATATTACGTCAGACACGTCTATCCATCACTACGGTCATGGTAATACTATCCCCACTCTAAGTGTCTTGTACATGGTATATTCCGGCGATAAAGAGGCAATCAGTTATCAAACACTACAGACAGGCATAATTGTATCGCTGTCATACGTTTGACAAAGATATTGTACACAATTGTATCTACAATTTACGCCTGTCAAATTAATTTTGCGAGACACATAATCAGCCAACCAGGTAAAATCCAAGGCTATACAATTTTACTGCTTCAGTAAATTTTTTTATCTTTTTATTATTTTAGCTTATTAATATCTAAATGTTCATGGCAAATGAATTCATTTATCTAATTAATACTAATATAATAATGGCGAAAGATTTGTATTGTAATAGTCTTAAAAACTACTGGACCGACAGCTCCCTAGATACAGACTGGACTAAAATGTAGCCCAGAAGGGATTTCCCTAATTATATTTATAGCTGTTCCAAACATAACGTGCTCGAACAATATTACCATTTGTCTTAACTACTAAGACCGATTAAATTATAGTCGATAAATTATAGTCCCTAGACGAAAACGAAAGCCGCTCAACACTACCATTTTAGCCGATATTATACCCAAATCTCAATCTATATAAAGAGTAGATAGATAGGTTAGCTTAGTTGTTATTTGTATGTATTATTATTAATATTTTTACATATTTTAATTCTATAATAAAGTTGCCACTTAAATATATTTTAATTTATTTCCTAATAAATTTCATAATCCGAACCCTTACATCCGTTAGAGGCTTCAATCAAAAATATACTTTATAATGTGTCCAATACAGAAACAAGACTAAAGTTTGTCTGTGTGATATAATATGCCAATAGCTACATTTGTTTAATAACGCACCGAGACAAACGTTTTAAAACATTGATTTGGGGATTTGAAATCGCTAATTATCTCACTTAAAATAAAAAAAATGTTTAACACCGTAATATGTGTTTATTTTGGATTAAAAAAATTGTTGTCTATATATAATTGCAAGTCTATATCAAATCAAGCATTATGACACGTGTCGAAAGAAATCGAACCCTCCTTCTAGTCCTAGAACCCGCCTTTGGGTGCGGAACCTTAACAAACCTTGTCTATGTTTCTTGTGAATTAAATGAAAGTTCAATTTTGATAAATCTTAATCACTTGAGATATCCAATCATGTTTATAATTAAACGTCTTACTTATAATGTTACAATACATGTTCCGACATGATCTGAGCGACTGTGCTCTGGATTATTGAATTAAATTGTTAATCTTTGCCATTTCAATGTTGCTCAGATACTCAGTAACAAGATTACGCCTTACAGATTCTTAATTTAATTTATGCCTTAAACAGCTTAGAGAATATTTTTTTTTTTTTTTTTTTTTTTTTTTTTTTTTTTTTTTTTTTTTTTTTTTTTTTAGTTGTACCTAACATCAAATCAAATCAAATCATTTATTTTCTTTTACACAATTTTGTTACATACATAGAACAGGGAATGAGATCCACCTAGTAAGTATCATAAGACACTTGTGTCAGGCAGACTCGCTCTTCCATAACTAAGCAATACAAATACAAGACATAAAAGAATAGGACATTAGTTACAAGTTGATTATTAGTACATCATTTGACACAAGTTACATAACAAAACAGTATGTGTGTGTGTGTGTGTGTGTGTGTGTGTGTGTGTGTGTGTGTGTGTGTGTGTGTGTGTGTGTGTGTGTGTGTGTGTGTGTGTGTGTGTGTGTGTGTGTGTGTGCATGAATAAATATAATAAAACCAAAAGTGATGATTAGAGTACCAGGTATTTTAGGATAGCTTCAATTTCATCATAACTTTTAGTAATTAACCACTTTTGAAGCATTTTCTTACAATTTCTATGACTGACTGGATATATTTCTAAAGCTTTGTTAATTTTATTGTATATATGGATTGAAATTGAGTTGTAATGTCTTTGAGCAAAGGTTGTATTTGTTTTAACTGAAGCTACTACTTTTCCTTTTGTGCGTCGAGATTTATCATCAGATGCGTATGGTAAATATCTGTGGCATCTAAGAACTATGGATAATATGTAAAGTTTTCTAACAGATAAAAGTTTACACAAGGAATATAAATCTTCAGTAGAAAAACGATATGGCTTTCGGTACATTATTTTAAGTAAGCAGCGTTGACATCTTTCAATGTTTATAAATTTATCTTTACTAGCACCACCCCATACCGTAATGCAATATCCAATAATTGATTGTCCTAACGAAATATATATCAAATTTAGTAGTTTGTTGTTAGCAATATAGCGTAACCTCTTAAATATCCAATTGAGTTTCCGGATTCTACTACACGTGTAATCTATGTGAGAGTCCCACCGAAGAGACTGATCGAGCATAACTCCAAGATACTTTACAACTTTAACTCTAGTTACTCTACTGCAGGAACATAAGTTTTGCGAGTTAGTTCGGCCACATTCGTGCATAGATAGAGAGAGGTTAGATTTAGGCTGTGTTCTTTCAGTGATACTGTGGCATATATAATTAGTTTTGGAGATATTTAATGTAAGTAGGTTTAGATGTAGCCAATTGGCCACCTTAGATAGTCCCTCATTGGCAGAATTGAATGTAGATTCCCAAGAAGTGCCCGTAAAGACTAGTGCTGTGTCATCAGCATATGATATAATGTGTCCGTTTTGAAGAGTCATATTTGTTAAAGAGTTAATATATATCAGGAACAGGGTAGGTCCCAAAACACTACCCTGTGGGACACCATAAGTGACACTAGCTTCATTACTTACATAGCTATCTATCTTGACCATTTGCTTACGGTCTTGAAGATAATTTGATAGCAGTTCTAGACTAGTACCTCTTATACCAATCGCCTCTAGTTTTTTAACAAGAATGGGCACCGAAACAGTATCAAATGCCTTTTTTAAATCAAGGAACACTGTCAAGCACTTCTTATTATTATCTAACTTTTCAGATATTAAAGAAGTTAAAGCTAATACTGCATCTTCAGTAGATTTTTTCTGCCTAAAACCAAATTGAGAATTTGAAATTATTTTAAAGTCATCAAGGTATTTAATTATGCGTTTATTTATTAATTTTTCAATTATTTTAGAAATACTAGGTAGAACTGAGATGGGCCTATAATTTTCAATATCATTTTTTGTCCCATTCTTGTACACTGGAGTAATAAGAGCTTTTTTTAGAAGACCCGGAAATATGCCTTCTTTAAAACATACATTTGCGAGGTGACTAATGACAGGGGAAAGTATAAAGGAACAAACTTTTAGGGTTTTTGTTGTTATGGTATCCCAACCCGGTGAGCTTTCAGATTTTAAACTAGAAATGATTTGACTGATTTCTTCAGGGTCAGTTTCTAGCATGACGAAAGAAGAAGAATGGGAGCATGGACGGGGATTGAAATTGTGCGTATTATTTATTTTTTCTGCTAAATTTTTCCCTATGTTAGCAAAGTATTGATTAGCGTAGTCCACTGATTCTTGAGGGGAAGATTTACTATTTAATAAGTCAATATTTGGGGTTTTATTAGAGTTTAAGTTAGTAACTTCTTTAATAATATTCCATAATTCTTTAGGATTTTTTAAATTTTTATTTATTTTATTTTGATCGTATTTATTTTTTAATTTTCTTATTAATTTATTACAAAAATTACGATATCTAGTATATGTTATTTTTAAAATATTATTATGAGGGTCTTGTTTTAATCTATTTTGCATTTTATTACGTGTTTTTATACAACGAATTATCCCTGAAGTTATCCAAGGTTTAATGTTACGTTGTATCTTAGGTTTTTTCTTTATAAAAGTGCTTTGTTGGATGCATTCCGATAATAGTAAAATTAACCTTTCTGTGATGCTATTTGGGTCACTTAGAGTTAAGAGATAATCGACATTTTTGGTCTGTATGATATTAGCTACTAATTCGTAATCGATAGTTTTAATCATTTTTGAACATTTTATATTTTCTTTTTTGCTAGATAAACTAAAAAATATAGTATCATGATCCGTAGTAGAAGTTTTAAGAATAGCAATTTTAGCTGTTATGTTACCAGGAGCCATTTTAAGCATAACATGGTCTAGACAGTTTGTCTGTCTAGTAGGAAGACAATGCCCCGGAAGTATTCCATGAGCCGACAACATGTTAAGATAGTCAGTTCTATTACGATTATCTTGGGGGTTCTCAACAGGTCCCGGAGTGAGGTTGATATTTAGGTCTCCAGTTATTATTGTGTTTCGACTTGTTTTAATTGACTCTAAATACAGATTAAGAGAATTTATAAAAGTACTAGCATTACAGTTCGATGGGGACCTGTAAATGCATATTATTGTGTAATCAAAGATACATACCTCGATGCAGGAAGCATGCTCTATTTTAATCTCTTTAATTTTAAATGGCAGATTGTTTTTGACGTACACCACTACACCATCACTTTTATTGTTATTATATTCTGTTGACATATGTATGTAGTTAGTTAGTGACGGGACCGGTTTATTACTGCTCAGCCAGCATTCAGTAAAAATCAATATATCCACCTCAAATCCTAATAGAGCAAGAGTTACTTGATTATCTTCAAAATTATGGTAAATACTTCTAATATTTTGCGTTATAATAGATAAGTCATTTATATTTATAAACTTAGGTAAATCTTGTAAATCGCAGTCAATTATCTGGGCAAATTCAGTGCAGTCTATTTCATTTATTGTTGAGAGCGTATTAGCCATTAGAAATTTTTATATAAAAAATTTGAGTTATATAATAAATGTGTAACAATTTGATAGGGATATTAAAATTCCCGGTAAATAATAATATTATATCAATACTTACATTTGCTTTTATAATGTTTCCTGGTAAGATTATTTTTATAAAGATTTGTATTATTAACTTTGTATATGTTTTGTATAGTGTAAAGCATACTTTAGTAATATTAAATAAAGACTTCAAAAATACAACACTTATATCTAACTTAATACATATTATGATACACTTATATAGTCATTTTTCATTTATCAATTGTTGAACTTGCGCCTCATTCGTTATTAAAATAATTTTAGAATGATCTTCCTTTCTAACATAGACCTTTCCGTAAGCAGTCCAACAAAATTTATATGAGCGTGTCTTGAGCAAGTCTCGAGCCAAAAAGTAAAGCCTAGACGCTTTTGGTGTAAGCTGTTCCGAGACAAAGATCGGATTATCAACCTCAGTATTACAGCCTAAGTGTTTTGCACTAAGCTTATATTTATTTTTAATATTAAATGTCTTACACATTTTTAATACTTCTGTTTTTAATAGAGTTGACGACGTTTCGATTATTACTGGTGAGTTTCGTTTGTCGTCTCTTTTATTAGCAACTCTATAAATATCTTTTATGTCCGACTTAGTAGTTTCGCATCCTATGGTCTTAGATAGTTGCAAAAACATACCGACGAGATCATCCTTGCTTTCTCCAGCCTTTTTTGGGACATTTTTCAGCTCAATGTTAGTTTTGCGATTGTTTCTCTGCATATCCTCAATTTTATCCTCAAGCACGGTAATGTATTTTTTGTCCGCCTTAATACGATCTTCAAGTTGTAGGATTTTCTCTTGAAAATCCTTATTTTGGGCAGTTAAAAATGTTATTGAGTTTTCAATACCTTGATTAGTTTTTTGGATGTCTTTTAAAGTATTGTTAAATTTTTGAAAATCCCGATTCTGCGAAGATAACAGTGATGCAAATATATCCTTCATCTCCTCTCTCAAGCCAGCAACCTCAGCAGTAAAATCCATTTCTTTCTTCTTATTACGCCGTGAAGTCACGTAGGTGTTTGGTGGAGTTACATGTGGCGCCATCTGCATCGATACGTCCAACTCTGTGTCGGATGGCCACCTATTTGATGCTTCCATGGTACTAGGGTAGTATAACCAATCAAAGATAGTCAATGACGTCCCTTACTACGTCACCAAAGATGGTCGTGTTAGGGGTAGCCAATAGCAAAAAAGGGGCGGACCCTCGATCAGTAGGAGGAGTCTTCCTCAAGATGGCTGCCTGCGCAGGCGCAAGTATTGGTAGGATTACTTGGTGACGTCAAGCAGGTGGAGAGCAATGGCTGCTTGCGCTGTACCAGGGTCTCAGCTGATGTTAAAGAGTTTTAGTAAAAAGCAAACTCACGTTGCACGTTGTAGTAGTTTCTGCAAACTTCTGGTGTCCTATTATTTTCACTTGAATTTATTTAGATTTTTAATTTAATTAGATTTTAGAATAAAAGTAACGTGGATTCCACACGACTGTGTCTTTCGACGGTCCGGGGGGAAGAGGAATTCGTCTGTGATTGTAAGTGAAATATATTTTATATAATATATTTCACTTACAATCACAGACGAATCTGTGCTATTCAGCATTCGCTTAGGGTGCCGACTATTGAAAAAATCATTACTGATATCGGTTGTATTGTATGTTTACTACTTTTTTTATTGCTTGAAATCCGATGGGGGTCGTGAACCCGTCGCTGTTTGCTTGAGTCCCCAAACGTGACCGCGCTGCCGCTATACTGAAATTTCACTACTGAATACTTAAGGGCATTCCATGAAATGAGAATAAAATTTATCTAAATGACTTTCGGCGACACAATATTTTATTGACTAGCGTAGTTAGGTATAAATACTTTAAGATGTTATCCCACGGGAACACTTAGATAATTATTTAGGTTAAAAACTATAATAAATGTAAATTCTTCGCAGTCATCTTGTTGAATCTGCGATTTGATGAATGACTAGCGCGTTCATTGAATTATGTTTTTACCAACAAATTCAGTGAATCCGATACTAGGACTGCAATTTAATATTTTATTTTAAGACTTCTTTTTTAAAACTTTTTATAATTATAACGCACATTAAAGTCAATTGATCAAAAAATATATCAACACATTGCTGTCTGTACGAGCTGTTTGACGCCATCAAATGACCGCGCTAGTCATTGAATCAAATAAGCAGATTCAACCAAAACAAAGGACAATGCCGATTTTTCTATGAGAGTTGGGCTATTGTTGCGTCTTAACCAAATTAACTGTAAAACATTGAAAATGTACTCAGGATTCATATTTAAAAAAATCACTTAGATATTCGATGGGAGTTTTGAGAAATCTGAATTTAAAATGTTCCGAATTTTGAGGTTAAGTTATGCATTCAAAAGTGTAAAATATAGTATCAAAAGTAATTTGCAATATCTAACGACATACACTTATAGTAAATTAATCAACGGAGGATTGCACGACTCAACGTTGAAGTAAGACTTTTAATACACTTTGTTGGAACACTTTGAATAATAATTAAAGAAAACACTTCTTTCACACACACTATCAAAAAGTCAAATTCATTATTCAGTATTCACGTCACACAAATGTCAATAATACCATATGGTTAGGGCTGCCAGTAAAAAAAAATATGTAGCCTAAAATAGTTTTATAAAAAGAAAAAATAACTTTATTATATTTCTTATTACTTTCAATTAAAAAGAAAAACTTCATTAGCATTATTTTATAAAGTAATCTTAGACTAATGTTCATTATGTTAAATAGAGTTGGTGTGGGTTTCTTTCATTTATTTCATATCACTATTCTTACTATTTCACTTAAAAACTGGTATTGGCAATAAACTGGCATCATTTGGCGGTTGACATACAAAATGGCGGTTTCGCTAATTTCTAATTCAATATGGTTACTTTTTTTTTATAACTTTTAAACCCCCATTCGCTTACAACTAAAATTAATATACATAACATAATATTTCAAAAGACGAATATTTATATATAAATGGTTAAGACGCAAGAGTGACGCAAAATAGCCCAGTTTTCGGCATTCTCCTTTGGCGGGTAAATAATGAATAGGCAGACATACACTCAGACACAATTTCCCTAGAGATATTAGTATTTTATTCATTACTATACTACAACCTACTATAAATACTTATATAGACCGCCTGATTGATGAAAAAAATATTTTTATCGAGGAAGGTTATATGGGACCTTCCTCGATATTCTTTTTATCGGAATATTCCTGAGTTTAGCGCGTTCTAACAAACAAACCCTTTAGCTTTATAATATAGTAGATATATCTACGAATAATATGGTTCGATATAGCCTAGAATCTTTATCGATTTATATTATTGATAAATGTCAAATATTTCGCAGTTAAAATTTTTAATCTGGCGCGCTGGTTTCAAATAAAAAATATAACCATTTTAAAAAAAGAACTCAACTAGAGCAAGAATACACGGCGAGACAATCACAGAAATAAATTGTTCGCGTCGACGGTTTCTCTGCTCGCTGACGATCGCGATTCGTTTAACTACCCGTGGATAGATCTTCCCTCGATCAATTTAAATTTTACCTTTTTTATTCAATCTTGAATTTGATATTCATCCGGATCGAACAATTTTTAAGACTACATTCTGTATCAATTGTCAGTCGCTAACATAAAAAAAATCACATACTAGACAAAGATTAGTTTCAAAGTGGACACACGGTAATTTTTTTATCATCGAGTTTATCTAAAAACCAGGTCTAAATTTGAAACGTATAGATTGAAATAAATTATTTCTTGCACAAAAAGTTACTTAAATAAATTAAAGTTAATTAAGAAAAAAGGTATTGAAGTAAACGAATGTAAATTACATTAAGTGAAAAAATCTCATTTACAAACTTTCACTTTTAATTAATTAAATTTAACTCCCTAACGCTTAAAGTGGAGGAAAAGTCGTAATTAATTCCCGAATTGAGATGTTTCATGCCTCACCCTCACGGCTTCGGCCGATATTCCTACAATTGAAGTTTCAATTTGTTCCTTTGTGGAGGACTATTAATTGCTCTGCAACTACTAATTTCGATTAATTGCTTACGATATTATCATAAAATGACCAGCAGGCTTACTCCCGACACAGTCGTATTCGTAACGTAGGTGTTTTATTTGGTGGATTACTTTGAAACTAACCAGGATAAAGAAAATCGTTAGATCGTAACTTTTTGTACTCCCGACCATATCAATCGCCTTAAAATCAAAATAAACAAACGTCAATTTATTCGGGAGTACGCGGCACCATCGAATCCGAATGAAAATCGAATCAGTTTGGAGAGTAAGGCCCTGGGGCGTCTCCAAACTGATTCGACCTCCAGCTCGAGCACCAATGCGCTAACAGCTGAGCCACGAGTCATATTATGATCATAATACATAATGATAATCATTATTATGTATAGTCTGTTCCGTTTAAATGTGACTAAATGTAAACAAATCTCAATATGGGGACTATAACGCTTCCGAATAAAATTTGAATTCCGAAGAAAAATAAAAACAACGATTAATTAATTTGGTGCATTTTTTTCTTTATATATGAAATAAAATTATATTAAATTAGAATATAGTATAAAACCACCATAATACTCGTATATTAAAATAGAATATAGTATACTATATGTTATATATAACATACCAGTAGACAGTAGCTAATCAGTGGGAATTGTTAAAAGAAGAGAATTAGCCGCTTGGCTCTCACCGCCCGCTCCTGTTTGCGGAGGCCTCTTCAAACATGTCAGCCGCTTTATTACCCGGGCCATTTAACCCGAAAACTCAGATTTATGAAATGAAAATAATACCAAGAATGATTAGGAAAAACCTTATATTATAGTAAAACAATAAAGATTTGTTTTCCTATAACAGCTTTTCTCGTCATGTGGTGGCTATGTAAACAAAATTTCATGGTTTCTTATACAACCATAATTGACACCGTTTTTTACAAAGAAAATGCTTCACTATCATACACTCGAGACAATTGTGGTTTACATCAATATTTACAATTAATAAATACTATAAATAATAAACTTTCTTTTACACTCATAACCCAGTGAGACGGTTACGGCTATCGAGAGAACAGGCGCAGGACCGACTTTTTACACGCCCGCATGGATCATCTTTCTTGTCAGACAATCAAGTGATCAGCCTGCTTTGTCCTAACTAAACTTGAAAACAATTTTTTTGTTGATCCAACGCGGGAATCGAACCCACGACCTCCGGGTCGAGACCGAAGCTCTGAACCACTAGACCACGGAGGCGTCAACCTCTCATATGACATATCCACATCTAGGGTTTTAAACATAATAATGTAATTCTTACACCAAAATGTATTAACAATTTTCGTATAAGAATTACATTTTTTAAATACATACTCTTTTAAATCAAAAAGTAGATTTTTAGTTTTATTTATGTTTATTTTTATTCATGGTTTTTTCATTAAAAAAATATTTTGCTTGTTATTTATTTATTTTAAATTATTTAGTAAATTATGGAGATTTTTTTAGTTTTAAATATCCCTAAATTTGGGGAATTTTCTAACCGAAACTAGTGAATACGTTTTCTACAAGGTGGCAACACTGGTCTGCTAAACAGCGACTGTTCTCATTTATATTTCATAACAAATGTATCTATTCCGCATAAGATTACCTCTTTTATCGCTTATGCTGCTCCCCATTTTTCTCCGGGACAGGTTGATCTTTTTTATTCGAGTTGATTGACGCCCGATGCTCCGTAAAAAATAAACTGTGATGGAAGGAAATATACAACATTCCAGGTATGTCTTTAAATAAAAAATGAGTTTAAAAATAAAGACCGTTTCATGGAATATTCTTTTGCTAGGTCTAATATAATATTATTTTCTTTATTTAGGACCTACTTTACAATTTCTTTAAAAATTTTTATAAAATTTGCTATACAGGAAGCTGACATCCTGGATGAACACTGCCCTGGTGGTAAGTAATAGTCAGAAAAGGCGGTTTCGAGAAAATGGCACTTAATGATTTTTCTTTAAGTACCATTTACTCGAAAACCACCTTTTCTGACTAATTAATAGAGCAGTAAGAGAGAAAAAGCGGTATCGAGAAAATGGCACGTATAGATTTTTCTTTAAGTGCCACTTTATCGGACCGCCTTTTCTGACTTACTGCTCTATTAATTACACATGGGCTACTTTTTATCCCGAATAATGAATAGTATAATTAAACAAACTTTCATCGACTAAACAAATATATTTGATTTATTTATTATATATATTATATATTTATTTTCGCATCCTATGCCATAAGATTCAAAACACCATATTACGTTTATTAAAAAAAAATCAAAACATTTTATTTCCATATAGGTTATTAAATAACACTTATAGAATTGTCCTACATAATGCCGGTTCGGAAACTAGCCCGGCGAGAAGAACCGGCGTAAGAAATTCAATGCTGCAAGAGCTGAATTCACAATACATAATAATTATGAGGAAAAATCTTTATAAAAATTCTTTAAAATAAAATAATTAAAATGCCATGGTATTAACAAGAAGTTAATAATGATAAGGTATTATTAATTAAATGGAAGTACATAACATCACAATTAAACGTACCCACCTACTGTAGCGTTAGCTAGCGTAGTTATACCTAGCGTAGTACTAAACTGAGGAATAGTACGAGTGTGTATGTTCAGGTAGCGGAAATGACAAACAGTCAAGTTTTTTCTTATTTTATCTATCTTGTATGTAACTGTAAACATACAAACACCACCGCAGAATTGATACTGACAGCTAGTATAGACAAAAACAAAATGACAGTTTGTTTGCCTATTGTTCCGTAGAAAACATTTCTATATTAGTCATACTATGCTGGTATCAAATATTGTAACTCCCTACGTTTAATAGTAAACAAAAGTTTAAGAACGTAGGTCGTGACGCAAGAAATGATGATTAATCATAGTAATAGTATTCGTTTGAATCTCAAACGTTTGAACAGAATCACTAGACGCGAGTAGTAAACAGAGGAAATATAAATATTTGGTTAGGCTGCGTATTGCGGTTACACTGAAAGTATTTTCATGTTGCTGAAACAACGAACACGTTTTACTTTGTCCTTTGTGCTGTGATCGCAAAGTCATTAGTTAAAAACCTCTACACTGCTAGTGATTTTGATCGATTTTGAGAGCGCTACTACGCCAGATAACTTTATATGATCGACTGTTAATATCTGTATTAATGAAACATGGAATCTGAAATTAAAATACTGCAAATTTGAGGACTAACTTTAGTGATTATGTAAATCAAAAACAAGATTGCATAACATTTAAAAAAAAAATATGTTGTGTAAAATTATGTGCAGTTTCTACCTAAACGCCTCTATTGTATCTACTTATAGAGAAATTAATGGTATTTTAAACGTCTATTATACCACTTTTATAGCAAATATATGTTTAATTAATACAATACAATACAATACAATTAATATACTTTATTGTGCACACAACAGGTTACAAAAGAGACAAAAAAAATTATTAATAATAACATAACAATAAAACGCTATAATTGTACATTTTTATGCTTTTTTCTTGTGTATTATTTAGGTATTGAGCAATACACGCAAAATGTTGATTTTCTCTAACTGTATTATTTTACTTATGTAAGATATTTAATTCTTCACATCAAAAGATTTATTACAGTACAAAATGTATTTCTAGTTATGTTCGTTTCATAAAGTCTGTAGGTATATACCTAATATATCTAATGCTTCAATTATTAACATAATTATAATAGAACGCTATTATTGTTTCTTTTTGGTAAGTAAATCGTCAATATAACGTTTCCCAATTGTACCTTGTAACGGCCCTACGAGACCCAAAAAGCCTCAGGTTAGTATAAAACGTATTTCACGTGAGACAAAGTTTTCAATGATTAAACAGTTTCTATGTAATGTAGTGTTCCAGAGGCGTGAGTCCGTCTCGACCGCACTATTTGAGAATTCCACGTAACTAGGCCCACGGGAACATGAATTTCCACTAAGGGCGAGGAAGTTAACTAACACTTTATATTAATTAACATTTTATTAGCCGATTACTTTGTCTGTATTCCGGCTACGTTTCCAGTTTTAGTTCGGAATATTACGCTGACAAATGAATACGTAATGCTCCTTAACCTTATTGGATTTTAATAGAATCTGGGTTAAGACGTCCTAGTATTGAATCCGAAGGGCTCGGGGGCCTTACTCTCCAAACTGATTCGATTTTGATTCAAATACGATCTTGCCGCGTACTCCCGAATGCATCAACGTTTGTTTATTTTGATTCTCTGTCGATTGATATGGTCGGGAGTACAAAAAGTTACGATCTAATGATTTTGTTTACCCTGGTTAATCTCTCGATTCTCGATTATGTCGAGGGTAAGCCTGCTGGTTTGTCCCTGATTGTTGGCGTGTATAATATTTCTTATTTCTCAATTACAAATTATAAGAATAGAGCATTCAACTCAACAACTCACGGAAAACATCGAAAATATGCAGATGAAGACAGCTTTTCAATTGATTTACTCCTGCCGAGGTTTAATCCTATGGGGGATGGATTTTTTCAAAACGCTAAAATATATTTGCCGTACTCAATTCATACGAAATTTCATTTTAATAAATACTGTCCAAGAAATAAAAAAAATCATAATCTTATACAGGGTGTGAAAAGAGCAGTCACTATAACTTTTCGATACGATTATACTACCTTTCCTTATTTTAGAAATGTAAGTATTTTTTTATATACTTTTTGCAAAAACTAAAAAATATTTTTTCTTTTCACCATTTCTTATTTTCATGTCGCAAAAATAACAATAAAGCAAAAAAAATACATTTCTAGAATAAGAAAAGGTAGTTTAATCATATCCCAAAGTTATAGTAACTGCTCTTTTTACAACCGTTATATAAAAATGAATTGCTGTTTGTTAGTCTCGCCTAAACTCGAGAACGGCTGAAATGATTCGGTTATTTATAGTCTTGAAATTTTCGTGGAAATCCTGGGAAGGTTTAAACGGTTCATCACAAACTGTATGTATGCTCAACGGAGTGGGCACGCGTCCGCTAGTACTTTATAACCCCTCGGGGTTTTCATTTTTAAAAATCCTTTCATAGTGTATGCAGATGACATAAAAGAGGAATAGGAGTACAAAGTTTCAAGTTTCTCCTAAGTCTTTTTAGCCGTTGATGTCATCATTTAATCAGCTTTGACCTTAATATATAAACAAAAACAAGGGGAAATTCTGCGAACAAAATATATGAGTATTTTACATGTCACGCATAGATGTCTCATTGTAATCTTATCAGGGGCCAAATCCCGCTGTTACGAAGCTGCGGGATTACCGTACCGCTGTATCAAAGCTAATCCGATCAGTTTGCAACGTACATGTAATGTTTCATCTCATAATAGATAATGAGGTTAGTTAATTAATGCAGTAGAATATGCATACAATTTTATAATGGAATATAAAATTGTATGCATAATCTTATAAAACAAATAAAAAATGTGGAAATCTAAACGGGATAAGCAAAAAATGTATAAGGCTCAACTCACATTAGCGCATGGTCGCGAGTTATGTAACCACAACAAAGCCCTATTCACAGAATGAACCCGACACTATTATAAACATCCGCTGTTTAATAGGCGCAGAAACCATTAGACGCTAATACTTTCAAGGATCATTCAAGCATCGGAGTCGAACTCAATGGTGTACCTGTATCCATCAACACCATACCCGCGCCGCACACCCCGCTCCAGCCACCGCAATCGTCATGGCCCCTACACCCGCGACTCTTTCCCCTCTGACCTATATATGTGTCACCAGAACTTTTGACCATCAGTTGCAAGCCACCTTCGCCATAGTCACAGTGTAATTTTGAATAATTGTAAATTAGTTTTAATTTTATAGAAATAAATATTTCTTTAAAGTCATTTGTTTCTCAAATAACTTAACTGGCGCAGTCTTAAAAGGATAAGTGTCTGAATTAACGACCCGGGCTCAATAAGTCCAGTGATCGCGACACTAGAACTCTATCTCCAAAGCTAACGTAAAAGTAAACAATAGACAATTACGCACTATCATCGTGCAGTGACGACAGCAGAAGCATACCGGCTCAACTCACACAAAGATAGCGGAAGACGATGTTCCTGGGGTAAGCATACAATTTGTTTATTTTCCTAGACATCCCATCTGGCCCTATCCTATTTTATATATATTTCTTTGGTTAAAAAAAAACCAAGTAATTAAAATAATGGCAAATCCAGTGTCAATTGATTACCAAAACGTGTCGTTGTTATTACCTTCATACGACGGCAACAAAAAAACATTACATTTTTACATAAAATGTGTTGAAAATGTAATAAGCATGATCGAGAACAAAGACGATCCATGCTTAGCATGCCTTATCGTTAACAAATTAACAGGTAGAGCTGTTGAAGCTTTATCTCAACGTAATAATTTTAAAACATGGAAAGATATTAAAAATATATTTATCCAACGGTTTGGTGACTATAGGAGTGAAATAGAATTAACTCAGGACTTAATTAAGATAACTAGAGATAGGAATACTATAGAAATATTTACAGACGAAATAAGGGAACTCACATGCAACCTCATTAATTGCGGCTCTCAAAGTATAGAGTATTATGAAAAATTAGCAATCAGTGTATTATTGGATCAGATCAACCCCATGATATCGATCATGGTAAGGACTCAAAAAATAAGTAGCTTGGAAGAAGTTATAGCATTAGTTAAAATAGAGGACTTAAAATATATAAGATTCCAAAAATGTAAGTCACAACAGTTTAATTATAATATGCCTGTATCTTCATCTAACCTCCAAAAACCTATAATAGAAAATATCAAAACCCAATCCACACAAAAATCTAATTTTAATAAAATTAAACAAGAAACATTAAATTTCCAATCTTCTGATGATTTCTTAGCCGACGACACTTCTGAATACGGAACTGAAAATGAAAATTTTCCTAGAAAAAATAGAAACGTAGTTTTTATAAACAACTTAAATAAAAACAATTTACCATCTATTTTTATTAATGAATTAGGCGGACATTTCTTATTAGACACAGGTGCCTCACAATCACTAATCAGTCCCGATATAATTGACAAATTTAACTTACAAAATAGCATTCAAAAGGAACAGCACATTATTCAAACAACTCATGGTATTACCGAACATAATGATATTATCAATTTAGAATTGCCAAAAATATTTAACTGTAAAATACAACATAAGTTTTTAATATTTCAATTTGATAAAGATTTTAAAGGTTTATTAGGAATAGATTTTTTCAAAAAACTTGAATGTAAAATTGACATTAAAAACTTGCTTTTAAAATCTGAAACTTTTGATGATATACACATACAGATAAATGTTAAAGAAAAAATTAAGGCAAAGGCCCAATACGTAGCACCATCTACGTCATCCGTAGACGTTCAACCCTCTACAAGCGTAGCGCCCATCACAAGCTTTCCGCCCTCTACACGCGTAGCGACTAGTAAAAGCGTAGCATCCTCTACAATCGTAGACCCGCCCTACACCCCAATAGAGATAAGCAGTTTAATAAATATGCCTAATTGTTCTGAAATAGATAGTACAAAGGAAAATGGAAATAAAATTCCCCAAATTTCAGATGCAATAGATAGACAATTAAAACAATTTTATATTAGAAAATCACCAGGAAATGAATATAAAGTAGAAAACAGATCTAAAGGTAGGACTATAATCAAAGATGTTTTTATTCCAGTTAACGATACTCATAATCAAGTAACTAAATTTTTATTAG
This sequence comes from Celastrina argiolus, assembly GCA_905187575.2. Classification (NCBI taxonomy): domain Eukaryota; kingdom Metazoa; phylum Arthropoda; class Insecta; order Lepidoptera; family Lycaenidae; genus Celastrina; species Celastrina argiolus. The sequence continues at coordinate 12,320,353 of LR994587.1, forward strand.
AACATACCAAAGCAGATAGAATTTTTCATTGTTATTTTTATAAAGAAGAATTATACGACATTTTTAGTAAGGCTTATAAAACTATATTTAAAGATAGAGGTCCAATATTAATTAGATGTTTAAGCAGAGTAACACGCATAGAAAATCCAAGCGAACAAATAGAATTAATTAAAAAATATCACGTAGACAAAACTATGCATAGAGGTTTACAAAAAACTTATAAACATATTCATAGGAATTACCATTGGCCTAATATGTTATTATCAGTTCAAAAATATATTAATAAATGTGATACATGTCTTCAAACTAACTACAATCTGAAATAACAAATAACGTAAAATAAACATGGTTAGGTTATAATATAGATTATACTCCTAAGTTATATAATAAGGATAGTTATAACTATGTAGTATTTTATAACCAAATAGAACTTAGGTACATATAAAGTAAACTCGTAGCTTTAGGCTCTTCAGATGTAGATTATAAAAGAATATAGTTTAAGTGAGGTTTAATTAATGGATTAAGTTAAATTAAAAAGGCTAAACTATCTTATATCACTTGATACTTACCGTTTGGAAAAATAAGTCAATATGATTAATACGAATATTTAATTAGCAATATTCATGCAACGGCTCTACAATAAGGCTAAAGGCTATTGGAAAATGTTTTTTCATTATCTCACTTAGAGTAGAGTAGTTACTCAAGCCTAGTATATCCTATATACCACCTAGAAAACTAGTGGAAATAAAAAAATCATAAAAGATTTTCAATAAAACCCTTATATTCATTATTTTTATACATCTTATATTAGTAATTACTTTGATGGATAAAAACCCTTATAACCTTCTACATTTGTATTCTATTCTTGATAATAATATGTATTATCCTTATTCCTAAACACCCCTACCTTGTTCTGGGAAATAACAAATTCACGTACCCTAGCGAACCCTGCAAGCTCATATTTATGTTGCATATTTAATGGCAATCGTAAACTGAATTACACGATTGCATAGCGCATCTTATACAACAGAAACAACCCTGCACTTATGCTAAAGCCACCTTTAACGGAAGCATCATCGAGTAGATACAACGTTAATGCAGTAAAGAACCGCAGTTCCAACCTATCGAACCTATCGTTGTATCGTCGGCGCATCAAATCAAAGAGCTCCAGCTGCAGCCGACGGAGTCTTGACAGCAGTTGTCTTCAGTGCGCCTCACACTTCAGGAGGGAGGAGTTATGTAACCACAACAAAGCCCTATTCACAGAATGAACCCGACACTATTATAAACATCCGCTGTTTAATAGGCGCAGAAACCATTAGACGCTAATACTTTCAAGGATCATTCAAGCATCGGAGTCGAACTCAATGGTGTACCTGTATCCATCAACACCATACCCGCGCCGCACACCCCGCTCCAGCCACCGCAATCGTCATGGCCCCTACACCCGCGACTCTTTCCCCTCTGACCTATATATGTGTCACCAGAACTTTTGACCATCAGTTGCAAGCCACCTTCGCCATAGTCACAGTGTAATTTTGAATAATTGTAAATTAGTTTTAATTTTATAGAAATAAATATTTCTTTAAAGTCATTTGTTTCTCAAATAACTTAACTCGCGGCGCGTCATTTTAAACGTTGACGTCACTATTGCGTTCAGTGGCGTATATGTAATGGTGGTGAACAGGCGTCGGACGCGTCACTGCGCCCGAGTACAGCGTATCGACACGCCTGAAGCATGCATTTCACCAAAAAAACATAACGAGCGTCGACGCGTAATACTCGTCGAGCGCTTTATCATACAGGCAATAAAAATATTAAAGAGTGATAATACTTTAGAGTGTGTTTGGGTCCCGTATATAGAGTTTACTGTAAAAAAAGTACCAGCGCTGAAAGATAAACTTTTTTTTTTCTTATTGTATGGGCAAATTTATGACGATGAGATGAGATCTCATAGAAACATGAAAGTCAGAAGTAAGTCTTTCAGCGTCGGTACTTTCACAGTATATAATATACTCTACATATGAGGCACATACATATTTATTTTACACATTGTTTGCATAATTATTATATTGTATCTTAATAATTTGAAAAAATATTTATACCTAGATGCTATGGGTGAAAAACACGACTCGTCGCGTCGTTTCGAATTTCAGTCAGTGTGAGTTGAGCCTAATTGGCATTTTCTTGTCCAATCGAATCAGTGACGGTGACGACTTATTAACAGTTATCTTTATTTTGCGGCGAACTCAGAATCCTGACATTCAATTATGGGTATATATATAGCCGTCCACTAAACGGATGAATAAAATAAAATTATCGGAGCGTGCTCGTGTTCCATGAAATATAGAATATCAGCAAATTTAAAAATGATATTCCTGGCTTAGTAATCTGTTAGATACTTTATTTTGTACAGTAAAATATAACTTATAAGTAAGTAAGAGTGAATGTATTTTTGTACTTAAATTCAAACTAAAACTCTTGTCAGCCAAATTTAAATAATAATTACAGCATTCATTTATCTTCCTTCGATAATAATTAAGCCGAGTTTTGTAATAACTCGTCTTCATAAATACAAGATTGGTTTTCAGTTCTGATTAGGTTTTATTTCAAAGAACTATTGATATTGGTGTTTTCCCTGAAATAGGGATCTGTTTTTAATAATCCCTTTGTCCCGTAACCTATATTTTCGATCCGGTATCGAAAACTTATAATGAGTTCAGGCTCTGAGGAGCTCCCGATAATTTCCCGACTAAGATTGTAAAATTGTCGGATTTTCTCCCGATTTTGGGGTTTCCCAATAAAACGGCTTCAAATCTTTGGGAAGTATTATCATAAAGTTTCTGTTTATCTGGCTGATTTTTCAATCGTCTGATAACTTTTATCTGCCGAGTAAAATGTGACTTTGAGATTTGTTTCATACAGAATCTGTCAGTCACTTATTTATTCCTCAGGCAAAAGTTATCTGACGATTAAAAAATCGGCCCTTAAATAAATAAATAATGTTTATTACAAGACTTTATTTATTTTCACCTGTTCCGGTTTGTGTAAAAATCTTTCATTTTTACCCACTACCTGGGAAACCAGAAATGATTCTGCTGAAATTTTGAATGACAATACAATATTATGATGCCATGGAGCTGTAGTTCTGGGTCCTTACTCTACAAACTGATTCGATTTTGATTTAGATTCGATTATGCCGAGTACTCCCGAATAAATTGACGTATGTTTATTTTGATTCTCAGTCGATTAATATGTCAGGACTACAATTTTTTTTTCTGGTTAGTTAAAAGTAATCTACCAAATAAAATAACAAAAGCCTTTGAGATCGAACTAATTCGATTCACGATTGAGTCTTGAGTAAGCCTGCTGATGCTAGAGCAACGACACAACATGTTCGAGTTTTGATTTGTATTGACCTTACCTAACTACCTACTTTGTCTATTCTTGTATTTAGGGTCCTATAATAAAAAATATCTATTTATTAAAAAAATACATCAGAATATTAATTAAAGCAAGATATTCATAACAGTTATTTCATAATGTTCCGTTTTATTGTCAGTGCTCAGAAATGGGTCGCAACAGAAAATAGCCACAAGATAATATCACTATATATATATCACCAGCAAGTTGTGCAAAACTTGTACCTGTTCTCGATTTAAATTGTGACGAAATTCCTGCATTTATTTTGGTATATTTTAGTTGTTTAAAACGCCATTAATTATTACGAAATCATTTAGAACTTTAAAACGTTTTGTTGTTAATTCTCATACCGACTAATTAACATAAAATAAATGACAGTTTTTCGTTTCTCTATTATTGTCGATGGATTCACAACTGAATGTAGAGTCAATGAAAAAGTGATTACACAATATTTGTATGGTATTGAAGCTCAATTTCGAAGGCTTCAATTGAAATTCTGCTAAACTAATATTATTCGTCCTATTCTAAATGTACAAAAATCTTTTAAGCCTAAGTTTTTATACGTCCTTAAGCTTGGTTCCCTAGGTTATCGTTGCCGTCATACAGCGTCCGTAATCAAGAGTTGAATGACGTTTTCTATAGAATAAACCAAGTAACATTTACCCACTCTCTAAGTAACCGTGCCGTTTTGATAACATAAAAATATTCCAATACCGCTGTATAAATGCTTATCTCTTCTCTTCTCTCTCAATATTACGCTCGCCAATCCGTCTGCCAAGCATGGCGAGTATACGCAACTACTGTCCATGAAATACTTTGCGGGGGGCAAAATGGCGGCAACGCTTTTCTATTATAGAGTTTTTTTTTATGATTATGATGATGGACCCATGTAAAGTGTGCGTCCGACTTGTTCCCCTTATAATTCGACAAGGTGTGTGTTTTCTCTATTTAATTACTTATATTTTATATTTTTATTTGCAACATTTCTTTATTACTTTATTATAATTGGTTTTACGTTCGTCCTTTATCCATTTTACGTATTTATTTACTTTCTTATATTCTACTTTTCTTTTACAATTTTTAGTTTCTATTTATCTATACTAATAGAGAAAAGAGTTTGTTTCTTTGTTTAAACGCGCTAATCTCAGGAACTACTGGTCCGATTTGAAAAAATCTTTTTGTTACATAGTCCATTTATAGAGATAGGCTTTAGGTAATATAACATTACGCTGCGACCAATAGGAGCGAAGCGTCAGTTAGAAATATTGCAAAAACGGGAAAATTTATTCACATTTAAGGACTTTCGTTGCGTGCGCTGCATAAACGATTTAATTTATTAAAAATATATGTATGAAAGAATTATTCCTTTTTAATAATCACAATAACAAAAACCAACGTGACCAATCAAAACATAATCGCGATAGCGTTTCTGACAACCACGCGAACGAAGTCGCGGGTACAGCTAGTGCTGATATTTTATATTTTGAACTCCGTTCTGTTCACCCATCTGTTATAGAGTTACCCGCGACAAGTAATTTTAGTAAATGGTAACAGTTGTGGTAGAGATTTAAAGGTATATTTCAGAAGGGTACAGCTGGGGAAATGTGCGTTATCAACAACTGGAAGTGGCAGGCCATATTTCACTCCTTTATGTCCCGCGCATCCGTGGCAAAGGCGCAATCCTTCATCAGACGGTCATAAACCCAACAAATAACATTAAAAATAACTTTACAACCCATTGTTTGTTTTTTCTTACGACCTCGTTCTGTAAACATTTTCAACCTAAATCCCACAAAAGATATTGGTGGCAATTCTAAATGTAAGTAGGCAAGTGTTTTTCCCAGACATATAAACGTTTGTGCATACAAATTGTCAAAATATTGCAATTTTAATGTTTAATTTTTTTCTTACGAACTCGTGTTAGATGTAAAACCTTTGTTTGCTAATAACAATATTTAATTGATATTACGTGTATTTTGATATTCATATTTGGTGTGATTACAAAAAGCCAGTTGTGTCTTGATCAGATCTTGCAGCAAAGGTTTTTATCTCTTTTATTGAACGCTATTGTGGAAGCAGATCCATCGCAAACCACATCAGAGTTAGCTACAGGCTGCGGTGTTAGTGACAAAACCGTTTTAATCTATTTGAAGCAAATTGAGAAGGTGAAAAAGCTTGAAAGGTGGGTATCTCATGAATTGATTGAAGCAAACCGACACACGCGCGTCTACTGCTGCGTTACATTGCTCAACCGGCACAGTAATGAAGGAATTTTAAATCGGATCATTACATGTTATGAAAAGTGGATCCTGTACGATAATCGTAAACGCTCATCGCAATGGCTGAAGCCTGGTGAACCAGCAAAGTCTTGCCCCAAGCGAAAATTGACTCAAAAAAATTTACTTGTAAGCGTTTGGTGGACTAGTGCCGGTGTCGTACACTATAGCTTTCTTAAATCTGGTTAGACGATTACGGCTGATGTCTATTGTCAGCAACTGCAAACCATGATGGAAAAGCTCGCCGTTAACAACCGAGACTTGTCAATCGCTCTACGCCACTGCTGCTTCAAGACAACGCTAGACCACACACGGCCCAACTGACGGCTACCAAATTAGAGGAGCTTCAATTGGAATGTCTAAGACATCCACCTTACTCTCCGGACCTTGCTCCAACAAATTACCATTTTTTTCGATATTTGGATAACTTCTTGCAAGGAAAAAAATTAAATTCCGATGAGGCAGTCCAAATCGTTTTCAAAGATTTCATTGATTCCCGTCCGAATGGTTTTTTTTAGTAAAGGGATCAATGAACTACCTATAAGATGGCAAAAGTGTATAGATAGCAATGGTACATACTTTGATTAATAAAATATATTTTAATATGAAAAAATCGCCTTTATGTTCCTCCCATACAAAACGCCAATTTCATATGTAAGGACCTAATACTTTACGACGTATTCTAAAATGTTTAAGTGACAGTTTGAAATAAATTTTCTCAAAATCATAATTATGCTACATATCACCTTCATCTATTCATGTCTTCAATTATTGTATGAAAATCAATAGTATGTCTGCGCTAGTACTTTCACAGTAAACTCTACATAGGAGGTACATACACACCCTAAAGTATCATCACTCATTTATTTTACACCTTGCATAAATCGCATTTGTAATCCTCGACTAATGGGTGTTATAAGTTTGACGTGTGTGAGTTTGTCTGTCTGTGGCAGCTCCCAAACGGATGGACTTATTCTGATGTAATTATTTTTGTATGTAAGCTGACTTGATCGCGAGTGTTCAAAATATGATTCATCATCATCAGTTCACCACTCCTTGATATTTCAGGGTTTTCAAAATGTTGTTTATCAAGGTTATTTTATAAAAGTTTATGTTTCCCGCGACCTTCGTGAGTATTATAAAGAGAAAAGATTATATTATTTGTTTGCATTGTATACGCTACTAAAATGCTTGACTGATTTTGATTAAATTTGGAAAAGATGTAGAGGAATAACACTGGCAACTTTTTATTGCGGCAAAATGCATGATTCTTGTTGGAGTTTCTTTTGAACGGATGAACTCACGCGCACTATTTATTTACTTTTTATATAAATATTGTTTTTATTACCTACATTTACTAAAGGTAAAGTTCAATTCATCATTTTCGACCTTGGTCTCCGGCCGTTCACGGGGCTTGTTCTGCAGGTCGAAATTTCGAGAACGAAAGCGTTGAAACCAAAAACGCACCGTGTTTTCTTTTGCGACACCACCCCCATACACATCATTAATCCTTCGAGCCGTTTCTGCAGCACTGGTGCCACGGTGGAACTCGTACTCGTAAATAATGCATTATTTTAAGTTTTCCATTTTGTGAAATAAGTGACGCAGAAAAAAAGCAAAAGAGAAAAAAACAAATGAATTACGGTTTTCAAAACACAAATGCATGAGTAAATAGCTGTTTAAATTTGAATTTGGAATTAATAACCAAAGAGGATATATTTAAGATCTAAGTGGCCAGTACGACAAAACGACAATTTTATATGTAAGAACCTAATATTAAGCACATTAATCTAAAGTTCCGTCTCTGGATTCAATGTATTTAACACGTACTTTTTATTCTAAAATGTTTAAGTGATAGTTTGAACTCAATGATCTGGGTATTTTTGCGACATATCACCTTCATCGATTCATGTCTTCAATTGTAAAAAAGTAACTCTTTCAGTGCTGGTTACAGTAAACTCTATATACGGTACCCATATATACCCAAAAGTATTATCACTCATTAATATTACAGCCTGTATAAGCGTGGTTTCAAGACAACAATTTACTTAGCTGGTAGCGCTTGAAAGCCAAGCTGGGATCGATGTAGCTTGCCCAGGTGCCGGTATTGAAGGCCCTGCCAGTAGCTAACTATAACTAAGATCAGTTTAAAATATGTACGTAACCTAAATGTTTTTTGTAATTATTTGTATACTCTGTTGCGATTCAATTTGGTCTAAATGTAAAGAAATGAATAACAGTTTATAAAAACTCGCTCGATTGGATTATCAGTGGTCCTTGGGCCTTAATCTCCAAACTGATTCGATTTGATTCAGATTCTATAGTGCCGCGTACTCCCGAATAAATTGACGTTTGTTTATTTTGATTTTTAGTCGATTGATATGCTCGGGATTACAAAATGTTACGATCTAACGATTTTCTTTATCCTGGTTAGTTTCAAAGCAATCCACCTTATAAAATACCAAAAGCCGCTGAAATCGAACTGATTAGATTCTTGATTGTATCGGGAATAAGCCTGCTTGAAACGTATGAAAAATTTCATATAATCAGACTTCTTGAAATCGGTTGAGTTATGCTTCGTTACATACATAATTAGATTCATATACAACCCAAACATTTAAAAGCGTGTTAAAAATTTAAATTCAATCTACTCCCAGGCAAACAACTAGCCACACGGCTAGTTATAGTCCGATACAGCTAAATCGGCTTAAATGCCATAAGTGAGCACCCATTCGCAAAAAAAAAATCAATCTCATGAACGTGTAATGACACGTTTTTACGCATTACTTAATGTCATCATCATCATTTCAGCTACGACGTCCACTACCTGACATAAATCTCCCCTGAAGTATATCATGGGGGTAGTTGCTTATAGTTGGCGAGTGCAGTTTTAAAATTATATGTTATATAGCTTACTCGTGCCCACTTCATTGAGCATAGAAATCGTTTAAACCTTCCCGGGATTTCCACGAATATTTCATGACCAAAAATAGCCAAATCGGTTCAGTCGTTCTCGAGTTTTAGCGAGACTAACGAACAGTAGATTCATATTATTACCTTTATGGCGAGGAATATCAGCAACTATCGCCACTCTTTTTAAAAGAAATTTTACAATGACACAAAGATCTTATTAAAAAAAGTAATCGGTTGAAAAGTAATTTATTGGCATGTTCTAAATCCTATATTGTATTTACTCTCGTAAGTAATAACTAAAACGGCCGTTTTAGTTATTACTTACGAGATATAATATATAATATTAGTTTAACTATTATATATTACTATAATAAATTATTTAAACTATTTACTTAAAGTTTGAACCGATTACTTTTTTTTATAATATCTTTGTGTCATTGTAAAATTTATTTTAAAAAGAGTGGCGCTAGTTGCGGTTATTCCTCGCCTTAAGTAGTATTTGCAACATTTCATAGTAGGTGCGCTCGTGTATCGATCCCAGATAGGAGATAAAGATAATGGCACGCACTATGATAACTAACACTCTCTAATGACAGAGTGCCGATAGTAATAGGCTAATCGCAGGGCTCTATGTAGTTTTGTACGGTTTTCCTTGAATTTAAGAGGAAACACCACGGTCTACAGAAATGCAAAATAGATATTTATAATTTGTATGTCCGATAAATACAACAGGGGGCCTATTACAAGCTCTTAATTCCAGCCAGTTTACGCTATACAACTTGGCTGCCTGGAATTTTCGTATTACGATCACATAATAACTGCATGACGACAGCTAGTTAGCGGACACTTGACACTTGACTTGCTTCCGAATGTCACTTTCAGACAACCAAACTAGGGTGGATCCATTTGTCCAAGTATATTATCATGTCGCTGTGATATGAAAAAGAACAAGGCAGTTTAAGACCGTATTATTGAATTGCCTGGAACCAGGCTGGTATTGTAAAAGATCATAATACGGCCCCTGAACTTCAATTTAAATATAATATAATATAATATAATATAATATAATATAATATAATATAATATAATATAATATAATATAATATAATATAATATAATATAATATAATATAATATAATATAATATAATATAATATAATATAATATAATATAATATAATATAATATAATATAATATAATATAATATAATATAATATAATATAATATAATATCTTCTATACATATAATAAATCTGTAGAGGAGTCGTGTCTGTACATTGAAGATATTTGAAAAAAAATATGATAGGGGACCTTTATTTACGCAATAGTACCCAAAACTATGATTTTTGAAATTTTTGTCTGTTTGTCTGTGGGTTTGTGCACGCTAATCTCAGAAACGGCTTATCCGATTAAGATGTACTTTTCACTAATATATTGCGGCAAGCTTCACTTAACATTTAGTGTTTGTTTTATGTAAATCGGTTCATAAATAAAAAAGTTATGACAATATTAAGAGATCATGTCGTTTTTGCTGGACGTTTGTAGGAAGCGCGCGCCGGGCCCAGGAGCCGTGCGCCGCCGCGCGCGCTCGCCGCTTCAAATTGTATTCGCAGCAAACGCACCGGGGCCGCGGGGGTGACTTTTATTTGTTAGTTTTAGGCTTGCTAGGTAGGAACAATCTAAGACTTTTTTTCTTGAGTTTATTACGAAAGTTATTTGTATAAAAATAGTTAGTACTTTTACTGTACAGTCCTTTGTGATAAGTAGACCATATTTGTTAGCGTAGGTTAGTAATAAGTAAATAAATAAAAACCGGCCAAGTGCGAGTTGGACTTGCACACCGAGAGTTTCATACAAACCTGATTGACATAGAATTTTGATTTGGTTACAACTTGAATATATTAGAGACCTAAGTATTTGTTATAAGTTTCAATTAAACACATTCATGACAAACGGTACGAAGTTTAAAAAAATCTAAATATTTTTTCTATCTATATAATGTTACTAAAAACGTATGGTTTTAGACGTTGCTTGGTTTCAAATTTTATGATTTTGAGTTCACGGGCAGTACCCTTTAGGTTTTGATTCCCTTACGAGTGTCGAAAATGACGAAATTTAGCGACATAAGCGACTGCTTTTGATTGCATTGGCTAAGAAGTCTGATTTTTTCACTGCTTCAAGGAACAGTAGTTCCTGAGTATTTTATATAATTTTCATCACAACACGCGTTTCTGAGAAAAGGGTCTTGACAGACGGACATGGAAATGATCTTATGATATGTGTTTCGTTTTTTCCTTTTGAGGTACGGAATCTTAAAAACAGTTTTAAGATTTTCAGAAATATATTGCTCTTTTTTTTGTTTTTTCTATTTCATAAGATAGACGTTAAAAACATCTCGATAGTTACTAAACTGTGTTACAGGGGAAAACTGTTAATACAACAATCGAGATACCTTTTGAAATTCTAGCCTTTTGCGGCCTGCCATGGATATGTGTTAACAGTGTGATTATTATGGGTTTTTTTGTCAAATATCATAATATTGATAGAGTATTCTCTTATACAAATATATCCATACGCCAAATGCCGTACTTTTAATACAATTATAGCAAAGTTGAGTAGGTACCTACATTTATACAATACGTTATCCGAGAGTTATACTCAGCGTGCATCATTAGCAATGTATAATATAATTTTGGATTCTATATTATAGTTCTCATTCCGTCTGTTAAAATTCATACTACAGCCTACTATTACTGTACATTTTTATAGTTTTCTTTGTCCAAATTATGTATTCGATAACTGCATAATATAAAGAATTTTGATTAACATAAGTATTGTGTTTACAGTTAAACTAAAAAAGTTATGTCAATATAAGTTACATTTATATTTGTCTTGATATTTTTATTTCTTAGTTTTTATCATGGACCGAATGGTTTTTATGTTAGGTACAACATAGGTTTGTTTTCTTTCTTTTGGGACTTTCTATATTTTGCTACTTTTCTATATAAAATCAGTTAGTACTTTAACAGTGAAGTGATTTATAATCAGTACCAACATGTTTGGTTATTAATAAATAAAAAAACCGGGCAAGTGCGAGTCGGACTTACGCACCGAAAAGACCGCAAAAGTTTGCGGCGCGCTGTCTTAATATCATTGTCGCTACACCAGCAGCGTCGGCGTGGAAACGATCATCGTCTGCAGTCGCTGCGGCGCAAAATCCATACAAATCTTAGTACTAGATGTTCGTCGTATATGTGAGCGTACTATCATTTATCAAGTAGTCCCGTTCGCATTATAGTAATTGTACACGGTCGTTTGTCAAGCTGGTAGTAGGAATTGTCAACATAAAGTAGTTTTTTAAATACCTCAACGACAGTTTTTATAACTAAAAATATTTAAAACAGATTTATTATAACACTGCCCTAAATCACTTTTCCACGCGTACGAAGTCGCGGGCACAGCTAGTAATATAATATAATATAATATAATATAATATAATATAATATAATATAATATAATATAATATAATATAATATAATATAATATAATATAATATAATATAATATAATATAATATAATATAATATAATATAATATAATATAATATAATATAATATAATATAATATAATATAATATAATATAATATAATATAATATAATATAATATAATATAATATAATATAATATAATATAATATAATATAATATAATAACTTGAAATTAAATATAATAAAATAACCTATTAAAAGCAGGAGAAATCGACGATTAGGAAACCCCTGTTTCCTCCTCCTTTTAGATTATGAAAGTAAATAAAGAGAGGGAATGTCCTTGTATATTGCACACACACCTGGACATAATCAACGCTGGCGACGCTGGCCAGGGCCCTGATTACCTAACTTCGGTCGCATTCCCATCTCTCGAGATCAACTGTCATTGCGACGTTTAAACTTTTTAAAACACGATTTAAAAGTTGAAATGTCATAATTTTGACGTTTTAATTTTTTAAATCGTGTTTTAAAAAGATGTAACGTCACAACGGCAGTTGATCTCGAGAGACGGGAAAGCGACCGGAGTTAGGTAATCAGGGGGCTGGTTTCAACCGACACCACCAATGTCGGTGGTGTCTGTGTTTGTGTGTGTGTTTTTTTTACTTTAAAACGTGATAGATGGCAAGACTAAAGCAAGATATGACAAGATGTATCACCACGCCGGTGCAACAAAACGCTACAAGGGTGAATCAAGGTAGAAGCTCGGAAAACGATCCAATTACCTAATTGACAAAATCTGATAATGTTATCATTAAAAATTATCTCGTTATAATATGAACAAGGAAGTAAGGATCAAATATTAAGTAAATAATCCTTACCTCCTTAAAAAAAAAGTAAATATTAAGCCATACCTATTCTATTACGCTAACCCTATGTGGTTAACTATATTAATAAATAATATGTTACTAGGGCTATGAAGTTGAACTTACACAGGTTTCAGAAATAGAAACGTCGCCATCTTGAAACGCCATTCAAGTGTCATTTTTGTCCAATAAAATATGTTCCCCACATATCCCGCAAGTGTAATTGGCGCCGCGTTTTTATTCTTAACTAGCTGTGCCCGCGACTTCGTTCGCGTGGTTTCTGAGTAACTTGGTCCGTTTAAGCAGCGCACGCAACGAAAGTCCCCAAATGTGAATAAATTTCCCCGTTTTTGCAACATTTCTCACTGACGCTTCGCTCCTATTGGTCACACCGTAATGTGATATAGCCTAAAGCCTTCCTCTTTAGATGAACTATTCAACAAAAAAATATTTTTTCAAATCGGACCAGTAGTTTCTGAGATTAGCGCGTTTAAACAAACAAACAGACTCTTCCGCTTTATTAGTATAGATTCAAATATATATCCACAGTCCCGATAAGATTTCCCGATATAGACACGATTGCGGAACGCCATAAAACAATTTATCCACTTAAAGCAGGCTTCAATAAAACAAGCCTTCGCGGATAAATAACACTTCAAAAGCTATTAGCAACAGGCTGTAATTTGCGAGGCTCTTGTAGACGTCGTCTATCATTTTCATCTGTGTCGTTAGTTTTGTTTATTTTATTTGCTGTTTTGTTATATTTAAGAAATGTTTATGTGTGCTAAACGTATCTTTATTAGGTTCTATAAGATCTTTATGAACCTGCCTAGCTGCATATATACCGATCTATGGTTCTAGTTAACATAATATAATACTACCGTAATATACGAGTAAATTAAGATAATATTATTATTCATAAGTATGATTACAACCTCAAGCTCTTTTCGGCAATCGGCTGTCATTTAAGATACAATTTCCGTGGGCATCTGACTATAATGAAGTGTTTCTACGAAAAATATTATTTAATATGTTATTGAATGTACTGTAGGTTCTTGATGGAAATACATGTTACACAGCAATAATACACTAGGTAATTAGTTGCAGTTTTTCCACTTTATTAGTTGTTACACATAAGATTTATTGAAATACCCAACAGCTTTGGACTAAGTAAGTCATTATCAGATATTTTTAATAGCAATAATCAATTCAGGTATTATCTATACACATACTACTATTATCGAACAAACTCGTAAAAATACAGGAATATTATGTAATAACAATCCAATAAATTCCAAGTGAATAAGTGCCATCATTGGTTTTTATAAGTTGTCGCAAAAATATTAATGAGGTACTTATGGGAGTCGGTTGAAAATTTAATTAGCGTAAGCGGATGAAAATGCTTTGTTACTTTGGTTACTTTGCTTTTATTCAGAAATTCCATTTCCACTGGACAATCTGACCCAATAATTTGTAAATGATTGAAAAGCTTTTGTGAGCCCAGTAGGACCCGACTCCTTGTAAATTGAAAAAAGGTCGGTTGTGAAGTGTGCTTCTGGTGCTAATTTATGTTCTTTTATTGAATGGTATAAAAAATTTTATTGTTATGTTTTACGCCCAAAACTGTATTACATGAAGTAAATAAGTAATTCAAAGGCCTCAGCCTCGAATTTTGCGGGCAGTGGGGCGGGAGCGGCGGGTGCGGTACTCGTTACCCGCTCCCGCGCCGCGCGCCGCTGTTTTCGAGAACCGGTACATTTGATTATACGCAAAATATCCTGCCGCCGCCGTTCCCGCCCCGCTGCCCGGAAAATTCGAGGCTGAGGCCTTATAGATTGTCATGACGTCATATACTCACTATTCTTATACCAGTGTGGCCAGAAACTCCAGTTTTTTTTATACTGATACCTACACTAGCAGACAGGAAACCGCTGTCTTACCTAATCTAGATAGGTCGGTACAGATTACAGCAAAACAAAATTCAAAACCAGCCCAGTGCACTCGCCATAGAAGGGTTTCGTACGCAAAAAATCATCTTTGTGGTGTATATGTCGCAGTCATCTAATTAAATCAGCTATTTCATTGAGTGACTAGCGTCCCCCTACCCCCTACCCAGAACCTTTTAGGAGATTACTAGTTTGGAAGATATTTATGGTTGAAGTTTTGAGGTTATGTCTGTGTTTCCAGGATATTTCCAGGTGGAGACGGCGGTAAGGGGACAAAGGAAATCCCCCTCCCCTCTACGCAGCAACCACTAGTTAAGAAAATATTTACAGTTGTAGTTTAGAGGTTAGATAAAACAGACAAGTTCTACGTGGAGTCGGAGTTGATAAATTTGTTTTTGGGACAATGTCGGTCTGTCACGTCTCCGGCGCTGCGGGAAATGCAGCCCCTTCGCCCATGCGTAACGAATGACAGCAACCAACACTCGCCTTAGGCAGCTCCGGCTTTCTGGTCGCCTTCGGCGACCTTCAGTCCTGGTTTCTGCATTTCGTTACGGCGTGCGGGGGCTGCTCTCCCTCCGCGCCTCCGCGCTTAAATATACACTCTAGGGGTTGACAGACAAGTACTACGTGGAGTCGGGGTTGATAGATTCGCTTTTGGGAAAATTCAGTCACCTGACTGATTTTATGTCCGCTCTCTTATAAGGGCTATGTTACAATCCGCTAACTAATTGGACGTTGAGTTACGATTGTACAATCAATGTTCGGCCTACTCTTTCAATTAAATGTCGTCATTCGATAAAAACGCTAGTCACTCAATGAAATAGCTGATTTAATTAGATGACTGCGACATATACATAATAATTAATTTCATTTTGTTTTAGTATTGATTGTTATAGCGACAACAGAAAACATTATCTGTAAGATTTTCAACAATCTAGCTATCACTGTTTATAAGATACAGCCTTGTAACAGTGGTCAGCAAAAACATACGGTTTTACCCGACTGCGCGACGCAAAGGTGTGGTAATGTGTTTTTTACCTTAGGATGAAAAATTTTGGTTCCTATCCTAAAAGCCAGCTGGGAATAAAGCTAAGAACACTGTCGATCAAGTTAGTTTCGAAACAAGAATTTCTATATTAAAATCGGTTCATCCGTTTTGCAGCTACTATATTGCCACGTCTACAAATCATAACACCCTCTGTTTTTGTCAAGGCTTAAAAATATTTATGTCGCAAATTTTTACTTAAACAATCTTCTCACAAATATTCTGGGTATTCCAGAAATATATTTTTAGGGAAAACGTCGTAAAACAAATACGTAGTGATATTATTTGATGGAAAATTCCAAGAACATTACTTTTAGCACGAGGATGAATTATTTGCTTTTTTTATCAGGTCTAATTATTCATAATCTTTTAATATGTCTGTTTGTTTAATTATATTACTAGACAATAAATAATACTCAGTATCATGTTTATGTTAACTTCGCAACCTACAATATAAGACCTATTTATTACCTACGTTACTTACATATTGTAAAACATCATAATTGTTTCGTAAGAGAATTTACATTTAGTAGTTTTTAAAACTCTTACAACTTATCTTTCACCGCGGTTCAACATTTTTTGGCCACGATTTTCACGAGCACAGATTTATAACGAGAATTTACGACTAAACTTAATTGTTCAGGGTGATAATATTACCTTATTTTACTACTTACTTTAAATATTACATTTAAATTTGGAAAACGTATGTTACACTTTTTATTCAAACAACATAATAGCCTCCCACACCGATTTCAGTAACGGTGGCCGGTTTCATTAAAGCCAGGCCATACGCAGGAGTTATTTTCATAGTGCCCAAGTCTGTGTACAATACACAAAAGCACTCTCTCTTCCATCACTCTCGTAACTCAGTGGGGCGGATAACCGGCACGACCGGCGGGAGATCAGGCGCAGGACATACTTTTTTACATGAATACAAGTATTAATTTTAAATAATTTTTTTTTTTATAGCGCTAGTCGTATTATTTTATTATTTGTAGACATCTAAAGTTTTAAAGCCTTATCTTTAATCTACTTACCTACACTTATAACGGGTGTAAAAAGAGCAGTCACTATAACTTTGGGATATGATTATACTACCTTTTCTCATTCTAGAAATGTATTTTTTTTACAAAAATTTCAGAAACAAATTTTTTTTGCTTTATTGTTATTTTTGCGACAAAAAAATAAGAAATGGTGAAAAGAAATACATTTCCAAAATGAGGAAAGGTAGTATAATCGTATCTCAAAGTTATAGTGACTGCCCTTTTTACACACTGTATATATAGAGTTGTAAATTACAAAACTCGTTACCTATAAGCCGTCAAAAACCAAAAGCGAAAAAATTACAGTCACATAGGATCTTAATCCTGTGACTAATCTCTCTATACTTATACAAGTATAGTTTGTACACGTTCCGCTTTGTCGGGCTTACTTTACATATTTTAATGTACATACCTAATTTTATTACAACTTTAGAGTTTGTTTATTTGAAGTCGCTAACGCTAACCGCAGGATGTACTGTTTCGATTTGAAAAATTATCTCAGTGTTGGATAGGGGTTTTTAACCCACGACGCAAAAATGACGGGGCGTTATAACTTTGACGTGTCTGTGTAAATCTGTATGTGTAGCTCCCAAACGATTGTTGTATATCAGTCGAGAGCGTTCTTAGCTACGTTTGGTGGAAATCAGTTCAGGTCGTCATCAGGTTGTTTGTTAGGTGTGATAGGAATGTTACACGCTGAGTCGGGGTTTTTTGTTTTTTAATTTAGTTTATTATTTCACGGGAACGAAGTCGCGGGCACAGTTACTATACTATTATCTTAAGCCCTTAAATATAAAAGGGTATGCAAAAAGGTGATCATCATTCGAAGATGTGACGTCCGCACTCCGTAATGTTATGCCTTTTCACTGCCATAAAATGCAGATGTTGTACTGTAAGTGCGTTTTCACATGGTGCGATACGATTTGGGGCCGATTGTGACAAAGACATTAGAATCATGGGTACAACATGTACATATTACCGTTGACGACATCAATAGCGCAGTGGTTGGGCTCTTCAAACTGTAGGTCACGGATTCGAATACTACCGAAGGACCAAAACGTTTTCTGCGTTCCTATGACCCAGGAAACCCAGGAAAGATGTCTTATAAATTTGTAAATATTTTTTTTTGTATAATTAGTCTGAAATAAAGATTTATTTATTTATTTAATAAAAATCTTAAATGTATGTATAGTATAGAAGTTTTAAATATATTTTCTAAGTCCTACCTGCAATACAAGTTCTTCGGATACCTTGCTCGGGGCCGGGTGAAAGTGGTGTACAGAGTCCATAGATATTATTATAAATATTATTGGTTATTATCGATCCGATACGATCGCTTAAACAAGCTTATTTGTATGTCACTTAGCGAAGCTTATGTCAAATCCCATACATATTTTTGTTTTTACTTCGTAAGCGATAATAGCAACGGCATTTTAAATAAGGGCCCCGGGGGTCTACTTAAAATGCCATCGCTAATTGTCGCTTACAAAGTTCGATAACAAAATGTATGGGATTTGACAAAAGGTACGCTAAATGACATACCAAATCGCGATCATTCCCCCAGATGTCTTATCGAATGATGTTAAAACACAACAATACAGCGACTTACACTGGTGCGTACAAACTTCTTTTTGAGAAAGAAAACATGGAAGTGTAGCAGAAACACATAAAGTGATCTTAGTTTTGTTTCTTGGAAACTTGTAAATCATTAATATCACATAATAAATACGTGTAATAAAATTTTATTTAGGTGTCACTTTTTGTAGCAAAATTTTGCGAGTTAAATTTAACTCACTTCGCCGTTTCCATTGGACTGCAAAAAGCGTATGTGTGTGACATCATGTGACAAAGCAATATCATAAACATGGAGTTGATATGATGCTGAAGCTAGAAGGGTATAGTAACCATCCCAACCATAATCGTGTTTCGGCTCGTTTTATTTGTCTTAACGAGTACTATAAAGAATCCAACAAATGCTGGAGCTGGAAGGCCTTTTCACTAAACAAGGCTGTTGTGAGAATGCCGTGACACGTGTGTAAGCAACGACATTTAAAACCGCCTATCCCAGGCACTAACGTAATTAAAGAGTGGTTACTTCGCTCGGAGAATACTGTAGTATAAATCATTCGATTACGGATGAAAAGGCCCAAGTATTCTTACTTATATTAACTGCGCGCTTCATGGATTTATATTAAGCCGAATATAATGTGAAGAGAATGACGCGTAGATCATTTTTTGTTTTGGCACCTTATATAAATTACTTAATATATTATATCAAAAGAAAAAATCAAGGTTCTAAAATTACCACAAGGAGTAAATCTTACAATGCTGGGGCTCGCTGGTACCTCGTCTATACACACGAACGCACCGGTCGTTGACCTAAGACCTGGCCAGGATTGAAATTCATCTGTTTTGTGACTTTAATAGAGATTTTAATCGTGATTTGTCGCTTTATGGTAAGTAATTTATATAATTTTTATATCAAATATAATATCCGAGGGTGGTAAGTAGGGGTAAGTAATCGTCATTGAAATCAGGAAACTGATTGCAATAATTACCAAAATAACGTTCAACGTAACAAAATCATTATGTCAGTAACAATTAATTAATAAAAAGGCCAGTTATGTGTATATTTCACGTAAATACAATCAATAAAAAGTAACAACTTTATTTGATGGAAGCTTACGAACAAAATATTGAAAATGTGCATGTCGGTGTTAAGTAATTAATTTCAAATACAATGTAGGTTATCACTGGTAAAATATTTTTATGTGTTGCTGATAAAAGGATTGGAGCTCTGCGCATAGAATAAAATAAATAATTATAGGCGAGCAGTGTGCGATAGGTGTTCGCTTTTGACGTAAAAATTGAGGGAATGCAGGTTCGATGATCGATCAATGTTGCTTTAGTAGTTTTCATGGAGTTCTTAGAGATCCAATTTAGATAACTGATTCATATCTAGCGTGTTTCATAGATCACTTACCAGATTCATGATAAAGTAAGGAAAAAGCATCAGTAGAGCAGGTGTATGGGAATCGTAGGTATTATATTATAAGGACTGGATGAAGAGACTCAACTTCAAACCAAAGGAGGCCTTATCCTGACCTGACCTATATTAAGGCCTCCTTTGGTTTGAAGTTGAGTCACTTTTACTCTAACGTCTTGGGTAGAGTAGACGACAACTAAAAACTACCTAAAAAGTTGCGCTATATAGATAGTAAGTTCCAACTAGTAACTAAGACAGAAGAATTGTTGGCTGTTATTGTTGTGAGCTTTTCCCAACAGTGAACTTTATGAGGAGCTAAGATTTTGGGAAGTACAACGCTTTATTAGGATTTTGAGCTTTCCTTACAAATTAATAGGTATACAAAAATACTTCCTTCTACTAATAAGGAACTATTTTTGTATATTAATTTTCGTAGACAGGTGTGATTTTATAACAACATATAAGTAGTAATAGATTCGTTTTGATTTATATTTTCGATGATTAATAATTATTTTTTGTATACTTCCTACTTTATATGTATAGTTACTGAAACATATTCGTAGAAAGGTAAAGCTGTAAATATACCACAGTACTAACCAAAAATATGTACAAAGTAGATTCTTTGTTATTAATTTTTTTCGCATTTTTTTTGTACACTTCCAAAATCATTTCTATAGATATTGAAAAAAAAAACAAATTTCTATTTATTTAAATATTTACCTTAGAAAAAAATCCTCAGTGAACTGTGCACCACAGAATCACCACACACACATCGCACTGACACTTAGCGCGGCAACGCCCGGACGAAACGCGCGTTTACGCGCTCGGCGCGGGACTGACTGACGCGGGGGGGCGACGGGACTTGAGAGGGGGAGGGGCGCAACAGATACGCCACAGGTTACCCGGGACACCCCCCCCTGCCAATTTACATCCTCATTATCGTCTTCCAGAACTAGAGCACCTTTTTTTTAGGAATATCTCTTAATGTGACATCCGATATTTTATGCCCAGCCAGGGCTCGTTTGTGGCGTCCACTGGTATCCTTTATAGGCTATTGGTTTACGAATAAATAGTTAATATTTTATTTATGTTAGTCTAATGTAATAACCAGAATAATAGCCTAGCCGTCTTTGATCAATAATACTTATTTAATTAAAACCACACATTTTCATTAAAATATTTTTTTATTACAATTAATATATTTTATTTCGAATATAATCTTCTTATATATAAAAATTCATTGCTGTTCGTTAGTCTCGCTAAAACTCGATAACGGCTGAACCGATTCGGCTATTTTTAGTCTTGAAATATTCGTGGAAGTCCAGGGAAGGTTTAAACGGTTTGTATGCTCAACGAAGTGGGCATGGGTCAGCTAATAAGTAGTAATGTATAGTAATGTTATTAACTTCTACGTCTAAGACGATATACATACAAGCAACATAATATAATATAGCGCGTAGCTTTTACACGGCGTCACTCGTGCTAACTAATTCTTGCACAATGCATTGTTCCCGAGCAAATCAAATCGTATTGACTGATGCATTTAGCATTAACTTAACAAACGTCTCAAGCTACAGGCATCTTCTTATTAGCATAGTTGTGTATCACGTCCTCTCTATAATATATTTTATATATTATTTCAAACTGATAGTAATTAGTAAATTTGTTAAGAAACGACATTGGAAAAACTTTATTTTTTATAAGACCTCCCATGCAATATACAGGTATATTGCATGGCGACCATGCTAGTACAGCCTCGTGGCCGCACTGCGTGGTACAGCAGTTGTAAAGTGATTAAAAATCGGACATAAAAACATATCATATGTCTGAGGATCGGTTTTCCCCTTCGTTCTGCCGGAGGGTTTTCCCTAGAAAAACATAAAATATTTTCAGCTCTGGTATCCTCAATACCGGGGCCTCGACCTCACGTAGAGGGGCTCTTTAGCCTCTGGTCGTGATTTCCCCCGCTCCCGGCCACTCTGGCTAGGAGTGAGTGAACAGCATAGATAGATTAGATAGTCTGAGGATCTCTACGAAGCTCTACGCCCGTAGAGCCGCGTAGAAGCACAAAAACCTGACACTTTTATGTTGATTGACGAAAAATCTTTATGTACACGGGCTGTAATATTAATGAGTGATATAACTTTAGGATGTGTATTGGTCCCGTATATAGAGTTTACTGTGAAAGTACCAGCGCTCAAAGACTTAGCTTAAAAAAATATTGTATGGACAAATTTGTGATGTTGGGGCATTTCTCATAGAATCATGAAAGTAAAAAGGAAGTCTTTCAGCGCTAGTACTGTCACAGTACACTCTACATAGGAGGCACATACACACCCTAAAGTATTATCACTTATATAATTTACACCGTGTATATTTATGTATAAAATAATATGTTGTTAAATTATTGAACTCCCTAATGGCTGGCCGGATTTTTAACCTACATCTAAAATGAGGAGGTTAAATATATGAAATATTGTGCAGATTCAATAATGGTTTAAATTTACAATTTTATATAATAATAATATCTATGGACGCTTCACACCACGTCAATCTGGCCCCGTGCTAAGTATCCGTAGAACTTGTGTTACAGGTACCAGACAACGGATATTTAATACTTTTATACTATACACAAATTTAAGATTTTTACTATATTATACACGAATTTAATACACATCCATGACCCAGGAACATTTGAAATACTTTTTGTTCCCTCGGCAGGATTCGATCCCGCGACCTCTGGTGTAGCACCAACTTTTGTAGTAAAAATAAAATTTGGTAGGTATGTAGGTAGGTTATTGTTGTAGGTGGTATACATAAGTAGTATGGGGATGTTATCTTACTAAAAATGCTATGAATATCCACACATGTTATAGATATTTATTTCCTTCATGTGAATTCTTATCATTTTTAACCGACTTCCAAAAAAAGGAGGAGGTTCTCAATTCGTCTGTATTTTTTTTTTTTATGTTTGTTACCTCAGAACTTTCGCCTGGGTTTTGTTTCGATTTGGATGATTCTTTTTTTATTTGAAAGGTGGTGCTTCCCGTTTGGTTCCATTGTCACCAAAGTGGTGACCTGATGATTGGATCCGTGAGGAATCGAGGGAACTCCTCAAAATTTATATGGAAACATATATCGATTTTGATTTTTTCTGAAGTAGCCCAAGCATATGTTACCAAATAGTAAGATTTTGCACCATATCCTGGACCTAAAGTACCTAAGACCTAAAGCTGCTCTGGCTGTAGCTAAATATCCCTACTCAGTCTACCCATAACTAAAAATCTTAAAATAAAATAATTTTAAACAAAAAAAAAACCGACTTCAAAAGGTAAACTAAAAAGAAAAAAATAAATTTACTTCGCAAAAAGTAATACTTATTTTCACTTAAGTAAATAAATTTATTCTATAATTTTGAAGTCGGTGCCAAGTAAGTACTTCAACAACCTAACTGCAATATCAAATTACTAAATATATGTAGGCAATCACAGAAAAAAGAATCAGAAAAAAGTATACAACTATCAATGTAACTATTACTATATAACGGAGTGCGGTATTTTGTGGGCGTCTGTTGATTGTTTTGTATCGTCAGGAAATAATAAGCCGCACATACAGTACTGGTATATTGTTTGTAAAATAAGAAGGTTGCACTCGTAAAATATTAACTCAGGTCGTGGATCCAAATGGATAACGATCAGAAACGCGGAGAGTTCTGCGCTCACGTCCGTTCCGTCTGACACCCCACTGTTATGTGTCATTTCAAACGAGCATAGACCACTCCCAAGCCATGACAGCTGTCAAAGACATAGCTTGACGTTTCGTAGACAGATGACAGCTACAGGTGACATGTTGCACGACTGAAGCGCCATCCCGCCGACATATATATTATGTACCTACCAAAGTACTGGCTTACAAACTAATATTAAATGAAAACAAATTATGAAAGAACGCTGGACTTGGCACCGACTTCAAAATTATAGAATAAATTTATTTACTTAAGTGAAAATAAGTATTACTTTGTGCGAAGTAAATTTATTTTTTTCTTTTTAGTTTACCTTTTGAAGTCGGTTTTTTTTTGTTTAAAATTATTTTATGTGATTCAATGGTTCCTTTAGTGCTCAGGCGTCGGAGTCACACCAACCTAATACCGACGTATCCTAATTCCTATGACATTTTCTGTGATATTTTTCAGTGAGCTAGAATTTTATGTCCGAGGCTTGCACATAAGGTTAAATATAGGCGGCTATAAAATAATTTTGCCTATTACAACCTTAAACATTTTTATAATAATGATTAATAAGATCACTATTGATCACGTTATCATTCAAACAAAAACAAACTAGTTTCTACTCTTTTATTGAATGTACTGTAGGTTCTTGATGGAAATACATCGCTCATTGAATGCAAAACAGCCACAAATCCAAAACAGCATTTTTAACGGGTGTTTTTTTTTTTTTTTTTGTATTTTTTGTTCATGGCGGCCGGTATGTTTAAACCTTTTTTACTGTTTTTATCATGAAAAACTTTCTACTAATGAAAAAACTACACTTTTACTAGTAGGTATAGATTACTGTGTATTAATAAATCTCCAATTCCAATATAACTTAAACTCAATACAGCCGAAAAAATACAAGAAAATTACCTTCAATTTGACATAAACTTGACATATAAAAATTAAATAAAAAAACTTTATAAAAACAGTAAAAGAGGTTTAAACAATTAATAGGTAAAAAAAACTTTACTTGATCGTTATCAATTCAATTCATTTTATTTCAATTCATTTATATTTATATATTTTAAAAATTATGAAATGCTATAAATACCGTATTTATACAGAGTGTAAAAAGAGCAGTCACTATAACTTCGTGGGGTTATAACCAGGCATGAGATATATCCATTGGTACTAGCATAGACCAATAACATGTATTATTGGTCCATGGTACTAGTCATTAAATGACTAAAAGCAAATTACTGTCATTTGCTTTTAATCCACTCTTTTAAGGAACTATGTGTTTTGTTTTTGGAGAATATCTGTCTTAAAATTTCTAAGGCATGATTTCCCTGTAACTAATATTGTCTACAAACTATGTTTCAGTTAAATTAAATGGAATAGTTAGTGGAAACAATTTACGACAATTCAAAGCGATCTAATAAGCTAAAAGATGCGGGCACACGATAACTTCTTAACTAAGTAGGATAAGTTCACAACTAAATTGAGAAAGTCTGATTGGTAGAGAATTACTTAAAAACTTTCCAGAAATAAGTTCTTCCGATAAGCTACGTCGCCAACTCCGTACCGTGCGTATATAAAGTAATAATGTTTTATTTTCATATCACATTTTCTGCACAACTTTTATTATTTCCAAGCATCCAGGCAAAATGTTTTTTTCTGATGTCAAACATGACCGTAAAGATTGTTTATTGTGTACTGAAAATTACTTTTAGCCAAATTGCCATAGTCTAGAAAAGGGGATACTAAACTTTACAACAAACAAACAAATTCCTTTTTCTCGACTACGGCGAAGTAAAACGAAGGGTTATGATTTTAGTCTGTATGTACTATGTATAAATTTTCCTTTTTTTGCTAAAAGATGGCTCAGTGCGAGTTTCATACGCCGGTTCTTCTCGGCGGGTTTGGGTTGAACCGGGTTGGGTTTTTTTTTGTTGACTTTCCAAAAATAGATTGATAAGTTTCATTTGGACATTTACAATGTGGCCGTGTATGTTCATCTGTTACCTCATAACTTCTAAACTAGTAAAGGTAATTAGACAAATGAAGTGTCGTTGGAAGCCCCTAGGTCGTCCCCTCAACAAAAGTAGGAAAAATAACGACATTGGATTTGTGGAATATAATATTTTATTTTTTAAATAATTACAGTACAATAACAGGCGGCGAGCCTTGCCGTGCCAGACGGCTAGTTACATTTAACAATCCCCAAGAATAAATTGAAAATTGTTTTCTCATTTCCTTATTTCTTGGAAAATATAATCTCGACATCTGTAGTCCGTAATGATCACAGATCAATACAGTCTATGAAAAGGACCGAAGGATAGGACTTTTCGCCGCCATGAGTACTAACTACAAGGCAATTTTTATGGTATGAATTTTCTTTTTTAGGGTTTCGATCCTAAAGGGTAAAAAACGGGACCCTATTCTATCTCCTGCCTATCACCTGGCTGTTTATAATCGTGATAGTCAGATAGTTGAAATATTCACAGATGACGTAGTCTGAAACCGTTTTTCTCAATATCTACAAGTCTTATTAAAAAATCCTAAACAAATAAATAATAGTTTTTATCATATTTACCACAGGATATCGTTTTAAAAATAGATATTTTTGTTTTAATATATATTAAAACAATATGCCTTTTTTAACCTTTTTTATCTTTATGTATTAGTGACGCGAGTGTAAAAATTACTTCAGTATTTTAAGTGAGTCAAGACTTTGGCGACAATCTTCATACGATATTTTAAAAAATCTAGTTTCTTTATACGATTTTAACGCGCTCCGGTCGACGCAATACACTCACCATACACATCATTTACTCACCATACAAATAGGTCATTGGCGTTATACAAAGTCTAGAGGAAACACCACGGTCTAGAGAAATGCAAAATAGGTATATGTAAATTCTATAGTTGTCCCGCAAATGCCCGTTCAAACCGATAGAGACAACTGCAACTTGAACTGAAGTTACCTATTAAAAGCACGAGAAATCGACGATTAGGAGACCCCTGTTTCCACCTCCAAAACTTAGCCGATTTAGGTACTTTTTTCACTTTAACTAAAAAAAGGCTCGAGACATGTTTCGATTTTATAATAAAACTAGCTGTGCCCGCGACTTCGTACGCGTGGAAAAGTGATTAAGGGCACTTTAGTATTTTTAAATATATTTTTAGTTTATTGGCGCAACCGCTGACAACTTTCGCTAATTTAATAGTTACTTCCCAGTGAATCCCAGTGTTGATCCCTATCCAGCAAGTCACGTACCCGGCAAGCCTCTTGGTATGCAGGGTATAATAATAATATAGTACCATCCTTTCGGGGCTCGGTAAAGTAGGTCTTCGAACAATATGTAGAAGTCAACAAAGGTATTCGAAGTCAGGATTCGAATGCAACGTATAGACCCAGCCAATTTTTCACGTTAATTTAGTAAAAAACTTCGATGTCCGTCTGTCTGTCTGTCTGGGTGTCAAAACTTTAATACGTGTAGGTATCAAGCTAAAAATCATATTAAATACTCAGGATCTTCTGTCCCTTCTGGCTCTACCTAAAGATTCAGGCGATTATGTCGCTAATTTTCGTAATTTTCAACACTCCAAAGGGAACTAAAACCTAAAGGTTACTTCCCGGGAACTCAGAATTTTTAAATTTGATATGAAGCAACGTCTTAATAGTGCCGACATAGGATAAATTGCGAAACCATAAAAATATCTTGAATTTTTTTGAACTTACTACCGTTTTTGTCATTAATGTTTTGAGATATTAAATTGAAACTTATATTGCAATTACATACTAAGGAAGTATTTAAAACGAAACTCTCGGTTAGACATGGGCGCAGTGGCACGCCCCGCCGAGGATCCAGCAGGCTTACTCTCGACACATCCGAGAATCGAATCAATTCGATCTCAACGGTTTTTGGTGTTTTATTTGTTAGATTACTTTGGAACTAATTAGGATAAAGAAAACCGTTAGAAATAAACAAACGTAAATTTATTCGGGAGTATGCGGCACGATCGAATCTGAATCAAAATCGAATCAGTTTAGAGAGTTAGGCCGATCGGTTTTAGTAGCATTTTTTTATTAACCTACCGTAAGTATAATAATAATAATATAAATAAATGAAATTTAGTTTTAAAGAAAATATAAAATAAAAAAAGATTAAATTTGAATGGTTGATGCAGCGCGGTTCCCGCCGCGCTTCATACAAACGTCCAGCATTTTTTTTAATTGTCATAAATTGTTTGTTATTTATGAACCGATTGAGATGAATTAATAAATATTAAGTCAAGATTACTACATTATAATATGATTGAACCACATCTAAATCGGATAAGCCGTTTCTGAGATTAGCGTGCACAAATGCACCGACAATTCAAAAAAAAAATTCAAAAAATTATTGTTTTGGGTACTATTGCATACTTAAATAAAAGTCTCCTATAACACAGGCACAGATAGCACAGTTAGCGGCTGTGCGTGGTTAAATTCAAACACCGGTACTGCTTGTTAGCACATTTTAATAGTATTTTTTACCCAGCAGTGGGGTGGAGCTCCTTTGGTTGACCTTCGCCAAAGTTCCTACCAGCATCTGATACTACACTAAACCAGCCCGGCTCGGACGTACGACGTAGCAGCCGGCGGCGCCCGGTCGAATCACGGCGAAACGATTTTAATTTTGCTATACCTATTTCCTAAACTATTCATTACTAGCTGTGCCCGCGACTTCGTACGCGTGGAAAAGTGATTTAGGGCACTTTAGTATTTTTAAATATATTTTTAGTTTATTGGCGCAACCGCTGAGAACTTTCGCTAATAGGTACTTCCCAGTGCATCCCAGTGTTGATCCCGATCCAGCAAGACACGTACCCGGCAAGCCTCTTGGTATGCAGGGTATAATAATAATATATTACTATCCTTTAGGAGCTCGGCAAAAGAAGTAGGCCTTCGAACAATATGTAGAAGTCAGCAAAGGTATTCGAAGTTAGGATAATATTATTCGAATGCACCGTATAGACCCAAACAATTTTTCATGTTAATTTAGTAAAGTATTTAACTTCGATGTCCGTCTGTCTGTCTGGGTGTCAAAACTTTAACACGTGTAGGTATCAAGCTAAAAATCATATTAAAAACTCAGCTCTACTGTCCCTTCTGGCTGTGAAAAGAAACAGGCATCTTGGCCACATCTACCCAAAGATTCAGCCGTTTATATCGCTAATTTTCGCAATTTTCGACACGCCAAAGGGAACCAAAACCTAAAGGGTACTTCCCGGGAATAGAAATTTGATATGAAGCAACATCTTAATGCACTATTAAAATGTTGCTTCATATCAAATTTAAACGACATAGGATAAATTGCGAAATCATAAAAATATTTTCAATTTTTTCAACTTATTACCGTTTTTGTCATTAATGTTTTGAAGTATTATTAAATTTAAACTTATATTGCAATTACTAAGGTCTTTAAAACGGAACTCTCGGTTAGACATGGGCGCAGCGGCACGCCCCGCCGAGGATCCAGCAGGCTTACTCTCGACACAACTGAGAATCGAATCAGTTCGATCTTAACGGTTTTTGGTGTTTTATCATATACCAAGAAGATATTATAATCTACCAAGATTACTTTGAAATTAATTAGGTTAAAGAAAACCGTTAGAACGTAACTTTTTGTACACCAGACCATATCAATCGACAGAGAATAAAAATAAACAAACGTCAATTTCTTCGGGAGTATGCGGCACGATCGACTCTGAATTTAAATCGAATCAGTTTGGAGAGTTAGGCCCCAGCTCGGCGCGCCGCGCCGATCGGCTTTAGTAGCGTTTTTTATAACCTACCCTAAGATTAAAAATAATAATAATATAAATAAATGAAATTTTGTTTTAAACAAAATATAAAATAAAAAAAGAATAAATTTGAATGCTTGAAGCAGCGCGGTTCCCGCCGCGCTTCATACAAACGTCCAGTATTTTTTTTATTGTCATATATCTTCAAATCAAAGCGACATCTATATAAATTCATACTACCGGTACTGCCTGTTAGCACATTTTAATAGTATTTTTTACCCAGCAGTGGGGTGGAGTTCCTTTGGTTGACCTTCGCCAAAATTCCTACCTACCAGCATCTGATACCTACACTACACCCCGACTCGGATGTAAGACGTCACGCATCAGCCTGTATCGCGCGGCGCCGCGGCCCGCGATGCGGCGCGGCGGTCGAATCACGGCGAAACGATTTTAATTTTTCTATATTATCTCCTAAACTATTAATTATACTTGCTAGGTATAAAGGGCAAATATAGTCTTCATGAAATTCTTAAGCCAACTAACGTATTAAAAATGATGAGGATTAATACCGTGATGGTATAAATAGTTTACCAAAAAGCGCTTAACTGCCCGTTTTTTTAGATTATCGCGAAAGGCTTTCTTTTAATAATACAGTTAATTAAGTTGATTTATACAATAAATGATAATTTATTTCAATTTGTGAAGCAAGTTCAAAAATACAATTTTTATATTATTATGACACTGTGGAAACACTCTTCTCAGAAAAAAAATATCTGTTAGTTAGGTACTTATTTCAAGTTCTAATCTACTTTAGTGCCACATTCTATTGCTTCGCGTCACTGTGTAAGCGATCCCCCCGCGCCCCCCGCATGAACCGTTCGTCCGCAGCCCGCGCGCGCGAAATTCCTCCGACTTGCTTCCAATTTATCGTCACTGCTCGGCTCCTATATATCGTAGCGTTATGTTATATAGCCTATAACCTGCCCAGGAATATGGGCTACAATCGTACCAAGTTTGGTTAAAATCCCTTCAGTAGTTTTTGTTCCTATCGCGCACATACAGACAGACAGACAGACAGACAGACAAAAATTTTACTAATTGCATTTTTGGCATCAGTATCGATCGCCAATCATCCTCCAATATGTATTTTGAAAAAATATTCAATGTACAGAATTGACCTCTCTACAGTTTTATTATAAGTATAGATGTACTCCAATTTGCTTCCTGGATGTTCACACAGGCGAAAATCTGGCCATATTTTTTAGGTTTTTGAACGACATCTCTTTTAATAATTAATTTATGAAAAAAAATTAAGAAATAGAGACGTACTAATAGTATACATTTAGGTAAAAAAAACTACTCTAGTAACATTATCCTGGGTGGAAACATCTTTTTGTATGGAAAAGCGGGCAGTGCCGGATTAATCAAGCGCGGGGCCGTAGCAAAATTTTCTGACCCGCATATACGGCAGATATTTTGAAGAGCTGATTATCAGGGCGACTGAACTTCTATGCGTTTACAAGCAACTTTTTTTTTTAACTTAAGCGTTTGTACGCTATGAAATTATTTACGCCAAGGAACCGAGTGTCTAACGTGGATTGTCTTAAAATGAAAAGTAGTAGGTAACATCTCACGTTTTTGTGACATAATATATTAATAAGTTTCACGTAAAAAAATACGCTCAGGCAAAGATAATAGGATTTTAATTAAAAAACTATAACCCGACTTCGCAAAAAAGGGGTCTAAAAAGGCTGAAACAAGAAAATAATTAAATTTGAAATCCAGATATGCATAGGAACAGATATGGTCAAGGTAGAGCCGTGGTCGTACCCGCTATTGGGATTGTATATTACAACAGCAGACGAATAATATTATAGATTTGTTTAGCGGGTACGACCACGGCTCTACCTTGACCATATCTGTACCTATGCATATCAGGATTTCAAATTTAATTATTTTCTTGTTTCAGACTTTTTAGACCCCTTTTTTGCGAAGTCGGGTTATAGTTTTTTAAACTTTTATTTTATTTTACATTTTTCTGTTTCCACATGAACTATTACATTAATGTTCACTATTCTAA
The DNA here is from genome assembly GCA_905187575.2 of Celastrina argiolus. NCBI lineage: Eukaryota > Metazoa > Arthropoda > Insecta > Lepidoptera > Lycaenidae > Celastrina > Celastrina argiolus. Next base: position 12,351,917 of record LR994587.1, read on the forward strand.
CGTTAAATTAACATATAGATAGTAACTAAACAACTCCTAGATACAATTTGTACGACCGCATTTTAAACCCTTATTTTGAATTTAACAACAAAAAATAATAACTAAATAAAATTTTAAATGCATATTTGTAATGTGCTTCCCAAGACCTATCTTTGGATACCAAACACGATACAATTCTCTTAATTAAATTTTTTTTGGAGATAGTTTATGAGCTATAATTTTTAAAAATCCAAAATTTTTCGAAAAATTATATAGCCTATGTTACTCGCGGGACCATTACGAATCTATTGATACCTTATTTATTAAAATGGGACCAGTAGTTTAACCGCTACGAGGGAACATACATACATACATACAAACATACATACATACATACATACATACATACATAGACTGCCAAAATCATTACCCTTCCTTTTGGCTTCGCCGAAGTCGGGTAAAAAGAATAGGTTTAAATATGCGGGGCCCCTTTCGCGCGGGGCCCGTAGCAATTGCTACTCTTGCTACGTGGTTAATCCGGCACTGAAAGCGAGCGTTGTATTTCCACTTAAGAATCTGATAATAATAATATAAGCGGTGACAGGACATCATGTAGGTACGACTTTCAGAAAATATATTTCATTACATTCTGTATAAAAAATATTTGATTTCATATTACGAGGCATTGTTGCCAACTCCATTAGGACCTAATGCCCTTACAATTGAACGGGAGTCGGGACATTATCGTTTTTCTATTTGAATGGATACTGAGGAAACCACTGTGTTCTAATCCTAACTAATAGATAAGAATTATTCATACAATGACTTTATCGTTAACCGATAGTAATGATTTTGACAATCTCTGTAGTTTGTCTGTAGTAGTTTTTGCCCGCGTTTTTGCCAGGATTTATGTTTGTGGCTAAAACTTCTTTACTTTACTGGGGGCCTACTCAAGATGCCATCGCTAATTATCGCTTATAAAGTTCGATAACAAAATGTATGGGATTTGACATAAGGTACGCTAAATGACATATCAAATCGCGATCAATTAGCGTAGCTTATGTCAAATCCCATACATTTTGTTATCGAACTTTGTAAGCGATAATTAGCGATGGCATCTTGAGTAGGCCCCCTTATGTAGGTTTAGGTAATGTTATAGTAATCGTATTTACTAACCAGTACCACAAACCTGTACTAATCTTGTGAAGAGTCTCACACAAATTTCCATGCTATTTTAGGGTCTGTATGGGCTTCCAAAAAAAAGCAGGTATTTTTCATTGGTAACAAAGAGTATGTGTACCGATTTTTAGCTTCCTTCTTTGAAATCTGTAAAATATACCATATAAAAATTCACCCCCTCTTTTAACGGCGTTGGAGTCAGGTTACGAAAAAAAATTGTGCTTATTTGTTACTCTTTTACGCCTGAACTCGAGATGAGTAGGTTGTAGGTGTACGCCTACACCTACGCTGTAGATGTAGTGTAGGCGTATGTAGGCTGTTATTTATTCATTCCAGCTCATAGTTACAACCGAACAACGTTTGTCGGGTAAGCTATTAAGTAAGTAGGTAGATATATTATTCATCTTACATTGCCTCTTATAATGGATGTAGCGGATATTTATCATGTAACATCATCTTGATTAGTTGTTCGAAATTAATTATATTGCGGTCATCCGCTATCTACTATAACTTAGTATGTATGTGTGTGTAACGCAGTGTTCAGTAACACAGTGGTACGTCAGTGTGGGTGAGCTCTAATGAGCGGTAGAGGAAGTGTGGGATCAATAATTACATGCCGAACAGTAATAGGGACTAAGAGGAAAATCGGCAAAATTGATTCTGATTTATCGACCAAAATGGAGGGGGGTGAATGACAAGAGGTACTTAAGGACTTGTAAGATGTAGTAAGGGTAATTTAATGTTTGCCAATTTCAAAATTTTTCTTGGCGTTTGGATATTTATTTACAAAGCATACTATATCCTATTCAACGACTATGCTAAAATAACGTTCAGTCAAGACTCAAGACGTTGAACTTTACGTTAAGTAACTGGACGAGTTGTCCTTTAGCCGTTCAATTAGATGTCGTCATTCTATAAACGCGCTAGTCATTCAATTAAATAGCAGATTTAACCAGATGACTCCGACATAATATGTATACGAATTTATTTTATTACACAAATGCCATACAGTAATAAAATATGGGTATTTTTAATCTATGGACGTTTTACACCACGTCAATCTAGTCCTGTGCTAAGTATCCGAAGAACTTGTGTTACAGGTACCCGACAACGGAAATATAATAAATATTTTTATATTATAAACATATTTAAGATTTTTATTATACTAATACACAAATTTAATACACATCCATGACCCAGAAACACAGAAAACTTTTTGTTCCTTCGGCGGTATTCGAACCCGCGACCTTTCGCTCGAGCACTAACGCGCTCAACGCGTCATCAATGTCATCATCTATATTCCTTCTAAAATTACCGGCGAATTAAGAAAGGTAATTTTTTTCACGGGCAATAATATTACAACACCTACATACGTACATTTCTCATGTACCTACTGAATTCTAATAACTTTGTAGTTATAAGAATTCAGTATTTCTATGCTACGTACATAAAACGACTTTTGCCAATATTTCAGGATATAAAACCTCAGTTTTCTGACACTTAAAGTATCTGTCTAGAGTCTAGACTCCAGACAGGGTAATTTAAAATAAAAACGACGCAGTTACAATTCAACGAAAAATAACAACTGACTGTTCTACCTTAGTCAGTTATTTGGGTTCTGTAGTTCACGTCTCGGAACCCCTATAGTTTCTAATCTATGCCCTCACACGCATGCATGCAGGCCCGTATAAATAAAACAATCTCAAACCCAACCTCACCTTGAGAACCTATTTGACAGATAAAACCACGTTTCGTTTCACTTTTAAAAGTAAACAACTTTATTAATGTTACATAGTACTTTAATTTATTTTCTTTTTATACTGTTATATAATATATGTATATTCATATTATAGATTACAGGAAACAATAAAATAAGTATAATGTATATTTTATAATCTTTATTTTTACGTTTTCAGAAAGAAAGAAATAAAAGTATGTAACATAAGTAAAATTCTTCATTTTTAAAAGTGAAACGAAACGTTTTTTTATCTGTCAAATAGGTTCTCAAGGTGAGGTTGGGTTTGAGATTGTTTTATTTATACGGGCCTTAGGGTGGAGTGCACCGACAGAAATAATCAGTTGATTTCGTAATCGGCCGTTTAGTCAAAAATGTAATACAACTAAGGGCCGATTTTTCAATCGTCAGATAACTTTTATCTGTCGAATAAACATGTGACTTTGACATTTGTTCTATACAAAATCTGCCAAAGTCACATAATATTTATTCCTTAGATATAAGTTATCTGAATATTGAAAAATCGGCTCTTAATGAAACATAAGGCTACTACATAAAATTACATTTATGTGTCTGACATTTTTATTTGGTTACGTAAGATTGAACACTACAAAATTTGTTGTCACTGCCTGTGTGTGTGTGTGCCTCACTGTTTATATTAGTTGGCCGGCCGATTATCTTAACCGAGCCCGAGAGTCTTGTTTAACCATCGACCGTCGATTATAGCGATTTTGCCGAATCGCTAATCGCTAGACGTCAAAAGTTCGGCAGAACTTTTGACGTCTTCACTCGGTTCACTATTATAATTGTCTTTTGTCAACACTCAGAAATTTGTCAGATACCTAGTACCTCCCAATCGAAACTTTTTTCTTGATCAAGGAGTCAGCTAACATATAATCCACCGTGGTATGGTCAGTTGACAATTTTTTTCTTTTAAAATATTAGATAAACTATAATACTCGTATGATAAATTTTTAAATGAGAACTAATTTTTTTTTCTCCACGCGTGGGAGGCTGCCACTGCCCAGTGCCCGTGACCGTCAGCTGCGACTCCGTGGGTGCCATCCCGGCCACGGAGTCGCAGCTGACGGTCGCGAGTATTGATAGTATAAGTCCCTAATGTATATTACGAAGTTTCGCTCGAGAAGACATAATTGACCGAAAATGTACCTGGCTCCAGGACTATAAACGGCCGATTACGAAATCAACTGAATTCTGTCGGTGCACTCCACCCTTAGTAGAAAGAAATGTGAACGATTAGACCCAATAATATTATACTAATTTTTAGTACCTATGTGTGACGTGATTTATGATTATTTTTAACCGACTTTCGAAAAAGGAGGAGATTCTTAATTCGGTCGGCTTTTTTATATATATATATGTATGTACACATAGATTAATAATTGGTCGCTTTGACTAGATACCGTCCAGCGTATTGAAAAATGCGGCAACAAATAATACGCCGAATTCGGCGTACCCGCGCCAGTCGCGCTACAAGCGTAAAGTGAAGTAGACGTCTCGATAATTTGTCAAAGATTTGTGTGAGAGCGAAGCAAAATGCCGATTTGCATAGTCAAACTATGTAAAAATAATACTACATGAAACAAGAAAAATACTGGCATCACATACCATTAGTAAGTATTGTATAAATCTTCTAAAACACAGTCAAATAATATAATCCTAAAATCTCCGATCGGAGTACCGCTTTGTGTTCAATGTTGCCTTTTTTAACCATATTTAGTATCAGATTACCCGTGTTTGCCACGTCATGTCATGAAACATATTGTTTACGACTTGACAGGCAAATCAAAAATGTTCAAATATTATTTCAATGATGCGAAACGGAACGTAAATTTTATGCTTTAGTACAGTTTTCAAATTTAATTATGTGAAAAGGTGAAACGAAACGCAACCTGCCATCTCGGATGGAGGATATTATCAGCTAATGTCTAATTTGTGCGTTATTCCTCTGCTTCCGAGTATAATATAACATAATATATAATATAATACCTATATTATGTTGGTATACTCGGAAGTATATTTCGTTCGTATCGACTTCTGCCCGATTCACTCTAGTTAAGGATAATAGGTGATTGAACTAGAATAAACAACACACTTTTCCAGCGCATTTTGCGTGGCAAATAAAACTTCGAAATTTATATCTCAATATTTGACTGGCTATATTTGACTAGTAGATAGGAGATGACTTTTAAGGCCTTATTAAAATTTTGAATCATGAACGTTTCCTTGATATATATAACATTCTTAGTAAAAATGTTGTCACAGCGGATTTGTTTCATAATATATACAAAAAGCATAAAAACGAAAAGAAAATTATACCGAAATATTATAATGAACTTAAAAAAATCTGTTTGACTTTAAACTTCTATTCCCCATCGGCATATAATTACGCAAGGAGTAAATTTGTCATCATCGATGGCGCTCCAGGATTTACTGAAGAAGCGTTTACTTTATTAATAGTTTTAGTAAAGTAAACGCTCCTTCTTAATGTGATAAATGTAATGTTGTTTGCGCGCTAATTTCAGATGAAATGGCCATACGCCAGAAAAGTATGTGGGACCAAAATCAAACTCGTATATTGACATGGGCACTGGTGTAAATGACACTTCTGTGTTAGCTTCAGAGGCATATGTCCTCCTATTAGTTTGTTTAACTGAGCACTGGAAACTGCCTATAGGATACTTTTTAGTGCATGGCCTAACAGGGTTCAATATATATATCGACGCTTGAAAGGCAAAACTGCCTAAGCGACATTTATCAAAATGTTCAGGAGAGCTGTTTAAAGTTTTTTTTTTGAGAAAAATGCTTATAAAATTGTCAATTCTTATCATACAGAAATAATTGTTAGACCATTGGAATCGTAATCAAATAGGCTATAATCTGACATATAAATGATTGACCTAACACTTTTAATTCGTGCTGTTTTGTCGCTTAGGTAAAAATTACACCAAAAAAATTTTCAGGTAAAACTATCTAACCGCCAGAGCTTTCTCAATTACAAACAGGTAGATTCATATAAATACTTCCGCGACTGTCTATACGAATAAGTTGTAATAATACTTATTTTAGGTTAAAATTAATAAGTTGTAATAATACTTATTTTGCAAACAGGAACAATTGGCTAAATGATTTCATTTTAGTGAAAATACTCAAGAAAAATTATCCAAGTAATAATTATAAAGGATTATTTGCAAGACTAACCGACATTTTGTATGGGACATAAATGATGAAAACTATGATTGGTATAAATTGAGCATTTATTGTAAGTTTTTAATTAAAAAATGGCACGCAAAAAATAATAAGCCTAACAAATATTGGTTCCCTTTTTCAGGTCGGGGTACGAACAAAACTTGAACGAAATTAAAACACAGAACTATTCTTTAAGAATCTCAAATTAAATACCTACTAGTACTCGTACGCACTCAACACAAAAAAGGAATACAAAATTCAGTAATATCAATTAAAATCAGGGTCCTCTATATCTGACTCGGGTAATACGTCTTTGGCATTTGCATCGCGTGGAATGTTTAAATACTCATTATGGAAAAAAGCTGGAATTATTAACTCTACACATAGTTTATGTAGGTCGTCATATTTCTTCTTGCCTCGGATTCGTCTTGTTACGTAGATCTGTAAAAACAACGAAAAATAATGTAGATGGCTTCGTATAATTTGATTTAAGGAACATGAAAAATATTTAAATCCGGAAGTATTTACATAGTTTACTTACTTAATAATCTAAGGAATGTGATGTTTACTTACATTTTTCCCATTTACTAAGCGCCAAAATGGACGTAAATCGGCGAACGCGCAGCGAAACGACCGGTCTAAGCGACACGCCGCGGCTGAATAATGTTTTCGGATTCGTTCCGTTCACTTAGTGCGTCGTTCCTAACCGACAACTGTCACTATATTACGCTTCCTAAGCGCCATACTTACTCCTGTTTCAATTCACATAAAGTTATGTAAACGACATTCCCCATACAATATTCACACCAATAAAAATATCTAACCGACATTCAGTTTCAAAATATTTGTCAGGTAAAATTGCCTAAGCGACACCAAGTCAATATTTCAGTGTAATGTAAAATTATCTAATAACAATTTTATGCCGATTGTGTAAAAGGCAATATCATCTAAGTGCAAATGTAGTTACAAACAATTTCAGGAACAAATGCATAACAAAACACTTGGACCTTTCTTATGTCAGGTAAAAACGTCGATGCGACTTCGATTGAAAAGACTAATTCAGGTAAAAATATCTTATTCCTTCGTGATAATGATTTTCATTCAGGAAAATTTATCCAAGGTAATGATTAAAATAAATTTCATTCAGGAACAAATGACTATCCACAAAAAAAAAATTGTCAACATGCCTAAACAACTGTCTAAAATAAAAGGGGTAATTTTTTGTCGCTTAGTAGCCAAAATTCTTTAAATAGTACGAATTCACGCACTTCCTAAGCGACAACCAAATTCATCGCAGCGCTATGAGACCCAGACCAATCGACGCAGATTTTTTTTCTGATTACAACGATATATAAAACTCAATTTGGCCCATAGTGTCGCTTAGGCACTTTTGCCTTTCAAGCGTCGATATATATATATAATTATAGTATATATATATATAATTATAGTTAATGTTGTGTGACTTGGCCGTTGACAGATGGATTTCTAATTATTGACAGATTTTATAGCTTATTGGATGACCAAAATTTCTGCGTTCTGGTCTTATCCGGAGGTTCTCAAATAGGGGCTTGAGAATGCGACAAAGTGGTGCCTGAAAAGGATGGTACGGTAGTGTTTGCTTCGCGCTCGACTTGGCGGGGAAACTGCCGTGCTCCCAGATACTAAAATAAAAACTCTTTTTGAAAATTATGCCTAATAATTATTTAAGATTAAGAAGAAGAACCTTCATAAAAATGATTATGATTTCATGTTAAAGATTTTTTTTATTTATTAATATTGATAAATTACCACACCACAGCGACGAAATATTTTCCCTATTGATCGGGCACTAGTCAAGTAGCTGGCAACACAATTATAGATGCACACTACAATCTTTGCGCATTGTTTTACACACACTACAATCACAGATTAAGTATTAGTTATGACTACAATAAGAAGTTGCCGCATTCAGGAATCTGTCATTTCTTGACATCGCTCTATCTAGTCGAAGGCGCTGAGACCAATTAATAATCTAAGTATGTACACTTATTACGCTGAGATTAATTATCCGATTTGCGTGATTTTATTTTTATTCGACCTACCAAGCGGATGAACTGATTTTATCGTATTGTAGTTTACGAGACATTAAAAATAAAAAAAAATATTAATAACTAATATTTTAATAAAACGTAGGTAGGTAGTTACAATAAATGTTATTTTTGGAGACGGTGTCAGCTAAAGAACAACATCCTCAAATATTTTTTTAAAAAACAAAAGATGAAAGAAATGGTTTAGAAATATCTTTTCTTCTTCTTCTCTTATATATAAAAATTAATCACAGTTGCTAAAACTCTCGAACGGCTGAACCGCCATAACCAAACACATCCCTACTAGGTACTTATAATCAAAATAAGTAGGTTTTTATGGTATCAACCTTGAATATCCTGTACTTTATGCGTTTTTCAGTGCTCTTAGTATCAAAATGAAAAGATGTCAGGTATAATATAAAACTAATTAGCAGTAAAAGTGTAAGCATCCAATACGTCCTTCGTGAAAGTGGATAATGATCTCGATTCTCGTCGAGGTTACTCCAATTGAATTGAACGTAAAAATACAAGCACGGCTTTCCAATTAATTACCAGTATGGAGGTAATTGGTTTTAATAATATGAAGAATTCCATATAATTACAAATTGCCAGTAAATTATTGTTTGTTAAGTATACTTATTTTGAAGTGAAGATTATTCGATTCTTTATGCGCGCTGTGCACTTTATTTTGAAGGAAGGAAAAGGAAAATGCTCGCTGTGCACTTTATTTTGAAGGAAGGAAAAGGAAAATGCTCGCTGTGCACTTTATTTTGAAGGAAGGAAAAGGAAAATGCGCGCTATGCACTTTATTTTGAAGGTAGGAAAAGGAAAATGCGCGCAATGCACTTTACTTTATGGGTAGGTTACCTACTAAATTAAACTAAGACGCTCGGGTATGTAACGATTGTTCGGGTGGTAGAGCGGTCAGCTCGAGTCGATTTATATAGGTTTTAGTTAAGGCGAGGAGTAACCGCAACTAGCGCCACTCTTTTTAAAATAAATTTAACAATGACACAAAGATCTTATTAAAAAAGTAATCGGTTTAAACTTTAAGTAAATAGTTAAACTAATTTATTGGCATTTAAATACAGCTCTAAATCCTATACTGTATTTACTCTCGTAAGTAATAACTAAAACGGCCGTTTTAGTTATTACTTACGAGATATAATATATAATATTAGTTTAACTAGGTATTTACTTAAAGTTTGAACCGATTACTTTTTAATAAGACCTTTGTGTCATTGTTAAATTTATTTTAAAAAGAGTGGCGCTAGTTGCGGTTACTCCTCGCCATGGGGAAACATAACGGCCGTTTTTCCATACAGAAACAGGGGTCTACGCGACTGACCTAGATAGGAACGCGATTTTTTTCCTGAACATCTATGAATTTAGTACCTACGTCCGTATTTTTTCCTTTTTTCATAAACTAATAATTATTATAAGAGATATTATGGACGTTCAAAAACCTAAAAAATATAGCCAGATTTTCGGCTGTGTTTAAACATCCAGGAAACAAATTGGAGTACATTTTTATCTACCTCCATACCATTTATCTACCAAAATCGGTTAAGTTTTGAAGGAGGAGACGAGGAGTTTCCTAATCGTCGATTTCTCGTACATTTAATAGATAATTTCAGTACAAGCTGCAGTTGTCTCTATCGGGTTGGTCGGGCAGTTGCAGGACAGCAATAGACTTTGCAAATACCTATTTTTGACGCACCTTAGTAGGTGATTTTTACCTTAGTAGAAATTCATACTTTTTGTTATAATAATTATGAGAAAAGAGGCAAAAAAATACACGAAAAACGCGACGCTTCGACTCTGTGCCTAATGCCTATGAGTTTAGCCTTAAGCACACAATGTTTTGTCGGAAATTAAATATTCAATTTTATTTTTCTAAGGAAAAACCAACCTGTTTGCCATAGACACGCAGCAGAAATGAAACCGTATTTTTACCTACTTGTTACAAAAATAACTCGATATGTAGGTAAGTATATAGCTAGATAAGTAAAATATTAAATGAAACTTGAAAGAAAGAAAGAAGAAAGAAAGAAATTTTATTTTGTAAGTAAGTACATATAAAAACAAAACAAAAAGTAAAAACAAAAGAAAAAAAAAAGAAAATTTACCAAATTGGTGTTCACTCAGCATAATGTTGCGAACATAACAATTCGCAACGCTGATTTTCAGTGTCTTGTGTCGCATCAGTCAGTAGTTATAATATTTTGATATTAGGTAATACCTACTCATATTAAGTATCAAAGATTCGTACATTAGTAATTACGCGTTGCTAATATCTAAATCGAATACCGAAGAGATTCGTAATGAATCATTATTGGCAGTCGATATCAATCTACTTAATTAGCCAGGTACGTTAATAAAACCCACGCCAAAATTAAACACGTACAATCTTTATAGCTTTTTAGAGTTTCGTAGCCAAAGGGTAACTTATTACCTTCGAGAACCCAATAAGTACTTAATTAAAATACAAATATTACGAAGACTCTGCTGTCCATCTGTTTGTCTGCTGTGATGAATTGTGATGAACTGTGAATCGTGATAGCTAGACCAGCGTTTCCCAATTGCCAGTTCGCGACCCGGTATCGGGCCATCAAAATAAAATACCGGGTCGCAACATTCACGCCTTGTTTTAAAAATAATACCTACTCATATAATCAAGCCATCTAAAATCATGTCATTATTTTACCTTACAAGTCGACGAAAGTACAGACACAGCCGATAATGCCAATCTGATATTATGTTTTGTAAACTATCAAAATACATTTCTACCTTATTACTAAATTTGAATTATTATTATAATTAATAATTATTAAAATATATATATTTGATTCTACTGAAAACGGCTTAAATTTAAAAATAGATGGGGCACGAAAAGGCAATGAGAAAATTAGCGTAAAACAATGATTGGGAAACACTGAGCTAGACAGTAAAATTTTCACAGATAACGTATTTCTGTTGCCGCTTTATCAAATCGTCGCGTTGTGAAGGTAAAGCGACGAAATACAAAACAGAATAAAAAATACATACGAATAATAATAATACTATTTATAAACGCTTCACACCACGTCAATCTTACCCCGTGCTAAGTATCCGATATCCGAAGAACCTGGTACCAGACAACGGAAATATATTTAAGTATAGCTTTTATGCTATACACATATTTAAAATTTTTATTATATTATACACAATTTTAATACAGATCCATGACCCAGGAACATTGAAAACGTTTTGTTGCCTCGGCGGGAATCGAACCCGCGAAGTCTCGCTCGAGCACGAGAAGGTCGTCATAGTAAAAAATCATACAACAGTCTTTTTAGTTATTTTGTAACGATATTACTTATTAGGTGTTATTGTATATTGTATTGTAGTGCTATTACGAAACTCACCAAATAAGTAGGACAAACTTGAATAAAATAGAAATTAAACATCACAATAATTTTTTATTCAAAAAATTATACACAATAAAACCATTATTCTATTCTATATCCTAGTTTAAAAGTAAATTAAATGCATGGTTTATGACAATAGCTAAATTTACTGTGCTTTAAACACTACAATAAAATCTATGATTAAAAACAAGGCACTCACAAAATTGATTTGTAAACGAATTAGTTTCATATTTTATTCTTTATGTCCATTTGTTGTGATAAGTAATAAAAGTGATTATTTTAAAACTTCTAATATTTCGTAAAAAATTGTCGATTTGACGTAACTTAATTTGCCATTATCGCTAACTTGCTAGATACAGATATTACGATCAGCAAAAAGTAGTCAACAACCTTTATGATGTTCCATTAAATTCAAATTTGAACCTAGAACAACTGTTCTAGGTTCAAATTCCATACAACAGTAATGAATGTAACATGGCATTTATTTATTTGTTTCCCCCTTACCTAATTACAATATTTACACACTGGTTTAGAGAATCAATGTTTTGTTTTTTTTTTTTAATTTTTATATTCTCTCCATTAACTCTGTTGAAAATATACAATATGACTGAATAAAAAAATCACGATACGTCATGTAGTTTCCCAATTTCCCAGTTATACTTATTACAAATTCTCAACGCGATGACGCCTTTTTCAACACTTTAATTTTACAAATATGAAAAATGTCTGTAAATTCATTAAAAGTTGTTTTAGTATTTTTCAATGAAACAAAAACTAGTATATTTATATAGATGCAACTTACAAGCCCTATTGGGATAACAGCAATTTTGTATATAAGTATCTAGTAACATTTATTTTTCCATTGTAACATATCAGAAGGAGAAAAAGTTATATGGATTACAGAGTTTAAATATTTTATTAGTAGGGGTGTTAGTAGTTGGGACTTGTCCACAAAACTTGCAACGTCGTATCAAATTACGTCAATTAACTATTTCTGAATTAAAATGTACCTACGGAGGATTCACATCACATGGGTATCATCTAGGGTAACTTAAGCTTTATAATTTACATGGTCAGGTTAAAGGTTTTTAAAAAACGGTGGTTTTAACTTTTGAATAGTTATTCAAAGGTTGCCGACTTTTTACTAACTGTACACTATCTAGTATCTAGGGTACAATAAGTGTTAGCTGTGTGTCAGTGCAAAATGACACTTATTCCTATACAGTGTTACGCTAAATCTAATTTGTACCTTGTGATATTTAAAATTTTACATAATATTGTCTATATGAGCATAATTCACTCAAACTGAGCACTTATACTAATAATAATTAAGTAGACAGATTTAACATCAATTTAGTTCACAAAAATGGACCTACTTAGGACAGTTTCAAAAATATATTCTGAAATTATTGATTGCTTACAATTTTAATAAAATATGGCAGTCAATCACATTATTAAACAATTAACAAACCATTGCCATAAACGCGCCATCACGACAAAACAAGGAACATAAATTGTACTGGAAAGGTTCAGAAAAATAAATCTACTAATCATGCATAAAGAAATCAACTCACTGGACTAACACTAATCTCTAAACACAGTCAAATTATTATTCATATATCCATGAGATGGAAATATATATGCTCAAGTTATTAATATTTTCGTTATTATTTCATTTCTTAAAAAAAGTGGTTAATTTATTTCATGTTTGAGTCACAATTGATGTGAAATGTAGATTTATGTCAAAGACATGAATGTATGAATAATGACATTAAAACATTAAATCTTTATAATTCCATTATGCATTTATCATTAGAATGTATCTTATACATCTCACATATCAAGATCAAAGATGAGATCATTTTTAAACTTAACCTCTGTATATAGACCTTTGTTTAACTTATTGGGGTCATACAGGTTAGTATTATGCTTAATATTATCACAGGGTTTTTCTTTAACTTTATTGGGCAGCTTAGCTATTTTACTTGCCTCTTTTGACAATTTTTTTGCCCATTCCTTACTCTCTTTCTCACTTTCATCAATGGTAAGTTCTGATGATCCTTTCCTCAGGCTGGTATTTTGGGAGTACTTAATCTTTTCATAGGCTACCTCCGAGTCTGACATAGTATACTTGTAGTCACCTTCGGCATCTGATGTATCTGCCAGTCCACTGTCATGTCTTTTCTTGAGGACAGACTTCCTCGGCTGTGATGACTGAAAATTCATCAAAATAATTATTTGGGTTTATTCAAGCACAGCCATAATCAAAAATATTTAGAAAAAAGTTTAAATTAATATGCTACCAGATTTAGAAATTAATATCCAACCACTTATTAAGAGTGGCAAGCGCCAGCTTGTCACTTATAGTAAGAAGATACTCTTAGGTTGTTTCACCATATCTATTAACTAGTTTATCTAGCCATTTCTGATAGCTTCTAAAAACCCATGCAGATTTTCAGTTATCAGTGGATTATTTTATTAGCCATTAATGCTAATGGCTAATAAAACATTGCTGATAAAAACATGGCTGAGCTACCATGGTGTGTAATAAACTGTTATTATTATTTAATTAAATTAAATAATAATAATTTCATTAAAAAAATATATTACCTGAATAGAAACTAAAGTATCTTCTTCTGCTTCACTTTCACTCCTTCTTCTCTCTTGGTTACGTTTTTTACTCTTCTTTCTTTGATTTTTCCTCTTCTGACCTTCAATGGATGAATTAAACCTGTAATGACATAAATAAATATAAATAAAGAAAAATCATTAATCCATGCAGTTCAAAAATTATCTAAAACGGAAGTATCACTTTGCTTACTAATGTTTATACCTACTATATTGAAAATGACCTTACATGAAGTTGAAATGGCCTTAGATAAGTGATATCATCATAACAAAATATATCTTCAAGAGTCTCATTTATGTATTCATCAATATTTATAGTATATTGGAAAGATTTGTTTGCATTTAATAGGCTCAGAAACTACTAGACTTATTTAGTTGAAACTTTGCATAGATATAGTTAAAAAGATGCATTGCAAGCATGAGGAAGAACATACATACTTCATCTCATTATAATGTATGGTTCATTTGCATGCACCAAGTTGCATACAACATCTAGTAATAAATAAAGGAAATATATTTATTAATACAATACAGTAACATTAAATGTACCTGTAAAATTGTCTTGCAATGACATCACTAAACCTAACAGTCTTTTTTAAGCTGGATTCTTCAGGAATACAGTCTGAACTTATATAGTCCATAGATGAAGCAACATCTCCAGTGCTCGACTCAGAATAGCTCCTCATAATACTAATTGGCTTCCTGAGAATGCTCTTAGCTCCGTTTTCACTATGACCAGAATCTACCCAAACAATCTCTCTCTCGTTATGTTCGTCTTCAATATTACTTTTACTGGAAACCAAAATATTGGTTTCCTTTCCAGTATTTGTTACTTCTACAGTAGGAGCATCCTCACATGGCTTTTCTTTCTCTTCTACTTTTTCTGTTTCCTGACTAGTCTTGTTTATTTGGGAAGACTCAATGAATTCTTTAGTCATATTGTCCTCGTGGAGGCCTATTGAAAAGTATTTTGGCATGCATCCGTTGAGCTCCAACTGTAAAATGACATTATTATCCCAGGCCTCCCCTGTAGCATCATTGAAGGTAACATCATTCTCAAACAAAATAGTTGCAGCATAATACATCTGCACAAATCCAGAACCAACAGTCGAAAATTTTATGTATATTTTACTGTCCTCTTTTTTAACTTGAACAGAATTGGGATCTGTATTTTTTACATGAAATGTGAAGGCTATTACATCATCCAAGACATTGTAAGTGTAGGAAGGTAGTATGTAGCCAATGGTTGACTCAAGGAATTCATTGTTATTTATTTCTTTAGTATTTTCAGCGACAGTGGTATTGGGCTCAGAATTTGTAGTAGATTGAATCTCTTCCACTAAGGGCTTGGTCTCTTCTTCCTCGTCAAAGGAATTATTTTCACTGTCAATACCACTATCAGCCCTTAGGGGTATCATCCGAGCTCTGCTGTGAGTGTTCTCAGCTTGCACTGGTAAGGTTACTGTTAATACATGTTTTGTTTTGTCAAACTTGGCATTACCACATTCGTCATAAACAGAATATGGTAATGTTATGTTAAGTTTGTACTTGGCAGGTTTCTCTGATATTAAACTTAAGCTCTTATCTTTAACATCTAACACACAATCTTTTGTTGATGTCAACAATGGTAGGTTCACAGTTATTATTATATGGTTTGGTATAGCGATATACTGTTTACTATTTTTTTCATGAGTATAATCTTGTAGATCTACATTTTTCTGCTGTTTTATCACATATTTAGGTATAGTGTAACCTTTTTCTGACGAGTGAGTGAATTCCCTGTTGTTTTTCGTCTTCTTTTTGTGGTATATTGATTCACTATCGAGTCCACCGGATTTAGTATTCTCTGAATACACTTTTTGAGGATAGAGTTTTTCAATCAGTTCAGGGGTCATTGCATCATCTTCGTCGGCGTCCGGTGGAAGAAAATTAGGATCTTCTTTTCGTATGACGGCTGGTGTGCTCATACCTTTATAATTTAGCCTTGGAAACCGGCGGTTGTTGTTATCAAATTGGATGTTATAGGTGTTTTGTAATCCTTCGAATGCGGTTTTGTTTACTAACTCGCGGAAACGTTTGTTAACCTCAGCCATTCGTAATGTGTCGGGATGAAATACGACGTCGTAGACGACACACCTCTGTTTATTTTTATCGTAGTCTTCCCGAGGCGGTATAATAGAATACGGTAGCTGCCAGTTTATACCCTTCTGGCCGTTTAATTCCTGAACTTTACAGGACGGCTTATCGACGTTGGTGTTGCTGCAAATATTGATAAAAGCTTTCCGGTCGCCAGCGACGCTCGTTTTAATAACATAACCTCCCTTAGGATTGATAAACGTTACATCGTATCCACGCTCTTTCTCTAATTGAGTCATTTCTTTTTGATAAATAGCTTGATTCGCCGGGTCACGTACTTCTTCGCAGTACTCGCCGAGAAGTTCTCGAAATTTCTTATTTTTCATTGCATCTTGAATCGCTTCCAAATCAGTACGACTAAGACTGGCTTCTTCGTCGCGAGGTTTTACTCCTGTTGCCATTTTCCTAATCTTCTGCGTCTTACAATTCTAAATTTATAAATAAACACGATGGAAATAATAGCACGCATAAACACGATATTTCAGCTGACGAACTATGCCAACGTAGAGTTCTTTTTGGATCCTGTCGGACGTCACGTACTTGATTTTGATTGGTCGATACCTACTCGATAGTTTTTTGTATAATCTATGCTGATAATGCATAACAGCGACCAGCGTATTACTGATCTCAGATCTAAGCACATTAAACAAAATATATCAATTAAATATTATACAGCATGTACACAGTACAGCTATACTGTTATCATTGGATGAATAATATTAATATTGTTCTGTATAAATAATAATATTAATTATGAACATCAATAATTGCTTTGAATGTTTCAATTAATCGTCTTACACTTTTCTGAATCGATATTCGATGGTCTATATGCCATAAAGACTACTTAAAGATTTGTATTTTACTCATTGATTGCAAGGTAATTTACGTGGATGTTTTTTAACACGAGCAGAAGGCACTTGTTATGTCATACTTCAGCTTTTTATGGGTACAGTAAAAAAAATTGTCTGAACTGTCAAACTCAAATCAAACAATAACTTATAACCTCAAAAAAATATATTTGATAATTGTAATGTGTGATTTTCTTATTATTAACCATTAATTACTTATTTAGTCTTTTCTATAGCGTACTAATAATCTTTGTTTAGTCTGGTTAAAATGTCAGATTAATGGCTTAAGAGCCTTCGTCTTAATTCATAAATCACACTGAAAACTTTTAAGAATAATTTTCGCTGCTAATTATTAATATAATTTTGAATCTATTATCATTAAAATGTCTACAAAGATTATATTAACGTCTTTATACAAGGGCATTGCAACTCGTGCATCTACTACGAATTCCATCAGGTATTACTCTAGATGGACACATAGAAAACCAAGTAAAGTGGTTTTGCCTTTTGATGCTGTTCCAGAAACAAATTTGAAGACTGAAAGAGTTATCGATTTGAGTGCGATTACCAAACAGAAGAAGGAGAAAGCTGAACAAAAGGAGAAAGTAGCCAATAATAAAGAAGTATCTAATGCAAAGCCAAAATATGAAAATAATAATGAACAAAAAAAGTTCAAAGAGATAAAAGAAACTAAAGAGTCTCAATTGAAACAGAGAAAATTTTATTTGAGCCAAAAAAAAGTTTTTAATGATGATGGTGAGATAATATATGAAAAATTAAAGGATAATGATGGTAGAATCAAGTAAGTCTTTATTCAATTCAATAAACTTAAAACTGTTACATTATTTGATACATCAATGTCTCTTATTTTATTTTAGCTCTTTATTAGTCAAACTTAAATCTAAGAAGGATAGAATACGCACAGGACAAATGCTAGTTGAGGGGTGGCGTTTGATCATTGACGGTTTGGAAGCCAAATGTAAACTGAATTATGTTATATTCAGTAATATAGAGGATTTGCACCGTTTAAAACCATTCCTTCCAAAAACAGGTGTTTTGTCTTATAAAATACCATATAAAGAAATTGAACTGTGGTCAAATGTTGAGACTTCACCAGGTATATTTGGTTAGTATCAAAAATTTTTAGAAACTTTATAAAAAGTAACTTAATATTTATAAAAATTAAGTTTACGACTGTGCATATTGAGGTCTGACAGAAAAAAAATTATAGCATTGAAATTAGAACTTTGAACACAAACTTTACAGCTGAAATCCGTCATCATACACAAGCATTAAGAGCAGGTACACATTAGGTGCTTTGGTAATGCTTGTTTTGAGAACCAGGAGTTCTGTACAGACAGTGTACTCTGTACATACTCAAGCATGCACATTTCAGCAATAAGCACCTAATGCGTATCTGCTTTTAGTTAAATGTGAATGTGAAAACAACTCTACAATTGTGTGTTTGATGTTCAACTATGTAAAAATATTATATATTCTTATCACTCTGAATGCAATTTCGATGGCTAGATATATTAAAACTATACCAGCATAATACCAACTTATAAATTTTTTAGGGGTTTTTGAAATGCCAACCTCAGAGAACATAAACAGAACATGTAAGCCTCTACCATTACACCTGGTGTGTGACAACATAAGGACTCCTGGTAACCTGGGCGCCATACTGAGAGCAGCTGTCAGTGTTGGATGTGATAAAATACTACTTACAAAAGGTAAAATATCATTCATTTTTATACCTTTGTATGTCACTTTGTTCGCATGGTTTTTGAGTGACTTAAACCGTTTATGCAGCACACTCAACAAAAGCCCAAATGTGAATAATTTTCTCCGTTTTTGCAACATTTATCACTGACGCTACTATTAGTTGCAGTGTAATGTTATATAGCCTAAAGCCATCCTCTATAAATGGACTATCCAAGAAAAAACAAATTTTTCAAATCGGACCTGTAGTTCCTGAGATTAGCGTGTTTAAACAAACAGACAAACTCTTCGACTTTATAATATTAGTAACAATATGAAGCTGCTCAAAATCCATTCTCTTTTTTATAATAATTGCTTTACATTGTATATTTTGTTTAAGGTTGTGTTGACCTGTGGGATTCTAAAGTCATAAGGAGTGCCGCTGGGGCCCACTTTAGACAACCAATAGAGCCTTCAGTAGAATGGGAAGACATTCATGCACTTTTGCCAAATGATACATCAGTTTTTATTGCCGATAGCAATACCAAAGTTGTAGATGAAGAAAACAGTATACAAAGTAGCTTACCAGTTGTACCATACTATGGTATTGAGTTTGCCGACCTAAAGCATGTTACTCTGATTGTTGGCGGGGAAACTGAAGGAATTAGTGAGGACAGTTATAGGTAAAATGTGACTTTTTTATTGATTTATGTATAATCGGCAATTAGTCTTTTAAGTATAAGAAAATGTGAATTTTAGTTGTTTGTGTGTCAGCCCTGGCCTAGAACGAAAAGTATTTTTGTCTTAAAAATATTCTTTATGGCTTAGATTGTAGTTAATCTAAGAAGTGAGTAGGTAATTATTAATATTGATTATAGTCAAATATTTTGGCTGTAGAACATAGACACTAGTTGTGTTTTTTATTTCTTTGCTAGTTTTTACGTCAGTTATAATATAATTATTTTGGTCCATAGATTTGCGGCAAGCAGGAACGGAGTAAGACTGAATATTCCATTGCAACAAGGAGTCGACAGTCTTAACACTGGCATGGCAACAGCAGTTATAAGCTGTGAGATAAGGAAACAGTTCACACAGGCATTGGCCAAACTTAAGTTACAAAAGAAAGATATACAGGCCACATAGTTTAAAATTTATTGAGTAGGTAAATATTATAGTTATGAATATTATTCAGTTAGTTTCATTTTCAACTGACTTTTTAATAGGATCTTAATTTGTTCGATTCCATAGGTTAAAAATTGTCAGCCTTATGTCACCAGGGTGTACCTTAACTGTTATAGCTAGACAGTTGAAATTAATATTACGAATCCCATACAAGAAACATAATTTTATTTCATTTTGTACGGAACCCTTTGTGCGCGATGTTCACAATACTGCAGTCTAGAAACCACTTCTTAAAAATTTTGTTAAACTAAAAACGCCATCTATTAATTCAGATTGTAACTATATACTCAGGTACCTAGTACACTAGCTTCGCGGTATGATGGTACAAATATCTTGCTAGAGTTCTTCGATAGTGCTGCCATCTATTATTTCTCGTTGTAAGTACTTTTCACTCTTCGTAGTCTAGTAGTAGGGTAGCCTGTTTTATTCGCAATCGGAAGAGTGCAGTTTTGAATTCCAGGTTGTGACAAACGTCAGTATGCACCAAAAATACTTTCTATGTTACGACAACTTATAACGTTTAAATTAAATACCGCTCATCTCAGGCACTACAGTTTTTAAGATTGGTTACTCGTGAGAAGTAAAAACTAGAAATCAATGAATGATAGGTACAAACAAGGTGTAGTAATGTGAATATAATGATATGGTTATTTAACATTTTTCAGGCAAACTAATTTCTAAACTCATAGAATATACCTACGTCTTTAATATTGATATGATAGTTATTATCTATAATACAGCAAGTACAACTAATGCCTCTAATGAACGTTGAGGCGGATACTAAGGGCGTGTTTAACCAAGCAATGTTATTGTTATTCCTTTATTAAATATCATGATGATCATCTCGTAATTCCTATCAATGAACGAGAAGTCATAGTATTTTAAAAAGTCGGCAGTTTACTCACGTCAAACACGTTCGCGAACACATCCTTGCTTCCGATACTAAATCTCTCGCATACAACTTTTTTGCAAATCGTAAAGTAGGTGAGGAAAATAATGATTTAGTATTACATTAATGACCTGCTATTATTACACACGTTTTACAAATATTAAACACGTTTTACCAAACGTGTTCCACACTGTACTGTTTCCCAGAAAGTTTGTAAAAGGCCAACGTGAATTGCAAAATTTTAATGACGAGTAGCAAAAGTTTTTTGAGTATCGAAATTTTGTTGTTGTTGGTCCAAAATTTTGCCGGTGCAGCGTCGTTTCTACTGCATTGACGCCTGGTTAGCAGACTGGTGCTCGTGTCGACGGTCGCTGGTTCCCATCCTGCCGAAAGAACAAAAAGTTTTCCGGGGTTATTATAATAAAAATCTTAAATATATTATGTATAGTATAAAAATATTAAATATGTACTAACTGCCCCGTGCCCACTTCATTGAGCATAGCAACCGTTTAAACCTTCCCTGGACTTCCACTAACATTTGAAGACCAAAAATTTCACCCAGTCTCAAGTTTTAGCGAGAATCGTTAGTCTGCAATTAATTTTTATATATAAAAAGAATATTATGTTTCCGTTGTCTGGTCCCCGTAACACGAGTTCTTCTGATACTTGACATACCAGTGGCAATCGGTGGTTGTTCTTCAGAGAGAAGCCTCAGAATTTGGATACGACTTGAAAGCAAGGGTAAGTGAAGCTGATAGGAATGGTCATTGGTTGTAGTAACTCTACCCCGCTGCTATATATATGTCGCAGTCATCCGATTGAATCTGCTTATTTAATTGAATGACTAGCGCGGTTATTTAATGGCGTCAAAAGGCTCATACAGATAGCAATGTGTTGATAGTCTCGGATTCATTGAATTTGTTGGTAAAAACAGAATTCAATGTACGCGCTAGGCATTCAATCAAATAGCTGATTGAACCAGATGACTGCGACATATATATTGCTATACATATTACTGTTTATCGTCCATTCGGCTAGAACTAAAACTATGTAGTTGGATTGGACGCTTGCCGGCTAAATCTAGAACTAGTTGAAACTGACCGAGGGTGTGGATAGACATGACAGTAGATAAGACGTTGATGAAGACCTGCAGCGATTGGACTATAGACAGTATTGCGTATGGCGTATGTTTTACAAAACGTTAAACGTTATACATTATACATACATACATAACATGTTGTAATGATTCTGTATAAAGTATGTTCAAAAGGATCAATTATTCAATATTTTGGTATCTAGTAATACCTTGTAGGTCATGCAAAAATCAATATATAGATATTTGAGCTCCGCCCTACGTTCAACTCATAACACCGCCGTGTTTATTCGCCGTGAGTTAATAATCTTCCAAATTCTCTATGGTAATAATCAGGGATTCTAAATTTCAAGCTTATAAGGCGAATATAATGAGTAAAGCCGCGGGAAAAAAGTTAAAAAAAGGTTTAGCACCAAGCTATATAGGCAACGTTTTGAATCAATAGACTCAATGATTGAGAGACCTATACAGGTTGCAATTGCAATGTATCTGTCGTGAATATTTTAACGTGAAAAATAGGATACAAATTGCGTTGTTTGGTACTCTTAGTAGGTTTTAGTGCGGTAACCCTGAGTGGGTTCCTTACCTTGCACTCACCACGCTTACTCCCGACACAATCGAGAATCGAATCAGTTCGATCTCAACGGATTTTGGTGTTTTATTTGGTGGATTACTTTGAAACTAACCAGGATAAAAAAATCGTTAGATCGTAACTTTTTGTACTCCCGACCATATCAGCTGAGAATCCAAATAAACAAACGTCAATTTATTCAGGAGTAGGTACGCGGCACGGTCGAATCTGAATCAAAATTGAATCAGTTGTCAGGAGAATCAGGAATCAGAAGTTAGGGGCCTTACTCTCGTAAAGCCCCTGGAGAGTCCCACATATCGGCTGACGTCCCCAGTCAGTCGGGAATCCCTAAAGGATTTTCCTAAATAAAAGAAGGCATTCTTAGTAGGCAACATAGGTATTAGCCTAATACCTAAGTTGCCTACTAAGAGTACCTTTTTAGTTTATGTAATTTTTTTTTTGAAATTTTTGTAAAAAAAAAGAAAAAAAAACATTTCTAGAATGAGAAATGGTAGTATAGTCATATCCCAAAGTTATAGTGACTGCTCTTTTTACACCCGTTATATATTAGGTAGCACATAGGTACACTAAAACCATGCTTCTAATGTCCATCGGAAATGTTATAGTTTTATGGAAATGGCTGACAATGAGAGGTTTTCATTTTTTCTTTTGGGGTTTTTCTCTAAATATTACAATTACCGATAAACATTGAGGCCGTACTGTACTTAATATTTTCAATTTATTAAACTTCAAAGTGCCTAGTAAAGTTAGAAAGTTTCTCTTGACCCAAAGGTCGAAGGTTCGATTCTCGACGTTATATAATAAATATGTCGTACATATTTGGCACACTGCACCGGGTCAAATTAAGTGACATTGCTTCAAGCGTCGGATAAGGACAGTAGCCAGCAGCATGGCGCCGTTAATCGCCATCGCTATTATCACTTACGAAGTTCGAAAACAAAATGTGAGGGATTTGACACGTTAAGCTTTGCTAAGTGACGTAGTACGAATTCGCGTGTCACTTAACGAAGCTTATGTGCCCAGGGAGCTGATTCTAAGAAGAAGCTACGCTACGCTAAATGATCGCGATTTGGTATGTCATTTAGCGTACCTTATATCAAATCCCATACATTTGGCTCTGATTCACGATGCTACCGATATTTATCGCTTACGAAGTTCGACAACAAAATGTATGGAATTTGACAAACGCTTCGCTACATGACATAAGAAATCACTTGTCATTTAGCGAAGCTTATGTCAAATCCCATACATTTAGTTTTCGAACTTCGTAAGCATCTTCGCAGGCATCTTGAATCAGGCCCCTGATCACTTAGACACCATTGCTAATTATAATAAAAAGACAGATACTTGCGAAGTGACCTAAGAGTGCGTACGTCACTTATGTATACTAAATTCCATACATTTTGTTTTCGAACTTTGTAAGTGATAATAGCGATGAAACCTTGACTAAGGGCCCAGCTCTCCGATTCAAGATGCTATCGGTATTTATCGCTTACGAAGTTCGAAAATAAAATGTATGATATTTGACATACCTAAGCTTTGCTAAGTGACGTACGAATTCGCGCTTAGCGAAGCTTATGTCAAATTGTGATAATAGCGATGACAACTTGACTTGACTGCCGAGATCTCTCATTTCTCGGTAAAATGTTATGCATGCTCTCGCTTTATTGCGCAAAGACTGAGAGATTCCTTACAAACTTCTTGCCATGTCTCTGTATGTTTTAGGTTATCTTACCGGGATCGGAATTAGGTTGCATGATGTAGAACCGACTTTTTAAAAAAGGAGAATATGTTTTAAGGACATAGGTTTGTACCTTTATTTATAGTAAGTAAACGACTGAGCAAAAACAATTTTATACACACATGTATAATAATTGTATATAATAATTAATAAATGATATTACATAATGTTCAAATTATTTTTGTTTTCTAAAATAATTTTCCATAAATTCATTTATCCGACACAATCAACTTTTTTAACTGGCGTGATCCGAAAGCTTAAAAATTTAATACAGATAAATTAAAGTGTCAACTGGAAGATAAACACTTCGCAGTGAGCATAAATAATTTAATTTATCCAGCTCCAGAGTCTCGTCCTGCTTATTTAATATTTTGGCTTTACTCGGTATTGGCAAGGAATGCGATCCGTGACGTCATTCCATCCGTAGGCACTACTCCAAGTGGGTCCTTATTGGGAACAAATCGATGCGGCCCGAAGCTCTTCCAAGAATCGGACTCGGTTGATTCTAAGAAATAATTAAGCATTATTGGTTAGGTAAATATCGGGTAGGCTTAAGGGAGAAATAATAAAATGACATGTACGCGGGTAGATTTTTATTAACGGTTTAATGGGTTTTTTTCGTATGAGGGTAGAGGAGATGAAATGCGTAGGATTGATAATATGTCCATGCCAAAAATTGATACATCATACATATTTTGGGATTCTTTGATTTATCGGCCCCAAGAATTGATGGGTTCCTACTTCCTTGGAAAGAATTCACAGAATCTAGTTAAGGATGTTCGACGTGCGAAGGAGGCGTCGGTCAATACTGTAGGTGGTGCGGAGCGCGGCGCGGCGCGCAGGCGTGTCCCCCCCTCCCCGCGCCGCGTGCGCCGCCCCCCGCGCCCGCAGCAGCCGGCCGCCGCACGCAACTCGCGACTCGACCGCCGAGCGCCGCGATCGCGCCCGACCGCCCGGCCCTCCGCGCCATGTGATGTTTTGATCAGAGAGCATCTGTCACAGCGAATCGCAGACGTTCCCGATTATATGAATGAGTAGACCCGCATCCCGGTCTCGCAGCTCGGGTCTCCCGCGCTGATCGGTTTGGACTTTCGCCGTGTGTCGAGTTTTTCTGTGGCCGTTGACACTGCAGGCTCCGGGTCCCGCAGTGCGCGAGTGTGTGGTTCGTCCGCGAGCGTAGAGACATCAGCTGAGTCGCGTAAACATTGGATTGACAGAACATTAGCGATTAAACTTTGATATGGCTCCAGCCTAGATCTCCGATCGAAAATGTTTGGTAGCTGTCAAAAGGGTTCCATCATGCGGCGTTTGATTTTCTTGTTACTGGCAGGTAAGGCTAGATGTAAAGTTCGTTTAAAACTTTTGAATTCTTGTAACATTTTAAGTGCTTATGGAACTATACTTTAAAGCTCAAAACTCAAAGCTCGAGAACTTAAGAAAAGTAACAGTACTTTCTTGCTGTTACAAGTTTCAAGGTATTCAAATCTGTGATTCAAGGCAATATCACCT
This sequence comes from Celastrina argiolus, assembly GCA_905187575.2. Taxonomy (NCBI): domain Eukaryota; kingdom Metazoa; phylum Arthropoda; class Insecta; order Lepidoptera; family Lycaenidae; genus Celastrina; species Celastrina argiolus. The sequence continues at coordinate 12,377,815 of LR994587.1, forward strand.
TAACATAAGCATTTCCCAATAAAAGCTTTAAATAAACTTACAATCGAGTGCATTTAGAAAGTCGGATTTGAGCCAGAATCCCGAATGCGACAGGTGTTGTGCACTGTGCAGGTAAACCAGAGATTTCGTTTGTCCGCCGGCATTTTTGTTTTTATAAAAAAGGTTGAATCCACCTGGTCCCGAGACCAGTATTTTGTTTTGATTTGTAAAGAGAACCATATTCCTAAGATTCATATTTTGGATAGGCATTGTTGAATGTTTATGTATAAAACAACCGGATTATTCTGGTAATGGGGATATTATATTTCGTATTTACACGGATATAGAAGATGAAGTATTTGAAAATTACTATACAAATCGATTGATTTCGTTACTAGGTACTCGATCCTGATGGACTGATTAATATTAGTATACAAGGAAAAAGATTTGCAGTAGCTACTACTAAATTGTGGAAGAGAATTATTATAACTTGTTATAATAATGAAAATTATTATTTATTAAAGGAAATAAACTCTCTCCATTATTCATGACTGAGATGAATGGATGACCTTTCAAGTTCTTAGCTCCAAACAACTTTAACTTGCCTATCAAAAGGCTAGATCATATTTATTATTATTGTACATTATTGAATGTGGTATTCCGAGTGAGGCTATGAGCATGATAGCAATAGTTCCTTAAAATATGGTCGGTTTCATTGAAACCAGACCTGCTACAATGGCGTTATATTATGGTGCCTAAGTGTGTGTGCAATACACAAGCGCAATCTCATTCCCTTGACTCCCGTAACCTTATGACCGACACGACGTGCGAGATATTAGGCGCAGGACCAATTTTACATGCCTATCCTAGGATACGTATGTTTCAACGTGGGAATAGAACGCACCTCCAGATTGGAGAGCTTCAAACTACTGGACACATAGGCTACAAATGACAATATTTCGGAATAATATTATGGTGATGTTAAACTAACACTCTACCACCCTAATATACAGAGTGCCAATTTCAGCAGCACATGTTGAAGTTAATCCTTCATTAAATATCATGTTATCCCTCTCGTATTTCCTGTCAATTAATGAGACGGGATGGTATTTTAACTAACTGTTAATACCTACAAGGTAGTCGGTGCCAGTTTCACCAACACATGTTAAAGTTAATCCTTAATTAAATATCATGTTACGAGTATCTTCTCATTCATTGACAGGAAATACGAGTGGGATAACATGATACCTTAACATGGCGTTAACTTTAACATTGCTTGGTGAAACACGCCCTTGGCGTGTAACATTCCTATCACACCTAACAAACGACCTAATGACTGGACCCATTTCCACCAAACATAGCTAAGAACACTCTCGACTGATATACCTTTCAAACAAAAAAAACGCATTAAAATCGGTTCATCCGTTTGGGAACAACGATGCCACAGGCAGACACATACACGTGTATGTGTAAATACACATACACGTCAAACTTATAACACCCCGTCGTTTTTACGGGCGTTAAAATCAAATGTTACTCGACTCTATTATTTACGTGACTTTCGTGTGACTACCAAATTGTATTAAACATAATATTCAATAAAGTATAGAAATATATGGGATTGGCAACTGCCACATTGCCAAGGGTGGGCACCCATCTTAAGCGCACCTGGGGTCCCATTTTATTCTCTATACGACAGTATTATTACAAATGTAGAGATCCCGAGCGTTCCTTTTAAAAGATCTTACTTCATCTCAATTTGTTTCATAAAAGCTTAAATACATTGCCTATTCTTCGATAGGTATAATATAATTATTGATGTATGAAACTACTAATGTTAACTAATATTATACCTGGTTTTAACATTAAGTAATTATAATATAATCACTCTAGCTTCAATTATCGTATTACCTTCAATTCAATGCAGCAGTTGCGTAGATTTAAATGTGCAAAATCAAAATATCGTCTTATCATGCCCTCTCACGAGATAATCAGTGACCGATTTTTCGTAGGTGAGAAATAGACGTCGTACAAAACGTCGGTCAAAAAAATCTGCCCGATTATCGGCCCTACAAATGAGCCTTAATACAATTAATGAATATCACAATAACGATTTATAATGATTACAAGCTGTGCCCGCGACGCGTGGTTTTTGAGTTACTTAAAACTTTTATGCAGCGCACGCAATGAAAGTCCACAAATGTGAATAATTTTTCCCGTTTTTGCAATATTTCTCACTGACGCTTCGCTCCTATTGGTCGCAGCGTAATGTTATATAGCCTAAAGCCTTCCTGTATAAATGGCCTTCCCGTATAAATCCTGTATAAATCCAACAAAAATATTTTTTTCTAATCGGACCAGTAGTTCCCGATATTAGCGCGTTTAAACAAACAAACAAACAAACACTTCCGCTTTATAATATTAGTATTTATAACTATAGATTAATACATTTCTTAAGAAACGTAAAACTTTGTTTAACGCTAAGGGCGTGTTTCACCAAGAAATGTTAAAGTTCCTTCGTTAAATATCATGTTCCTCTCGTAATTCCTTTCAATGAATGAGAAGGCATGGTATTTTAACAAGCCGTTAACACTAAGATGCGTTGGTGAAATCGGGGCTAAACGTTGTAGCTCTCTGTAAGTATTAAACACATTTTATCGTCGTCCTAACTAAAAGTCTGTTTAATTTGAAGTGTCAAGTTTTTGTCGCCGAATTTATGGAGTGACGAAGGATCAGTCTATTTCGGGTCGCCGACAACGCCAGGAGGAGAGCCATGTAGAGGCGATAAGTGGCCGGGCGCCGTTGGCTTTCATCTGTCCCGTAATGTGTTTACTATCGGTTGTATGCGCTTGCGCATGTAAAGTTGCGCTCACACTGTTACGTGTATACTACTGTTGAAATGTTGAACTCATTGAGGATGGACGGATGTTGATGATTTTTTCGCCCAAAATTTAAAACTTTAAAAGTTTTTAATTATTTTTTGCATGATATACCTAGGTATTTTTATCTCGAAAGAGTATAGGGATACTGTATTTTTCAGTGCGGAATCGCAGACAAAAGCTAGCGTGCCATATAAGTAGAATAAATTATCAGAGAAATAAAAAAAATAAAGAACTCTACAGAACCAGCGTAAGCACAGTTAACCACTATTTTATAACATAATGTTTAAACAGGACTGTGAAAGATTTAGATGGCTCGCTATAAAAATATAAGTTGGATTAATCTCATAAATTCAATTAAATTAACATTTGAAAGAAGCGCTGTTTGCAAATGACCATTTCGCCGAAGCAGTTGGATGTAAGTTGGCTTTAATGGCGTATAAAGTTAGCGTTATAGCTCCACATCGCCATTAACAAATATGATTTATTTGTTTGATATGAAAGCATTAACACACATTTGGTGAATCGTAAAGCTGTTTGGAATAGTCGAAAATTATAAATTATAAAATAAGGCTCTTGATGCACAGACTGCCGCGCTACCTACCGGGTCCAATTGTGAATCTAAGCCATTCCCGAATCCTCTGAAAAAGACACAAAAAAATCATTAAAATCGGTTTATACTTTTACGTACTTGTATTGTACTGTAGATAGAGATAATATGCACATATTAATACTCCCTGTTATATACACAACCGTGTAGCTATTAAATATTGGTGATTTTGTCTGACTTTTCTAATGTATCAGACATTCAGAGATAAACAACGGACTAACTAACCAGTAGCCAAAACACCGTATAATTTTATATTATGAAGATGTTTCCCCCTACTTTGCACGTGCAAAAAAACTGGCCGGGTACGATATATTTACGACGGTGAAACTATATGTCATTTCCCGTGGACTCCTCTTTATCTGTACGAAATATCATCAAAATCGGTTATGTAGTTTCGGAGCCTATTCAATTCAAAGAAACAATCAAATATTTCCTTTTTATAATATTAGTATAGTATATTTCTTCTTTATAATATACGTTATCTATATGACGTTGGGAATACTTGGTTGTCGATTGTTCGTGCTTGGCCTATAATTACCGGGGATTTTCTCGAAAATAATTTTAATTGCAATTCGATTTCAATGTTGTCAAGTCATGTGCTACCCTCGTAAACAATACTGATTGTATAGGGTTGGAATAGTTCTATAAAATCTATATTCAATTTTAAATCAATCTGGTGCTAGAGTCTACAATTTTGTTCTAGAGTAGGTGTTGTGTGAATATGTTTACTAGTACTTATCTGTAGGTTAGGTAGATTTTTGCTCTGTATTCCTGGAAAACCAGCCACTAGCCTTAGCATTCCAGAATAAAGCTTAATATAATCTATACTAATACTAATATTATAAAGCGGAAGAGTTTGTTTGTTTAAACACGCTAATCTCAGTAACTACTGGACCATACTATTTTAATAATTCTTTTTTTTTGGATAGTACATTTATAGAAGAAGAAGTCTTTAATATATAAAATATTAGTTATAATATATTTACGCTTACGCTAGACATTACGCTGTGACCAATTGGGGCGAAGCGTCAGTGAGAAATGTTGCAAAAACGGGGAAAATTATTCACATTTGAGGACTTTCGTTGCGTGCGCTGCATAAACGGTTTAAGTTACTCAAAAAATATGTATGAAAGAATTATTCCTTATTAATAATCATAATAAAAAAAACCCACGTGAGCAACCAAGAGATAATCGCGATAGTGTTGCTGACAACCACGCGGACAAAGTCGCCGGCACAGCTAGTATATTATAAGGTTGAACGAATAAGGTTGTAATAGGTTGAAAGATAATAGCCGCAGATTAGTTTCTAATATTAAATTATTCGGTCAAGATAATTAAGTACTCATCGATCAAAGATACCTTTCGCGCTTAATTGACTTTGAATCGCTAATTTAGATATTATAGCGTTTTTAAGGAGAGGTGCTAAAGCATGCTTAAACACTTGAACATTAATTAATTAATCGTTTGGCTATAATACTTTTACGGTTTAATGATTATTATAAGACTAGATGTGCCCGCGTGAAACCCCAGATTAAAAAAAAAACATTGGTGCTCCTCTCCTATTGGTCGGCGTTATGATTAACAAGATGTAAAATAAATGAGTGATAATACATGTGTAAGTACGAGAGCTGAAAGATTTACTTTTGACTGTCATGTTCATTTGACTGTCATGTTTATTTGACTGTCATGTTTATAAATTTGCTCATACAATAAAAAAGGAACTGTTTCAGCGCCGGCATTTGTCACAGTAAACTCTACATACGAGAATCATACACACCCTAAAGTATTATCACTCATTAATATTACAACCTGTATAACCTATAGTCTCCTCGATAAATGGGCTATCTTACACTCAAAAGATTTTTTAAAATCGAACCTGTAATTCCTGGTATTAGGGCGCTAAAATAAATTCTTCAGCCTTGTAATATTAGTAAGATATCTATCTCTATCGGTTGACCAAGTTCGTAGATCCAGTTGGTAAAAATAAATGCATTCCAATACGAAGTGAGTATTCATGTATTCAGAATAAACATGAATAAGGCATGATAGTTCACCGCTGCAATGTTTTCTATTGGCCATGGTTTTCAATTGCCCACTGATCTATCTGTTCCGTTCAAATATTTCGGTGCCGGGTTTTGTAGGCACGTTAATTTGTTGAATGAACTTTTCGACGTTGGCAACTGATCAAATTCAAACGGTTTTCGAAACAGCTACTAATTGGGATAAAACCATTAAATGGACTCCTCGTTTCTGATGTAAGTTTTCCAGTAAATGGTTCAAGGAATTTTATATATAAAAATGAATTGCTGTTCGTTAATCTCTCTAAAACTGGAGAACCGATTGGGCTATTTTTATACTTGAAATATTCGTGGAAGTCCAGGGAAGGTAGAAACGGTTTGTATGTTCAACGAAGTGAGCACGGTCAGCTAGTTTTAATACAAAGACGAAAATTAGGCATAACATTTTGTGCCAATTATTGGCAGTAAAGGAAGTCCTACTTGATACCTAATTCATTGTTTATTTGACAGTATCTTACTATAAATTGTTGTCTGCGGCAGTAAAGGCAGGTTCTCCTTAAGAGTGGAGATCCTGACCCTTAATAGGTAGGAATTTGGAGGAGGAATCTGATAAGAATGGAGTTATAGCAACCGCGCCTATACTTTGAGTACCTGGTACTTTTCGTTGAAAACCAGCCTTGCCCGTTCATCTGTCTGCTGTCCGTCCCACTTATGAGAGTAAAGGAAGAGTGTCCTTGCGTATTGTGCACATACTTGTTTTTTAAAATGAATCATGCGTTGAAGCTCGCCTGGTTTCTATCCCCCACCTGCCCTGCCTTCTATCCCCCACCTGCTCAACGACACCGAATTTAGTGCGGGAGCTATTTTCTTTTCTTCCGTAGAAAGAAGCTATCACTGTGGTGACAGCGTTTTGTCTTCACAATCATTGAAACTATTTCTATGGTATATGTTATTGAATGTTGTAGGTTCTTGATGGAAAAACATGTTACACAGTAATTACAGAAATTACTTGCACTTACACCTGATGATGAATTAGTCGAAACCGGTCGTGTATATTTTAATAAATATGATGTTAAATAAGTAATAAAGTGGAAAAAGTGCAAGTAATTTGTGTATTATTACTGTTTTTCTATGGTGGTAAAACACAACGTTATGTCTACAGCCTGCATTTTTGTACATCGCATTTCTACGGTGTTCATACTACGCAGATGTAGTTGTAAAACAAGCGTATGAACACGGCCTTAGATCAGGGGTCGAGGCGAGGCTGGCGATTACTCGTGCTCATTCAACACGACCCTTATCGACGTATGTGACCTATTTATTTACATCTTTGTTAACCATCTTATATAACACTTGTTAGGCGATTGTTTCAAGAATGCGCAGAGACAGATTTTAGATGAGATTAGAAGATATATTCTGGAGAAGCAAAATCTAAGCATTTAGGAGTTAAAGTCCTTTAACTAATTAATTGTGTAGCTTTTTGGTTGTGTGCTTTGGTGTTTAAGCAGGAACTCGCGGGTTCGATTCCCACTAAATAAAAAAAGTCGCCTGTGCTCCTGGGTCGTGGGTGCATATACATAAATAATAATGTTTTTTTAATATGTAGTAAAAATATTAAGAAAAAAATCATTTAATATTTTTTCTACGTCGTGTATCTGTAACACAAGTTTTTCGATAACTTAGCACGGGGCCCAGAATGACGTGATAAAAGTGTCCATAGATAATATTATGATTATTTTAAAGTATGCAATAGCAGAAAATCGAATAAGGATACTTTCCTTCTGTGTCTCTAAGAAGTAATCTAACTTCTTAGTAATATCAGAAGATTAGTCCGTTTTCCGACGAAAAGTAGGTAGTAGGTGAGTAATATTTTCTCAGAGTAAAGATTACTTAATAGCTCCCCTCACCGATTTCGATGTCCGTAGCCGATTTCATTGAAACCAGGCCAGCTACGCAGGAGTTATTTTATAGTGCCCAAGTGTGTGCGCAATACACAAAGACACTCTCTCTTCCTTTTACGGATAACCGACACGACTGGCGGGAGATCAGGCGCAGGACCGACTTTTTACATGCCCATCCGACGCATGGATCATCTTTCTTGTCAGACAATCGGGTGATCAGCCACTTTTTTTTTGTTGTTCCAACGCGGGAATCGACCTCCGGGTCGAGAGCGATGCTCTGAACCACTAGACCTCGGAGGCGAGGAAAGATTACTTACCTATTTATATAATAAGGTCTGCTAAAAAGAACAGCTATACAAATTCTTAGATTTCCCAGGTGAAAATGTGTGCAATTTAATTTTGTTCGCACAATCAGCCTGCTCAAACACATTACGAACGCGTACAATTTTTGAATGCCCTAAAGGCCTGGGATGAATTTTTAACATAATTTTCTACAGGTGAACTTGCGAGGCACAATTTGTGAATGAATGAACTAAATTAAAATTTTTAAAAATCCCCCGACTTAGCGTGTAACATTCCTAGTAACAATCGACCACATGACCTTGAAGACCTGAACCAATTTCCACCAAACATGGCTAAGAACACTCTCGACTGACATACCTTCCAAGAAAAAAAACGCATTAAAATCGGATCATCCGTTTGGGAGCTACGATGCCACGGACAGACACATACACATTTACGCAGACACGTCAAACTTATCACACTCCGTCGTTTTTGCGTCGGGGGTTAAAAAAATCGGCCAAGTGCGAGCACGACTCGTACACGAAGAACTCCGTACAAAATGCAAAAACGTTTTTAGTTGGTATAGCGGCAACAGAAATACATAATCTGTGAAAATTTCAATTATCTGACATTATCACAGTTCATGATATATAATCATCCTCAGATTATAAAATAATAAATAGGTAAAGTGGCACATCTGCGAACATTTATATTTTTCTTGATATTTTTATTTCTTAGTTTTGATCATGGACCGAATGGTTTTTATGTTAGGTACAACTTAGGTTTGTTTTCTTTCTTTTGGGACTTTCTATATTTTGCTACTTTTCTATAAAATCAGTTAGTACTTTAACAGTGAAGTGATTTATAATCAGTACTATGTTTGGTTATTAATAAATAAAAAAAGCGGGCAAGTGCGAGTCGGACTTACGCACCGAAAAGACCGCAAAATTTTGCGGCGCGCTGTCTTAATATCATTATCGCCACACCAGCAGAGTCGGCGTGGAAACGATCATCGTCTGCAGTCGCTGCGGCGCAAAATCCATACAAATCTTAGTACTAGATGTTCGTCGTGTAGGTATGTGAGCGTACTATCTACTTGATAGTACGCTCACATACCTACACGACGAACATCTAGTCCCGTTCGCATTATAGTAATTGTACACGGTCGTTTGGCAAGCTGGAAGTAGGCATTGTCAACATAAAGTAGTTTTTTAAATACCTCAACGACAGTTTTTATAACTAAAAATATTTTTAAAACAGATTTATTATAACACTGCCCTAAATCACTTTTCCACGCGTACGAAGTCGCGGGCACAGCTAGTTTAAAATATAATAGAAACATATCAAAGTTACGTTCTTAACTTCTTTCGGTAATCGACGCTTTTCATTTTGCGTTTGCTTAAGTGGTTTTATCCAGAGGTTCGGTGTCTTCTGCTATCTGAGATGATCATCATTTATTAGCATGAAACAATAAAAAAAACCCACAATGATATACAAATTTACATAACTATTGAAAGGCTACAGAAAAAGAGAAAAAGCTTATTCTCAAGTACCTATCTCGATATCTTTTTAAAAGAACTTTTGTGTTCAGCCGTTCAGATTTTACACCGACAAATTCTTTTTAATTTCCAACTTTAAAACGATCTTATTAAAAATCGCCTCGTAAGTATTCGTTATTAGGTTCTTAGTTTCATTTGCTCGGTGCTGGCTTTGAACTGGTCACTATTGGGAACTTTTAATTGCTTCAGACTTTTGAAGGTTCCGTCGGTTTTTTATTGGTTTTACTTTAGTTAAATCGAGTTTTTCTTGTTTAATTTAGTGTCTTTTTATTCCCCGACGGAAAAAGAGGTGTGGTATAAGTTTTACATGTCTATATGTGAGTGTCAGGCTGTGACATCGTAGCCTTTAAACGGATGAACCGATTTTGTTTTTAGTTTTGAGGGTTCTGTACCCAAAAGATAAAAACGGTAGAGTCCCGTTACTGAGACTTCGCTGTCCGTCTGTCTCCAGGTTAAGGCTTAAGAATGGTGATAGCTAGGCACTTAAAATTCTCACAGATGGTATATTTCTATGGCCGGTAGGTATAACAACAAATAAAATAAAACAAATATTCATCCCATACAACATACATGATTTTTTAAGCTATTGCATAGCTTCTATCGCGGGCCTTGAGCGTGGAGACCGAATCCAGAAATTCCGTAATGAAAATAACCTAACACCCCCCACTCCGACCGGATACTTTTTATTGCCATCTATCGATGAATAGCAGAATTATTAATGACTTTTTTGAAATACTCGTATCACGCTTGTCTCTTTAGTTCAGCAACTCGCCTCTATATGGCATTGGTTGTATCGGATAAGTTGATAAAAAATGGTATGCAATAGCTTTACCGCGGCAGTCCCCAAGTGCCATATTTTATAATATTTTTCTCGTTTTGTACGGAACCCTACGTGCGCGAGCCTGACTCGCACTTGACCGTTTTTTTAAAGCTGACTTGATCGAGAATGTTAGCCTTAATTTATTATCATCAGTTAGCTGACTGCTTGACATTCGTGGGTTGGTATTTTTTTTCGTTTGTTTAATTTAGTGTCTTTTGTACAAACTGGAAGGGCTCTTGTCGGAGGTCTGTAATTAACGACCTTGACGAAGGGTCTTTGGGCACGTGCGCCCTGCTATAGAACATTAGAGTGGCTATAGGGGAGCTATAGACTAATAACTAATTCAAGTCACTACACATCGGTGGTGGCCCTTTTTGCGGCACTCGTGGCCCTAAAATTATAAAGGGTCCAGCAGATTGTTTGAAAAAATATTTTGATTAGACAAATAGGTACTTATATGTCTTTATTTAAAGGTTTATATGAAACGAATGCGCATTCTATACTCTCTCTATGAAATTATTTAAGTGTAGACGACCTTTGTAGCGCAGTGGTTAAGCGCGTTGGTGCTCGAAGGTTCGAATCCCGCCGAGGGAACAAAAAAGTTTTCAATGTTCCGGGGTCATGGATATGTTACATTTTTGTATAATATAATAAAAATCTTAAATATGTGTATCGTATAAAAAATATATTTCCGTTGTCTGATACCTGTAACACCAGTTCTTCGGATACTTAGCACGGAGTCAGATTGACGTGGTGTGAAGCGTTCATAGATATATTATTATAATTCAGAGCATTTTGTTCTGCCTGTGTTCGCTCGTTGCTTATTATAGATATTATTTTGATTCTACTTACATTGCGCTGACGTTTTAAATTTTCGTGTACACTAAGATCAAGAAAAATGTGCTCTTGTTCTAGCTCTAGTTATGTTCTTTTGATGTAAACCCACCTTAATATTTTTTTTTCTCAGCAAGTGTCTTTCTCCCTCGTGAAATGAGCGGTTACTACTCGTATATTACATAAGCAGGTCGCTTGAAAAGGTTAAAAGATTACCTTGCACTAGTTTTAAACGGATTTTTGTAGAGCGTGTGGACTGTAGTAGTTAAGTTAAATTATTTAATATATTTACTTAATTCTCGTATGGAACTCGGTTGCAATATTTTCACACCTACATTTAAAACTTCATAGTTTCTTACACAAACGTTTAAATTTGTTTATGATGAATAATTTTATGCATCTGTGTCAAATACTAACTGGACCAGTTAGGGCGTGTTTCACCAAGCAATGTTAAAGTTAACGCCATGTTAAATATCATGTTATCCCTGTATAGTTTCTTACACAAACGTTTAAATTTGTTTATGATGAATAATTTTATGCATCTGTGTCAAATACTAACTGGACCAGTTAGGGCGTGTTTCACCAAGCAATGTTAAAGTTAACGCCATGTTAAATATCATGTTATCCCTGTCGTATTTCCTGTCAATGAACGAGATGGCAAGGTATTTTAACATGGCGTTAACTTTAATATTGATTGGTGAAACACGGCCTTAATCTATTTAGAAACGATCTTTAAGTAATAATCAAAAAAGTCATAAATAATACTATATTATCATTATGAAGAGAATTTTTTTCTCAGTTTTTTTGCATTGTATAGGCTTCAAAACTGCTGGACCGATATTGACGAAATTTGTCACAAATATAGATTAGACCACACGGGAAGGAAATGGGTTATTTTTACTGCGGTAAAATGTACAGTTACTGCGAGATACCCTTTTGTGCGCACAGGCAGGCAACATAGTATATATTATATTTCAATAGGACCGGGAATTTCTTTTTTGTCTGTTGTTAAATTCTTTGAATCCATACCTAAATTGAAATGTATATCTTACTTGAGTATACTGCCCCTTATCTTCCTACGTTCTCCGCAGCCCGACTAATTATTACACGAGGATTACATTAATTATTACAAGAATAAATTACCGTGGAGATAAATGTGTCTTTACAAGTAACGGTTAAGAGAAATTTAGTCTCGTCTCTAATAAGAGTTTCCTTACATACACATTTCAGTTTCTAAGAATCGCTCGACTCTGTAATAACGTACGAGCTCTCAGATAAACACTTAATTCTAATATTCAGACCCTATATTATATTATGTGATTATTATAATAATAGTTAGGTAATTTTCTTTTGAAATAAGAAAATATTTTAGTAAGAATTAATTTTTAAACTATTCAGGAGTAAATCTAATGCTGTCCTACATGACCGACCCTTATGTAACCATCATTTTGTATATTCTTATTCAGAAATATCGAATTCTCGTACTTCACTTAGACTTTCAATTTTCAATTAGTTATAAATGAATTGATCTGATATCATGAACTGAATTTAGAAATTGGACCAAGAGGGGTTAAACGTTGCTTTGATTTTTATGAGATGACTATTTTGCGTTTGAAAGCTGTGATTAAAATGTTAGATATTCGACTGTAACTGCAGGGGGCTAAATCTCGAATCTAATTACATGCCGATCCGGTCGTGTGCTACTCTCGATATTAATACCGAGTACAATGGATTGGAATAGTTCCATAAAATCGACACATATTTTCTAACCCATTTTGGCGCTAGTGTCGTGCTAACTGTCAAATTCAAATCCAACCCCAATGTCAATTTTGTTCACGAGGTCAACAGAATACATAGGGAATGGTTTAACTTTGGATTATTAATTTTCACTCATAAATAGATACCTATAAAGGTATTACATTATAGACGATGCATGTTGAGAGGATATAATTATGTTGCATGTATTTTTATAATATCCACTTTGTAATTATTCTTTTTATTTTTGCTACAAACATTTCCATGCCCTATGGGCAGAAATTGTGCCCACTGTGTGTAAACTATTGTAACAACCATGTAACCAATTTTCGGAAATAAAGAATTGAATTGAATTTCTTTAGAATTGAATTCACTGGCGCAAGTGGGCCTTATAATATTTTACTTAGCTAATTTCTTGGATGCTTTCTTGAAATTAGCGAGTAATAAGGCACGTGTAATTGGGTCAAAGGAAGAAGGGGGTGGGGTGGGAGGCGCGTGTGCACTTGTTATTACACCACCACACGAGAAAACTTTATGGAAATACGGCCTGGAGCGAAAGAAACTTACATTTCTCGCGTGAAGTTGGATTTGTATTTAAATTTTACAGTGTCTTCGGGGACTTTAGTTTCATAAATTCAAGCTGTCAACCGCGAGCCCATTTTGAACCCATTTTCTCCGCAAAAACCCCCATCGTTTATTTTCGCCGAAACTGTCATTTTGTCAAAACTTCTTGCTGTTAAAAGTTCCCTAATTCGTTTTATAGGAATTATAATAATTCTATAATCAAGGAGCATCCTTGGCATTGAGACTGTTATAAACTCTCAAAAGGGGGCAGGTTCGATTACCGTGGCAGGTACCAATGAGACCTTTTCAGATCTCGAGTGCACTATACGGACGCTCTAACAATGAAGGAAAACATCAGATAACGAAACGTATTGACGACCAGACTCTGGACTAGGCCGACTATGTTGTGAGAATGCCGTATGTGCTGGACAAGCATGCGACATTTACAAACCTGTCCCAGGCACTAGGTACAACATGGAAAAATCCAGAAAGTGTTGACTTGTCGATATTTGTCGATTAGAAAACGTAAGCGCGTTTTTATTATTTACAAAATGTTGAGCTAATAGTTAATTAATTAATCGAATAATTTGCCCTCGAAGTTATCTTACATGTCGATAAAATAAAACAATAATTTACTACTATTCCTTATTCACGCAATAACTTTCTTATAAATTACGTAATCTGGATAAAAATGATTAAGTTTTACCCCAGCTTAGTATATTTTAGGATAATTGAAAAGTTACACAATACAAAAATATTTCTTTTTCGCTTTAAAGCGAGGCCTATTTCCATCCATTCCGATCATTTGTAATTAAAAATCAAGCAAGCCTCATTGTAGGCAACCTTTATTTGTGGCTTCATTGAAATATCTTGGTATTGTTTTTAGAAAAAGTAGGTTAGCGGGGCGCCGTACTTCTATATCGATGAAAAGTATTTAAAAAGAAGAATAGGGGTGTGTATGGACAGTAATAAAATTTGATTACTTTCGATCGTAAATCTTTTTTTCATTATCTCGTGGCGTCGCGTTGGGAGTGGTGTGACAGCCCTGGGCCCTAATTCTCAGGCCTCGAACTTAGTTTTTACTATCGGTCTGTCCCGCTTATGCAAATGAGATTTAGCGCGCGTGCGAGCGAGCTATACTAATATTCGAACTTTTTTCCACTGTCCGAGAATCGTGCTCCTGAGCCCCCATATTTTGACGTTCAGACCTTTTTATGACGTGCCCTATATGTGACAAGAGATTTATAGTGCACCATGTGTTTAGATTAGACCGTGTGGTGTTGCTCTAATGCATTTTTGTAAATGATTATTGTGTTAAATGATGGGAAGATTGTTGCGAATTGCAAAAGTTGCTATTTCCATAAATTTGAAGAACGTTATAAAAGTTAATTAACACGTAATTCAATAAGTATCTGACGATCAAGCAGTAAAAACTGCGTATTTGTAAACGTGAATTGTATATGCGCTGCAATAATTTTTTATCATGCTTTTGATGACGTTACGAATTCATAGCTGTTGTTGCTTCCTGCTCACTCCACCGAGATCTTTCAGTATAATATATCTACGTAGTTATAAATTTGGTTAGTAATTTCTGATATGCCAATGCCTACCAGTGGTAACATTTTCGTCCTTATGGAAGACTAGGCTGTATAATAGGTATAGATCTGGGTGAGAATCTTTAGAAGCAAAGGGGTAGTGAAGCCTCTAGGAACATTACCAGTTATTTATATATATAGTTTTTTACTTATAGTCTTTTATATTACTTGTTTAGTTTATTTTTTAGAAAATTATAATTTACTTTAAATAGTTTTTAATTTAATCTTATTTTTAAAAGTCATTTGTGTTATTAATCTTGTTTGTATTTAGCAGGAATGGACATGAGACATATCTATTTCGGGCTAAGTATAGGTTAACTAACCTTAATGGTAACTAGACAAATTAGTTTCAGAATATCAGAGTGCTTACATAACACATATATAAACAAACGCCAACGTTCCATGAAACTCAGATACGAGAGTAAAGTGAATGCTTAACTTTAAATAAATATTTCTCGAAGTAGACACGCTATACAAATATTACTTGATGTTCTAGAATCTAGATAAATATTAAAATGTGGATGATCTACAAATTTTTTACTAAATAATCATATTATTTTATTATTTCTTACTGTGTGTTTCTAAGAATGTGCAAAGATTTTAATTTCAAAGATTGACTGACGATCTCCGTAGCGCGTGGTTTAGCGCGACTGTGCTCGAGCGAGAGATCGCGGGTTCGAATCTCGCCGAGGGAACTATTGTTGACATGACCCAGGAATATTTTCCTGGGTCATGGATGTGTAATAAATTTGTGTATAATATAGTAAAAATCTTAAATATCTGTATAGTACAAAAGTATTAAATATATTTCCGTTGTCTGGTACCTGTAACACAAGTTCTTCGGATACTTAGCACGGGGCCAGATTGACGTGGTGTGAAGCGTCCATAGATATTATTATTAAAGATACGACGACCAAAGAAATAATAATATTTATGGACCTTTTTCTCCATCACTTTAATCTGGTTCTCGAAGAACTGAATTCATATCGGCTTTACATTTTGGCTTTACACTTACTTTTTAAAGGCCCTTATCCGAATCCCTACCTAATATGTATATGTAATACAAGCAAACCTGTATCAGGTTATAGGGCTTTCTTCCGAAAGAGAACTAGTGTTCGCCTCTAATCAGTTCGATATTTTTATTTAAATATAATAATACTTATGTATTATGTTTCCCTCATAAAGGTTCTATTAATTTTATTTGGTCATTAAAATCATACATCCAACCCAAATCGCAGCTTCACCCTTTCATTATTTTGTGATATCAAATTTCGTTTCATGTTTTCCTTTAATTTCAGAAGGGACGGTAAGTAGGTAATGAAGTAATAATTGAATTTGCATTGGGTTACCTTTCGTGTTTACATTTTTATCGTTCAATTGAAACCAAAATAAATGTTTGTTTCCATTATAAACCGGCGCGGAAGTGAACATTAAATAAAGAATGAATGATAATCGAATTAACACAAGATAGAGAGCTATTAAGTAATAAGCTACTTCCTTTCATTCAATTAAAGATCCCACGTTCATTCCGTTCTTTAATTCAGATCAATTAATACCTATCTGCTCGCAATATTTCTAACGATGACTGATTGTTCTTCAGCTGACTTTATTCATTCATTCCTCTTTTGGCTTACTGTTTACTCGAATCAGAACCTGAGAGGCCTGAACGGATTCGAAAAAATCGTCTCTACGAATATGAAGCGCTTCAGTCTAGCTAATGCTTTAGGCCAAAATTAAATATCCTTTCACCAATCCCGTAGTCCGAACTGCAAGTACATCCGACAGTAAATGGAGGCTTCTAGGAATTTATTTAACAGGTAACATAAATACACAGTACTAGCATAATATATATTAGGTCATTGTAGTTCGTCTTAAAGTTTTGGCCCTTGACTACCAAATCCCGGGCGAAACTTAGTGATAACTACGGTCTTAACTTACGTCTAAGAAGGGACTTCTTGGGAAGTCCTGGTTTTATAATCCCTATAAAGGGTTGAACAGTGTCTTGTTTTATAATCTGTCCCCAACACAGGGTAAAATTGGTTAACCCACAGAAGTTATAGTTGCTTAACGAATTATTGATTAGCATGTCGAACTTTCGACATGCTATCACGAACGTAAAAACGCCACGGCACATTTTGTTTACATATTACGTAGGTACATATACAGGTCGTGCGGTCGAAATGAGCCCATTATATACATAATTTTTACACGACTTCGGCGAAGCCAAAAGGAAGTGTAATGATTTTGGCAGTCTATGTAATTAAGTATGTATGTATGTATGTATGTTCCCTCGTAGCGGTTAAACTACTGGTCCGATTTTGATGAGTGAGGTGTCAATCGATTTGTATTAATGCCGCGAGTAACATAGGCTATATAATTTTTTGAAAAATTTTGTACTTTGTAATTTATACCTCAAAAACTATCTCCTAAAAAAATTAAATTAAGATATTTGTCTCGTGTTTGGTATCAAGAGATAGGTCTTGGTAAGCACATTACGAATATGTGTTTATATTTTTTATTTATTATTATATTTTATTGTTAAATTCAAAATAAGGGTTTAAAATGCGGTCGTACAAGTAGTATCTAGGAGTTGATAGTTTCTATGTAATAGACAATTAAATAAAAATATAATTATTATTATATTTGATGTGGAAACAGAAAAATATTAAATAAAAAAAAGATTAAAAAACTATAACCCGACTTCGCAAAAAATGGGTCTAAAAAGTCTGAAACAAGAAAATAATTAAATTTGAAATCCAGATATGCATAGGTACAAAAATGGTCAAGGTAGAGCCGTGGTCGTACCCGCTAATAAAATCTAAGCATTAGTTCACACCGAAATACGGTAGAAAAAAATTCTATGCTCGATGCCAATAGCGGGTGCGACCACGGCTCTACCTTGACCATTTTTGTACCTATGCATTTCTGGATTTCAAATTGAATTATTTTCTTGTTTCAGACTTTTTAGACCCATTTTTTGCGAAGTCGGGTTATAGTTTTTTAATCTTTTTTTTTATTAACTTTGAACTCTACAATTATGGGTTCTTGTGCCTCGATAGAAAAAATGCAAATGTTTGGCAATCGTCAATGTGTAATGACTTGTATCAAACGTGTAGGTATTTCTAAACGTTACTTACAAAATACAGCCTTCTGCTTTCTTATTTTTTTTTTTCGGTTCACGTAACACAATTAATAAAAAATTGCCGCGATGACATCTGGAACGTTTAGTTCCTAACTGTATAACATATAAGTCGGGGGATGGGAAAATGGGATACTTAATTCGAAGAAGGTCCAAAAAAATGTTGTGGCCCATACAAGATGACATCTGGAACATTTAGTTAGCGGAGTCTGTTCCGCTGAGTCACAACCCACAATTACTTTTACGGCACCCCTCTAAAAAGCAATACTCCGTAATAGCTTAGCCGTCCCCTAATCTTTTATTCCCAAATTCTGTTATCTGTTTGAGGTTTTATTATCTGTATTAGCATGTGCACCAATAGTCTGTACAATGCTGGACCAGATTGTCTGACAAGAAAGGTCATGAAAAATGAAAAATTTTTCCTTACAATTTTTTCCCCTTAATTATTCATCTTATATGTACCTGTATTATATTTTAATTACAAAGCATACTAATGAGCCGTGGTGAGTGCGTCTTCATTAATTAGATGACTCTATGCTTAATCGGTAATCCTTTTCTTGTGGTTTGAGCATGCATTATGATAGATTTTACTATAGATTTAAGTTCTAGTTTTGTTAGTGAAGTTTTCCTAATAAAATAAAATAAAATAATATAAATAGGTTGCTGGACCACTTTCTCAGTAGTCAGACATATCGTTGTATGGCTCAAGTCTCAATCAATAGTGGCGTCGCCATTTGCCAGACATCAGCAATAAAGTAAAGATAACTTTATTGAATGACAGAAATAAAATACATATATCTAATAAAAAGTACAATCAGAGCAATTAATATAAAACGGAGGATGACCTATTAATTAGTATGTGGGATATGTTCTCAGACGTATCAAAGCTTGCGTCATCTCAGCTGGGACTGCTGTTGAGATTCGTCGCGCGTCGAAATTTAATAACGCTTTATATGGATTAAATTATGAAATAAATCTATATTTAATTATTTGCGACACTTGGTATTTAGGTTGAGACATAAAAAGGAATTTAGGCTTTCTCGTAGCATATTAGTTTGAATCATTGACTTGTACAATGTACATACTACATGTGTGTTTTATTAAGTCGTTGTATACAGGGGGTGTTTTTTTTATATCATGTATATACAACAATAGTCACTATAACTAGAATATGATTCCTTTTCAGATTCTAGAAATAAAGGTTCTTTTTTATTTTTTTTGACAATAATGCATTTTCTTGCGACATAAAAAAATTAATGGTGAAAAATATTCTTTGACAAAAATTACATTTGTAGAATGAGAAAATAAAGAGTATAATAATTATATATCAAAGTTATAGTGACTTTTTTTTTAAGCCGTATAGCCGTGCGGACACTTTTTGCCTCGACATGTCTTATTTAGACAAAAAGTGTGCGCACTCTGAGTGCTTTTGGGATCCTTTGAGGCACTCGAGCCATATTATTTAAAACAACACTGTATGTGAGGATTTTTTCTTCCGAATATAATCTAGTACATCTAACCTACTCATATCTTACTTAGGAGTTAGGGAAGTTCGTTAATTCTATGATTTCAACTAAGGATGCACATTGTTAGTAGGAATCATTAATTTGATTATAACGTCCATTGTTAACTCCATAATCCATTAATATTTACTCTTACCCGTACGCTATTCAAATCAATGATCAACTAACATGACATTCAAATCAACAACTCATGTTGAACGCTGAATCTGAATATATCAGACAGAAAGGAACGAATATATTATATTAGTTACATCACGCTCGCACATGCAAGATTTGTTAAAATTCCACAGATAAGGTTAATTCACCAAAGACACCGATTAGTCGACATACGATTCGAATCAGCGAGCGAGCGTGATGTAATTCTAATATCTGTCCGTTCCTTTCTGTCTAATAATATTCCACCAATCAGCGTTCAATATGGGTCGTTGATTTGAATGTCATGTTAGTTGATCATTCATTTGAATAGCGTACGGGAACCGGGGGATATTGTGACAACTTTTCTAAAAACAACTATACCCAGTTTGTGAGTTTGGTTTATATCATTTCCTGGATTAATATTAATTATTATAATAAATTCCCTTCAAGTAAAATAATCTCTTCCATCTAAGAGCCCCATGAGTCCCATGACACATCCGGCTTGAACTAAAATTAATGATATTTGCCGCATTCGTTACTTATTTTCATTTGAAAAATAAGATAAATCTGAGGGATGCTGTACTTATCTCTTGACTGAATCCGCCTGGACAAACGATGTGACGGGTGTAGTTTCAATGTACCTGAGATAAACTGGTTTCTTTTATTGGTTGTGACTTGAATATCCACTTTGAGACAATACCAGATAATTTTTGTTTTGTTTCATCTGGTTTTGTTTCAAAAGAGGTCGGTTTTAAGAATTTATCTATCCATAACTAAAAGTTAAAAATTATGTGACACTACTTTACACGGGTGGCTTATTAACACGCGTCTGTATAAGCTTGTGTTGTATCGTATGTAATATGTATGTAACGGAATCTTTGAGCATAGTTTTCACCCATTTCTAGAAGATTAATTAATGTAAAATTTTGCATACGTACCAATGGCAATGCAATCAAGCGTATTATTTAATTATTATAATTTTAACGTACAATTTAATACCTAAATTTTCAGGTATTAAATCTATACTAATATTATAAAGCGGAAGAGTTTGTTTGTAGCGCTAATCTCAGGAACTACTGGTTTGATTTGAAAAATATTTTTTTTTTGTTGGATAGTCCATTTATAGAGGACGGCTTTAGGCTGTATAACTTACGCTGCGACCAATAGGAGCGAAGCGTCAGTGAGAAAAGTTGCAAAAACGGGGAAAATTATTCACATTTGAGGACTTTCGTTGCGTGCGCTGCATAAAACGTTTAATTTACTCAAAAAATATGTATGAAAGAATTATTCCTTTTTAATAATCATAATTACGAAAACCAACGTTAGCAATCAAAAGATAATTGCGATAGTGTTTCCGACAATCACGCGAAGGAAGTCGCGGGCACAGCTAATCGCTATATATCTCTGTCCAAACCCTATAGAGAGTGTCTCTCTCAGTCTAAATGCGTGAACATTCCTGCTTCTATATCCTTATACCGGAATAATGCAAATCCGTTGTAATTCCTGGAAAAATGGCAAATTGGATATGACAAGTTTGCGCCGGGCCTTATCACTTCCGCTGACCGCCCGGCGGACCGGATGCGTGGACATGGAAAGCATTTTAAGCAATTCAGCAATTGTTCCGTTTATTTTGGGCCGGCAATATTGATCCTTGCAATTCCAGCGTTTGTATCACTTCCTCGAACAAACAAGCTAATATTAGAATTGGATGTGTGATATTGATTTGTGAGTTGTGATGCTGGCGGGAATTTTTTCTCGTTGAAATATAAAAATAACTTTTAAGAGGAAACACCATGGACTAGAGAAATGCAAAATAGGTATTTCTAAAGTCTATTGCTGTACCGCAACTGCCCGATCAAACTGATAGAAACATATTAAAACCTATCAAAAGTACAAGTAATCGACGATTAGGAGACCTCTGTTTCCGCCTCCAAAACTTAACTGATTTCGATACTTTTTTCATTATAAACAAAAAAAGGCTTGAGCTATGTTCCTATGCTTCTATTTTATCATAAAATGTACTCCAATTTGTTTCCTGGATGCTTAAACAGTCGAAAATCTGTCCATATTTTATGATTTTTCCATATCTCTTCAAATCATTAATTTATGAAAAAAGTGGTAAGTAATGGACAATTTTCAGTAACAGATAAGACCTGCAGGCATATTCCCGACATAATCGAGAATCAAATCAGTTCGGTCTCAACGGCTTTTGGTATTTTATTTGTTGGATTACTTTGAAACAAACCAGGATATAGAAAATCGTTAGGTCGTAACTTTCAATGAGAATCAAAATAAACAAACGTCAATTTATTTGGGAGTATGCAACACGATCGAATTTGAATCAAAATGGAATCAGTTTGGAGAGTAAGGCCCTCCCCTGACCTGTTTTTACCCGATAAATATTAATAAAACTTTTACTATTATCGCAGATATTTTCTAGAAAAATACATCTTCATATTTGTAACATCATTAAAATGCGATGGAGTCTTTAAACCATGAGATATATTTATGGGCCAAGATTATTAAAATATATACTAAAATTATACAATATTACTAAATTATAAAATATACTTATACTCAACTAACCTTTTTATTTTGTATCCTGTGTATTTGTACACCTAATCCCATTTTTATTCTTTTGTATTAATAATTGTATTAGCAAACAAAAGCAATTCCAGCACACGAACAAGAGAGCGGTAAAAGAAAACGATTTAATTAACGCGGGAATACTTACTTAATGTGCTTAAAACACACACGAAATTTGATAATATTAGCGAATATACACATAATTAATTATATCCAGTATCGGGTTTAATTCCCACCTATTTGTAGGGTTGTCAGGAAGTCAGTACAGCTCGTAAATTATTTAGTTTCTCATTACAGCATTGTGTTTTTTAATTTGATAAATAAAAAAAAAACTATATTAAATATGGTAATAAGAACTAGAAGACAGTATGTGTATTATTTTTCTGACCTATTTCTACTCGGGCGCTGAAAAAAAAAAACTTTATAAAAGAAAAAATTGTGCCCAAAAAAGTTAGCTACGTATTTAGGAACGTTGCTACTTATACTACAAACTAAAGATCTTTTATTATTTTTTCGCTATCTGATATTTTTGACAGCCCTAACGAACACGAAGCCACAAACGTGTAGCCCAGTAGCAACCCGATACAAATCTGATACGATCACAACTCGCAACACGAACGGTTCGGGTTTACTGATGGAGGCGTACTGAAATATATAATAAACTAAATAATGAGATAGATCGGGCTGCAGGGGATTTGTATTTAGTTGAACCCGCAAGGTTTTCTTCATGAATTTCTTGTAAATTGATGGCAGGTTTCAATAACCTACCTATCAGTGGTCGCTATCATGTCATATAACCTATAATGAGTTTACATAAAGAGCGGAATTTAAAAAATCAATTCATCTTTATTTTTTTCAATTCCACTCTTCATTCCGCTCTTCATTCATCATCATCACACTCTTGTTTTTGTAACGCATATTAGGTTATGTCCGATTTGTGACCAAGAAATATAATTCTGCATACATTTTGGCATATTACATTAACTTAAACATAGGTTAGGTACCTACTTATTTCATTTTCTACGATTCCCTCAAGTAGTTTTTATGAATAAAAATGTGGCTTAAATATCATAGTATAGTAACTGCCAAATAATTATAGGCTTTTTCCTTGATTAAAACCTGATAGCTGTGTTAAATGTTCACGTAATAGTATATTCAAAAAGGTTTTATTCTGTTACATACATAATATTGTTGTGATTTCACGTTGAGCGTATAAAACATACATTTTGTACAAAATGTATCTTCCATATTTTGTGAGATTTGCTTGGAATGTACTTTATAGTAGTATCAACATACGTTATGTATGATTTGATTCGTACTAAAAATATTATGTTTGCGAAAACGAAACGATACTACATAATATATAATAATTATAATATAGCTCTATTTTCCGTTCTACATGTATGTAGAGTCTTTCTTGATGATGAAATTAGATTTTATTTAATAGTTGTTTTATTAAATATGTTACTTCTTAAGGTTTCGTAGCTACAACGAAACCTGAAACTGTGATAATATATGATTAAGAATCTGGAAGGCAGAGGAAAATTCAAAGCACTGAAAATAAAACTCTGGTCTAATACGATGCAGCTTAAAAAAATATCAAGATTTGCCAACATCCAACTTAATGCAGTTTTATTCTTCATAAAGAATAAACCCCAAAATTATAAAATCAAATAATGAAGAAGATCCTTAAATTAAGAAATCGTCGAAGTATAAAAACTAGAGTAGATAGTACGACTATTATACTCTAGTTTTTATACTTCGTGTATCTAACGCAATGGATACTCAAAATGTATCTCTCATCATAGTGCGGGATTTCCCCCCACAAGATGGGGTGTCCCACATACAGAGCACAAGATGGGGTGTCCGAGAGACGGCGCCACGCGGGGGATTATCCCCCGAGTTAGCTTCGTTTTTTACAAGAGCCCGGACAAAATACACGGGCACGTAATTAAACTTACGGGCTTTTGGCATCGTCTGCTTAATGTGTGAAGTTGGATGACACACTTTTGGTTACATTAAAGTTGAAATGTTTATGCTGGCATTGCTTTGGAATGTATATTGTAGCTGTATATTCTTGTATATTCTTATATATTGCTGTATATTGTTTAACGCCGCCGTGGTCTAGTGGTTTAAAGCCTAGCTCTCGACTCGGAGGTCGTGCATTCGATTCCCGCGTTGGAGCAACAAAAATTATTGTTTTCAAGTTTGGTTAGGCAATGCAGGCTAATCATCTGATTGTCTGACCAGAAGGATGATCCATGCGTCGGATGTGTAAAAAATCCTGCGCCTGATCTCCCGCTAGTCGTGTCGGTTAGCCGTCCCACTGGGCTACGAGAGTGAAGGAAGAGCACTTGGCACCCACTAAAACTATTGTTACCTATATCAACAAAACCAATTAACTTTGTTTTTTTTACTGTGCTGCTTTTCCCGATTTATTCATTTAAATATTTTTAATTTTATGCTTAGTTACATCTGAAAATTTTTGGTACATAATAAATAAGAATTAGTTTAATAAAATTCCACAAGATTAAGATGTAATCCAAATATTTTATACTGTATATTTTAAATTCGATTTCCTCCAAACTCGTATGGTTTTTAAATGTTTGCAACTACTTATAATTCACGATTCACACCAGTAATTTGTTGATTACTTACACACGTTACACGTTGTATTAAACCTACAGAATAGTGTATACATATGCTCTTTTTGCGTTTATCGGTTAATATACTCTTGAAATTGTAAAGGATTGTGACGCAATACTCCAACCGTCCGCGTCCTCGAGAGGGCGAGAGGGCGGCCTCTTACCCTCCATTTATTTAGATATCGATTCCGAGTCAAAGTGAGTTTGTTTTTTCTAAGCAGTCTCTTGAGCTAAATGCCATTACCCATTGTTGTTTTACCCATGGGTTAATGGTATTTTAGCTGGGGGAGTAGTGAATATGCCATGGTTCAGTGGAGTTCTGGCCTCTGGAGGTCGTTGGGATCGAACTTCAATCCCGCGTGGAACAACAAAATATGCTGTTTTAAACTTTGGTAAAAACTTCTTGTCAGATAAAACCCCTGATTTGATCTGACAAGCGATTTCTTATGTCACTTAACGAAGCTTGTGTCAAATTCCATACATTTTGTTTTTTGAACTTCGTAGACAATAAATAGCGATAGCATTTTGAATCAGCCCTCTGGTGATCTGTCTAGAAAGATGATAGCATGGACTTTTAGACGTTTCTAGAAAAACTAGTCGGATAGGCAAATACATAGGTCCTGTGCCTGATTTCTCGCCAGTCGCGTCGCTCATCCGCAGCAGCTATTAGAGGAAGAGCCTCTGCTCTTATGTATTATGCACACACTTGGGAACTCGAAATACCGCTAACTACTTGGTTATAAAGAAATCCAATTTTTCCGAAAATCAGTGGGAGCTATATAGAGCTCTATATAGTAAAGTTGATGCTAGAATTTGCTTGAAAAAATGACAATTTATTATGTCAAAAATACCGACTAGAAAGATGATGTCATGGACTGAGACCTTTCTAGAAATCATCGCTTTGTCTTCTCAAATCTCAACCTCGTATCTAAAAAATCAATGTTTTCTCGATAATATCTGGCTTGTGTTAACCTAAAGTATGTAAAACTTAATTTTTGTATACTTTAGGTTAATACAAGCTAGATATAATACTTAATTGAACCTCTACTCTCCTGAAAAGTTGTAGTTTTAATGTTGTAGTAAAGCGACGAAATATTAGTCGGATTGACAATAGTGTACTTACTTAGGTCTTGCAGCTGATCTCTCGTCGGTCGAGTAGCTCATCCGTAGTATGCTTCTAGAGTAAAGGAAGAGATCTCTTATGCATTACGACCACACTTGCCCATTCTATAATAACTCCTACCGTCTTAACAATGTAGAACGGGCATCGTCACCGATATCAGCTGGGAGTCATTATAGAGAGTTAATCCTAGAAAATTATTATAAATTTAAATAGTTAATGGAATCAGGCGTTACTTTGCGGAAATCTATAGCATAAAATTTTTGTATGTTTTAATGAGAACTTACCAAGCAATATCAATAATCCGTCCCACTAGGCTTCTAGAGTAAAGGAAGAGAGATTGCTCTTATGGATTACGAACGCACTTGCCCATTCTATAATAACCCCTACCGCCCTAACAATGTAGAACGGGCATCGTCACCGCAATCAGCTGGGAGTATAAAGAGTTAATACTAGAAAATTATTAGAAATTTGTAAATGTTTTAATGAAAATTTATGAAGCAATGTCAATAATTGAGTTAATTGGCTCCCTCTCTCCAATTCCCTCGCTATAAGTTAAATAGACTGTGCAATGCGGGCACTTGGGCTTCTGCTTAAAATCACTCGCGTTCCCGTAATGCTATCAGGCCATTTCAAAGTTTCGGTTTCGCAGTGAAATACACCACAGTTAATTTCGAGCTTGAAGTACAGTATTTGAACTGTCATGTTTTCCATCGTGTATATTTTTCGTTAAAACGTGTGATAGATATGTACTTACAATAAGTGCTTAAAACATTTTTGTACGGCCTAATTTATACTTCTAAAAGTGAAGTTGCCATATATCTAAAAATTGGCTGATATTTCATTGTACACACTAATATTACATAACTGTAAACAATAAAATTTTGAATTCACCCCCGGGGAGGATGAAAATTATTAAAGAACAATTATGAATGCTAAAAACACTCAATAATGTGAACCTGCAAACAAAAATCTAGATCAGGATCAGATTGGGAGCAATGCCTGAGACACGTACACAAACTTATAAAACCCCTCTGTTTTCGTCGGGGGTAAAAAATATATACTAATATAATAAAGAGGAAAAATTTGATTGTTTGTTTGAATTGAATAGACTTCGAATCTACTGGAGAGGTGGAGGAGACTACGGGGAATAACATAGGCTACTTTTTAGCGGGGCGGAGAGGAGCTAGCCGAATTGACCAATCACTATGTTCGAAATCTCCGCTCCGTTTCCACGGAAACTTCACGAGCATAGTGATTGGTCAATTTTGGCACCGCTAAGCTCCTCTCCGTCCCGCTCCGCGTCAGTGGAAACGCAGCCTAAGACCTAACATTGTTTCACCAAACAATGTTAAAGTTAACGCCATGTTAAATATCATGTTATCCCTCTCGTAATTCCTATCAATGAGAAGGCGTGGTATTTTAACATGGCGTTAACTTTAACATTGTTTGGTGAAACACGGCCTTAATCGTCCATCCAGCCAGACGCTCAACTCAATGTCAAACATGAAGTTTGACGACAATGTCTCGATTGATTTACTATTCACCTTGACATCGGGGCCGAAGTTATTACCAAGTTCAAGAGAAACAATTTCAATGAATTGCCGGGCAAGTGTTCGAGCTATTTGTATGGCGAAATACTCTGCTTCAATAATATCTTTCGGATTTCGTCGACAGTCGCCGGTTTTATTGAATCGAGACCAGCTGCTAGCTGTAATTATAGTGCCAAGTGTGTGCGAAATAGACAAGAACGCTTTCTTTCCTTGACCATTGTAAACCAATCGGACTAATAAGCGACACGATTGACACTATTATTATCATCAATTTCTTTTTTTTTTATCTTTAACGCCTTCGAGGTCTAGTGGTTCAGAGCTTCGCCCTCGACCCTGAGGTCATGGGTTCGATTCCCGCATTGGAACAACAAATAATGTTTGGTTAGGACAATGCGGGCTGATCACCTGATTGTCTGACAAGAAAGATGATCCATGCGTCGGATGGGCCTGTAAAAAGTCGGTCCTGCGTCTGATCTTCCGCCTGTCGTGTCGGTTATCCGCCCCACTGGGCTACGAGAGTGAAGGAATAGAGTGCTTCTGTGTGTTGCGCACACACTTGGGCGCTATAAAATAACTCCTGCGTAGCTGGCCTGGTTTCGATGAATCCGGCCACCGTCACCAAAATCGGTGTGGGAGGCATTATTATTATTATTATAAAAATCTTTTAAAATATTAGTTTTAGATATGGGGTTCATTAACTATAACACCTTACACCACCAATAAAAGATTAACGTCGATTTAGCTATTAGCCCTGTATGTTATACTTTTGCTGATATTGCTATTGTACTGCGTGATATTAATCTTAAATCGTATATTCCATGTACTTTTATAATGTTCCCCAGGACATCCATATACACGTGTTATCCATTTAATTTCATCTGACGTCACGTGATATTTAGTTCCTGCGAGCGAGCTGTGTTAATTAGAAAACGGCCATTGCTAACGAAATGAAAGCTAGGAATTAGCTCAGTTCTGTAATCTCCGGCATGTGAAAAGCGTTTCGTTTGAAATGACGTACTTTTTGACTTTAATTACTTCCGTCCTGGCTTACTCTGTGTTCGTTTATATTGTTGAACTTAGTTGGAAGTTTAGGAAGGAGATCGTCGACCGAGCATGGTAGTGATGTCAGGCTAAGGGTGTATTTCACCAAGCAATGTTAAAGCTCCTTCGTTAAATATCATGCTGTTCCTCTCGTAATTCCTATCTATGAATGAGAAGGCATGGTAATTTAGCAAGCCGTTATCAATAACATGAGTTGGTGAAACCGGGACTAAAGCCCACTGTAGTAGTTATCATATTGAAATTCAAAATATGAATTAACTAGCTGTGCCCGCGACTTCGTTCGCGTGGTTTTTGAGTGACTTAAGCCTTTTATGCAGCGCACGCAACAAAAGTCCCCAAATGTGAATAATTTTCCCCGTTTTTGCAACATTTCTCACTGACGCTTCGCTCCTACTGGTCGCAGCGTAATGTTATATAGCTTAAAGCCTTCCTCTATAAATGGACTATCCAACAAAAAATCATTTATTCAAATCGGATCAGTAGTTCCTGAGATAAGCGCGCATAAGCAAACAAACAAACTCTTCCGCTTTATAATATTAGTATAGATTTGTCTCTGAAACACATACATTGTAAATAATTATACAGTTTTGTTCAACAACATCTGATGAGAGCTGTGCTGGGATAGTCCTGTGTTACGGATCACCGGGTTCCCGTTCTCCCGAAGAACTTGTGTTACAGGTACCAGACAACGGAAATGAGATTTAATACTTATAGACTATACACATATTTAGGATTTTTTTTTATATTAATACACAAATTTAATACACATCCATGCCCAGGAACATTGAAAACTTTTTGTTCCCTCGGAGAGATTCGAACCCGCAACCTCTCGGTCGAGCACCAGCGCGCTAAACCACTGCGCTACGGAGGTCGTCAATATTTTAATTTAGAATGATGAATATTGTAAATAGACGCCGAACTGAGAAAACTTCGATTGTGCGATTCAGGATAGTGGCTCACTGGCCTACCACATAAGTATTTTATTAAATTAACAGTATTAGTTGGTACATGTTAATACTTAATAGTGCTAATTCTTGCCAGCTTGCAAGCCAATCCACCAGACCTTCCCTTTATAGGGTACCTATAGCTTTTATATTTCCTAATTTTCTTTTCGATTTACTCACCACTTCGTCCCTTCTTCCCCATAAGCATTTACTAAAATCCATTTACAGGTACATTACAGGTACATATAAGTAAAGTAAAATTTACCGATAAAAAGCTACTTTAATTACTTTATTGTACTTTCGGACTATGATGTGAAAATAATGTTTTTTTAAAATTCTAAGTCCCGATTTCACTAACGCATGTTAGTAATAATGGCTTGTTAAATTACCATGCCTTCTCATTTATTGATAGGAATTACGAGAGGAACAGCATGATATTTAACGAAGGATTAACTTTAACATTGCTCGGTGAAACATGTCCTAATAATTCTATAATATTTTTTTTTTACTTTCGAAAATCACGTCAGCCAATTATCTGCTTTTGTGTTTTGCGGATGCAAAAAGATAATGTCTATTTCATACGATTAGTTAACTCAGAACAATAACGCCAACATTAATCAATCTTATTATATCGTTAATAACACACGGGAAACTTTCCTATGCCAGAGACAGCTATAATAATTGCTTTTTGCGAACTAATACAGAACCTAACAAGAAGACTGTCCGCGCAATTTGAAATCCCACCGTAAAAATTGCCTATATCGTGGTATATTCTAAATTATCCCATCCAAATAGTAAGTATTAAGTCTCATAAAAATTGCTTTCGTAATTCAAGCAAACTTACAATTAAATAGTAGATACAATATTTAGTACAGATTAATTTTTCAAAAATCTTATATAAAAAAATTAATAGCTGTTGTTAGTCTCGCTAAAACTCGAGAAGCGATTTGGCTATTTTTAGTCTTGAAATGTTCGTGGAAGTCCAGGGAAGGTTTAAACGGTTTGTATGCTCAACGAAGTGAGCACGGGTCAGCTAGTCTTCTTGTACATAAAAATGAATTGCTGTATGTTAGTCTTGCTAAAACTCGAGAACGGCTGCTGCGATTCGGCTATTTTTAGTCGTTAAATATTTGTAAAGGTTTAAACAGTTTGTACGCTCAATAAAGTGGGCACATTGGTTCATTATAAAATAAAATATTGGTTTACTTTGTATTATCGAGTATGTAGCGAAATTTTATAAAACTGTAGAGAAAATGTTGAACTGTAATACAGATAGAACATCCCTGTAGCTTCTTTGATCCACACATTTTCAGCAACATTTCCACAGGGATTTTAAGCGATTTACATTTAAAATTCAACCGAATACTAGTGAACCAGTTCGGAATCTCATGTCTCAGCAATAAAACTATATTGTCTCCCGGACTATATTGCATTACGTAGCTGCAATTTCGAGTCCATTAATCTTCCTAGTGTTTTGGGTCCACGGCTCCTGACCTATGCTCTTTGAAACCCACATTTTTGTTTCGTTTGCGCGTTGAAATTTTGTTGAGTGATTTTTTTACTGCTGCTATAGCGATTTATTTGCATAGTTGTATTCTTTACAAACTGCAATGAGTTTTGTTACTTATTTAATATTTGATTTCTTTACAAACCATAGATAAACAAGCTTGATCCAATATTTAAAGACTAGAACAAACAAACATATGTTGATAATGAGAAAGTAAATATGCATTTATTAGTTGCTTTCAACTGCGTTCTAAAGACCTAACTGGTTCTGTTTGAAACCATACTAACTGCTGAGCTTATCTCAAGCGTCTTATATCCATTAGATTTGCATAAACTAAGTAGAGAAATACTTAGTGTTCGTTGCAAAAACATAACTGTTTTGACTCGAAACACAGAATGAGGTGTGTTTGTAATTACTCGTTGGTTTTCCTGTTTATTAACCCCCGACGAAAATGGAGTGGTATATAAGTTTGACGTGTCTGTGTGTGTGTCTGCCTGTGGCATCCAAGCTCCCATCGGATGAACTGATTTGGATCTAGTATTTTTGGTTTGAAAGCTACTTTACTATCGGAGTCTTCATCAGAACCTGCAATTATCTACACTAATATTATAAAGAGGAAAGATTTGTAATTTTGTATGTAACGACTTAACTCAAAAAGTACTGGACCGATTTTAATAATTATTTTTTCATTAGAAAGCTACATTATGACTGAATAACATAGGCTATATAAAAATCAATTGCTGCTCGTTAGACTCGCTAAAACTCGAGATCAGCTGAACTGATTCGGCTATTTTTGGTCTTGAAATATTCGTGGCAGTCCCGGGAAGGTTGACACGGTTTCCATGCTCGACGAGTGTGGCACGAGTGGGCACGGGTCAGCTATTTATATTTATATAAAAAGTAATATAAGTATGTACTACATGGTATAAAATAATTTATTGGTTAAGTATATTAAGTTTGTAAGGATATAATGGGACTGGCGTAGTAAAACGCCACTAAAAGTCCCTAATTTAAAATAGAATCGCTCTTTGTTTGACAATTCCGGAGTTACTTAATTTATTTAATTTAATTCTGGGTGCTCTGCCTGATGGGGACGACCTTGGAGTTATTTGTGGTTTTTAAAGTTATTTTACTATATTATACTCTTTTTTAATTTATTATTGTAATTACAGTTTTATTTATTTTAGTTTTCTTTGTGTATAATTTATTTATAGATTTAATTATTATTAAAATTGTAATACCACGGCAACTAAGGAAGTATTTATAAGTTAACCTGGAATTGTTTGACTAATATCCAGTATTAATGCATAAAGGGCCGTTCCTTGCACGAAATCGCTATAAATGTGAGGCGGAACGCGTGCCTTAGAATTAAATAGTTTCTTTTGTTAGGTTAAGCGTTTAACGATTACCGCAAATGACACCCATTGTGATCGCCTTTGAAATGTTCAACTAGAGTTACAAGGAAGGAGTTAGAAAAAATAATAATTTAAAAGAACTACAGGGAGAGTCATCGTTTTACATTGATCGAACGCATCTTTTGAATGTTTTAAAACCGGTCAAGTGCGTTTCGGCCCACGCGTTGTGGAGTTCCGTAGTTGCCACATTCCTCTATAACTACAAATATCTGATGGTTACTATTGTTCGTCCCTGATTTTATCCTAAAGGTAAACAAACCGAAAACATCGAAATTTTCCCTTATTCACTTATTGTGCACACTTATTAACACTTTCACAGGTATTTTAAAGGATTAAACTTCATTAACCAATACATTTTATAACAATTAAACAATAATTAATATGTTTAAATATCAAATGAAAATCTCTATGGATTCATAGCAAACAAAAATCATTGTATTAATTGTCTTTGGTTGTGCCATAGACGGGTTTGTTTACGTTTAGGTTAAATTTATATCGTACGTACTATAGCTATTTTTAACCCTCAGCTACCAAGTAGATAATAAACCTCGGCGAAAACAGGGGTGTTATAAGTTTAACGTGTCTGTCTCTCTATGTGTCTGTATGTCTGTGGCATCATATATAATTTTGTGTTATTCATTGAAAGCAGACTTCTTCTGCCATCTTCTGTTTATTTTTAGTAGTCTAACGGACAGAAATTGTAAACTGTAAATAAACAGGCCGATGCAAGATGAAGTTCCCCTAGGAAACGCAACAAAGTAACAATTTTTCAACTCACTTTACGTTACGCTTTTTATTTTTTTGCGTTTGCACCGCTTAACTATTTAACAAGTTAGCGCCTCTCTTCAGGCCCTGAAGATTGAATGGGCTATTTACAGTGGACTTCAAGTTGCAAATGTACAAGCGAAAAACTGAAATAACTAGATTGAAGCAGATTTAACTAACTTTTTCATTCCATTTACGTTTAATTCTCCACGATCCGAACGTCTTTCTGCTGTCTTTGGATTATTTTCGTCGTTTCGTAATGCTCCTAAATTGACTCTTGGAGAATGTCAACGGCTTTTAAGTGCGTCTAATTTTAAATGTTAAGTATTTCGAGCACTATTTGAGACTTTTTCCTGGCAACACTGGAGTCTCCCCTATTGTTCCGTTAACGTAATTATAGGGTTTAATTTAACGACCGCTGGCTACGTGTAGATTGGGTCTGTGAAATGTGGAAATAATGGCTAGGGACGTGCGTCTGCATTTTGTACGAGTATTGATTGTGGTCCACGATCACATGAATAGCCTTTGGCATTTTAAATGGAGTTAATTTGGCGCATGCTTTGAATTGTAGGAAGGGAAGGTTCGCATTAGAAGTTGCATTCTGTTTGCTTGATATTTGATCGTAAACTAAAGCATTTTAGAAAGGACTGATAACGTATCTAGCAGCAGCGCGTTTTTGGATACAGAAAAAGCGCGCGCTTGAGTATATACAGAGTACAATGTCTGTACAGAACTCCTGGTTAACAAAACGCGCGTTGACAGAGCGCGCGTTTGAAAGCGCCTAATGTGTATCCTTTCTTAGGCCCGTATAAATAAAACGATCCAAAACCCAACGTCACATGAGAACCTATTTGACATAATATGAAACAACGTTAAGTTTCACTTTTAAAAGTGAACAACTTTATTAATGTTGCATAGTACTTTCATTTCTTTTCTTTTTATACGTCCGTAATATGCATAATCAAGATTAGAGAAAACATTAAAATCTATATTTTATAATCTTTATTTTCACGTTTTAAAAAAGAAAAAATTTAAAGTATGTAACATAAGTATGGTTCATCATTTTTAAAAGTGAAACGAAACGTTTTTTTTATCTGTCAAATAGGTTTTCAAGTGAGGTTGGGTTTGAGATTGTTTTATTTATACGGACCTTAGTTTCCAATGTATCGGAACGTAGTATAAGTAACGGTTTGCGATAATAATCGTGGACATTTTGAAAGGATTGCACATAAACAAGTCGTATTCAAATAATGTCCGTTAACGGAGCCGCGCTGTCTCGCCGTCGCGTGTCTGTAGCGTGGACTTGTTCACACTGGGATTATCAAATGTTTCTTATTAGAAACGTAATGGAATTTTTGCCCCACATTTCTCTACGTTCAATACTTTAAGCTTGAATTATATTACATAGTGGTGACGTAAGGTATTAAACTTCCCTGTCAGAGAGTAGGTTCTATTATATAGAGACTGAGAGAGTAGATACTCTATCGCACTATCATTATAAGATTCATAGGTGATAGTGTTATAATATAAAGTCAAATAATATTATAATTATCTTATATATAAAAATCACTTGCTGTTAGTTAGTCTCGCTAAAACTCGAGAACGGCTTAACCGATTCGGCTAATTTTAGTCTTGAAATATTCGTGGAAGTCCAGGGAAGGTTTAAACGGATTTTATGCTCAACGAAGTGGACACGGGTCAGCTAGTATGAACTATAATTTTAGTAATAATAAATATTCTATACTATATCTATAAAATATCTTCTATATATATATATATATTATATATATATATATCTATAAAATATCTTCTCTATTGCTTAAAATAAAAACTCACGGATTCCGCGCTAAACGTTTTTCCAGTTCTGGACAGCCTGTTTTTGTGAGGTATTGCATTCCAAAGATGAAAAATGTATGTTAACAACTATATGCTTCAATTGCTTCAAAAAAAAAAAAAGGCGGGGATTATTCCTCGAATATATTCAGGAAAGGAACGAAAGGCTTTCACAGAAAGAGACTACAGCTGTATTACTGTCACTGTTAACGTAAATGTCGCGCTAACTGAAAATCACTGAACCATACCAAATACTCGCAGTCGAATGCAATAACATTCACACTCGAAATACCGATTGCTCTTTATATTTCCTGATATTTTGACGCCACAATCGCAAATCTTTTCTGTATCGAAAAATCGACGCAAATTACTTTTTTGTTTTTTAGCCCGAATTGGAAATAAACGTAATCCTTAGCGAATTCTGTACAAGCAGGAACAATTGAGACATACGTATTCGTATGTTTACTAACGGTATCTCGATTTTTAAGTTGGTTAGGACAAAAGCTGATCACCTGATTGTCTGACAAGGAAGTGATCATGTGTCGGATGGGCATGTAAAAAGTGGCTCCTGCGCCGCGTCCGTCCTACTGGGCTACGAGAGTCATGGAAGATAAAGTGTTTCTGGGTATTACACACACACTTGGGCACAATAAAATAACTCATGCGTAGGTAGCCTGGATTGTTTTGCTAACCCTTCTGCACATAAGGCTGCGTATCCACCAGAGCTGTGCTTTGCTGTGTTGCGAGGAATGTGTTTTTCAGAACCGTCGCTTGTCAAGAGCCGCGCTGACCGATGCGTGATAAATGAAGTGATTCTATTGGTACTAAAACACATTCCTCGCTACACAGCACAGCACAGCTCTGGTGGATACGCAGCCTTAAGAGGAAGCACAACGGCCGTTTTTTCATACAGAACAGGGGCTTAGTTTTGGAGGCGGAAACAGTACCTAAACGTCGATTTCGTGTACATTTAATATGTAATTTCAGTTCAAACTGCAGTTGTCTCTCACGCTAGTGCTGAGCACTACGAGACAGCAATAGTTTTTATTAATACCTATTTTGTATTTGTCTAGCCTGTGGTGTTTCCTCGTTTCCGTCATTCAGAGGCAGGATTACGTAGTTCCAGTACTTCTGGCACTTCTAGTACAGTTGTGGAGAACTTGCCTCTTCGCAAGTCGTTGGCTGTCGCGCCGCGGAAGTTTTGACACTATTTTCATAAAACTTTGCGTCCGATTAGGTAAAACTCCAACAACGTTCCTGACGTTTCTGCATCTGAGTCTCATTTATTATATTTTGTCGTGTTTGCTTAAAATTACAGCGGTTGTAGCGCTTAAAGGTTTTTGAAGCAAAATTTTTCCCATTTTTTGGCCTGCACGGTTTGGGTGTCAGAAAAGGTTAGGAAGTGTGTTATTGGATTGGAAATTGAAACAGAATTTGGAAAAGGATCAGGTACATTTAGTATAAAAGTACATAAATATATAGGTTATAATTTTATATTGTTATGAATTAAAAAAAAATTAAATTAAAATTCTATATACTTCAATATTAATATACTCTTACTGATACATTTTAATTATGTTAAGATTATAACTAAATATACACGCTACAACAGTCTTCAATAATTAAATATCTAAAGCCTACTAGCAGACATTAATTAGAGTTGATTTAAATTATAAGTCTCAGAGGGTCTACTTTATAATTACTATTGAAACTTGTTTCCTAAACAAACTTGTATGAGTTACTCCGTAGAATTCCTATTATATTGATCTATTGTTCCAGTTACCGATAGTTGGGTCTAGTAGTATCGTAATGCTTTTAGTTGAAATGAAACTAACATTTGCTAGTGGCTTATTCAAACTATCGTGTTACCTATGTTGTTATCCCGAAAATTTCTGGAAATACACTATACATTGGAAATACAAATATAGTTCTACAACTATGAACTATACATGTCTTTATAGTAGAGTCAGCGCTGAGAGTAATTTTATGATATAGTAAGCATTATTCACTTTTCAATTCACAGGTTAATTTTGTTCATGGGCTTGTAGTCTATAATATACACTTATTTATAAAATAGTAAGTATGTTATACCTATGATAAAAAGTATGTAGTGGTTTACAGTTCATCATTTCAGCTATAATCTCAACTACTGGACATTATAGTAGTATTTTATAGAGGTAGCCTATACTCACTAGTCGCACGCTTGGCAGGCGGATTGACAAGCGCAGTTCTCTGATGGTTGATGGAAAGGTGCTATTATTTCTTCGGCACCCTACAGAATACAAACAGTTCACATAATCCAAAAATTTGTCATAGAAATAAGGTTTTTCGGATCCTAAACTCCGTCACTTTTTTTCTTATTAAAGGTTTATCCTATTATATAGCCATAATATTATACTAAAAAGTATCATTTGATGTTTAATTATGAAATCCCTCTTATAACTCATTTTTTCTCATCAAAAAGTTGAATAATTAATAAAGTACCGTCCATCACAAGTAACCCTCGTTACATTTTATCAAAGGAAGGCATGACCTCAGACCAAATAAAAACTGAAGGCAAAGTTTTGTCAGACAAAAACTGAGGCCGGTTTTTGAAGTTATACTTCTATTTGCGCGCTGGAGTAAATTTTTACGATACGCGCGCATACTGACACGAAGAACCGACACCATTAAAGTTGCTAGTATAACTTCTTAAGTGCGTAAATAGGTACACATACATTTTTATGTATGTTACTTATCATGCTATACCTTTGAACTCCACAACGACAGCTCCTTACACTAAACGTAATAAATATCACATAATTTGTGAAAATTTCAACTGTCTAGCTGTCGCGGTTCTTGAGATACGGCCTGGTAGATGACAGACGGACAGACGGATCGTCGCCGACGGACCGACGCGACGGACATATAGCGAAGATAGGAAACAGAGTCTCGTTTTTACCTTTTAGTATGGAACCCCAAAACCTTTTAAAATTTGATTCAAATAGCTATTAAACAATCTTAAAATATAGAGCAGGTTTTGTAAACAATTTTAAAATTTCAGCTTGCAAGTTGCAACACCTAATTTATGCTTGGTAATAAATTTTCATAACATTAATAATATAAATATGTTATGCATATTTAGCAACCGTTGAAATATAGGTGTGCCTATTTTTTTAAAGTGGGTTAGCTAAAAATATAATATATTACCTAATTTTACTATGCAAGTGTATTTTTTAATTTTGCTTATGGTATGCAGCATGAATTTGCTTATTAAAATGTATATATAATAAGGCAGTGGTATCATGTAAATTTATACGTAGTTAACCCAAAAACTTAAAAAATATATAAGAATAAGATAGAAACTTGTCAATGCTTAAACTAGCGCTACAGAGAATATATGTGAAGGCTGTTTCTTCATGCTATATACTATTGTATAATAGGGTAAAATGTTACATGTATACATATAGTGTAGGGTAAAAGTTTGAACGTTGGTCCCTTCTGTTGCCCTCCCATCTGTCCCTCAGAGCCTTATTGAAGTTACGGACATAAATTGCTAGATGCCCTCGTGTTATTGATTTGCGCACTTTCTAGGAATGTGTGGGGTTAAGCATCTTACACTCATGATATTCTGTAGTAACGGCACATAGGTTTCTCAGAAGGCGGTACAAGTTTTGTATAGTAAATTACGTCATTATAATCATTATATAAAACATATTATAAGGTTCACGGATTTAGAGTTTGGGTTTCGACTACGGAGATCGCGGGTTCGATTGTTAAAGTATTGTAACTTAGATATTACAAAAGATATTATAAGTTAGCAAATAGTAAAACACAATAATAATTTAATAAACCATAATAGAGAATAATAATAAAATATAATATGTAATGAAATGTAATCATAATATCAAAGTGTTTATTTTTAATTAATGTCTTGAATTTTTGTACCTAAATTTTTAACAATTTTTTTGTAATTATTTGTTGCTACGGGTCTCCGATACCTGAAATATAAAATATATTTAGATATATTTTTATTACATTCTATTATTCGGTAACTTACCTAATTACCTACCTTGTTGCAATTTTAAGAAAAAAGCTGTAAGACTAACACTACAATGGAGAATATTACTTTACCTACCTACTTTACTACCTCTTCTCGTGTATAAAATCTTATAAATAGTGAAGGCACCCAAGGAAGAATTTTTCATAATTTAACCCTTAAGAAGGTAAACTCGTATTTCATCCTGGCAAATGCTAGTATAATATAGGATTGGCACAATATTGAAATAATATTTGCATTTCTGTTTGTGCCTAAATTGTAGAGTTCTTTTTCACGTCTAGTTTCTGAAACAGGCAACGCGTCACTCCTAAAATATTCTTGTCTTGTACATTGTACACAAAACTTAGATTCTTCTGTGCGCAAAGAAAAACTTAACTGTACCTTTTTGTACCGACACGACACAAATAAATGTTTGCGTCGTCATAACTTTCCGCTCAAAGATAAAGATAATAAAATGAAACATCCGACAGCTTTCATAAAATATAATTTTTAAAAGCGCCTTTTACTGAGCTACCGTTTTCTTTTGAAACATGAATTTACTTTTACTTTGACTTAGTATCGTGTAATTGCATAGAATTTGGTTTCAGGCCTCGTGTTAACCAGTGGGAATTGGGCACAGATTTGTTTTGATATTTTATAACCTATTGATGAACAAAATTCCATTCCTACCAAAATACCTAATTAAGGATACTCATTCAAAAACGTATTCACCGTAAAATATTCAAAAATAGCTTCCTAAATCATGATAAGTGTCTCAATTTAACGTTCCTACGTGTTCCATTAACTGCTAATTAGTAATGGCCGTTTATATGAGGCTTTGGAGGTGGGTAGTCGTAACCCCGAGGTTTATTGTTGGTGTAAAACCGAAGGTAGCACATTAGGTCATTTTTCGGTTATTGCCTTTCCAGTTTGCATTAACTTACACGTTTTTTATCACAGTTGTTTGTTGATTTTAGTTGAGACTTCGCTGTCCACTAATACTCGGGCCTTACTCTCCAACCTGATTAGATTTTGATTCAGATTCGATAGTGCCGCGGACTCCCGAATAAATTGACGTTTATTTTGATTCTCAGTCGATTAAAATAGCCGGGAGTACGAAAAGTTATGATCTAACGATTTTCTTTATCTTTCAAAGTTATCAACTTAGTTTCAAATCAATCCACTAAACAAAATACCAAAAGCCGTTGATATCGAACTGATTCGATTCTCGATTACACGGTAACAGCTAGACAGTTGAAATTTTCACAGATGATGTATTTCTATTGCCGTTATATCAATACATATTAATAAATGAAATAATACAAATATTCAAAAGGTTCCGCTCCCATACGATATACGGGATATTTGCTTGTTTTGTACTGAACCCTTCGTGCGCGAGTCTAACTTGGCCGATTTTTTTTAGTTTTTACTCAACTACGGTGAAGTGAAAAGTAGAGTATTGATTTATTTGAGAAATGTCAGTACTGTCGAAATAATAGCCCAAGTAACATAGGCTGTTTTATAGTGTACGATGTACGTCGAATTTTTTGTCATTAAGATATTACCTACACACCATTATGTTATGAATGTACAGATTCTTTATGATGATTGAATGTTATCCTTTGTGCTGCAATCTTGTGAATAAATAAATTATTACTATTATTATTTTGTGGTTAACCTACTGCTTTACTTTAACAGTAGGGTTAAAACTACTTAAAACTGCTCGACACTAGTCTAGATATTTTTAACGGGTACATTATAATAAAAAATTTCAGTACATTATACCACAGTATATTATACAATGAACATAGCTTTGTCATTCCATTTCATACAGTTTATACAGGAGAATTCATTTTAAAACAGTTCTAGTATTTGCGATGTCTAGATGTAGCACCAGATGGCAGGCGCACGCGAACTCTTATGGACTAAATAAATCTAAAATGTTCGAAAACTTTAAACTTCCTGTGAACTTTTGTAACCCGGATTTAGAAAATGTGTAAAAACTTTTTGAATTACTTTTAAATCGCATGTTCGTCAACTATATAGGACGCTAAAAAAAACATTTTAATG
Organism: Celastrina argiolus; assembly: GCA_905187575.2. Classification (NCBI taxonomy): domain Eukaryota; kingdom Metazoa; phylum Arthropoda; class Insecta; order Lepidoptera; family Lycaenidae; genus Celastrina; species Celastrina argiolus. The sequence goes on from LR994587.1 coordinate 12,418,926, forward strand.
TACTTTAATATATTACACACTACTATTATAAAGTTTCTCAGTATGTTTGTTTCACGCGCTTGTACCAATTTTTATTTTTGTTGAAATTTAGGCCCGTAAGAGTATATCAATCTGAAACTCGGTCTCAAGGATTTCAATCGCAACAACTTGAGAACCTATTTTCATTAAGCAGTGTTAAAGTTAATCCGTCGTTAAATATCATGTTGTTCCTCTCGTAATTTCTATCAATGAATGAGAAGACATTGTATTTCAACAACTAACATGCATTGCTCAAATTGGGGCTAAACGTTTTGTTTCACTTTTTAAAATGAAAAACTTTTACTTATGTTACTTACTTAAATTTTTTTACTTTATGCAACGTAATATTTATAATATAGATTATAGGAAAATATTAAAATAACTATAATCTAAATTTTTGCGTTTCAAAAAGAAAGCACCGAGGGTTCCGTGCAAAGTTGTTGACATAGATTTAAAATTTTCAACTCAATAGCTCTACACGTTCCGAAGAAAATCGGTCTTGACAAATAAAATCAAATCATAACTTTTTATTTCCATATAGGTTATTAAATAACACTTATAGAATTGTCCTACATGATGCCTACCACCGGTTCGGAAACTAGCCCGGCGAGAAGAACCGGCGCGGCGTAAGAAGCTCACGCGGGGCGACACACAGACAGACAACAAAGGCGAGGAATAACCGCTACTAGCGCCAATCTTTTTAAAATAAATTTTACAACGACACAAAGATCTTATTAAAAAAGTAATCGGTTAAAACTCTAAGTAAATAGTTAAACTAATTTATTGGCATTTAATTACAGCTCTAATTCCTATAGTGTATTTACTCTCATAAAAACCGCCGAAATTGGCCGTTTTAGCTATTACTTATCAGAGTAAATACAGTATAAATACGGATTCCGTTTTTTCCTTTTGAGGTACGGGGCTCTAAAAACGAATGTATTAGATGCCACGCGAGCTCAGGATCGTATATTGTAATGTAACTTATAGGTACAACTCCCTGAGTCGGCACTTTTTGGTTCTCCGATTAGATACCGATAAGTTCGGCTCGAATAAAGTGGTCCAAATTGTCCGATGAATAATAAACGTTTATGATAACGTCTAACTTCGATATCTTACGGCTGTTACAATTTATTTTCATTGCGTTCTGTATCCTTTCGACATAAAGATTTTTTCGTTGATAAATTTTACTGTCTCATTTAAATAATCATGTTGTCTGATTAATTTATTACCGTGGTCGTTGAAGTTATGATCGTCTAGTCTAGTGAAACATTCATAATAATGTTTCACTAGACTAGACGATTGTTTATATTCCTTAATTAATTACAGTAAAATATTATTTACACTTACAATTTCATTTACACTATTATATTTTTCTGTATTATTAACATTTTATTATTATTCGTAATTCTATTTTTTTTACATAAAAATATATTTAATATTCCTTTAACAACATTTTTAACAACAACAAAAAAATGATTACTTATCATTTTTTTTTTGATTTCTTACAATTTAAATAAACAAGAATATAGTGCAACATTAAAAGTAGAGTAGATGACTCTACCAACTGCAATTGTGTCATATATATATTTTTGGTAAATTTTAGACACTAGACTGGACAATCCAACTAAATTTAAATTTGTTTTACATAAAAAAGCATACCTCTTTTGCTATGCCGTTGCTTTTTTTTCAAAGTGCTTTTGCTACAGTTGCTTTAGTAAAAGCGCCTCCGTGGACTAGTGGTACAGAGCTTCGCTCTCGACCTGGAGGTCGTGGGTTCGATTCCCGCGTTGAAACAACAAAAAATGTTGTTTTCAAGTTTGGTTGGGACAATGTAGGCTGATCACCCGATTGTCTGACAAGAAAGATGATCCATGCGTCGGATGGGCATGTAAAAAGTCGGTCCTGCGCCTGTTCTCTCGCCAGTCGTGTCGGTTTACCGTCCCACTGGGTTATGAGAGTTATAGGAAGAGATAGTGTCTTAGTGTATTGCGCACACACTTGGGCACTATAAAATAACTCCTGCGTAGCTGGCTGGTTTCAATAAAAAATCGGCTACCGACACCGAAATCGGTGAGGGAAGCTATTATTATTGAAATAGCTTTTTACGTATGGTTATTATATAAAACATTATTAATTAAAGTTACTCGTATATAATTTAATGGAATCTGTCGTGCAGGCCTGTTGACATTTAATTAAGACTCGTCCGAGGCGCGCCCGTCCGCAACTCCGCAGCGATTCCATTTACTGCTCTTATTACAGAACCAGATATTAGGTATGTTTTATAATAAGCAGTGGTCGCCCTGCGGTTTAAATTTAAATATATTTATGTTCTTTTGCGTTTTAATACGCAATAAATAAAATATGTTGTCTCCATAGATCAATCTATGACCAAAACATGGTCAATCATTTTCAGATTCCATAATCTGAAAGAAAGATTGACCAATGTATAAAACCTGTTATTTAAATATACACACATGGTATAGTCAGGTAGTGTATATTTTTGACAACATGTGATTTAAGTGCCGCTTAATTTGACTATCGTTTCAGTTTTTAATATAAACATCTATTGTACCACTTTTAGAGCAAATAAATGATTGATTGATTGATTGAATAGATACATAATATTTGATTACTGAATAAGTATCTCCACCTAATTGAAATAATCCTAAAATGCTAATTAACATAACGATAGTTAAATTAAGTGACGCTCAAGTCACATGTTGACCTTCTCATTTAGCGCAGAGGTGACAGTGACAGCCTGCGAATACGACTCCAAATTCCTATCTGGGCTAAATGACAAGGTCATAATGTGACTTGAGTGAAACTTAATTTAACTATCGTGAAAGTTCGTTAGTAGGCTTTTTAACTTATTAAAAACCCGCTTAATGTTGAAATGCCATTTTTTCAAACTGTAGATAAAACTTTCTACAGTTTACCCTTTGTGTTTTGAAGGACAATTAGCAAATAAATTGCTGTTTTCCACTTGTTTGTACAGTCATAACTCATCAACCTAACAGTCCGTTTTTAATTAAGAGTTCTTATTACGCACATATTTTACTTGAGCCGACACTAAGTTAATATTTATATAGCTCGCCTAGGGAATATAGGGACGATATTAAACCTCTATATTATTCTAGGATCGCGAGTTTCGGTATATTTGCCCTAATCCAATGCGAATTAATTACGCAACTATTGTTACGTAATTTTATATGAACAGTATTATTTTACAGGGGTGTTGTGTTATCATTTCAATTAGGTCCTTTCTACGCGTATTGCTGATACTAGGTTACTAAGAATAGCTTGTTTGGACAGGAAAAAATAGTAGTAATAATAAATCTTGTGGTATATTACGCTTAGTAATTATAGTTAATATAAACTTTTAAGTAGTGTAGAGTTTTAATGAAAACATTGTCGGCTACGGGGAAGGCTGGCTAAATATTTTTTTACTAAAGAGTATATATAATGACAGTAGCGATGGACCATGACAGTGATGTTTACCTAGACGTGACGTCATGCGCTGTATGCGGTGTTTCAGTCAAAATGGCCGATTGTACTATTTTATCCTTTTAATTTATTGAAATTCTTAATAATCACAAATTTTTATAGAAAAGTGTATCAGTATTTAAAATCATTTTTATATCTATTTTACCCTGAAATCATTAAATCTTTGTTTATTTGTTAATGTCGTCACGCCTATTGTGGTTTTACTTTAAGTATGAAGTAAAGTACTACAGTAGGAAACTATCAGTTAAGTAGGCTAAAAGCTTTATAAGTTAGATGCTTCGGAATCCTAAGCGCTTGACATGGTCGGGCCGGAGCGCTTGACCGAATTTCAAAATAAAACAGATTCAAGACCTAAAATACATTTATTAATCAGAATATGTGGTTAGTCATCTAGGTCAGTTCATCTTTCTTAAATACAGAATTTGACTGCTAAATGATAACCTATTTCTATTCATCTTACGAATGCATAAGTAAAATACTCGTAACTCGAACATTTCATACTTTGTTTACAAATATTTAGGTACCTAGTAAGTAATACGTATTTAGTTTAGTCATAATATTCTAATTATTTGAAAGCGATCTTTTTTATTTTATAACTACTACTACTAGTATAGGTAACATGAGCTTAGAAAAATCTGCTGCCTTTTACTCCTAGAAAACCCTTTCATAAACTTCCTGGAAATTGAACAAACACTCCAAGATATACTTAATAACTCCTTAGGAAAGCTTTTATGAAATGGAAGTATGAATAAGAAAAGAATATGAAATGTTTTTAATTTGCGTTGTGCTTCAGTCTGCAAACAACTGAGTTTCATACACTCTCTTAAAGAAGATGCTGGAATATTAAAGTATGCTAGCTTAAATGTAGCTGCTTTAAATCATTGTACCTTAGTAGGTACAATGATTTAAAGCAGCTACATTTAAGCTACTAGTAGAGTAGGTGATTTTAAGCAGCTACATAATATGTATAGGTAGGTCCAAGTTATACAACCCTTAATATAATATGAGTGATAATATTTAAGGAACATTTTATATCTTAAAAAAGATCTTTCTAGAATGTTGACCATGCTTTAACCACCCGATCACGCGTTGTACTTTGAAGACCCAAAATCGCTGTTGTCAGAAGTGATGCATAACACAGATTAAGAATTAGTTACTACGTAACAGATGCGACAGCTATATTTTACCGAGTTTCCAGTTGTTACGTTTTGGCAGCACTGTAGCATCTGTCATTTTGACCGCACACCACAGACCATAGCACATCACAGACTACAAACACACATTGTATAAGTGGTTGAATAATCGAGTCCAGCTATCGATACTTTAGTGAGGTATCGATTTTTTTTGTAGGTAGGTTTTTGTAGTTCAGGTAATTTATTTTTATAATAAGTAATACAAAATAAAAACAGGTTACATTTATCATTTATTTATTGATTTTTTTTCTGAATTTCTAATAAGCCCTGATTGATATAGCAAGAACATTAATATTTAACAGAATATTTTTTTAATAATATTTTAATAATTATCCTAATAAAACTCTCTAACGTCGTAATCCAACCATCTAGTGATGGTAACACACAAGTCCAGGTTTTCCTGTTTCTAAGGCCACTTGCCTTACTTGAAGTGTGCTCATATTTCAATTGTTTTCATTTCTTTGATGACACAAAAGTTGATAAGTCACTTCTGTAAATAAATAACACAATATTTAAGATGAAAAAACAATACATAAGTTGGCCGGACTAAGTGACCGGCAACTTCAACCGGCCGGCCGTTCAACAACAACAAAACAAGGAGGGTTTCTAGTAAAAACTATAGTTAATTAGCAAAAATAGATTAACTAGTTTTGTCCTTCAGCACTATAAGTTGATTACCCTAAATAAAACTGCAATAATATTCTGCTATCAAATATGCTTAAACTGCCATAACACTTGTTTAACATTTATGAAAATACCATCTTTTCATAAATGTTAAACAAGTGTTACATAAATTTTTTGTTGTTTCAATGAAGTTATTGATACCCACAACCTCCAATTCCTGAGCCAAGTTCCAAACCACTAAACCTTGGTATTTCACAAAAATAAAACAATTTCAGTATCTTTTGATATGTTTAAATATCATAATATAGAATGAGTGTCAAAATGCCATAGTACTTAATACATACCCGCTCTTCCAATGACCAACATTTCATCAGAAGCATTTACATCCTCATTGGAGTTCTCTTTGTAATAATTGTTATCACTAAGGCCTAGGGGTATTTCTGTCTGAAACAAATGAGTACAGTTAAGATTAATATTGATATACAAAAGCAAAAAACATTGGCAAACTTAATGAGTCAAAGATTAAGTATAATTATATTATATTGTTCATACTTTATATTACACTAGCTCTAACTATAACGTGTTAAAAGTAAAACTCACCTGTGAACTAATAGTTGCGTTGCAACCGCCGACACAAGACTTAAATAGTCCCTTAAAACGAAAACTGAACAATATTTACACTAAATTAATTAACATACTATAAAAGATTGATATAATGTATCAATAATCTGCGGAGTAATTGAATATTTTGGATCAAATCAAGCAAGAAACGAGGATAAACAAAACACTAACAAACTACACGCGGCCATATTTGAGTTTTGACAACAAAATTACTCTAATCTATGTTTGACAACATAGATCATATTTTGACACTACAAACAGGAAACAGGAACTTTACGTGTGTGACGTCACAAAACGACGCCATTTTGCTTTCGACCGCAGCGCCAAAACGTAACAAATGGAACTACACTGTCAGCCCCCTGATGCATAATAAACCATTATGAATTAGGTTTATAACAATGTTATGTCATAATGACGTTGATGCCTAAAACTGTCTATGTCAGTCGTCTCAGATAGTATAACAGAGTATGTACCTAGTCATTTTATTTTAGTTTTATTTTATTTATTGATTCACCAACAGAACATCATCCGAAACAATTCAAAAATAATACTAAATTAGTTTTGCTAATAGATAAAATGAGTTCTAATGACAGGTGAAAAACATCATGATTTGACAATTGGCGACAGAGAAAGTGAATTTTTAATGAATGATTAAAATGGATAACAAAAAATAGCAATTTATTATTATGTATCATGATATATTAGGTGTTATTCAATAAATATATTAGAAAATATACATCTATCTTATTGAACGTGTGCCTGGACCCTAACCAAATTCTGTAGCAACTCTACAAGAAGTACTTTTTTTAAACTTTTAGTTATTACGGCAGCGAACATCGACTTAGGGCGTGTTTCACAGAGCAATGTTAAAGTTAACGCCTTGTTAAATATCATGTTCTCCCTCTCGTATTTCCTGTCAATGAATGAGATGGCATGGTATTTTAACATGGCATTTACTTTAACATTGTTTGGTGAAACACGGCCTTAATACCAAAAAAATAATTTACTAAAATGTAATTAGCTACTCGTATCTATATTCTTAGTAAGTTGCGCAAGTTATAGCCTAGAGTCATAGGTCTTATAGATCAAGGGACCAGACCGCAAGCTGCAAAGCCAGCCCGCTGATGCCGACAAGAGAAGTTTTTTTCGTTTTGCGGCTATTAGCATAATAATACGTTTACCGACACATCATGATGATCACCATCTAGATGATGTAGAGTATACATATAATTTTATCTACTCACAACATTATATCTACTCTACACCATCTAAATGATGTACAGTAGGTATAATTTTGTTGACTACTAGTTACTACTATTCATAAGGTAGTAGTTTATTTTTTAATAAAATTTTGACATTGCATGCTTCACAAACGAATCACAGGGAACAAGTATCAAAACTTGTTGGTCCGGGATTGTCCGCAAGGGGTACTCTATACTCTACCATACGTATTATATGCATTGTAGAGTATACAGATGCTCTCTCGCCCTGGGGTCAACGGTCGCAGCGCATGGGAACCAAAGATAAATATTTGAATTTCAACACTTAATACACACGCAAATTGATTATCAAGTGACTGACAACACTCCGAATCTGTTTACGATTGGGATTCTGGGTCGGCTTAACGCGGCCGCTTAACCAAACAAGTTATATTCATTTTTAATTAAGCTTTGAAGTATCTCTAACGTGCATATTGCGAGTTTTTGTCACTACTTATTGTAACGCTAGAGGTAATTTTAATTTTTGGCATCGAAACATCACTTCTAGTGAATGTTGTGATGCCACTGCGTTTTGTTAAGGTCCATTCTTTACTTGTTTAATATACCTATGACCTTGGACCTATGTACCTAGTTTTAAGATGTATCTTATGATACATCTTAAAACTAGGTACAACCGGCAAATACATAGATCCTACTCTAACATACTCTCTTGGGCTACTGATATCGACTATAATGGTAGACATCACTGTCATACAATATATCAATGTAACTTTATGTAACGTTGATATTACATTGTTCTAATTCTAATTCAAGAATATGCAATAGTAACTAATTCGATGAACCAATTAATTCTATAAGTTGGACTAAGCACACTGTAAAATAAAAAAATCTGGCGATCGCATTCCTATGTTGCTAGCAAAATAAAGAAGAGCACTGATAAATAAATACTCGCAACGATTTGAAGAAGGAAACTAGTATATTTCATGAAAAACAACATGAAAAGGTATCAACACCTTCGATTAATAATGCAAGGCACAGTTGCTGATAGTAGAAGACCCAGTCAGTAGAAGGATATCCTGGCTCCAAAATAGTTTGGCAGTGATTCGGGAAAAGCCAAATTTTATAGAACAGCAGTTTCCAGATTTAAAATATAACCCTATTTATCGCCATCTTCCCAAAGGAGGCGGCACAAAAAGAAGAAAAGATAATTATGTTATCAGAGGCTTTATTACTAAAACCTTCATTAACCAAACCAGTTGCATTCATTTTTAATTCAGGTTTGAAGTATCTATAATTCTATTATCGGCGGCTTAAAGTGGCTAAGCAAATGCTTAAGTGTCGAAAAATCGTTATAAGGAGAATAGCGATTTTCGATAGCCACTAAGAAGTGATGATCGAATATTTTTAGACAGGAATTCTTTGTATAACTTGATGAAGGCTCATAAACTCCTTACGCGGGATAAGGGACCGGCGAATAGGGGTCCTTTTGTAATAAAGTATTTTGTAAGTGTATTTTTTATAACAGAAAATTTGAGGACCCTCTAACCTTCTAATAAAAGTATTGTGGGCGGGTTTGAATATTAAATTGAGGATATTGGAATATCGTGGTCGATCAAATCACGGCTTAATAATTCCGAGGCACACAATATTAATAACGTCCCTTGAATACGAAACACGTCGGCATGTAATTCCACGGACGATAGCTCGATAGCGGCACTCAGTATGAATAATGGTCTGGCGCCTTGGACAGGAAATCTAAGCTTCTGGGTTTGTGTGTTTGGAATTGGTAGCCTGGAACTTGGCTACCGGATGTCGTGGGTTCGAATCCCGCATTGGAATAATCGAAATGGTTTAAAGCCGGGTAAGGACAATGCTGACTGATTGTTACCTGATTATGTAAAAAGAAAGATGAACGCGTAGATCATGCGTCGGATGGGATGTAAAATGTTTGTCCTGCGCCTGTTCTCTTACCATTCGTGTCGGGTAACCGTCCTACTGGATTATGAGAGTAAAAGGAAGAGAGAGTGTCCTTGTGTAATGCGCACACAATTATACACAACTCATAAACTAAAACTCCTGCCAAATCGGTGTGGGAGCTTATTATTAGTATGGTTATTAAGTTAGAGATCATGAGAGCAAACCTTTCATAATCAGTATGTCCGAGTAACCACAATTTTTATAAAATACTGTAACTATGGTTGACAGGTAGAGACCTTTACCACACAACATAGTACATTGTGCAAAAAGTATAAAGAAATAAATAACTTGACTATGTAGATTATGTAGCCTCTGTTCTTACAAATATATTGACACCTCCCACATTATAATCAGATCAGTAGCTTAGGCGCTACGGTACAAGCGTACAAGGACTGCCAAAATATTACTCTTCTCTTTAGGTTCGCCGTATTCGGTAAAAAGTAAACATTGGCCTTTTAATATAGAACCAGTTACATGTCGCATGTCGGCTTTTATCTTCTCTTCGTTGTCGTACATTCGATTGCGAGTATTTTCCATTACCTGTACCGCTTTCTGTATTAAATTCCCGTATATTGCTCTGTATTTTTCCTCTAAATGTAATTTCGATATCATTATTACCTACTTGCAACAATGTGGTGTTTTCAATTAGTATGTTACAATTTATTATTTACTTCGTATTAAGTAGTACTAGCTTCGCACGCCAATTACTTTGCGAAATAAAACCCGCCTATTGATAATCATTTTTCATTGGGTTCTGCTTCTGGTCTTATCGTGAATACCTATATATTTACATACTTTACTCTATAGATCCAAAACTGAAAGAATTAGCAATTTCAAACAAACAAAGTCTTCAGATTGATGAAATTAACTTTTTTTTACGAAATAAATGTTTTAAAAGAAATTTAAACCACGCATACATGTTGGATAGAATATAATAAACAAATATTTATTTTCCAATGCTTTTTAATAAAACGGCATCATTACTTATTTGTTGTCCAAAAAATTGGATCCTAAAGCCCATCCAAGGGAAGGGGATACTAAAGTCCTATTCAATGTCGTTAGGGCTAAGGACAGGTATTTATACCGTGATAAGATTACTTTGGCGTACTTGTAAGGGCTCGCAGATTAAGAATAGGGATGATATATCTAGGGCATTTAGTTTTCTCAATACGAGTTTCGAATGATCTACTCGTCGAAATTACACCGATTTCACTCCAACCCAGTGGTCAATATTAGTACATAATAATGCATAGTATATTTTTTATTTAAACTTTATATTACTTATTTTGCTAATTAGATAACAAAAAAGTTAAATGTTGTAACTCAGATTAAAATAAATCTACCAAAAATAAAATTCCATTAATCGCACGCATTTGAATAGTAATCTCAGATACGAGTAGTGTCCTATGTAGAATATACTGTGAATACCAGAAAAGACTTATTTTTGACTTTCATGTTTGTATGAGAAATGTCCCAACATCATAAATGTTCCCATACAATCATTTAAAAAAAGTATCTCTTGCAGCGCTGGTACTTTCACAGTAGTACCTACCACACTCTAATGTATTAGCATTTGTTAATATTATAACCTGTATATCGGAGATTAGTTTAATAACTATCCCAACATATCTCATGTGTAAGATGATCTAAGAATACAAGTTGACTCAACGTGCATGAATGGAAGAAATTCCAAACATTCGCATGTGTATTTGTGTAATAATTTACGGTTACGGTTGTGAGAATATAAATGACGTTATATATGTAACCTACTGCTTAACAGTTATCAGTAACCAGATAAAACTAGATTTGATTTCGTTTAAAATATTTAGATAAAACCTCCTAACTCCCTCGCTTGACTTGGGGAGTAAGCTACTATAAGAGATTTGGAAGCGTTACGAAAAGTGTGAACAGACGAAGCGAACGGAATTTGAAAGTTTATGAAGATAGAAAGAGAGAGAGTTACGTTTTGTATATTACTATAGGCGTAAGAGACAGGACCGAAAATAAAGTCTGTATGGACCTACATACAAAATTTTATACATTTAATCATAATTACCGAGGTGGCGAAGGGTGAACGGACATTCCTACAGCAAGTTGAGTGAGAGATTTTGTCACTGTTCACCGTGGAGAAGTTACATTTTTGTATGGATCATCAAAATCATCGAGCATCGAAACAACTGTCAAAGTAGTTAATGGAATCAGGCGTTACTTTGCGGAAATCCGTAGCATAAAATTTAAATATATTATATCTAGCAATATCCTGCGAAGCAATTATAACCACAACCTGCAAGCAGAGTGTACGCATAGGCATGAGTTTGATGCATCAAATATTGCTAGATATAATATATTAAAATTTTAAAAGTGGCAAAAATCAATACGCGAGTCCATACAAATTGTAGTTACTACTTTAGGCCGAGAAGTGACAACTCGAACTCACCACAGAGATTGACAGAGTGAAACTATAAGAGATCCTTTCTACGGAACCTTAAAAAGGTACTGAGCATTTCAATGAGCATGTAAGATTGCCCATTATCGTAATGCCCTGGGCACCGGCGGCCCCAAATAAGGTTCTCGTTTGCCCCGGTCGTGACGTCATCGGTCCCATTGTCCCCGTAATAGAGTATTGTACTCGGAACGACAAAATTAATTTCACTTCGAACGTTTTTGTACCCTCAAGTGATCAAAATGATAAAGTCAATTAAGGGATGAAAAGTTTATTAAATATGCAAATATTTTATTGAATAAAATATTCGTATGTATTTTTATATTATGTAATGACACATTAGGTGCGTCGGTGTTGAAGCTGGACTGGTGGCGGATTCGAATCCCGCGATGTGTTTTAGATTTGTGTATAATATAATAAAAGTCTTAATTATGTGTAGATATATTATAAAAGATTAAATATATTTCCGTTGTCTGGTACTTGTGACACTAGTTCTACGGATAATTAACAGGGGGCTAGATTGACGTGATGAGAAGCATCATAAGTATTATTATTATTACCTTATAAGCCTTTGTCGGATTCTTGTTAAAGGAGAAACTTTAACCTAACCTAACTTACCCTAAGAATAGGTTTGTCGTTACTGTGACACTCGTATCCACAATTTTAAATTAATAACTTCCGAATATTAAAACGTTATTTAAGACTAGGAGCCCCCTATTTACAGTCACTGTCACTGCTGGACTAATAACAAGGGAAGCTTGTGAGCGCCGATTTAACTTTTTTTCGGCCGTAAGGCTAATATTTTTTAAAGATTTTGCTGTGTTAATTATCAATTAAGACCAATTTGGATGTGGGATCTTCATCCGCTTTCTAATTTGATGTGTGGACGTATGAGTCACTTGAACTTGGTTCTTTAATTTGTATCCAGTTTCGGAGTATTGCGTTGATGATAAGTGTAAACATGGAAACGGGTTCAGAGTTGAATGAAACCACTTTATGTTTGACCATAAAAATGTCTTCACAATTGAAACTCTTTCGTTCGTTTCGCCGCTTTGATATCTGAAAAAATGTGGTAAATATGTTTATTTTCACCGAAGTTGTAGACTAAGGCGGATTTAAATAAAAAGAACAAGACGCTAGAACTTAAAAAAAGAGTATTCTTTCTTGATATTTTAGTAAAAACAGAAGAACAAAAGAATGCTCAACGTAAATAATTTTGATAGAGTGGGGATAGCAATTAGAATGATAATTTGCTAGTTTGATGTAAACGTATAATATTGTATTACTATACAGTATAGGTATATTTTGTAATAATGTATATTGTATATTACAAATTCATGTAAATTAGTAGCTGTATCCTAAGATGTATGACATAAAACAAACTCAACACAGCCTTCCTCATAAATCTTATACGAAACAGCGATAAGAAGATTTGAATAAATAATATTAAAATAAATTCAGAACTTCGTCTTTTACAAAGTTTGACTTATTAATTTTCTCGTAGGTACGTTTTTAATTAAACTTTCCGAAAAGCTCCGACCTCAAACTGATAATTTAGTTTAACTTACTTTTGTAGCCATTAATTTTTACGGTAAAAATAATGGTTTGAATCCTTAAAAAATGTTCTCTACATTTTTGAACGGGACGATGTTTGTCTTTTATATTTCCAGTTAGACCAAAAGTCCTACGAAATACCAGAATATTGTTGTCATGTTTTTCCGTATAACTTTTTTTTTTCAATTTTAATTACTACCAACCAGACCAGAAGTGTGTTGTTGTTATTTTTATTAATTTATGCATTTATGAGCATGACTTTAAGAAATATTAGCATTCACCGTACCTTCCCTATACATGCTATAATATTAATGAGTGATTATAGTGTAGGGTGTGTACTGTGTATGTGACCCGTATAATATACTTAGAGTTTACTGTGAAAGTACCAGCGCTGAAAGTGGTACTTTTTTTACTTATTGTATGGGCAAATTTATGAGGCATTTCTCATAGAAACATGAGAGTTAAAAGTGAGTCTTTCAGCGCTGGTACTTTCGAAGTATACTCTACATTGGAGGCATATACACACCCTAAAGTATTATCACTCATTTATTTTACACCTTGTAGTTGTCGGAAATATCATTCGCCTCCGTCGCAAAAAACAAGATTACAAATAGATTTTTTTACATCCATTAAAATTGTCAGATAAAGTCAACAGTAGATACAGCACTCGGACATGTTAAAGAAGGGATTCTTCAAGATTGTCTTTCTGCGAGAGTTTGAGTCTCCTCAAGGGCCATTCATTTTGACATCGTTGGAAAGTAGGTGGAGGGCCTCTTACACAAAATGTACAGCATTTTTGTTTATTCTCATTTCTTATAACTGTTGTACCCTTAATTATATTGTCAATGCGAAAGTTTGTATGTTTGGATGATTGCAACTCTTTCACGCAATTGCTACTTTTTATTAATTTGGTGTGGAAATAATTTTAAAATTTCATCATCTTTCAAGCTCTTCTCCTTATAATAAATCTGTGTTTTTCTTAAGACCTCTACAATATACCTATCCAATTAAAATTAAAGTCTATATAATGTACTGTAGACTTTGATTTTAATTTTCATCATTTCACGAAACTTCTTTTTACAAATGTGCCAAGTTGGCAGCCAAAGCTAAATTGGCTTATCACACAACTTGGTAATTACGAAAACAACGCTGCCAATTACAAAATGGCTGCAGTTTTTTTACAATTCGCAATCTGGAGACGGGAAGATAGTAAAGTAAGGTCCCACGCCGGTCGTCGCGCCACGCCGCTTGGCGCGACGAACAGATGTTAGTACGTCGTAAGCGAATGTTTTTTTATTCCTGCATTCTCAAGCGTACGGTTCTCACGTTTTAGAGACTAGAGTTACATTGTAAACTTCATCGATATCCAGGAAATGGTAACAATAGACATACCCAGTTTCCCGAACGCTATTCAAATGAATGATCAACTAACATGGCATTCAAATCAACGACTCATTGAACGCTGATTGGGTGGAACATTATCAGACAGAAAGGAACGGACAGACATTTTATAATTACATCACGCTCGCTCGCTGATTCAAATCGTATGTCAACTAATCGGTGTCTTTGGTGAATTAACCTTATCTGTGGAATTTTAACAAATCTTGCAAGTGCGTGATGTAATTACAAAATATAAGTCTGTTCCTTTCTGTCTGATAATGTTCTACCAATCAGCGTTCAATATGGATTGTTGATTTTAATGCAATAATAATAATAAATAAATAATAATAAAAATCATGTATTCAACAAATTTAGACATAAATTACACACACCGAATTACACACAATAACACAAAGATATAACTTAAAAAAAATACATTAAAACAAAACGGATTACACAACAATCAAAACAAAACAGATCACACAACAATGTCATGTTAGTTGATCATTCATTTGAATAGCGTTCGGGAAGCCGGGAAAGGTTGTACTAGAAAAAAATATAGTAAAAAATTTAGGTATCGTGCAACCTGCACGCGTAGTAAAACTGCCATAGAAATGGTTTCTCTCTATGGAAGAATAGACAAAATGATAGATTGACTGATATAGACATATTTATGATCTAAAACACATTTTTAAGGTACTCAAGATGAAGAAAAATATATTTTTTAAATATTATATTAGCTACGCATCTCATTGAAGAGAGTAACCTCTTTAAAGTTAGATATACTAGGGAGGAATATAATTCTTTAACTCAACTATTTAGTCATAAGGCTCCTAAGTTTTTCTACAGCAAAATTATATAATCCGATCCGTATAAACGTGAATAAAATGTAAACAAAAAAATATTTGATTAAAATGTATCATTATTTTTCTTTAAGCAATATAACCTACGCATTATGTAGACATGTAGACCACATTGATTCGGAACAGAGTATATTGACACGGGAAGTTAAATTAAAAACGGTTATAGGTTCAGTTAACAGCTGTTTCGTACGGATTTTTTAATCACAGCTGCCACAGTTTTTTCTACCAATACCCGAGTTTGTGGGCGGACATCGGATTGACATTGATCGCTTGTACCAGGTAAAATACGGGCCTGCGTTTACTGTGTTCTGGTGTATAGTAAAATTCCCATAGAGGTCTTTTATTTCCAATACTTTAATTATATAGTTACGTTAGTTACGTGCTTTAATTATTTTATCAGGTTTACTGTTTAAACGATTTTATACTATTGGAAATAACCTTTAAAACAATACGTAGCTTCTTTATAAATATGCAATTGCTTATACAAGGTGTAAAATAAATTAGTGATAATACTTTAGGGTGTGTATGTGCCTCCTATGTAGAGTATATTGTAAACTGTAAAGTATCAGCGCTGAAAGACTTACATTAGACTTTCATGTTTGTATGAGAAATGCCCCAACATCATAAATTTTCCCATACAATTATTTAAAAAAAAGTACGTCTTACAGCGCTGGTAGGTACTTTCACAGTAAACTCTATATACGGGACCCATACACACCCCAAAGTATTATCACTCATTAATAATATAGCCTGTATATTCACAAAAATGGCGACCTCTATGGCTCAGTGGATGAGCGCATCGGTGCTCAAGGCGGAAGTGACTCGAGAACTTAGCTCGGGACCAGATAAACGTGGTGTAAAGGGTCCATAGATATAAAATTATCATCCAAAGACAATTCATGTACTTAAGATTATCTTAACCAAAATCTACATCCAGATGTTATAAGTACAAGTTTAACACGACTCACTTGCGCCACATAACTCTTAGTTAAAGTGTTATAAGTTAACTCCAGAACTGAGTTATTAATTTCACCTGGCGCATATTATTGCAACGGAAAGGTCAAAGACATGTAAAGTGAATTTTTCATAACACAATACCAGCGTACCTAGAAATAATAATAATAATATGTATGGACGTTTCACACCACGTCAATCTGGACCTGTGCTAAGTATCCGAAGAGCTTGTGTTACAGGTACCAGACAACGGAAATATATTTAATACTTTTATACTATACACACATTTAAGATTTTTATTATATTATACACAAATTTAATACTCATCCATGACCCAGGAACATTGATAACTTTTTGTTCCCTCGGCGGGATTCGAACCCGCGACCTTTCGTTCGAGTACCAACGCGCTCAAATAACTGCGCTAGGGAGGTCATCGAAATGAAATAAAAATCGAGGCAAAAAGTCTGAAGCACCATTAGACTGCTACTAGCTATGTAGCTGTTTCCGGAGCGGAGGTCCATATGTAGCCTTAGATCTTTGAGCATGAACAACGGTAGTATAAAAATAGTTTCCAACTTTTATGGCATCTAAACTACAAAGTATGAGGGTAGCTCCCAGTACCGCCTTGAGACCGGTTTTGTGTTTCGTTTCCAGAGCATGAAATTCAGTCGTACAAGTTGCATAATCACTGGTACTTAGTTTTGACGAATGTCTTCCACGATCTACATATTATAATATTATTCAGATTGTCAGGAATAAGGTCGCGATTTAATGGCTTGTGTATCTGAGCTAACGAGCACGAGTCGAAACTGTGTTTTCTTTCGATTTTTAACCCACGACGCAAAAACGACGGGGTGTTATAAGTTTGACGTTACTGTGTAAATGTGTATGTATAATGCAATTTTTTTTTCATTGAAAGGTAGGTAGAGAGTGTTCTTAGCTATGTTTGGTGGAAATCGGTTCAGCGGGCCTACTCCCGACACAATCGAGAACCGAATCCGTTCGATATCAGTGGTTTTTCGTATTTTATTTGGTGAATTACTTTGAAACTAATCAGGATAAAGATAATTGTTAGATCGTAACTTGTTGTACTCCCGACCATATCGATCGACTGAGAATCAAAATAACCAATTGTCAATTTATTAGGAAGTACGCGGCATGATCGTATCTAAATCAAAATCAAATCAGTTTGGAGAGTAAGGCCCCAGGTCTTCAAAGTCAATCAGGTCGTTTGTTAGGTGCGATAGGAATGTAACACGCTGTGAAGTAGATTTTACTAGAGTGATTGAATTTTCAAAAATATTTGCTTAGCCCATCCACTAATTATATCAAGAACACGTGGGCGAAAAATACGATAAGTTGATATTATATTTAAATACATAAGTATTTACATAATGTATCAAATCATATACAAGATAAGTTTCTCATCTGTACCCAACTGTTAAATGGATCTAAGGGCGAGTTTCACCAAGCCATGTTAAAGTTAATCCTTCGTTAAATATCATGTTATCCCTCTCGTATTTCCTGTCAATGAATGAGATGGTATGGTATTTTAACATGTCGTTAACTTTAACATTGCTTTGTCAAACACGCCCTTAGTATCTTACATCCATTATTACTTAGATCCATTTAACAGTTACATGTAATAAACTATTCCTTTAATTGGCAACTTGTAATCAGGACCCCGGATTGTTTCCGGGACTAGTGAAAAGCGGAGTGTCGGATGAATCGCAAATAGCGCCGTCTGTGAGATCTGAAATAGCCAGCTAAATGCGTTCAGTCCAACCACCAATTTGCATAATGGATATAGATACGATCTTTCACAAAACCAGCTGAAACGGGATAGGAACATAGTCATTTAATGTTTCAAACTATGCTGTGCAGAGAGTTTTGTGTTTTACACTCATGGTTTGTAGCTGGTTATAAGTAGTACCAAAATATCTAGTACTTGTAGAACATGTTTTGAAAAAAATAAAGTACTACACTTTACTGTACTTTGATGTAGTACTAGTAGTAGATTGAGAGAATTGGATAAATAATTACTAATATAGTACCAAAATATATTTATACTATCCGTCAGATAGGCTTAAATTTTTTTATGTAAGTTGTGTAATATTTTTGCAATTGAATACCTCAGTCTATTACCTCTGGGGCCAATGATGTAACCGCATATCATTGGCCCCAGAGGCTTCCTTGTGATATTTTCATATTTGTATAATGAATTAGTTGTGAAAAAGTACGTTACCAATGAGACCTTTTCAGGGTTAAAGTAACGGGTACAACTTGGGAATGTAATCAACGGTCTACCCACTAGGACAACCTTACTCTCTCTCTTCTCCAACCTTAGAATACATTATACATACATTTTCACAAAACGTGCGTTATGTAAACTAACTGACCCTCTATGAATACTCAATCCGTTATATACATCCTTTTTTCACAAAACGTGCGTTGTAATAAACCAACTGACTCTCTAAGAACATTAGACTCCTTTTTACATCCTTTTTCAACAAAATGTGCGTTATATAAACCAACTGACTCTCTAAGAACATTAGACTCCTTTATACATCCTTTTTCAACAAAACATGCGTTATGTCAACTGACTCTCTAGGAATACTACAATCCGTTATACGTCCTTTTTTCATAAAACGTGCGTTATATAAACCAAATGACTCTCTAAGAACATTAGACTCCTTTATACATCCTTTTTCAACAAAACATGCGTTATGTCAACTGACTCTCTAGGAATACTACAATCCGTTATACGTCCTTTTTTCACAAAACGTGCGTTATATAAACCAAATGACTCTCTAAGAACATTAGACTCCTTTATACATCCTTTTTCCACAAAACGTGCGTTATATAAACCATTTTACTTAATGAGTTTCCGTGTTTTCCATGTTCCCCTCGATGTTTCGCTTCCAAAGTTCCGATGCTATCGGGGCGGGCATGACATGGCTGTGACAGACTTGTAATGGTTTGATTAATTGTGACCCACTTCCGCGGTTATAAGTAGCCTATTGCGATGGGCTACTTATAATACCTAACTAATGTTATACTTACTTTTTTGAAACGAAAAAGAAGGTACTCGTAACTTTAATCAATGTTTATTATGTATGATCGAAATATTTAAATTTCGAATACTTTAGCTGGTTTTATGCGAAATCCGAAGAATAATCAGAGTGCTGAAAAAATTATTGTACGAAAATACAATAAAGTTGGAAATCGATCACTCGAGTAGGTATGTGAAACGTAAACGTCAAATTTGACAACTCGACACAGATTTTTTGAGCAGCCTCGTTGAAAGAGTATACTTACATACTATACGTATTATAAAAATTATAAATATTGTTTTTCGCCTATAGGTTATTACATAAAGATTTTGTATACTACTGTTTAAAATAGTGAAATATGTAAATGAATATTGTTATCTTGTTCCAGGTAAACACATTTCCGCGCATTCACGAAGGTAATATAATTGGTTAGCTCCGAAATGCTGGCCAACTTCCGTAAGTAGGTTTTTATTATCTACGTACTTCGCAAACTATGCAACAAAATGTTCGTGCAAAAACAGAGCTTAGCTAAGTAATTATTTTTCTATTTATTGGACTAATAACCTAGCTGACACCTACACTTACTTAATCGCCTCCGTGGTCTAGTGGTTCAGAGCTTCGCTCTCGACCCGGAGGTCGTGGGTTCGATTCCCGCGTTGGAACAACAAATGTTGTTTTCAAGTTTGGTTAGGACAATGCAGGCTGACCACCTGATTGCCTGACAAGAAAGATAATGCGTCGGATGGGTATGTAAAAATTCGGTCCTGCGCCTGTTCTCTCGCTAGTCGTGTCGGTTTACCGTCCCACTGGGTTATGAGAGTAAAAGGAATAGAGAGTGCTTCTGTGTATTGCGCACACACTTCGGAACTTTAAAATAACTCCTGCGTAGCTGGCCTAGTTTCAATGAAATCGGCTACTGACACCGATATAATACTGACACACATAATATAATATTTCACTCTTAAATAATAATAAAAAAATTAAATCTTTGCTGTTTATTTATTACAACAGTTTAAAAACATATACACGTTTGTTTCGACCGGTTTGTAATATTAATGAGTGATAATACTCTAGGGTGTGTATGGGTCCCGTATATAGAGTTTACTGAAAGTACCAGCGCTGAAAGAAATACTTATTTCAATATTATTGTATGGGAAAATTTATGTTGTTGGGCCAACGAAAGAAAAAAAAGAGAATTCTCTTAGAAACATGAAAGACAAGAGTAAGTCTTTCAGCGCTGGTATTTTCACAATAAACTCTACATAGGAGGCACATACACACCCTAAAGTATTGTCACTCGTTTATTTCACACCTTGTTATAAATAAAACTGTAATTACTGAAAAAATATATCCGTTTATATTCCGTGTGGCAATCGTTTTATCCGTCAAAGCCTCAGGTTTATCATGCAAGCTCGTCAAAACGGCCGTGTCACATAATACCGGCTAATATTAGCGCTTCTTACTACGTAATACGTGACAAAGAAATTGAGGAAATGGGAACTTTTTCCTAAATCGCTTAACGTTCCCGGGATCCCGGATTCCAGGATCCCGGGATTTGGCAGAGGCGATAATGTGATGCACCCCTCAATGGTTTTCCGAACGTATCAATATGGTCTTTTGTAACAGACCGAAATGAAAGCATGGGTATATAACGGTAGAACGAACAAGTATATTCGAAACGATGTTATTTCAGTACTAGTTGTTCCCACGACTTCGTTCGCGTGGTTTTTGAGTGACTTAAAAAAGAAAGTCCCCAAATGTGAAAAATTTTCCCCGTATTTGTAACATTTCTCACTGACGCTTAGCTCCTATTGGTCGCAGCGTAATATTATAATATAGCCTAAAGCCTTCCCCTACAAATGGACTAACCAACAAAAAAATATTTTTTCAAATGGGACCAGTAGTTCCTGAGATTAGCGCGTTTAAACAAACAAACAAAAAAACTTCCGCTTTATAATATTAGTATAGATTTGCAACATTTGAGACGTCAGAAATTTGTACAAAGGGAAGGTTTGATCTCATTGTTATTTTGTATCAAAATAAACTAAAACTAGAGTCTACCATCTATGCATGTTAGCACTAAATCAAAATATAAAAATCGTTCGTATCCACGGAAAATTCAACGTATTTTAATATTTTGTATGATCCCAGGATGACACTGCGATTACATCATATTGCATATTAATAGTCTCTCTACAAAGGTATAGAGAAAAGACCGAAAATCGATTAACTACGCCAATATTTTTTTCGTCAATTTGTAGTATAAAAAATCTTCGTTTAGGTACTAGAGTCTAGAACCTTTTTAAATATAACGTTATACTCGTCGGATGCTTATGCAAAACAGTTTTGTATGAAGAGCTTCAGCCTGTTGACAAAGGTTTTATGTCGCTCTTAAGCTACGGACTTTTATCGACCATAGCGCCGGGCCGCGACTTGTAAATGAAACCGTGAAATTTGCTTACATCCATCCCGTTTAGCTTTGAATAACTTATATTTATTTTCACAATCACGAGAATATTGCAGATTGTTATTCTCGTAATGAAGAAAAGCTCGCTTATATTATTTATTACGCTTAATATTAGATGCATTTACCTTAAAAGCTCGAACGACTAATCATTGGTGTGAAATTAATCTTTACAGTTTTGTCCTTCTTATAATAAAGTAAAATAATAAAAATACAAAAATTCGTAATTTCGACAAAATTGAAGTCCTCGTTCTATGAATAGTAAGTTCTTAAGATGTCGAGTTGGGGACTTGGGGATGGGTCAGAAGGAAATAAAACTGTACATTTTAAGCAAAAAAAAAAAAAGTTAAAAACATTAAATTTTCTAAATCAATTATAATTTACGAGGCCTTAAATTTTGTCGAATAAACGTTTATTTTTGTATTATTATTATTTTTATTTATTATGAGAAGGACAAAACTGTAAGTTTCAACTCACACCAATGGTTAGTCGTTCGAGCTTTTTAGGTAAATGCATCTAATATTCACTTAAGCGTAATATAAGCGAGTTTTTCTTCATTATGAGAATAATTACCAATAATTGTCGCGAAAATTAGGTATCTCGACAACCAATCTCTAATGCGTCCTTTTAATAGTTTAAGCGGAGTTTTCAGGGGTGTCATCGATAATGATTTATAGATATAATATGAGAGAGCACGGTAGCATATTAATGTATGCAATTTAAGTTATTAGTTTAGAAGCCCACGGTTTAATTTTTTCATCACTTAGACCTCCGCCTCCGCGAGCCGTAAATTTAATTTATGTCTTAAACCGTTAATCTTTATTTTAATTTATACATTTAATTTGAAGCTTCGAAGTTTGGAATAATTTACAGTGGCCAGTTGTCAGTTTTCTTTGAGGTCAAGTTATTTATGAATTGTTTGTCATCTTTGAAAATAGTTTCTTTTCAGTTCTAGTATAGGGACCTATACTAGAACTAAAAAAATCTTCGCTTCGTTGTAAGTGCATTCATATTATGCACATAAATTAAATGGCGCTCAATTCTCATGCTGTCCTTGTCATTTCGCTAAACAGTAATAGTTCCTGTTTCACAATCTACAGGGATAGCTTTTTTGCATTATTGTTTATGTCTCAATCTATACTAATATTTCATAAAGCTGAAGAGTTTGGTTTGTTCATTAATTTGAAAGCGCGAATCTCATAAACTACTGGTCCGATTTGAAAAAATTTAGTTTTAGATAGCTTGTATAATGTATATATATAATATATCATCATGCTATGGCAAAGGAGCGGAAACGCAATGAAAAATATTTCAAAATCGGGCGTTTCAATAAAACTCCCAAATAAGTCTGAGCCTTATCAGATTGTGAAAGGTATTATATTAAAGCCTTTTCAAACCTGTACAATAAACCTATGTTGGTATAACAATGACGTGGAGCATAATATTGCGGAGTCATTAAAGGGCCCACCTTCCCTAATATACCATAACCAAGATAAAGTTAATTTAGTAGAAGAATTTTATCACTCGCCTGTTTACACGCGCTAACAAAGCGAGCTAATATATCAAGACGTCGGCTAAACTTTACCCTTAGATGTTACCCGACCCGCGCCCGCGTGACGTCACGCAAATATTAAGCAGTTTGTGAAAACACTTTATGATCATCATCATCATCATTAGGAGGCCGGTTTCTGAAACGCTATTCAAATGTATGATCAACTCACAAGGATTTCAAATTAACAAACCATGTTGACCGATGATTTGTGGAGAGTCAGAGAGAAAGATAGGTAGGTACAGATATTTTATGATTAATGAAATGAAAATATACTTTATTGTGCACAATCAGAAGTTACACATGTACAGTAAGATAAACAAAAAAAGACGATAGAAATTACCCAGACGAAATTACCTAACGATCGCACTTGCAAGGCTGGTTAAAATTTACAGATAAGATTGATTCAAATCGTATGTCTAACTAGGTAATTTGTGATTTTGATGAATTAACCTAAATAAATGTTCCACTCAGCGTTCAATATGGGTTGTTAATTTGAATGCCATGTTAGTTGATCATGGTGATTCATACATTAGAATATCATATCATACATTAGAATAGCGTTTCAGAAACCGGCCCTAGGTGTAATCTTGAATCGCTGTTCGTTGTACGGTCATTTGCATCTACTATGTACCTGGTATAACAATGTTTGAGAGAGGAAAGATTCCGTTCTTTGCTTGCATTAAATAGGCTCCGAAACGAATGGATTGATTTTGATGAAATACAGAAAATATTTGGCGCCGAATGTACGGTTGGTGCAGGATTTCATGATGTCTGCTTGTTTTTTAGTAAAATATAGAGACTATGTCAGACGAGGTATATTATTCTGTATTTCGTCAAATTCTTTCTCTGAGTTACCACATAACTTAAAGCAAAATTGTAATCAATATTCCGATTTCCACCCGCAATGCTAAAAAATATCCTGCAGCCTACTTGATATTCCTGTCAAATACTTAACTTACAGGAAAACTAAATCCTACTTTTGCTATGTACTATACGTGTTCTTGAATTCTAAGATAATAATATTATTTATCTGTAAATATTAATAGTCTAGAACTCTAGAAGCTTCTAGAAGTATTCATAATGCTGCAGCAATCTGCTGTATTATGAAGTCATAAATTCTTAGATACTGTTAGCTGCTGTAACTGTTTATCGCTAGTCTGGACATATTGCAGCATTTTCAATTCTTCAGGACACCTGAAGTATTCAAAATGCTGCAATATGATACCTAAAATACATTTGGTATTTTACACATTTTCTTGCAGTCATAAATTCTAGGTAATAAATACTATCTATAGTAATTATTTATCGCTCGTCTAGAAGCTTCCTGAAGTGTTGGTAATTCCGCAATCTGGTTCAATAATCTAGCAGCGCTCAACGCCAACATCAATACTGGGAGCCGTAGGATTTAACTGCGTAGTTTGTAGTTTGCACTAGCTAATGTGATTAAAATGTATTGCACACGTTTAGAGCACGTTACGAGTTTATCTAGCTGCAGATTTGACGACGTAATATCTCTTAACTTGCATTGGCGCACAGTCGAAGCTTTTCATCCGAATATTTAACTCTATAGTTATATTAATAAGGTACACATTTGTGCTATCGAAATATGATTACAAATGTAGACGCGCGTGAGACACGAAACATTTCGACGCTTGCTATCTACATCTACACTAATATTATAAAGAGGAAAGATTTGTATTTTTGTATGTAACGACTTAACTCAAAAAGTACTGAAACGATTTTAATAATTCTTTTTTCATTAGAAAGCTTCGTTATCACTGAGTAACATAGGCTATATAAAAATCAATTTCTGTTCGTTAGTCTCGCTAAAACTCGAGATCAGCTGAACTGTTTCGGCTATTTTCGGTCTTGAAATATTCGTGGAAGTCCCGGGAAGATTTACACGGTTTCCATGCTCAACGAAGTGGACTCGGGTCAGCTAGTATAAAATAAACACGCTTTAAAACTTAAGGCAGCAAGAATCACTTCTGTAATTAAGAGCAAATCATCCCTCGTGCACGTGGCGAGACGCAATTGGTAGGTTCCTTTATGATCCCCGAATTCATAAAGATATACCTTCAAAATAAGAACATAGTTCATAATAAAAAAAAATCCTCAGAGAGCTCGGAACATCGTAATTATCAAAAGCCATTGTTTTGTTCAATGCGAAAAAATGTTTAACAATGGCTATTAAAATGTGACAAATGACAATTTCAAGAACAGCGAGCTTTTTGTGAAATACAATTTAAAAAACAAATTCAATAAACGAAAATACAGTAAAACAATCATTAGAGGAATTTCATAACTTTTATTTCAAACGTTTTCGCTACCACGCGACCAGTGCAATGATAAATATTGCAGCAATTCGTTTCAACAACGCTTTATTGGATTTCGTTCGTAAAAAGTCCAGCTTAGCACGCAAAATACTCGTTTGGCGTGTATGTGGTTTCGTTATGTAAGGTATTGAGTGGAATCCAGTTCAATTATAATTAATGTTGGCCAAAATCGTCATTTGGGTATTGACTTGTCAGCTGTGTGTCCTGATGTATTTATCGGACCTTCGATTATTTAAATGCATTTCGGTTTGGTAATTAATGCTAAATGATAATGTATGTTATGCGATGGTATCCGCAGTAATGTTCTCTGACTTTTGTTTTCATGACTTCATAATAGGTACAGTTATCTTTCCTTTAGTCATGGCCTACCATCCCATACAATCTATGTTTAATACAAATAAATTGCAATAGATATCACTACTATCAACGTTTGTAAATTATAAAATGTAAATATGATAAGCATATTTTTTAAGCATAACATCATATAAATCTAAATTCAACTCTTTAAATATGATGAAGATACGAAACGAAATTAGAAATTAGTATTTTCCAATAGTGGCACTAGATGGCGGTTTTCGGAATGTGCCTGGACTTGACTCTTTGCCAGTCGAATTGCCAGTATTAGGGTGATACCATTTTCTAGTACTAGGTCGTGTCTCTGTTATATATATACGAGTATCTACTTTGTGCTTTAGTCAAGTTGCCATCGATAATTACAACAATGAATTTCGACAACAAAAATCGATGGGATTTGACATAAGCATCGCTATGGGATAAGGATGCTTAATATGTCAAGTATTAACAAAATTCTTAATTATTCATAATTACGTAAGTAACATGCTACAAAGTCAAATCCCTAACTTTTTTTGTTTAACTTCGTTGTAATTAATGAGTTCGACTCGCGAATGAAGGATTCCACAATTTTATTATTTATTCTTAAAAATCATAATTATACAAATCGATATCCAGTTAACATTTCAAGCATAAATCTGTTGCGTACGATGTGAATAAAAAAATAGAAACACGTGTAAAATGTAAATGTATACGATTTTCATGACTAGCTGTGCCCGCGACTTCGTTCGCGTGGTTGTCGGAAACACTATCGCGATTATATTATTTTAATTGTTTACGTTGGTTTTTGTTATTATGATTATTAAAAAGGAATAATTATTTCATACATATTTTTGAGTAACTTAAACCGTTTATGCAGCGCACGCAACGGAAGTCATCAAATGTGAATAATTTTCCCCGTTTTTGTAACATTTCTCACTGACGCTTCGCTCCTATTGGTCGTAGCATAAAGTTATATAACCTAAAGCCTTCCTCTATAAATGGACTATCTAACAAAAAAATAATTTTTCAAATCGGACCAGTAGTTCCTGAGATTAGCGTGTTTAAACAAACAAACTCTTCCGCTTTATAATACACTAGCTGTTCTCGCGACTTCGTTCGCGTGGTTTTAGAGTGACGTTTATGCAGCGCACGCAATGAAAGTCCCCAAATTAATTTTCCCCGTTTTTGCATGATTTCTCACTGATACTTCGCTCCTATTGGTCGCAGCGTAATGTTATATAGCCTAAAGCCTTCCTCTATAAATGGACTTTCCAACAAAAAAAGATTTTTTCAAATAGGACCAGTAGTTCCTGAGATTAGCGCGTTTAAACAAACAAACAAACAAACTCTTCCGCTTTATAATATCAGTATAGATATTAGTATATATTGAATGTACTGTTCTGGATGGAAATTCATGTTCACAATAATAATACACAGCTTTTGAAGCCGTATATGCATTATGTGAATAGCGATACTGAAAATTACTCTATTTATTTGTGACTAAGGAACCCTAAAATACCGGATATATCAGTTCATCTGCCGAATTCCGACACGTCTGAAAGATATAAAGTCCAAATCACGCGTGAAATTGAATCCAACCCGCCACAAGTCATTCGCTCGGGTACATGTCAATCTGACCCACATACTATGTTGGAATAACACCGGTTACCCCATTTTTACAATAAATAAATATAAAAATTCGTAACCGTACAGGGCCCTAATTCTCAGGCCTCGAACTAAGTTTTTACTATCGGTCTGTCCCGCTCATGCAAATGAGATTTAGCGCGCGTGCGAGCGGGATATACTCATATTCGAACTTTTTTGCACTGCCCGAGTCAATGTCTAATTAAAATATACGACGATGGTATACAAGCTGCAATATTAATGAGTGATAATACTTAAGGGTGTGTATAGGTCCTGTATATGGAGTTTACTGTGAAATTACCAGCACTGAAAGAGGTACTTTTTTTACTTATTGTGTGTGCTAATTTTATGATGTTGAGGCATTTCTTATAGAAACATGAAAGTCAAAAGTAAGTCTTTCAGTGCTGGTATACATTCACAGTATACTCTACATAACAGGAACATACACACCTTAAAATATTATCACTCATTTATTTTACAAGGTGTAAAGGTGTACAAAGGTACATTGTAGTCCACCGAAAACCGGACATGAATTAGTTTTTGCGTTCGCCAAGTAGGTGACGAACGTAAAGAACAGGACACGAATTTGGAGATAGAAGTATGTTCCATCATCTGTGTATCTAGTTAGTAATTAGCCTGAGTCTTTAAATAAAAATAATAATAGCTCCCCTCACCGATTTCGGTGTCGGTAGCCGATTTCATTGAAACCAGGCAGGAGTTATTTTATAGTGCCCAAGTGTGTGCGCAATACACAAAGACACTCTCTCTTTCTTTTACTCTCATCATAAGTCATAACCCAGTTGGACTGTAAACCGACACGACTGGCGAGAGAACAGACGCAGGACCGACTTTTTACATGCCCATCTTTCTTGTCAGACAATCAGTTGACCAGCCTGCATTGTCCTGAATAAACTTGATAACAACATTTTTTGTTGTTCCAACGCGGGAACTGAACCTAAGACCTCCGGGTCAAAAGCGAAGCTCTGAACAACTAGACCACGGAGGTGATCTGAGTCTTTAGTATATTTATTAGCCCAGACCACCCCAGACACTTTTGTTTCTGCAATTTATTTCTTCAATATATTTATGTCATATAGTATGACGAAAATAATCCAATCAGAAGTCACTACTCAGTAGTCTGGCGCCAACGACTATTTGCAGCGTAATCAGGCCAGAGCATTCCTACTCTATTGCTAATTAAATATTAATTTGTACCGGCACATGTGATATGCCCTGTCTTATTAGTTACTACATGACGTCTACATCGGTTCACAGTTCATGTGTGAATTTATTGTCTATTACTTTGATGAGAATGCGTATGAGTCTGGCCTATTTTAGAATAAAGGGCATATTTATCATCGCCGATCACTTAGGCTCAACTCACACTCAGAATCAAAGCTTCGGGACGCGTCATTTTTATACATTCACTAGGAAAAAGCGCTTCGACGAGACGCGTCGCGACGCATGCTACATACTATACGTAGTTAGCACTTATCGCCTACGTGGTCTAGTGGACCCGGAAGTCGTTTGTTCAATTCCCGCGTTGGAACAACAAAAAAAATTGTTTTCAAGTTTGGTTAGGGTAATGCAGGCCGATCACCTGATTGACTGACAAGAAAGATGATCCAGGCGTCGGATGGGCATGTAAAAAGTCGGTCCTGCGCCGGTTCTCTCGCCAGTCGTGTCGGTTTATTGTCCCACTGGGATATGAGAGTAAAGGAAGAGAGAGTGTCTTTGTGTTTTGCGCACACTTGGGCACTATAAAATAACTCCTGCGTAGCTGGCCTGGTTTCAATGAAATCGGCTACCGACACCGAAAGCTAATATATATACTATATTATGCATAATCATAATTTTGTACCTTAACTCTAGGCGAATGTTCAGCCGTACGTTTGCTGTTGATCGTCTATCGAAAGTTAGACTTTTCAGGCACCCTGGTTTGCTTACGATGTTTTGTTCACAACTATAAAATACGCCCTCGGTGGCGGGCCAGTGAAATTATTTGATTATTTTATTATCAACCTTTACGAGTATGACTGACACTGAAACAATACATGAATATTTTTACATCTAAAATGAGTTAACATTTCGGATTCCCCGATTTAGTGATCAGGGCGGCGATTCTCAGGCCTCGAACTTAGTTCTGAATATTAGTATATCCCGCTCGCACGCGCGGTAAATCTCATTTGCATGAGCGGGACAGACCGATAGTAAAAATTACGTTCGAGGCCTGAGAATTAGGGCCCAGCCTTATGTTACTCCTGCGATCGTTCTGGTGTCGTCTAAACCTTGTCTTACTCGCCTCTTCTTCTTTGCCCATCCATCAATATCATTGCATTTTATTCACCTTTCAGCGCAAGAAAATGTACTGATATTTAAACATAATTAATATTATTGTGTTGTAATATAAGCGGCTACTGGTTACCCTTTGATGTTGCGGAGCGTTTGGTTGTGATCGATGACCTAATTTCGTGCGAGTGATGCCGCGAGGCAGGTTATGTATGAAGTTGGTCCATGTATTGCTATTTGGTTCGCAAATAATTACGTAACCTGCTATATAATGGCTAAGCGAATCATTGTTCCAATTAAAATTACATATTACGCGTACTATACAATCAAACTTAACATAACTATATAAATGCACAATATTGTATGTAAAAAAATAATATTTAGTATATTATATCTAGCAATATCCCGCGAAACAATTATAACCACAACCTGCAAGCAGATGAGTGAGTGTACGCATAGGCATGCGTTTGATGCACCTCCCTCCTCCCACACTGCTTATGCGTACACTCGCAAGCAAAAACCATGAAAACACCACCACCACACAAGCAATAATGTTAACACGATCGTGCAAATACATACAATATTAAACATTTATATGGGTATGCTAAGCGTCCAGTTTGTCTTTTGTTAATTTTATGAAAGCAATATTGAAAAAAAAATTAAGTTCCTCCACATGAACTTCACCTGTGCCAATCGTGCACGATCGTGTTAACATTATTGCTTGTGTGGTGGTGGTGTTTTCATGTTTTTTGCTTGCGAGTGTACGCATAACATTCACAAGAGAAGAAATACTGACATATTGTAGAGGCAAAATGAAAGATTTTCTTTTACGTTTTGTCATTTAAACTTAAGGAAAAAGTTTACGAGGTGTGTGCGAAATTGGCACAGGTGGAGTTTATGTGGAGGAACGTTTTTTTTTCAATATTGCTTAGAAATTTCTAAAATTAACAATAGACAAACTGGACGCTTAGCATACCCATATAAAAGCTTAATATTGTATGTATTCATAAGAGAATAAATACTGGCATGTTATTGTAAAGGCAAAATGAAAGATTTTCTTTTACAATCTGTATTTTAAACTTTAGGAAAAAGTTTACGAGATTTGTGCGAAATTGGCGCAGTTGAAGTTGCTCACATAGGAGGAACGTAATAAAAAAATATAACTATATTTTAAAATATTGCTTATAAATACCTAAAATTAACAAAATATACTCACTACCTCAGATTATTACTCGCAGTTAGCATGAGTGTAGTACATATTATTTAACAGGTGAAATAAAAAGGTAACGAAATTTTCAATCGCATGCTATTTTTACCCGATTTCGGCGAAGCCAAAAAAAGGGTAATGATTTTGCGACCATGGCTCTACCTCTACCATTTTTGTGGAGCTATGCATTTCTGGATTTCTATCTGACTTATTTTTTTGTTTCAGTTTTGAAACCACTTTTTGTGAAGTCGGGTTATAGTTTTTTATGTATGAACTTAGGCCGAAAGAAACAGGAATGTGATTAAAAATGTTATTGCAACCAGTTGCAATAACATGAAATTTTGCGTTGCTGCGCTCCAGAACGCGCAGCTTATTAATCGTTAAAAATTTAAAACTCAAATTTCGACCACATTTCGAGCTCTAGCAGATATTACAATGATTTTTGTTTATGACGTCACAAAGTCAATGAACTACGGTAATTTCCATATTTTTTAAACAGAATATAGGAGTAATTTCTACCCTGACTCCTGCCTGAGTAAGTAATGAGCTCATTCCGTGTCTAACATCCCGGTTATTTATTTTGAAGGATGTTTCCCTCGAAATTGTTATATCCCCTAATGATGTAAATGGGATAAGTAACTTGAAACTAATGTCGTTTTGTTGTTTGCTTTTTCTTTTTTTTTTTCAAGCTTTTATTTACTTTAATTTTTCTGTTCCCGTGTCTCTAATGAAATCGTTAATGTTAGCATTTAATTTGCATTAGGGCGTGTTTCACCAAGCAATGTTAAAGTTAATCCTTCGTTAAATATCATGTTGTTCCTCTCGTAATTCCTATCAATAAATGAGAAGGCATGATAATTTAACAAGCCGTTAACACTAACATGCGTTGGTGAAATCGGGACTTAGCACGTTGCGTGACAATACGATAACATAGGGCTGATTAGGGGCCTTACTACGAGGTCTTATAGCAGCAGGCTTACTCCCGACACAATCGAGAAGCGAATCAGTTCGATCTCAACGGCTTTTGGTGTTTTATTTTGTGGATTACTTTGAAGCTAACCAGGTTAAAGAAAATCGTTATATTGTAATTATTTTAATCCCGACCATATCAATCGACTGATAATCAAAATAAACAAACGTCGAATAAATTCGGGAGTATGAGGCACGATTAAATCTGAATCAAAATCGAATCAGTTTGGAGAGTAAGGCCAGCCCAGTATTACTTTAACATTTCTTATGAATTTCGTGTAACCAATATGATCTCTATTTATATAATCGAAAATATATGTTTAATTTGCTCGTTATCCAAAAGTAATGTTAAAGTAATACTACTACAAGACCTCGCGGTAAGGATGTTGGAGCAAGAAAGGGGTATAATCTTTACGCTCATCATCATCATAATTTCAGCTATGCAGTAGCTATATCCACTGCTGTATATAGCCTCCCTCAAAGTATTCCATTGGGGGTAGTTGCCTATACTCGGTTGCCTATACCCAGTTGTAAGATGATTGATAATGTCCACGGAATCCCCCCATTTCTGGATATATACTCCCTCTGTCACCTTTAACCACACGTACGGGAAAGATGGTTGATGTGGAGGTGTTCTTCTTTCTCTGTCACCCCATTAAAATCTTAAGGCCGTGTTTCACCAAGCAATGTTAAAGTTAACGCCATGTTAAAATACCATGCCATCTCATTTATTGACAGGAAATACGAGAGAGATAACATGATATTTAACATGGCGTTAACTTTAACATTGCTTGGTGAAAAACGGTCTAACGCTATTAATATATCATCTTGCTCGCTTTATGCCAAGCGATAGTAGTATATTTATTTATTTATTAATTTATTTATTTCGTACAACAACATAAACACTAGCAATACAATTAGGTACATTATTTTATAAGACTACCTAAGTGTTGTGCTTACGTCAGTTACAGATATGCACAGCATTATTTTACACAGTAGTATAAACATTAACAATTTTTCATAACTTAAAATTAAATAAATTAGATAGGATTAGATACATATAATTATGTCACTTATTTACTATTGATTACTACACTATAGAATTAAGATTAAGATATTACTTTTGTAAATAGGTATATTAATTTAACAAAGTCATGTCAACAAAATTTATATATGTAGGTAGTCAGTCCATATTTGCCCCCCGTTCCATTACAACAATCAATTTATTGATCACTGACACGGCAATTTAATCAATATAAATTATATTTAGCTTCACGCCGCAAGTACAAAAGATCAATTAGGATCCGAACGTCATAAACAATTTTTACTCGTTTATTGTAATAGTCGCCAGTCACGAACATAATATGTGGACTACGTGGGCAAGGATTTTACCGCGGCCGTTAATATTTTAATATGCTTTTTGTTCATAAAAATTGAGCGAGAACGCAAGCACGCTTTGAAGGCTAGCTAAATTTAGCTACAAATCTAAGGGTAAAAATGGCAAGTGTCATTCAATAGTAGATTTTTTACTAGAAAAAAGTAACTGTTGCTCCCATAAAAAATAAACACGGTGCATTTAATATTAGGTTAATTCAATTCTAAATAAACCATCTAAGTCAAGTAATGTTTACTTTTCAAAAATGCCTATCGTGTATCAATTATGAAATGAAATGAAAAAATATTTATTCAGAAACAAAAACCACTATTACAAATAAGTTATGTCTGCTAAACTGTATAGCAGTTTGTTGGCAGATCTAGCTCACTTTATCATAATTACATTTTTATTTTACAAGCGATTACAAATACATAATCAGAATCAAAATATTTTATTTCCGTGTGTAACGCTTTGTTAGGAAAATCAACAAAATAGGTTACCACATTATTACATTATTGAATATTTGTCATAATACTCGTTTTCGTTAATTAATATACTCAAATATTGTTTTTGAACAGTTACAAATGTGAAGGCAAACAGTTAAGTGAGCTACATAATTAAGTTTAGTGACTTATTTGACTTTACCCAACGTTAGGCTACAAGCTAAATAACATTTTGACGTTCTATTCGCGTGTTCTTCATAAGGATTTAGTTGAAAAGTTTCTATACAAATCTTTATTTTATATGATGTTTATTGCGAAATTTTGCAAGTTTTAAAATAAATGGGCGTAACGTAAAATTGGGTTGTATATTTAGACTATAAACCTTGGTTTAAGTAAAGTACGTTTATATAAGTTTTTAAAAATAATAAATTTAACTTTGTATGCCGGTTACATCTACGTGATTTTATTCCCAGGCCAAATTTTTAAAACTTCTGATTCAGCCCGACGACATTTATTAAGACTAGAAGACGCTAAGGGCATCACCTTTAGCCTTAGTGGCCTGTAAATTAATGAGAAAAATGCATAACCTGAAAGTATTTTATAAAAAAACTTATGTAATGCCTGCCCTGGTGGTGATTAATTAGTTATGTAAGGCCGTATATATCCCAAAAAGTAATTATCGTCACTCAATTATTCTTTCATTAATATTGAACATGTCTACAAAGTACAAACAGATGGGGAAAATGGTCGGGAAAGTGGGACGGGACATCCGTAGTACCTACCTGTGTCGCAGGGACGGACGCCATATTGATATTAATATGATTAACATTGTGTAGATTTTCATACAGATATTTAAAAAGGTAAATTAGAATTGATAACAAATTTAACCCACGTTTGCTTACAATCACAATAAAGTAATTTGTTATCAGAGTCAACTACCATGCTTTGTTTTTGATGTGATAAAATATAAATAGATGAACATCGGCTGCACGCATGTAAAATTATGACACATTGTCACGTTCCCTCGAAGCTAAACGAACGTGCTAGCGAGAGAACGATGTATCCGAGTAAAAAAAAAGACAGAAGAGAACAAAAGACTTTTATAAAAGTGAAGTAAAAAGTCAATGTAGCTTCCATTGTTTTTGATCAAAATTTCCTATGACGTTATCACGTAAAACTGCAATTCCACAATTTTTCATAGGTTAAGGGAAACTCACTTTCTGTATTACGCTGATCTTACAATCAAGGTACACATGGAATATAACGGGTGTAAAAAGAGCAGTCATTATTCTTTTCTCATTCTAGAAATGTAATTTTTTTTCATTTTTTTACAAAAATTTTAAGAAAAAATTTTTTTTTGCTTTATTGTTATTTTTGCGACAGAAAAATAAGAAATGGTGAAATGTAAAAAAATATTTTTTTTTCCTTTTTGACAAAAAAAAAACACATTTCCAAAATGAGGAAAGGTAGTATAAACGTATCTCAAAGTTATGGTGACTGATCTTTTTACACCCAGTATACCTTCCGCCAATTGACAATAATTACAAAATTGTCCATTACCTTATCGAAAACTAGCTGTTGAAAATTTATGCCCGGGACGCTTTGAAACTTTGAACTACGTGTTAACAGTAGCGAGATTAAATTTGGATTGTAAATCGAAGCGATAGGTGAAGTTAGCCGCGGCAACGGGACATTTGCATTTTATTCAGCACACGTCCACTTATGCAAATACACATTTGCATATTACGTACGACCCAATTACCTAAGGTCACGGTTACAGTGACTCACAAAGGAGTCCTTTTCACCGCCACGTTGAGTTTCCCATACATTTTTAATGCGAGGCCGTATTGAACGCTTTCCATTTCTT
Organism: Celastrina argiolus; assembly: GCA_905187575.2. NCBI lineage: Eukaryota > Metazoa > Arthropoda > Insecta > Lepidoptera > Lycaenidae > Celastrina > Celastrina argiolus. The sequence continues at coordinate 12,454,809 of LR994587.1, forward strand.
TGACCTTTTTGGAAATTCTATGAAAATTTAGTTAATGTGATGCTAAAATGTTAAATGATGGCATTTCTTAATTGACTACACTTAATAGTTTATTTTATGGAATTAAAATTTTCAGTTAGAAACTTCTTATCCGACTACGACGAATCCAAAAGGGTAATGTACTGGCAATCTAATGGATCACAGTAATGATACACAAACTACTTGCACTTTTTCCACTTTATTAGTAAATTAACAGATTTATAAAAATACACGACCGGTTTCGACTAAGTCATCATCAGGTGTCTACACCTAGAATAGGTTCTAGGTGTAGACACCTACAGTACATTCAATAAGACAATCTCATGGATGTATGTGTGTTTCACCGAAGCATCTTAAATACTAATACTAAACAAAAGAGGTGTCAAAAGATTCGTGATTTTATTATCAGATTCTATTATCTACTTCGTGTCCGAGTAGACTATTTATGTTAACCCGACTGGTTAAAGTTTTGGCTATAAATTGTGGGTGTAAAGCCATTAACAGATATTAATTATACAAAATGAATGACGTCATTCAGAAGTTACGTTTTTTTAAATGTAATAGCAAACATTTATAAACGTTTTTGTGGTAGAACGTACGCTATTTTGGAGAAAAACCAATGTGAAACATTGCAAATAACATTTGAGTTACGGTTACGCTAATAAAATAAACATGTATGAAAATCACAAGTAATTTCTTCTGCGCTGATATTTTTAAAGGGATATTTCTAAGTATTATATTATTATGAATAATTTTACACCCTGCAGGCTTACTCTCGATACAATCGAGAATAGAATCAGTTCGATCTCGTTCGGTTTTTGGTATTTTATTTGTTTTATTACTTTGAAGTTTCAAAGTAATAAAACAAATTCTTCTCAAACTATTCTGATTTTCTTTATCCTGATTAGTTAATCAGGATAAACAAAAACCTTAGATCGTAAGTTTTCTCTAATCGACTGAGAATCAAAATAAACATACGTCAATTTATTCGGGAGTACGCGGCACCATCGAATCTGAATGAAAATAGAATCAGTTTGGAGAGTAAGGCCCCAGTATATTAATAGTACACCGTTCTCGCCCTTAGACCTTAGTGTTCCCATACTCTGAACTAATAGCTCTAATAGCCTTAAATTCTGGTGTAAAGCACTAATGGAATTATGTAGGCGGTGGAGCGTATCGAGGGCTAAAGATATAATTGGTACTTAGGACGCGGTGGTTCTCGTAATTGAGTTGAGAGCGGCTAGTGCGGGGCTAATGAAATATGTCGGGGCACGTGTACGGAACCTTTATGTAGTGACGTGCACAGGACCTTTAAAACTAGAAAGACCCGTGCCCACTTCGTTGAGCATAGAAACCGTTCAAACCTTCCCCGTACTTTGACGAATATTACAACTATTACAAGACTTAAACATAGACTTAAAAATAAAAAGAATCAGTTCAGCCGGTTCGAGTTTCAGCGAGACTAACGAACAGCAATTCATTTATAATAATATATATATATAATATATATATATATATATATATATATATATATATATATATATAGAAGGAGAAGAAGAAGATAAGACAATTTTCAAAAGACGTAACACTTATAATCTCGTCTTATATTAAAAGTTTTTTTTTAAGTATTTTTTAAATCATAATAATAATTTCCCCTGAGAACTGCGAAGTTATTTTTTCTTAAATGTGTCCAAGAAAGAAGGATATTTTAACTAGAGCTAAACGAAAAGGTTCAATTAATAAGCTTATCAATAGGTTTATGGGGCTAGAGACATCAAGCTTGGGTCCAATGTTGCATATACAGGCTGTAATATTAATGAGTGATAGTACTTTAGGATGTGTATGACTCCAGTATATAGAGTCAAGACTAAGTTTACAGTGGAAGAGTAGATAAAGAGAGAGGAAATAAATAGTTTCTTTATTTTACTTATTGTATTGGCAAATTTATGAAGTTGTACGTTTTGAAAAATAAAAAAAAAGTATGTAAAGTTCTTCACTTTTAAAAGTGAAACGAATTTTTTTTTTATCTGTCAAATAGGTTCTCAAGTGAGGTTGGGTTTGAGACTTCTTTATTTATACGGGCCTAAGAGTACTGCGATCGAGTAGTGAGCAAATTGAGTACCTACTGAGTACCAATTGGCTGATAAACTAGATTTGCCGATACTACAACACTTTCTGAGTGAACTTGTTAAGTGAAGATTATAAAGTAAATTGAACTAGTCGTTATAATATAATTTGTAAATAAGCAATTAAAACATTCTACAAATATAGCAACATAGCATAGTCATGAAAACCTAATTATTGAGCTGTAGCTGTATTAGCGGTTGTAGATATACATATTTCTAAATAAGTAAATAACAACGGTTAAGAATCAATAGTGTCTATCTCATTAGAGTTAGCTTCACAGAAGATATTTTTTTTACTTTGAATAGAAAGATACTTACAATGTTTATATCTTTAAAAATATAAAAAATATGGTGAAATACGAAATTTTAAGATAAGTACCTAAATAGGCCAAGCCAAATTATACTTTAAATCTACCTGCATTATAAAGTAAAAACGTAAAAATTTGAGATAGACTTTATTCATTCTTAGCCGTCGATAAATTGCTAATTTATCATTTAAAAAAAAATTTGATGCCGTCGCTGCTACTCTACGTGCATGTAAAGTAGGGATCATAAACATATTTTTAATTTATACGTAAAAGTAGCTTGTTTCCCGGATGTGTAACAGATGAATTTACATTCGCAAGATTTATTTTACGTATATTATGCGTTCGTTAAATTGGATTTCCTGTGGGAAAAACGATAAATTGGGAGCGTTATCTATACCAGAACTGGACAAGTTATTTATACGTGCCTCTTTGACTGTACATTTTATCAGTTGAACTGTTTTTTTTTTGTTAAACTGTACCATTTTAAATGCGTGTTGTGAGTATTTGTGATGTTTGTTATCTAAAATTTGATATTTGTTTTATCTTTAGGTGATAAAAGAATGGGGAAAAGCCACTAAAACAAAGTCAAATTCAATTTTTTAATGAATATCGAGGATTTCCGAAAGACATTTAGAACACTTAAAATATTAATAGATTTTTGCTTCGGTAATCGTAATTTTTTATTTTGCGCAAATGCTCGATGCACTCTATCTGTCTATTTTATTGAATCTATACAGGCTATAACATTAATGAGTGATAATACTTTAGGGTGTGTATGGGCCCCTGAAAGCTGACGCTTCGCTCCTATTGGTCGCAGCGTAATGTTATATTATAGCCTAAAGCCTTCTTCTATAAATGGACTATCTAAAAAAAAATATTTTTTTAAATCGGACCAGTAGTTCCTGAAATTAACGCGTTTAAACAAACAAACAAACTCTTTCGCTTTATAATATTATATAGTATGTATTAGAGATTCGAGAATGGTTTAGATTTACAATTGGAACCGATAGGTGGCGCTGCAGTCTGTATGTCAAGCAATTAATTAATAAGGCAAAACGAAGTTTAGCGGGACAGCTAGTATTATATAAAATTGGATATTTTTTTTATCTTTAGGTGATAAAAGAATGGGATAAAACCACTTAAACAAAGTCAAAAGCAAATTCAATTTTTAATGAATATCGAGGATTCCCGAAAGACATTTAGAACACTTAAAATATCAATAGATTTTTGCTTCGGCAATCGTCATGTTGTTTTCAAGTTTGTTTAAAACAATGCAGGCTGATCACCCGATTGTCTGACAAGAAGGATGATGGGCATGTAAAAAGGTTTACCGTCCCACTGGGTTATGAGAGTAAAAGGAAGAGAGAGTGTCTTTGTGTATTGCGCACACACTTGGGCACTATAAAAGAACTTCTGCGTAGCGGGCCTGGTTTCAATGAAATCGGTTACCGACACCGAAATCGGTGAATGGAGCTATTATATAATATGGGTAACGGTTTAATATATTCGTATATTTTCTTTTTATATTGAGAAGTAACGAGTAATAACGCACAAATCTCAGCACCTATAATTTAGTATAATTTCCGTTCCGAGCGAGACGAAATTTGGTTAAAAGCTACTAACTCGGTTATGGAACTTAATTTATGAACATAATTAAATTAATCGCTAGTATTATATTTTATAAAACTTGTGGTCTAATGGGTTTTTGACTCTGAGGGTCGCAAGTTCGAGCATCGCGTTAAAACAACAATAATATTGTTTCTAAGGGCCGATTTTTCAATCGTCAGATAACTTTTACCTAAGGAATAAATAAATATGTGACATTGACAGATTTTGTATGAAACAAATTTTAAAGTCACATGTTTATTCAACAGATAAAAGTTATCTGACGATTAAAAAATCGGCCCTAAGTCGGACAACGCGGGCTGATTGTTAAGAAGAATGATCAATGCGTCGAATGAGCATGTAAAAAGTTTTCTCTGAGCCCAGGGGGTTACTCCCGACACAATCGAGAACCGAATCCGTTCGATATCAGTGGTTTTTCGTACTTTATTTGGTGAATTACTTTGAAACTAATCAGGATAAAGAAAATTATTAGATCGCAACTTTTTGTACTCCCGACCATATCAATCGACTGAGAATCAAAATAAACAAAAGTCAATTTATTAGGAAGTACGCGGCATGATCATATCTGAATCAAAATCCAATCAGTTTGGAGAGTAAGGCCCCAGGGCCCTAATTCTCAGGCCTCCAACTTAGTTTTTACTATCGGTCTGTCCCGCTCATGCAAATGAGATTTACCGCGCGTGCGAGCGGGATATACTAATATTCGAATTTTTTCCACTGCCCGAGAATCGTGCTCCTGATTCAAGATGCCATCGCTATTCATCGCTTATGAATTTCGAAAACAAAATGTATGGAATTTGACATAAGATTGGATAAATTACATACGAATTTCAGCGAACCCTCACCAGTCATGTAGGTTAATTCGACAACACACTATTTTCTTTAGCAGTAACCTAGGTCCTAGTGGGAGTAACGGCTAATGAAAATAGTGTGTTCTTGTGTATTGCGCACATCCTGTGGGACTTTAAAATAACGTAATTCAAGTTTCAACGAGACCGACCACCGTCACCGAAATCGGTGTCGGGAGCTCATATTGTTATTTTATAGAACTACCTTTAGGTGCATTGCAGTTGCAATAAAATAATGTTTAACGAAATCAATCATATTCTTGTTTCGTCCGCCTTAAGTTCATACATAAAAAACTAAATATGTAGAATATAACTATTTTGTTTTAAGTCTAGTGTATATTATATGTAATGTTTATGTTGTAAGTTATTTCTCTCTGTAAGGGCTGCTATAACAATTTTTTTTAGAAATAAAGAAGTATCCTAGCTGGTAACTACCAGCGAAAACTTTTAATTGGCTCTATAATTATGCATTCTGTTGTTATTTTAAATATTGTTGCTAGCTGTAAGTTTTCCATGTATTTTAAAATAAAATCATTGTGTCTCTTTCCATGTTCATTTTATGATATAGGCAGATGTTTCTGTTAACAATAAATTGGTAAATAAAATAAATAAATAATTATTGAAAATTTCGTTAATAACGTTATTCCTTGCAACTGGAACGCAACTTTCATCAACACACGAATTAGGTAGGTAGTACATTAACACCCGGTTTACCGAACGCAACTGGGGGTTAGTCAATAGTTTTACCCGTTCTGTAACCTTTAATAGCAAAGTAAAACGCGGAATCTGCAAATTCTAACAAACTTTTCACTTCATAAAGTAACGTCACAACTAGAAGCTTGGGAAATTTCATGTAAAATTCTTGAAAAGTGTAAAACTATTTCCTTGGAAGTTCCCGTTTACCTCATCGGCATTTCTAATTCGCAGTTTAATTAAATTACTGTTTGAGCAATCGACGGAACTCAAAGAGATCGGTCTTCTTCTTCGGAGCCGGTAAAAGGAATACTGATGCCTTGAAAAAGTGTTTTATTTTTGTGAAATGGTTTTTTTCTCTTACACTTTATTACTTATTTGTTTAGACTTTTTTTTAATAGCCTTGCATTTTATTATTGGAAAATGTTAAAAGACAGAATATACTTATAAATAATAGCGAATTAACTATCGTCGAAACATCGATAACTAAATTAGTAGCTTTTAACCAAATTTCGTCTTTACGCTCGGGGCAGATATTATTTATTACTTATTTCCTTTACATACTCTTTCATTCTACGATTAGAACGTCATTTTATAAGATAGGTATTAATATTTTAAATTAAAATTCACACAGAAATAGCAGCCTGGACGTCTCTAATGTTATCAACCGATTTTCACTAAGAATAGAAATATATTTTTTGATTAACGTGTGAAATACATATTTATCATTCTTACGGCGTATTTCACCGAGTAATATTAAAGTTAATCCTTTGTTAAATATGATGTTTTTCATCTCGTAATTCCTATCAAGGAATGGTATTTTAACAAGCCGTTAACACTAACATGCGTTAGTGTTAACGGCTTGTTAAAATACCATTCGGACGAAACACACGTATTTTAACTTTATGTCTAGATTAAAGAAGGAGTTTAGTCTCCACACTGCGTACCACCTTACAATCAAGTTTATTGATGCACCGACAGCATTTCTACCAATCAATGCACTAAAACCTTCCTCGGGAACCACTCTATACATTGCTGAGAACAGCATAAATGTAGGTGCAGTAGTTGCCGAGTTTATCGCGAACATACATACGCAGCGCAGGGACTTAGTTTTACAAGATGTAAAATAAATGAGTGATAATACTTTAGGGTGTGTAATGTGTATGTGTCTCCTATGTAGAGTATATTGTAAAAGTACCAGCGCTGAAAGACTTACTTTTGACTTTCATGTTTGTATGAGAAATGCCCCAACATCATAAATTTTCCCATACAATAATAAAAAAAAATCTTTCAGCGCTGGTACTTACACAGTAAACTCTATGTACGGTACGGGTCCCATACACAGTACCTACACATCCTAAAGTATAATCACTCATTAATATTATATAGCCTGTTTAATATGTAATGTACGGACGGTTATGATATTATATGTATAACGGGTGTAAAAAGAACAGACAGTTAACTTTGGGATATAATTTTACTAACTTTTCTTATTCTAGAAATGTATTTATGTAATATTTTTTTGAAAAATAATTATTCTTTTGTTTTAGTGTTAATCTTGCGACAAAAAAAAAAGAAATGGTAAATAGTAAAAAAAATACATTTCCAAAATGAAGAAAGGTAGTATAATCGTATCTCAAAGTTATAGTGACTAGTCTTTTTACACTCTGTATATAAAGATATTTGATTATTAATATTATTATCTGCTGTAGTACATAGTATATTTCAATTACCCTAAAATGTAGCCTACCCAGCAACAATACGCGTCGGCGAGGTGCTTTCAGCTCCAATCTCAGTGATGGGGCCAAACACCTTTCTCGTTATTATTCTCCGAGTAGAGCTTTCAGATGCTCCTTTTTTCATAACAATGGCTTAAGTTTGCCTGAAATAATAACTAGGTTTTAATCGTACTATTTTTAATCGACAACTCCGAAGGATTGAAATTATTTTAGCAGTATATGCCTTTGTTCCACTATAGCACCTCAACTGATCGGTTTTTAACTATATACACTGATTTATAATTTACTAACTGACCCGTGCTCACTTCGTTGAGCATAGAAACCGTTTAAACCTTCCCTAGACTTCCACGAATATTTCAAGACCAAAAATAGCCGAATCGGTTCAGCTGTTCTCGAATTTTAGCGAGACTAACGAACAGCAACTCATTTTTATATATTACGCCGCCCGACCCCCGGCCGGCCGCGGGTCGGTACCGCCGCGGCGCAAACAATTACGACCCTGCATTTTAAATTGGTATATCTTCGGTAATATTCGCTTAAATTACATGCTGTAAAAAGCATATTGATCTATAATAAATGCAAAATTTATTTAAGGTACTTAATTGGATAAGGATGCTGTATTGTTTAAAATCACTTCGTAAATAACCATTTTTAGTAAAGGATAAAAATGGTTATGGTGGGTTATCCCTAAGAGATAGACATATACCATCGCGGACTTTATTGTTGAACTTTTTAAGGTGAACAATACTGTAGTACATTATTTTGGTCTATCTCGTAGGGTTCAGCCAGCGTTTGCAATATAAGCGCAAAAAAACATACTTATTTACGACATCACATTAGAAACCTTTAAATTTATCAGTGTTTCTCTACTATATATTATGCATTTATTATACATACAAACCTTCTGTAAGAATCACTCTATCTATTAAAAAAACCACATCAAAATCCGTTGCGTAGTTTTAAAGATCTAAGCATACATACGGACAGACATACAGCGAAAGCGACTTTGTTTTATACTATGTATTGAAGTCAGTCAAATGACATTTCTGTTTCACATCACCTCTCTTTCTTCAATTGTCAGTTAGCAGAGACAGAATAATTTTTGCCTGTCATTTTACTGACTGAGATTAAAAAACAGCGTTTAAAGCAGTATACATAGATTCGCGATAACGCAGGAAATATATATATATATATAATATCCTTCTATCCTTCTCCTTCTTTAAATATCATGTTATTCCTCTCGTATTACCTGTCACTTAATGGGAAGCCATGGTATTTTAACATGGCGTTAACTTTAACATCTCTTGGTGAAGCACGCCCTTAAGATTTTATAAGAATTGTCGTTATTAACATATCTGGGGGCACGGCAATGCACTCGCCAAGTTGAGCACGGCCGTAGTATACTTCTCGAAACAGTTCAGGACATTTTAACAGTAGATTGACTTGGCTCTAAATTATCTGATTTAATATTTATCACTTGTGAGATAGATATTGTGTTTTCATGCGATTGTCAATATTCTCATTTATTTAAAACATTAAAGATTTTTAATAATATTACTACGATCTTTATAAGATGTTTTTAGACCGACCTACTAACCCTAACTTGGCATCACATATATCTCACAACTTTTTACTTACGTAACGAGACTGCATTTTTTACAAATAAAAATAAATAAAAATAAAAGGTAAGTAGAGTTTTAACGTAAGAAATAAAACTCAAAAAAAATACTGTCTGATATACACAATGATTCGAGAATGACGCGTAGAACATGTTTTGTTTTGGCAGCTCATATAAATTACTTAAAATAACTCATTCTCTTCACACTATATTCGGCTTAATATATGAACCATCGCTCTGTAGATTTGAAACAATAACATACAGTCTAACCCTTTTATTAAGCGGTCCAATCAATCTTGGATCTATCAAAGGGCTCCCCTGAAGCACTTGTTCGTAAGTGATATCTCTCGATAAGTCAATGTCAAGTGACGTGGAGCGCGCGTTAAAACTAATAGAGAGCACTTCACAAACCATTGGGTTTTAAAACCGTACATACGTATATTACGGTGGGTGGGTTTTTATATCGATTTCAGCACAAATTGTTGGTGTTTGTTGGGTTTTAAGCCTAGTCATTTCCACTTTATTGCCATAGTTAAATGTATACATGCTGTAATATCAATGGGTGATATTAGGGTGTGGGTCCCGTATATAGAGTTTACTGTGAAAGTACCAGCGCTGTAAGAGTTTTTAAATTTTGTATGGGTAAATTTATGATAGGAAATTTCTCATAGAAACATGAAAGTCAAAAGTAAGTCTTTCAGCGCTGGTACTTTCACAGTAAACTCTACATAAGAGGCACATACACACCTTAAAGTATTATCACTCATTTATTTTACACCATGTATAATGTATATATACAGTAAGATAATATACAATATATTATTTTTATGGGGCTGTCATATACTTTTGTGCCTCTAAATATATAAAGACAAAAAAAACAAAGCTTTAAAAACACGAAGGTAACCTACTTAATATAACGCTTAGTTGTACTTGATATTATTATGGTGGTTAACTACATGAAGATAAAAAGTTATCGTCTATTATTTATTTATAATATTTTTTTTACTTTAACATGCCTTATTAATTATTATATTATTTGTATAGTAAGGGCATACCGCAATAAAAGTATACAATCCTCAAACAAAGTTTCTATTCTACAGGCGCATATAAAAGTGGAATAAAATTCAACGTTGGAAATAGTACTTTTAAACTGGAAAGTTCATACGCGCCTCGATTTTGTTGAGGCAGTAAAAGCCATTTTATATCTCTAAAGAAAAAGATTTTATTCTTAACATGACCTACGCATAAATCTTAACTGACTCCAGAAGGGAGTAATATAATGTAATAAAATAATTAAGTATATTTAAAAGACTTACTGCTTAAAATGATTGCCGTATGAAATGTATGCGCTGCGCCTCCGTCACTTCGATTCCTGCGTTGTAACAACATAAAATTTTGATTTTAAGTTTGGTTACGACTTCCGACAATGCAGGATCACCTGATTGATACACTGATATCTGGCAAGAGGGATGATCCATGCGTCGGCTGGGCATGTAAAAAGTCGGTCCTGCGCCTGATCTTCGTCCAGTCGTGTCGGATATCTGTCCAACTGGGCTATGAAAGTGAAGGAAGAGAGATTGTTCTGTGTATTGCGCACACGCTTGGGCAGTACAAAAAAACCCTGCGTTTCTGACCTGGTTTCAATGAAACCGGCCACCGTCCGAAATCGGTGTGGGAGGCATTATTATAATTATTTATGCGCCGCAATGTATTATACCATTTACTTTAAACCCTATTTCTGATGTAAGTTTTAATTTCTCAAATCAGTGGCCAAATTACTTAAATGAAAATAAAGTATTTTTTATCCCCCAACGCTGCTCTATATAAGTTTTTACTTAGGTTTCAGACAGAGACTGGGGACGTAGATTGCCCGTGTTATTACTGGCAATAAGGAGCTCTCAGTGCACCTGCGCTCACGTTAAGCCGCTTAAGAGCCAGACTGGTCCCGTTTAATCTGACGTCACAATACCCAAAACAATGGGTCGGAAAACTAGAACATAGGGTTCCGTACTGAAGGGTAAAAACGAAACCTAATTACTGTATTTTGCTAACTGACTGTATCTACTTAACCATGACAGCTAGAAAATTTAAATTTTCGCAGATGATGTTTGCCTGTTATCGTTATAATATATTATATTGATTTTGGGTTATATAATATATTATAATGCCTATTATATAAACGTAGAACCGCAAATACTAAAAATATTTTAGGAGAGCTCCCGTCACCCATATTGATATGCATAGCAAAGACACAGTGATAAGGTTCCGTTTTTTACGGACACTCATGCACGATGCCGACTTGGCCGGTTTTTTTTTACAAATTTTAATAAGTTAGTGTAGTAACAATTACTTATGAAACATCGCAATGTCTGCGGTGCGCGTATTTTATAATTACTTAGCGGTATAAAATGGCTGCCCGTTTTCCACTAATTGCAAAAGTAGACGTGTTAAATATGTGAATAATAATTATTTAACGATGTTATATAATTGTGTGTGTGTGTGTGTGTGTGTGTGTGTGTGTGTGTGCGTGCGTGCGTGCGTGCGTGCGTGCGTGCGTGCGTGCGTGCGTGCGTGCGTGCGTGCGTGCGTGCGTGCGGGCGTGCGTGCGTGCGTGCGTGCGTGCGTGCGTGCGTGCGTGCGTGCGTGCGTGCGTGCGTGCGTGCGTGCGTGCGTGCGTGCGTGCGTGCGTGCGTGCGTGCGTGCGTGCGTGCGTGCGTGCGTGCGTGCGTGCGTGCGTGCGTGCGTGCGTGCGTGCGTGCGTGCGTGCGTGCGTGTGTGTGTGTGTGTGTTTGTGTTTGTGTTTTTATGTACGGTGTACGGAGACAAAGTAAGACAAAGCTGTGTTTTTATATTTTAATTTAGTCTGAGGAATAGAGTTTAATATACAAAACTATTTTAGAAGCATGGTAGTAACCCTACTCTCATTGGGTCTATCCTAGGCTGGTTTTATGTGGGATGGGTAACCTCCCCGGCGCCGAGGAGAGCGCTTCAGTTTGCCGGAGCGCTCTCTTAATTTGAAGGAAGTCCGGTCCCTATAGAGGTGAACCGGCCGGTCGAGGGAGGAGTGGCCTGTGCTTTGACAGATCCAGGGCACTCCACCCAACATAACGACTGATGGCAATCCGCAAGTGGTTTTAGTGGGTAAACCGGCCGTAGCGAGCCGGGAGTCCCACATACCCCTCGGGGACCCTCCCGGGGGGATGCGTAACGCATTTCCCTTGCGAAATAAAAAAAAAGGCTGGTTCTATGTGATCCGGAATTCGGAAGTCCGACGAAGTTCAGAGCCCAGAAATTGATCCTCGTGTGTTTAATTTTCAATATTGTATAATTAGCGCATAGTTCTGTCTTCGAAATAATTACATACAAAAAATCCATACAAATCCTACAACCACAAACAGTGAGAGAACATCTTTACTGTTAGTGGTTGAGGATGATGATGATGACGGCAAGAGAAGTGAAACCTTTTACAGAGTCACTGAACATCCATCAATGAGTTTAGACGTAAGGGGGCATTAAACTTTAAAGTACCGAACAATTTCCGAACATCAGTAATTAAAACGTAAGGTATCAGGGTCATTTATAAGGCTTGTCGCTGGACCCCGCTGCGCCTGCGCGCTGTTCTCAGAACAATTGCCTGTTTTAGGGTTCCCCACCCTAAGGGTAAAAATTTGGGACCCTATTGCAAAGACTCCGGTGTCCATCCGTCTGACATTGGCTGTAATCTCATGATTCGTGATAGTTAGTAAGATTTGTTTAAAATTTATTCTGGCAACAAACAGTCAAACATTTTTACATTGTATTTATGCAGACAATAAGTATAATTAAAGACCAACAGTGCCCAAGAATTCTCAATAACAAACACCTTTTCATGTGCTCAAAGGATCGTGATCAAATAGGAGGTAAAACATAATAATATACAACATTAGGTATTATTTATTTCTTTTGCGATTAAATTTGAATTTGGAAGATAGTTGAAATTTTCACAGATTTGTTCTGTTCTCGCTATAACAACCAATACTCAAAGACATAATAAAGTAGGTTTTTAAGGAGTAACAGTAATATTTTTTATCGTTTTGTATGGAACCCCTCATGCGGGATTCCGACTCGAACTTACCCAGTTTTTTATAACCCAATGTAAAATGTTATAACCCGCCGCGAACAATCACTTTGTTACCATTAATAGAACAATTCAATTTAACTTGTCGGTATTTATTAAGATAGAGCGAAAGAGATTAAGGTGAGTTATTCGATTTAAAAGTTCCGTTGCTAATATTATAAGTAATTGTTCTAAATAAATACAGTGCTGGTGAACCAATGGCATGCGACAGTATATTCTGGGTGCGTCACTGATCACAAAATTAATTAGTACCTAGCTAAATACAATATGACTAGCTAATGCAAGTATCTACGGTTCGGAAGAATTTAAAAATGTAACTAATCGATTTCCAGTCGAGAAAGAGTTTTAAGTCTACGGTATTTATAATAACAAAGTCAAAATTATTTCATGGCTTGACTTCACTAAATATTTATTTAGAAAAATGGCACGTTAGTACGTAAAGGTTCACCGTACCTGATACAATCAAGCTATAAAGTATGATATCTATTAAAACACTGTTTTGTAGATGAAAAGTTATATAATTCAGCGCATAAAAGTTTATAGAAGGTGTGAAACGAAAATGAAAAATTGTCTGACTCCTTGATTTATGTACCACGACATGATGCAAAATTTCACGAGAGGCAAATCTAATTTTCCAAATGTTATTACGCGTGAAATCGTTCCTGAACCTCGTCAATTATAATTGATATTATAAATTGAAACGGATAACGGTAGCGTACCTTATAAGAATTTATATCAACGGCCTAAATCGATTTTTCATGCTCCGTACCAAAACTCGTTAAGATATGAATCACATTTTGAAAATTGCGATTATTTTTTGACAGTATTAAATAAATGTAACTCATTTCAGAAATTACAACCAAAACAATTTGATAAAAGTGTTATTACACGTAACACGAGTAGTCCACATAAAAAACGGCCAAGTGCGAGTCGGACTCGCGCTCATAGGGTTTCGTACAAAACGTCAAAAAATCACGTTTCTTGTATTTTATTCTGGTTTTAGTTTTTGTAACAACAAACACATCAGTAAAAGTTTACTGCCTAGCTATCACGGTCAAGGAGATACAGCCTGGTGCTGTCCCCAGGCTGTATTTCCTTGATGTCTCCTTGATCTCCTTGATGAACTGAGAGCGATGTCTGTCTGTATGTCTGTACATACAGACAGACATCGCTCTCAGTTGTGGAGCCCCCATTTTACGGGTTCGGAACCCTGATAACGGACCCAATTTGAAAACTCCGCTTACACAAATTGTTTTCCTTTTCCCTCACTCTCGTTAATTTAGATAAACATTGCGGTACAGATTCTACAAATTCCATAAAAACAGACGTTACATCAATTGAGCATTATAAAAAAATATAAAAGCTCGTTTACATAAAAGTAACGAGATAAATGGTATGCGCGGATGCAGGTAAGTGTGGGGTGCTCAGTGCTCACTAGAGATGGGACGTCGACGATGTTTTCGTTGAAACGTTAACTTTTATCATCTTGTATACGTTACTAGTTAACTTAATCAATAAACAATAATATTTTACAATAGTATTTTTTACATTCCTCGATACAAGTCTCGTTACTTTTATATACAACCAGTTGTATTTCTGCTGTTCTGAATAGAATAAGATATAATACTGTTTTCATTAAATTCGTTCAGTAGATACTAAATAGGTAAAATTATACATGTTAGATAAGTTGTACTATTTCCATACCCCGGAAACCGTATATTTTGTAGCCAAACACACACACACACATTCATCTTCTCTTATATATAAAAATGAATTGCTTTTCGTTAGTCTCGCTAAAACTCGAGAACGGCTGAACCGATTTGGCTATTTTTGGTATTGAAATATTCGTGGAAGTCCAGGAAAGGTTTAAACGGTTTGTAGGCTCAACGAAGTGGGCACCGGTCAGCTAGCACTTATATAAATGATGAAAATAAATACATATTACATACCGCAAAAAGAAGAATTCAACTAGTTAATTTATAAACGGTTAACGTTAAAACGTTGACACGAGTTCAACTGTTCGTTAACTCACCGCCCATCCCTAGTAGGTGCTCTCTACTCACTGGTAGGTGCGTTCTGTTCAAAGTGCTCGATATCATTTGCATTCCACCCACAAGTTATTGTTGAACACGTTGCACTTACCCTTTAACGCGGAATTTCATGCGAAGTACGCACTTCAGTTCATATTTTCATTTCAGTATTCTGTCTAACACTCGAGTCTGGGAGTCAATTGTTTTGATGTAAGGGAAGCAGGCTTTGTCGATATTGTTAAAGTTACTGGCTGAAGAGACTAGTGCGTGTAAAATAATGCAAGTATTTTGATTTATGACAAAGCTTCATATTGAGGTATTCTCGGAGCGCTATGACATGGGGTTCTTCAAGGTGTTCTCCTTCAGGGCCGACGTTTCATTGGTGAACCCCCTGTGTCATGTTCATAGGCGACGGTGAATGCTTACCATTAGTTAGCCCGTCTGCTTTTTCGTCTAGCCTTAAATAAACTATAAAAAAGCTAAAAATAGCATACTAATATTTAATCAGTCTATGTACCTATGTAATTTTTGCGCATAGTAGTTTTTTAATCTTTGTTAAATTCCTACTTTGTTTTGAATTGTGGTGTGACGATATTTTTTACCCGACTACAGCGTAACTAACAAGAAGGGTAATGAATTGCGAAAAGCGTAATTTATAGGTTAAAGTATTTTTTTTAAATAAAAGTTGTAGTTCTTTGTAAAAAAAATAGCCAATTTTGTAGATCACTCATTTAACAACTACATTGTGAAAATATAACCTAACTTAAATTTTATGTTAAGTATTTGTATTATGTTATTTTTTTAGTTTAATGGGACAATTAGTAGTACTACAGTGAACTAATATACATAATACCATAATCACTATCCTGCCTTATTGCTCACTGTAGTCGGAAAAATGTAAGTATCCACCTCTCGGTGTCAGAGACCGGTAAATAATGCAAGCCAAACACCGCGGATGTGGGAGTGGTGCTTTACTGTTATCATAAAATGCTCATAACCTCCAAACTTTTTATCGATTCAGTCGCTTTAAACATGGTTTTATTAGCACTAAAACTACTATTGATTACATCGCGGTCAGTTTTTGGACACTTAAGGCCGTGTTTCACCAAGCAATGTTAAAGTTAATCCTTCGTTAAATATCATGTTATTCCTCTCGTATTTCCTGTCAATGAATGAGATGACAGGTATTTTAACATGGCGTTAACTTTAACATTGCTTGGTGAAACACGCCCTGAGTTTACGGTAGGGTCTTTGATTTCCTGAGACTTGATCTTCCACAAATTACATTTTATAGTTTCGTGCTTAGTATACATAGTATTATGTACTTCTGGATATGACACCTTTCTCTTCACCGTGCGAGCAGATTATATTGACGTGATATATTTTATTGATCTAGCTGTCCCGTCGATCTAAGTACCACCTTGGAATTAAGTTTCTTCATGTACTGACAGCAGTGCCAACCAATCCAATTAATACATTAAAACCTTCTAGAACCACTCTAATAATTGGTGAAAACAACTGCAGTAGAATGGACTTTTATTTCTTTGTACACAATATTGTAAGTTCTGATTCAAGACAGAATACAGTGATAGACTGATTAGCTTTATTATACATTATTTACATTTAAGAAATCTAGACATCGTTGACTAATGTGTATGTTGTTGATAAATCCGGCTTAATCTTAAAAAAAAGTTTAAAAATAAACATGAAGATCTGTGCAGTAGTATTTGAGTTTATCGCTATAGACACACAAACAGACACAGCGGAGAAATTTGTTTTATAAAACCTACGGATTGTGCATTAATCATATTTTCTGTATAAGAACAATAATTTGAAATATATTTGCTCATAATTCTCTGTAAAGTTCAGTTGTAAAGAGTGATTTTGGAAATATGTTTTAGTAAGTCGTAAAACTTTAGTTTTACATTTGATTTACGACATCCTAGTTTTAGTAAAAGTCAATATTATTAAAGAAACGGCACACGATCTTACATCAAATATGTAAGCAGTAAGCACGTAGGTGTAGGCGACAGTAGCGAAACCTTGTCACCAAACATTGTATATAATTGTATGTATGTAACCGTTAGCACAAACATGCACTTAAGCCACACTTAAACCCACGCGAGATGGCTTGAGAATTTGTGAAGGCGTCCGCTACTATTGAAAAATCAATAGTCGAGTCTAGTGCTTTGATTTCGTATTTCAGTCATCTACGTGCAGTATTCGAACAAACATAAATGAATTGAACTAACTCCAAATTCACAAGTGCAATATGACATTGTGAAAAGATTCATGGATGAGATTTTGTCGATTTGTTATTGCGAATAGTTACGGAGCACGATAATGTGTGCAAAGCTTCTTAGCAAGTTGATGATAACATCCACCTAGATGAAATAAAATATGACAGATGCAAGGATTAAAGGATATATAAAGATTGGAAAAGAACATTAACATTAACAAGAACATACAAATAAAATACAGTAAGTAGACTTACGTGCGTAAATCTTAACGTATTTTGGGAATCGTAGTTTTTAACCGACTTCAAAAAAGAACAAAGCCTGTTTATTTTATGTATATACCAGGTATACAGGATTTATAGGACATACTGGATATACGGCTAATTTAGAAGTTTCTGACTTATATATAATGTACTTATATATACTTATATAAACTTATATAGAATAAAAATAAAGTACTTTACTTTTTTTAATGTGTTTCAACAATAATCAATCTGGTCGGACATCCTTAAGTTGTGTCTTTCTTCCCATGTATAGATAGAGGGACATAGTCCTGACCATGGTAGCCCAGGGCCCTTTCATAAGCATCGGGTATGCCGTCTACATGTCGCAGTTATCTGATTGAATCTGCTTATTTAATCGAATGACTAGCGCGGTTATTTAATGGCGACACACAGCTCGTACATATAGCAATATCTTTTTGATTAATTTACTTTAATATGCGTTATAATAGTACACACACGAAAATTTTTAAGTTTAAGAATTAAATATTGAATGGCTGTCCTAGTCTCGGATTCATTGAATTTGTTGGTAAAATGAACGCGCTAGTCATTCAATCAAATAGCAGATTCAACCAGATGACTGCGACATACATACGACTTTCGGAAGCATAACTAAGAAAATATACTTTTTTTTTCCAAATGTACCTACTCCCTCGTTTCACCCGAAAAGCAATTTGTCTGCATATCTCAACAACTCCAACGCTTCTCAGTCAACAATCTTAACGAGATTTGACTTTGTAATTACAAAATATAGCGTCGAGTCAACATGTAGGCTTGTTAACACGAAATGAAACGGGAAGGGCCCTGCGGTGACATACGAATATCAAGTATGAGTACAGTCTGCGACATTGTACCGCTTTTGGTACTTCTGAGACTGATAAATCCGTAATCGGATGATATATATTTAGTCCTAATATAAATAGTGTAAAATAAATGAGTGAATATACTTTAGGGTGATACTTCAGATAGGGTGTGTATGTGCCTCATCATTGACTTTCATGTTTGGTTGAGAAATATCCCAACATCATAAATTTTCCTATAGGTACAATCATTAAAAATAAACTACCTTTTTTTCAGCGTTGGTACTTTCTCAGTAAACTCTATATACGCGACCCATACACACCCAAAATTATTATCACTCATTAATATTATAGCCTGCATACCCACTACATCGTCCATGTTAAGTAGTGAAAAAAGCCTCCGATATTAAAAAAAATTTAATTGGTTTTCTGTTTCTATTGGTATTAGCGTGACGATATAATATAGCATCTAGGCTATAAGGCTAAAGCCTAGATAAATAGTCTGAATGCTGAATTTTTAGAATTGGACCAGTAGTTCTGGATATTAGTGCGTTCAAGCAATTAAACAAAAGTAAAGTGAAGAATAGATTCTAGGAGCGAGCGCCTTGGCCATGCAGTTTTAAATATCACATGCTTGTCCAGCGTTCTCACAAAATATTCGGTCTGGTCGAGAGGGATGACTGTCTGGAGCTATATAAATATAAAATATAGGTATGCATGGTATAAGAGTATTAAACATGTCCGTTACTCGAAACAGAAACTCTTCGAGAACTCAGCACGAGGGGCCTTACTCTCTAAACTGATTTTGTTTCAGAACGTGGCGCGTACTCCCGAATAAATTAACATTTGTTTATTTTGATTCTCAGTCGATTGATAAGGTCGGGAGTACAAAAAGTTACGATCTAAAGATTTTCGTTATCCTGGTTAGTTACAAAGCAATCCACCAAATAAAATACCAAAAGCCGTTGAGATTAAACTGATTCGATTCACGATTGTGTTGGGAGTAAGGTTCTGCACCTAGGGCTTGAATAAGGGACCAGTGAGTCTAGTGCCAGTTTTTGTCACTTCTCACGGACGAAGTTGACTACAATTTGTTTGGAAACAGCGCCCCTAGTGCCAAACTATGGTAATTCGATGATGATGATGAGCAGTGACAAAAACTCGCACTAGGCTCACAGATTGACGTGCAAAAGCATCAATAGATATGTTCATGTTGTACAGGATCTGTCGGCGACTGTACCTTGCGTAACGAAACTCAGCGCGAGAGCTCTCGTGTGGAGAGGTTAAGCGTAAAGAGAAACTGACGACGTTTTCTACTTAGCCCTTGTTTATGAAACTTATATTATAATATAAATATTTTCATTTGTTTGGAAGACTGCATTATGGTGATCGATGATGTAGTTTGAAGAAAATCTAAGACACCATGTAAGAGCTTGAACGCTTCCGCTGGCATAACGCATTTACCAATCAAGGGCATTACTCTCCAAACTCATTCAATTTTAGATTCAGCTTCGATCATGCCGCGTACTCCTGACGTTTGTTTATTTTAATTCTCAGTCGATTGATATTGTCGGGAGTACAAAGAGTTACGATCTCATATAACATCTGATTTTTTGGGTCTTCAACGTACTACGCTAGGATTGTAACATGAGAGAATATCTGGTGGCAAAAAATATTTTAGATACCATTGTAAAAGAGGATTGGATCTCAGCGTATATACTTCGAATAGTCATCCAGAGGGGGGGGGGGACAAAAGAAGAAGTAAAATACCTAGCGGTTTCGTTGTAGTACCCTACTTTTCCCGTTCCCTACAAAGTCGTACATATCATATTATAATATGTAAGATCTAGCCTGTTGCTTAGGTAAATGTAAGTGGCCTTAGCCCCTTACTGTGCCAACCAATTGTGTAAACCTCTTGAAACAGTTACAAATGAGGTCGTTATTGCAAAACCTTCATAAAAAGCGATAACCAAAAGGAAATTTCCAGAATATTTTCAAATAACAAAGAAATCATTTGAACTTTGCTACAATACCTTTGTCGCGACAAATTTAGCTCGGTGAAAATGTTACGAAAAGCGTTACTGATATCGGGTTTTGCCGCCCTA
Source organism: Celastrina argiolus (assembly GCA_905187575.2). Taxonomy (NCBI): domain Eukaryota; kingdom Metazoa; phylum Arthropoda; class Insecta; order Lepidoptera; family Lycaenidae; genus Celastrina; species Celastrina argiolus. The sequence goes on from LR994587.1 coordinate 12,475,355, forward strand.
TTGTAAACACCGCCCTGTCACCACAGCCGAGCCCTTAATCCTCAGACAGGCGTGGTCGCTATCTAATACTTGGTATCGGTGACCTTTGCCATTGCTACTTTATCTTTTATACGTCACTCTGATACGCGACATTGTTTAAGATAACGATACAATAAATTAATTGCATTGCAAGAGTTTTAATTTCGAGCTGCATCGCGCTACTTTCGGCGCCGTTCTCGCAATCATCATGACTTATTGTGTAGTCAGCAAATATCGATTATTATCGTTTTCTTAAAAATGTCGCGGCGCGTAGCGTCTGTGTGACCTGACCATTAAGTTCAGAACTAATGATTTGGAAAGTAAGGACTAGCCCCTACGAAAATGCTGTAATAGTCTTCTGTATATACAATTGCGCGCGTAGCGTTCTCCAATCAATCGAATAGACAAGTTGCGTGATGTTGGCATAGACATAACTCAAATTGGCGAAATTAAAACATCAAGTTTTTTTCACCTATAATATGATAGCACAGCGCAATAAACGAAGGCTATAACATCCTTGCTACAATATATATTAGTCAACGCTTATCTTATAAGACTCAGCATAAAATAACAAAAACTTTTGCTAATGTTCTCTTCGTTATTGCCAACTGCTGACGTCAGCGATTATTCGTGGTTTACGATCAGCACCAAATGTCGTATTACAGGCATTGATATATAATATATCGTTAATATTAAATTTTTTTTTGTTAAAAAATATTTAACCAGATTACCTAAATTACATAGCCTGTAATATCCGGGCTACACTTCCTAATCTATACAGCTATTTCAATAAAATAGGATTGTGTTTTATCAGTCTAGGTGCTAAGTGTGCAACAAACATACTACTAGGTATATTGACTGATTGATTTTTGGTTTATAATGAAAACACCACTCCTAATCGTAGATTTCTTGTACTTTTAATTATAGGTAATGTGAGTTCAAGATGCAGTTGTCTCTATCGGTTTGATCGGGCAGTTGCGGGACAGCAATAGACTACATAATACCTATTTTGCATTTCTCTAGTCCGTGGTGTTTCCTATCACTAAAATAATGTATTGCGCCTCCACCGCAAGCGTTCTTTTACATCGGTTTTCTTCGTACTTCACAGTACCTATTTTTCGGTCTTTTTTAGCCATTTCCAATGGAAGGTCTTCCAAGGTTATAATTGATATTGTTATGATAGAGGGATCACAATGGGCTTCACTCCATTAGTGAGCAAATATTTGTACATTTGTCACCGTCAGCCGTAACCCGCGCGGACGGCGCTCACGATTATAATTGCTTTTAAAACAAACCATTAATAAAAATAAACTAGGAGATGTATTTGGAGAAATTGTACTTTCGATTTGAATGTCAACCAGTTCAAGAGTAAAGCCAAATTCATTTAGATGGTGTTACTTTGCGAAATATTACTGTACTTAAACCTATTCTTAGTGCTAGTAACCGGTAAAAAATACTAGTAAGAACGCAGCGAGTGTGAATAGACACTAATAAATATAGTATAAGTAGAATAACTATAAACAAAATTAAAACATTTTCAAGTACCTAACCCCTGAATTTTAAGGTCATGAAGTGTGTTCCTACTTCCTAGCTATAATCAGCTAGGAACACGCTTCATGACCTTTAAAAAAACTACATCAAAATCGATTCATACATCACACACACACATAGACAGTTCTAACTAAAAACACCCCTCTTTTTTGTTGGAGGGTAAAAATCTTTATGTGATTTGAAATTGAAAAATAACTAGAAAATGCGCGGTGCTAGTGCAGAGGCAGTAGATTTTTAAAATGCAATAAAGCAAAATTACTTTCACTCTTAAACTTCAAAACGCTATTTATTTTATTCTAGACTTTCATTGTTTCTAGTTCAGATATATGACGCGGTACATTTTCCCTAGACTAGAGTATTAAGGAAGAACTCTTTTACAACATGCCACGTCTTAAAAAGAAAAGCCTTAGAAAACGAGCTCCGAATTCTCATTTTCATGTCATCATGAAGCGAGCTTAAAGCATTTGTGTAAGGAAAAACAACACGAGTATAAAACATGATATACGGTTAGAACAATTTCGTCGAGGACGTGAAATATCATATCCCTGTGCGGGATTGAAAGTACCAATGTTCTTTGTTCTGCCTCACGTGCTAAAGCTTTTTATTATCAGCACATCCCTATGAAGCAGCTACAAACGAATCTCGACTTTACGCTCTTGTCACTAGGTTTTAAATGGAATGAATCCAAACCCTACGGCCTATTATTTTACGATGCATATCCCAAAAAGGATAATGTAATTGTATAGCAATTTGCTGTTTTATGAATTAAGAACATGATCAAGGGCAAGGGAAATTTGATTTACGTCACCAAAGACGATTTAATTAATAATTATCCAAGTGAAAGTAATTGTCCACGGATCTTTTTTTTTCCTTTTTTTTATTTAGGGACTTTTAACGCACAGCGTAGGTCAGTCATATCGTAACCTAATCTTATACATATTATACAAACAATAGGTACTCGTATAAAGAAACACATCTATGCTAGTAATTGTGCCATGAATTTAAACAAAACCTTTAAATTAATTAAATTATTTATTTTGCTGCACACGGATCTTTTTCATTAAGGAGATTTAAATTTTAAAAGATATTTCAAGCGTACTTATTTAATACCTTTTAGTACCAAATTTTAATATATTGGGCAAGTAATAACATTAAATACCAAAATGAATAAAGTGTAAATCTTTCATTCGCCAGGATCAAATTTTATGTATCATTTTATAGCTTTACAGCATTATTTACAACCTCTAAATCAACCACGAATATACAGATGAATTAAATTTCTCGTTAAGGTTTTACAGTAGCTTCGCCGTAATATCTATACATAAATTATATTTACAACAAATAAATACTATAAAGGCGAGAGTTTGTTAGTGTGTATGTTTGTTACTTCTTCAGGCGCAAATGATAAAGCTGACATCCTGGATACATAGGCCATTTATTCCCGAGAAAGTACAGTGCTGTGATACTGTATTCGCAGGCGGAGTCACAGGCAAAAGCTAGTGTAAAATAAAGAAAAGTCACTGCGGGATTATAGATGGCTGTTTTATGTGAAAATGCATAATATCTATCTGCAGGTAAAAAATGGTAGTAATGTCTATGACTAATAATTTCAAATTTCTTATCATCCAGTTTATTTATTTTCATACGAAAGACAAACACCGTAATGCAATTGGGTTCTCGAATGAATATTAAATTTATTCACTTTTGGACTCATTGCGCAGAAAGTCCATAAGGATGAGCAAAATTTAAAATAAGAATAAGTTTGAAAACATTTAAGTTAAAATAAATAAAATTATCCATCTCTTTCTTGCAAGACGTTATTTGTACGCAAGTTTGTGTAATGTCTATGTTGGGTTAACTACGTGACGTCGCAATCGGCTGTTCCCTTATCGTTCGCACATTGTAATTAATAGTTTAAATTCTTCAATATTTTAATGGCACTTAATTAATTTTATAAAACGACATTCAAAAGACTAATTAGGTACATGACCGCGTGCGTATGATAGACAGCGGGCGTAATGAATTCCATGAAGTGGGTCTGCGGAGCCCTCGTGGCGCTGGAATGTGACACGAGTGGCCGGCGGTGACGCCTGACGGTGACGGCCGTCTAACTCCCGTCTGCTATGTATTCATCAGAACACTCGCGCGCGATTCCAATAAAATTTGTTCCGTAACTACCAATATCCCCGGCCGGCTGCACAACATCGATTCCCACCACAATAAGCTTCGTTACGTAAAGCTCGAACAAAAAAAAGTGTTAAAATACTTCAGTATTTGTAAACAACAAGTGGAGCGAAAAACATTTCAATTCAGAATGCGAATGCAGTTGGAGCCGTGCCAGGGTTTTACTGCGCTTTTATCTTCTGTCACCTAACTAAATAACGATGCGTTTACGTGTTACGTGTCTCGTAATGATGACGATATATTATGCTGTCGCTGACTGTCTCGTTTTCTTTGCAGGAGCCGCGTTCGGCGTCGAAGTTCACTTCGAAAATAAGGACAGCGGGTTCTTCATCAAGCACACGGCGAGATGGAACGGCGCGGGGCCTCCGCCGGAGCCGATGGGCACGGCCCTCCCGGGCGCCCTGCTGTCCCTCGATCGGTTCACAGTCCTGCAGGGCTCGGCGCCGGCATCCGTCCGAGCCACCTACGGACCCTTCTCGACGAAACAGACTGTCCCCGCCCGATACGCCGTACCCGATCCACTGGAGCCCCCTAAACGTAACGCCTCCTTGGTCGAACTTCAAGATGCGACGGCTCATCGTCTAGATGTGTCGGCGCATCTGGTATTCAGAGAGCTTCCCAGGGATGCGCCAGTTCTCAGGGTTCTGTTTCACACGGGAGGAGAGGGAGCTCGAAGGGCGGCCGCTCGACCTCGCCGAGTGTGCATAACTCTTCACGCGAACCTCGGGAGCAAAACCTTAACGACGACCTGTGGACCCGAGGGCGAGGAAGGTGCCTGCTTGGCCGAGCTGACGGTACCGGCCGCCTGGTGGCCCGCGGACGGGAAAGGAAAGAGACCGCCTCGAACTATGAAGCTAGCGTACAGCGCGGCAGAGGCGAGCAGCGGGGAAACGGGCGAGGGTATATGTGGCAAAGTATCAGTTCAGCCAGCCTGGCCCTTGGGCACGGTCACTCTAGTCGGAGCTCGGGCGGGATATAGAGAGTCCCGGGCCGGAGATTCGGCTCTACTGCTGCCGAGAGCGCCTCTCTACCCGCACTTCCGATTCCACCTGCCCTTCGTCATTCGAAGAGACTCCGGCCACTCCATTGGACATGTTGTTATAAGGTCAGTAAAATGTTGAAGTATTTTCTTATGTAATATAACGAACTAAACGTACTTTAAAACTCTTTATGATTTTAAGCTACTGGGTAAATTTTAAGTAAATATTATTTCGGAAGTCGGTACCTTCCTTGACATACCGATATCGCTTTTCCGCCCATCCGCCTAAAATATATATTGGCTTGGCGCGGCGCGATTGGCGCTGTTTTATTCTTGCTGTATGCATCACCTGCTCCGAAACTTCAGCCAGTGTATCCTGTTCCTACTTTTGAGTTATGAGTCTGGGGCGCCGCGCGGGAATATCGCCGTGAATCTTGCGAATGAAAATATATTGCGATGTCATTTACTTTATATCGGGATTAGGGCAACCACCCGGCTGAAGTCACGATAATCTTCGACACTCGAATTTATCGTATCGCCGATCTTTGATCACGGAGTTTATAGGTGCTATAAAATAGCACAAACCTGTTTCAAGTTCCAAGGATTTCACAAAGCGACTATACCGTACCCCATAATGGGGTAGAGGCTTCATTATCTAAATTTAATATCTAAGATACTGTATGTGTTAGACTGTATGTATTCTGAAGAAATAAAATAAAGATTTTTAATTCATCCATACAAGATGGAGTCAAAGAATATTCCTTACAGATAAAAATATTTACATGTATACCTTTAGTAGTTGCATAAACGGCAGGTGGCATCCCTGTTTTATTAGTTGGTGCGCAAAGTAGATATATAACAGAGACACGACCTAGTACTAGAAAAAGGTATTACAGTAATACTGGCAATTCGACTGGCTATTTTTGTTTTCTTCGATTTCCAGGCATATTCCGGAAACCGCCATCTAGCGCCACTATTGGAAAATATAATTATTAATTTCGTTTCGTATATCTTCTTAATTATGGAGTTAAATTTAGCTTAATGTGATGTTATGCTTAAAAATATGCTTATGTTTATTTTAATGTCAATATTTGTACTTAATTCGGCATTTACATTTTATAATTTACTAGCTGACCCTTGCCCACTTCGTTGAGCATAAAAACAGTTTATGATGAAATTCAACTAAAAAAAACAACCCCTAACTCGGGAACGCGGAACCCGCAACGCGGGAACCCGGAACCCGCAGCATGGGAACCCGAAACCCGCAACCCGCAACGCGGGAACGCGGAACCCGCAGCATGGGAACCCAAAACCCGCAACGCGGGAACCCGGAACCCGCAACGCGGGAACCCGGAACCCGCAACGCGGGAACCCGGAACCCGCAACGCGGGAACCCGGAACCCGCAACGTGGGAACCCGGAACCCGCAACGCGGGAACCCGGAACCCGCAACGCGGGAACCCTGAACCCGCAACGCGGGAACCCGGAACCCGCAACGCGGGAACCCGGAACCCGCAACGCGGGAACGCGGAACCCGCAACGCGGAATCCGCAACGCGGAACCTGCAACCCGGAACCCGCAACGCGGAACCCGCAACGCGGAACCCGCAACGCGGGAACGCGGAACCCGCAACGCGGGAACCCGGAATCCGCACCAAGGGAACCCGAAACCCGCAACGCGGAACCCGCTACGCGGGAACCCGGAACCCACAACGCGGGGACCCGGAACCCGCAACGCGGGAACCCGGAACCCGCAACGCGGAACCCGCAGCATGGGAACCCGAAACCCGCAACGCGGAACCCGCAACGCGGAACCCGCAACGCGGAACCCGCAACGCGGAACCCGCAACGCGGAACCCGCAACGCGGAACCCGCAACGCGGAACCCGCAACGCGGAACTCGCAACGCGGAACCCGCAACGCGGAACCCGCAACGCGGAACCCGCAACGCGGAACCCGCAACGCGGAACCCGCAACGTGAGAACCCTGAACCCGCAACGCGGGAACCCGGAACTCGCAACGCGGGAACCCGGAACCCGCAACGCGGAACTCGGAACCCCAAACGCGGGAACCTGGAACCCGCAACGCGGGAACCCGGAAGCCGCAACGCGGGAACCCTGAACCCGCAACGCGGGAACCCGGAACCCGCAACGCGGGAACCCGGAACCCGCAACGCGGGAACGCGGAACCCGCAACGCGGAATCCGCAACGCGGGAACTCTGAACCCGCAACGCGGTAACCCTGAACCCGCAACGCGGGAACCCTGAACCCGCAACGCGGGAACCCTGAACCCGCAACGCGGGAACCCGGAACCCGCAACGCGGGAACCCGGAACCCGCAACGCGGGAACCCGGAACCCGGAACCCGCAACGCGGGAACCCGGAACCCGCAACGCGGGAACCCGGAACCCGCAACGCGGGAACCCGGAACCCGCAACGCGGGAACCCGGAACCCGCAACGCGGGAACCCGGAACCCGCAACGCGGGAACCCGGAACCCGCAACGCGGGAACCCGGAACCCGCAACGCGGGAACCCGGAACCCGCAACGCGGGAACCCGGAACCCGCAACGCGGGAACCTGGAACTCGCAACGCGGAACCCGCAGCATGGGAACCCGAAACCCGCAACGCGGAACCAGCAGCATGGGAACCCAAAACCCGCAACGCGGAACCCGCAACGCGGAACCCGGAACCCGCAACACGGAAACCCGGAACCCGCAACGCAGAACCCACAACGCGAAACCCAAACACAGAACCCGCAACGCTGACATAATATGGAATAAATAGTATCCTATGTCCGTCTACTTGCTCTAAGCTACTTCCTCACCAATTTTCAGCCATATCGATAAAGCCGTTCTTGAGTTATAAATAATTTAATTAACACGACTTACTTTTATACATATAGATGTATAGATTACTCCTACTAACAAAAGCTAAGCCCGGTGAATGTCACAGTCGGTCCAGCCAATTCGGTGATCATGAGTTTGATGACGACGATGATGATGATGAAAAGTAGCCTAAATTAATCCTTATAACTTTAACTATCTACCAGTGAAAGTCTCGTTAAAATCGGTCCAGCCGTTCCAGAGATTAGCCGGAGCAAAGAGAGACGCTGACAGACATTTTTTTTAAAATTACATTTTCGTTTTCAGTAAATATCGTTGCCAATGCAAAAAAAGCAAAAGATATCGTTTAAAATGTCATATGTATTTAGAAAAACGTTGCTAATTGAAAGTTACATACTTACTGACACTTCAATTTTATTTGTTTGTATAGATGTATAGATTTGGAAAACTTCTCCAATCTTGGCGTTTTCACTGACGCGGAGCGGGGCGCATAGGAACTTAGTGGTTCCCAAGCGGAGTGGAGCAGAGATTTCGAGCATAGTGATTGGTCAATTCGGGTACCGCAAGCTCCTGTCCGCCTCGCCCCGCGTCAATGGAAACGCAGCCAAACGTCTATAACGTCTACCGGTCGCCATGGTAACAGCGTTGTTTACAAATGGAAAACAAAAATTAGGAAATGCTATACATACCGTATTTATATCAGCTGAAACTATTTGGATTCATGTTTTTGTTAATCCTAATAATTTTTTTAATCCAAATAGTTTAAGCTGATATAAAAACGGTATTTATAGCATTTCATAATTTTTATTTTCCATTTGTAAATAATGACGTTGCCATGACAGCCGTGTCATATAAACTGCCAACGACGTGAATCGATCGAGCCCAGGTTCAAACCCCGCGTGACCATCACGTATTTTCTTCTTTTTTCTAATTTTCTGCTTATTTTTTTCAACATTTTCTTTCATAATAACCTTTTCGTAACAATAACGAACATACCGTAAAAAAATTTGCGAAATTGGTCAAGCCGTTGTCGAAGCGCACACGATGTAAGAAATTTTGGAGGTCGTTTTTTTACACTTTGGGCTACATTTTTGGGGTTTTAGTAAGGAACCCTACTTTTTTTAAACATATAATATAGCCTATGTTCAGCGCTAGGAATGTAGCTTTCCAACGGTGAAAGAATTTTTCATATTGGTTCAGTGGTTTCAGAGCCTATTCCATTCAAACAAACAAACAAACAAACAAACAAACAAACAAACAATCAAACGTTACCTCTTTATAATATTAGTATAGACAAACGTTAATAGTAGTGACATCTGTTGCAATTTTTTTGTATTAAACATAGGATGGTAGGCCATGGTTGATGTTAAACAAATGTTTTCTTCCAGGATGAAGGTGAAGTCCGGGCTGCGGCTGGTGAGCGTGTCGGCGGCGAGCGCGCAGTGGGCGGTGACCGCCGAGGTGAAGCCGCGCGTCGCCACCGTCACCGCCACGCGCCTCGAGCAGCCGCTGAGGGACGACGATGGACTCGACAAGTAAGTAGGGAAATCGAGTGCGCAAGGCCAAAAACTAAGCCACATATTACCTAAACAGTTTCTACATATTGTAAATGTCTAAATTATAATGCTGAAAGGAGTTGCAATAGTGTTTGCGATATTGTTGGTAATAGCCTACAACCCCATAAACAAAATTAACCTGTGAAATGACCCCACGTGAATAACTCTTAGAAGGCTATGAATAACTCTTAGAAAGCACTACTATATCATTAGACAATTCTAAGCGCCATGCTGTCATTTCTGTGCGGTACATGTGAGTAGTAATATATAGCGATAGCGACCCTTGACTTTCGACCCCTGCGCTGAAAATATGTATTGCTTATTTTGTTCATGGATCTGTATATGTATACAAAATGAATTACACAAATGCCGTACAGTAATAAATAACTTATATTGTTCTACAATTACAGGCGAATTAAACATTTCCACTAACATCCGGCACCATCACTTTAGTACGGCACTAGGTTTTTTGACATTAATTTTTAATCATCTTTAAGCTGTAAAAAAGCCGTACATTAATAATTAGTCGTAGTTTCTTACCTGGACCAGAGAAATTCCATTTCCTTATGTATACTCTATATACAGGAAAAATACTAGGAAATGGTATACCTGTACCGCTCAGAAATGACAGCATAGCGCTTAGAGTTATCTTATGATATAGTTACAGCCTTCTAAGCGTTATTCACGTTGGGTCCTTTCCTAGGTTAATTTTGTTCATGGGCTTGTTGTCTATAATAAGAAAGTGGTCCTCTTTGTCAGTCAAATTAACGTAGAGCACAATATTAAATCTGCAAGGTAAAAAAATATCCGAGTAAGAAAATAAACCAACAAGGAAAACGATTGAAAAACATAATTAAATGAGTCTATCTATTTATACGTAGTTACATATCCCCTTCGGCGAACTCTACAATAGGAACAAACATATAGGAACAAACCGACTACCATGATTATTTCTGTGAATGGTGATAATATATTACGCAACTGTACCGATCACCACTTTCTATCAGTTAAGGCGCTACCGTTTGTTTTTGCTATCATTATGTCTCATGATTTATGACTTGATGGAAAATTAACGACATGCACTTGCGTCACTCGTCTCGCTAATTGAATAGGAAGTCTCCTTCTTTTGCCAATTATAAATCAGAATATTTTTAGGGCTTATTAGAAAAATTTAAAGGATCTGTAGATTTATGAAGTAAGGAATTAAATCTGAACTAATATTATAATTAGTTGTTTGTTTGAACGTATTAATATCGTAAACTACTAGTCTTATTCGTAACATCCAATAGTTTTTCTTTAATATATCGTCACGTTGAGACCATAGGAACAGAACTATGGAGTATGAAAGCTTAGTAATACGAGAATTGTGATTTTGATTACATGCCATAATTTTAAATACCATGGACTAGAAATAAACCTCTAATCAATAATCTGAGTACTGAATTAGTATTCTTAGCGCTGATTTTTTGATCTTAAGTCTTTATTTTTCCAAAGTTTTTTTTTTCGTGAATTGTCAGATATATATTATGTGACTTCGACAAATTTGGATTCTTAAAACTAATGTCAAAGTCATATGTTTATTGGACAGACGAAAGTTATCTAACTTTTGAAATTGGTTATCTAATTTGAAATTGGTTTCCAGTCCATAATAATAATTTATCAATTTGGTATATTTTGCTACATCATTACAATACGTTAATTATCAGTATCAAATTGCTACTTATATATCCGTATATATTTTTCTTTACTGTATATTACATTGGCAAAATGTCACTATTATTGGCAAAATAAATGCCTTTCTGGGGTTGCGTAATGTTTGTAAAAAAGGATGGGTTAACCTACTATGGTCCTTAATGCCTTTCAAAGAATCTTGCCCAGTCCAATATTGGAACTTGTGACACTTGATAAGGGTAGGCTCGAGTAGGATCTTCGATGGTTAAGATTGGAGTACGGATACTTTTATTTCTCACCATCATCAGCTTGAGTCTAAAAGTCACCGTCATACTTATAAGTTAGTATACAAGGTGTAAAATGAGTAATAAAAAAAAATCTTTCAGCGCTGGTACTTTCACAGTAACTTTTCAACTCTGTGCGTGACCCATACACAGTAGACACCCTAAAGTATTATCACTCACTTATTTTACACCTTGTATACGCTTTAATATACAATGTTTTGTACATTTTTGTCGAGTGAAAACATTGTCTCGCTCATGTGTGTGTAAATATTTTAGTTGCAAGGTGTATTTTAATTGAGACGTTATAATATTGTTATTTATATTCGAGTTTTAACGAGTTGAAAATGTTAAGCGTTGTAGTTTATCTGCAAAATGTGGTTTTATTGAGCGAGCAAATTGGCGAAGTGGGGCGAAAATGAAACTTATTGTTTGCTGTTTCAAAGTTAACCCCATTCAACCGGCTTTTGGCCAAGACTCAAAATGGCGAACGGCGCAAAATTGCCGTTCAGATTAATTAACTTAATAAACTACGAATTGTACCGTTCGTTCTTTTATCTAATTTACACATTTGCAAAAGCACGCCGAGTTCTATTTTCGGTTTAAAAGTTAACAGACTAATAAATATATAAATACTTTCACAAAGCAATGTTAAAGTTAACACCATGTTAAAATATCATGCCATCTCATTCATTGACAGGAAATACGAGAGGGATAACATGATATTTAACATGGTATTAACTTTAATATTGCATTAAAATGTTAAAGTTAATTCTTCGTTAAATATCATGTTGTTCCTCTCGTAATTCTTATCTATACATGAGAAGGCATGGTATTTTATCAAGCCGTTAACACTAACTTGCATTGGTGAAATCGGGACTTATGCTTTTCCAGACAGAATCAGAGTTTATGTAAAACGAAATCCCATATTGTTAAACTAGCTGGGCCTTCACTTCCTTCGAGTTAAATAGTAATATAAAACCCCCGATTCTTTAATTCTTGCCATGTTATTCCTATTGATCTAGCGTGACACAGCTTAAGTAATCCTTTAAAAATTACCTATCCAATACTGAAAGTATTTTTCATATCGAACCAGTAATTCCTGACATTAGCGCCTTTAAACAAACAAACCGTTCAGATTTATAAAACTCAGTACCTGAAGAACTTGTGTAACACGTATCAGACAACGGAAATATATTTAATACTTTTCTACTATACACATATTTAAGATTTTAGTATATTATACACAAATTTAACACACATCCATGACCCAGGAACATTTGAAAAATTTTTGTTCCCTCCCGCGGGATCCAGACCTCTCGTTCGAGCACTAACGCGCTCAACCACTGCGCTACAGAGGTCGTCAATAATAAGTAGTTTAGTCTAATAAATTAAGATCTATCCCATTAAATTTCATTACAACCAAACTATGTTTTCACGCAGAGATGCAGAAGAATCCACTGGTGCCGGTGGTCCCGGATGGGAAGAGATCCTCACCTGGCTGGTGGAAGTAGGAGCAGAGGGAGAGGGAGATACAGAGGGATCTGAAGGGGAGTCGGGTCGAGGGTCTGCGCGCATCAGCTGGTCCGCCAAGATGACGTCATCAGCTAGTTCCACATCCACCACGGAGGAGATGCCCCACGAGCACAAGATCAGCACCCGACTGGATATTGAAAAGGATGACATTCAAGCCGTACTGCCGATATCTAAGGTAAGTCAAATAGTATATTGTACACGTATACAAGGCGTAAAATGAGTACTTTAGTGTTTGTATATATCTGTAGACGCTTCACACCACGTCAATCTGGCCCTGTGCTAATATCCGAAGAACTTGTGTTACAGGTACCAGACAACGGAAATATATATATTTAATACTATACGCATATTTAAGATTTTTAATACACAAATTTTATACACATCCATAACCCCAGGAACATTGAAAACTTTTTGTTCCCTCGGCGGGATTCAAACCCGCAACCTCTCGGTCGAGCATCAACGCGCTCGACCACTGCGCTACGGAGGTCGTCAAAGTATGTGCCTCCTATGTAGAGTATACTGTGAAATTACCAGCGCTAAGCTTACGTTTGATTTTCATGTATGTATGAGAAATGCCTCAACATAATAAATTTTCCCATACAATAATTTAAAAAAAGTACCTCTTTCAGCGCTGGTACTTTCACAATAAACTCTATATACGGGACCCATACACACCCTAGAGTATTATCACTCATTAATATTATAGCCTGTATGCGAAGAAAATGTTGATAAGATAATATGTAACCCTAGGCCGCCACATATATATCCTATAGTACGTCCCTTTTAAATTTAACCCAAACGTAAACAAACCAAAAAGCACCCAAATTTTCACATATTCACTTATTGTGCCCACTTATTAACATTTTCACCAGAATTTTAAAGGATTACACTTCACTATCCAATACATTTCATTACAATAAAACAATAATTAATTATAAACATCAAATGAAAAACTTTCACCTTAAAATTTCTCCATATCCATGTCGACACTGTAGTCTTAAAGATATCTAACATTTTTCCAGTTTATTAATTATAAGAATTCCGAGCCTAAAAGGGAAACTCGGTTCTGCGTCTGTCTCTTTCTTGGAAAAATAAATTATTGTCATGTCATGAGAAAAGCGACCATACTCCTTACTTAGACGAAGACAGGACACATAATATAACGGGTGTAAAAATAACAGTCACTATAACTTTGAGATACGATTATACTACCTTTTCTCGTTCTTTTAATTTATTCTTTTTAATTATTTATTTTACAAAAAAATTTTTTTGCTTTTTCGTTATTCTCGCGACATAAAAATATGAAGTGGTAAATAAAATGAGAAAAGGCAGTATAATCGTATCTCAAAGCTATAGTGACTGTTCTATTTACACGCTGTATGTAGACAGCAATATTTACGGAATAATCTCATACCGTAGATGAAGCAAATAAATTTTGTGTCATTTCCTCAAATATCGGGATATTTGAGGTAACGAGACAGGCGGTATGGAATTAATAGCGGGCTTTTAATTTCAACCCACTCCCAGCTGAGGTACGACAGAGGGACAATTTAGTAAGTGATATTCGGATGATGCCAAAGCTTTGCGGTGGACACTTGGACAGGGGACGTTGGGGGTTTAGTGATTCAATTCACGCCTAAATAATTCGCAGGTTGTGCTGTAAATAGACGGTTCCAGAATTTAGTTTCTAGGAACTATATGCGTCGATATTTGCAATATTTTTTGAAATTAGTATGACTTCTCTGTGGACGAATTCACACCACATTAACGTCCCATGCTAAGTTCATGATCTGGCAAGATTTGAATTCTGGCTTAGACGCACTTAACCACAGAGAACGGCCAATAAAAAAAGTTATAAACAATAAAAAAAATATAATCACCATCTTTCATTCCAAAGAAAATGTGTTTCAATTTGTGGTCGATTTTTCTAAATGATTTCCGTTCTATCCTAATAAAACGCTTCTCACGATTTAAAAATAGAAGTATTTGTAATTGAAAAGCGATTCCGTTTCTGGGAAGCATTAATATCGTTAACAAGTCCCGAAATAGCGAATGTATAGTTCCGAAATATTTCTATCGTAATGGTAAACAATACGGTATTTCAGGGTTGCCACAAGCTAGATTTTGATTGTTGTTTATAAACGCCATCGTACCAATAGTTTTCTAAAAGGTTATTGTAGTGTTTGTCTAACCGGTTGTCTCCTTATCGTGGACAATATAAGTACTATAACTATATACCTTGGTGGGGGTTGCCCCCCTCTCGGTCAAGTATAGGATGGACGTGCTAATAAAGAGACGTACCTGAGGCTGTTGACGGTAGACGGAGCCATCCCTTATATATTATAATTTAATGCACACTACAGTTATTAAATATTGGTACTAATTTATTTCTACCTTAGTAACACTACGATAATAAACCAATGGTTCGCTGCAGATAACAGTTTTTGTAATTAACTTTTCAATGTATTTTGGTGTCTGGCGCAATTTACGGCTTTTTTTTCAATTTAGGTTATATGCACTAAAATAATAGTAAATTGCTTTTTAATGCTTTTGGGAATATTTATTATTTTTAAAATGTAGGTAGCAAATTGCCTTTACTGAGTGAGAACTAAGTAAAGGTAAAATATAGCGGAAATTTATGCAATATTTTGCAACTGTTATGGTACAGTAATGGCACAAATTATGCACGTCATTATTATGTAGTTACACAGAATTTCGGCAAACGATAACGTTTAATTTTAAATGGGGTAAAATGATCCCGAACGTGTCAAATTACAATTAATTGGCTTGCGAATACAAATAAACGAAATCGTTTTCGATCATTTTTCACGGTAGTAAACTCTGAGTTATTACAATTTGTTTAATTAAATTTGTATATAATTATTAAGGTGTTAATTTTTTCATGCTGAATTGTTTTATATTATTTTATTATAAAATGGTTTCGCTACTGTAAAAGCTACGATTTAATTGTATCTAGCTTCTGTTTAAATACATATTAATGTAAGTATTTATTCTTCTTTAACCATTAACTGTAATAAGTTACAAGTAACATTTTAGATAGCTTATTTGCATATTTTATTTCTGTCATTATTTAGGTACAATGTCGATAAAATAAACCAAAAGTAAACTTCCGAAAAAACTGTCCAACTCACATTAGAAGATTGTGAAACGGGTTCTTAAATATGTTACTTTATGACAAGCGATCCTTAAAATGTGACTTGTGGTAACCCTGTATTTGTGAGTTGCCAGCTATAAGCAAAACGGGAATATACCAGGAACAGTCGCAGGCTAAATAAATGGATGTTCCCAATACGGGCTAGTTTGTTTGACGTGTCCACAAAGTGGAATACTGACTAACTTCATTGGCCCGACCGGTATTGTTTCGGTTCGGTTATATAGACCGCCTTTGGAAGATAAATTCACCAACTAGCGAGTGTGGTATTCGATTTAGGACGTGAAACCTGGAAACATAAATGATTTACTTTCTCATCTAGGTATTTACTTTGTATTAGTAATAGTATGTTTTTAAACGAATACCTATCTAAATTATAAAAAATAAGTATTAACTACGATGGGAATTGCTTTTAGTACCTAAAAAGTACTAAAATTCAGCATTGTGCACCACTATGTTCGCAACAGTATGCTGAGTGTAATTAATGCCTTAGTAATTTTTCATTCTTAACCGACTTCCAAAAAAGGAGGAGGTTTCTCAATTCGAAAACCCTAAAAACATATATACGTTTTTAGGGTTCCTTACACAAAGGGTAAAAACGGGACTCTAAGATTCCGTTTTCCATCCGTCTGTTCGTGCATCTGTGTCCAGGCCGTATATTAACCGTGATTGTCAGATAGTTGAAATTTTCAGAGATAATGTATTTCTGTTGCTGGTATAACAACAAATACAAAAAATAGAATAACATAAATAATATGTAAAGCGTCTCCCAGATAACAAACGTAATTACGTGATTTTTGCTCGTTTTGTATGGAACCCTTCGTGCGCAGTACCGACTCGCACTTGACCGGTGTTTATTATTATTTTTACGAAAAAATTATCTTTCTTTTATAATAATAGTTTCCCTCCGGTTTCGCCGACGGTGACCGTATTAATTTAATCTAGTCCAGCAACGCAAAAGTTATTTTATAATGCCCAAGTGTGTGCGCATAACACAAGAGCAATCCCTGTTTTTTATATGTCGTAAAGCAGCGGATGAGCGTTACGACTGTCGAGAGATCAGACGCTGGACCAACTTCTTATAATATACCATCCTTAGATGTGTAATTATTCTAAGATCCCATCACAGAGAGTCGAGATTACAACCTTGGCTTGGAGTAGGTAGGTAGGTCATAATCATCGGTTCTGCAGCTGAAAGCAGAAGCCGCTAACTGGGTCGCTGCTGTTATCGCCTAGGCGGGTCCGGTGGCCCAGTGCCTAGCGGAGGAGATGGCAACTTGGGGTTTTAGTGCGGTAACCCCGAGTGCGTTCCTTACCTAGCACTCGGGAGAGTCCCACATATCCCGGCCGACATCCCCAATCAGTCGGGAATCCCTAAAGGATTTCCCAAAGATTTTCCAAGCGTCCATAGATATTATCTTATGGCAGTGACTGTCTTGAGACAGCTTTAGCATGTCCTACCCCTGAGATCATTCAAAGAGTTTTTGCATTTGGTTACCGTTCTCTAAAGGATTTCCCCAAGTAAAAAAAAAAAAAAAAAAGGTAGGTCATAATATAAATTAAATTTATAATGAATTAATCATAAATATAAATGTATAAATGTCCCGTATGTAACACGAGCGAACATGCTCTTTTTAGTTGCCCGCGCTTTCCATTATCGCATTATCCATAGGTCGCTGGTTCAGATCCGGCTCGAAGGACCAAAAAAAGGATGTAGGAGCTGCTACTCAACTACACCTTTTGGTGATATTGATTGATTGATATAAAAAGTCCTTGATATGATATTTACGTTTATTCTCACGAATGCTTGATGCGGGCCCGGCTGCCTGCACTTTACCACACAATGCTAATAATTCTGCAGAATCAGCAATGTACGTGCTAGCTCGTACAATAAAAATGAATTGCTGTTCGTTAGACTCGCTAAAACTCGAGAACTGCTGAACCACGAATATTTCAAATATATTTGAAATAGTCGTGGAAGTCTAGGGAAGGTTTAAACGGTTTGTATGCTCAATGAATTACAAGGCTTAGCTAGTCTATCTATACTTATAAATAAAAATGAATTGTTGTTCGTTAGTCTCGCTTAAACTTAAGAACGGCTGAACCGATTCGGATATTTTTAGTCTTGAAATGTTCGTGGAAGGGAATGTTTATATGGTACATCACAAACGGTTTGTATGCTCAACGAAGAGGGCACGGGTCAGCGAGTATTTCCTAAAATAATGGTTAAAGTGATAATAATGACAGAATAGTATTATGTTGTGTGCATTTCTTTAAAATATCGTTCGTGACTTTACTGTACGATATACACAACATGATATAAGGCCCTTGCGTGTCCATCTATTTAAATTACAATCCATTTTCGTGTGGTCCAATTTGTAAAACAAATTTAAATATATGTAACTGTAACGTTTGGTATAATCTATTATACATGTAGATAACCAGTCGGGCGAGTGGTCCATTTTACCAGCCCATTGATGGATTAGCCTGCCACATCCATCTTATCGGGGACTTAAGCTGTCCGTTTATTGTAATTAAAAATCTTTATTTTTATGGCTTTCGTTTTTTATGATAAACCCGTCTTTTTTAATTATACTGATTAAAAGATAGATTATATAAATATTCAGTTTAGTTTTAAAATGATTAATTACACATTATCTAATATTTAATTTGGAAAAACTGGTTTCGATGCAGAAGCACTTTGATATTAAACCTCCAAAATAGCATAATACAAACCAGATTATACAGGGCTGATTCATGGTTCATATATCAAGCCAAATATAGTGTGAAGAGAAGGAGCCGTAGAACATTTATTGTTTTGGCACCTCATATAAATTACATACCATAATGCGACAAATCACGATTAAAGATCTCCATAAAAGTTACAAAACAGATGAGTGAGTGCGTTCGTGTGTATAAACTAGGAGCCAGCGAGCCCCAGCATAGAAAGATTCGCTCCCTTTGGTAATTTTAGACTTTTGAATATTTTTTAATTGTAATTTATGTAAGGTGCCAAAACAAAAAATGCTCTATGCTTCATTCTCTTCACACTATATTCGGCTAGTGTTAATATTATCTGAAAGCAAGATTAATCAAGTTTTGCTCCAGTAGGGCAAACTTGTCTCCGGAGGGTATATCTACCGTCCCACTAAATAACCCAAATTTGCGACGCGTAAAATGTCATGCTGTTGTGTCATTAAGGAAATTTACCGGAATGGCCTTAAGTTCAGGACATCCAAGATGAATGGGGTCTGGGTGACTTGTACACGAAACGGCGAATCTAAAGATGGCGACAATTATTTTAAGAACATTTTCTACAGTGTATATTAATATGCTGTATGAACTTATTTAGATTCAGATTACTTATAATATTTATACTTGAGACTTTGGCATTTGATGACCTTGGAAGCGCAGTGGTAGAACGAGTTGGTGCTCGAACCGCGGAGGTCGCGAGTTCAAATCCCAATCTTAGAACAAAAAGTGTTCAGTGTTCCTGGGTCATGGATGTGTGTTTAATATATTGTGTATGATATTGTAAAAAGCCTTAAATATATGTACAGTAAAGTATTTAATAGGTTTCCGTTGTCTGGTCCCCGTAACACAAGTTCTTCGGATACTTATCACGAGGCCAGTTTGCCGTGGTGTGAAGCGTCCATAGATATTATCTTATGGCATTGACTGTCTTTAGACAGCTTTAGCATGTCCTACCCCTGAGATCATTCAAAGAGTTTTTGCATTTGGTTACCGTTCTCCATTCTGGCTATACAAGAGTAGCAGTGCCCATTACTGTGGTCGGGCAGGGTCCCTTAAAATAGTATCGGCTGTAACACAAGATCTTAGGATATCGCTGAAGACAAGAAACATTTTTACACTTGAACAAATTCGTCATTCGTATTTAAAACTTCCTTTTTGTTAATTAACAAAAATTATATTTACTATGCAACTACAAACCCGCCAAGTTTTTTTTATTCATCGCGGGTTTTCGTCGCAAGTATAGAGTCCATATTTAACCATCATTGTATTGTACAGAACTGGGAGGTGCTGAACACGGCAGTGCTGACGGGGCGGCAGGTGTCTGCGGCGCTGAAGGTGCTGATCGTGTCGCAGTCGGGACAGGTGGCCGACGTCACGCTGCAGAGCTCCTGCCACTCCGAGGACGAGAGCGTGCTCAAGGTGAGTGTAATCATCACTGTGTTGCACGGAACTGGGAAGTGATGAACTAGGCGTGGTGTGTCTGCGGCAGCGACGGTGCTCATCGTGTCGCGGTCGGGACAGGTGGCCGACGTCACGCTGCAGAGCTCTTGTCTTTCCGAGGACGAGAGCGTGCTCAAGGTGAGAGTAATCCTTACTGTATTTTTAGGAAAAATATTTATAATTATTGACACAAAAATATATGCAGCGCTGCGCGCCGCCTCTCGGTGTGTGTAGACCCTTAAAAAAAGTTTACTCCACTTGGTATTTATTCACTTTAAAAACATTTTAAAAAGTAAATGTAATTTTGTTTATAGGTGTCATCGTCCTGCAGCTCGGTGTACGTCGACGGGTCGGAGATCCGCGGCTCGTCGAACGCGTCGGTGATAGTGAAGTACGGCACCTACACCGGCCTGGCGCGCTTCACCGTGTGGATGCCCGAGTACCCGCTCGAGATCGACGTCGACGATAATCGATTGTCGCAAATCAAAGGTATGTAGAAGATCTTTGGTAAAGCTCTCGATTTTGATCCACATTTTTTACAGTTTTGTTTGAGAACAATATCTTCATTCTTTGTATATCTTATAAAATATTTTTATGTTTCGTGACAAAAATATGAAAAATATTATAATAATATTTTAGAGTTGCAAAGTCAAAAATTTATAGTAAGTATAAATTATCACCCCTTTGAATTGAACTATAGGTACTTAAATAACTCCAGTGATCTAGATGATGATGATAGATTATAACTACTAATAGAACACTGTCGATCACGTTAAAAAAATCCAAATCGGTTCATCCGTTTGCGAGCTACAATACTACGGATAAACGCACACAAGTACATTTAAAACTTGTAAGTCGCTGTTTTCGTAAAAATACAACTTTCATAAATTAATAGTCACCAGCAATACCAGCAGATAATTATGTGTAGCCTGGCCAAGTGCTATTGATTTAGTCGCCCTCAATCACGTAGATATAATCGGAGGTGAACAAAGGACGCTTGAAATATGTTTACTCAGGTCAACGGGGTACATGCACTGGGGCTAAGTGGAAGATAACAATCTTGGATATACGCTACTTTTTAAAGTTTTGTTCATACATTAAATCTATCGAGTACCTATTATTTTATCGTAGAGATTATTTTGTTAATTTAACATTAATTAAATTATATTGGTCTCGCTGTTAGTTCGGTGCATCCTTTAATTCGAAGATTGCGAGTAATATTGCGGGGTTCGCGGAGAAAAGATAAAGACTCATAAAATGGCACTGCCGCGATACATTATATAGCTATTATAAGTTATAAGTTGTTTAATTCTACTATAATCTCGGACGCCTCTATAATTAGGGTCTTGTTTTATCCATCCATAATAAATAATAACATAGGTATAATAATATAAGAGAAAATAAGTAATTCTAAATCCAATAAACATCAAAAGGATAGTCAGGTGGCAGGTAGATAGGTTCAAAGATTTATGCAAAGTCGCAAAAACAATTCACGCTAAAACAATGTCCAACTGTAATTGTATTCCAAGAAGAGATCTATTTCACTTTGATATCTAGGGAATTGGGTCTTCTCTTAACGCCATTTTATGATAATTAGTAGATACCGCGATGGCTGAATGTGATAGGGTTGCCACGAGGTAGTTTTTAGGCAAAGTCAATCTTTTAGTGGCATCACAGACCGGCTGTTCTGGCTTTTGTTACATTTTACGCAAAATTATGGTATCAATATTTTTTGCTTGTGTAAAGTTTCGAATTGACAACGCCGCGCCGTGTCAGTGCGTGCGACGTTGCTCTGAATTTTTTCGGTACCGAAATGATTTCGGTTACGGTAGCGACAAAATATTATAACGATAATGAGGTATAACCATACCGTAAAAGAACAAAGGTATATTTCGTTATTTTGCGATACCGTAATGGCGAATTTCTACCGTTTTGACTCAACTTTTAAATTAGAGCGATATCGTAATTTAGTATCGGTATACATAATACCTTTATATCTGTACCACTTTCAAGCCCTGCCCTAGGGGACCCTCCCTGGGGGATGCGTAACGCATTTACTTTGCGACATAAAAAAAAGGTAACAACACACCTATTCTTAAGTTAAATACTGTTCTGTTCTGTTCGCGTGAGTGATTAATTTAATGAGAAATACAGAATCTTTCATTCAAGTGCTTTTTATCCGAAAAAAGTAGGAGGTTCTCATTTTGACTGTATTTTTTGCTTGTTAGGTATCTCAGATCTTATGATCATCGATTATTATTACAACTATTTTTTATTTGAATTGTTCTCCTATATTTTCTAATATCTGATTATAATATATTTTGTCTATAATTTATATTCTCTAGTTCAAACACTATCCCCTATGAAATACCGATGTCCATTCTTCTCATCCGGGTAATGTATGAATTGGTTTCTTCTCCGTCCGGTCAACTCTGTCTTTACAGTTAAACCTGGCAAGTAGCAACCCTAGCAGAATATTCAATTACTGATAGCAGCTACTTAGCATTCACAGCGCCACGTCCAGACATAACGTCATGATTATTAAACGTCTAAATTTATTAGAATTGCCCCTAGACAATGAATGGACTTCCATTTGTTCAGACTGATTGCCGCTTACTTTTGAGGCCAAAATTAGCCGTATCTACCTGACTTGCATTAACCTTTCATAATATTATATTTACTTCAAATTGTCCAAAATTAAAAATATTTTATTTCCAAATATACTTATGTTATGTTAAGATTTTGAACGGTTCAACTATTAATAATTAAATACTAAAATGTACAATTTTGAAAATTTAATATCACGAAAGTAGTAATGACTCAAAAGTCAAATAATAATTATTATAGAGCGCATAGACGGTCGAATTGAGAAGCCTCCTGCTTTTTGGAATTCGGTTTAATAAATAAAGTTCGAATGTTTTGATACAAATTGCCGATTACAATGGGCTTCAAAGTTACAACTTTATTAAAACTGGTTAAGCCTTTATTAGAGTCGTAATATATCCACAATGTCCTGAGCCCTGTAATCTGGATGACTTGAGTTTAATGAACCTGGTTAATAGGATAAACGCCCGCCCGAATCAAATTACTCAAGGCTTATAGGTAATTTAGCCGGCACATAATGCAATATCATGGAGGACTGCTATTATGTAGCTTGTAAGTGGATACTTTATGTACAGTCGATAGAGCAATATATAAAACAAATGGCCCACAACCTCCGCAGAGAACACAGCCATATCGTCGTGGTTCGATTCCCACGTTGGTACAACAAAAACGTTGCTTACAAGCTGGCCAGGGCTTTGCGTACTGGGGCCTTACTCTCCAAATTCGATTTTGATTCGGATTCAATCATGCTGCGTACTCCCGAATAAATTGACGTTTGTTTATTTTGATTCTCAGTCGATTGATATGGTCGGGAGTACAATAAGTTACGATGTAACGATTTTCTTTATCCTGGTTAGTTTCAAAGTAATCCACCGAATAAAATACCAAAAGCTGTTAAGATCGAACTGATTCGATTCTCGATTCGGTCACCTGATTGGCTGACAAGAAAGGTGATCCATATTATACGTGTAAAAATTCGGTCCCCTGCAGTCTTCGCCAGTGGTATCGTTTATTCGTATCACTGGGCTATGAAAGTAAAGCAGTCTCATTTTACTAGAGTATTCCATTCATATAAAATAACTCCTATGTATCAGGACTGCAGGATTACTCTCGACACATTCGAGAATCGAATCAGTTCGATCTCAACGGCTTTTGGTTTACTTTGAAACTAACCAGGATAAAGAAAATCGTTTGATTGTAACTTTTTGCACTCCCGACCATATCAATCGACTGAGAATCAAAATAAACAAACGTCAATTTATTCGGGAAAAGGAACTTGGAGAATAAGGTCCCTGGTTTTCGCCCCCCATGGAAGACCTGTTATTATAATTGTACAAATGTAAAGATTTATTAATAAACAACTAAACACCTATTTACACATTTACGTCACGTGTAGGTAAACGGGGCGGAGACGAAATGCGACAAGAGGTCACAGGTCAAGTTTTGTATGCTTACGACATTAATTTGTTAAACCTTCATTCTAATTTTAATAATCATAAAGTCCTAAGTTTTGTATGGCTATAATTGAAGACATGAATGGATGAAGGTGATATTTCCCAAAACCTTTTTACAAAACATTTTAGGATATGTATTAACGTATTAGGTACATTGATTCTAGAGAAGGATCTTTAGAATTTAGATTAATCTATTTAATACTTTACGAAATCAGAATTTTGCTACATCCATTTATGTCTTCAATTAATATCTACACATGGCATCGCAACGCACGTACCGTAGAAATATGTTTTGTTAATCTACATTCTTCTGCAGAAATAAAATCGGTGCATAAATAATAAAATCGGGACTTTTTCGTCGATTCAAATTTAAAAATGGAACTTTATTTTTCGAAATGGAAGTGTAGCTATACATGTTTGTCGCCAGGCTGGAAGGTATCAGACGAAGCGGGCTCAAAGGAGAGATTAAGACGGTCTTTGTCCTCCCGCGGCTGGGGGCGCCCGGAGCCGCCCAACACCCTTACGGATCAGCGCTCCTGTCGCCTCAGATACCAACAAAGCAACGTCGAGGTTTGTCGCACATCACTGTCAATGTACCATAGACTTATACAATGCACCATAGACTTATACAATGTACCATAGACTTATACAATGTACCATAGACTTAACACTTATGTACCATAAATAGACGAAGCATATCGAGGATAGTGGCCTATTTGCCTCGATTTTTATATGTCATATTATTCAAAACAACAGTGTATAAATAATTTTCTGTTAAATGTACGTCCTTAATAATACGTCCGTAATGTACCTTAGTTAAAATCATTGCAAAACCATGATAAAAATATCGCATTGGCGACTGGCGTGTATATAAAAATGTGCATCCGTATTATACATACAATATACATATTCATAACTTAAAGATTAATCTAGCAAAAGATACCTCATATTACTGACAAGCTAATTCATTAGTAGTTACTAGTCAATAAATGCGCTCGTTTGATGCTGAATTAAGAGGAAACACCACGGTTGAGAGAAATACAAAATAGGTATTTATAAAATCTATTGCTGTCTCGCAGTGCCTTAGTTAGCCAGTACTAGCGCGATAGAGACAACTGCAACTTGGACTGAAATTACCTATTAAAAGTACCAGAAATCGACGTTTAGGGGATTCCTGTTTCCTCCTCCAAAACTTAACCGATTTAAATATTTTTTTCTGTACTAGCTAAAAAAAGAATTGAGCTAGGTTCCTATTTTTTGATTTTGTTGTTTATTGTAGCCAAATCTGTTTCCTAGACATTTAAACAAAGCGGAGAGTCTGGCCATTTTTTTTAGGTTTTTAAACGTCCATATCTCTTTAAATAATTAATTTATTACAAAAAGGAAAAAATAGGGACGTACAAACAATATTCATAAATATTCAGGAAAAAAATAGTTACTCTAGAGAGGAAACAGGAATCCCGTAGACCTCTATTTTTGTATGGAAAAAAATTCGTGGTGTTTCTTATTCAGGCAGTCAGTTTTGTATAGTGTGCGGTATAGATGGTATGTCAATGACTTTTCCAATTTTCATGTAATATGCTAGATGCCTGTGTGTGGAGTTCTTTATGTACTTCACATATATGTAAAAAGAACAGTACTATAACTTTGGGATATCATTATACTTTTCTCATTCTAGAAATGTATTTTTTTTATAAATTTTTTTTTTTTTGCTTTTTCGTTATTCTTGCGACAAAAAGTAAGAAATGGTAAAAAGTAAAAAAAATACATTCCAAAATGAGGAAAGGTAGTACTTATAATCATATCTCAAAGTTATAGTGACTGTTCTTTTTACACACTTGTATACTTACTGAAATAAATATTTCAGTTATGTAACTGAAAGTTATATAAAGTTTATAACTTTCAGTTACATAACTGAAAGTTTTGTTTAGCTCGTGGTGGAGAAGATACTGTAGTCATAGATTAAAATATAGTATATAATATACTAATGTGATTTTTTAAGAATCGAATAATAATAAATTTAATAAAGTTAAAAAATATTTTTTTCATAAATACATATGGTTTAAAACATGTAGCCCACTAAACTTTCTCGGTGAGCACGTACTAGGACAATAAAATATCTTTTTTTGGAACTTGTAAAGTTATAGTAGATAATATTCTGTTTTGATAAATATTGTACAATGTACATGACTATATCCAACTATCTTTTCTCGCCAGGTCTATGCGCGGTTTCTTGCAAAGGATCACGACTCTGGTCGCGTGTCCTACTTCGTATCACGTCGGACATGGCTGAAAGTGACGGAGCTGGTGCTCTCTCTGATGCGAGTGTCGGACCCTCGTATAGCGTCGCTGCGGGATAGAGTACTGCAGGGCCGCAGCACTGGCAGGACTGAGGTGCAAGTGCTGTCCCCTATTACTGGTAAGTTCAAGTGTTTATAATATTATGAAGAGAGAGAAAGAGATCACATGCTTTGGACTTTAAAGCCTAACGTGGCAGCCAGTACGTAATAGGTATTATCACAGCGTATAGCATACCGCGCTCTAAGCAGTCACAAGTGTCCATAATTACATTTTCATGCTAAGGTACTCTCCGAATAATACCTAAAATACGTCTTCTATACATAGTTTACATATACCCCCGATTTCTGGGACGCTATTCAAATCTATGAACAACTAAAATGGCTTCAAATCAACAACCTATATTGATCGCTGATTGGTGGAACATTGTCAGAGAGAGAGGAAAAGAAGAAAAAGGAATGGAGAGATATTTTTTAATGGCATCACGCGCGCACTTGCTAAGCTGGCTATTTATTATAATTCCTCAGATAAAGTTGATTCAGATCGTATGTCAACTAATTGGTGTCTTTGGTGAATTAACCTTGTCGATGGAATTTTAACCATCGAGCGTGATGTAATTATAAAATATCTGTCCGTTCCTTTTTTGAACTCAGGACTTTTTTGTTTGGTTATGTGTTTAGATTACCAGTTTGCCACTTTCTTAAAACCTAATTAATATACATTATATGCCTTCTACCCCGTGGACCAGGAAAGTGATGACAGCGAGGAACATCGACGGACCCGGCGACGCGCGGAGTCTTTAGACACCGAAGCGTCGACGGGCCCGGGCGACCCTCCTTTCATCATGGAGGAGTTGAAGAGAGCCGTCGGGTCCTTCAACCCCAAAAAGGCCCCCGGGGTGGACGGTTTCACGGCGGACATCTGCCAGCACGCTGTGGAATGTAACCCTGAATGGTTCCTTGCACTGCTGAACAGGTGTATGACTCTTGCCTGCTTCCCCAAACAGTGGAAGCAGGCAACAGTGGTAGTACTGAGAAAGCCGGGCAAGGAATCATACAGAGTACCGAAAGCCTATCGCCCGATTGGCCTCTTACCTGTTCTTGGCAAAATCTTCGAGAAGATGCTAGTCGCTCGACTCAGGTTTCATCTGCTGCCCAAATTAAGTCCCCACCAATATGGCTTTATGCCCCAGATGAGCACCGAAGACGCCCTCTATAGACTAGTGAACCACATCAGATAGAAGAGGAAGGAGAAAAAGATTTCTGTTGTGGTATCGCTTGACATAGAGGGGGCCTTTGACAGTGCTTGGTGGCCAGCCATAAAGGTGCGGTTGGCGGAGGTTGGGTGCCCGGTGAGCATGAGGCGGGTGATCGGCAGCTACCTGAGTGAAAGAAGCGTGAGCGTAAGGTATGCGGGTGTGGAAGTGAGTAGGGAGACCAACAAGGGATGCGTACAGGGATCCATCGGCGGACCTCTCCTGTGGGATCTCTTGTTGGACCCCCTACTATGGATGATAGAAGAGAACGAGGTGTTTTGCCAGGCCTTCGCCGACGACGTTGTAATAGTGTTAGAGACGTGCTAGAGAAAGTAAATGAGTGGGGCCAAATTAATAAACTGAAGTTTGCCCCACATAAAACTCTAGCACTATTATCGACGAGAAAGTTGAAATACGATAGGCCGCGTTTGAAGATGGGGGGTGTGGATATTCAGTACCATGAAAATATTAAAGTACTACTAGGCCTAACTATAGACGCAGGACTCACGTTCAACACACATATCGGCATAATCTGCAAAAAGGCTATCGGCAGATACAAGGCGTTAGCAAGAACCGCGAGAGTAAGTTGGGGGCTTAACCCCCAAATAATCAAGCTTATTTATATTGCCGTCGTAGAGCCTACTATTCTGTACGCGGCGGCAGCATGGGCGCAAACAGCGGAAAAGAGGGGAGTCCAAAAGAGGCTTAACACCGTGCAACGGGGTTTCGCCCAAAAGATCTGCAGAGCATATCGGACTGTCTCCCTGAACTCTGCTATGCTGCTGGCTGGGATACTTCCTCTTGACCTCAGAATCCTCGAAGCATCGAAGCTTTATGAGATCAAGAAGGGAGTGTCCTGCCCGATGCTTAAGGACAGGGAGGTAGAGCGAATGGCTCCAGCGGTCCAGGCCCCCCATCCAGCTGAGCAGGTGGAGTTAAGATTCGGACTGGTAGACGAGGGCACCTATCCTGACGTGGTCACCAACCACGAACAGCGGATATATACGGACGGCAGCAAGATTGAAGGCAAGGTCGGAGCCGCACTTTCCGTTTGGAAAGGTGAGGCCGAGGTCAAAACCGTCAAGCTTGCGTTGCCGACGTATTCTACCGTCTACCAAGCCGAACTCTTGGCGCTCCATAGAGCAGTCACCATCGCCTGCAAGAGTGGAGTGACGAAGGTTGGTATCCTCAGCGACTCCAGAGCGGCCCTTCAGGCGGTCACACTTGATTCCCCCCATCCCCTGGCAGTGCAAACTAGGGGAGCCCTCCGAAAAGCTGCATTGCAGAGGCGGGAGGTTTCCCTGTTTTGGATTAAGGCGCACGCGGGGCTTAGGGGGAATGAAAGGGTAGATCAACTTGCCAAAGAAGCCGCTCTGGGCTCGAAGAGAAAACACGACTACGACCTATGTCCTGTCTCATTCGTCAAGCGTATCCTAAGGCAGGACACGATTGCGGAGTGGGACAGGAGGTATGTGTCGGGAGAGACAGCCGGAGTCACAAAACTCTTCTTCCCCAATGCTGCCGCGGCGTACAGAATAGTAAGAAAAATAGACATAACACACCACACCACACAAGCACTGACGAGTCACGGCGGTTTCGCCTTCTATTTGAATAGATTCAAATTGAAGGAGGACCCGTCGTGCCTGTGTCAGCCCGGAGTTGCGGAGTCAGTTCACCTGTTGCTCGAGTGCCCGATTTTTGCAAACAATAGGTATGATATTGAGCAAAAATTGGGCATAACGATGACCGGTGAGGAGCTGCCTAGCATTCTGGGGGGCAAAAGTAGGGAGCCATTCCTTAAATATTGCACCAAGATTGTGAAGACGGTAAACAAAAGGAATGGCTCGGGTGTGTAGTCTTTAGTTAACTGTGATGTAAAATACTGTGATATTAGGCTTAGGAAATTGTATTATGATTGTATTGGATATATTATTGTTTGACATTTTAAATTTTTCTGTATTATTAATTGATTGTTTTTAATTGTATTGTTTTTAATTTATTGGTAATTGAATTGATATTGTTTTAAATTGTATTGTAAAATTTTTATGTATAATTAATTGATATGTTTTCAATTGTATGTGTTTTTAAAAGATGATAAAAAAGAAAATAAATAAAAGAAAACAAAAAATAGAAAGACAAAAAAGAATAAAGAAAAATTAACGAGCCCTGACAAAGTTAGGGGCGATGGAAATAAAAAAAAATATATATATATATATATATATATATACATTATATGATGTCTAAGGGCATTCTCAAAGTACTGTACAAGGTAGTTGGTAGTTGATTAACAATGATTCACCACGAAAGGCTTTTAGAGATAGTTTATCCTACTGTCATTATCTACATAATTCCTCTTCATTGTCCAGGTCGTGTGATCGGTCTCCGCGAAGTGCGCGTGGTCAATGACAAGGTGTCCATCTCCCGGCTGCTGGTGCGAGTCATCTCCGGCCTACAGCTGAACATTTCCCCAGACACCGCCATCGAGAACGGCTACGTGTCAGAAACCACCGTGACTAGACGCCTGACCGCACAGTACCAGGTCAGTAATAGTCAAACATACTGGACCTTTTCGAAGGTTATCAAAGGACCTATCACCTCCATCTCTTTGACACCGCCATCGAGAACGGCTACGTGTCAGAAACCACCGTGACTAGACGCCTGACCGCACAGTACCAGGTCAGTAATAGTCAAACATACTGGACCTTTTCGAAGGTTATCAAAGGACCTATCACCTCCATCTCTTTGACACCGCCATCGAGAACGGCTACGTGTCGGAAACCACCGTGACTAGACGCCTGACCGCACAGTACCAAGTCAGTAATAGTCAAACATACTGGACCTTTTTGAAGGTTATCGAAGGACCTATGACCTCTATCTCCCTGACACAGCTATCGAGATCGGCTACGTGTCAGACAACATGCTCACTAGGTGACTGACGGCGCAGCATCAAGGTTATATGGGAGCTTGAAGCTTCTAAATATAAAATAATTCAGAAGCCGTCAGGTCCTTGACTTATTAGGTTCTAAATGGAACTATTTTTAAGTTTGCATACGATACCCCAAGATAATGTGCCAAAAAATGGTATTCTCCTATATGCACGGCTATGCTCAGAAGTTACAAGGTACCTCAAAGCATTTTATTGTATTTCAAGCTTTATATTTAGTTTATAAAGAAGAGGGCGTTCTTTTTCAAAGTTTTATTTCATTGTTAGAAAAGTCAATACACGCTCTAGTACCTACTAAGTTTAGAGATGGTTGAAACGGAATGGAATACCTAATTTTTCATGCATAATAAAATCTTTCGGAAACTTTTCGTACATTCCTAGAATATTCTTATGACTCTCATATAATTTAGTTCTTAATTTAGTTCATTGACCCTCTGGATTTCTTTAGATTTTATAATGAGAATTTACGATAGATTAAATGGATTAAGTTTGATTAAATACTATTTAATAACAGTTATCTATCTTGCAAATATCTACTTACTAGTAGATATAGATCGTAAAACGTTTTAATAAAGAATGAAAATTTACCTAAGGTTGAAATGTTGGAGCTTAGAAGCCTCGTTTTGATTGATGCGATACCTAATATTCAAGTCGTGGGTCACAACTTATTGGCTTTTGTCACAACTTTCTTTAGAATAATAATGTTTTCTCTAGTCACTCAATGTCAAAATGGCTTGTTTTGATTGGTTAAGCCGTAAGCGTAATCTCATTGGTCTATATTTTGACATATTTTGTTCTGATTGCTCATTGTAAACTTAATAGAAATAGACTTAACTAAGTTAATAGATTAAGTAATAGAAGTAAATAGAAATAGACGTAACTAAGTACCTTTGTAGATAAATAAGCAGGGATTGTAATGGTCCAAAATGTTATATTCTTAGTGTTGAGGTCATAAAAATATACGTTACGTAATGCCCACTGAAATAAAGATTTTATTGAAGCCTTATGTATTATATTACATCAACTAGCTGTGCTGTGGTTTTTGAGTGACTTAAACCCAAAGTCCCCAAATGTGAATAATTTTCCCCGTTTTTGCAACATTTCTCACTGACGTTTCGCTCCTATTGGTCGCATCGTAATGTTATGTACATCCAACATAAAAATATTTTTTCAAATAGGACTAGAAGTTTCTGAGATTAGAGCGTTTAAACAAACAAACTCTTCCGCTTTTAGTATAGATTTGTTGAATAATTGCCATGTTTACCTTATTCTTCAGGAGGGTCTACTGGACATCGACATCGAGTTCTCCGACGGCAGCCACACGGCGCTGCGCGACGTCGCCGTGCCGGACTACTACCTGCTCGTCGAGAGCCTGGACACGGAGGTCGTGGCGTTTGCGCCCATGTTGGCCTCCAAACATCCGAGAGTCATCGCCGTGGGAGAGGGTGTGTAGCTTTCTCTTTCGCACACTTGCTATCTCTTTTCTTGACAGCTTGTTTGCATTTTGTAAGTAAAAATCATCATCCTCTATCTTAATTTTTATGAAGTACTAGTTGACCCGTCCCCACTTCTTTGAACATACAAACCGTTTAAACCTTCCCTGGACTTCCCACGAATATATCATGATAAAAAATTGCCGAATCAGTTCAGCCGTTGTCGAGTTTTAGCGAAGCTAACTACCTAACAGCATTTTATTTTTATATAGGTATAAGACTAGCTAACCCGTGCCCACTTCGTTGAGCATAGAAACAGTTTGTGATGGACCGTTTAATCCTTCCGGGACTTCCACGAATATTTCAAGACTAAAAATAGCCGAATCGGTTTAGCCGTTCTCGAGTTTTAGCGAGACTAACAAACAGCAATTAATTTTTTGCCATAAGTTCGAGACCTCTCAATCACATCGATTCCTATTCTCACTTTGCAGGTTTTAGCCCCACGACGAAACTAATCACAGCATTGGTATTTTCAGGAAGCGGCGAGCTCTTACGCGTTACGCTATTAACCCCCGAGCAGTGTCGCTCGGGACCACTACGTCGCGTCGCTCTCCCCGGCAAAGGGGACACGAAGACCCCCGCCAACATCAAGAACATCCCCGGAGCTCTAGCAACAGCTGCCGCCAGCGTGGACGTGGACTTCAGCGGGGGGGACGCCCCACAGCGCCCCGACACGCCGCAGAACGATGACATCATGGCGCGCGGGGGGTTAAGGAGTGGGATGGCTGATCTGAGCGATGTGTTGAAAGGTACTGTACGGTGTCTCATAATATCACACCGTAGCATTTTTTACTTACTATTTTACTTCATACATTCAGTACGCGTTCATAGACAGCAGACACCGCGCGTGCTCCCCAGCACCTTTATATCAATCGAACATATTATGTGGGGGTTTGGCTAATAAATGCGATGTTTTCCGATTAATTAATGTGATTAGCTTTCCCTAAATAAAATTTGCATTAAATTCTGATGTCTTGTGTTGCTGTTGTCGTTTAAAATCTTTACCTTCACTAACAAATTTTTTTGATCATGATTTAAAAGTTCATTTGTTAGGCTTAACACACAATAGTCGAGGCGTTTTTTCGTATTTATCGTTAAAGCATATTCATCTCTATTTTCTAATCATCAAGGTGTAAATTATGATTAATCTTCTTTCTATCTCCGTTCCGTCGTGAATAAGACTGGGAACAAATAGATTAAATGGAGAATTTTCCTTATTGGAAAATGTAAAAGTTTGAAGGCCACGCAATAAAGTCCGTCCCCGATCTGCCGTGAACAAGGGAACAACAAACTTACCACAGTAAAAGTTGTGATCGATCAAAGTAATAAGTAGCTTATTGTATGTGTATTGTTTGACGTTGTATATTTTCTGTTTACTTAAAAATTGGTTCTCATATACTTACAATATTACGTTTATAAAAGACGTAGTCGTGATTAAATCAACAATATTATACATGCTTCGAAATATTTTTCCGATTGCACTGAAATTTACATCGGCTAAAAAATATTCTTCTAAACGACTTCTAAAGTTTGCCTTCTCATCTATGCGACTACGGCGATGAGAATCAGGTAGGTACTGTGGCCAAGCTCACTGGTCGCGTGACTCATCCCGCAGGTAGAGGGGATTGTTTAGTACATCACATGAATGTTACCTACATTAATACAAGTGTAAATGTTTCGATCTCGAGTCATTGAAGGTCGGATCCAAACACCCGGTGTCTGAAAGGCTGCTCAAATCGTGGATCAGCTAACATTTGAGTTCACAAGCCATTCTGAACGCTCATTGGTAAACATCACTCGCAACAACTTCGCCCACTCGGTACGTTCACCATGGTTCAGACTGGATTGTTAACGCAAACGTTAGCTGATCGATGATTTGATCAGCCTTTCAGAAACCGGGGATAAGGGTCCGACCTTCAATGATCCGAGATCGAAATAGGGTCGCGGACTCACTACTTAGTATGAATGTTACCTACATTCATACTCGGCTCTCGACCCGGAGGTCGTGGGTTCGATTCCCGCGCTGGAACAACGAAAATGTTGTTTTTAAGTTTGGTTAGGACAATGTAGGCTGAGCACCTGATTGTCTGACAAGAAAGATGATCCTTGCGTCGGATGGGCATGTAAAAAGTCGGTACTGCGCCTGTTCTCTCGCCAGTCGTGTCGGTTTACCGTCCCACTGGGTTATGAGATTAAAAGGAAGAAAGAGTGTCTTTGTGTATTGCGCAGACACTTGGGCACTATAATTATTTTATATATTATATGTTATACTCCTGCGTAGCTGGCCTGGTTTCAATGAAATCGGCTACCGACACCGAAATCGGTGAGGTGCTATTATTATTTATATTATTGTTTCTAATATAAAAACAATAAGGACCATTATAACTTTTCAGGCTTCTCGCCGTTCAAGGACGAGAACAACCACGAGCCGACGGTGCAGGCTCAGCAGTACGGCTCTATCTTCAAGGCCAACTCAGTGCACCCCCGACATCAGCAGACCAACTCCATGTCGCAGGTCGAAATTGGTAAGTGATTGTCGAAATAAGGTACCTTATGCACTGGAGACATACGGCCCAATGCAGAAAAGTGGTCCTCAATCTGTGCCCGCGACTTCGTTCGCGTGTTTGTCGGAAACACTATCCCGATTATCTTTTGATTGCTCACATTGGTTTTTGTTATTATGATTATTAAAAAGAAATAATTCTTTGATACACATTTTTTGAGTAACTTAAACCGTTTATGCAGCGCACGCAACGAAAGTCCCCAAATGTGAATAATTTTCCCCGTTTTTGCAACATTTCTCACTGACGCTTCGCTCCTGTTGGTCGCAGCGAAATGTTATAAAGCCTAAAGCCTTCCTCTAGAAATGGACTACCCAACAAAAAAAGAATTTCAATTCGGACCAGTAGTTCCTGAGATTAGCGCGTTTAAACAAACAAACAAACTCTTCCGCTTTATAATATTAGTATAGATATCGCTGTCGAAACATGCCCATTGTCTATGTCTACAAAAACACATTAAAAATGTACCTATGATGAAAAACAAACTTATCAATAAAGAAGCTTTTATATAACCTTTATTATTAGACCTTAAATACTATAAGGGCAAAGCCCACGTCCATACAAATCAAACGAGTCCAAACTCAATGGGTTTGTGTCGTTTAATTTCGGAGTTCATTCTTATGGGCACCTTTCAGTATCAGATCCGCTCGTAATATTACATTGTCTAGGATAATAATATAATATGCCTAAAATTCAACTCAATCGCACACTTTCCCTTAGTGCTGCAGTTGAAATTGCGCTGTTTGTTTTTTTTTTTTGTTGATGATTTAATTGAATGAAAATGTTTTTTAGGAATGTTCGTGTTACTTGGCGCCTTCTGTTTCGCGATTGTGGTAAGTCTATACATAAATTCCGCATTGTACTTATCAATATTTTTTTCTATACAGTGATTGAATTAGGTACATATTAATATTTTACATAAGTAAAGTCTGTTTGTGGAGACTGGAGTCTTAAACTAAGCAGTTTCCTGCTTGAATTTGAAGTCACTAGTCACTTATAACCCGAGTGTGAATAATTGGACCATAAAACAGTGGACGGAAGCCAAAGTCTGATATTAAGTAATGTAAATAAGAATATAGTAACTACATTTTTGCTTTATACTTAATGTCAAATCAATGTAATGTACAAATTCATCAAATCAATTGGCTGTATTTATTATGGAAATCGTATGCGTTTATATCAATGAGTGTCATGCACATCATAAATGTGTAATAATACTTACACATTTAGGATGTGCATTGATCCCGTATACAGTTTACTGAAAAATTATCAGCGCTTATAGAGGTGCTTTTTTAAATTATTGAACATGAAACATGAAAGTCTTTCAGTGCTGGTACTTTCACAGTATACTCTACATAGGCACATACACACCCTTACGTATTATCACTCATTTATTTTACACCACGCATGTTCAGGTATTCGTGGTATCGTGCGTGGTGTACGCATACCGCCTCAAGCCTGCGGAGGCCGGCGCGGGCGCGACTGTGACCGGGGGCGGGGCGGCGCGCGCGGCGGAGGGCGGGCGGCTGCAGGCGCTCGGGCTGCGCGACCGACCTCGCGACTCCACCACCAACGCACATGACTGGGTCTGGCTGGGTAAGCCTTGGTTTTTATAGTGACCACTTGCAGATAATTCGCGTGTGAAATTAAAAAAAAAACATAATAACCTAGAGTTGCCATCCGTCCGGATTTTCTTTTTTCCCGGATTTTTGAGGGCGTCCGAGAAGCGTCCGTACCGACGGTCGGCAACCGAATTTAGATTTTTTAGGTATTGAGAATTTTTGGAATTTGGTGAGGCCCATATTTGTTGGTTTTGGGCTTCAGAGTCCGAGTTTTGACGCGTTATGCCCTAGTTTTTTAATTCAGAAGATGGCAAACCTATATAAACCTCACATTTAAAGATCTCCCACCTACTTTGGTGACATTGACGGTTTCATTGAAACCTCCTGCGCTCTCCATAAAAACTGTGTTCCAGCTTTTATGGTGAACGCAATAGTTTTTATGGTGCCCACGTGTGTGTGCAATAGGTACACAAGATCGGAGGCGTCGTTATACGATATTATATATATCACTAGATATACATAAATACTTCCAACTAAACATGGGCGCCGCGCCGGGTACGCCGCGCGATTTCGGACGGCGCCATCGCCGCCGAGGATCCACCTCGGCGCGCCGAACGGTTCATGTGGCGGTTTTTCCCTAAGAAAATGCTGACAATTCCTACTAGCAGCATGCTAAATTACCATCTATTGTATCTATTACGCGAACGGGGCTACTAGATAGTACGTTTACGTACGCGCCGAATGGTATCGTTGCACTAAGATTTGTACGAATTTAGCGCCGCAGCGTCTGCAGACGACGATCATATCCACGCCGGCGTGGCGCCGCCGCGCCGACCATTATCTATCGGTGCGCCGCCGCCGGCAAATTTTAACACTAATAGCTTAACAACTATACAGAACTTAACATTGAACTCTCGTACTCTACAGGTAGAGCAACCATCGAACGCAACGGCAACCGGGTCCCCGCGAACCGCAACTCCACGCAACCTCCCACCGGCAACGAGATGCGCATCACGTCCAACCCCCTCAACTACAACTACGCGGACCCCGACGATGCGATCAACGAAAACGTGATGGTTACGAGCTTCGACAATCCCAACTCCATCGAGCTGCCGTCGCAGAGCGAGAGACGAGAACGGCCGATAGACAGCACGACGTACTGCAAGAAGCCGAAGCACGCGCGCCACCACTCCGGAGACGGTCATTGGCAGTAAGATTGTCATAGTCATCACTTTTGCCCCGCCACGGGTACTAAACTAAAAAAAATACACTTTTTACCGCGTAATCGTAACAAAGAAATTAATTTTGTTGAAATACATTTAAATCATAATTTGGATATGTTGAATTCAGATACGAGTAGCTGTTATTATACATACAACGGCCCGTTGTGTCGTTTGCCTTGTATAGTTCGTCCCTGATAAATTTAACCTAAAGGTAAACAAACCGAAAACATCGAAATTTTCACTTATTCACTTATTGCGCACACTTATCAACACTTTCACAGGTATATTAAAGGATCATACTTCATTATCCATTACATTTTATAACAATTAAACAATAATTAACATACTAAAACATCAAATGAAAAACCTTTAAAAATACGCTATTTTGACACTGCCGACTGTAGAATATAGTCTATAGTCTATGGATTCATGTAGCCAACAATAATAATTGCACTAATATTGCCCAATTGGCATCACTGACTAATCTATGGTTGTGTCATAGACGGCTTTGTTTACGTTTGAGCATGGCCTACCGTCCCATACAATCTATCTTTAATACAAAAAAAAATGCAAAAGATGTCACTACTATTAACGTTTGTAAATTATAAAATGTAATTATGCCGAATTAATTAAAAATAATAACATTAAAATAAAAATAAGCATATTTTTTAAGTATAACATCACATTGACCTAAATTCAACTCAACAATTGTGGCGCTAGATGGCGGTGGTCCGGAATGTGCCTGGAAATCGAAGAAAACAAAAATAGCCCGGCGAATTGCCAGTATTAGGGTGATACCATTTTCTAGTACTAGGTCGTGTCTCTGTTATATATCTACTCTTTGGTTGGGATTAAATTTATCTAGGACGTACTATAAACGCGTGTATCCTTACGTTTAGTACCCAGTACATCTCACGATCATACACGCCTGTACCGCGTGCACCGAGTAACATGTGTTGTGTTGCAGGTCGGAGGACTACCGGCCGCCCGTACCGCCGCACCGGCACTCCTCCGCGCCGCCGCAGCCCCCGCGCAACACCAATAAAGTGAGTACAATTGAAGACATGAATGAACATGTCGCAAATTTTTAAATCGAAAAAATTGAGTTTAAACTGTCATTTAAATATTTTAGGATATGTCGTATCGTATTAAGTACAGGGGGCCTACTCAAGATGCCATCGCTTATTATCGCTTACAAAATTCGATAACAAAATGTATGGGATTTGACATAAGGTACGCTAAATGACATACCAAATCGCGATCATTTTGATACTTTATGTCAAATCCCATACATTTTGTTATCGAACTTTGTAAGCGATAATTAGCGATGGCATCTTGAGTAGGCCCCCAGTACATTAATCTAAAAAACGTTAATACGTTACGACCGAAGAAAGAATCCGAATTTATCGTTTACACTTGAAAGAAATTTGGTGCAATCGAGACTTAGGCCCTAAATAAAACAATCTCAAACCCAACCTCGAAATTTTCTTTTTGAACCGTTATATAATATAGATTATAGGAAAACATTAAGATAAGACGTATAATATATAGTTTTATAATCTTTGTTTTTAAGTAAGTTCTTAATTTTTAAAAGTTAAATGAAACTTTTTTTATATGTCCAAAAGGTTCTCAAGTAGAGATTTCTACGGGCCTTAATGCATTTTAAAACCCCTCTTTAAGTAAATTGTAAACAACAAAAATATTATTATCTTTCAGATTTTGCCGGACACTGTCATGCCACCTACAAGACGTAGTCATTCCCGACACCACAAGAAGCACGACCGCGACGACGCTGCCAAGCGCTCTCCGGAGAATGGACACCGATCGGACCGGTATAACTATCTTAAGAGGAAACACTACGAAATTTTTTTCCATACAAAAATAGGGGTCTACGGGATTCCTGTTTCCTCCCTGGATAATGCTAGAGCAACAATTTTTTTCCTGAATATTCATGGATATTGTTTGTACGTCTCTATTTTTACTTTCTTTAATAAATTAATTATTTAAAGAGATATTGACGTTCAAAAACCTAAAAAAAATGGCCCGACTCCGCTATGTTTAAACATCTAGGCAACAGATTTGACTACAATAAACAACAAAATCAAAAAATAGGAACCTAGCTCATTTATTTTATAGCTCATAGCTTATAAAGAAAAAAACTTTTAAATCGGTTAAGTTTTGGAGGAGGAAACAGGAATCCCCTAAACGTCGATTTCTGGTACTTTTAATAGGTCATTTAAGTCCAAGTTGCAGTTGTCTCTATCGCGCTAGTGCTGGCTAGCTAAGGCACTGCGAGACAACAATAGATTTTATAAATACCTATTTTGTATTTCTCTCAACCGTGTTGTTTCCTCTTAATAGCTCAGTTGTTGTTATCTAGTGTATTAGTGGGGTGGGGTCTGACAACTCCTATCATATAGGCATCACTTGCCCTCCATATTGTGAAGGAACAATTAGCGACAAAATTCTGAATCGCGCTATTGAAGTTTAAAGAGATCGGCGCTGAGCCTAGCAGTTCGCTCGGTCGGAGCGGACCTCCCATTGGTCCTTCCACTATTATACAGGATTATCTCTTATTAAAAACTATAGCATTGTAGAGCATTAACAATTAATGAACCTTTTTTTTATTTTGTAAGAAAATAAGGGTAATTATAAACAATATTAATAAAATTTTATTATAACAATAGATATCTCAAGGATCAAAGTACTCATAACGCTATTTGTGCATATTTATCGTTGAAACGCCGCCATTTTGAGGTCGTTTGTCGTATCCAGAGTTCTGTTT
This sequence comes from Celastrina argiolus, assembly GCA_905187575.2. NCBI lineage: Eukaryota > Metazoa > Arthropoda > Insecta > Lepidoptera > Lycaenidae > Celastrina > Celastrina argiolus. The sequence goes on from LR994587.1 coordinate 12,515,517, forward strand.
AGTAATTAATTTTGACGATAGTTCATAGTAATTGTTTATATCTAGGTACCTATTACACTCCGTTTTCTAGAATTATCTAGAAAACGGAGTGTAATAGGTACCTAGATACTATTAAGTTTGAGTAAATATATACTTTGCATTACCCGACAGTTTCAATTTTTTTTAACTGGGGCAGGGCACAATGCCATGACGTGTCTAGATAATATACTTACAGTTTTACTTACAATTATACTGTCTATTCCAGAGTTATTGATCTGAACAAAGACTACGGTCGCGGGGGGGAGTACAGTCGCGACTACCCGGAGCTCAGCGACTGCTCGCGACTGTTCGAGTTCGACACCGACGCGCCGCTCGTGCTGGACAGCCGGGAGTTCGGCAGCCTGGACCGGGGACGCACCTTCACCAAGCCGGAGAGCCCGGACTACATGCATGATTCGGGAATTGGTGAGTTTCTAGCAGGGATGTTAGGGAAATACGGTTACGAAATTGAAATAATTATTAAAATATGAAAAAATATCCGTAACCGTAACCGAATCCGAAATGAAAGTTTTGCAACTGTAAAAAGGTAACCAAAATTTAATATCGGTAACCGAAATTATCCGAAGCAAAAGGATAATCCGATATAATTTAATATCCATCCGTATCCGAAATTTCATATCCATTTCATCCCTGGTTTCTAGTACACCTACCTATCTTTGATTAATTCAGGAACACTGTCTCGCGAGCAAGACAGGACAGGAAACATATATGTAGTGATAATCTCTAAAAACAAAAACGTTTAAGAAGAGCAATTTACAAAAAAATACCTTATAAATTATTTCATAAATAATTACTTTTGTAAAAATATTTTCTAAATGACGTCTACTTGTTGCCTGACGCCTACCGTTGAGGAATTAGGGCGAAGAGAACCGGCGTAAGCAATTTGTGCAATCTACTGATATTATGAATCAATTGAGAGATATTATACATAAAGATATGTATAAAAGCAGATTACGCTGTTCTGTTAATGATCATGAATGCTAATTGCAGGTATAAGAGAAGGCATTGGGTCGTTAAAAAGATACCCTCGTTACGTTATCTACAAACACTTTACAGTATTAAGCATTATTATTTGCATCATAATATTATATAGAAAGTGTAAGTTAAAATCATATTAATTGTAATTATTTTATTTCAGGGTTGCCAGAGGTACAGATGAGACATAAGAACAAAAACAAAGAATCTAACACCAAAGGAGATTTTGTCGAGATTGCTAACCAGAATAAAGGTACGTAAAGGCTTAAATAAAAATTCTAGAGTTTAGAATTAGGTTTTTTTTGGAACAGTAATTACCCACCTCATGTTGACTATATACTATGTTTTTTTTTAATTATAACTTCTTACGGGAGGGTCGACCGCTTTGTTACGTAACGCATTACGAATTCCCTTTCTCTCACGCATACGGCAGCGGTTAACATAGTCTTTCTTTCTCACTCTAACCGCGATAGCCTTAATAAGTTATCACTACTGTTTGGCGTCCTGAAACGCACACTTTAATCGAGCGCCGTACAATTTGTGTGAAGGTCCACTCAATTCATTCACAGGCGGCACTTCCCCGGAGGTGAAGCGCGCCACCATCGTGGGGAACCCGATGTACTCCCGGGGGGACGGCGCCCCATCCGCCCCCCCGGCCGGCCCCACCGACCCCCTCGCGCTCGACGACCTCCACATGGACTACGACCAGATCATGCACTACTTCCACAACCTCAAGGTATAATCGCCGCACCGCTTTTAGAACCGCATCGGCGAAGGTGTTATTCGTGAACAAGATGACGTCATCGGTGTTGCTAGTATTGACTAAGCTTTGAGAAATAATGTCAGGTTCTAAGCTGGCAACATTGTGGATAATTCTTGTTTGCGAGGCCCTGGTTTTAAATCACCGACGACACTTCACGACCTCGATCACATTTACACGTTTTTCGACTTAACTCTTATGAAAACTAGAGCCTGATTTTTGATGCATTTAATATTTATTAGCATAGTAAGTATAACAACTTGATGTTGCAGTATTATAGTTGTAAGTAGTACGTACGGCTAGGATCACTCGAACCTTCTAGATATAGAATTGCAGCATCTCAAAATCATTCTGATGATACCCCACCCCGCTCCCTCCATCGTTAGCTATTGGCTCACTCACTTAGTGTGTTTCACTCATTCGAATAGATACCGCTGCAAAACTGATATCTATTTAAAATTTTCAGGAATCGAACGCCTGAGTAGAGCTGATCATTGCAAAGATCCGGCAGGTATTGTCTACGTTTAAATATCAGCATATCACCAAAGCCCCTCCAATCGACGTATACAATGCACCGGAAGCGCCCCCCGCGGGCACAGAGGACACTACCATAGACACACACAACAACAACACTAACGATAACGAAGAACACATCTATGAAAACATTCTTAACGGACGCCCGGTCGCCCCGACCGAGGCGCTCTGCGAGTCGATCGCGCACAAGAATCATTTCATGAAATGTCAGTTGAAGTTCCTGTTAGACCATCTGAGCGAGTCTTACGAGTAATGTTGTTGGTGTTTATAGTACTGTCCTCGGGATCCTTGCAGTGATCGAAAAGCGATGCGACTAGGGATAACGATTTACGAAATCGATTGTATCGAAGCGACTATACGGATAGGGTTACTGAATGTATCTTAGTTGATTAGGAACGTTTGTAAGTCGTTGCAATGTTATGTAAGATCGAATTGTATTGGGAATGAATCGGTATCCTTAGGTATTTTATACTCTTCTTTACGAAGTCTAGTCATAATGTGCACATGTTCAAACGAGATTTGTAATGTGCGTATATAATACTCATGTCAATAATTGTAGATAGTATAAGGCTTATATCACTTTGGGGCTGAATCGAATCGCCAAGTTTTCACCTATAGCATAATATTCATCTCTATTACTGCATTATTTAGGTACAAATCAGTACAATCGAAGTATGATAACGAGCGTCAACGTCGCTGGTCTTCGTTTGTCACACGCGTCTACGTTTGTCACACGCTTCTACGTTTGTCACACGCGTCTACGTTTGTCACACGCGTCTACGTTTGTCACACGCGTATACGTTTGTCACACGCGTCTGCGTATGTCACACGCGTCTACGTTTGTCACACGCGTCTACGTTTGTCACACGCGTCTACGTTTGTCACACGCGTCTACGTTTGTCACACGCGTCTACGTTTGTCACACGCGTCTGCGTATGTCACACGCGTCTACGTTAGTCACACGCGTCTACGTTTGTCACACGCGTCTGCGTATGTCACACGCGTCTACGTTTGTCACACGCATCTTCGTTTGTCACACGCGTCAACGTTTGTAATCATTGTTTGATTATAAAAATTATAACAATAGAGATGAATAGTCAAAAAAACTTGACGCTTCAACTCTGCGCTAATTTGACTTGAGCTTATGACGTGCGTTAACGTGTACAGTTCAACACGAGCTAATCATTCCAAGATATTCTTAGACTATGATGCCTTTAGCTGAAGCCACAATTTTATTCGAGTACCAAATAATTGCATATGCTAGGTCTGTAAATATTTTCCACTAGACGATAAAAACGCTACCTCACTTATGTCTAACTTATAGCTTAGCCGATATCGCAGGATTCAGATAAGTAGGCGACACAGTTTCAGATTAACTCAATTATTACACACCATAAAATTATCGAAAGGTGAATATGAAATTTATATTAACAATCTTTTTATATAGAATACAATAAAGCTTATAATTAAAATTAACATTGACCATTTCGATGGGCCAAGATCATCTCATTGAATTATATTTTCATGTTATTTGAGTTATTCTGAAACTTGTGTCTCCCGAATGCGAGTTTTTGTTGTAATAAGTTTTAAGACTGCAAATGCCAGTGTTAGTATAGTTTAGACGTTAACATAAGACGGTACTAGTCAAATATTTAAGCATGAGCTCTCTTCATTTGATGTCATGGCTGTATATTTTTGTAACAACTCACACTTGGCCTAACAGCTGTTTCGCTACTCGTTGTCGCTACGGCTGCCACTCCGACTTTCCATTTGTAACGATAAAGTATAATAAGTGTTGTGATAGGACTGCTGTGGTTTTTTGATGCAGTCGGTTAAAGAGCCATATCATATGAAGTCTAGCGCTTGTATAATATTATGTAAACAGCATTAATTTATTGACAAAATGTATATTGCATTTACTTGTAAGTTAGTTCTTTAGGCTTTGTACATATTGTTATGACGTTATATAATTTATAGGTATTGTCATGGATGGAACGGTAATAAATAATAAATGTGGTAGAATCGCTTACAATCTATGTAAAGAGTAGGTTGCACACAAATGTATTTAAACAAAGATGTTTATATAACAAATGTACACATAGTAAATGTTTTAAGGTTCCGACTTGTAATTGTGTATTGATATTACTAGCAAACTTGTGGCTGGAACTAAACAGAGAAAATATAAGCCATTGACTCTTGATTTTTCGTCTCTGTCACGCGCATTAAGTTTGTAGAGATGTGTGTCTCAAAGTTATAACCACCGAGATTAGAGTGAGATGTTCATATAAAGATAGAGACAGAAAATAACAGCTTAATGGCTTATAATTTTCTGCAGCGTCCATATATTTATTTTCTCTTTCAAGCAATGTATACGATGATATTGCAACTACACTTATAACACGACGTTAGTTTGTTTGTTCGAAAATTATTGTAAATCGAACAGTTGCATAGTTACCTAAACACACCAAGCTAGCATACAGAATAGATTTAATATAGTTATTTACTACAGAAAATACGCGTTTCATCGTGAGAGTTTTCCAATTTCAAACTGAATTTAAACGTTCTTCTGTAGCATCAAAGCTTAATTTTGAATTTTTTTGAATTGAATTGCATCTATCTCGTTATGATAGACCTGCGATCATCGCATTTTTGTCAAAATCTTTCGACTTGGACATAACAAATATTGATTAGGTATGCAACTGTTTGAGTGATGTGTTAAACTGGAGTTTCATCTAACTACCTACTAAATGCAGATAGTGTGTCGTTTGGCTTTAGTCGTTAGGTTAATGTCACAGGAGTAGGGACAAATAGTATTTGTTACTAAGCAATTTGTTTTTGTTGAGTTTTGCCCGATTATATAATGAAAAGTTTATCTATATGAATATTGCTACAAGATTTATACATGTACGCAATGTAAGCTTGTCACGGAATTCCTTTAATAAGATGTCGAATATAATAAACATTATTAATATACGCTTACTTTTATTTACCTCAATACCCACAAGACTTTTTTTCATTTATAGGCCTACGTAGCATCCCATACAATCTACATACGTTTAACACAAAAAAATTGCAATAGATGTCACTATTATTAAATAAGTTTGTTAATAATAAAATGTAATATGCCGAATTAAGTAAAAATATTGACATTTAAAAAAATTATCGTAAGTAAGTATAACAGTTTTTTTATTATTATGGACTAGCTGTGCCCGCGACTTCGTACGCGTGGAAAAGTAATTTAGGGCAGTGGTATAATAAATCTGTTTTAAAAATATTTTTAGTTATAAAAACTGTCGTTGAGGTATTTAAAAAACTACTTTATGTTGACAATTCCTACTACCAGCTTGACAAACGACCGTGTATAATTACTATATTGCGAACGGGACTACTTGAAAGTACGCTCACATACACGACGAACATCTAGTACTAAGATTTGTATGGATTTTGCGCCGCAGCGACTGCAGACGATGATCGTTTCCACGCCGACGCTGCTGGTGTGGCGACAATGATATTAAGACAGCGCGCCGCAAAATTTTGCGGTCTTTTAGGTGCGTAAGTCCGACTCGCACTTGCCCGGTTTTTTTATTTATTAATAACCAAACATGTAGGTACTGATTATTTAAATCACTTCACTGTTAAAGTACTAACTGATTTTATACAGAAAAGTAGCAAAATATAGAAAGTCCCAAAAGAAAGAAAACAAACATAAGTTGTACCTAACATAAAAACCATTCGGTCCATGATAAAAACTAAGAAATAAAATTATCAAGAAAAACATAAATCTAACTTATATTGACATAACTTTTTTAGTTTAACTGTAAACACAATACTTATGTTAATCAAAATTCTATGTAGGTATTATGCAGTTATCGAATACATAATTTGGACAAAGAAGACTATAAACATGCACAGTAATAGTAGGCTGTAGTATGAATTTTAACGGACGGAATGAGAACTATAATATAGAATGCAAAATAATATTAATACATTGCTAATGATGCACGCTGAGTATAACTATTAAAATAATTACTCTAATCTATGGTATAACTCTCGGATAACGTATTGTATAAATGTAGGTAGGTACCTACTCAACTTTGCTACAATTGTATTAAAAGTACGTCATTTCGCGTATAGATGCCGCTATTATGGTCTGCTCTGCATCGCGCTATCGCTTGTAAGATAGATTTGTATAAGAGAATACTCTATCAATATTATGATATTTGGCAAAAAAACCCATAATAATCACACTGTTAACACATATCCAGGACAGGCCGCAAAAGGCTAGAATTTCAAAAGGTATCTCGATTGGAATCGAGTTGTATCAACAGTTTTCCCCTGTAACACAGTTTAATAACTATCAATATGTGTTTTAACGTCTATCTTATTAAATAGGAAAAACAAAAAAAAAAGAGCAATACATTTATGAAAATCTTAAAACTGTTTTTAACATTCCGTACCTCAAAAGGAAAAAAGGAAACACATAAGATCATTTCCATGTCCGTCTGTCTGTCAAGACCCTTTTACTCAGAAACGCGTGAAGGTATCGAGATGAAAATTATATAAAATACTCAGGATACCTACTGTTCCTTGAAGGAGTGAAAAAATCAGACTTCTTAGCCAATGCAACCAAAAGCAGTCGCTTATGACGCTAAATTTCGTCATTTTCGACACTCGTAAGGGAATCAAAACCTAAAGGTTGCCCGTGAACTCAAAATCATAAAATTTGAAACCAAGCAACGTCTAAAACCATACGTTTTTAGTAACATTATAATATAGATAGTAAAAATATTTTGATTTTTAAAACTTAGTACCGTTTGTCACGAATGTGTTTAATTGAAACTTATAACAAATACTCAGGTCTCAATATGTCAATCAGGTTTGTATGGAGCTCTCGGTGCGCAAGGCCAACTCGCACTTGGCCGGTTTTTATTTATTTATTTATATTAAATTTCTAACTAATAAATATGTACATACCGTACCTACTTGTCACAGAGGACTTTACAGTAAAAGTACTAACTGATTTTATACAAATAACATTCGTAATAAAGAAACTCAAAAAAAAACTTAGATTGTCCCTAGCTTATATAACAACTAACAAATATAAAGCCCCGCCGGCCCCCGCAGCCGCGGTGCGTTTGCTGCGAATAAAATTTGAAGCGGCGCGCGGCTCCCGGGCCCGGCGCGATTCCTACAAACGTCCAGCAAGTACGACATGATCTTTTTAAATTGTCATAACTTTTTTATTTATGAACCGATTTACATAAAACAAACACTAAATGTTAAATGAAACTTGCCGCAATATATTACTGAAAAGTACATCTTAATTGGATAAGCCGTTTCTGAGATTAGCGTGCACAAACCCACAGACAAACAGACAAAAATTTCAAAAATCATAGTTTTGGGTACTATTGCGTAAATAAAGGTCCCCTATATTATTTTTTCTCAAATATCTTCAATGTACAGACAAGACTCCTCTACAGATTTATTATATGTATAGATTTAAATTATTGGCAGGGGACTGTATAAAATTCTGGGGACAAAGTTTACAGAAGAAATAAAATTCGTTAGGAGACCTTGTGTTGCGAAAATGATGTATTTTAATTATTTTTTTATGATATCAACTGCTAGATGTATTTATGTAGTTTAAATAACTTCTTCGTAACTGTTATTTCTAGGTGGAAATAGAGTGATGGGGACAGTGGACTGTGTTTTTAGAGCTTCTGTCACGTCCAGAAAGAAACTTAAAATAGTTATGGTTCTAAAAACAAAGGGCCCGTAAAGATGCGGGGTTAAAGTATAATTAGAGTAATTTCTTTTTTAAATAATTTAATTACTTATTGAAAAAATCGGTTGAGACAGCTAATTACGAGCTTACAGAAAATCGCCCCTAGATAATTGGGTTCCTTTATACTTATCAAGGACTTTGGTAATAACACAAGGGCAGATTATTAACCTATATTTATTCTAAGTTTTTACATTAAAATTACAAATATTTACCATACCACTTCTGATCAAAGGGTGATATATGCCTGTGGCTGCCTCCCAGGTTGTTCTGAATAATATATTTCAATGTGTATTTGTTCTTATTGTTCTCCTCCCGCCATTTTTCCTCCGCAGCCTTCTTCTCCATGATTTCTTGAGAAACAGGTTCTGCTTTGAAGGGCAATCGCTCAGCAACAATTCTTAACATGTTGTAAACCTGTAAAATTGGAATCCAAACCTTGGTTAAGAAGAAAGTAGAACAATTTTTTCCTAACTATGTTAGTATGTTAGGGGTCATCCATAAATTACGTCACAAGAGGAGGTAGGGGGTTGATAAAGGGATATTGTGTGACAAGCGATTGTAGGAGTCACGTTTCAAGTCTAATAAAGTTCTTTTTATCAATTAATGATGAAGTTTAGATAAGTATTCAGATAAGTTTAAACTTTTTATTTGACATATTTTTTTAACATATTTCTTTAACATATACTTTTTCTTTAACATATTAACGCTAACAAGAAACATTTAGAAGTTGCATTATATTGTTTCCATATTGTACAGTCAACAATAGTATAGGATAATTCATGCTGTTGACTGTACAAGCACTCTTCAGTGTATGTAAACTAAGTTTAATATTTAGGATTATATTAAACTTACTTAACTAACCACTTTACAGTTTACTCATACATTGTAACTACAACTAAAATCAAATGTCGCTGTCAGTACAAATTGAATAAATAATAGTTTTTGCTAAGTGTCACTCACCTCAGCATATTCACATTTTCCTCCAATTTCAAAAATAATTCTGCCAGCTTTGACTGGGGTGACATAATGGTCAATAGCGCCCTTTCCTCCTCCCATACGTTGACCTTGTCCTTTCTTGGTGATGGGCTGCCATGGAGGATCTACCCTCCAAATTGCAAACATCCTCTTCATGTCCAACCTCCTGGCCACTTGCAACCGAGCCATTTCAAAATGTTCATGTGCTAATCTACCACCGCCAGTTGCCTGAAAATAAAAGACACAGTGTTGCTATTGTATGCAGCTAATGATGTACTGAAATATAGCTACAGTTTCAAATCAAATCAATCAAATGAATTTTATTCAGAGACACATAAAAATAAATAACATACAATGACTGCAGAAACTAAATACATTTTCTACTGTATCATAGTTTATCCTTATTGTATTGAAATGATAATTATTTTAATTTAAATCTAATTTAATTAAGTATCTTTAATTACTTATAATAAAAACTGTATCATGTTCTTTTTGCAAAGCTGTAGTAGAATATAATAATAATATAATAACATTTTAATAGTTTTATGATCAAACAAAGAAAATTGATTCTCTGATCTTTATAATGTAGTTTTTAGGAATACTCACAACAACACCAAACTGTTTAAGCTGTAGAGTGTTATGCAGGAGCTCAGGGCCTCTCATGTAACGAAGTCTTTTCTGCATTTTTGGAGGCTTTAAGTTTGAGGGATACATTGGTACTTTGTCATAGACCCTGAGACGCGGTCTTTCCGGAATTTCAATATCTACAAAATACAATCAACCATTAGGTAATAAGCAACCAAATCTCTGACGATTTTCAAAATTTTATTGATTTACATACCATCATAATTCTTGGGTGGAGGAAAATACTTAATTCCTTTGCCCAATACTAATTGTGTTGCTTCTGGACGAAGAAGTCCTGGAAATATTTAGAACGATAACTTAAAAAAAAACTAAAAATCAATGAGGTTATAAAACAAATAGTAGGTATGTTAAAAAGTACAAATACCTAAAATTAACTTAGAGGAGCTGTACAAATTCATTTTCCAGTATTTTTGTTAATTGACTACGTTAGTTTAGAGCTACTCGAAATAAGAAATTAATCCCAAATCACAAATGGGGCTTATATTTTGATAAATGTTGAAGCGTCAAAACTCAAACGTCTTCTTCGCAGACTTATCTCCTTCTTCTTTATTTTGTAACTTTAACTTTTGACAGATAAGGCTTGGTCTACATTATTAATGATGACCGAGCTTTGTCTGTAATCACTAATCAGAGGCTGTTTCTATAACAACGAACATGCAACAACAGTTGTTGTTATATATGTTACATTGTAGCAGTTACTGCTACATTAGTAAAACAACAATATAATTACAAGTACTCAACAGTTTCTTTAGATGGGTTCGCACATACGTATGGCATAATATAATAATTACCTACCTGAGTACGTATACAAATAGATGGTTTATAGTGTTTAAAAATGAATTATCGCACTATGCTACGTTTGCAAATTTGTCTTTATCTGAATTCATGCCTCTACTGTGTTTGGATTCCTGTTACAGGTTTTTTTTTATACGTAAAGGTAATGTTTTACATTCTAAATTATTAATAATTTTATTGCGCTGCAGCACTGAAGTACATAATATTTTATACTTCCTATTTCATTTTTACAGGTTAACAGGCTAGGCCACCTCTCGAAATATTTATCAATATCAGTTTACACGTTATTGTGTACAATAGAAGGAATAAGACTGTATCTAGGGAACCTCGGAAACCTGTCATCAAGAGTAAGTAGTACTTACTACAACAATGTGTAATAATTAAAGCACCAATGCGCGCAACAGACACGTTGGAAGTTTTAGTTGTTGGCAAATGTTTAAAATAAAATGAACGACGAATATTAATTTATTATACGCAATATTAGCTATTCGTCACTAGATGGTGCTATTAAGAGGAAACACTACGGGCTAAAGAAATACAAAATAGGTATAAGTCTATTGCTGTCCCGCAACTGCCCCATGAAAACTACAGCTTGAACTAAAATTACCTATTGAAAATACGAGAAATCGTTAATTAGGAGACCCCAGTCTCCTTCTCCAAAAACTTAACTGTTTTCATTTTAAACACAAAGATTTTCAACTAAAAAAGCCGAAAATCTAGCCACATTATTCAGGTTTTCGAACGCATATAATACGTATCTCTTTTAATAATTAATTTATAGGAAAAAGGAATAAATAGGGACGTACTATATATATCTACATAATAACATAGATATCCAGGAACAAAATGTTTGGAAAAACGACCATTGTGTTTCCTCTTAACACCATGGCGTTGATCGTTTATATATTTTGTATAATGCAATATTTACTAGCATTTTAAAATGCAATGATTTTATTATGATTCTATAATATATATCGCAGCAAAGTATACGGTTCTCGATTTCCATCATATTAAGTAAAACGTAGTGATTATATTCTCTTTGATATTAAGGTCGCCGGCAAAACTATAGTTAATCACCATTTTGTTATCCTAATTTATGTAGGCAGTAAGTTATAATAATATAATAGTACTATTTTTATCTGTGATTTTATTAATTTTAGGTACCTGAACTGGCGGGTTTCTTGATGTTAAGTGTCTTAATGCAGATGCCACTTGTAAGCTTTTTTCTACTAAATCCATATTTGTACAGTACACCAACAGAAATAATATTGCATACTGTTTTAGCATTAGTAACAACTCTCGAAATAGTATTCGGGTTTTCTGCGCTTAATAATGCATCTTCTGTGGCCAAAAGTATTTATTTAACACATTGTAATAAGTGATGACTGAATAAAACATATGCTTACCATTAAATTAAACCGTTTATTCACAATAAAGCTTTTTCAAATCCGTAAAAATAATACAATGGTTATAATTGTTACACTGTAACTTATATTTCCACATTAAAATATCAGAAATATTTTAAAGATCACTCCATACAAAAATATGTTTAAAATTTCTTAAATAAAACATATGCTCAAAGCATTATTCTGTTATTTTAATACTTTCATGTATCTTTATGGTAATTTCTCTTATGTCTAATTATAATCTTTGAAACACAATTTCTATGTGGGAGCACCAATACCTACGGCCAATTTATTTCTATTCTATAATTTTATTTCTTAATTACTAACTTTCATATTATTTTTTTATATCAGAGGAACACCAAGTCTATATTTGATTTGCCGAAAAATTTTAACCAATCTAAAGTTTTTTAAGTAGGTCTCTGTTGTAATATATTGTCTAAGGCAGGGTATACCCCCCTTTTTTCACTATGTCTGTAGTCTGTACATCCCCTAGGGAGGCACCCTTCATTGGACTAGTTAGGAAAACTTTTCGCCTAATTAGTTGTAGGAGTTTATAGTGGACGATTAATTTACAGTTTTAAACCACAGAACACAGTAGATTTATTGTGGAATGTTAGGACTTGATAACAAATATAAAGGACTTGATAATTAATACAGTCAGACAGACTCTAGACTCAGATATGTAATATAATAATATAATTTCATATCTAGAGTCAGAAAAATTGCAATATCTACAAATAACAATAAGTGACCAAAGCAAATTATATTATAAGCATTGTAAATGATAAATATTATAATAAAAGTTCAACCACTTATATTGTTTGCATGATTTTTGATTAATAAATAAAAAATATTAAAATAATTTTTAAAGTAAAATATCTAAATAAGTGGAACCTACAGAACCCTGGATAACATAATAATTAAGTCAAACAATAAAATTCAATGTCATTGGTATAAAATATAAGTATCCTAAAACCCCACTACATGTATCATTTTATATGTGACTCAACATACTATAAAATAATAATATCAGTGTGATGAAAATATCTGTTGCCAATAAAATTATTAGAGTACTTAAAAATACTTTGGTCAATGGTCAATCATTTTTGCATAACACACATTTTTATGGGGACTGTTATACTACTTTTTGGTACATTATTCTGAGTATATTTAGTTTTCTACAAATAAATTATTTTCTTTAAAAAATGTGTCTATTCTACACCTAACTGTCTTCAAGCAGGAGTGAAGTTCGGTAAGCCGTTTTTGAAATTCATCCATGTTTTGTGTGGGATCTAATAATTTTAGAATTTGTGGCAGACTCGGAGAGATGTTCAAGATTAGCTGAAATAAACAAAAATAAATATTATAATTTATACGTAATATAGAACATAGTCAATGCGAAAAAAAATATAGATCCAGGTGGTGAAGACAGACACAAGATATTGGACAAATACTAAGAAATTCACCATTAACAAAAAAAAAGAGTATAAACAAATGGATTAGTAATGGGTAATAAGTTAAAATATTTGCCAGTCTTAGAAGGTTAGTAGTTTTATACATAATTATGTAGAAGGGTGTACTTACAGCAAATAGTTTTTGAGTGACCCAGTTGTGGTATTTTTTGACTGAACCATTGTATGCGGTTGTAATTATTGTTTTTATACTTGTATCAATCTCGTTTTTTTCCAGACTTTTAATTATCTCTTCAAAAACAAGTTCAAAGAATAATAGGGACCTAAAATGTTGTAATTCAGTTATTTGTGTATAAAATTTAATAAAAAGGCAAAAATTACAATATTTTTTAAATAAAGAAATTTAACATACTAATATTTAATAAAGTTACTTGTGATTTTATTTTCTTACCTATTCAGCCACAAAACACCTTCAGCCCCCTTATCTTTCCCATTTGATTTTTCATCTAGTATCAAAGCAAGTAAGCAAGTGTTTTCATCGTAAGTGTAGTACTTTATGATTTTCTGTCAACAAAAATTTTTCATCAATTCAATTGATACACATCAAAGTATTATATTCATTTTCATTATTTAAAAACCAAAGTAACTCATCTGTCTGCATGTATAAGTCATATTGTAAAAGGTCTTGTCATGAGTAATTTTCAATCAGTATTGTTAATTGAAGTGAGCAATGAAGCAAAGGTATAAAGAAATTCATAATAGGTTGGCATCTAATTTGTCAATGCCTGGGATATTGGTGATGATGGTGATAAATGAGATAAAATATGCAATCAGCCAAAATAGTAATTATTGTAACTTTTTCCTCTAATTTTTTAATCAAATTCTCGAAAGCTATTTTCGAAAAGTCAACGATAAGACCATCTATACCAGCAGTTCAACCCTAGCCTAGATAAATATAGGTATTAGGCACTCAAGATGCTTCCCAAAAACTAGCTTTTTCAGACTTAATAAAAATACTAACATCCACATTACCCTGCATATCATACTTTACTGGTGCAAACATGTTTCCCAGTTGATCTGAAATAATTTTTTAGTACATGTTACTAAGAATAATAAGTAGTTTACTTTTGAGGAATTCAATTTGAAGTATAATATGAAAAATCATGATATACCTATTAGAATCAATAAGTCGGAGGTTGCTTCCAGAAAAGGTACCACCCTAATTTTACTATCCATTACATCAGGAAATTTTTTCATTGTATAGAAATGAAAATCTTGAGTAGTCATTTCTTTGGTTGAATTATTAGCCAATAATCTCTAAATTTATTCTTGGAATTACAAATGTTGCTTCCGTTATCGTAGATAATAATTTAAACTGATATCTGATTCAACACTAATTAGAATACCTATCATCCAATGAAAACACACTTTGCAAAGTTGCAAACCTAAAATACTACTACTAGGTATGCTTTGTTACTGTCTATACTCTGATCGAAATTTAATAATTATGCAGAATTTATATTTCATTTTGTTGAAATAACTTGTATGAAATAAAAACTATTGGTAAGTTTATGAGATCTTTTCACGAAAACCAAACAAAACTTCTTCAACTTCTTCTACGATTTTAGTCAATTTGTCATTGTCAACGTTTAGAGGTCTATATTTATTATGTCATTTGCCGTGCGTCAAATCGCAAAAAATTAAAGCCTAAGGTCAGGATTACGTCAGGATAAAACGACGCGATTTAGCACTTGTATAGGTACCTATTATGTTTAATGCCTATTGTTAATAATACGACATCTCCAAGCATCGTCGCGCCTTATTGTTACTTGTGTGAGCTTAACGTGCAATAATCACAGTACTTCACAGTAAAGAGTAATTAATACGTAGGTAGGTGATACTCACTTGATATGGCGGTGCAATGTTCCTTTGTTTCTTAATATTTTATTAACACGTCATTCAATCACTTCAAGAATTATTAATAAGACCATTACGATTAATTTCTTCTACCATCAGTCTTATTTACATCAGCTACATTTTTGAATGATAAGCATTCACAATTTTTCTTCGCTTACAGTTTACACTAACAATAAATAGGTAATTATTATGATAATAGGTTTAGAATTAGTTACATATATTCTATTATTTTGTGTTTAAATAGGTACTCAGGTTTTCTTTTCTAAGTATTTCACAATTTTTAGGACTCTATTCTCGGAAAATCTACCTATATTATGTTCTATTTTGTTCAGTATGAAAAAGTTTGTTTTAACACATTTCCCAAATCATCTTCGACCACTATAGTTAGAACTTTTGTCTTGGGAGAAAATGTGAATGGAACCAAAAATCTTTTCTCGGGTAAGGGATTTGTAAATTCATACGAATCTAAAACCATGCCGTCGGAATCGTCTCTTACTTCTACTATTCGTATCCCTGCCGTAGATATTATCATCATTTTATTTGTATCAAATTTCAAATATCTTGTAATCGCCTGTCTCTCTCTCCCGTATTCATTATTGAACCACCTGTGGTATGATAGAAACACAGCACAATTTCTGGTCCAATATATCGAATCGCTGCTGTTTATGCGATTCAAATTTCTTTTCGAGTCTGACAATTTATTCGTGATGGTAGAATAGACACTGGATGGTCTCGTGATCGGTGTGACGTTGGGACTTCTCCTAACGATGTCGGACTTCGACATAGATGCAAAATTACCTAGAGTAGTTTTGCTCCTCGGACCTAGTATCCTCAACGGTTCAGCCACATTCATAGTAACACTTATATTGCGTTGTAGCGATACCGTGGAGTGTTGCACAGGTTTCCCGTTGTAGTTGTTCATGTTGTCTTTAGTCGCTGAAGATCTTCTATCTCCAACGAGAAATACCCGATCGATGTTATCAAAACCTCTACCCATTATTCCATCTTTTGTGTGACCGAGGTCGAAGGTATGGCCCAATTCATGTAACGTTGAACCCAATGTCGTCGCAAAACATCCACCCAAGCTTCCTCTGTATCCACTATCGTCCATGAAGCGCTTATTGTTTACGGGAGTGTTGTCTGAGAATCGTAACTGTATATCCTCGACGGTAGAAGGCCATGTGTATAAACAAGCGGTGCCAAATAACGCCAGTCCACCACCCCCTAATGCTGCGTGTGCTTCTGTCAGCGAGACAATTTCTTCGTGTGTCAGATTCTTATCTTCGTCGGTTCCTTTGAATCTAGTGCAGGATACGAAGGCCAAAAATTTTCTGTCGTTGCTCCCCAATTCGGAAAGCATCAGCTCTCTGCCAAAGTGTGTCCAGAGTTCGCCTTGTTTCATTTTTCTGGCTTTGTTTACGTTTAAATTACTCCTGAAAATTGTGCATTCTGGTTTTTTAGGATTGACTTCATGTTCCAGTTGAAATGTTTTCCTCCCCACACCATTTTCATGTAACTTTTCAGCCACTACACTCTGTATCAACTTAGCCCCGATCGCTATTCTTGAGCATGCACTATCAATAGAACAATCAACATCATATGGGCTCTGAAAGCAGCCATCGTGTCCTTGGCATATAATGTAAACGGGGGTAACTTTCAGATTTGTCCTGCGAGGGTTGTACGTCAACCGGAACGATTTTGTCTTCTGTTTTACATACTCCAAATCTATTATGTTGTCGCCTCTCTTCAAGTCCAGTAATATCTTGAACTCTCTATTGTATACGTTCCAATTAGTTTCAGCTCTATTTCCGTTGCTAGTAAAAATACACTTCACCTTTTCGTTGCAATTATAAACTCCGGCGGTAATTAATCCTTTGATAATAACCAGGGAATAATTAACGGTTTCTCCATTTTGAAAATTTGTTATGAAAATGTTTTCTTGCTGCTCATTTTTGTTTTCCTCGGCGAGTTGATTGTCCATACCCTGAAACGTTATAAAACCTCATTAGCGGCATCTGAAAAATGTTGAAAAATCATTGTAACTGTATCTGTTAAACGTACATTAAAATGCTTAAAGTACCTTTAGATTAACACGTTTGAACATGTTACGTTAACGGTACACAAGCTCTATATATAATCTGTGCGCTTTGTGTATTTGCGGTTTAGCACAATAATTGCGTTCGTGTTAATTCATCTAAATCTAAACAAGGTCGTTGCAAACGAATCGTTTCACGGGTATGACTCACCATGATGCGGCAGGCGAGAAGCGCGAGCCGGCGCGGCGGGAGGACTGGGGCGCGGGCCTCTCGCTTCCTCAGTCCTCACGCCTCCGTCCTCACTTCCCTCTGGCGGCCGGCGGAGAGCGCATGTGCGGCTATGCAGCCCGACGTGGCGTAACGATTGCCATAGACTAGACTGGATGGCTCCAGCGTCACGAGGGAAATTTAAATGCTGCGCCAAACTGTAATGCAATTACTGACTCAGGTTTTGAATAAGAATCACATTATTTCCTTTGAGATTTAGGTTTGGATCAGAAAATTTTAATTTTATAAGGAGCACAAAAAATGTAGAAACTAAAGATATACTACCTAAGTACTTATAAATTATAATAATATGTAGGTAAGTTCGTACCTACATAAATTATTTGAAGCTCCCGGGCTCATTAATCAAACTCAGGGATGAAAACGTCAGACGTGTGATAAAATCCACTAAAGACCCTGAAAATATGCTTTTCAGAGAAAGTATATTATTAGTTATTACCTTCTTATGAACTTACCTAAGTTCTGTTGGTTTTATGTTGCGTTA
Organism: Celastrina argiolus; assembly: GCA_905187575.2. NCBI lineage: Eukaryota > Metazoa > Arthropoda > Insecta > Lepidoptera > Lycaenidae > Celastrina > Celastrina argiolus. The sequence continues at coordinate 12,533,565 of LR994587.1, forward strand.
CTTAAAATTGCGATTTCGCCTAGGTCAAATAGGTATTCAGGTATTACCTACCTAAGGTAGGTTATTATGTTACGCATGTGGGGAAGTCGATACATTATCTACTTATTGATGTTTTGGTATTTGTCATATAATATAAGGTAAATTCTCAGTAAAGTGAAGATTTTTTGATTTGTAGATGCTTTCACACTAATACAATGTGGCCGCATCTCGAAGGCGTGAGACTTGACACGGAAGTTAGATAGATAAAGGGAGCCGCTAGGTCTTTGAACTTCTGTGCCTCGTCTTACGGCTCAGACTATATTATAATAATTATTATGAACGCAGAAAACCTTTGGCGGCACGCTTCCCAGCTTAACGACTCGGGTCGTTCAATATCATGCAATGCTTCATTAACTAAGTATTGTTTTACAACGGGAAATTATTAATGGACGGTGTCGACGTGTCCACGGTGGACTTAGAGATAATATGTGAGACTCGCCCATGTGCAGGGTAAGGAACGCGCCTGGGGTAACCCAGTAAATCCCCTTGGTGCCTCCTCCGCTTGGTGCCGAGCGGCTGGAATTGCTGCGGAAAATCTGCAGCTGAATAGGTCGCTGCACTACCGATTGTAATAAAAAACTTACCTAAAAATGGTTACACAAAGTTGTGTCTACTTATAAAAAGAAAAAAATGTCTAGATAATATCCGGCTTAAAGGCGCGGAAACCATGCTAAATTAGCTGCTAAAGTTTTGTGACGTAAAGCCGACGAGGCAAAAGAAATACCATTAAGTAACTGGCGCCTACGGTATTTCGATAGCAATTCTTGGAAACATTAATAGGTAGTTAGCAAAACAAGGCGGCAATATATTTAAAAATATTGATTTTATTGGCATAATAGCTTTCACTTGGTTGGGTTTTACCCTAAATGTGTATCATCAATAACATAGTGAGTAAATTTTAATAGTTACATAGAAGTTTGAGGTTTTGGTCTGTGACTCGTAATGCTGTAGGTATTTAGGTAAAAGACCTATATTATACTGGAAAAAATAAATAAAAATGAATTGTAAATAGGTATAAAATATATTGAGATTATAGTACATTTTAAAGCAAATTTGATTAACCTTTGGTTATTAACTTACTAGAGCGTGACTGCTCGTATTTTACGGTTGTTGTAGTTGGAATTCGTTAACACTCAGGGGAGTTATAGATGCAATATTTTTACTTCGGTGCGTTTCTTTTGTTCTAATCCGTTATTTACAATACAAAAGGAGCGTCCCATTGAACTGCAATATTTCTAAGGTTTGAGGTCAGTTCACACCGCGACGGGAGCGGCATTTTAAAGATTGCGATTCATGTGACTCGGTGTGAACTGACGCTTAGACGGTCGGACTGCGTAAGTACATTGTACTTGTGTTGTGCTTGCGTTTCACGTTGCTAGGTCTTCGTAAGTAACATAATTCGTTCGTAGATATACCACCTTGAACTTGTGTCTATTTTTAATATTCCGTCTATTAAGTAAGTGTGGCTCTATTCATATTCCCTGTAGATACATAGGATTATTTTTATTTCACTCTATAGCTATTTCACTTAAATTACTTTGTGCTAAAATTTTTTTTAATGAAAAGCAAGGGCATGTACTATGAAGGCATCATTTATATCGATACGGAATAATAAATCAATACGTTTTTATGATACTAGCTGACAACGCAACGTCCGCGTGTAAGAAAACGATAAGTGTAAGAAAACCTCCGATTTGTAACATTCTTTGTTCGGTTCTGCTCATATCGGTAATTATGTATATCCTCGTAAAATGGGATATCCCAATAACAAATTTATTTTTGAAATCGGACCAGTAGTCCTGAGATTAACGCGTTTAAGCAAACTAATAAACTCTCCAGCAGGCTTACTCCCGACACAATCGAGAATGTAATCAGTTCGATCTCAACGGCTTTTGATATTTTATTTGGTGGATTGCTTTTAAACTAACCAGGATAAAGAAAATCGTTAGATCCTAACTTTGTGTACTCCCGACCATATGACACACTGTAAAACTAAGAATCAAAATAAACAAACGTTAATTTATTGGTAAGTACTAGGCACGATCGAATCTGAATCAAAATCGAATCAGTTTGGAGAGTAAGGCCCCTGCTTTATAATATTAAAATTAAATTTCAGCCCACCTACTCATGAAACTAAATTCAATTCCAATGCGTTTCTAACGTTAGTTTTGCTGTAATTTGCAACTCTTGAAAATAATATTGTAAACGGGATTTTTCCTATTTAGCTTCAGTTAGTTCCATAAGTTTTCCACACGAGCCAACTGTCAAATTCCAATTCCGATCGATTGGAATTAATTTCTCACTGACGAAGCTGACCAACTCGCTTCAAGTCTAAGCTTTTATAAGGCTGGTCATTGGTCGTGCCGTAAGGAGTGTCGTGACGTAGTGATGAGTCGGAGGAGGACAGGAGTCGGTCGTTGTCCCAGTGAACGGACTTTCGCTTTTATCGGCGAACGAACCTGCGTTACAACACAGCCGCATTTTGGCTGCGTTCGCTCGCTCCGGTATGCATACTAATCGGTTAGGGTTGTGCTTAGATTTCTCCATGCTATGTGAGTTGTAGATGGCGTGGTAGATTCGTAGGTAGGATATTATGTAGATAGCTTGGTAGATTTATAGGTAGGATATTATGTAGATAGCTTGGTAGCTTATTAGGTAGGATATTATGTAGATAGCAAACATAATATCCTACCTAATAGGTACCTTGGTAGATTCGTAGGTAGGATATGTAGATAGCTCGGTGGATTCGTAGGTAGTATATGTAGATAGTTTGTTTGATTCGTAGGTAGGTACTTTATCAGCAGGTTGACGGTTCATATTACCTTTGGCGTACCTACTTATAAATGAAATGTATTAATAAAGTAGGAGCAAATAATAATTATGTTACATAAATATCTAAATAAATAAAATGAGATTAATTTTACGGCTTAAGGATCAGATTCCTTGAACCTAACCTATTCCTTATCAATTCCTGATTAATGAAGTTTGATAACAAAGGACTGATAAAAAGCGCCACAAAAAATATAAAAATCATTATAATTCATAACATTTCTGTTTGAATTTCCGTGAAAGCTGAAAAGCTCTTCAATTCAAAAGCAATGGCGCAAATGAGGACCAGAATCGTATAATTAATGAGATACTTATTATTAAAAAAAACTTCAGATATGTGCAATGCAATGTGCAATCTGACTTTGTTTTTTAACACCAAATGCACTGCCAGAAACTTGCTTACGCGTCAGACTACTTTGCATATTCATTCCTTAAAGGCGTGTATCACCAAGCAATGTTAAAGTTAACGCCATGTTAAATATCATGTTATCCCTGTCGTATTTCCTGTCAATGAATGAGATGGCATGGTATTTTAACATGGCGTTAACTTTAACATTGCTTGGTGAAACACGGCCTTAATCTGGTAGAACTGACGTCAGATTCGCCTGAATGGAGTCACTTTAGTTCGAGTGATACGATCGGTCCCGAGGCAAACATGCAGACAGACGATATGAATTGCATCCGAACTGAAAGTAGATCTAGGGTTAGGCCCCTGGGGCCTTACTCTCCAAACTGATTCGATTTTGATTCAGATTCGATCGTGCCGCGTACTCCCGTTAAAATTGACGTTTGTTTATTTTGATTTTCAGACGATTGATATGGTCGGGAGTACAACAAGTTACGATCTAATGATTTTCTTTATCCTGGTTAGTTTCAAAAGTAATCCACCAAATAAAACACCAAAACTGTTTCGATTCTCAATTGTGACGTGAGTAAGCCTGCTGTTTAAAGAGTGCATTTGTAAAGTGGTGTCTTGGTGGTGATCCATCGAATATTGAACATATTTCAGCATTTTTATTATAAACCCCGAATAAAAACAGACGGGTGTTACAAGTTTGATAACCTATCCGTGTATTGGGGCGATAAAAATATATAATAATAGGCAATACAGATTAGTACTATTAGTTTTTTACAAACTAAGTGTCTAGCGTCCTACTTAATTTGTGAAAAAAAATTAATATTTCTAATCTGTATTGCCTATTATAGATAGGATAGGTTATCAAACTTGTAACACCCGTCTGTTTTTATTCGGGGTTTATAATAAAAATGCTGAAATATATTCAAAATTCGAGTTATATAAGTATATTATGAATAGTGTTACTTAACTGTATAAATTTCGCATACCTGTCAATTAAATGCGAGTTAAAATTTAAAACAACCTTCAAAAATAATTTTTCTACATAATTTTTTTACATAAAATAAGATTTATACCTGTTTCGACATTTCTGTTAATTTAGCTTCGCATCGTTTCGTGGCTCATAAAACCTGAAAATTGCTGTTTTAAATTAAAACAGCAATTTTCAGGTTTTACTGGTTTATATCGCTATGCAAATATGGAAATACACAGTTATTTATTAGCGTCCCGCACAATGGACATACAACTAATGTGTACCTACTAGAAATGACCTACTAGGATTTCGTTAGTTGATTATGTATAATGAAACTATTAGTGGTTAAAAATATTTAGCTCGCCTACAAATATATCTAAATATAAAAAGTTTTAAGTAATCCTGATGATGATGCTAGCTACATAAAACCGCATTCGATACATAAACTATAACGAATTTGTTTTTTTTTTCAAATTACCGATGAAGAATTTAATACTCTTAAATATTCAACTATCGATATTGTTCCAACCAAAACATGTAATAGGTATATAAATTATTACCACAATTTTCGCTTATAAATGGTTATCATAATAGGCATTAGCAGCCCTGGGGGTTGGCTACATTTCCATTAAAGGTCTAGTGATAAGCGCTTTAGATTCTCATGGTATACCATTAACCTAATCGGTCGGTAAGCTGAAATTGTTGCATTTGAATATCAAGTTGTATACCTCTATCCTCAGATTATATAAACAAATATATAGGTATATTATGTAAAAATAAAGCAAATAAAAAAATGCTAATGTAGTTTTACAATAAAAACTACGATTACCTTTTATGATTAAAATATTGGAACGTTAAAATATAATAATATCTATGGACGCTTCACACCACATCAATCTAGCCCCGTAAGTATCAAAAGAACTTGGTACCAGACAATGAAAATGTATGTATATACTTTTTATACTATACACAAATATAAGAATTTTATTATATAAATATAAATTTAATACACATTCATGACCCGGGAATACCGGAAACTTTTTGTTCCTTCAGCAGTTTTCGAACCTGCGACCTTCCGCTTGAGCACCAACGCGCTCAATCACTGCGCTACAGCGGTTATCGAATTGAAAAGAGATACAGTAAATATTCTTAATGTCTTTCGGGAATCGTTTTTTTTCCTTGTAAAATTGTATTGGCCTCCGTGGCTTCTTCATGTGTATAAAGTGAATGCTCGCACATTTTCAGAATTTAGAAAAAGGTGTTGAAAGTTTTCGGGCCTAGACGGTTTACGTAAGGACCAACTAAGTATAAGAAGGCTCAAGTTGCGCAAGAAAAATTGACAGAACTAATTTATTCCAAATTTCAAAATCGACGCCTCTAATTTATGTGCTAAATTGTGCAATAGTTTATTGGCATATTATTTAAGTCAATTAAAATGACATACAAGTAGTTTGTGTTGGACTATACAATTAAAATGAAACAAAAAATTACATGTAAAAAGTGTTATAACGATGTAAATGTTTTTCAAATATTACTGATTTTTAGAATTTTTTATATTCAATCAAATATTTTTTGTATTTAATAATATTATATTCTTATTTAAAATATACAATTAATTGACTCTTATTTTAAACATTCTTTTAGAAGAATAATGATTAATGATGTAAATTAAAAATATATTAATATGGAAGTATTTATTTTTTAGGTATATTATATTTTCGATGTCTAGAAGTGATTTTTATTGAAATTGGTAGAGGCCTGAAATAAGTAATAGGTAAACTATTATCATTTATTCTCTTCTGTTCAAACTGTTGTTAATAATTATACAATTAACAACAGTTTGAATTACTCACGTCGCTCATAGGATCAAAATAAGATGTTGTCTTTTACTTTATCCAACTCTAATCGGTAAGAAAGCTAATTTGTACATTTAATTTTTTCTGATCTGTATTTTTTTTATTCTAAAAATAAAGAAATTATAATTATTATTACAGCTATTATAATTATAATTATTATTATATACAGAAATTATTATTATTATTACACCTCTAGATAGTGGTGTCATTGAATTTCATGGACTGAGATGTCGCATAGATTTTAAGCTAGTATAGAAGGAACAACGCCGACATAGTTACTATGCCAATCATTTGCGCGCTATTTATGAATTCCTATTCCTATGAAAGCCTTTTAAAGTTGTTTTCACGTCGAATGATAAGCCAAATTATGAAACAGAGCTACGCAACCTTTGCCCACTATGGTTGGAAATAGAAAAGATTTCGCGATTAAAATGTGTTGCGCGGCATAGGGCTCGCTCCCGGGTCGCACTGTCCGATATTTCAACACGTTGCTTTGTTAATAATAATGAAGATCTGCGTAGTTTCATCACAGTGCGCTTGTTGAATAATAACGTCCGGTTGAATGAACCATTGCATCGTGTCCTTGTTTTCTGTGATTTTCCGTGGCGGAGTGCGAGGCACGTGCGTTGTCCAGTTCGAAGGCTCTGTACATTATCGCCGCGATGTTGCCAACACGAGTACGAATGGAAAAGGTTAAGTACACCTGAATAATTTGTTCACCCCTATAACAGGTGTAATATAGACGTCAATTGCTTAAAACTCTACGCCTACCTGCTAATGTCAAAATAAAAAAAAGGTATAACCACAAAGTAGATATATAACAGAGACGCGACCTAGTATAACTAGAAAATGGTATCACCCTAATATTGGCCATTCGACTGGCCATGTTTGTTTTCTTGGATTTCCAATAAAAATATATATAAAATAATAAAAAACGTTTTATTTCCAAATGAAACTTAACAAGCTATTTTCGGAAAGTAAACAAGAAAAACAAGCTACCACCGGTTCACCCTAACCTTAACCCTAACCCTAGATAGAGGGTGAAGTCCAGGCACATTCCGGAAACCGCCATCAAATTACTAATTTCGTATCGTATCTTCTTAATTAAGGAGTTGAATTTAGCTTAATGTGATGTTATGCTTAAAAATATGGTATATAACTAAATTTATTTATTTTTTATTTATTTCTTATTTTTCTTTGTATTCTGTAACTTATTGTAAATGTTTTCTCATGTTAAGTTCTTATGAGAAATAAATGTCCTATACCACTTATTTATATTATATTTATTTCACACATACACAATACCTATAACAAAACAAGCTGCAAATACATGTTAACAGTATTTAGATAAAACATATGTAGGTATTATTTAAAAAATTAGAATTCAATACATAGTAAGTAGGTAGGTACATCAATTTAATTATTATTGATTAAGCTAGCTAAGAGGAAACACCACGGTTGAGAGAAATACAAAATAGGTATTTATAAAATCTATTGATGTCTCGCAGTGCCTTAGCTAGCCAGCACTAGCGCGATAGAGACAACTGCAACTTGGACTGAAATTACCAGAAATCGACGTTTAGGGGATTCCTGTTTCCTCCTCCAAAACTTGACCGATTTAAATATTTTTTTCTGTATTAGCTAAAAAAAGAATTGAGCTAGGTTCCTATTTTTTGCTTTTGTTTTTATTGTAGTCAAATCTGTTTCCTAGATTTTTAAACATAGCGGAGAGTCTGGCCATTTTTTTAGGTTTTTAAACGTCCATATCTCTTTAAATAATTAATTTATTAAAAAAAGGAAAAAGTAGGGACGTACAAACAATATCCATAAATATTAAGGAAAAAAATTGTTACTCTAGAGGTATTATCCAGGGAGGAAATAGAAATCCCCTAGACCCCTATTTTTGTATGGAAGAAATTTCGTAGTGTTTCCTCTTAAACTTACAATATCTATACAGTAAAAAGAATATTGTACATTTTATAAAAATACTGTGATGCTTTTATTTAGAATCTCAACATTTCCTAAAAGTGTTTATATATTACTCTTTAGTTTCTATTTAAAATAATTTAACTAAAATCAAAAAAATGGTACAGACCTAATAGATCATGGCTATAAATTTTACCTATATTTTAATTTGGTTTTTTTTTAAATTTGGTTTAAAGGTTATTTGTGATTATTTTAAGTAGATTAATCCATTAGGTAAAAGTAGTTATGTAAGTAAGTACTTGCATGTTCAAATACTTATATTTGCTTACTATTGCTTATATACCTACGGCCTACCACATATTATAATCTTAATATATTTTATAATAATTAATATGAGTGGATTCAAACACAACTCACGACAGTTCTTTGTAATTGGCAACTGTATTATGTTAGGTAATACATACAAACTAAGACAAAAGAATTAATATTTTTAATACTTACATAGAATGCAGGTTCCATTGGCATCTAAACTACACTGAGCCTGTATCTTAGATGCCAGATCCTTCCTTGAAAACTAAATACAGTAGAACGCCGATTATCCGAACGCCGATTAACCGAATCGTCCTAAGCATAATATAAAAAATTAAAACCAAGTAATTTTTGTTTTGTATGTAACAAGTTGAACAAGTTTGTGTTTTTTTTCGCTACTGTATTTCGCTGTGTATTTTTGATAAGGCCTGCAGATGGGGTTGCAACTTTATCTGATCGAGATGTTCAAGTGAGCGTTATTGTAGAACTGTGTTTGTTAATCTTAATAATGTTTAATCTATGTGTGACAGTTCGTTTTTTTTATTACCAGTCTATGTCCGATTATCCGAATTTTCAATTATCCGAATCGACCCCGGTCCCAATTAATTCGGATAATCGGCGTTCTACTCAGTACATATTCACATTTAGAAAAACATGACACTAGACATTACAGATATTGTTGAACAATTTAATTGTTAATTTCACAAACAGTTTAAAGTAAAATATATATTATTATCTATTAAATTACAAGTAACCAATCACTTCTAATTTCAACAAATAATAGAATAATTTTAATAATGCAATTTAGCTGCCCATATTCTGAGGGTAGTAGGTATTCAATGTCATACAAGTTTTTATCGGTAAGACAGTGCGACCGTATAGACTGTGAACCTAAGACATTTCATAAAATAAATTCCTAAAAATACCACATACATATAAATGAAAGTTGTTAATAAGTCTTGTCTTGTATTATTTATGTGTATTTATGAGTGGATGAGTGGGGTGTGATTTTGTGTTAAATATATAATATATATTCTTATTGTAAGAGTGCGATTAGTTGTGGAAACTCTCTACAGGTTGCTATGGCTCATATTAGTGAGCATACATACACAAAATTAAGTAATAAGTTACAGTTATAAAAAGATTTTCGCTATCATTAGAAGTAAGTGATTTTAAATAAATAGTGAGTTTTTCTTTACATTTCTTGTTTCTTATGTGATACATATCAATGATGGAGTTTATTTTTTTATACAACATTGGCCCTAGGTACCATTGAAATTTTTTTATGAAACTGGATTTAATTTGCGGCATTGGACAAAGTTTTCTAATGTGTCGGGAGGATGAGTCTACTCTTGAGAACTGTAGTTTCGAATGTTGTTATATGTAGTATAGTTTCTCTAATATATAATTGCCTTGATAAGACATCACAATTAGAGTACAGTTCAGTTGTGGGATACATGTATGGCTTAATTGTCATAACTTTAAGTATAGCTCTTTGAGATCGCTCTAGGACTAATAAAATATTTTTGTGTGTTCCTCCCTGAGAAGATGCAGTATGTCATAATAGATTGTGCTAATGCATAGTAACTGTTTTAAGTAGTTTAAAGTCAGCTATGTAACTTAAAAGTTTAAAAATATAAATTAATTTTCTAGCGCGTTTTGAAATTAAACTGATATGATCCCTCCATGATAGTGTCTGATCCAGAGTAATACCGAGGTATAGAAGTGATCGACTTCTTGTGAGTGGTGAGCAATAACAAGGGATATTCTGTGTAGCCGACTTATCACACACTTTAATACAGATATCTGTAGGTAAATTCCGCTTAGACATACAAAATGTTATTATTTTTGATTTTAATACGTTTAAGGCAAGTGAGTTTCCTCCACTGACTAACTTTATGTGTACCTTTTTCTGCCCTAATCCTAGACTCTTCCCACGTTTCTCCATGGAATAATAATGCAGTGTCATCTGCAAAATATGTAAAAAATTTACAGTTGGTAATGTTAAGTTTGTACAAATCGTTGATATAAATCAAGAAGAGGTTAGGACCCAGGACACTACCCTGCGGGATGCCATAAGTGACATTGATGTTGTGGAGATTGATGTAGCTCTGTAAATCAGAGCTACATCAATCTCCAATCTTAAATCTTTAAATAGGTTATACACTGTTCCACGAATGCCTATGCGTTCGAGTTTATTTAATAATATGGGCACGGAAACCGTGTCAAATGCTTTGGCAAGGTCTAGGAATACACCCATACATATATTTTTATTTTCAAGTTTGTTACCTATAAACTTAACAAAGTCAGATTCGTCGGCATCGCGACGTCGGGCGTCGGCGTCACGACGTCTGGCATCGGCGTCTCGACGTCTAGCATCGGCGTCGCGTCGCCTGGCATCGGCGTCGCGACGCATAGCGTCGGCGTCGCGGCGTCGGGGTCGCGATGTCTGTCATCGGCGTCGCGACGTCTGGCGTCGGCGTCGCGTTGTCGGGCGTCGGCGTCGCGTTGTCGGGCGTCGGCGTCGCGTTGTCGGGCGTCGGCGTCGCGACGTCTAGCGTCGGCGTCGCGACGTCTGGCATCGGCGTCGTGACGTCTGGCATCGGCGTCGTGGCGTCGAGCGTCGGTGTCGCGGCGTCGGACGTCAGCGTCGCGACGTCTGTCATCGGCGTCTCGACGTCTGGCATCAGCGTCGCGACGTCTGGCATCGGCGTCGCGGCGTCGGGGCTTGGCGTTGGCGTCGCGAAGTCTGGCATCGGCGTCGCGGCGCCGGCCAAGGCATCGGGCGACGACGACGCCCGACTGGTTTTGGTCGCAGTTATATAGCCTTCCTCTATAAATGGACAATCCAACAAAAATAATTTTTCAAATCGGTCCAGTAGTTTCTGAGATTAGCGCGTTTAAACAAATAAACAATTCACATTGGGGACTTTCGTTGCATGCGCTGCATAAACGGTTTAAGTTAATCAAACACCACGCGAACGAAGTCGCGGGCACATTATTGATAAAGCGTTTTCTGGCTGTTTTACATTGTTTAAAGAATTTGTAAATTTTTTTATTAGTTTCCAAGTATTTTTTGTATCTTTCGAATATTTATGTATTTCTTGGCGCTCGTATTGTCTTTTAAGTTTTTAAATAGTAATTAGTGAGTTTAAATAGTAATTAGGTATATTTTTGGTACGAATATTTTTATTACTTACATCACTCATAATTTAGAAGTCATTATTTTAAGTAAAGGTTTCTAAATGAATGAAATAAATAGTTGTGAAAGAAAATATTCAAGATTAAACATTAACGTCAATTGTATGAAAACTGTTGCGAAATGGTTCACTGGCCTTTACAAGGACTAAGAATGATTTAGTATCAAATAACTTGCATGCATAATATTTATAATTAAAAAGTTGAATTGAGTAAGAATTATAAAATAAAATATAATATATCCGAGATACGATACAAAATAGTAGGTATAACTGATTGAATGTACTGTTGGTTCTTGATGGAAATTCATGTTCACAATTTTGTAAAAACTTATTAAAACATAATAAAAATTGGAAAAGTGTAAAAAAGTTGTGTGTTATTATTGACAATGTAGTAGGTACCTAAAATTTCAAAGTATTACATACAGTCTAAATAATGTACTAATAAAAACTAAAATATAAAAACTTGTGTACTACTACGCATTAAGGCCTGACACACACTTATGAAGCGATAAGTACGATATTGTACAGCGAGTCTACACTATTGCTGGCATAGCTATATTGGCTCTAGGTATCCGTGAAAACCTCGTGAACCGTCCATATTTACGTTCCCGTCTATTCACGGAGCATCACGGTTTTAGCAAAGACTAGCTGACCCGTGCCTACTTCGTTGAGCATACGAACCGTTCTAACCTTCCCTGGACTTTCACGAATATTTCAAGACTAAAAATAGCCGAATCTGTTCAGCCGTTCTCGAGTTTTAGCGAGCTAACGACAGCAGCAACATCAGTTCATTTTTATATATTAGGTCCTTACATATGAAATTGGCGTTTTGTATGGGAGGAACATAAAGGCGATTTTTTCATATTAAATAAATAAAAATAAATAAATAAATAGAACTTTATTTGACATATTAAAATATATTTTATTAATCAAAGTATGTACCATTGCTGTCTATACACTTTTGCCATCTTATAGGTAGTTCATTGTTCCCTTTACTAAAAAAACCATTCGGACGGGAATCAAAGAAATCTTTGAAAGCGGTTTGGACTGCCTCATCGGAATTGAATTTTTTTCCTTGCAAGAAGTTATCCAAATTGCGAAAAAAATGGTAATCTGTTGGAGCAAGGTCCGGAGAGTACGGTGGATGTCTTAGACATTCCAATTGAATCTCCTCCTCCTGCTCCTCTAATTTGGTAGCCGTCTGTTGGGCCATGTGTGGTCTAGAGTTGTCTTGAAGCAGCAGTGGCGTAGAGCGATTGACAAGACGTCTCGGTTGTTTAACGGCGAGCTTTTCCATCATGGTTTGCAGTTGCTGACAATAGACATCAGCCGTAATCGTCTGACCAGATTTAAGAAAGCTATAGTGTACGACACCGGCACTAGTCCACCAAACGCTTACAAGTAACTTTTTTTGAGTCAATTTTCGCTTGGGGCAAGACTTTGCTGATTCACCAGGGTTCAGCCATTGCGATGAGCGTTTACAATTATCGTACAGGATCCACTTTTCATCACATGTAATGATCCGATTTAAAATGCCTTCATTATTGTGCCGGTCGAGCAATGTAACGCAGCAGTCGACGCGCGTTTGTCGGTTTGCTTCACTCAATTCATGAGGTACCCACCTTTCAAGCTTTTTCACCTTCCCAATTTGCTTCAAGTGGATTAAAACGGTTTAGTCACTAACACCGCAGCCTGTAGCTAAGTCAGATGTGGTTTGCGATGGATCTGCTTCCACAATAGCCTTCAATTCATCATAATCGACCTTGGTCTCCGGCCGTCCACGGGGCTTGTTCTGTTGGTCGAAATTTCGAGAACGAAAGCGTTGAAACCAAAAACGCACCGTGTTTTCTTTTGCGACACCACCCCCATACACATCATTAATCCTTCGAGCCGTTTCTGCAGCACTGGTGCCACGGTGGAACTCGTACTCGTAAATAATGCGATATTTTAAGTTTTCCATTTTGTGAAATGAGTGACGCAGAAAAAAAAGCAAAAGAGAAAAAAACAAATGAATTACGGTTTTCAAAACACAAATGCATGAGTAAATAGCTGTTTAAATTTGAAAGTGAAAGTGGCCAGTACGACAAAACGCCAATTTCATATGTAAGGACTAAGGACCTAATATAAGAGAAGATGACTGTAGTCGCGTTTAAGGTTGATACTAAGTATTTTCTACATAATTCTCCTGGTCAGAGAAAATTCGTAAATAAGACTGCTATTGACAACTCAAAACTCGTGGTTTCTATTTTTTAAGCTTTTTTGCATATTTAGTTCAGTGAGGTTACCGAAAGAGGATTGGATTGTATAGATATTACAGCGCCCATACAATTGACATTCGATAACATAGTAGAGTCAATTGTCCCTGATCAAATCTTATCCGTCCTCCCGGATTTCGGATTATATAGCCTCGATAGGATGGATCTGCTGACGGGCGATGCCCGGTTTTTGAAAGGCTGATCATAGCGTCGATCATCTAATCTGAACGCTCATTGGTGAACATAGTGAGTGCGAACGTCGTTGCGAGTAATATACACCAATCATCGGTCAGATTAGCTTATCTGACCTCTGATGATCGACGATTTAATCAGCCGTTCAGAAACCGGGCGTAAGTCTCACAGCTCCGCGGTAAATCAGCGGTCTCGTAAGTATACGCCTACCTTTTTCTGCATCTATGCTACATGGCTCTAAATTTTCCGTTGCGAAGAGAATTCTGATCACTGAAAATAGAACTGCGCTAATACAATAGATCAAGCATCGAGTCAAATATCAGTGTCAAGTTTGATCGTTCATGTTTTCGATTTTCATCTTTATTATGTCCGGGGCAGAGTTCTATTTTCAATGATCAGAATACATTCTGGAACAAAATTTTTCACAACATAATGCCCTGCCTCAGGTTTCTGAAAGGCAGTAACGTAGCGAGAGAGCGAAGTTGTTGCGAGTGATGTTCACCAATGAGCGTTCAGAATGGCTCGTTAACTCAAATGTTAGTTGATCGACGATTTGATCAGCCTTTTAGAAACCGAGGGTTAGCCTCCATTATAGCATGTCTTATCAAGTATTTTCATCTTATAAGAGAAGGAAGTGGCTATGTTATGTAACAGAAATTTGTAGCTCCCAAGGTGGAAGTTTGCGTCATGTAAAAGGAAAAGTTCATGTAGTTTTATGTCCTTTTCGTTGTTAAGTAAAGTCGTAACGTCCACTTGCGTTATGAGCACGACAAATATTATATCAATTTGTTTGCGCCAAACAAGCTTCGCTCGTTTCGACATCGAACAACATGTAGAACGAGATCCTGAGAACATACCTTTGTTAAAAATAATGTTCGTTAACGTACCTAATAATAATAGAAATTTGGTAGTTTTCCTGAAAATTAAGGAGTTTTGTAAATTAGGTGTGGTCTTTTCAAATTTCATCTTTGTCTTTTCTTAACTCTGCTACCTTGATCATCTTAAAATATGATCTTCTTTTCATTTTACGATAAAACATCTAGACAACACAACAATTTATGTCCTAGCAATGTTTTTTAATTGAATAGTTTAGACATACGAGTGTTGGCGTATTACAACTTTTCTCGAATAAACTATTAGGTAAAAGTATTTTTTATTGGATATACTATACAGAGTAATTTTATTATTATAAGGCCATTTAACGGATACGGCTGGACTACAACGACTGAAGGTTATTTTAAAGATATGCCATTTTCCGCAATTTCGTACGCGCAATTGAAGTTTCTGCGAGTATGGTAAGTATACCTAAAAAGTATAATATATTTCGAAATTCGAAAAATCGGCCCAATTGTCGGCCCTACAATAAACTAAATTAAAAATAAAAAAAAACCCGACTTGGCGTATACCATTTCTATCACACCTAACAAGCGACCTGATGACCTTGAATACTTGAATCGATTTATCCAAATATAGATAAGAACACTCTCAACTGATATACCTTTTAAAAAAAAAAACTGCATTAAAATCAGATCATCCGATTGGGAGCTACGATGCCACAGACATACACGTCGTTTTAGCGTCGGGGGTAAAAACAGGCCGTGGGCAACCTTAACTGAATTTCACAAAAGCAATTAATTTTACCGTAACTTTGTCAGCAATTAAATTAGTAATATGACGTAGCAAAAAGTGTGGTTTCTTTTTTCATCACCTTGCATAAAATTGAAGTAATTTTATGTAAATTACTTATTAATATGTAAATTTTCTGAAATAATATTTTCTGAAATAATATTTCAGTAGTAATTTACATATTTCCACGAGGGTCCTCACACTATCCTATATAATATTGGGAAAAACAATTGGTACTATATTATATTATTTCATTTTTAAATATTTATACTTGCTCGGAAGTCTTAAGACTAACTAGTTATCATACGGTTGAGTACTGAACCGGTAGTTAAATTAAGTTGCCCTTAAGTCACTCGCCGTATTTGTCATTCCGTCACACAGTATATTTCAAATCCGTCCATCAAAAACTAATACCACTCACACAAACAAAGTACCACTACAAAGAAATATTACGATAGCGAGGTTATAGTTTATTTTTTCTGATATTATAATAATATGAAAGATAGTAGCACAGAAGGTAGTATTTGATAGGTTAGGATAGGATAAATCATTTGGAAAAATTTTATTTCCCAATGAAACTTAACAAGGAAAGTCAACAAAAAGGCCACCACCGGTTCAACCCTAGCCCGCCGAGAAGAACCGGCGTAAGAAACTCGGATAGGTTGCCAAATTGTATAAAGCTTCATGCACAGTAATTGAAGCACGAATAACGTGTGGAAGATCATTAGGTACAGTAATTCAAAAATATTCACCGTAGAACTACACGATAGAGAGATCTTGATAGCCGCTGATGATGATGATTGCGAAGTATAAGTTTTAGGCACAGTAATAGAAGCCCTAAGCGGCATGATCCACTGCAGGGTAATTCGTAAAGTTTCATCGTACAATTCGACCCGACATCGCTTCCGAGTATCGATATTGGAAGACTCAAAACTGCGACGGCTTCGCGTTTCAGCTCAACTGTTGTTTTGGTTGATGTGACTTCTACGAACCGAATTATGGGTTTTATCACGAACTGTGTGGCACACTGAGTGGTTATGTTCATTATTATAACTTGACTCAATAGCGTCTCTAAATTTTTCGGTCGGCCAAAACCTATCTAGGTTAACATTTTTACTTAAAGTATAGATTAATTTAAAATTACATCAATTATTATGAGCTAATTTCGAGCAAGGGGAACCTCTAGTAAGAATTAATCACAAAACCAGCAAAGATCAAAGTTATTTAAAACAATAATGCCACACCTCTTTTACCGTCGCGCCAACCGTTAAAACGCAATATTAGGATTTGTTATGGTAACAATAAGAAGGTCAGATCTTGGCCTGGTATTAGAATTACACATAAAAAGATTCGGCTCCGCCCGCGGCGCTGGTTTTAGTAGAGCAGTAGAACGATTTGTACTGTTAGTTTTTGTAATGCAACTCTCGTCCAAACCTTAGCCCTTCATTGTATCACGTTGCTTCTTTGTTTTTTGTTCGCGCCTGTACCTGATCGTATCTTTTGTGAATTGTCACTTTCTCGCACTTCCTAATCGGATTGCTCAATAGTGCCTGCCTGTATATTTTTTTAACTTAAATGAGTTCTGAGGGAATGAATGAGTCAATAGTATACAAAAAAATTGTATTTTCAAAAAAACTACCGACTGTTTCAAGCACTTCAATCAATGATCGTACCTACCTATTCATAAAATGTCTATGTATATATCCGAGATTTGCGCGTCTTTATTTTATATTTGGTGTTAGTGAGTTAGACATGAAATTATATAATTAATTTCTAATAAACCTTTATTTAGGCAAATGACGTTTTGCCTAAATTATTGTAATAATTATGCACTTATTCGTTGTTAAGTTACGTGTGATGTAAGATGGTGTGTTCGTTTTAATCTGAAATGATCTAAAATTTCAAGCCATGTAAAACGATTTGGTTAATTATTATTATTTTTGTATTTCGTTCTGCAATTTACTTATTTTAATAAATAGACACCCATTAGATTTATTATATCTATATTATATCTTGATTAGATACTAATATTATGATATTTTAACAAACGAAAATTGACCAAATTTATTTTCTCAATCTTCATCGTGAAGCACGTACAGCATCAAGCGACATAATTTATCGTTTCAATTTATTTCTTCTCGTAAATATAAAATAAATAATATTGATTTACAAGCCCAAGTAGACAGTTCTATTTAATCAACTTATGTTATTCTTACTTTTTTAATACTCAAACATATTTGATCGCCTGAGGTTATGTTTTAACAGTAATTGTCTGGGAGGATTTAATTGAAGGTTTACAATTAACGAGCCCGTCGGCTGTTAATCTTAACAATGGATTTTGGTTTTATTTTCCATTTTATTGCCTAGATTTGCAAACGATAGACACGATATAGTTTAATTTATAGTAAAATTTACTTGGTATTCACTTAATTAAATAAAAAACGTGTCTACTGCTACTGGTTGTGGTTGATGTGTAATTTAAGAATTTAAATTAAGTATGTAAATAAAGTCACAAGGAAAACTATGGCTGTTTAATAGGCTTGCGAAATTAGTTATTTTTGCATAACAGACTAATGGCATTAACCCATTTTTAGAATAAGAAAACAAAGGTTTATCCTTCACCAAACTAAGTTAATCTATAGATATTAATCTGAGAAAAAGTGCCCAAATTTAAAGCTCAATGAAGTGATAAAGGCCGATTTCATACTCCACTTATTTGATATAAAAATAACAAGGGCATAAAATAGAATTAAGCTTTCGGGCAGACAAAAATTTAACATTTAACGCCACGTCAATCTAGTGTCGGAGTAATTAAACTGACACAATATAGTGATGGGTAATAATTATTATTAGTAATTGTTATAGCGTGATTGTATCAGTATCCGATTTCAAATAAAAATAGGTGTTTTAAAAGTTTTGCAAAATACGATATTTTTATAACATGGATATAATATCTCATTCACCAGTTAGATTGTTCTTTGTCACAGAAATTGTTCTTTTCCAAACGTAAAATCAATATGTCTACTTAAATTATAAATGGAAATTATTTGTTTATTTTATGTAGGCACTGAAAGTATAAATTTTGATTAAGAATAGATTAGACTAATACGGAAGATATGCTTTCTTTTTCGATGCATATTGAGCTGTTCTCGCGTGATTTCGTTTTATACCTAGTATCTAAACAAAATACCTACAGCGAGCCCCATTTACTGCCTAATTGCCTCGCTACTCGGGACAAGTAGCACTTCAGCCAGTTTGGTAGACGATTTCCTATTGTTATTTTAAAGGGAACTATCAGCCATCAAGCCATGCACATTGCAGTTTAACGATTTCTACGAGTGTACGTGCCCGCAGTGCTCTACTAGGTCCTTATTAGCCAAGTAGTCTTTGCAATTATCACTGACGATGTTCCAAAATAAAATGGATATAAGCTTCGCTAAGTATCGTGTGAGCTATAGCCCCAGGGCCTTTATTCAAGATGCGATCCCTATAGCAGCGTTGCCAGACAATACCAAAACGTACGGTTTTCCGTACTTTTGTCAAACAACCGTACCATTACCGAACCTCGGTGTGAACCGTACCTTTTTTGTACATTATAAGGTATACTAGTAATTAATGTTTTAATACATACCATGAAAGGTTTACTATGGATAGACTATAGCATTTTTAATGTTTTTTGACGACCTCCGTAGCGCAGTGAAAGAGCGCGTTGGTGCTCGAGCGAAAGGTCGCGGGTTCGAATCCCGCCGAGGGAACAAAAAGTTTTCAATGTTCCTGGGTCATGGATGTGTATTAAATGTGTGTATAATATAATAAAAATCTTAAATATATGTATAGTATAAAATATATATTTCCGTTGTCTGGCATCTGTAACACAAGTTCTTCGGATACTTAGCACGGGGCCAGATTGACGTGGTGTGAAGCGTCCTTAGATATTATATTTAATGTTTTGACAAAACCGTCAAAAAAGGATTTGACATAAGGCTCGCTAAGTGACATTGTCACTTAAAAAAGCTTATGTTAAATACCATATTCTATACTTATATACGACATGGAGTTTGATTTTATATTTTTGTTATTTTATTTAAGGGCAAAATATAAACATAAATGTCAGGAACACCAGAAATACCTAAGCAAAAACTTGATTTACCAATGTAATCATTGCTTAATAAAGTGATTCATTTTAAAGGCCAATGTTTATCCTATTTAATAGGATCCCAAGTAACGTAAGGCCCCTGACCTAATCGATACCCGCCGGCCAGTAGCCACACATGAATATGAAATGCACGCAGATTTGTGACACTTTTTGTCAAACTGACCATTTTCGAGTGCGGCCGTTGACCCTAGAATTGCGTAGGCCAGCTACTTTCTCTCGCGGGGCAGGCAAGAGGGGGGGGGGGTCCTGCCAAAAACCACGTGAAAGGCTCGTTCCTTTAGAAATTCTATTACTGACGAAGTCGCACTAGGAATGTTCTATGCTTATACAGAACCTATGTCCTTAAGTGCCAATTTCACATGTTAAAGTTAATCATTCGTTAAGTATCATGTTGTTCCTCTCGTAATTACTATCAATGAATGAGAAGGCATATTTTAACAAGCCGTTAATACTAACATGCGTTGGTGAAATAGTCACTAAATTTAATGTAATAAATGAGAAATGCAAGTAATTAACATTTTCAAGATAGCAATTTTTCACATTGGTACTCGTAGATAATTATTATAGGAAGTGTTGGCCAAGATTTTAGAATAATGTGGACATTTTGGTAATATTTTTAAAGTAATAAACCTGATTGAATATCACATATTATAATATAATAGGATTATGTGGATGTTTGATATTGAGCATATTCGCTTGAAAGTACTGATTGCCAATAGTATTCAATCATGTAGGAGTTTTGCTGACTTTACAAACAGTAGTCTGTTGACGCTGTAAGTTCGTCGACCTCTTGTATATTTGCATCGAAATTTGTGATTCCGCATACGCTACATCTTTATTCAACAGCTGTTGAATAATTGTGAAAAGAA
The DNA here is from genome assembly GCA_905187575.2 of Celastrina argiolus. Lineage (NCBI taxonomy): Eukaryota > Metazoa > Arthropoda > Insecta > Lepidoptera > Lycaenidae > Celastrina > Celastrina argiolus. The sequence continues at coordinate 12,554,150 of LR994587.1, forward strand.
AGCACATACAGCTTGAAATGATCGGAGAAATTGGTCGGCTTATCGCGAGTTACGTAAATAGTAAACACGTAACTTAAAAATAAACGAAAAACGTTCAAGCCTATTGTTAAGACCTCTTTTATTATTTTTAAAAATAGTAAAAGAGGTTTTAACATACCGTCCGGCACGAACAAATCTTTATAAAAATGGTAAAAAGGTTTTAACACCTATAATGAATATTTTTACCCCACTAAGCAATATAAACCGCTAAATAAGAAGATTAGATGAAACTATCACTTGACTATTTTGTAAATAGTATAATCAACATAGTAGGTACCGAATGGTATTATCACTAATTATTATTATTAGATTCAAAATTATCTTGTAAAATATATTCATTGACTTTCAACTTTGACATATTTTTACCTTTTGCATGTACATTGTACACTTTCTTGACACTTGAGATGAAGCTTTTTCAAATTAAATTGCCGCAGCACATCGATTCTGCGGCAGTGTGAGTTAAGCCTTACCTAAAATGTCTGGAATTAATTGGTGGTAGATAAAAGATTGCTGTTAAGTTTTAAAACTAAGGATAATATTTATTTTCGTCCAATGTCCAATTTCAAATGCCACTTTTAATTTACATAATAACTTAATTTGAATTATAAATCAATATCTAACGAGCTCGCTACCGTCTTACGACACCGCAATTTGAAATGTCATGTCGTATGATACATGCTGTGAATATATTCTGTGGGAAGCAAGATTTCAAAAGTATGGACGAGCCCCGCGGGAAATTTCCACAAATGTTCATAATAAACTTCGACACCCATTTCGGTGACAAGTTAAAAAGTGTGTGTGAAGTAAATAAGGACACTATATTTTGTTTTTACTCTCACAACCCAGTAGGACTGAATTCATTCATAGGACGGATTCCCAACATGACTGGTGAGAGAACAGGCTAAAGGACCGAATTTTTTCCATGCCTATTCCATGCATGGATCATATTCTCTTAGAAAGCAGCCATCATTGTCCTAACCAAACTAGAAAACATTTTTAACTACCTAAGTAAACATGCGTTATTTTATTTTGTCATGTTACTTCCTTGAGTAGCAGAGTCCGCTGATGTCTAATGACAAATCAAGTTGGCACCAATGGGGCACAAATGTTAGCCCTTGTTTAACGCTTAGACGAGGTTTGGCCTTATGATAGTGTAAGTCAACTGTTGGAAGGGACTTATCCGTGACTGACGTCACGGTACATTGTGTAACGCCAGAAACGCAATACTATCTTTATAGGATCGCGATTTGAATTTATGACTGCCCAGATTGTATTGGCGAATTTCAAATTTCGTCAATATTTTGTGGATTAGGTGTTAACTTAGAAAACATAAAGTTGATTCTGGATTCCTTAAAGTTTTTTGTGCCATACCTATTGGTAGTTTCGCAATACGATTGCTCTATACCATACTTTATTACATTTCGTATTCGAAAATACGTTTTCAGTATTTTTTGTCGACTGTAATCCAATTATAAAAGAATAGCATGTATGATTACCATAAAGTTTTCAGACAAAAATTCATATTATGTCAATCTAGGTAGTTCCCTACATATCATATGGTCTAACGCTAATGACTTAACTCATTTAACAATCAATCGTATGTATTTGAAAATGACTGAAGATTGCCGTTGTCGAATCTCGGCTATTATGATATGATTTTTTTTTGGATTGACCTCTAAGATCTCTATATGATGGTCTGAGATAATAAAGGACCTTCAGAACGTAAGGAGTGAGTGAAGACAATAGAAATGGAATCATAGGAACCTAACATCTCTGGCAGGCTTAAAACTATTAAATGCTATGTAATAAATAGCTACTCAAGCTATTCAAGTGTGTACAGCACGTTGCTCTAGTACATATTCGTAGCTTGGCACATTACGAAAAAACTGCGCGTCGCCACAAGAATACTAATTGAACTGTTTTGGGCAAAGGTCGAAGGCGAAATAATTCGAAAAATTACGAAACGCTTAAAAAGAGTTGGCAAATTGAACGTGCTTACGGAGCATTCTCTCTTTTGAAGGTTAAGTCGCGCGTGTGTGTTAAAACAAACAGCTTTTGACTGACTGCGAAAGGATTGTGTTGTGTTTTTCAATATCTGTGAGTTTAGGCGTGAGTTTATTCTCCCCCAAGAAAATTTGTTATATTTCTATTTATGTTTTTGAAGTGTTAACTAGCTGACCCGTACCTACTTCGATGGGCATACAAACCGTTAAAACCACATAACAGATAAATAGGTTAGAATGGCATTGTGGGCGGGGCAGACGCGCCGTACTTATGATCAAATGATCATATGTCAGCCGAAATAAGATTCATCGGTCAACAGTCACACTCTTACTGTGACAGCGTACGGAGCTCCATAGAAAATCGTTAAAAATGCCGTGTTGCGCTGTTATAACGTGCCGGAAAAGAAGCAAAGTGTGTAGCTCGAGAAGGAATTTCTTCCCACCAGTAAGTCCAAAAACTTTTAATTATAAGTGATATTAGTAATTATTTCCATTGCATTATGTACTTCGTGATCGAAAACGATACATTCGTATTTAGGCGCAAAATTATCCATTGCTTGCAATACATAAGTACCATTTTGTATAATGTGTTTGCGAGTGTGCAATGTATTGCATTCACAGCGAAAAATGCGCACGCCGAATCATAGCTTCAATTCTAGGTACTTCGTGCGTATCGATAATGTTGTACAAGATGTAAACAATGTCGATATAAGAAAATGATATTATAATTTAAGCAACTCTCTTTATTGATAATTACTAGGGTATCGAGAACCGGTATAGTTTTAGGAACCGGGATTTTCGGTACCGGCACTAGTCAGAACCGGGAATTCCCGGGATTTCCCGGGATTTTCGGTATTTTCGTGATTTTTTTCTTACTTGACTAAAAACAAATACAATGGCATCGAAAATTACTTTTTATTAATAAAGCACATATTTTAGCATGTCAAGTTAAAATATGATACATTAATTTGCTATACAATGATTAAAATATCGTTATAAATTAACTTTTGATAAAGTTTTACATAGATATAATATGTATATTTTTTTAATTTAACGTCTCTAATATTAGGGCCTTTTCCCGCTGCTTCGGGCGCGTAGAATAGTATTCGTAACAAAAAGTTCTTTATCAAATAACTCTATGGCTACAGTATGAATCAGATAATGTTATACTAATAATCATAATATGAGTTATGACTATCCACTATCCAGTTTCTGGCCAGATCATACGCACTACAATATTTTTTTCCGAGGCGTATATTATGTATAACGATTTGCCAGCCTATAAGGCACACTTAGCAGGTTCCCTCCCGCTCTTGCAAAGTTATTACTTTTGAGTAAGTAAATAAAACATTGCATATTATATCTACGATCTATCATGAGCCAAAAACTTTTTTACCGGTGTAAATCTATTAAAACTTATAATATTGTAAAATACTGTGTAGTACAAAACACCCAACCAAAACTGATAAGTTTTATGAGTTTAAGTTCAACTAAACTTATCGCCGTACCAAAATTAAACCAAATCGGTAAAACGGTTCATGAGTCAGTAACAGACATAGTTAGTTTCACGTTTGAAATAATATTAAGTATGGATAAAACATTTTAAAAATATTTTTCTGCTCAGCCAATCGCACGAAATGCGGTATAATGTTTGGACAGAAATTAAAATTTTAAACGCAGATATTGTGAAAATAAGTTTTTACCCTTTCAATGTAATATCGAAGTGAGTTTTACTGGCTAAAAAGATGGATCTTCCAAAAATGTTAACAACTTTATCCAACAGATAAATTGATTCAACAAAAATTCATAGTTTAAAGATATCTTATAAAATTGGTTTTTGCGATTTTTATTTATAAGTAGTAGCAAAAAGATTATATTATTTATTTTAATTGTTATATTTTAAAAGAAATCAGAATACAGATAAATACGATGATACAAAAATCATAATTTATTTTTGTTTTAACAAAAATATCCTGTTATTAATTTCATGGTCCAATCTACCTTTGTGCCGAGTTTCATTTAAATACGTCGAGTAGTTTCACCGAAATACCATCAAATAAGTAGCTACTGTTTTTTGAAAATCCAACGGGCACCCTTTTGTTTTTGGGATAATAATATCCTACATTACCTTTTAGGTTCGAAGCTATCGGCCTGCTAAATTTCATTTTATTCCATTCAGTACGGATTCACGTATGTGAGTCCATACTGAATGGAATAACCGACAGACAGACAGAGAGTACTTTTTTTCATAATTATTATTTTTAGGTTCTATGGCCTTTATAGACTTGATTTTGACTTAAATATATATTTAATGAGCAGACATTTTCCCTAGATTTATTTTAATATGTTGAGATAGTAAAATCAGTTAAGAATATTTTGAATAACATCGTAACTTACGTTTAAATTTGAAAGCGTTTTTCGCCGTCGGAAAGTAACACACAGGCTTTATTATATTTTCAAAAAAAGGGATCCTTACTAAAACTCCAATAATGTAACCCAAGGTGTAAAAAGTATACAATTTATTAACTTTTTATATGCATTGGTTAAAATATAATGATACTCATAATATGTTTATTACTATAACATTATCTAAAAGCACATTGCAGCTGTAGTGTTATTTGGTAAAGAACTTTTTGCTACGAATACAATAATTCCACACGCCCGAAGCCGCGGGCCAAAGCTAGTAATATAATATTACTCACGTTTATAAAAATTGTTTATATCTATGTAAAACTTTAATGGTAGTGAATGTATAACGATATTTTAATCATTGTATAGCAATAAATATATTATCCTTTAACTTGACATGCTACAATGTGTAATTTAAATACAAAAGTACTTTTCTAAGCCCGTTGCGTTTATTTTTTGTTAAGGTAAAAAAAATCCCGAAAATACCGAAAATCCCGGTTCTTTTGCGTTGAGAACCGGTTCTATAACAGTAGTCAAAGAACCGGGAAATCCCGGGATTTTCGGTACCGGGATTTCCCGGGTCTGAACCCTAATAATTACCATCAATTATTGTTATTTAATTTAGCTTTCTATTAAGTAATTAAAAGAAAATTTCATACGGACAATATTATAATTATATTATTATATCTGTGATTAATGTATGTTTTTTTTTGCCTGGTAAATAAATAAATAGATTATTAAGAACATTACATTAGTCGTACGGTACCCTGTCAGCCCTCAAAAATTTAACCGAACTATAGCAAAAAATGTGACAGTAATTTTATCGATATTAATTATCGACCTTTGGTCACCCTAACGTGTATGAGAAAAGTGCGCGTGTGTAAGTGTACATCTAATGCATTGTTTACGTTAGTGTGACAACCAATTACAAATTAGCAATCTAAGTGCGTGAGGTTTATTTGTGTGCGTAACGCTCGTACGTATTAGGTTACTTCCATGTAGTGGAATTGAGAGTGGGAGACAAGCGGTGCGTTCTGATACAAATTCGAAACTATTTCCATTCTAACCTCTTTTATCTGTTCTGTGGTTTAAACCTTCCTGGGACTTCTACAAATATTTCAAGACTATAAATAGCCGAATCGGTTCAGCCGTTCTCGAGTTCTAGCGAGACTAACGAACAGAAATCATTTTTATATACAAGAAGACAAGTTTATGACTGACTACCCGAACATTTAACGGGGATTACGGTTGGTCTACCGATCTAGTTTTTTTTACAAATACCTTAAAATATGGTAATCATAAAAACTTTGCGTTGATTTTATTATTGCTATAGTCGCTTATCCCGAACGGGCTATCAGTGTGAAATAATTATACTCATGTACATAATACAGTTCGATGTGTCTTCTGACACGGCCATCGAGCCTTTGTCATAAGAAGTTTACATTGTTTTCGTTGATACTTAGTATTAAAATATTATCATTATCTTTTTACCCGAACTCGTGTACTCATACAAGGCGAAAATGGTTCTAATCGGATCTACATGTTTATGCTAAATTTTAATTTATATTCAGAATACAAACTTATTGCTACATTTTAACCCACTAGGGGGTAGTCGGAAAATTACTTCTTAAAAGATGCTTACGTCATACAAATAGCATACCTCGACTGTGCCCTAATTGATCATCATCATCATTTATGACAAAACATTTGTATCTATACTAATATTATAAAGCTAAAGAGTTTGTTTGTTTAAGCGCGCTAATCTCAGGAAATACTGGTCTGATATAATTATGTTAGCTCACTATTATGTCTTATCGGACACCGATAGTATGTAACTAAATATTGTTATGACGTAACTGAATAAAATTAAAGCGTATTTTTAAACTGGTACAAGGTGTATCTACAAAAACTTATATCTGAACAATTAAAATGATTTAGAAATCCTTCTACACTAATGCAATAAAAAGGAAAAAAAAAGTGTGTTTGTCTGAATCTACTGGTCCGATATATGCACATACATTCAGTAGCACATAAATAGGCTACATTTATAACGGTAAAATGTTAGGTTCTCGTATGAAATCATTTTGTTTAAGTCGGGCAACATTGAGTGCTACAAAACGTATTGACCAGTATTTACTGATTTCCCTCCAAAAACTAGCAGTAGGAATTATTAGGATGAGAGTAAATGGCCAAATGAAAAATTGGTGCGCACACGCTACGCGCGTAGCCCCGTCTACGGGCGTAGCGGCCGGGCGCGGCGCTCGCTCGGGGTCGCCTGTAGTATTTCTAGAGCATTGAACCTTCGCAACCTTGTGCGTTGAGTCCGGCCGCTCTCTGCCCTGACGCAACTGGCCCCTTCTCCTGCGATAATTACTCCTTCGGGGCACATCTATTCTTCGATTCGTCTAATCTTATCTACGGAAAGGTTACACTTAGCTCGCGTTTGAGCTCACGGCCGATTCGGACAGTATTTGTCGGGCGTCACCGCGAATAGTCCGCGAAGTGCGAAACGGCCACGATTGGCGCCTGAGCGTTGCGAGGTGTCGGTTACGTAAACGCTGACATAACGAGTCGTCGACCGCTTGCGCAACCGCGCCGAACCCCGCAACCCCAGCGCCCCGCGCCCCGCGCTGTTGCCCCACCCTCCTCAAAATTACCTAATTGTATAAAAAAATAATTAAAAGGACATTGGTCCGTTTCAGTTACAACACCGTCGTCGCCGCCGCCGCAGCGTCAACCTCGGCCAATGCTGTTTATACATCTCGTTGACATTTTGTTTGTAAACATAGTTTCAATGCTACCGCTCGACCATTTGACTTGTATAGGATAATTTACAATTTAATGAGCTGCACGATCTTTGGATGCATACTTAATGTCTATGAATGGAGATGACGGCTCTTAATTACATATAATATCTATTTGATGGTAAGGATGATAGAACCCGATACATAATACTTAATTAATTAATTAAGGCAATAAATGAGTGCCCAGAAATAGTACCCAAGTACCGAATTTGCGGTTTGTAAAACTTAGCACGTTTTTTGTCCAATGCTTGCCTAGGGACAAGGTAGAGATGTCTATAACATATTATTGTTTTACGAGTTATTTTTTATCATGTCGTGGTTTAAAATAGTGAGTAAAGTATTTAAAGAGTAATACACTGCTTAAGGTTGTATTCGTTTCATGCGAATAAAGCTGTGGAAAAAACATTTTTTTCATTTACATTAATAATACCATTATAGTGAAGAGAATATATTTGTATGTTTGCATTGAATTTTCAGGCTTATTTCTAGACTGATTATGATGAAATTTGCCTATAGTCACAGACATAAAGTAGACCTCTTGGAGAAGAGTTACGTAGGGTACTTTGTAATGCAAAAAAGTACGATTCATCACACTGCGATTTGGTGGATTCAATGTTTTTTATATCATGGTAGACATTGCTGACGTTTAAAATGTACATTTTAAATCTTTCTAGTATAAGTTATAAAACAAGCCGATAGCATAGTATATGATTTTTTAGCTGTATCACATTATTTAGTACATTTACGAAATGATAGCATCCAAAGAATTTCATATTAATAAAGTTTTGAGACTTTCAATTAAAATTCTTCCAATTTTAAATAGCATTTTACTAGTAGTCTTTGACGGACAGTCCGGACAGGCGGACTGACGGCCGGATACAGCGCAGCTATTACTGTAGGTCAGCGGACTGACAGGGGGACATTTTAAATTAAAACTAAGGAGGCTTTAATTTAAATTTATAGGGAAATGGATTAGCAAATAATATTGATTAGTATCGCTGCAGGTGTAGGTCTACACCTACGGTTTGTGTCTCACTGTCTGCTTTCCTTGCGGCAATTTATGGTATCATTAAAATTAATAGGCAGGTGCACAACTGACGAGCATATTATAAATAATTCATGGGACCTGCGAATTTGGCATAAAAATTGTAATTCAGCGCGTGGCGTAGGAACTGTATGGTCCGTGTGCAGTGCTGACGCATAGGCACGGAACAGTTATCCTTAGTGAACGAAAGTGAAAACTAAATGTAGTGCCGGTCACTGCCCCGGGTGGGTCGACGACCGGACTGCAAAGGCCGTTTGTAATGCGGAGGCCGCGCGACATTTAGCGGACGCGCGACACCTGCGAATGTGTCGCGCCGCGCCGGTATTGCACTGCGCTTGTGAAATCCACGACAATTTCGGCAATATTGTGATAAACGGCTTATATGTTTGTAGAGAATACACATGTTCTATGAACGGCAAATGGTATAGGAGTTCTTTTTTCTCGATGAAAGAGACGATTTTACAATGAGTGAGCTACAGCGGATGTCATGATAACAAACACACTTTAGGTTTTCAATTTATATTTTTGCATACATATATGTATATGTAGCGTCTATTCATAAAATATAACTTCGAGCGGCGTTCCCAGTAAATAAACGAAGAATTAACGAAATTTCAATTAAATGATTTTCATTTTATCGAAAACGATTTAGCAACTCATACGATCCGTGATAAATTTTATCTTCGACAATTATTGCAACCTTTTATTTCGTTTTATTGTGGTCACACTTAATAGATTTAGTGATTCTGCTCCGAAAGCTTATTTTCACGTACTGGGACCCAAATATTTTTACTGCAACGAAATAAAACTTGATTTTATGATGCCGTGTAGTAAAAACACAATCAGATAAACGTCCCATAAACTCTGTTACGGTCGACGCGCTGTACGTTCACAAATATTGCGTTTTATTTGCGAAAAATTGCGTTAATGCTTGGGACTCGCGGATTATTTGACATACCGCGGTTTTTCTTTGCATGACGTTTTCGATTGTTTAAACATAAAAGGTTCATCACATCTGTCGACTTACTATTTTCAGATGAATCCATAAAATCTTACTTTGAAAATAATTTTCTGGATGTCAAAGTGGTAAACAAATAATAATACCTACTATATACTATATAGGTGTATAGTAGGTATTAATATTTGGTTATCACTATATAGGTATACTGTAATTAACCTAACTCTCATTGCTCGTACTACCTAAAATAAAAAATTCTAGCAAATTTAATCTTTATTAAAAGCTGTTCAGAATTAAATTTTATGAAAACAGTCAAAGAGAAAGGCATTTTAATGACTTCTGATTTTACAGCTTATCTCTATTTTTGCAGGAAGTTCATTAAAAATTCAAAGCAAATTTCTACTCTTTTTATTTTACTAATTAGTTTTTTCTCAATACCTGTTTTTGAATTTCCGAAAAAAACTTCCAAGCTGTTTGAAGTTAGCAGAATATTTGTTTACTGCTATTTTAGAAAAGAAAAACAAATAATTTCCGTTACTTGTCACACAGTTCTCACGAATCTTGCGGAATTGGGTTAGTGGTGTGATCGTAGAAAACACAAAACAAGCATTGTAAACTAACGTAAACTTTATTTGCTTTAACAGCCAAATACACTAATTATGGTTAATTTATGAGGCTCTTAAGCAACAACAGTAACGTGCTTATCAATTTGCTAATAATAAGCTTTAGCACACAAAGGTTCTTTAACTACATTTTTAAATTTATTGATAGGAAGGCTCGGAACGTTATTTGGGACTATATTGTAAAGGCGTATACATTGACCTTTAAATGATTTACTAACTTTACTCAGTCTGATCACCGGTATATCTATCTTGTGCTTATTTCTGTTGTTCCTACTGTGATTGTCACTTTTCATTTTAAAATTACTTAAATTCTTTTTAACATACAACACACTGTCTAAAATTTATTGAGAAGCAACGGTAAGAATACCAATTTTTTTTAACTTTTCTCTTAGAGAGACAAAGCAGAGACAGTGAGAAAATTAAAGCTTCAGCTCGTCATCACTTGCATGTATTTAGAAGTTATTTTACGCCCATGAGATATTATTAACCTCACTCGTTGGTTAGAACTAAGTATACTCTTAGACTATAAATCTAGTCAGTCAGCCAGATTCAGATTGAGCGCACCGAACATCTGTATGGAAAAATAATCAAATACAAATCAAAAGATAACATAATTCAACAATAAAAAACGTCAATTTCAGAAAAACTAATGTCTTTCTAGCTATATTTTGTCTCATGTTTTTATGAAACGAAATGTAAATATACTTTGAAGTAACTGTACCACACAAGGTGTTGTGTTTCAGCTCAATTAGCGTAGTTCAACGTGTTTTAGCGCAGTTTCGCGGCGGACTCGGCATAATTGTTGCTAGGCCTTTTGTGATGGAGATGGAGAAATTTGGCAGCAGGCCGTAAGGAGGCCACGAAGAGTCATCGCCTCGTATGTGGAGCGAGCCGAGTATTTCTCCTTGGGCCAACCTGTCCCAAGCCCCAGGCCAAAAAGCTGGTTTGAAAGAATACGCTCGTTACAATTGTATAAACTGGTTTCTATACTCTATGGTTTGTAGGTGAAGACATTTAATGATATACACGTTAGTTTAATGGATATAAAATGTGTTAGAATGTTAGCAAGTAAACGGTGTGGCTGCTGTTTAATAGCGATTAAAAGAGGTTTTGGCTTTCAATGTGAAATATTTCATTGAAAACCTTTTATTTTAAGTGCTTCTGATCTCATGTCAATAAGATTATTTTAATATAAGTTAATGTAACTCTTAAGAATCTCAAGTGAAATAATAAAATGGAATGCTGTTATTGTAACAATTTAAATTATTCACCTATGTAAAGAACATTATAATTATCAAAGGAAATGAATGATTAACACAACAGTTGATACTTTAAAGTAACAAACACACACACTTTCAAACTTCGCTTTATAACATAAGTATGATTATTATAAGCAATGTGGAATATAATTAAGTTCAGTTGATTCAATTATAAATTAAGTAAACGACTATGTATTTGTCAAAAAGGTAAGTTTTCTCTTAAATATTCTATTGGTACAACTCATAACAAAACAATGAAATACATAAGTTCACATAAAGTAAATTCTAAGTTATTCCTTTTTACTATTCTAATAAAGGTGTTAAAATTATGGTTAGGTTATAAGTAGTATGTTAACTCTCACTGTAGATATGCTATAAGAATACTAAAAAACAAAATTCAATCCAGCACATATGATTATTGATTAAATTATCGTAATTAAATTTTTGGAGTTCTTGTCTTAACTATTGTGACAAAGGTAAGTTTGCAAGGATTCCATTAGCTCACCTAGTACATACAATACAATACATACAAGCATGGAAAAATAGTTTTACACACACTTATTAATACATCAATTCGGAACTACTGTTACATCTAAGTAAATATTGTGTTACGAGTAACTATCTCAGTGCTTAGATACAGCTATCAAAATACAATAATTGTGTGCGAACACACTTATAATTATTACTTTAACTTACCCATTTCTGTGATCGAGATGATTTCAAAAATGGTTAAGTTTTACTTTACTACTGTCACATAGGCGAGTGCTGGTAAGTATTATATTAAGGCCATGTTTCACCAAGCAATGTTAAAGTTAACGCCATGTTAAAATACCATGCCATCTCATTAATTGACAGGAAATACGAGAGGGAGAACATGATATTTAACACGGCGTTAACTTTAACATTGCTTGGTGAAACACGCCCTAACTCTTCCAGTACTTAGATACATCTATCGGAATAAATAAATACAATCATGGTTCGCACATACTTTAACTTACCCATTTTGGAATTCTCTACTTAAATTGACTACTGTCACAAAGGCCACAGCTGGTAAGTATTATATTAACCCTTCCAGTACTTAGATACAGCTATCGGAATATGTAAATGCAATCATAATTCGCACGCACTTTAACATTTTGGAATTCTCTACTTAAATTGACTACTGTCACAAAGGCGGGTGCTGGTAAGTATTCTGTTAACGGCGCTTCGGCAATTGTTGTGATGGTGAGACGATTTTATTTTGGAAAGCACCGAGTCCTTATGTAAGAGTTCAATGTGATACTTCCCGCGGGCCCGTTCGCCGCGCCACTTTCTTCGCAGCCAAATATTTGCCGCACTCCACACTCGAATACATTGTATGAATTCTTTATAGTTTGTTTATGCATAGATGTTTGTTTAATACGTACTGCCTGGTCATATAAGTATGCAGCCATCAGTAAATTTACCTGTGTGACTTGATGGTTAAGCACTTTAGTATTTAAAGTTGTGGGTTCCAATGCTGCAAAGGAACAAAAAGTTGTATATGTTCCTGGGTTATGGATGTATTTAATAAAATAAAATCTTAAATATGTGTATAGTATAAAAGTGTTAAATATATTTCTGGTACCTGTAACACAAGTTTTACGGATACTTACCACAGTGCCAGATGGACATGTTGTGATGCGTCAATAGATATTATTTATTTTTATATTGACGTAAATAACTTGAAAGCTACGCAATCTACGTTAAATTAGTTAAAGTTAGCCCTTTACACGGGCTGTCAATGACAGCATATCACTTGAGTGCCACTTTAACTATGGATTTAATATTCGCCTATTAATTACTCTTAAATTTACTAAAATAATTTGCGTAGTAACGCTCACTTATAACATTCTAATAATTAAAATTATAACTAGGATATTAAAAAAACGTGGTCGCTTTTATGATAGTTCCGTTATGGAGAATCATAAAAAGAAATAAAAAAAACTGTAAAGGCGACGAACACCTGACTTGAGGTCAGGTAGCCATCCCATCGCTGAGTATATTGAACGGACGAGCTCAAAATAAACCTTCGAAATTATTTATGGTGGTATTTAAGATTTTTAATTAAATTTCCGATGAATGTTATTTTTAGTTACTTATTCAAATGTTAACATCTACATATTAGTTTTAAAATTATTCAAACGCCTCGCAACCTGAACTAAATGTCAAACGGCAAAGTACACTTTGGCCTCGCGGTGCGGGCGCCTAAACTTAAATGTCAAAAAGTGCGTTATGTCACAGTTTAATCAACTCTTTATAAATAGTACGAAGCACGGGCACGCCTAGCTGGAGGTGCGTGTAACGTAACGTTTTGGCATTTCTCGGTTTGGCGCGTTAGGGCGTGCGGCGTGCGTTTTGAATAGTTCATTACGGCTCGGGCATAGTCGGCCCGAATATGTGTCACTGTGTATATGATTGAAATGTAAGAGTTCACGCCGGTTCAATGAATCTGTTTTCGTCGGCGATATAAATAGCTTCGAGTATTTATCGGCTCGTATATTTTTTGTACCGTTTCCAGAAAGGGTCGTGTAAAAACGAGACCGAGGAATGGTCGTATGGGATCCTTTTTTTCGAAAAGGTTCGATGGTGTTGCTATATCTTTTTTTTTTATTAAATTCGAGGTCGTCAACCTGATCTATTCCCATGGTGATTATAAAAAATTCCAAGGGTCTAGCCGGGCCGTGTGTGCCCGTTCGTCGACCTCCTCTATTCTTATTAGACGAGGATTTCATTTTTTTGGGATAACCGTAACTTTTGTCTCGCGTATAAAATTCCTCCCGAGATTTGTGTGCTCACAACATAGAGGAGAGTGCAGACGAATTCGGTCGTACAAACGAGACTGTAGTGCGGCTCGGCTAGCATCTAGAAGCGACAATTTTTTATTGTTGTCAACCTAAAGTAGAAATCCGGTGTGAAGAGCCTACGAGCGTATTTCACACGGAGCTTATACGTAACGCCAGGCTCGCAGCCTACGAAGTTTCCAACGAAGGTTACTTATTTAAATTTGTCGTCTTTATCTTCAGGCAGCTTTAAATTAATAGTATTTATATCTAGGATGTCTGAAAATCTTAAAATGCAAATATAAAGAATACCTCAAGGCTTAGCCTTTGGGGTATTATTTGTCTTTATCTTAGGCTTTTAACTCGTACCTTAGGGTATGTATAATATAATTCTTAAAGTATTAATAACTATAGATAACTTTGTATGATTGTTTTGCGAAACACTAAAGTACGATTTGTCCCGACGTCATCGCTTTTACATACTCGTAGTTCAGTTCTATGAAATTGCAGGATGTTTATATTTACGGCGGTCAAGTGTCATTCAGAGAAGACATCGGCGACCAAAGCTCGGGGTCGTCGACCTCGCTTTACATTTGGCGAACAATGATTTGGAGTGGCGAGGTGAACGGCCGCGCGCGGAGGGGCGCGTGGGCAGTTATTGACCCATATTGGAGGTGAAATGTAGATCAGTGGGCGAGAGCGGCGAAATTCGCCGCCGAGATCTCTCGCGGCCGCCGCGCGCCGTGGCCGTAGCAACTAGCATGCGCCGGCGCAGCCAGACCTGGTTCACTATCAATTCAAATAAAATCATTTTAGCTATCTGAAATTTACACAACTTACAATAATAATAATATCTATGGACGTTTCACACCATATCAATCTGGCCCCGTTTTAAGTATCCGAAGAACTTGTGTTACAGGTACCAGACAAAGGAAATATATTAATACTTTTTATACTATACACATATTTAAGATTTTTATTATAATATACACAAATTTAATACATCCATCCATGACCCAGGAACATTGAAAACTTTGTTCCCTCGGCGGGATTCGAACCGGCGTCCTCTCGCTCGAGCACCATCGAGCTCAACCACTACACCACTGAGGTCGTCTTATACGAGAGAGGTATAAACAAACAAGAAATAACAAAGGTAGGAAAAATATGATTTAGTAGGCTGAAAACAGTAGAGATCTCTATAAATTAAAATAAATCAACTTAAGCAATCCGAAATTTACTCAACTAATAGTAAGTTTACGTAAAGGTATTTAATACAAATAAAAATAACAAAGTTAAGTAATAAATTAAGGATTTTTAAAAATCTTATCAAAGTAATGGCTAGTCAATAGGCTTTGCAATAGTTAAACAAAGCCTTTTATAAGCTTTATTTAACTATGTTAAGTTAGGACCCAAATATGTGTGGTTTAAATAGGTGCCTATTATGAACCCTTAAATATTTGAATCTGTATTTACTTAACTCCATATAGGTCAGTAGTCGGACCTGCCTGACATGAGTCTAACGACCTATCGTCTTTATCAGTTTCTCTTATCAATATCGATCTGCTGTCAAAATTCTTTAAATAACATAATAAGGGTAACCAATATATTTTGTATCATAGAAAGGAATTTAATCGTTGTAAAGCGTAGTTTGAATCGCCTTTCTCTCGTATGTGTATATAATTAAGGATATCTAGTAACGTATTAAGTTAATTAAGTTAATTTCTCTGTATATAATATAGGATATCTAGTAACGTATTAAGTACATAGATTCTGGAGATGATTATTTAGATTAATGTACTTAATACAATACGACGTATTCTAAAATGTTTAAAAGACGGTTTGAACTAAATTTTCTCGAAATCAGAACTTGCTAGATATCACCTTCATCCATTAAGGTCTTCAATTATTACATATTTAATGTTTAACAAAAAGTTATTTTGTACTTACCACACGCGTCACATAAAGATTAAAAAAAAAACATTTTTTTTTGTAAATCCAGTGATCGGTCTCAAGTAAAAAAAAAAAAACTTTAATCCAGAAGCTTTCCCTATCCGTACGGAGAGGCGATGCACTCTTTTTTTTTTCACAAACAAAATTACCCAATGCAGACTATCATTATTACAATTAAAATTTCCACAACACTCAATTAAAACGAGTCTATAATTTAATTTATTTATTCTGTTAATCTATACTAATATTATAAAGCGGAAAGTTTGTTTGTTTAAACGCGCTAATCTCAAGAACTACTAGTCCGATTTGAAAAAATATTTTTTTGTTGGAAAGCTGCGACCGATAGGAGCGAAGCGTAAGTGAGAAATGTAGCAAAAACGGGGAAAATTCACATTTTGGGGACTTTCGTTGCGTGCGCTGCATAAACGGTTTAAGTCACTCAAAAACCACGCGAACGAAGTCGCGGGCACAGCTAGTATAGATTAATATATTTTCTACTTATCATAGGTCATTCTCACGCTGTATCGGTTGCCGCTTCTGCGAACAGATATCTAATTATAGAAGAACTTATGTCACACAAGGTTAATACTCAGGAAACATCAGAAAGCGGTCGGAAGAAAGTACTTTTACTCGGCGTGCGACACAGTTTCCACGAGGGCTTTCCAAATAGCACTGAAAAGCCTGTTTACATCCGAGAAAATCTGATTACACCGATATGTAATTATCTTTACTGGCCATGATGTATGATCCGCGTTGCTGCTCGTATCGGTTTGTTTACTAATACAGCAGGCTTACTCCCGACACGATCGAGAATCGAATCAGTGAGATATCGAATGTGAGGCTTTTGGTATTTTATTTGGTGGATCACTTTGAAACTAACCAGTATAAAGAAAATAATTAGATATAAACTTTTTGTACTCCCGACCATATCAATCGACTATACCTTTCTTTATTTTGAAAATGTATTATTTTTTATACTTTTTCTCATTTCTTATTTTTTTCGTCGCCGAAAAAGCAAGATTTTTTTATACATTTCTAGAATGAAAAAAGGTACTATAATCATATCCCAAAGTTATAGTTACGGTTCCGTTATAGGGTCAAAGTAAAACTACATTATTGATACAACACAGACTACACTACAATAGAGTGAGCGTACTATAGACAAGATATCGTCTCGCTCAAGTCAGGACTTTGGCCTGCCAAGTCGATTACAACGTCGTGTCTCTCGCGTGTCTGCGACCTGTCTCCAATAACAACATATTAATGATACTAACATTAAAAACACATTTATAAACAGGAAAACACTCATTGTATTGAGATGGTCACGAATATCATGATTGTGGAGCGGAGATATCGTTAGGGCTATGACACCGTTGGTACGGGTAAAACACCTTTCAAATAATTAAACATTTTGGTCATAAATATCATAACTTATTTTAATAAAACTTGACTAGATAACTTCTATCCATATTTAGGGTTCCGTCTCTGATGGGTACAAACGAAAACCCTATTGCCTGCCACCTAATCACCGCACCTGGCAGTATCTTCTTATCCGTGATGTATGACAGAATAAAGATAATATTATGTAAGAGGGGCTCTCATACAACAAACGTACTGGTATACGTGTAGGGTACATGTAAAAAAAGTGTAAAATTATGCATACATATAACAGAGATATGCAGATAAGCAGGAAGGTGTGCAGAAAGCTAAAAGACCTACTATTAATTTACATGCAAATATTCATATAGCCTGTTGTAATCAATGAAACATTCTGAAAAATTAAATCTTTAAACAGCGTAAAAGAAATATAAAACACTCATCTGTGACTAACCCAAGAATGTTGTGATGCGTTCCCGAGAGGTTGAATGAAAGACAAGCGCCATTGCCCGATGCTTAGCTGCATGACGCAGGATGCGTGACGTCACCGCGTATGACGTCATCTACCGCAGTGCACCTTATACCTTTAGTTTATATGGAGAATCCATGACGAAAAAAAGTAATAATAAAGTCGTAAGGCTCCCATTTATCAATTATTGGTTGGCCTTCTTAAATGGTCCTAAAATCATTACTCTTTTTTTTAGCTTTTTCGCAGTCGGGTATAAAATATCTATACTAATATTATAAAGCGGAAGAGTTTGTTTGTTTGTTTAAACGCGCAAATCAGGAACTACTGGTCCGATTTGAAAAATTATTTTTTTGTTGGATAGTCCATTTATAGAGGAAGGCTATATTATTACTTTACGCTGCGACGAATAGGAGCGAAGCGTCAGTGAGAAATGTTGTGAAAAACGGGCAAAAATATTTCACATTTGGGGACTTTCCTTGCGTGCGCTGCATAAACGGTTTAAGTCACTCAAAAACCACGCGAACGAAGTCGCGGACATAGGATCTAAAATAAACCGTCACAAATAGTGATCAGAAATTGTGGTATTACTCGGTGTATGTAACCGATTAATATTTATTGAACTTAATAAAGTATGTTCACACTCGTTACAATGTAACTCCTACAAACTTGAATAATGCATCTCATAATTTTAACATTATAACTCGCATGGTACTCGAGAAGTACTAAGAAATGCATAAATTAATCGTCTCATTCGAAAACATGAACAGGTGCCTTTTACTTCTAGGAAATGCTGAGTGTTCTGAGAACCTGTCCGGGCTATATATAGCACACCACTCACGAGGCACCCCAGCATATGACGTCATAAAATTCCCCATCCAGACGTTCCCATTAATTATCATTCTTTTCATTTTAATTGTTTTGAGGAAGGTTTAAAAAGGTTTTGTAGTTTTTTCCGCGAAATCAAGTAGTATACTTGCTCACAGTAGCCTAGTGTGGACATTCAATCTTTATACAGGTAAAATAAATGAGTGATACGAGTAATACTTTAGGGTGTGTATGTGCCTCCTATGTAGAGTATACTGTGAAAGAATACAGCGCCTCCGTGGTCTAGTGGTTCTGAGCTTCGCTCTCGACCCGGAGGTAGTGTTCGATTCCCGCGTTGGGACAACAAAAATGTTGTTTTCAAATTCGGTTAGGACAATGCAGGCCATCACCTGATTGTCTGTCAAGAAAGATGATCCATGCGTCGGATGGATGATGTAAAAAGTCGGCCCTGCGACTGTTCTCTTGCCAGTAGTGTCGGTTTACCGTCCCACTGGGTTATGAGAGTAAAAGGAAGAGAGAGTGTTTTTGTGTATTGCGCACACACTTAGGCATTATAAAATTACTCCTGCGTAGCTGGCTTGGTTTGAAAGAAACCCTTCATCGACACTGAAATCAGCGTGTGAGCATAAAATTCAAACACGCAATAATATTAATTACCTATAATAATTTGAGTGAACAAACGAACTCTTATTTATAATTGGCGTACTCTCTATTTTTCCAATTTTATTAGTCTATATATATATAACACGTGTTTCTTATATCATTACATACGTTCAGAAGATTACACGGTCTTAAAATAACTACTGTGAGAACGGTGATAAGTTTATATTAATTAGCTGTTTATTTACGCTGTGTAGTTCAAAGTAGTGGAACAAAACGCAGCTCCGGCAAAAGTTATTCCTAGTAATCACATTCCGTAAGTAAGATATCGAAAACTGTTACTCTCATGTTCTAATTTTTCTTATGTTTTTTTTTTTTATTTATTTATTTAAAGTCGCTTTTTAACAACGAAGGTCATTAGCGACTACCATAGTTACATTTATATATATTTATATACATTTATGTTTTTTAAAAAGTTAATTGTCTGTAAGTATCCTTCAACAGTTAAACAGTTTTTAATATTATTTGGTAATTTACATTGTGATTTTTCTGTAGTATAAGCTTGACATTCTTCCAACAGATGTAGTACAGTTAGATCCATCCTGCATTTACATTTTGGTTTCTCAATTTTTTTCATAATATGGACATGTGTTATATTTGTGTGGCCAATACGAAGTCTAGTAATAACAGATGTTTTCTTTTCGTACTTCTAATGTTCTTTTTCTGAATTTTACTGTTTCTAGGTTTGAAGAAACCGTTTCAGTGAAACTGAGCAGTTATTTCAAAGCTGCCATCTGCCAATGCTTAAAGTAAGTACATTACTTACTTAGATACCATACGCTCGATTTAGCCGACATCCGTAGCGCAGTGGTTTAACGCGAAAAAAATGTATTAAAGATGTGTAATAATAAAAATCTTAAATATTATGTGTATATTATAAAAATATTAAATATATTTCCGTTGTCTGGTAACACCAGTTCTTCGGATACTTAGCACGGGGCCAGATTGACGTGGTGTGAAGCGTCCATAGATATTATTATTATTACTACTTAGCACAGGACCAGATTGACGTGATGTGAAGCGTCCATAGATATTATTATTATTATTTTTAGTATCAGTATCACTTTTAAAAAGGTGATATGCAATGGTAACATACCCAAGCAGGCCCTTCGTGTAAGCTCGAAATTCCGATTGTGCAAGCGTGCGCACGCCCTTACCTCTCAATCAAGTGCAGGCTCGTTTGATAAAATATGTGTGTGATCGCGATAGGAGCAGAGGTCAGGCTATCACGGCTGACCCTGCCCCACTTCGCCGACCTTGGGTTCACTTATCTCTCGTATTAGTTTAATTACTGCCCCACTGTATGCCCCACTGTACTTAATTTAAGGTATTTCCAGACTAATTAGTATACTAATAACTAATACATAATGTTATTATTCGTTGTGTTTCAAATTTGTCATAGCATTGTGGCTTTGGCCCACGAATTTGTGCAGTAAAATTTTATATCTTATACTGGAACTGCGAAAGCTGCGATGAAATACCAATTATACTCGTATATTGTCCATCAGATTCCTGGGTGGATCGGATCACCTACATGATGTATTACATCTTCTATCTTCCATCTATAATTAGGGCCCTAAGAGTAACTCTATTTTACGGTAACTCTATTTTATGGGAAAGGGGGCAAACAGCCAGGTAGGCGGTTCCCTCGTGATAAGTGATCTCCGACGCCTACGGACATCCGCAATGCCAGAATGCTTACGGTTGCGTTACCGGCCTTTGAGAAATGAGTAGGCTCTTACTCGAAGGTTGTCGAGTCATATCGATTCGGAAATATTTAGCTGATAGCCGTTCCTAAAGAAAAATATTTTATTTTAAGATACAAGGAAAACTTACAGCTATATATTATATAATATAATCAAAAGATACATTATTAGATTTCTTTACTAGATAATATAATCAAAAGATATTATCATTATTACTTTAATTCTGAATGAAAGTAAATAACGGGTATAAAAAAAACAGTATACTATAACTTTGGAATATGATTATACTACCTTGTCTCATTCTAGAAATGTGTACAAAAAAAATTTTTTTTTCGTTATTTTTGTGACAAAAAAATAAGAAATGGTAAAAACTCTAAAATAACTGTTTTAGTTTTGATAGATTTCTCAAACGCGTTTAACAACGTAAATCATGATATCTTGTTGGCAATACTCTCGAGTCTATCGATCTCGCCTGAAGCGCTAAATTGGATCTCATCGTATCTTCGTGGGCGACAGCAGTCAGTACGCACGGAACAGTCTACCTCATCATGGCGTCATCTAGACACTGGCGTGCCTCAAGGCGGTATTCTTTCTCCTCTACTCTTCTCATTATTTATAAATCTTGTTACTCCCAGACTTCGCTGTACGTATCATTTGTATGCAGACGATTTTCAGATTTATAGCCAATCAAGAGTTGAGAATTTGGCGAGTGCAATAGAGGAGGTTGACAGAGATCTCAATACCATTAGAGACTGGTGTAATAACTTCGGGTTGCTAGTGAATCCTAGTAAATGCCAGGCGATATTATTGGGCAGTCCACGATTTTTATCCAGGGTTGATATAGGCTCCATACCACCTGTGATTTTCGATGGGTCTGTTATAAACTTCAGCTCTTGCGTTCGAGATCTTGGTTTGCACATCGACTCCACTCTTGATTGGCAATCGCAAACAGCTCACGTTAGCCAGAGAGTTACTGGTGCATTGCACTCCCTTTATCGACTCAAAAATTTTCTACCAGTAACTATTAAAGTCTTACTAGTTCAGACTCTTATTTTGCCTACAATCGACTATGGTGACGTGTGCTATTTTGACCTCAATGCGGACAAGCTCGATAAATATGACCGGCTTCTAAATAACTGCATCAGATTTATTTACAATCTTCGGAAATATGACCATGTAGCCTCCTTTCGCACCAAACTGCACTGGCTCCCTATACGCCAACGTCGCTCAATACGGGCCCTGTGTACGCTTTTCTCTTTTCTTCATTATCCCAATTCTCCCACTTACTTAACATCTCATTTCCAATACCTTTGTGATAGTCATGATAAAACCCTTCGTTCATCAAACAATGCCCTTCTCTTGTGCCCTCCTCATACCTCTAGTCTCGTTCATTCTTCTTTCCACATACAAGCAATTCTTCTCTGGAATGCTCTCCCTCTTGAAATCAGAATGGCAACAACTAGAGAAACGTTTAAGCGGAAGCTCCGACAGTGGTACTCTAATCTGTTGGCAGAATCCTAATCATTGTAATATCATCTTTATGAATAGTATAGATTATAGATATATATTACTTTCGAATGTATATATTAATATTATGTATATGTGTAACTGTGTATTTATATACTATAGTATGTGGTATTTTATTTTAATCTGTATTTGTTATAATTATATCATATAATATAATATTGTTTATAATATATAATTGGTATTAGTACTATTAGTTATATTTCCTTCTACTCTTAAAAATAATTTCTCTTGTTGTCTGTACATATTTTTATCTCCCATATTATGATTAAGCACAGTCTCTTTAATTTTTTCTCTGCATCACCCTATGGTTGACTGGAAGAAAATGCCCTGTGGCATTAAGTCCGCCATTGTACATTGTGCATAAAGTGTATAAAATAAATAAATAAAAATAAAATAAATAAATAAAAGGTAAAAGAATAATCCAAAATGAGAAAAGGTAGTATAATCGTATCTCAAAGTTATAGTGACTGTTATTTTTACACACTGTATATATAATCGCGAAGACATCTAGACTTAATATCGAATTACGATAAATTTAGATAACAATATCGAAAATAACAGACGAAATTATCGCGAAATTCGTAAGTCAAGTCAGTAAAGATATCCGTAATATTTCACGCCAAACCCAAAATACCCCTTGAATTGTGCATAAAAACTCGAGTTATTTTTATTAATCGCACATAATACCCCCTCTTGTGCAGATAAATTAGCACCAATATATAACATTTGCCATTCAGCTTTAACCTTGTACTCTCTGAGCGAATCGTTAGGACGCTACAAAAAATCTTGTGTTAGAATAAAAAAGTGCATCCGCTCCTTTGGCATGTATAATAAGCATATCTGCGTGAATTTATAATATCTGGTGAAAAAATATATCTGGTGAAAAAAAGCTTGCAAATGGCAATTTTGATTGCATTCATTTTGTATGCGAGGAAATCCTTATTAATCCCATCAAATAAATAACTCAGTACCTAGTTCTTCTACTGTAAAAAGTTGTGCCAAGTCGGGTTATGTCGGTCGGTCTAACAACATCTTATAGTAAGTTATCTCCTCCGTGGTCTAGTGGTTCAGAGCTTCGCTCTCGACCCAGAGGTCGTGGGTTCGATTCCCGCGTTGGAACAATAACAAATAATGTAGTTTTCAAGTTTGGTTAGGACAATTCAGGCTGATCACCTGATTGTCTGACAAGAAAGATGATCCATGCGTCGGATGGGCATGTAAAAAGTCGGTCCTGCGCCTGATCTCTCGCAAGTCATGTCGGTTTACCGTCCCACTGGGTTATGAGAGTAAAAGGAAGAGAGAGTACTTCTGAGATTGCGCACACACTTGGGCACTATAAAATAACTCCTGCGTAGCTGGCCTGGTTTCAATGAAATCGGCTACCGACATCGAAATCGGTGAGGGGAGCTATTATCTTATAGTAATCTTATCAATGTTATAAAAAATCTTTCTAAGTAGCGAGACTTGGCACTTCTTTACAAGTTATGTTTATTATGGGATCTCAGTTATTTTTGTAGAAGATTAACTAGTACTTTAACTAGTATTTTTGTCTGAAATTGTATATAACTTTGTAATACTATACGTTTATATGGGATCATAGTCAGAAATTCCAGAATGTTTAAGTTTTTACTTAAACATTCTGGAATTTCTTTTTTGTTTAAGATTTTAGAATCTGAATATACCACTATTCTTCGAGTAATGTAAATATAATATAAGACAAAACTACCGCCCTGACATTACAAAACACTTATTAATTAAAAAAAAGGCAAAATTTCAAAAATTGTTTCACATCATTATTGAAAGAAAGAAAGAACAGAAAATGTATTTGGTAAACATATAGAAACAAAACAATAAGTAAAAACATTAAAGAAAAAAAAACAAAATTTTCCAAATTGGTATTCACTCGGCATGATGTTGTGAACATAATAAATAGTTTACAACGCGGATTTTCAGTGAACACCGTAATATTGCTAGTTACTACGTACTAAAAATCGCATTAGTTCGTTCGATCTAATTTTGCTCGCGTGACGCGAGTTCTTGATGGTGTCGGTAGGTATTACAAAAGCTCAATTAGTTTTCACATTGGATTTATTTTAGGTTTAAGGCTTTATTTCTCACAAAAAATAATACTTAAATTATTATAACAAGGCGAGAAACACATTATTTCGTGGCTAGGCTGTTGTGTTTTCATAAACGTGTTTTTAAAACAGTTTTGTATCTTGTATTTATGTACTACACATATTGGATTAGAAATGTATAATAATTAGTGCTTACAATAGGGAATCGGCGTTTTCAATTAGGCCACTGCAAGGTCCAAAAATACCTTAATAAATGGGCATTAATGATGTAACAACTTGCAGGTTCTTTAGGAAATAGACATCTTCTTCTTGACTGTCCAGAACAGAAACAGGTAAGTACTTTAGGCAATAGATATATTATATTATAGCGGATGAAATTTGCAGCACCGACTCAAATCCCTTCCGTCCTTCCATTAAATAATAAATAGAGTATAAAAAATAAATTTAACTTTTCTCTTGATTAAATAAAATAAAAATACTTACGTCGTGTAAAATACTGTACAGTGGAGATAAAATTGCATGTCATTTATTTAAGCCTTAAGGGCCTTTAAGATATTAAGATTAAGTGCAATTTTAACATACAATCCCATACATTTGATAACCAGCATTTATGTACTACGCACTTATTTATATACGGGTTAAGAAATATTATAAAGTGTTAAAACTTCACACGAACACAATTATTTTAATGCATGTAAAAATCTTACAATTGCATGTAAAAGATAATGTAGGTTATTGAACCGAAGATAATTAAATTCATTGGCTGAATACTTTTGCATCGCATTTAAATATTAAAAGTGCAGAAACGATTCACGTGGGCATCAATGTATTCACTTGTTTGACTTTTTTCTCATAAGAATATTTTTAGCTCAGCAGGTCATTAGTTCTTTACATTTATTTGATGCCACGATTATACCGTTACCCACCTATTCATATTTATTTTAATTGACATGACTGGAAGGATATAAATCTTGCATTGTTTTGTTTTTGAACAAAATGTGGCATTGGTAAGACTCCGGCGCATCAATCGATCCTTTTTTATTGAAACTTTAGCCACAAGTTATGATAATATCATAACTTGTGGCTAAAGTTTCAATAAAAAATATTAGAGTTTTCGCAGCTCTAATTTTGAGACATAGGTAGACTATGCCAAGAGCACTATCTCTTCTTTCTTGTCAGGAAATCAGGTGGTGAGCTGCATTGTCTGAACCTGACTGACAACATTTTTTGGTGTTCCAATGTGCCAAGCCAAGCTCTAAATTCTAAACCATTGAACCACGGGTGTGGGGCATTGTTATGGAAACAGGATAATAGAACTCATTAAATAATCTTAATCAATAAATATTATCTTATTAGTGACAGAATTACCTTAAACGGTAACAGAAGTTTGAAATCGATTTACTGATTTTGGTATAAAATATATAAAAAATAAAAAAATATATATCATCCTGAAAATCTTGAAAACTAACCTACTATTATAATTTAATAGAGGCAGTATATCTCGAGGGCAGCGTGGCAGAACGCACTCAGTCCGAAATGACGTATTTATAAGGGCATAGACACCATGAACCATGACACCGTGAAGGACGAGTTAAAAAACATCATGCGCTGTTTGCGTCACAAAAAATGTAGTAGCGAAAGAAAAATGCGCTGAAATTTAACATCACTTTCAGGTTTCAGCGCTCTCTTTATTTGACATAGTCTGAACTATGAGTGCGTGGCCTAGTGAGAAGACCGTTGATGACCGTAGACTCGAAAGTGTGCAAGTTAAAGGAAATCATCGCGAGGCAACCCGAATAGACGTATTGATTATCGACCTGTCATTCCTCTGTAATAGGCCGATTATGTGCTGTGCTACCATGCGGCGTTTAAAATCACTAGTTCTAGTTAAAAAGAACGAAGAACCACAGTTTAAAAGTGGTTACATCGACCGGAGAATACTATATCTATGGAAATCCAATAGCGGATTAAAGGATCGGATTGACGGCTCAAATCTTAGGTTGTAAGATCTAAACTAATTTTAATCGAAGTACGTTTTCTAATTACGGTTCCAAGATCGTTGTTACTATTAATTTAGTGTTCAGCTAAATAACTGTCGAATATTAATAAAGGCTTCTATTGACAGGCTCTGCTTGTAAGAGTGACAACCAGCATGCGAATGGAGCTCTACTTCATATGACTATCGTTTCAGTATACGGTCTTAAGTCCCGATTTCACCAACGCTTATTAGTGTAAACGGCTTGTTAAAATACCATGTTTTCTCATTCATTGATAGGAAATACAGGAGGGATTAACTTTAACATATTGTATTGGTGAAATTGACACGTACACGGTTTTTAGATCGCTATTCAAATGTAAGATCAACTAACAAATTCTGGTATTCAAATTAACAATCCATGATTGGTGGAACATTATTAGAGAGAAAGGAAGGGACAGATTCCAGACCGGTTTCCGGGTTAGTCTTTTAACATGATGTACTTAATTATGAATATATTAGGCATTTACGTCGCATATTTATATGAGTTCCGATAAGTGTAGTTGTTAATAAACCGTTACCAGCGAAAATGGAACGTTGAAAATCTTTGGTAAACCTATTAATCAATAATAACTGAACCGCGTGACGACCCGTCCCTCGCCACGCTCGACAGTCTGAAATCACACCATAGATAATTTCAAAATTATTAAAAATAATCTTATCTACTCAATTGGTATCAGAAATTCAGCTCGGGTTCAAAGAGTATTATAGACAAAAGCGTTTCTTTTGTAGAGATAATAAAGATTATTATTGCTGATTAATTAAAATTTTTGCATCTGATTTTTTATAAAATATCCGTATGTTATGTATACCTTTTAAAAATAAGTATTTATTAACACAGTAACACATTAAAAAAGTTTTTGACTTCAGTTTCTACTAGCTCGAAGCCAAGTCCTCAAAAATGGAACATAAAAAAAATTAAAAACTTAACACTAAAATAGTCGCGTGGAAAAAAAACAACGGTTTTCGAAGGCTCAATGGGCGTCATCGCCGATTTCTTCGCATTGTGACTACCCCGCGCCCCGTGCCCCGCCGCCGCCCCGCGACCGCCACGTGAAAGCCCCGCGGTCGCGAAGTGTGCCGGTCGACGAACGCCGGCCTAGACCCACATACAATTGGGCCACAATCAGCGACAGTGCGGCGCGTTGACCCCGCGCGGAGAAATGCCCATCTCGTGCACACTCTTTCTCTCGATCTCGCCTTTCCCATCGGCGACGGTGAAAAGTGTTTTCATTTGTTTTCATTCGCTAATACGATAGCTGTTACTAGTTAACCATGTTTATGTCTCGCATTATGGATAAAAGGTATATAACTGGGTTAATCTTATATATAAAAA
This sequence comes from Celastrina argiolus, assembly GCA_905187575.2. Taxonomy (NCBI): domain Eukaryota; kingdom Metazoa; phylum Arthropoda; class Insecta; order Lepidoptera; family Lycaenidae; genus Celastrina; species Celastrina argiolus. The sequence continues at coordinate 12,582,054 of LR994587.1, forward strand.
TGAATCGCTGTTCGTAAGTCTCGCTAAAACTCGAGAACGGCTAAATCGATTCGGCTATTTTTAGTCTTGAAATGTTCGTGGAAGTCCAGGGAACGTTTAACGGCTAGTAAGTTACAAAAACATTCAACTATTTTAGGATTTACACCAAAATCTTTTAAATATGTTTTATACTTTAAAAAACACTAATAATAATGAAGTACAATAGCATCTAACTGTATTAAGGCGCAGCACTTTTATCCGCGTATGACCTATCTTCTTCGTCGACAACATTCGAGCGTCGATATCGATATGCGTGCTGTGCCGATCGTAATTTTCTCTCGCGTTCGCATGTTGCCATCCGAACTATTTAACGGAACTGACATAAGAAACTGTCATTAAAATATCAAATAATACGAGAATATAGTTTTTACTGGCACATAATTATAGGTATAGACGTACGCATATAGTGGACGTACGCCATTGGAAATGCGTTAGAGGCATCTGTGCGTCTCGCGTGCGTGTCGCTCGCCGGTAAACACGAGAATTGTTTCCTTTTCACTTTCCTGTTATAAATCAATATCACTAGTTATCTTGTCGCATTTACCTCTTAAATGTGTAAGTGAAAACTTAAGAGGTATTTATGCATATATTGGCAAAAATAGAGTGAACGCCACGACCACACCTCTGTAGTCTAGTGGTTCAGAGCTTCGCTCTCGACCCGGAGGTCGTGGGTTCGATTCCCGCGTTCGGAACAACAAAAAATGTTGTTTTCTAGTTTGGTTAGGACAATGTAGGCTGATTACCTAATTGTCTGACAAGAAAGATGATCCTTGTAAAAAGTCGGTCCTATGCCTGATCTCTCGCCAGTCGTGTCCCACTGGGTTATGAGAGTAAAAGGAAAAGAGAGTGTCTTTTTGTATTGCGCACACACTTGGGCACTATAAAATAACTCCTGCGTAGCTGGCCTGGTTTCAATGCAATCAGCTACCGACACCAAAATTGGTGAGGGGAGCTATTATTAGTGAAAATGGGTCATTAATTATTGATAAAAAATAATATTAAATTTTTCTTGTAAATTATTGGACCATTTTTCCAACTTTTAAGTTTAAGCGCTCTACGGTGCCTTCCCTTTTTAGAACTTACTTACATTCTAAGTATGAGAGGATGTCATGAGGTACAATAGAAGTTTTTGTAAGCAAAATGCTTAATTTCATCAAAGTATCGTAGCATGAATTCCTGCTGTGCGGTAAATTTGAGTCATCAAAATTAGTAGCATTGCAGTCAACTACTGTATAAAAAAAATGTTACAATTTACAGAAAAAAAAAAAGGTTCTATCCAGCGTACTGACTACTCGATAACCTGGTCCTAACTACTTAACTCTTTACGCCCTTGCTACTTCTAAACAATCCATTGACAAAAATAACAAAGCCATGAATCACATGACTTTGAACTCACGTGAGCGAAGCGATACCCTTCACCGATTTTCACGTAAACAAACATTTTTAACTGCACTTAGTACGACTAAGAGCGAACGGAAAAGAAAGTAAAAATGAGCTCGATATAAATAACAGCTGGATAACATGAAGCGTCGAGAAAAGCGTGTGTGATTATTCTCATCTAGGGAGAAAAAGTGGTCGGCGGTCGGACTGGAAACGGATCGGAATCGAGTATTGTCTGTCGCCGCGGGCGCCGCGTTCCGAACGCGACTCGCTGCACTCGTATTGCAAATTTTTTGCACACTTCTTCACTTTCTTCCTATGTACACTTTCTAGGCTTATGGTGAAATGGCTACGCTTTCTAACGAACACTAGTGCAAGTTTTTCTCGACTCGTATTTTCTACGGCGTCGAACTGTTTCGGGCCCTTACAATTTGTCAGACAATCGACCGTTACGGTGTCGCAGAACAAGGCTAACGATACCTTTCTCTCGGTGATCAGATCGTATTTGGGTCGGTGCGAAGTTCGCTCTGGAAATCTGCATAGACGGATGCGGGGCTAGATATTGTAGGTTTCTCTGCTGGTGAAACTTTCGGAGCTAAGTGTGTCGAGCTGGGTTGTCGGTCGTGCACCCACGGAAATAGGTCCGCTAGGTGAGGCGCGGAGCGTGTCTAAGTAGGCCATCTCGAGTTTGCCGATCTCGAGCTATGCAAATTGTCAGGAACTTTCTTCCGTCCGCGCTCGCGGTGCACGCTGCCGTTATATCGATTTCACCGATGAACTTTTGATTGTCCGCCTCAAGTGCTAAATATTAAACAGCGTTAATAAAATGGAAGTGATACAAAGCGGTAAAATAATAAGTACGTGTTAATGATAAAGTTTGGGGAGTACGCATGTCCGGGTAGGCAGCTGTTAAGCTTCCTGCGGAATGGAAACGTATTCGTTTAAAAAATTTCAATCATTAATGTAAAAGGTTACTCGTTGAAAATATAAATTATTTATCTATTAAAAACAACAAATCTGCTCATAGTTTGAGGACTGATTGCAAGATTACACATTAGAAAAAAAAATAATCTATTAAAAACACACACTTTAGGTACCTATTCATTTTTAAACAGTCAAAAGTTTCTCAAGTTTGTCGAGGCACAATTTAAACCTACTCAATAATGTCATAAATTGCATGTACTCGATGTAATCAATTGCGAAATGCATTAAATTTGGAAATATCGTTTATTTTTGGAGATCGGCGCGCGAACCACGACCAGCGCAACACGCCGCGGTAACCTACTTGGCGAGCGTTGCTCTCTTTGTTTGTAAACATGGCTACCGACTGCCTACCGAGGACTGCGCCGAGCCCGCCACTTTATTTTTTTTTTAATAATTAAAAAATATAATATGTTGAACTAAAGGTTTTTGGTCGCCAGGATTCCTAAGTGCTTTTTTTAAATTTGATATTAATAACTAGACGCCGCCCTGTTGTATTTTATAAATAATTGTTTTCAATAAAATATGAAAATATAAATTTTGTGTGACACTAATAAACGTTAATGTGTCATAAATTGGAACCATTTTCAGTTTTTGCTCTACGTATTAATTGATATAATAATATCTAAATATTATAATATATTAGGTAATGTTTTCAGGATTTACCTACCTAGAGGTAAGATATTGAACATTACACATAATTGGTAACAATTATTATATGAAATATATAAATATAGAAAAATATAAATTCATAGAGCATTCACTTTTAAGTTCGTTTGAACGCCGTCTTTTGTAGAGGTTTCTCTACAAAAGACGGCGAACCCACTCACAATGTAAATCATAGATACATAGAATATATTATGTATGTTACATACTGCAGATCCTAAGTTTATGATATTAACGAAACAAACTATTAAAACTAGCGCCTTGTTTTTTGGCTTTTTATTTTATTTTTGAAATATTCCCATAGTGGTTATTTATTTCTTCCATTTAAACATATTTAATTAAATAGGTTTGTTGTTTAATACAAAAAGTGTCATACAGCACCAAACTATTGAGTACCTACCGCAATCGAATGTACATAGGTGGCGTAACAAACACACAAATGAATTTATATTTTTATTGATACGATAAAGAATAAAGCTAGTTCGAACCGCTGCGCTGGCGCAATTAACTTATCATTAATATTTTGGCTCTTAATTATAAATTGTATCAACTCTCAGGGCGATATTCGAGTTTAAAATTCAGTTAAGTGAGGTTACGTAAATATTTGTTATTAAAATCGAGTTGTTTTTGTTGCATAATTAAATCATTCGGTGGGTAATGATTTAAATTTTTATTGAAGAATTTTAAAGTTATTCAAGACAGTATTCATACATTGTACAGTTAAATAATTAAGTCTAAAAGTAATAAATTGAAGAAGAAAAGATATAAAGTTTTAAATAGAGTTTTTATAACACATTTATTTATTTTATAGGACGTACCTACAATCTACATATATATCTATTTTTAGTTAATTATACGTGTATTTGTTATAAAAAAACTGTAAGCACACTAGGTTTTATAATTTATATTAAATTTATACAATTTTTTCTCTTAAAATAAAATCCTTGTCTATTCGCAATTTACGGCTTATAATAACCAACGTAATGTAAATATTCGGATATCTACATTCCACTTCAAGATTTCAACATAGGCTTTTGGGTTTTAGTATTTACTTACTTTACTTAAATGGCATATTTTAGTGCCCGTAGAGCTGGCATGTACAACAATAAAACAACTGACTAATAGGTACAAATTGTTGTTTTATGTTAGCAACAGATTTAACCACAATCATGTTTAATTTACCCTACATATTTGTATATTATATTTACCTATTACCTATATTCTTTTTAAATTGTCGAACATTAATAATTGCTAACGTTTTTGATTAACACATTGCATAATTCAATTTCAATATTCGGTTTATACCTTGAATTGAAATTGTTAATTATTGTGGGTATGTAGGTACATGTTTTACGGGTCTCGCAAAGTAGCCCAGGAAAACATATCCGTAATCATCAAAGAAGATAAGGCAATGCTTAAAAAATTGCCTAGATACCCGCCATATCGTGCTAGACATTCAACTAAAAAGAGTATAAAAACCGATGTCGAATATAACTATAAAAAATTACAAAGACTTTATAATAGCGAACACATACAAAAAGTGAAAGACGGCTAAAATATTTTTTATCATGAAACGGCTAAGGTCAAAACTCAATAGGGCTTTGACCTCTGAATATAGTGTTTAATATTATGATTGTAAAATTAAAATACCATTAACCCAATATTTATCTTGCTAAATCAGGTTAGCATTCTAAAATTTACTCTCATTGTTCCACATCCAAACATTCTAAGCCTGTACGTCTATTATATCGCGTCTAACGTTTACCAGCAGGTGCCACATAACATTGTCATAATCTCTACAATAGTTGGGCTCGAAATAGTAATTTTTTGTAGCCACCGCCTGACGACCATTAAGGTGTAAACTATTAATAGATCCACGCGGATAGCATTCCAGGAATCCTCTCGAATATTGTGCAACAGCTGCAAGGAGGATAAAGGCCTAGAAAGCGTTGCCCTCGCGGCCGCGGCCACCTTTTTCGCGGGAACTAAAAATAAAGTAGGAGAGATGTACCCGAGACTGTTCTAGACTGCGCAGGATAAAATGCAAATAAAAGAATTTAGTTCGTTCAACGGCCGCGGAGTGGACGACCGGAGTGGCGGCCGCCGACTCTCCCGAGTCGTTGTCCCGTCGAAAGTAAAAGAGAAAAGAGACTCGGCGCCCATTGACGATGCCGGCTCTAATGCCGTACGCCATTGATTTGACGAGCGATGACCACATTCGCCATAATTACCGCACCTTAATTTTTTTCCACTGATTAAAGATTATAATAACGATAACTTCTTGTTACATTTGTCTGATGTTCAAGTCGACGAACAAAGGGAAGAAACCTGTTATTGCGAGAAATTTTCGTTCGTTTTGTTTTGTTTTCGGCAGTTACATTTTAAAAATTAATAACTAAATGAAAGTAAATTTAACGAGGACAAACCTAAATTGTAACAATAATTATATTAGACTTCCTTACAGAATTCTGAAGACACCTTCAAAATACCAAGTGAAAGTGTAGTTCCTGTTCGTACGTCAAGTCTGTCCGGCGCGGACTATTGACTTTTGTTTAGTGAACCTAACAGGACTAGCCTAAGGTTGAAAGAACTTTCTGTATCGGAATTTAAAGGGATGCATTGTGCACTTTCAACAGCCTTTCTGTTTTATAGCTTTGTGTGTATCTTATTTGCTTCAACGTGCATAGAGAATTTCGTTACATTTTCCTTATTTCGCTATAGTATTAAAATATTTAATGTTATAATCGTATTAATAGTAATAATCTTCATCCAAAAAAAAAAAGAATTAATTACTGACGAACGTCACAGAATAAGTAAGTAGGCCTTTGACTCATGCAAGCATACACGAAAAGCTGTCCTTGTAAGTAAGAGTAGCTTTTTGTGTAAGCTTTAAGTTGTGCATTCAATCGCCTTTTATTCTTTAGTAATAAAAGGCAGGAGAAATTTGGAGCACCAACCTTAGAACTATATAATTCAGTTCATGAGCAGCATAAGGCTGAGGACGGTACTATAACGTAAAGGGGACAATAGATTCACTTAGGTCGTAATAACGTCAGCAGGCTTACTCCCGACGCAATAGAAAATCGAATCCGTTCGATCTCATCGGCTTTGGTATTTTATTTGGTTGGATTAATTTGAAAATAATCAGGATAAAGAAAATCGTTAGGTCGTAACATTTTGTACTCCTGACCATATCAATCGACTGAGTATCAGAATACACAAACGTCAATTTATTCGGGAGTACACGGCACGGTCAAATCTGAATCAAAGTCGAATCAGTTTGGAGAGTAAGGCCCCAGGGCTTGATTGAAAAGAAGACATTACATTTTACTAAGAAAATATATTTTGCAGTTGTTGTCTGGCATTCGTTTGTTCCTGCTGCTGATGAATATATATGGAATGTCGGTCCGTGCTGGAATGGCCGTTTTCGGAATATTTCAGGTGCAATTCATAATATTCCACTTAAAAAATTAAGTGCATTCCACTACCTGTTATCCATTTCAATAGTATGAAGTTGATATGTTTAAAATAGATATAAATAAGGACAGTCAAGGCCACCGGGCTGTCGAGTCCAGTTTTTCTTTTGTTTAAATAAGGAAAGGTTTCATTTAAGTTCACGATAAAGGATATAAGCGCAAACATTTTAATAGCGACTTAATCATTTTGAGTTAAAAACCTCCGGTACAAATCCTTTTATTAGTTGAGAAGTTATATTATGTGTTCAAAGAAGCATTGAACTGTATTTTTCTACGAAGTGCCTTACGTCTAAATACTTTTCTTTTTTTATTAGGTTCAGAAATCTGTATACGAGCATTTTCACAAATTGTTGTACCTGGCCAGATTTGAGGACGGTTTTTTAAAGTGTGATATTTTTTGGATTAAATGTTAATGTAATAATGTTCAGAGTACAATTAACTATCATTTTATATGAAAAACATTTAAAATTACTTCTTAATTACGAAAATATTGAAGAAAATATGAGTGATAGTCACAAAACGCTTGTCAATTATGTTACCAAATTTTCTAGAGCATTTTAACAGTAAGCTAGGAAATTAACAACTGATTTTGTTAATTTTAACTGTTATTTATTAAAAAACATAATAGAAAATATAACAAGTATTCATTTTTTTCAAAAACCCTGATTTAATGTCACTTTTGATACCAAGTATTTTGAGTCATCACATATTTTTATTTGTTTCGTGCATTCCCTTAAGAATTGGCTTTAAATTTATTTATTTAGCAAAACCTGCATTATAAATAGTATACTATTTATAATGCAGATAAGTTAATTATTATCTAAAAGAACATGACTAGAGATATATCTCTCTCGAAAGTGAACAAAGTATGCACATACTCAAAGTGTATTCCTTACTATAACTAAGCATTAAACTATGGTTTACCTAATATAAATCCAATCCAGGAACTCTTTGAGAGTCGTTTTAGAGGAGTTTTGGAACCCTTAGCAAAAACCGTTGTTTCGTCTCCTAAATAGCTGCTACATATTTGCCATCTGATAGGTGATCAGACAGCTATATTACTATACTAGCTGTGCCCGCGACTTCGTACGCGTGGAAAAGTGATTTAGGGCAGCAGTTCAAATACATTTTTAGTTTATGAACACTGTCGTTTGGATATTTAAAATCACTAATTTATAGTAATGCTTCTTTATACACGGTATTAGACGTGCATAGGCAAAAGAAGTAGGCCGATGGAGTAATAATAATAGTTTACTGTCAAATAATGGCCGTTTTTGACGTAAATGTTTTGAGGTATTTTTTCTAAGAAAATGCTAACAATTCCTACTACCAGCTCGAAAAATGACCGTGTATTATTAACCGACTTCAAAAAAAGGAGGAGGTTCTCAATTCGTCTGTATGTATAATATTTTTTTTTCTTTTATGCGAACGGGACTACTTGATAGTACGCTCATATACGCGACGAAGATCTCTGTACTGAGATTTGTATGGACTTTACGCCGCAGCGGCTGCAGACGATGATCGTTTTCACACCGACGCTGCGCTGCTGGCGCCGAGCGCCAAATTTTTTAAAAGTCTACTCTCGGTGCGCAATTCCAACTCGGACTTGCCCGGTTTTTTATTTATTAATTACCTACGCTAACAAACATGTAGCCTACTTAGGGACTTTACGGTTAAAGTACTAACTTCCTTTAGACGACAAAATAACAAAAGTCCAAAAGAAAGAAAAAACCCAAGCCGTACCTAGCATGAAAACTAATAAATAAAATTATCATGAAAAACATAAATCTTACTTATATTGACATAACTTTTCTAATTTAAATGTACCTATGACATCTCATTCATATCTTGAAAACAAACTATCCTACGCCTATACTTTATTAATCGTATTTGCAAAACCTAAGTATAATAATAAATTACTTCGCCCAAAGTAATAATTATTTTCACTTGTACTGGAAAATAAGTATTACTTTGTGCGAAGTAAATTAAATTGTTCCTTTTAGTTTACCTTTTGAAGTCGTTTTTTTTTGTTTAAAATTATTTAATTTTCAGATTTTTAGTGATGGGTATAGACTGAGTAGGGATAATTCTCGAATGATCAGACGACGATTATTTGAGGACGGAAAATGAAAAACAAAAACTTTTTATTTATTTATTTATTTTGATTAGATAAAAAAAAATAGTAGAAAGAGAAAAAGTCTACCTAGCCTAGCCTGGCGTAAACCAGAGCGGCGCAATTTTTTTAATATATATATATATATATATATTATGTATAATGTATATATAGTTTTTTTCAATATATATATATATATATATATATATGTATATGCATATATAGTTATACTTTATTATTATTATTATTATATAAACGCGAAATTTTTTGATATTATAGATCCAGGATATGGTGCAAAACCTTACTGTTTGGTAACATATGCTTAGACTACTTCAGAAAAAATCAAAATCAATATATTATTCCACATAAATTTTGAGGATTTCCTTCGATTCCTCACGGATCCCATCAGCAGGTCACCATTTTGGTGACAATGGGACCAAATTTAAATTATATACCCTACACAACATAAAAAAAAATTAAAATCGTTTCAGAAACGATGAAGATATCCGCGAAGAAACATAAAAAACAAACATATATTTACGAATTGAGAAACCTCCTCCTTTTTTGTAAGTCGGTTAAAAATATTATGTTGGTTATTTCATGTTACAATCTACCTTTGTGCCAAGTTTCATTTAAATACGTTGAGTAGTTTGGCTGAAATACCGTCAAATAGGTAGCTACAATTTTTTGAAGATCCCATGGGAACCCTTACGTTTTTCGGGATAACAATTTCCAATAATGCTCTTCAGGTCATAAGCTACCTGCCTGCTGAATTTCATTTAAATACGTTGAGTAGTTTGGCTGAAGTACCGTCAAATAGGTAGCTACAATTTTTTGAAGATCCCACGGGAACCCTTACGTTTTTCGGGATAACAATTTTCAGTAATGCTTTTCAAGTCATAAGCTACCTGCCTGCCGAATTTCATTTAAATACGTTGAGTAGTTTGGCTGTAATACCGTCAAATAGGTAGCTACAATTTTTTGAAGATCCCACGGGAACCCTTTCGTTTTTCGGGATAACAATTTTCAATAATGCTCTTCAAGTCATAAGCTACCTGCCGAATTTCATTTAAATACGTTGAGTAGTTTGGCTGAAATACCGTCAAATAGGTAGCTACAATTTTTTGAAGATCCCACGGGAACCCTTACGTTTTTCGGGATAACAATTTCCAATAATGCTCTTCAGATTATAAGCTACCTGCCTGCCAAATTGCATTTAAATACGTTGAGTAGTATGGCTGAAATACCGTTAAATAGGTAGCTACAGTTTTTTGAAGATCCTACGGGAACCCTTTCGTTTTTAGGGATAACAATTTCCAATAATGCTCTTCAGATCATAAGCTACCTGCCTGCCAAATTTCATTTAAATACGTTGAGTAGTTTGGCTGAAATACCGTCAAATAGGTAGCTACAATATTTTGAAGATCCCACGGGAACCCTTTCGTTTTTCGGGATAATAATTTACAATAATGCTCTTCAGGTCATAAGCTATCTGCCTGCCAAATTTCATTTAAATACGTTGAGTAGTTTGGCTGAAATACCGTCAAATAGGTAGCTACAATTTTTTGATGATCCCACGGGAACCCTTTCGTTTTTCGAGATAATAATTTCCAGTAATCCTTTTCAGATCATAAGCTACCAGCCTGCCAAATTTCATTTAAATACGTTCAGTAGTTTGGCTGAAATACCGTCAAATAGGTAGCTACAGTTTTTTGAAGATCCTACGGGAACCCTTTCGTTTTTAGGGATAACAATTTCCAATATTGCTCTTCAGGTCGTAAGCTACCTGCCTGCCAAATTTCATTTCATTCCATACAGTGGTTTTAGCGTGATACGACGACAAACATTCCCATATGGACAGACAGACAGACAGACAGACAGACAGACAGACAGACAGACAGACATTTTTTTCAAAAATGTTATTTTTAGGTTCTGTGGCTTATATAGACCCCCTTTTTTTAATTTTCACTTAAATATTCTTAATGTACAGACATGACCCCTCTACACATTTATTATATGTATAGATATAGAAGACATTTTTTTCAAAAATGTTATTTTTAGGTTCTGTGGCTTATATAGACCCCCTTTTTTTAATTTTCACTTAAATATTCTTAATGTACAGACATGACCCCTCTACACATTTATTATATGTATAGATAATGTATATTATATATAGTATTAATGTGTATTGGAAACACCCCTTCGTCACCTGGAATAAAAGTATAATATTAAAAGTAAGTAGGTCATGTATTATTAATACATTGAAACTATGTTGGTGTATGCCCTTTAACGATCGTAGCAAAAAACTAAGTGTTTATTAAACACTGAAACTATGTTGCTAATGGTCGTCGGATATCGCAGTATGGAAAACCATGATTCGCGAAAGATTTTTGAAGAAAGACGTTGTTTCACTGTAATGATGATCATCAATACGTTCACTAGATCAGCCTGCCTTAAAAGATTTGACAACAACAACGTATGTAAGGCAATTTGAAACGTGCTATTAAATAATGAACGTATAGAACTAGTGGATACAGCAGTATTCTTAGGTATAACATTAGATTCAAAACTTCAGTGGGGCCCTCATATTGCTAGGCTGGCCGACAGACTCAGTTCAGCAGCATACGCAGTTAGTAAAATTAGACAATATTCAGAAGAAAGTACAGCACGTCTAGTGTATTTTAGTTACTTTCATAGTATAATGTCCTATGGCATTTTGCTATGGGGCAACGCTGCAGATATAAATAATAGTTATATTTGTGCTGCAGAAGCGAGCTGTTCGGGCAATCTACAAATTGGCCCCTAACACCTCACTTAGAGAAAAGTTTAAGGAAACAGGAATCTTAACTGTACCTTCTCAGTACGTCCTTTCAAATTTAATACAATACAATACAATACAAATATACTTTATTGTGCACACAACAAGTTACAAAAAAAACAAAAAAATATACATTACAAAAATCAGACATGCACACAAAGGCGGCCTTATTACTAGATAGCAATTTCTTCCAGACAACCTTATGGTGTTAGAGAAAACAATGCTAGAGAATGGGAGTTGCGCAAAAGTATATTTAATAAAATAAAAGTAAATAAAATAAAATAATACATAAACACAATAAATATATAATATATGTTATAATATATATATCTATATATATATATCGCTCGTTTAAAACTATAACGTGTCACAGTGGCATAACTCAATTTTGAGTTATTGATACCATTTTATTCACCGTAACCGAATCTATTTAGTGCAAAAACGTGGTACAATTTAAGCCAATACCGACAAAAGTATGAGGAAAAGAGAGAGCTTGTCACGATGTAGCGCTGCCCCGTTTAGCAGCTAAGCTTATTTCCACAACGCGCCTCCTCAGTGTGACAATGCAGTGCGTGAGAGTACTTGCTTGCGGTATAAGACAGCAACGTGTCACGACCTGCATGACACCTTTTTGGAGTAAAGGTAAATATTTTATTACTTATTTATTTAATTCTATAATGTGTCACACTTATTATGTCGCATTCTAGCATTAAAGAATTAATTGATCGTACTTGGTCATCACTTTGATAACACGTTGTTCCTTTGAAAAGTATGAAAATATAATTGGCTTGTGTTAGCATGTCACGTTGTATGCAATATTTTTTTACACTTGTTTAAATTTACGGTTCGTTTATAACGGGATGTCACGATATATATTTGAAATATTGCTGTTATATTAAGAAATTCATCGTTTTGTCACATTGTTTATAATAATATTTTATTAATAAAGATTTTTTTTTCTTTCAAGATCGATTCACGATCAAGGAGAATAGTGGAAATGGCTTATGAAAATTATCATCAAGATGAGAAAACTCCAGAAAAGCGTCGGCGTAGAAATTCTTCTAGCAGCTCCGGCATCAGAAGAGCATCTAGAAGCTCAGCTGAGGAATACTTCATCGAGGATAGCGACGATTCTGTTAGAGACCCGAATTTCACCATCAACAAAGCTATTGAAGAAAGTGCAGATGATGAAGAACCTCTAAACGAATTGTCAAAAGACTTAATAAGTAGTACAGGCATAGAAAATTGTGTTTTCAGCTCTATAGACCAATACATAGCTACATTTTAAGATGCTATTGCTGCGGATATAATATGCGATCAGGAAGAAAATGCATATGTCGCAGTCATCTAATTAAATCAGCTATTTCATTGAGTGCCTAGCATTTTTATCGAATGACGACATTTAATTACGATTTAATTTTAATTAAGACTAAAGGACAACTCGTCAAGTTGTTTATTGTAACGTCCAATGTCTTGACTGAACATTGATTGAACGTCATTTAGTCATGTAGTCTTGACTGAACGTCATTTAGTCCGATTTTTTAACCGACTTCCAAAAAAGGAGGAGCTTTCTCAATTCGATGAATAAGTAGGTTTTTTTTATGTGTGTTAGCGAATAATTTTCCGATTTTTTAACCGACTTCCAAAAAAGGAGGAGCTGGAAAAAAATTTAGTATAAATCCCTCTTAATTGGGGGGTGGAGGGAGGGGGGGGGAAACCCCCCCCTACCACTCCCACCTTTAGGAGACTACTAGTTTGGAAGATATTTATGGTTGAAGTTTTGAGGTTATGTCTGTGTTTCCGGGATATTTCCAGGAGTAAAACAGGGGAGAAAGGTGGAGACGGCGGTAAGGGGACAAAGGAAATCCCCCCTACCCTCCCCTCTACTCAGCAACCACTAGTTAAGAAAATATTTACAGTTGTAGTTTAGAGGTTAGATAAAACAGACAAGTTCTACGTGGAGTCGGAGTTGATAGATTTGTTTTAAGGACAATGTCGGTCTGTCACGTCTCCGGCGCTGCGGGAAATGCAGCCCCTTCGCCCATGCGTAACGAATGACAGCAACCAACACTCGCCTTAGGCAGCTCCGGCTTTCTGGTTGATAGATTCGCTTTTGGGATAATTCAGTCAGCTGACTGATTTTATGTCCGCTCTCATATAAGGGCTATGTTACAATCCGCTAACTAATTGGACGTTGAGTGACGATTGTACAATCAATGTTCGGCCTAGTCTTTCAATTAAATGTCATCATTTGATAAAAACGCTAGTCACTCAATGAAATACCTGATTTAATTAGATGAATGCGACACATACACACCACAGAGTGAGGCTCGTGAAGACGAAGAAGAACAATGCTCCTTTCACGAGTTATGCCATCTTAGATTAATATTAGTACCTAGTTCTGATCCTAAAAAAAGATGTGATATTTCCTGTATCTGTTATTGGTTCTCAAACAGTCAATATACATAATATTATTATATCTAAGTCATTATGGTTATTGTAAAATAGGTACTACCTAATTACAAGTACGAGTATGAACTATGTACAGAAAAGAGTGGCGCTAGTTGCGGTTATTCCTCGCCTTGAACCTTATTTTGGTACAAATTTTGTCGTTTACGACACTATAGTAAATTTTAATATTTCTATAATTCATAATATCAGGTCAAATTATTATTTTTAGACATAGGATTGTTAAGTCTAATAAAATAAGGGTTTTAATTTAGTTACTTATTTTTGTTATTATTTGTTTGTGAGACCGATTATAAAACTAGTAAGTTACACTTTAGCTAATAGTTTTTTTCAATAAATACTCCTATTAAAATTTCAACAGTGTTATTTTTACTATATAATATATTCTGTACCACATTCTTAAATATCTTTATTTTGTTACCTATAACGTGATATACCCCTTTGTCAGTCAGTAAGTTCATTATTTTTATAGGAAGAACGTGACATGTAGGGACTTTTTTTTATAAAACTATTATTTCATAAATAAATATCTATACATCAATGAAATTTTCACTGAGATTCATAGTTTCTTAGTAAAGTTTAAAATGGCCAAAATAATCTTTTTTGTAGCTATCTTACTTTAAAAGTTATAAGATTTTAAAAGTTTCAAAGTCGTTTTCCCAAAATTCCAGTTTTTCGTTGTGCCACGTTGTAGTTTTAAACGAGCGATATATATACAATAGATAAACCTACATGATATTTTAATTTATAATAATAAGTGTTAGTTACATAAGTTAAGGGTTGACACAATATGATTCCAGATAATGATTTTTTATAAGAGTTTTAAAGCGATGTATAGTTTCAGCCTGCCTTATATGGATAGGTAAAGAATTCCAAAGGGAAATGGATTTTACAATGAAAGAGCAATTAAAGTATTTAGTGCGGTGGATAGGAATGTCAAGAAGAAGATTAGTTATAGATCGTAGTTCCAGTCTGTCAGAGGTACGGAAGTTAAAATAACTTTTTAAATAAGTGGGACAATGGGAGTCAAATAGGATGTTATAAAGGAAGGAGAGAACACGAGAGTCACGGCGGTAGCGGATTGGCAACCACTTTAACTTGAGGCGATACTCGGAGATATGGTCAAATTTACGTAAACCGAAAACAAACCTCAAAGCCAGGTTTTGAAGGCGCTCCAATTTGTTCAGTTGTTCCTCCGTCAAGTTAGTGAAAGAAGCGTCCGCATAATCTAAATGGGAAAGGAGTAGGGATTCAGCCAAAACTACCTTAGTGGGTATCGGAAGAACATATCGTAGACGTTTTAGGGAACGCCAGGTAGAAAAAACCTTTCTACTAATCTCTTGCAATTGATGCGTCCACGATAAATGTTCATCAAAGTACACTCCCAAGTTTTTAACCACTTTACTGAAAGGTATTGTTACACCATTTATAAGGACAGGAGGTAAAGAATCATGGTCAACTCTAGAAATTAGCCCGGGGCTACCAATTACAATTAATTGAGTTTTAATAGGATTAATAAGAAGTCCATGATTCTTGCTCCATTCACAAATATTCGACAAATCGTGATTCACTAGATCAAAAGCGGAATTCAGATTGTCCAAAGGAGACTGTGTGTATATTTGAAGATCGTCCGCATACAGGTGGTAGGATGATGAAATCGATATTGTTATAGGGTTTATAAAAATTGCAAACAGAAGAGGAGATAGCACACCACCCTGAGGCACGCCGGCATAGATATAACTCCAATCGGAGAAATAATCAGATGATTTAACTCTCTGCCGTCGTCCTACAAGGTAGCTACGAATTAAATTAATTATTGATGGTGAAAGATTTAAAGATGCAAGCCGGGCTAGCAGAATATCGTGGTCTATGGACTTGAAGGCATTACTAAAATCCAGAAGTGTGAGAATAGTAAGCATTTTATCATCCATACCTGACCGTATATCATCAGCTACCTTTACCAATGCGGTAGTCGTACTGTGACCAGTGCGAAAACCGGACTGGAACGGACTGAGTAAGCTGTTGTGGGTAACAAATTTCGTAAGCTGGTGATGAATGATTCGCTCTAAAACTTTTGATAAAAAGGGTAGGATGGAAATAGGACGGAAGTCAGACACAGTCTTAGGACAGGAGGATTTAGGTAAAGGAATTATGTAAGCTGCCTTCCAGGCATCAGGAAAGGTACAAGACTCTAAACATGAATTAAAAATGTGTGCAAGAACAGGAACAATTATATCTAATATTGGTGTGATCATTCTACGACTGATACCGTCATCTCCTACTGCGTTTGACGATATGGAAAGGATGTGCTTTTTAATCTCACACTCGGAAACTGGAACAGTAAGGAACGGATCAGAATTCAATATAGGTAGCGAAGAAATATAATTTAACGTTTGTGATTTAATTTTGGGGTCGAGATTAAAAGAGGAAGTAAATTTAATGTAACTATGTAAAAAAAAAATATACTTATTTAAAAAGAAAGGCGAAACCATAATAGAAATACTCGAAATAAGCATAAACTTGATGTACCAGACTAGACTTAGTAAAGTAAAAAAATCGTTTAAGGGCCAATGTATACGCCTATATAATTGGATCCCAGAAAACGTTCAAAATTTTTCAAACAATAAGTTTAAGAAAGTAGCCAAATAACGTTTGTGTGCAAAAGCTTACTATACAGTAAATGATTTTATGAATGACATCACACCTTGGGAATAAAGTAGCCCTCTGCAAGGCTATATTTATATACTATAAAATTACTGTACTTTTGTTATTTAGTTTTAGTTCTGACATTTGAAAATCTTGTATGAAAAGAGCAATTTTCCATCTTTTTGGTAAAAGATGGCCCCATGCGAGTTTCTTACGCCGGTTCTTCTCGCTGGGCTAGTTCCCGAACCGGTGGTAGGCATCACATAGAAACGTTCAGAAAACATTTTGTAAAAATTTATTCTCAATAATTTTTTGATTTGAAATGTTTTGATTTGATTTGATTTGTTGTTGTTCGAATGTGGGGATCGAACCCGCAATTACCGTCAATCCACTGGATCACAGAGGCAAAATTCATCAACAGCAAGATTATGAAGGTGATAAATTACTTATATGAAAAGAATTAACAATCCATGTACTATTATGTATTAAAGAGATTTTATGTTATATGAATAGCTATGACATCAACACCGCTTCTCAAAACGGTATTTACGTGACGTCCAAAAAACTTAGCAACAAACAAAGAAAAAGTCTGTAAAAATAGTTTAAATAACTCAATCTCTCCAATTATCGCAATGTCGCAGCCTTAATAAAAGCAAACTTGAATATTTTTAGTTGTTCCATAGCAGGAATCGAACCCAAGACCTTTAATTCGAGAGCTTTAATTACCACGTAGGCGGTGGGAATTAGACGCATCTAGAAACTGTGTTAGTAGGTGTGTCTACTCCACCTTTTTTTTTTTGGTGTCGCGAGGGATATGCGTTACGCATCCCCCAGGGAGGGACCTCCAGGGGTATGTGGTATGTGGGACTCCCGGCTCAATACGGCGGATTGCCCCATTAAAACCACTTGCGGATTACCGAACTGTGCATACCTGCCTATTACACTACAGTACATAGCAATTTTTGTATAAACTATTGATATGACAGAAAGAAGAAAGAAAAAAACATATAATTTCCACTCACACATATTATGGAAATATATTTATCATGTCGCTTTTGTTCTACACAGTAATGCACATAGCAACAATAAGTAGTTTAACCAGTATGTACGCGAGAATATTCCGCCTACTCTAGAAATATTTTTTCGGAAAGGCGCTCGAAATCTCGGCCAACAAACTGTGGGATCAGCTTATGATCATAATTGTGTGGTAAGTATTACGGATTACCACAATAAATGCAATACATTTGTACTGTGGTATTACTGTTGTTACAGTATTCAGTACGGTTGTTAAAAAATCAATGTAGCGGCTACAATTAGCGGCTCTATGATTGGCCAATTGTACATTTTCCCGCGATGATGTGTGATAGCCCGTGTTTTACGAAATAATAAAGGACAATAATTTATTTGTTAGATACCATTGAATAGGCTCCGAAATTACTGGTTATTTTTATGAAATAGAGTATTTTATTACCATTTGAAAGTAGTTTGGAAATAATACAACAATATTCGTTGTTTTGGAAAAAAACGTATCCTCAGAATTTCCACGTTCGTTTTTGTCACTGTTTTATTATTGCATAAACATTTCCAAAGAAATATCAAAGCTTTACTAGTATAGGCTGATAGTTAAAGTATCGACTAGATTGCTTGCAGGCATTATGTAACACTATTGTGAGCTCAGAGCTGGCTACAAAGTAAATAAATCACAATTTGTTAAGAGTGAAGGGCACTACATTTTGTTCTACACGCCGGCATCTGAATGTCAAATTCTTCGAGTGTTTTGTTTTTATTAGCTGACAAGCTTAAAGTTAATAAATTGAGGTTTTTAACTTAATTGTGCAACTTAATTTTAATGAACACTTAAGTTCGTTTACTTTAAAAGTAGGAAGGAATATTTACGTCACTAACTAGCAGTGCCCGCGAGTTCGTTCGCGTGGTTTTTGAGTGACTTCAATCGTTTATGCAGTGCACGCAACGAAAGTCCCCAAATGTAAATAACTTTCCCCGTTTTTGCAACATTTCTCACTGAAGCTTCGCTCCTATTGGTCGCAGCGTAATGTTAAACAGCCTAAAGTCTTTCTCTATAAATGGACTATCCAACAAAAAAAGAATTTTTCAAATCGGACCAGTAGTTCCTGAGATTAGGGCGCGTTTAAACAAACAAACAAACTATTCCGCTTTATAATATAAGTATAGATGGACTATGATTTAAGTTCTAAGGACTATGACACACTAAACTGTACCAACACTTGCTAGTAAAATAATTTCAATTCCTAAATGTATTGACACAATAATTAGTATCCCATCCGAGTACTCATAAATGTATCTAAGCTTACCTGCAGAAATCAATGTCTGACATTTATGTCGAAATACCTGTCTGAACTTACCATAATGTTTCTGAGGTAAGCAGGGAATAAATTTCACGCCACGGTAAATGGAAGGTTTCACATGAATTCGTTAACAAAGTTTTCAGACATATTAACCTCAGCACAAATAAAACTTATTTAGTAAAAACAACTATGGATGTTTTACACCTCGTCAATCAAGCTCAGGACGCGAAGAGCTTATTGTTACAGACAGTGGAAATATATTTTTTAATACTTATTATATATACTATTTGAGTTTTTTTTTTTATATTAACACAAATTTAAAAAACACACAGGAACATTGAAAACTTCTTGTTCCCTAGGCAAGACACGAACACGTGACCTTTGGCTTGAGCGCCAACATTCCACCACTGCGCTGGTCGTCTCGTAAAGTGACAACGTTTAAACGGAGAAAGAAATCGTAGCATTTTCCTAGGTGAGATTTATAATTTTTTTTTGACTACGTAAGTTTATAAATATTACCACAAGTTTCAAATAACTAAATTCAAGTTACTCGTACATCACTTATTGCTAACTTCAGATTATACCTTTGCAACTCTATCGCCACTGTAGCCAGTTATGCAACTCTAATTTGGTTCTCTAGTCTCTATTTTATAGTGGCAGGAAAAGTCTTGGAAATCACTTCCGCCACCAGATGGCACTTTGTGTATGCTACTAGTACTGCCCTCTAGCATCAACAAAAAAACTAGAATATATTGATGTATCTGCAAGTAGTTTTCCTCCTTCGCCATGGGATAAAAGAAACAGTTTATCTTCTGACAATAACATAGATATATTATTACATGCCGCTTGTGGTGAGGTTTTACCAGTTATAAATATTCATGATGAATTGATAATAATACCCTAGTTTATCATTGCTTTTTATTCTTAGAATACGAAATTACTTTCGCTCACGTTGAAGGTTAAAAGAAATAAATAAACATTCGCCTCCTTTAGCCTCACAGGAAAACCAAACAAATATTATAAATCCTATAAAACTCGGGGCACCAGAAACAAAATTATGATATACTAGCTGACCCTTGCCCACTTCGTTGAGCATAAAAAGAGTTTATGATGAAATTCAACTAAAAAAAAACAACGTGGAACCCTGAACCCGCAACGCGGGAACCCTGAACCCGCAACGCGGGAACCCGAAACCCGCAACGCGAGAACCCTGAACCCGCAACGCGGGAACCCTGAACCCGCAACGCGGGAACCCGCAACCCGCAACGCGGGAACCCTGAACCCGCAACGCGGGAACCCTGAACCCGCAACGCGGAACTCGGAACCCGCAACGCGGGAACTCGGAACCCGCAACGCGGGAACCCGGAAACCGCAACGCGGAACCCGAAACCCGCAACGCGGAACCCGGAACCTGCAACGCGGAACCCGGAACCCGCAACGCGGGAACCCGGAACCCGCAACGCGGGAACCCGGAACCCGCAACGCGGGAACTCGGAACCCGCAACGCGGGAACTCGGAACCCGCAACGCGGGAACCCGGAAACCGCAACGCGGAACCCGGAACCCGCAACGCGGAACCCGGAACCCGCAACGCGGAACCCGGAACCCGCAACGCGGAACCCGGAACCCGCAACGCGGAACCCGCAACGCGGGAACCCGGAAACCGCAACGCGGAACCCGGAACCCGCAACGCGGAACCCGGAACCCGCAACGCGGAACCCGGAACCCGCAACGCGGAACCCGCCACGCGGGAACCCGGAACCCGCAACGCGGGAACCCGGAACCCGCAACGCGGGAACCCGGAACCCGCAACGCGGGAACCCGGAACCCGCAACGCGGGAACCCGGAACCCGCAACGCGGGAACCCTGAACCCGCAACGCGGAACTCGGAACCCGCAACGCGGGAACTCGGAACCCGCAACGCGGGAACCCGGAAACCGCAACGCGGAACCCGGAACCCGCAACGCGGAACCCGAAACCCGCAACGTGGAACCCGGAACCCGCAACGCGGGAACCCGGAACCCGCAACGCGGGAACCCGGAACCCGCAACGCGGGAACCCGGAACCCGCAACGCGGGAACCCGGAACCCGCAACGCGGGAACCCGGAACCCGCAACGCGGGAACCCGGAACCCGCAACGCGGGAACCCGGAACTCGCAACGCGGAACCCGCAGCATGGGAACCCGAAACCCGCAACGCGGAACCAGCAGCATGGGAACCCGAAACCCGCAACCATATCGATAAAGCCGTTCTTGAGTTATAAATAATTTAACTAACACGACTTACTTTTATACATATAGATGTATAGATTACTCCTACTAACATAAGCTAAGCCCGGTGAATGCTCCCGTCACAGTCGGTCCAGCCAATTCGGTGAACATTAGTTAGATGACGACGATGATGATGATTAAAAGTAGCCTTAATGAATCCTTATAACTTTAGCTATCTACCAGTGAAAGTCTCGTTAAAATCGGTCCAGCCGTTCCAGAGATTAGCCGGAGCAAAGAGACACGCTGACAGACATTTTTTTTAAATTACATTTTCGTTTTCAGTAAATATCGTTGCCAATGCAAAAAAAAGCAGAAGATATCGTTAAAAATGTCATATGCATTCAGAAAGACGTTGCTAATTGAAAGTTACAAACTGACACTTCAATTTTATTTATTTGTATAGATGTATAGATTTGGAAAACTTCCCCAATCTTGGCGTTTTCACTGACGCGGAGCGGGGCGCATAGGAACTTAAAGTTTCCAAGCGAAGTGGAGCAGAGATTTCGAGCATAGTGATTGGTCAATTCGGGTACCGCAAGCTCCTGTCCGCCTCGCCCCGCGTCAATGGAAACGCAGCCTAACGTCTATAACGTCTAACGGTCGCCATGGTAACCACGTTGTTTACAAATAGAAAACAAAAATTAGGAAATGCTATACATACCGTATTTATATCAGCTTAAACTATTTGGATTAATGTTTTTGTTAATCCTAATAATTTTATTAATCCAAATAGTTTAAGCTGATATAAAAACGGTATTTATAGCATTTCATAATTTTTATTTTCCATTTGTTAATACTGATGTTGCCATGACAGCCGTGTCATATAAACTGCCAACGACGTGAATCGATCGAGCCCATGTTCAAACCCCGCGTGACCATCACGTATTTTCTTCTTTTTTCTAATTTTCTGCTTATTTTTTTCAATATTTTCTTTCATAATAACCTTTTCGTAACAATAACGAACATACCGTAAAAAAAATTTGCGAAATTGGTCAAGCCGTTGTCGAAGCGCACACGATGTAAGAAATTTTGGAGGTCGTTTTTTTACACTTTGGGCTACATTTTTGGGGTTTTAGTAAGGAACCCTACTTTTTTTAAACATATAATATAGCCTATGTTCAGCGCTAGGAATGTAGCTTTCCAACGGTGAAAGAATTTTTCATATTGGTTCAGTGGTTTCAGAGCCTATTCCATTCAAACAAACAAACAAACAAACAAACAAACAAACAAACAATCAAACATTACCTCTTTATAATATTAGTATAGATATAGATATAGATATCGTCATTGTCATTGTTTCAGCTATGGCATTCACAATTAGACTAAACTTCCTTCAAAGTATTCAATGGTGGGTGCTAGCCTATACTCACCACGCTTGGCATGAGTTTTGTCAAGCCCAGTTTTACTAATCTACAAGATCGAGATGGAGAGAGTAAAAGCTAATATTATTTACTGAGATCTGGTATTTTTATTTATGAGTTGTTTCTGTAAATAGTTATTACATACTGACCTACAATCTAAACAAATTTAGTTCCAATAAAATCAGCTGGATTTCTTTAAACGGATTCTAACGTTGTATCGGCCGTGTATACTATACTTTTGTTCGCTGCTAACAGTATGATCGATTTTATAACCCTCAAATATATAAAAAAAGATTTGTTTCCACTTATTTCCGCGGGACATTTTTCACGTTCGCTGCAAATAATAATAATAGGCATTATAAATAGTTATGATCGGTTCGATAATACTGAAATATCCTTACATATTATAAAACAAAGTCCACCACCGTGTCTGTCAGTCTGTTCGCGATAATTCCAGAGATCGAGTACCGATCTTAATGTCGTTTTCACCAATGGATAGAGTGATTGTTAAGGAAGGTTTTAGCGTATTAATTAGACCCGGTAGGTGGTGCTGTTGTCAGTTACAAACTTAAACAGGACAGCTTGTATCCCATAATATTTAGTACCACATATACAGCAGCGCCTGCGGTGTGAAGTACGCTCCACGCCGCTGTACGTGTCCCGCCTGCACTGGTCCATGGAGGTTAAGGACGTCGTGGACTACATCCGGAAGAAGACGTCCCTCCCCTTGAGGGTTGAACGTCTGGAGTCTCGCCACACTTCGAGGCGGAGGAGTTCTGGCAGACGGGTGTGGTCTTCCGGAGGTTCCGGGGGAGACGCCGGAATGAAGCGCGCTACACGTCGCCGACAACACGTGTAGTGTAGTTAGTTTTTAAGTATTTTAAATATGTATGTTAGTCTTTAAGGTATTTATAATATGGGCCTATGTAGCACGAAATAAATGGTATTTAATTTAATTTAATATATCCGCGGGACTCTACCGTTGTATTTGCCGTGTATGTATATGTCGCAGTCATCTGGTTGCGCCGCTTGTCGGTACCGCCGCGGCGCAAACATCTACAACCCTGCATTTTAAATTTGTAATATCTTCTGTAATATTCGCTTAAATTACAAGCTGTAAAAAGCATATTGATCTATAATAAATACACAATTTATTTAAGGTACTTAATTGGATAAGGATTAATGCTGTATTGTTTAAAATCACTTCGTAAATAACCATTTTTTAGTAAAGGATAAAAATGGTTATGGTGGGTTATCCCTAAGAGATAGACATATACCATCGCGGACTTTTTTGTAGAACTTTTTAAGGTGAACAATACTGTAGTACATTATTTTGGTCTATCTCGTGGGGTTCAGCCAGCGTTTGCAATATAAGCGCAAATAAAACGTACTTATTTACGACATTACATTAGAAACCTTTAAATTTATCAGTGTTTCTCTACTGTATTATGCATTTATTATACATAAAAACCTTCTGTAAGAATCACTCTATCTATTAAAAAAAACCGCATCAAAATCCGTTTCGTAGTTTTAAAGATCTAAGCATACATACGGACAGACATACAGCGAAAGCAACTTTGTTTTATACTATGTATTGATGATATACTCTAGTTCGTTACTAACACTCGTAGTTATGATCGGTTCGATAACGCGCGGCCGCTGACCGGCCTTCACTCGCCGCGGCCTCGCACTCCGTCTCTCTGTGCATTACTAATAAACCTACCTTTTTATTACGTATTTACCTTCCGCTATGGAACTAGTTCTTGTCGCCGGGATGTCGTCAACACCCCTTCACTTGTGATTCAGCAGAACGATTTCCTTTGTTAAGTTGAGCCCATGGCCTACCATCCCATACAATCTATTTTTAATACAAATAAATTGCAATAGATGTCACTAACGTTTGTATAAAATGTAAATAACATCAAAATAAAAATAAGCATACTTTTAAGCATAACATCAAGAAGAAGATACGAAACGAAATTAGTAATTAGTATTTTCCAATATTAGCGCTAGATGGCGGTTTCCGGGAATTGCCTGGAAATCGAAGAAAACAAAAATAGCCAGTCGAATTGCCAGTATTAAGGTGATAGATACCATTTTCTAGTACTAGGTCGTGTCTCCGTTATATTTCTACTCTGTAGTTGAGCCCATGAATTCGCGGTCAAATTTGCGTGATGCAGTGTCCTTACATTGAGATGAAAATCCTTCGGTGATGACGTTAGTAGAGTCGTTGGTGATTATAGCCATGGAACAAATTAATAAGCCAGCAACAAGTTGTAAGTGATGTTCTGAGAAAAAAGTTATAGCTTCAGATACA
The DNA here is from genome assembly GCA_905187575.2 of Celastrina argiolus. Classification (NCBI taxonomy): domain Eukaryota; kingdom Metazoa; phylum Arthropoda; class Insecta; order Lepidoptera; family Lycaenidae; genus Celastrina; species Celastrina argiolus. Next base: position 12,606,916 of record LR994587.1, read on the forward strand.
GCGGTTTTTTTTAAAAATATTTATGGATGGTTCACACCACGTCAATCTGACCCCGTGCTAAGTATCCGAAGAACTTGTATTACAGGTGCGAGACAACGGAAATATATTTAATACTTTTATACTGTACTTAAAACTTTTTGTTCCCTTGGCGGGATTCGAACCCGCGACCTCTCGATCGAGCACCAGCGCGCTCAACCACTGCGCCACGGAGGTCGTCGATTTAGATTACAAATCAGATAGACAGAATTACTCTTTGTAAAAATAGGAATAGTGATAAATATTACAGATATTTACACAGTAATTTTAGTTAAATTGTGACATTATACGTTACAAACAGACGCGCGTGATGAACGAAAACGTGCTGACGACGCTTGCTATTATATCTCGATAATACAAATTTGTATCTTAACAATGGAAAAATAAACATAAATATTATGCTGCAGATGAAAAGCGATGAAGAAACGACGACACGTTGACTTTGCGTCAGTGTGAGTTAAGCCTATCAAGCGAGTGCTACAATGTGCGAAAACATAATATTATTTATCTTTTAGCAATGTATATCTATAGATTTAATGACTACGTTGTTTATTTTCAATATTTTCCTGTTACAATGAGAAATATTTTAGTTTAGTTGGATACCAATAGATATACTTTGATATCCAATTATTACAATTTTAAGAAAGTGATATTTGATGACTTTCAATAAAAAAAAACTATGTTTAAAAACCGACTTCAGCAACTAAAAAGTATACAACGTAGTTTATTTTTTAACTTTTTGGTGTCTCTAAGTCAAAGTAAAAGATGAATCCGTTTGGTTGCTACAAACAGACTATAATTTTCACCTCCACCTCCTAAATCATCTATACTAAAAATCGTCAGATATATCACCTCTGGAAATTGGTGAAATAATAATATGTTCATAAAATAAACAGGCATTTACAAGGCTATGTAAAATTTTTGTGGGACCAAATGGCATCTATTTTGCGTCGAGTAATAAAAGAATCACGCAAATGGGATCTCTCAGAGTAATCGGTGTACATACATAGAAAAATTAAGACTCCTCCTTTTTTGGAAGTCGGTTAAAATCACTCTTCGTTTCGAGGAAGTCAACAAATAGCTTGTAAATTTTAACTACCCGTCACATTTGAAAAAAAATATATTGGAAAAAATGTGTTATTAAAAATATGGTTTTCCTTTGAATTGTTTTTTTATCATAAAAAACTCAATCAACTACAAGAGCGAATTATTAATCTAATTTAGGGCCGATTTTTCAATCGTCGGATATCTTTTATCTAAGGAATAAATATGTGACTTTGGCAGATTTTATATGGAACAATAATGTCAAAGTCACATGTTTATTCAACAGATAAAAGTTATCTAACGATTGAAAAATCAGCCCTTAGGGTACATATTATAATGTAGTATTTAGACGAGATCAAGCCTCTCTCTTTCTCGTAAAATATTCGAATGAATAAAAACAAGACACAACGGTAAATATTCCAAAAGTTTCCTGCGACCGTCATGAATTTACAATCAATAAGTTGACATTTACGCGTGAACCATTGGTTCTTTACAACGCACTGTTAACAGCAATACAGTATCATGCCAAGCATTGGTTAATATACAATTGTCAAACTGGAAACGCTTGTAAAACATTATTCCATATTTTAACATCTCCAAGATGTTATCTGTAAACATCGATTTACCTTTTAAATAAAATTCATTATTCTAATATGGGTTGACTACAAATTCATCCACTTTTATCATGGTCTACGTGTCAGTCTTCTAGCGACCGTGCGTGTGAGTAGTCTTTATCGTGGCACCGAATTTTATAATATTCTTATCTATAAGCCGCTACACCTGGTACGTTTTTATCTTAAATAAATTTTTCATGCTTTACTTAATATATATAACGCTGCAAAAATTATAAAACTAAAATAAACTTGTTTATTTTACGTTATCTAAACTATTGTCTATGTATAGAATATATTTATGTATACAGTTGCGTGCAAACAGAAGTGTAATTTGACACTAACCTTCATGTTACGCGCGTATCTAACAACAATAATTGCCCCAATGGGCTAAGCACGAGCAAATGACAGTAATGTATTTGTAACGTTATCAAATGAAAGTTGGATATGCGATGTTAGATTTTAATACAATTCTCATTCGATAAAGTTCCCAATGCGTGGCTATCAATTTTTACTGCTAAGCTCACAGTTTAAAAACATCAAGCAAAAACTACAACAGTAGTGACAATGGTTAGGTATCATTCTCTACCTGGCGCAGGCAGAAAAATTCTTGAAATCAAAATTTGGTTACATATCACCTTCATCCATTCATGTCTCCAATTGATTCAGTGTGATGATCAGACGTCACAACTAACGCCTCAGCCTCGAATTTTGCGGGCAGCGGGGCGGGAGCGGCGGCAGGATCTTTTGCGTAAAATCAAATGGACTGGTTCACGAAAACAGCGGCGCGGGAGCGGGTAACGAGTACCGCACTCCCGCCCCGCTGCCCGCAAAATTCGAGGCTAAAGATGTCGAATTAAGACGTAGCTGCAGTAGTGTTGCTTCCAATTTCACCGACTAACGAAAACGACGACTAGTTTAGAGCTTACACGCTTTCGATCTGTTTGTCCCGTTCTAATATAGAATGAGAGAGAGAGAGACAGTAGTAGTTTTTTAAATGTAATAATCCTACCAACCGGACACACGAGGCTTATCGCAAAGTTTTGCGACCTTTTCTGCAGCTAACTTCACGATACCCGACTTATCTATGTTTATAGACAATAAACGAGCTATTTATAGCTGGATTTTGTAAAACAATAACTGTCTATAATATCCCAGAAATAAAACTTTATTGTCTCTAACGTGATAGACAATAGACATTTAGTATTCTTTGTTTTTTATTCGTCAATTATTCTTATAAGGCTTTATTGATGAATTATGAATAACTTGAAACCTAATTAATACTCGCGTTATTTAAAAATGAAGTAACCGGAACCATTTAACACTAATGGTCGCTTTAAATTGTTCGCCGCCAATTATAAATTAACTTACCCAGTAAGGATATTTTAGAATACAATATAATAAAATAAATACCTAGTAATATTCATAATGAGCCTTTTTTGCAGACAGTATTTATAATGTTAATTATTTATTTAGCCTGGTCCTCACTCCTCAGTCTCGTCTCGTGCCTCTTGCCGCAAGGGTCTCACTCAGTCCCTCTATTTCTCTGTCGTTTCGTCAATTTACCTTCTCAACAATGTATCTAAAAAATCTGAATCTCGGATGTGAAAAGTCAACGCTTTCTCGATACTATAAAACTTAATTTTAATATACTTAAATTCAGTTAAAAAGCTAGATATAATACACTACTGAGTCTCATTTAAAAAAAACATGTCATACTAAAATTTAAAAGTTTTTTACTCTAAAAGTTGTAGTTTTATAGTTACGAGGTTGTGAAGGTTAAGGCGGTTTGCAATTGTGTTCTGGTCTGTTGTGCTCCTTATATCGTCCATATACTAAAACACCTACCTCTATTTCTTTTCATATAGGTAGTAATAATTTGAATGATTTTTTTTTCCGTAAATCCACAGATTAAAAAATAATACAGGGTAAAACCACAGATTACTATATAGTTACTACGTAACATGCCCGTAATAAACATTTCTTGTTTCAGACACCATGGATCTCCTGTTTCTATTTCTCATGACCTTCGTGCTCGGGTTTTGGATTTGCAAAAAGATAAATGAATGGAAATCTCTACCGCCAGGGCCGTGGGGGTTGCCTATTTTGGGCTACTTGCCATTCATGGACAGACATAAACCTCACGTCACTCTTACTGACTTATCCAAAGCCTACGGCTCAATATACGGGTTCTCTATGGGCAGCATCTATACTGTCGTGCTGTCTGACCACAAGCTAATAAGGGAGGCATTCGCGAAAGACGCATTTTCTGGGCGTGCACCTTTATATCTGACGCATGGACTTATGAAAGGATTCGGTAAGTTGATCAACTTAGTTCAGCACAAAAAAAGTATCATTCATTGTATAATGAACTGGCTTTAAAAATTTAATTGTAACTTTGGAATATGATGACTTATTCTACACATTCTTATTCTAGAAATGTATTTTTAAATATCATTGTTTTCACCATTTATATATACCTATAATATATAAATGGTGAAAAAAAAAACACCTATAATAACAAAAAATATTTTTGGGAAAAAAATACGTTTCCATAATGAAAAAAGGTAGTATAGTCATACCAACTCAAAGTTATAGTATCTGTTCTTTTTCATATTTAGTTCTTAAACCGTACTTTTTCCTTAGTGACTTCCTGCAATGATGATGATAGTTTATTCGTTTTATAAACATCGTTGAATGTTACAAACGCCAGTTAAGCTGTAATCTACAAACTCCAAGACCAAGTACTCCAAAACGGATTATGTTCAAATTGTTCTGAATTCATTGTTCTTAGCGTACCTAACCCCTTTGTAGTTTGTATTCAGAAGTTTGTGGGAGCTTTGAGAGTATGATAAATTAATTTTGTCTGTGTATATTTTACGCTATTATGTACATTCTATGGCATGTATAATGTTTGTGTTTGTATGAACAAATAATGTTCGTATGTCCGAAGCAAAATACTTAATTTTGCGTTTGTATGAGGAAATTGCTAAAAGCAATAATTATAGTAAATATATTAGTATTTTCAAGCTGTCCTGCTCTTGTGCCATCTTTTTAACGCGTGGACCGAAAATAATAATTAAGAGTATTGCTTCTGTACTAAGTAATTCAGCCATTCAGCAAATAAATTAAATATAACTATCCTGCTCAAACCATACCGTATCTTCAATATTTTAATACGTAACGAATGATTCAGGTATCATTTGTTCCGAGGGCGCACGTTGGAAGGATCAAAGAAAACTAGTGACCAGCTACCTGAAGACCTTCGGCATGAGCAAGCACAGCTCGTCGCGGGAGAAACTACAAAAACGAATTGCTGAGGGAGTTATTGAAGTCGTTTCTGTAAGTCATTTTATCCCTTAGATTAGAATCATAAGAGAATAGAAAAAATAAGGGAAGTGGTCTACCACTCGCGCAGAGTCAAAGTATGTTCACATAACATAATATTACACCTCCGTGGTCCAGTGGTTCAGAGCTTTGCTCTCGACCCAGCTGTCGTGGGTTCTATTCCCGCGTTGGAACAACAAAAAATTTTGTTTTCAAGTTTAGTTAGGATAATGCCGGCTAATCACCTGAATGTCTGACAAGAAAGATGATCCATGCGTCGGATGGGCATGTAAAAAGTCGGTGCTGCGATTGTTCTCTCGCCAGTCGTGTCGGTTTACCGTCCCACTGGGTTATGAGACTAAAAGGAGGAAGGAGTGTCTTTGTGTATTGCGCACACACTTGGGCACTATAAAATAACTCCTGCGTAGCTGGCCTGGTTTAAATGAAATCAGCTACCGACACCGAAATCGGTGAGGGGCGCTATTATAATATTTATCTCTATTTCTCCATTATTAAGATACAAACTTTATGGAAATATGGACACAAACCTAGTCGAGCGTGATAAACAATGACGCCTATACTCGTTATATCTTTACACTACTTTTTCTTAAGATTCCAATACAAGTCATCTTACACGTTAATGTAAGTTTGGTCTAAAGAACCAAAATATGGAACGGAACCTCAGTACCATCACCGCACCCAACAAAAACTAATTGCGTTCCAAATGACAGGTGATAAAGTTTTGAAAAAAAATTGTCATGGCACAGTCCAGTGTAAAATTTTAAAAACTTTATTAGGTTGTTAAAGAAAACCTAGGATCACCCGCCGATCTATCAACTCTCATCAACCATTCTCTGGGTAATGTGGTGAACGATCTCATCTTCGGCTGCAAGTTCCCTCCCAACGATAAGGTCTGGCACTGGCTGAAAGAAATCCAGGAGGAAGGTTGTCACGAAATGGGGGTTGCGGGTGCTGTAAATTTTCTGCCTTTTGTCAGGTACGTAGCAATCAATATTCCTGAAAAAAAAACAATGTAGAAAGGTATAGTGATTTTAACCGAACCATTAAATATTGATCCATGGTTTTGTACTCAGAAAATTGAAAGCGTGTGACACAAAAGCTTAATGTATTCATTCTATTCCTATCGAGTTGCCGACATATTATTTTGATCCAGAAAATAGCGGAATATTCTCAATTGGACTGCGCGTTAGTTTATTGCGCAGAAATTTTCATTATTGCCAAAACTGGGGCAGTCTTGAAAACATTTGTAGTATCGTGTTGCCTTGTCATTTATATTAACGGATGTATAATTTCGTATTTCTTATTTGCGTAGGTTCATATCGCCGTCCACACAAAAGTCGATCGAAGTACTAACAAAAGGGCAAGCTCAAACACACAGACTATACGCGAGTATCATAGCAAAGCGCAGAAAGGAGTTAGGCCTCACAGCGCCTGAGAAGGCAAAATACCCTCTGCATGAGAAAATATTCGAGGAACATCCGAAAGGATTCATAAAATACTTACAATATAGTAAAAATGTAGATCGCTACGAGGAGAACTATTTCGATCCAGACATACTAATAAGTTCAGGTGACGAATGCATTCTAGATAATTACCTGCTGGAGCAGAATAAGAGGTTTGATAATGAAGAAGATGCTGCGATGTATGCTACGGATGAGCAGTTGTTGCATTTAGTATGCGACATGTTCGGCGCTGGGCTTGATACTACAGCGACTACTCTCAGTTGGTTCTTTTTATACATGGCCATGCACCAGAAAGAACAGGTATATAGTCAGGGTTCCCCCTACATTGTTTTCACTTGATTGGTATCAAGCATTTTTTCGTGAATACCTTCATTTTGATGAGTCGCCCAACAATTTCTTGGACGGAACTCTTGTTTGTGGTAGCTAACAGAGATGGCAAGAATAAAGTATGTGGATTTGGTCTAAATTATCAGAAAAAAATATTTGTTCTACAAAATATATGGTTTGATCAAAGAGCTCCCTCTTGCCAACTTGTATCGATAACGAGGTCATCTTAAATTATTAGTTACCAGCTGATTTTGTTTTTATTACATAGTTAATATTAATGTAATTCAACATACATAATTGTCCTACAAATTGCGTGGTACAATATCTCGGCCCTACGCTCGAAAGTTGAGATTTTTTTTATCCTTGCTCTGTTAGCTACCACAATCGAGAGTTCCGTCCAAGAAATTATTGGACGTCTCATCAAAATGAAGCTACTCAAGATAAATTAGCTCATACTAATCAAGTGAAAACAATGTATTGGGGGAACCCTGACTAATACCTATTACTTCGCAAAATAACATTCTTCTATCTATTCGTGTTTAATGCTGTCCAACTTTGTAGGAGTTGGTGCGGAAGGAAATTCTGGAGGTATACCCCGAACAAGGAGAAATAGATACGTCGAAGCTGCCGTATTTGATGGCCACTATTAGTGAAGTACAGCGAATTAGAACAATCGTCCCCGTTGGAATACCACATGGGGCTATAGAGGTATAGTGTCAGGATTGTCGACTTGAATACGTCTATGAAATTCCTTTCATAGGCAGACAAATAAATAGAATTTTATCAAAATCGAGGTTTTGTTAGATTTCTGTTTGGAATTGCAGCTACATATCAATATCCCCGTACAATTTTCAATGACAGTACAAGACAACAAAAAAATTTAAGAATTCATTAGGCTACGTAAGGAAAACCCCTTTCCTTTCGTTGAATGTCCGATATTAATTAAAATGTATTAATATTTTAGGATACCTATATAGGCGATTACAGGATACCGAAAGGCACTATGGTTATGCCTCTACTATGGGCTCTTCACATGGATCCCACTGTTTGGGAGAACCCTGAACAGTTCAATCCAAGCAGATTCTTGGACGAAACTGGAAGTTTATTGAAACCTCAAGAATTTATACCGTTCCAAACTGGTAAGGATACCACTTAAATTTAAGAAATTAAATTAAGTTGATATAATTAATGCTTACACATATTATGACCATAATTGACGTGAAGTGCACTCTAATAATATTATACCATGACCCAGAAACTTCAACAATTTTCTTAGAGGGAACAAATTTTTTTAAACGTAGACGGAATTCTAACCCCGCGACTTTTGGCTAAAGCGCTAACGCGCTAGCTACTGAGCCATAGAGGTCGTTTTTATTGGTAAACCGGCTCCAAAAAGAATATTAATTGTATCTACATTATAAGAAATATTATTTTAAACATTAGTCGTACTGGAACTACATCACCCATGACCATCATGAAACAAAATTGTCCATAAAATAAAAACTACAAGGACAAACTATGTATTTTTATATGGGACCAAATAGCAGATATTCAGAGTCGAATAAAAAGAAGAATCACCTAAATCGGATCATGAATCTCAGCGTAATGTACATAAATACATCCTTCTTTTGGAACCTCCTCGTTGACGTGACGACCTCCGTAGCGCAGTGGTGAAGCGCGTTGGGTGCCCGAACGAGAGGTCGCGGGTTAGAATCCCGCCGAGGGAACAAAAAGTTTTTAATGTTCCTGTGTCATGGATGTGTATTAAATTTGTGTATAATATAATAAAAATCTTAAGTATGTGTATAGTATAAAAGTATTAAATATATTTCCGTTGGCTGGTACCTGTAACACAAGTTCTTCGGATACTTAGCACAGGGCCAGATTGACGTGGTGTGAAGCGTCCATAGATATTATTATTCTTTTGGAAGTTGGTTAAAATACAAGCCTGAGCACATCATTAAGGAATCTGCCAAGCGAAACTAACTCTAGATATTATCAAACACTCGGAAATTCCCAAATTAGCCGAAAATGCTCTGACTAGTTCCGTAAATAAATTTTGCATGATCGGAACAACTGGAACTGACCTTGACTAATGAATGCAATTAACAAATTTATATTTTAAATTAAAAAAAATGCGATTAACTCAATGCTGCAGCTGTGCCCGCGACTTCGTACGCGTGGAAAAGTGATTTAGGGCAGCAGTTCAAATACATTTTTAGTTTATGAACACTGTCGTTTGGATATTTAAAATCACTAATTTATAGTAATGCTTCTTTATACACGGTATTAGACGTGCATAGGCAAAAGAAGTAGGCCGATGGAGTAATAATAATAGTTTACTGTCAAATAATGGCTAACAATTCCTACTACCAGCTCGAAAAATGACTGTGTATTACTAACCGACTTCAAAAAAAGGAGGAAGTTCTCAATTCGTCTGTATGTAAGTATACTTTTTTTTTTCTTTTATGCGAACGGGACTACTTGATAGTACGCTCATATACGCGACGAAGATCTGAGATTTGCACTCGTACTGAGATTTGTATGGACTTTACGCCGCAGCGACTGCAGACGATGATCGTTTTCACACCGACGCTGCGCTGCTGGCGCCGAGCGCCAAATTTTTTAAAAGTCTACTCCGGTGCGCAATTCCAACTCGGACTTGCCAGGTTTTTTATTTATTAATTACCTACGCTAACAAACATGTAGCCTACTTTGGGACTTTACGGTTAAAGTACTTACTTCCTTTAGACGACAAAATAACAAAAGTCCAAAAGAAAGAAAAAACCCAAACCGTACCTAGCATAAAAACTAATAAATAAAAATATCATGAAAAACATAAATCTTACTTATATTGACATAACTTTTCTAATTTAAATGTACCTATGACATCTCATTCATATCTTGAAAACAAACTATCCTACGCCTATACTTTATTAATCGTATTTGCAAAACCTAAGTATAATAATAAATTAATTCGCACAAAGTAATATAATATATTTTCACTTGTACTGGAAAATAAGTATTACTTTGTGCGAAGTAAATTTAATTGTTCCTTTTAGTTTACCTTTTGAAGTCGTTTTTTTTTTGTTTAAAATTATTTAATTTTCAGATTTTTAGTGATGGGTATAGACTGAGTAGGGATAATTCTCGAATGATCAGACGACGATTATTTAAGGACGGAAAATGAAAAACAAAAACGATTAGATAAAAAAAATAGTAGAAAGAGAAAAAGTCTACCGAAATTTTTCAATATATATATATATATATATATATATATATATATATATATATATATATATATATATATATATATATATACTGAAACGCGAAATTTTTTGATATTATAGATCCAGGATATGGTGCAAAACCTTACTGTTTGGTACTAACATATGCTTAGAGTACTTCAGAAAAAATCAAAATCAATATATTATTCCACATAAATTTTGAGGATTTCCTTCGATTCCTCACGGATCCCATCATCAGGTCACCATTTGGTGACAATGGGATCAAATTTAAATTATACCCTACACAACATAAAAAAAAAAAAAAATCGTTTCAGAAACGATGAAGATATCCGCGAAGAAACAAAAAAACAAACATATATTTACTGAAATTGAGAAACCTCCTCCTTTTTTGTAAGTCGGTTAAAAATATTATGTTGGTTATTTCATGTTACAATCTACCTTTGTGCCAAGTTTCATTTAAATACGTTGAGTAGTTTGGCTAAAATACCGTCAAATATGTAGCTACAATTTTTTGAAGATCCCACGGGAACCTTTTAGTTTTTCGGGATAACAATTTTCTAGTAATGATTTTCAGATCATAAGCTACCTGTCTGCCAAATTTCATTTAAATACGTTGAGTAGTTTGGCTGAAATACCGTCAAATAGGTAGCTACAATTTTTTGAAGATCCCACGGGAACCCTTTCGGTTTTCGGGATAATAATTTCCAGTAATGCTTTTCAGATCATAAGCTACCTGCCTGCCAAATTTCATTTAAATACGTTGAGTAGTTTGGCTGAAATACTTTCAAATAGGTTGCTAAAATTTTTTGAAGATCCCACGGGAACCCTTTCGTTTTTCGGGATAACAATTTCCAATAATGCTTTTCAGATCATAAGCTACCTGTCTGCCAAATTTCATTTAAATACGTTGAGTAGTTTGGCTGAAATACCGTCAAATAGGTAGCTACAATTTTTTGAAGATCCCACGGGAACCCTTTCGTTTTTCGGGATAACAATTTCCAATAATGCTCTTCAGATTATAAGCTACCTGCCTGCCAAATTTAATTAAAATACGTTGAGTAGTATGGCTGAAATACCGTCAAATAGGTAGCTACAATTTTTTGAAGATCCCACGGGAACCCTTTCGTTTTTCGGGATAACAATTTCCAATAATGCTCTTCAGATTATAAGCTACCTGCCTGCCAAATTTAATTAAAATACGTTGAGTAGTATGGCTGAAATACCGTAAAATAGGTAGCTACAATTTTTTGAAGATCCTACGGGAACCCTTTCGTTTTTCGGGATAACAATTTCCAATAATGCTCTTCAGATCATAAGCTACCTGCCTGCTAAATTTCATTTAAATACGTTGAGTAGTTTGGCTGAAATACCGTCAAATAGGTAGCTACAATTTTTTGAAGATCCCACGGGAACCCTTTCGTTTTTCGGGATAATAGTTTCCAATAATGCTCTTCAGGTCGTAAGCTACCTGCCTGCTAAATTTCATTTCATTCCATACAGTGGTTTTAGCGTGATGCGACGACAAACATTCCCATATGGACAGACAGACAGACAGACATTTTTTTCAAAAATGTTATTTTTAGGTTCTGTGGCTTTTATAGACCCCCTTTTTTTAATTTTCACTTAAATATTCTTAATGTACAGACATGACCCCTCTACAGATTTATTTTATGTATAGATATAGATAAGTTCAAATAGTAAGTTACACTGATTTTTATTATTATGTTATCTACATATAAATTAAGTGCAATTTTTTTTTTTTATAATTTAAAGTATCTTATTCAATATTATGTAAAATTATGTGCTTGTCTGTCGAATTAGGTCACGATCCTGTAATGATATATAACTTAAGTTCTGAAGAAAAATATAAATGCTAGAATACATTAACAATACAAAAACGCCAGTGGTTTAGAGCTTGACTCTCAACTGAGGAGGTTGTTCGGGTTCGGTTTAAAAAAAAAATTAAAGACGCGAATACCAACCAGATGGTTAGGATAATGCAAGCTGTTCACCTGACTGTCTGACAAAAAAGATGGTCCATGCATTAAATGGGCACCTGAAAATCCGTCCTACGGAGATAGATATTAAAAGAAGTGAGAGTGACTCTTGTGTATTGCGCACAAACTTCGGCACTAGAAAGTAACTCCTACGTAGATGCTGGTTTAAATTAAACGACCGCCACAGAAATCGGTGTGAGGATTTTTAACACGCTTTTATAAGCTAGTAGTACTATATATTATGTTTCCTAACGGAATCTTTGAACATAATTTTCACGAAAATCCAAAAGTCTGATTAACATGAAATTTGGATTCGTATCGCTTACAAAATTCGATAACAAAATGTATGGGATTTGACATAAGCTACGCTAAATAGTCGCGATTTGGTATGTCATTTAGCGTACCTTATGTCAAATCCCATACATTTTGTTATCGAACTTTGTAAGCGATAATTAGCGATGGCATCTTGAGTAGGCCCCCTGGTCTATATATTTAATAATATCTAACTTACTGCTTTGCACTATTTTATATCTAATATTTAGTTTATTATAATTTTTACTTGTCACCGGTGTTCACTGAAAATCAGCGTTGCGAATTGTTATGTTAGCAACATTATGCTGAGTGAACACCAATATGGTAAATTTTCTTTTTTTTTTCTTTAATGTTTTTTTTACTTATTGTTTTGTTTTTATTTGTTTACCAAACATTTATTTTCTTTCTTTCTTTATTCTTTCTTTCTTTGTTTTAGGTAAACGCATGTGTCCCGGTGATGAGCTCGCCCGCATGATCTTAACCTGTTGCATCGTGTATCTCTTTCGCTCTGTACGACTCCGCCTGGCCAGCGATCCTCCCACTGAGAAGCAAATGGAGGGAATAATCGGATTGACTCTATTACCGCCGAAGGTTCTATTCCGTTGCGAAGCTGTTTAAGCAGTAATAATATAATTTTGTGCCTTTTCTTGTAGTAAAGTAAATTAGTTTTAGATGTTGACAGTAACAATCAGTAATATTTTATAAGTAGGTGTCTCAGTATAGTAAAAAGAGAAATAAAAATGAGAATGATAATATGTTTTGTTTCATTATCGCTCTACGTTTAGCTAAAACTTATGTTTAGGTAAATGTAAACGTGTTGGTTTCAATTATTAAAGATTTATAAGGTAGGTAGGGAGTTAAGGTAGGTCAGTTTGTTTTAATTCAGCTAATTTTATTTACCCACTTTGAGCAAAAAATATGAGATGTGGTCTCTACCAAACCTCATAGCTTTGGTTCTAGTTTCGGGTTCACTCCCTCCAGTTGTTAGTCAATGAAGGTACTGCGTACCAAATACAACAATCTTCGAAGTGCGTGTTAAATACGACATTGTTTGGAGTACGTATCAAACACAACATTGTTTAGAGTGCATATAAAAAACAACGTTATTCAGAGTGCGCACTGCGTACCCATTCTCATTCGATACGACATTCCAAAAACTCACATTTAGGCGCCAGTAATTTTTATCGCTTCCGAACAATTTTAATGATCCCCTGCCACGCTAATTACTAATTACTTACACCCTTTTAACATGAAGTCTTGATTGCGTTACATTTGCAATGGTTTCAAATGTTTGTATAATTGTGATTTCGCATGTTTACGGTATGGTTTTCATGTTGACTTTGCTCATATTGCAGGTGTTTTACGCTCTTTGAAGTGTATTATACATGAAAAAAATCATAACAAAGTCGATATAGGCAGTTATCTGAATTGTTTATGTTATTATGTTTACTTATAGCATTTATTATGTGCTTAATTACTAAAAATATTACAGTAGAACTAGTAACTAGTAAAATAAAATGACTTGGTTGAGACTTATTTTGTAAGTGACTAAGGCCCGTATAAATAAAACAATCTCAAACCCAACCTCAACTTGAGAACCTTTTTGACAGATAAAACAACGTTTCGTTTCACTTATAAAAGTGAACATCATTATTAATGTTACATAGTACTTTAATTTATTTTCTTTTTATACCGTTATATTCATAATAAAGATTACAGGAAACAATAAAATAAGTATAATGTATATTTTTTATAATCTATATTTTAACGTTTTAAGAAAGAAAAAATTTAAGTAAGTATGTAACATAAGTAAAATTCTTCATTTTTAAAAGTGAAACGAAACGTTGTTTTATCTGTCAAATAGGCTCTCAAGGTGAGGTTGGGTTTGAGATTGTTTTATTTATACGGGCCTATATTTCACGCTAGAACTATGTGGTCTAGCGGTAAGAATTACTGCTTATAAAGTATTACATACATTAATATTGTATGTTTATTATATATATTATATAAGTTAAGCACGTTGTTTATCATCGTGATTAAGAAAAACTTAAACTGTAATAATTTTACAAACTGAATTTATTTCATTTTTATCTTAATTCATTAGGATAATGAGGCAAAATAAAATTATGTTTAAAATATAAAGGTTTTATCTTTTATTTAATTTAATAAATTCTTATTCTACAACAATGCAGTGCACAAACTTACAAAGCGAGGGTATACATTGGTAATTCACGTAGTGGCATTCATGTCTAGTTAATGTAACTAAAATGCGCTTTACACTGCTTTAGTACAGTCACAGAACAGAACGAACCGCACTCAGCGATATGTTTACCTTAGACTAGCTGCTGGTTTCCGAACTATAGTGGAATGTTACTTGCTACACTTACTCATGGGTACGAATAACTAGAAATGTTTGAAATGAACACAAACAAACTTACATTACGATCGGAATGTTCTCGCCGAAGTCAGCTGACAGCATTTGAAGTAGTCGACAAATTGCAAGTTACTCGTCGAAACGTCAGCTGGCTTCGGCAAACCCACTCGCACCGCGACAGGCATGAGATCACACTCAACATACTCCCGACACTGAATCCTACTAATAAATAATTATCTACAATAAAATAATATTTTGGTATTGACAACTAGACCTTACGTCGATTACGAATTAATCCAAGATTAGTTAACATCGTACGTGTGATTACCATCCGACATCGAAAACTTAAACATAATACTGAATTCAAAATAACTATAAAAATATTAATCTCAGCGATTGGGATTTTAGTACACTTAAAATTACATTTCTGTATTACTATTGAACACTTTTATGCACAGCCTCGACCATCGCGACGCGATACGGTCACTTATAAATAACTTAAACGTAAAATGTCATTATCGCTCTAAAACGAGTGATCGTTGAATACTGGTGGGATACGTTGGGAGCGGCACGCGCGGCTAGTGGGCGCCGACGTAGCGCAGGTGTGAATGCTCCACCACGGACGCGGCTGACTGCATCGGCGGCGCGCGCGGCACGAACTTTACGCGGAACGCTTGCGGCGCGATGGTCGCGCCCACGATGCCTTCCAGAGACGGCACGTCCATACCCTCCTCGGGCTGGATGTCGAACTGGTGCATTATGGAGCTGAAGAACATGAACATCTCCATACGCGCCAGCACGTCCCCGAGGCACATCCGCCGGCCTACTCCAAAAGGCATGAAGTACTGCGGCCGGTGAATCTTGCCGCTCTCGTCGAAGAATCGGCTGGGGTTGAACTTTTTGGGCTCCTCCCAGAGCTCGGGGTCCATGTGGACGCAGTTGATGAGCGGGACGACCTGGGACCCAGCTGGTATTTTGTGTCCGTTGAAGTAGACATCTCTGCGAAAAAAGATAATAATTTAGTATGGTGTCTATGAAATAATTCTTGACGAACTAACCGTGAGAAACAATACATACTTGGTGGGGGTGTGTGTGGTGCCAAGAGGAACGATGCTCGACATGCGTAGTGATTCCAGAATAGTAACCTCTGTATACGGAAGGTTAGGCATATCCTCTAGACTAGGTAGGCGGTCGTGGCCGATGACGGCATCTAATTCCTCCTGCACGCGCTTCTTGATTTCCGGATTTCTTAGCATGAATACTAACATCCACATAAGAGAAGATTTGATCGTCTCCATGCCGGCAGAAAATAGATCACCCAGAATTTGCTTGATTTGTAGATCTAAAATATAATATATTCTATGTCAATATATTTTAAGGATATTTATGATATCGAAATAAATTATTAATTTTAGTTTTTTCTTCGCAATGTTCGGATATATTTATCGAATATGTAACAATTTTAGGTATAAATTAAAATCCTTACCGTGGTCTCTGCCTTCGAACAATTCCTTTTCCCTGCCTTCGAGTTTAGCTTTCTCGATTTCAATAAGGTAGACATCGACGAGATCCCTGGGATTGTCCATGTCGAGGGATTTACGGTGGTCATCAATTACAATTTGATGAAAGTCGAACATCTCTCTGCGGTTCGTCGCGAGTCTCGCCTGGATCTCGGCTTTGCCGGGAAGATACTAAAATACATTTTCTATTATATAATTGTCATTGATTGATTTTGAAAAATTTATACTTTCATAACAATTTTGCAGAGTTTCAACTTACATTATATTGTGGAATATATTCTCCGTAGTGGATTTCACCGAACAGTCTCATGCCTTCCTCGATCAGGAAATTCAGTCTCTTAAATCTGTCGTCGCCGACGGTGAAGCGGACCGACATGGTGATTCCGCATATCACATTCGAGACACCCAGAGCCAGGAGCGGGTTGACATCGATGGGAGCACCCTCGGATTTCCGGATGTTACCGACCAGATCGTGCACTTCGTTCTGTTAATAAAATTTACGGTAAGTACTTATCTTGTATTAGAATATAAACAAACACGATAATTAGTATAAACGAGATATCTAACCTTTATTCTGCCGACCATCGTTTTTCTGGCATCACCCATGATCGACATGCCGAACCCCCTCAACTTTTCGTGAAGGAAGCGGCGCTGGTTTTTCCACAGGCGTCCTTCACTGTTGATGATGCCTGCACAGAGGGAGGTGATAATGAGTACATGTGGGCGGCGCCTGCGGCGGCGGGAGGGCCGGGGCCGCTCCCGTGTGTGTTTTTTCTACGATTCCAATACTCGAGCTCCACAATTTTGTACTCTAAGTGCACTTCATAAAATACGAAAATGCTTTGATTTATTTTCCACGACGCCGGCGTTAGTTTTTAAACTACTCTAGATAAAACACTAGCAAAAGTTATCGTAATAAAATTATTATTATCGAGATAAGATTATATAAAAATATTATCTAATCGAAACAATATAAAAGATAAAATACTGGACGGTAAAAGCATGAGGTATGATAAAAATGGACTCACCGAATCCGTTTAGAATGTGCATGAGGGGAGTGCTGGGGCGGCCCGTGAACTCCTCCAGGCGGAAGGCTTCCCGGATCAGCTTGTAGTCGCTGAGCACGATGGTCAGCTGGTTGCCGAGGTGGACCGAGAATATCGCCCCGTACTTCTGCGCCAGCTTCAGGAACGTGATGTGCCGCACGCTCAGGAACGGGAGGTAGCCCACCACGGGTAGACCCCACGGGCCCGGCGGCAGGTCGTAGACTTCGCGCACTTTGTTAATCAACCACATCGTAGATAATGTCACACAGAGAAACACGAGTATCGACAGGAGCGAAATCCCAGAAAAACACCCGATAATTTTCCACAACCCCCATAGTAGCGCCGAGTTTGCGAACATGGTCGTAATATTTTTTTTACGTTTGTAAATAAATAGAAAATCAACTGAACATAATATTGTAGCGCGGAACGTGACTCGCGGCGACGCAAGAGAACCCTAAGATCGTATAGAGCGTGCCGGTGTCGCTTGCGCACTGGCGCGCCGCTGGCGTGGCCTTGCCAATAAATACGGGTGGCGCGGGCGCAAGTTCGTCCCACCGGCGCGGCGCGGCGCGGCACTCCTCTCTCCGCCGCTTTTCCGCCGCCGTGCCGGCCGGTCCGCTACGCCGCGTAGCACACCGCCGTAGAACACTTTTATTTTCACACTACATTTTTTTCGTTACTTTCTTTCGATCGCATAAATTTTATTTGTAATTTAATTTTACTCGTGACTTTGGCGGCCGCGTTTCGTATCGTAATTAACGCGCAAACGGGCGTAGAATTTAGTGAGGAATCGAGGGGCCACCGAGGTCGCGCGAGTGTGCATGCAGATGATAAGATTAACGAATTGCGTAAGTTGCCGCGAAGCAAGGTGACGGCGGGTCGTCGACTCGCGGCTGGGAGCCTTGGGCGAAGTTCTATGCGGTGCGACCTCTAAGTGACACTTAAATATCGCGCTCAAAATAAAAGTTCGTGTGTTAGGTAGTCAATACAGTTTCGTAACTCGCGCTGTGTTCGGGTTCCGCGGGTCAATACCGGTCCTACTCTTAAGGTTGTCCTAATTCTGGTACTCGCTACAACTTTTCAAGTTTTAAATTAATATTTAAGACTCCCACGTTATTATTTAAATATTAATATAGTTCGATAAAGCGCTTTATAAATAACGCCTTGTTAAACTGTACATTCCTAAACTAATGTTTAATTTGTTTACGTCTAAAACACAGGACAGGAAATTTCGAAATGTTTTCAGGCGTGTTTGATAAGGAAAGGAAAGAAAAAAATATATTTTTCTTTCCACGATATTTTATTTTTACGACGCGACAATATTGTAGTAAAGTATTTGATTTAAATCTTTATGTAATAAAAAACTATAACTTTCAATAATTTACTTTATCGTAAACAACTCGGGCATCAGTCCAGTGCATATTTGGTGCATCGTACAAGCTTATCAGATCGACTCGTTTAACTGGGCACGTGCTGACTCGTCTCACTGGAAACTAAACTTCTAGATATACAGTTGCGTTGACATCTTTAACAGCTGAGCAGAATAGAAGCCTTTTACTGTCGTGGTTTTGAACTCACGTTTTATTTTATACATTTTACTTTTCAACTCAAAATAGTCAGGGTATACATTTTTTACATATATACCCCTATACATTTATTTCGACAAGACTCCCAATAATTTCTTAGACGGAACTCTCGATCGTGGGAGCTAACAGAGGTAGCAAGGATAAAATATGATTTAATGATTCTCAAATATTTATTACGAACTGAACATTTTTTTTTGTTAAATCTCAAGATAATTATCTAAATTATTCGAAAAAATATTTCTCTAACAAAATCTATGGTTTGAGTCAAAGTCAAAGACTGAGACTCTTCTCTTCCCGTATTTAAATAACGAGGTCATCGTAAATGGTTACAAACCAGCTGATTTTTACGTTATCCCGGTCCTACGCAGAAAATGTTAATATCACAATACAATTTTTCACATTACTAAACGTAAGACAAAAATATTACCTTACCTTACCACGAGGTTTGATAACAATTACTTTAACGTATTATGGTATTCGTGGAAATTAAAAATTTAGTGACGTAATTGTTGAGCTAGGTTTAAGCCGAAAAATTTTTGAAATTTCCATAAACGATTTAGGTGAAAAATTAATTAGAACTAACGAAAAAAAAATTTCTAGGAACTTGTAGATTTTCATTCAACTACTTAGTAGTTATTATGATTTACCGCTTCAAGGATAAAAATAGTTAATAGACCGATAAACTGGCAGTATGTGTCTAACTTAGACATGTTTGCTCCGGCGACAAAAACAACATTTAATTTATTTAATATACCATCGTCAAATACCAACCTAGGATTTTCTGCTGTTTTGCCAAGGATCTGTAAGGCCTACAATAGCTTTTCAAAAATTAACGAATTGGACATTTGTGTTGATCTAACTTTATATAAAAACCACATTAATAGCCTACTAACAATTTAATAAAATTTGCCAAAACTACCATTACTAAATTTTATAAAATATAATAAATAGAGTCAATTTTTTTCCTTAAATGAATATTTTTGTAGTTAAGTAATGTTAGAAGTAAGAATGTAATTTTGCTAAGTTTTCGTTCATTTGTTGGTGCATGTTGTGTTTGTCTATAAAAGATTGTAACACTTAAATATTAGTTGAAGATTGTGTATTAATGTTAAGTAACAGTGTATACAGTTGTTGGCAAACCTTAAATAAATAAATAAATAAATAAACATGTACCTAACTTTCAGCGTTGCTACTTTTACACTGAACTCTATAATAAAGTTATAAATGTCGCAGTTATCTGGTTGAATCTGCTTATTTGATTTATATAAAAAAAACATTACATTATTTTACTGTTTAATTATGCTTAATACTAATGTTCATTTATAATGTGATGTGTTAAGTATATCTCATTGATGTATTTTTTATAAGTTTTATGATGAATTGTGTTTTAATTAATTAATGTTGTGCATATCTGTAATAGGTATAAATAATATTAAGTTATTTAAAATTATTATTGTCATTGTAAGTGTTTATATTGATGACTAGCTGTCCCGTGCCCACTTCGATGAGCATAAAAAAATTAAAAAAACCGTTTAAACGTTCCCTGGACTTCCACGAATATTTCAAGACCACAAATAGCCAAATCGGTTCGGCCGTTCTCGAGTTTTAGCGAGACTAACGAACAGCGATTAATTTTTATATATAAGATATGCATTTAAAATAAAATAAAAAATAAAAATAAATAAATGACTAGCGCGGTTATTTAATGGCATATTTAACAGCTGGTACAGATAGCAATGTTTTGATATATTTCACACATTCGGAAATTTTAAAGTATAAAAATTAAATGGCTGTCCTAGTCTTGGATTCATTGAATTTGTTGGTAAAAATAGAATTCAATGAACGCGCTAGTCATTCAATCAAATAGCAGATACAACCAGATGACACATAAATACATGTTGCATCCTTAAATATCATAACTCATTTATTTTACACGTTGTATAATTGATCATATTTGTTTACACGAAACGCAAGAGCTATATTACGTGAATACTCTATAAAACGTACAGACCCTGATCGACGCGCGATTTACTCGACTAAAGTGCAAGTGTTTTGAGTGGGTAATAAAACAATAATTGTGCTGCCTCACGTTAAAACTGAAATTAGTCAAAACGCCTGAGTGATCTAGTTTTCTGTGCGTGAGTTCGATGACAAAGGCGATTCCTCATCACGTTTGTGCGGCGCCGCAGCGGCGAGGGAACTTCGACAACGAGGAGGTGGGGGGGAATTGGGCAGGTTTAGCAAACACCTCACAAACAGCCTTACACAATCGAGAATCGAATCAGTTCGACTTTTGGTATTTTATTTGGTGGATTACTTTGAAACTAACCAGGATAAATAAAATCGTTAGATCGTAACTTTTTGTACTCCCGACCATATTGATCGATTGAGATTCAAAATAATCAAACGTCAATTTATTCGAGAGTACGCGGAATCTGAATCAAAATCGAATCAGTTTGGAGAGTAAGACCCCAGATCGGAACGGATTGTATATTAAATGTTTTCGGCTGATCCTGATACTAGATACTAGAAGCACTGTTGGCCAAGTACTCAACGCTAATTCTAGTTAAGGGCTCTCCTATTCTGCCTCATCATAGACTGTCACTGTCACAGCTTGACTGAATGGTAACTTGTGCGCTAGTGATTCTATTATGTATGTTTATCTATAATAAGCTCTTGAACTCATTCTAAATTTCATAATTAAAAAATAATTATGAAATAAATAATTTAGATATCATATGGTCCGAGCCTCCTCTTTGCTTGCCACTACACAATCTGAAAGAAATGTTTTTCTTACGAAGCAGATCTGAATTTTACTATTTCAGCATTTTATACTTCTGACCTCATCTAACTATTAAATATATACAAAATTTGATTACTATGAGTAACAAAATTCGTAATATATCACGCAATGACAAATATTGCAGGCATGTATAATTTTTTATCTTTAATATTATATAATAATTTAAATGATCAAGAAATTTATGCATTACAGGTTTAATATTAATTAAATTAAAAAAAAATTATAACAATCATACACTTTAATTGTATTTCCCAACAGGTAGAACATAGAATTGACATGGCGAAATCAAAAATTTGGTGATGACCCATTAATCCAAAACTTGGTCATTGGGCCTTGTTCATAGACTTCGTCGTTCAATGAGCTATGGAAAGGGCTCGGAGTCTCTCGACGTGATAGAATTTGACATGAGGAATAGGAGGATCCGTAGCAGAACAAAGGTAACCGATATAGCCCAGCGCATTAGCAAGTTGAAGTGGCAATGGGCATACGTATATCCCATGGGTCAGTAATAGGCATGACTAAAGATTTTAAAATCAACTTTTGTAAAGTGGATACACATTTTCTTATTATGAAAAAACCTTTATTTCGGTAAAAAACTAATGAATATCGAAGATTATAGCCAATTTTTAAATATATTTTCAATAGTATGCCAAAACAGATCGAAGTGTCATGGCGTCGAGTGTGACGTCACGCCTAGGTAAACGTCAGATGCTTAAGTAAACCATAGATAAAAGATTAATATATAATGGCAGCAGCGATGGACCATGACAGTGTTGTTTACCTAGACGTGACGTCATGCGCTGTAATGCGGTGTTTCAGTGAAATTGGCGGCACTATTTTAATCTTTTAATTTATTGAAAATCTTAATAATCACAAATTTTTATATAAAAGTATATCAGTATTTAAAATCCTTTTAAATCAATTTTACCCTGCAATCAATAAATCTTTGTTTATTCGTTAATGTCGTCACGCATACTATATGAGGTACTACAACAAAAAATGCTCTACGCGTCATTCTCTTCACACTATATTCGGCTTGGTATATGAACCGTGGAACACACTGTTTATCGGGTGTAAAAAGAACAGTCGCAATAACTTTGAGATACGATTATACATAAAAATATGTATATTTTTTACTTTCTACCATTTCTTTTTTTTGCCGCAAGAATAACAAAAAAGCAATAAAAATAATTTTCGTTTCTACAATGGGAAAAGCTAGTACAAATTTAGAGATGGGCGGTGGGTAAATACCCAATCTACCCATTTGGGTATTTACCGGGTATATTGGGTAAATACCGGGTAGATTGGGTAAATACCCAAAAGTAGTGGGTAGATAAAATTCATCACCTGTTTCCACTCCCGTTTTTGGGGTTTCGTAGACAAATGGCAAAAAACGGAACCCTTATGGATTCGACATGTCTGTCCGTCCGTCCGTCTGTATTTCACGGCCACTATTTTCCGAAACTATAAGAACTATACTAATGAACCTTGGTAAGTAGATGTTCTCGGTGAGCCGCATTGACATTTTCACACAAAAATAGAAAAATAAAACTATATACGTATACTGTATACGCATGTACTCTACGATGCAAACCAACGCCCGTATTAATAAAACAAACTCAAACTCAGTCTCAAGAATTGCGACCGCAACCTCTATTTGAGAACCTATGTAACAGACAAACCAACGTTTCTTTTCACTTTTCAAAATGAACCACTTTATTTTTGTTACATAATTTTACTTTCGTCAAAACAAAAGTAAAAATGAAGATTATAAAAATACCTATAGGTCATTCTTTTTCAACATTTTCATGTAATGTATTTTATTATAAATCTCAATACAATTTTTGAATAACTATCCATAAATCCCCACCACCCACCATAGTATCAGTTCTAAGTATGGGGAGCCCCAAAAATTAACTGGTTTTTTTCTATTTTTGTATAAAAATCTTATTGCGAGTCACCGAATATATCTACTTACCAAGTTTCAACAGTATAGTCTCTATAACTTGACTGACTGAGATACTTAGATATGAATATACTACCTTTTTTCATTGTAGAAATGATGCATTTTTTTATTTTTTTTACAAAAATGTAAAAAAAAAATATTTTTTGTTTTTGATACAAAAAAAAACGGTTCCAAAATGAGGAAAGGTAGTATATATAATCGTATCTTCAAGCAATAGTGGGTATTCTTTTTACACGTTGTATATTATTATATAGATTAGTAAACTACACATTTTTTTACATTTACCTAGTAAAAATGCCATAATAGAGGATATTAATTAAACTAAATATTTTAGATGTTGTCAAATCCCCAATTTACATCTAATACAATTATAGGATATGATGAATTATAGAATTAGCATTTATTTACCCAGCCTTTTGGGAAAATATAAGTATTTATCGGGTATTTACCCAATACACAATGGTATTTGCACAATAGATGGCTCAATAAATGATTTTAAATGTTGAATTTTATATACCCAGCATTTTGGGTAGATATGGGTATTTACCCGGCACATTTGGGTATTTACCCAGCAGCTGGGTAAATACCCGGGTACGTGCCCATCTATAAGTACAATCATATTCCAAAGTTATAATGACTGTTCTTTTTACATCCGTTATACAGTGTGTCCCACCCGACTTATATTACTGACCCATGGGACACCTGTGCTTGCAGGCCACGACCGACCGGTCTCACAGGAAAACTTTGGCGGATACTTCTTATCCAGCAGTAGACTCCCTAGCTGAAACGACAACGACAAATTGAAGTTGTTTGGCCACAAGTCCGCAAGCGCAGTAGACGCAATCGAGAGAAGAAGTGCAGAAGAAAAGCATAATAAATAAAATACATTAATTATTCAGTAACCAATTTGGGTATATAATTTCTTCATTTCAAAATATGTATCTCTTTTGGTATATTGTACAAAAGTTAATACAGCAGGCAATTCACGTTTCAACAACTTTTCCAAATTATTCTCCAAACATATGTAATTCTTAACAATAATATGAATATAATAATCAGCAAGGCATGATATGGCGTGTGGGCACTGCTGTAGGTTACACACAATTCGCGATACAGGCCACATAAAACATGCGATATTATTATCTTTACTATAATTTTAAGTATTAACGACGTCGTGTACATTTTTTATCTGTCTGTCCGTGACCCGCGTGTCATATGATTTAATTTCGATCGTAATAAAATTGATCAGAAAATGTCTATATCAGCGACCTTCAATATGCAAAAGTAGGTGACCCCTTTTTTGCACTACCTCAAGTCACGTACGATAACTTATGATAAGTGGCCCTACAGACGTACGTCAAGAAAATTATTTTTATTTAATTATCATAAAAATAAAGTTACCACTAGGAATTTTTATGCGATTAAATGTGGGTTTGTTTCCATCTTATCCTATGTATACATATTTAGTAAGTTACCAAAATTTACAAATAAAATAACTTTATCGGGGTTTTGTACCACAATCATGTTTTCTTATGAATGAAAACATTGTGGTTATAATTTTTTTATAATTATCTTTAATTGGTATTGTTGGATTGCATCGTTTAAAGATACGGTTTTTTGCTACCTCAAAATAGTACACTAATGAGTATTTTAAGTAACTCAGAAAAATTAATAATAAATGCTCAACTCATGTATCGAGTCCGTTTTGGTTGATCACGTGAGTCTAACTTTGTAACCATATTCTAATAATACAAATTTGTACCTTAAAAACTTTAAAATAAAGGTGAATATTATACTATAGGTAAAAACTTGACACTTCGACTCTGCGTAGAGAAGAGTTGAGCCTAAGTATTCCGTTGACTTTAGAATCTTTTTACTCAAAACAAAATGAATTATCTGTATTGGGCGTCTGATTCAAACCAATTTCGACGAATCAGCCAAGAGCCCGAAACCATTACTTATCCTTTATTACTATGCCACTGCATTGACATCAACAAATTTGGCCAAACTCAAGGTCTGCGTGATGCATCTTTGACTCATTAATATCGTGAGTCACTTAATTGTTACAGATATTCTGACAAATTGAATATTATTTATGCAAAGTTTGCCAAACATCGTAATTACGCCATTTGTAACTTATAGTCAACTTGCGGCACGTAAAATGTGTCGGTTCTTTATAATATATTATATGTAAACAATTTTCATTTGTCACTAAAACAGACTGACTGTATTTTGAAAACACAAAAATTGAGTCATTAATTATGTTTTATAGGTAATGGGGATTGTCCATTTTTTTAATTGTGCCCATTACATAAACATTTCGAGGAATAAAGTCAGTAAGTAATCGTTTTTCTGTTTATAAACTAAAAAAATACCTATTAGCTACTTATATTTTTAAACAAATATGTTTAACCTTAGTTTCATACTTCAATGACGTCATCACTGGAAGGCTCGCTAGTAGAAGCTTCGTTCTTCTACCGTAAAAAGTTGTGAGATCCTATGTTCCATGTCATGCCAAGTTGGGGTTAGTCGCTCGGTAAAACAACATGAAAATGTACATATTATCTATCTCACTAATGATACATACCAAATCAGTTTAATGCGATTGCCAAGTCAATCTACTATTTATTTAAAACATAAAAGATTATTAAAGATATTGATATGATTACTACAATTAAGATGTTACTTAGGTTTCAAATTGAATGAAATTAAATATTCCGTGTAATACCTTGCTTACTTAGCTACGAAAAAAAACAGGCTTCTAGTTTTATATACAACATGGCTTGAATTGTTTAGAGAAATCCATTTTGCGGGACACTACCTTCCCCCCAGATCATCCCCATACAAATTCTAAACCATTGGAAAGCAGTTAAAGAATCAAATAATTTATTACGCCACGTAACACAACAGCAGTGTCGATAACACAGCTTTTTGTTCTTTATTCCGACTTTTACAAAATAGTGTGTTAAAAATGATATAATATCGTCGCTTTTTTTTTACCTTCTCAACCTCGTACCTGAAAAATCAATGTTTTCTCGATAATACCTAGCTTGTCTAAACCTAAAGTATATAAAACTTATTTTTTATATACTGTAGGTAAATACAAGCTAGATATGATACCTAAACTGAACTTCATTTAAATAAAAATCCATGACTTATTAAAATCTAAAATGATTAAGTTTTTTTACTCTATTGAAAAGTTGTAGTTCTATAGATACCAGGTTAAACGACGATATGCTAGTATCAAATACTCTATTACCTGCTCAACAGACATGGCGATTGCATTAACAGATGTGTATTGTGTACGTGGAAAAGTGGCCCGCCGTGTCCGTCCGCCCGATAGTTATGATGAAATCATAACGTCTTCCCAGGATTACGACCACGTAACCTGAGTTACGTGGTCTATATTATATATTATATAACTCGTGAAGTCTACTCGAAATTCATCACGTAACGAGATCGAGGTAGTCAATTTCATATTTTTATGGCATATCTATCTCCTACTCTATCTTTTACACTTAATAATGCCAATCTTCACCCCGCTCCGATTTAATGTAATCTAAAGACAAAGTTCAGTATGGGCTACCTAAGTATTTATAGACAGGTAGGTATTCTTTAAAAAAGTAGTTAAAAAACGATAGAGGTTATTTTATTTCCATTTTTTGGCCTGCACGGTTTGTGCGTCAGCCAGGCAAAAAGGTTAGGAAGTGTGATAATGGATTAATTGAATTGGATTGGAAATTGGAACCGAATTTGGAAAAGGATCAGGAAAATTTAGTATTTATGTACATAAATGATTATAATTTTATATTGTTATAAAATATGAAAGTTGCTAAAATTCTATATACATCAATATTTATAATAGATAAAAGGACAGAAATTGAAGTACGAAAAGGAATTTTAATGGACAAAAGCGAGGAAATAAAAGCGGAACGGTCATGTCGAGGACAAACAAAGAATATAATATGATTAAAATCCCCAACTTCATTGCCATACTCCCACAAATCGCTAGGCAAAAGATTAAGCCTTGCCAGATGCAAAGGAATGCATACATGGCCCAGCCTCATACGAATAAGAGTCGAAGTGATAGCTTTACCAAACGTCAGGTTTGAAAACCACGGTTTAGGGGGTATATCCACCTGAATCGTGCTGTAATATCAACCCTTAGTCTGACTTGAAGAACGCCAAATGTGTGTCTAAGAATTCAATAACTGGGATTAGGAAGAAGTGCCAAATCACAACAAAAGTTTTTGTACGGAACCAGATCTCCGTCATTGACTGCAGCCTTAGCAAGCCCATCAGCCTTGGTATTGCCAAAGATACCTGCGTGCCCCGGAATCCAAGCAAAAGAAACTGTGTTATTTTTGTTGCAACATTGATACAATAATTCACGACATGCAATAATTACCGGATGATTATTTCTGTTACTGCTAAAAGGAAATCTTACCAAGGCTTGGAGGGCACTTTTAGCGTCAGTAAAAATTATTGAGTTTTTTAACCTCATGATTAAAATGTACTCCAAAGACTTTAACAGACCAAAACATTCTCCAGTAAATACTGAAGTCTCTGGAGGCAATTTTATTTTCTGTACAATGCCAAACTGTTGATGGAAAACGCCAACACCAACGCACTCCTCAGGACCGGGTTGGGATGAATCACTAAAAATTAAATGGCAATATTTCCATCGGCTGTCACTGTCAATAATATTCATAAATTTGGCATTGGCAAAAGAATCTTGTTTATAAACACCGAAATCAAACAAAATAGTTGGATTTAAAGTTAAGACATTATAGTTAACACAAAATATAGGCAGAAATTGTGATCTATGTGTTGGAGCTCGAAGAGCTAAGTATATTTGGATACTAATAATAAGGCATGGCGGCGATTTATGAGCCCAATACGGACAATCCATACATTCCAACAGAGACCGTAACTTAGAGTAAAGAGGATGATTATAGACTTCAAATGCTCTAAACAGGAACCTGTCACAAAGAAATTGTCGTCTGAGGTGTAGAGGAGCTTCAGAACATTCGACCTGCAAAGCATTAATAGGGTTCGAAAGCATAGCCTTAGACTGGATAATATCTAACTTATGGAGAGCTACTGCATTACAGGGTTCAAGTATAAATGTTCCATAGTCTAAAATACTCTTTATTAGAGCATTATACAGTAGCTTTAGAGAAATAGGGTGGGCTCCCCACCAAACTCCAGAGAGGCAACGCAGTATATTTAAAACCTTCTCACATTTGGCACTTATATAGTTACAATAAGGACTTCCTGTAAGTCTCGAGTCTAAAATGACCCCAAGAAATCTTACTTCGCTTTTAACGGGAACTCTAATGTTATTATAAAATACAGACACTGATGGAGGAACCCTCATACGTGAAAATAAGACTATAATACTTTTAGAAACTGAAAGGCTTAGAGAGTTATTGTCAAGCCACATTTTTAGCAGCTTAAGGGAATTTGTCATAGTACCAGACATATTATCAACAGAATTACCAGAGACATAGAGGAGTAAATCATCTGCGTATTGCAGTGTATTAACTTTACCCTGGAGGCTTCCAGATCGTGAGAATAAATATTATAAAGAAAGGGACTTAAAACTGAGCCCTGGGGTAAACCTTTCCAGGCAACACGCGATTGGTAAGAGTCTTCTGATAATACTTTAAGCATTCTACCAGAGAGAAGATTTATTGTGAACCTTATAAAAATTTGTGGGATATGCAAATTAATCATTTTTTGTTTCAGAATTGAAAGGTTGACATTATCATATGCTGCAGATACATCTAAGAATGCTTTTGGCTTATGTATTGGGATAACTTCATGGATTTTCCATGATGAAGGAATATTACCTGATTTTAAAATTGAATTAATTAAACTGAAAAAATAACAAAGGCAGTAGTCGTTCAGGTTTTGAAGAAAAGAATATGCAATTCCATCACAACCTGGGGCTGAGTCCTTAAGTTTTGAAAGAACCCCTTTGAGTTCTGTAAGGTTAAAGGGTGAATCGCTACCATCTTGCTGGAAGAGGAGAGAAGGCTGTAAGTCAAAAGAAATATTCTCTATGAATGGGACAAATGGTGGAGCTAATTTGTCAAGAAACAAATCAATTGTAAAGAAGACCTTGAAGGTTTAAACGCAGATCTGAATCTACGAATATTTTGCCAAACTTCAGATGAAGAAATTGTTTAGTGCCACAGCATATGTGTTATTGTTATCAGGATCCAATTACACGTTTAATAATAATACACTTCTAGTTAATCGTATAAGACTTTATTCTACTACGTAGATAATACAATAAACAGTATCTTATAAATAACTATGTAGGTACACTGATCCCACTAACCTATCCGGGCCTCTCAAGGAGACTAACTTAAAACTATCTTAGGCATCAACGTCAATGTCATCTTTGACATCTAGTTGTTTTAAATACATAATAGCATTATGTAACAGAAATGTCTGGTGAAATTGAAGCACAAAAAGATTTCCAGCCATTGAATCTTTTTGTTTTAATAATTTACGTGTTTTAGTTATAAGATTACTGAGAATATTAAAATTTTGTTGTGTAGAATTTTTTCTATAATTTTTCAGCTATCTTTCTCTCAGCTACCGCAGCAGAACACTCATTGTCCAACCAAGGTGGTGATGGAATATACCCATTGCCACTATTATTTTTAATAGGAAAAACTTCATCAGCAGCCTGTAGTAGGGCCCGTGTAAAAGCTTCAGCAAAGATATGATTACTGCTGTCATTTAATGGAGGAATGGTTGATAAATTTTGTTGAATTTTATCTCCAAATAGTGACCAGTTGGTATCCTTAAGTCTAAATTTTAGCCGGGGAGGAGCCTTTAACATCTTTTCACCCATTTTTTGAAGAAATGAAACAATTAGTGGAAAGTGATCGCTTCCATATGAAGACGATAGAGGCCACCAGTTTAATGTAGAAGTAAGAGAGGGACAACAAAGGGTAAGGTCTGGTGCACTAATACCCTCATGGGGCTGTGTCCTTCTAGTAGGGCAACCAGAATTTAGAACACATAAATTATTATTATTTAAGATGTCTAAGATTCTAGCCCCATAATGATCAGACTTAGAACTTCCCCACATAGAATGTTGTGCATTGAAATCTCCCATGACCAAAATAGGACGGGGGAGGGAAGAGAAAATGCTACAAATATCGTCAAAGACTTCATTTGAAGGGTGAGGTATATATATATATTTACGAAACAATTATTATTTACATTAGCAGCAATAATAGAAAATTTGTTACTATGATTAGGGATGGGTATGTGGACAAAAGGTACACATCTCCTAAGAATTAGTGCAACTCCACCATACCCATCTGTTCTGTCTTCTCTAAGACAGATATGTCCTGGAATTCTAAAACTGAATCCAGAACGAAGCCAAGCCTCTTGAAGAAAGACTGCAAATGGTTTGAATCTATTTAATAATAAAATTAAGTCACTTTTTTTACTATTAATACTCCGGCAATTCCACTGAATCACTAGAGACTGATTTTCTGGGTGGTACTGACTGGCCATGATTTAAAAAACTTTTTGAAGAAGCGGCATCGTTGGACGGTACTTTAATTATGTTAGATTGTGAAAGGTGCTGAATTATAGAAATTATGAGATCCTTTGTTATTATTTCCGACAAATCATTATAATTTTTGAGACAACCTGTAGAAAAGGAAGGAATGTTGCGTAATCCTTATATCCAAAAAGCGCATGCAGAGGTCATCCCCTCTGCATGCGCTTTTTGATCATATCCCTTACTAGCACTTCTGGGAAGAGCTTTGGGTTTCGAAAATACTGTTTTCCTATATGACTGTGTGGGACTCTTAGAAGGGCTTGTTAAATTATAGGGTCTGGAATAAGAAACAGTTGGACCAGAAGGGGCAGAAGAAGAAGAAGCAACAATGTCAGCATAATATTTTGATACTGGGGGATGGATATTAGTGGCTTCTAAATAAGATACAGAGTTTTTAGCCATTGTTTCTTTTATAGCCTTTTGCCTAGCATGCTCTGGGCCCTTTTTATCTGTAGTAAATGGGAACCAGAACATAAGATACACACAGCATCATCTCTTTCAGTCTCGCAGCTTTTACCTGAATGATTGTCACTACATTTGTAACATCTTGGAGTTCAGAGGAACTATGCAGAGGCATTGCATTTTGGTGTGACCAAAACGGCAGCAATTAAAGCATTGCATTGTAGGATAAATATAAAGCTCTACAGATAGGGAGTTGTAACATATTATAAAAACCCTAGGAGGTAACACCTTCCCATCAAAGGTTAAAACCACAGTCTCAGTTGGAATGAACTTTGATGTCTCACCGTCATATACCTTTCTTTTTCATTTTGAAAGTTCGTTTAATCTACGAACTGTCAAAATGCTACCACAGTTCTGCGGAAGCTCAATATTTTCCATGATAATATTATCATCCCAATCACATGGAACACCTCTCACTATTCCCATGCGAGTGATATGAAAAATCCAAATTGTACTGGGTGAATACGAGTAGATCCAGTTTGGTTTAATTCTAAATTTTTTTGAACATGGACAACATAAGGTGCAGGGTCTGATGCCTGGTAAAGCGACCTAGCAGCACGAGGGCTACTTGTGTTGTTGTTACAGTCAGCAGCCTCATTATTTTGTATTTCAGCGATTTTTTCATCGGACTCAATAACTTTAGGGATGAAATTTTTCCTCTTATTTAAAATTCTCACTGAGATTCTCTTTCTTTTAACAGATTTCGCGCTTTCCGAACAGTCAGTATCTATGGTAGAACCTTCCGTTTCCATTCCCGACGCATCAATGGTTACTACATGAGACACCTGGAGGGTAGTCCCTCCAGGGGCTTCGGGCTCCAGCATGGACGCCAAGAAAAATCCTATTTACTTACATATAATGTAATGAAATGACTTACCAGGGGAATAAAACTAACTAAATTATCAACTACTATAAAATATACTACACTTTATAACTTAACTGATCCTATAATATCTAATTATTTTATTTTTAAAAGTTTTGCCAAAAAAATTTCGCCCGCCTATTTCAACACTTCCCGCGCTTTTTTTAAAAAAGAGGATATTATAAGGTTAATAACTTCAACTTAGTACACTTTTTTAAATTTAGTTTTAAGTCATAACATTGTTATTTATGTATATTAAAAAAACAAGGCCCCGTACGAGTTTGTTACGCCGGTTCTTCTCTAATAATTATAATAATTCTATAGGTAAGTGTCATTTAATAATCTAAATGGAAATAAAAAGTTTTGAGTTTGAGTTTATACATTTTTTTATTAGTTCAAAAACCTGCTTAATTAGTTTACTTTCCTCAAATACAAAAAGATTTACTATATACCAGTAATAGTGAACAGGGCAATGTACATTACGTCCCGTTTAATTTTAATCCATACGTAAACAAACCCGTCTATGACACAACCATAGACTAGTTAGTGATGCGAATACAATACAATGGTTGTTTGCGACTATGAATCCATAGACTATAGAGTATATTCTACAGGCGGCAGTGTCAAAATGGCTTATTTCTACTTTGAAAGCTTTTCATTTGAGGTGTAAATAATATTACATTAATTAATGTTTAATTGTTATAAAATGTTTTGGATAATGAAGTGTGATCCTTTAGTATTCCGGTGAAAGTGTTGATACTTGTATACACAATAAACGAAAATATCGGTGTTTTTGGTTTGTTGACGATGTTGAATTAAAAAGGGACGTACTATAATTGTGCTAAGCAACGAGTGTACCTATGTATGTAGGTACACTCGCTGCTGTTGTGATGTAGCAATATATAGTTTGTACTTAGTAGACCGCATGTCTAGCGAATCTCTTGCCGCTAGATATCGTATTTCTAAAACGTAGTTTTCTACAACAATGAAACTCGAGTGCAGCTGCAACATCGATAATTGTTTTCAAGTGTGCGAATATATTAAGCGAGGTCATTGACTCTATATAATTATCATTTAATGGAAAATTTATGCAAAGATC
This sequence comes from Celastrina argiolus, assembly GCA_905187575.2. Taxonomy (NCBI): domain Eukaryota; kingdom Metazoa; phylum Arthropoda; class Insecta; order Lepidoptera; family Lycaenidae; genus Celastrina; species Celastrina argiolus. The sequence continues at coordinate 12,640,614 of LR994587.1, forward strand.
ACTGATCTTATCAGTCATATGCAAGTTGTAGGGCAATGTATCTGGAAGTGGAAAATCTTGAAATACCCACTTGTATTTCTCCTATACCTAATGTTTCAAAAAGTACACAGAAAATATATTGAACTAGCTGTGCCCGCGACTTCGTTCGCGTGATTTTTGAGTGACTAAAACCGTTTACGAGCACGCAACGAAAGTTCCCAAATGGGAATAATTTTCCCCTGTTTTTGCAACATTTCTCACTGACGCCTAAAGCCTTCCTCTATAAATGGACTATCCAACAAAAAAATATTTTTTCAAATCCGACCAGTAGTTCCTGAGATTAGCGCGTTTAAACAAACAAACAAACTCTTCCGCTTTATAATATTAGTATAGATTATCCATGTACTTTTTGAATCATTATGATAAGTTGGTAGCTATTATAATATTTTGTATAGGTCTCCTTATCGACTACTCAATGTATAATTGTTATTCTACGTTCTTTTCATTCTCTTGTGTATTATCTGTGTCCGTTTCTGTATCTCACAAGGTACTGTCGTTGGTCTGCTGGCAGAGACCTCTTGTAGAGATAAGCACACCTATTACTGTTTATTTTACTCTAATTAAGTTAGTTTTAGTATATTATACCTATAGAATAAATAAATAATTCATTAATTATAATAAGTACAACACCAATTTCCAGTAACGTCAATGGCCAGTTTCGTCAAAACCAGGCAAGGTATGTGCCCAAGTATGAACGCAATAACAAGGACACTCTCTCTACCTTTATTTCACCGATACATGTATAATCTACTAGCCGACCCGTGCCCACTTCATTTAAACCTTCCCTGGACTTTCACGAATATTTTAAGACTAAAAATAGCTGAATCGGTTTAGCCGTTCTCGAGTTTTAGCGAGGCTAACGAACCGCAATTCATTTTTATCAAGATCTGTTTTTATAAGACAATCAGATGAATTGACCGCCTGAATTGTCCTGACCACACCAGGAAACATTTTTTTTGCAACACGACCAAACCCACGGCCTAGTCAAAATCCAAGCTCTAACAACTGGAACACGGAGCCAAGTGGTTGAACCACATTATGTTTCATATTCTTCTTGACAAGAGGTTATACGTAGAGGAAAAAACTAATCATGTGACTTCGCCTTAATTGCGCATGGCAACCTCGTGAGTGACAAAAAAGAAAAAATAAATAATTCTAAACATACTGTCCGTCGTAGACACAATAAAAATAAGAGACGAGACGACAAGGCCTTTGTTTAACCACGTAAATAAATTTTGATTGTTTTTATTTTTGTCTATTGACCTTTTTCAGTCGAATGCCAGACTCGATCGAGAGCTATCGAAATTTCAAATCGCGAGATGCTTGGCATACTTCTGTGATTGTTTTTTATTAAAAGAATACTTTATCCAAACAACGCCTGCAGAGTGATATCAATTAAAATTCAATGCTTTTTTATAGATACTATTTATTTTGTAGACTTATGGGTACGTCGAACTTTTATGACGAACGAACAAAATCGAAAAAGTTGATGATTATTATCATTTATCGACAAGTTCCCATTAATTTTTCAGAGTCGTGGATATCTAATTAATATTTTGTAAGTCGCCTCCAATGATTTTTTTTTTAATTTTAGCTGAATGAAGTCAACGACAATAATAACACACAACTTTTATTTACATTTTTCCACTTTATTACGTTTTAAATAAGTGATATCTTCTAAAAACTTATTAAAAACGTGGAAAAGTAAATAAAAGTTGTGTGTTGTGAACATGAATTTCCATCAAGAATCAACAATACATTTAATTAGAAGTCAACGACTCCTTTTTTACGAATATGGCCATTATTTCTTATTTACACAAATATTTTTTTTATTTTACACAAATATGATACCAAATACAAAATAGTAATCTCCGCCGCGTGCCGCAGTAAGAATAGCATCATCAACCATCTTTCGAAAGACAACTTTTTATACCTTGTTGTTCGCTCAACTATTTCTAAGTTTTGTAGAAATGAGTAGGTGTGGTATATTTACTTATCTTACACGCGATATCAGTATAAAGCCATAAATTATAATGATTAGACTAATTCGAGCCCGTGACGCTCCCGCGTAGATCTAAACGGCGTAGTTGACGGGTCAACCGATAACCCACTTTTAAGCAATATGTCGACTGTAAAATTAAAAAAGATTTTCAGATTTACAGTTATTCTTTTGTTATAGAAGACGAAAGGGGTTTTCTTTATCCGGAATTGTTCAGATTTAATTAGCATTAAAGCGGCAACCTTATTTTAGTACTGGCACACTTGAAACATATAATACTTTTTATTTCATTTAAATTTAGAACTTTTTTTTTTATTTAGTTTTCCCTTGATTACAAAATTCTATTGTAACAACAGACTATTGATTTTTTACTTTTATTATTTATCATATTTACTACCGCTAGTCTTGCTGTATTATTTTATTATTAGAAGACCTCTAAAGTTTTATGGCAGAATTATCTGCCATAAAACTTTCTTCTTCGATCTATAAAAAAAAATTTAAAATGATTTTTTTTTATATTGGGCATTGGCCCACCTCACATTCTCACCACTGCAACTCCTGTAAGCCAGGATCGACAGCGGTAACCAACCACGACAAACCCTTTGATATGATCTCAGGGGTGCCCGAGACACAAGCTATATCTGTGTTGGGACCCACAACGAAATTAATCAGAAGAAAAAAAGGAGGAGTAGGAAGTATTCCAGTTTCCCTCCCCAAACAAAGTGGGAGATAGTACAAAATTGTAATGACTCAAAAGGCCAAAAAATTAAGGGAAAGCACCACGGGAATATATATTATTATGTTATTGTTTTGTTCTTATCTATTTATGAGTTTAAGTCATTTTTCGGGAATTTATTGTGATGTTGATGAATGTTTACAATAATAATTACAGCAGAAACATTTGAAAGCACGGAAATTCCTAGCGCTGTCCACGAGCTCACCGTAATATGCGACTCCAGATTTACAAATTAGGCTGTTAAGCATTGTAGTTCTTTCATCTCGCCAGAGATCACACTCATGCGCCGTTTATTCGAAAATGTTGCCTTCGGTCGAACACTCGCATAGAGGTGATTCCACCAATTTGACCGGTCAGGAATTGTGAAACGCAGTGATCAATATTTAGCCAGTGCATGGAGAGCCGTTCGCGTACACATGGGAAAAAGTTGTAAAGGTGGCGCCCTTTTGTGGAGTTTTCCCATCGCGCCTGCCATTCGGAGATTAGGTATTGTATTGAAATATCTATTGGTTCGAATAGTCTTAATATTTTGTTTCTGTCGCGTGCGTTTTAGAAATACGGGCCAATTAAACTTTTATTACGATAATACATGGCTGCCCGACGCTGTATCTCATGGTCGACGGGTAAGACCCCAGCCTGGTAGAGCTTCTGTACTGATGATACAGTAGGCCTTGCATAGAAAGATTAACGCGAGACGTTGGCATTGTAATAGCGTGCGTCTGGCAGCACCGATAGTTGCCCTGTGACGCCGATATTCTTGTAAAGGCATAGAAATTTCGCTTTGCATTTTCACCTGTCTGAATAATGTGTCTAAGAACGTAAATTTATTTTCTAAAAAGAATCCGAGATAACACAGTGACTGTTTAATATTAATATTGTTTAGTTTAATGCATGGAGTCGACTGTAGGGTTCCTTTTAGAAGTATTTGGTAAGTTTTATGCGCAGCAAACTCTAAACGATTTCTATGACCCCAGCTTTATATTAAATTGAAGCTATTATTTGCTTTTATTTCGATTTCGGAGCGCGAATTGGCTTGAATTACTAGAAGCCCGTCGACAGCGTAGCCTATTAATGTGCACAGTGGTGGAAGGGGAAGACTCAGTAGATCATCGAAGCCTATGTTCCATAAATAAGAAGAAATTACAGAACCCTGTGGGCAGCCGCACGTTAGAGTTTAGAGTGAGTGCAATGACTGAGTCGGATTTTAGTTATGCCGTTCGAAAAGTAAGAGTGTAGTAACGAATAACTATTAGAGTAGCAGCCTCGATTTTTTAGTTTTAATAGAAGCATCGGCCACCAAGCATTATCAAAAGCGCCAGATATATCTAAAGAAATTGAGACCACGTATTTCGTTTCCGATGAATTTACAGTTTTTCTAACTTCTAAGGCCGCGTCCACAGTTAACTTCCCGGCGGTGAATCCGAACTCCTGATTATGAAAATTAGGGCCACCGGGGTACGATAAGTCGTTCTAGCTGTTTACCTAAGCATGGAAGTAGTGTTATAGGACGATAAGATTTCGGGTCGTCTGTTTGTTTATTTCCAGCTTTTGGAATTCGTTTTATTCTTCCGATACGCCAAAGTTTTGGGAAAACTCCCATTGCAATAATCTGTTAAACACGAGTATATCGAGGAGCCAGCCGCTAAACACGCTTGTTTTAACATGATATTTTATCATGTTTTAACATGATATTGATAGGGTCTAACATTTTACTTCTAATCTCGCGGTGATGGTCATCGTCCGCATCAGGATTGAATGAAATTGAATGTAATAAAATTTTGGTGTTTTGTAACGAAGCGGCCGGTGCGCGTAGGATCATTCCTACGCGCACCGGCCGCTTCGTTACAAAACACCAAAATTTTCTCTCTCAAAAACGAAATTTTAGGGACTTACGTACAAATACTTATACGATAATGAAGCTAACTGGCGTTAAATTCACATACTCGTACTGTCCTTGACTTTTTGCAAAATAGTAATAGTGACAACCTAGCGAGCAGGGTTTATGTAGTCGTTACTATATGTATTTTATTGCCTTAATATCTATACTAATATTATAAAGCGTAAGAGTTTGTTTGTTTATTTGTTTAAACGCGTAAATCTCAGAAACCTACTGGTCCGATTAAAAAAAAATATTGTTTTGTATGATAGTCCATTTATAGAGGAAGGCTTAAGGCTATACGTATCATTACGCCGCGACTAATGGGAGCGGAGCGTCAGTGAGAAATGTTGCATAAACGGGGAAAATTATTCACATTTGAGGATTTTCGATGCGTGCCCTGCATAAACAGTTTAAGTTACTCAAAAATAAAAAACAAAAACATGAGCAATCAAAAGATAATCGCGAAAGTGTTTCCTACAACCACGCGAACGAAGTCGCGGGCACAGATAGTAATATTATATACGCCGAAGTATTTTTTTTTAACTTGCATCATACTATTATTGATGTAACTTTAATATTTTAAACAAGACGCTAGGTCACCTTAATGATAAAGTATCATTTATTTAACCTTGCTTAAATTTAAAAATGTTGAATACAAAATAGGTCTAAAAACCATTTTAATCAGTATAACGATTATTATTATTATTATTATATATATGAAAATAAGATTGTTTTTTTTATTATTATTTTAATACAATCATCATTTTACGATGTAGTAATTTCAATAACTTTTTAATCTCACAGAATTTTTACTATTCAAATATTACAAGCAGCATACCTTAATCTCAAGCTAAGACTCAAACCTATTTGAATATATGATTTTAGGCTATTAAGGGTGGTAAAAGAACAGTGACTATAACTTTAGGATATGATTATGCTAATAAAATGTATTACTAGTATGTCGGGTTAAAGGTTTTTATGAAAATTGTGGTTTTATAATAAAAAACGTTAGGGGCTTTTCAGATGTTCGCCGAGAAACCGGACGAGAACAGTTTCTCGCCTGGCCCTTCTCGCTTACACGCGGATACTTCATTCCCAGAACTCACCTCGTGATCTCAGCTATACATAATATACTTTGTTCCAATTCAATCTCTTCTTAAAGTAAACAAAATCGACTTAAATTATAGCAAAAACGACGGGGTGTTATAAGTGTTATGTTATGACGTGTCTGTGTAAATGTGTATGTGTCTGCTGTGGCATCGTAACTCCCAAACGGATGATCCGATTTTAATGTGTTGTTTTTTGTTTGAAAGGTATATCAGTCGAGAGTGCTCTTAGCAATGTTTAGTGGAAATCGCTTCAGGTCTTCAAAGTCATCAGATCGTTTGTTAGGTGTGATAGGAATGTTACACGCTAAATAGGGTTTTTTTAAAATTTTTAATTTAGTTTATATAAAACCCCAGTGAAGTGACATATTAATTGGAAGCAGGCACCCATTTCGATCATTGTTTACATTTAGATGACCTTGTATTGGAACGTTATGTACTTTATATACACTGACTTTCGTTGTAATATATAGATTAAGTTATTACTATGTAAACATATTCTGTAAACACTTTTTAAAAGGAACAAATTTCCATTTTTTTGCTAAAAGATGGCCCGTCCGAGTTTCTTGCGCCGGTTCTTCTCGGCGGGCTAGGGTTGAATCGATGGTAGCCTTTTTGTTGACTTTCCGAAAATAGCTTGTTAAGTTTCATTTGAAAATGAAATATTTTGATTTTGATTTTATTTATTTAAAATTGCCAAAAACCCGCAGATTGGATCGTGGGCGGTAGCTGAGCTATTGCATAGAAAGAGATCTGTGTTGTGCGTCATTGCGCTTATCGCAACAGTCGCGATAAGACACTAATATAATAATAAATGTAGTAGTAAATATTTTGATCCCGCGATTATGGGACCGCACCAGTTATCGTTTTATTTGTATTTGTTACACAAACACATTTCATTCAATGAGAATTTGAAAATCATCAAGATCAAATATATTACCAAAAACATAAATATAAAAAAGGAGAGCCAAGTTCAATACAAAAATTATACTTGTCGTCGCTGCAAAAAGAATGGGGATCTCAATGGCTACCAAGTTATATGCAAAATAGAGCCAATATAATATGTATTATTTTTTGATTTTTAGTTTTTTCCTACGCTTACACACAATAACCGCGCTCGATTTAAAATTTTATCCTTTTAGGTCATCTAAAAATAGGTTAGGTTAAGGTACTATATTATGTCAGTTGACTTACTTAAGCCTCCGTGGTCTTGTCGTTCAGAACCGCGTTAAAAATCGGAAAAAGTGAGACATCATGAGCCGATTTTGACAAACTAGATATTGTCTTTAGAACCGGCTAGGTGCACCCTATAAAAAGCAGCAGCGCATTGTTATAATAAATGCTTAATAAGCCGAATATAGTGTTAAGATATTGACGCGTACAGCATTTTTTGTGTTGGCATCTCATATAAATAGCTTAATATAACTATAAAAAATTCAAAGGTCTAAAATAACCACAAAGAGTAAATCTACTATGCTGGAGATCGCGGACTTCTAGTCTACTAGTCTATACACACGAATGCACTGATAACCTAACCTAAGACCAGGATTGAAACTCATCTGTTTTGTGACTTTTATAGAGATCTTTAATCGTGTTTTGTCGCTTTATGGTAAGTAATGTATGAGGTGCCAAAACAAAAAAGTGGCTGTGACATACGGACGGACGGACGGACAGACATGACGAATCCATAAGGGTTCCGTTTTTTGCCATTTGGGTAAAGATGCCTAAAAATGCTCTACGCGTCATTCTCTTCATACTATAGTATTTCGGCTTAATATATGAACCATGAATCATCATAATTTAAGCCAACGTCCTCTACTTGACACCAAGTTTCCCCAAGTTATTTCATTTCTATCGGCGTCTCTTACCCCTTACCATTCGAAAACCCTAATCCAAATTACTACCTCATGGGAAAGCCCTTTTTCCCTCTGACGGAGGCCAGTCTTTGCCACTAGTAGGCACTAGTAGATATAGAAAATACTTTGATAAGAGAGCTTGTCCTTCAGATAACGAAGATAGGAAAAAATGAATATACGTGACATTGACATTCGTACAATGCACTTGACTAATAGGGGATTTAGTTTATAATTAGTTAGACTTAAATTTTCTCACATCTTGTATCTGTCGGGACAGATAGCGGTCACCTTCAGTTTTCCGGCGCCGGTAAAAAATGCTGCTATTTTTTACTGATGTCTGTCCGTCTTGTCCATCCAACTCAAAACATAAAGGACGTCTGCACACTTAATCGTAATAACCGCAAAAAGAACTAAAAACGATTCATCCTAATGTTGGCTATACACGCTGCGGTCTACTGGAGATGTGCACCTATTACCTGTGCAGGTATGACTAATTAGTCATACCTACACATCTTATATCTATAGGCAATTGTCTACCTGCATTTTAATATAACTAATACCAACTGCTAAACACAGATCAGTACTTACTGTATAGTGTATAATATAAATCTATACTACGAATGGCAAAATGACGCCAAGTGTTTCCAATAGCAACAAAATTTATAGTAAAACCTCCAACAGAATATATGGTAATACAGAATTTATAGTAAATTTATAGTATAATTCTCGAAAATATTTGTTTGTTTTTTTGGAAATGTCAACAGAAGATACATAAAAGACGACGATTGCCGAATGACGGCTGTACCTCTCTCTACCTACTGATGGAACTTAGGAAAGAAAGCAAAGGAGTGTTATGCTTGTTGCAGGTTTAAATAAGGTCTTCCTGAACTTTATTGCACATATATAGAAGACAGAAGCTACCAAAACCCCTGGGTGACCCCTAAGCAGAGGCCATATAACAAGTAAGAAATCTCCTCTAGTTCCATAATAATAAAAATGTATAACGTACATACTGACATTAATAAAACAGCCAACTTATATTGCTAAAAACATTTCGTTTGACCGAATTGAATCCGCATGAGTCTGCGGTAGACATAATAAAATCCTTTTCGACTTCAATATATTGTGTATAATATGAATAAGTGTTATAAAGTCCAGTGAGTTATATTTATTGTGGTTTTAACCTTTACGACATACGATCATCACGAATTCGTGCTTACATCATTTCTTTTGTTGTTAGTGTTATGTTAAAATCCTGATTTATATATTACTAGCTGTGCCCGCGACTCCGTACGCGTGGAAAAGTAATTTAGGGCAGTGTTATAATAAATCTGTTTTAAAAATATTTTTAGTTATAAAAACTGTCGTCGAGGTATTTAAAAAACTACTTTATGTTGACAATTCCTACTACCAGCTTGACAAACGACCGTGTATAATTACTATAATGCGAACGGGACTACTTGATAGTACGCTCACATACACGACGAACATCTAGTACTAAGATTTGTATGGATTTTGCGCCGCAGCGACTGCAGACGATGATCGTTTCCACGCCGACGCTGCTGGTGTGGCGACAATGATATTAAGACAGCGCGCCGCAAAATTTTGCGGTATTTTAGCCTTTAGGTGCGTAAGTCCGACTCGCACTTGCCCGGTTTTTTATTTATTAATAACCAAACATGTAGGTACTGATTATAAATCACTTCACTGTTAAAGTACTGATTTTATACAGAAAAGTAGCAAAATATAGAAAGTACCAAAAGAAAGAAAACAAACCTAAGTTGTACCTAACATAAAAACCATTCGGTCCATAATAAAAACTAAGAAATAAAAATATCAAGAAAAACATAAATCTAACTTATATTGACATAACTTTTTTAGTTTAACTGTAAACACAATACTTATGTTAATCAAAATTGTATGTATTATGCAGTTATCGAATACATAATTTGGACAAAGAAGACTATAAAATGTACAGTAATAGTAGGCTGTAGTATGAGAACTATAATATACAATGCAAAATAATATTATACATTGCTAATGATGCACACTGAGTTTAACTCTCGGATAACGTATTCTACTCAACTCAACTTTGCTATAATTGTATTAAAAGTACGGCATTTGGCGTATAGATGTCGCTATTATGGTCTGCTCTGCATCGCGCTATCGCTTGTAAGATAGATTTGTATATGAGAATACAGACAATACTCTATCAATATTATGATATTTGGCAAAAAAACCCATAATAATCTATTAACACATATCCAGGACAGGCCGCAAAAGGCTAGAATTTCAAAAGGTATCTCGATTGGAATCGAGTTGTATCAACAGTTTTCCCCTGTAACACAGTTTAGTAACTATCAAGATGTTTTTTAACGTATGTATATGTTATAAAATAGAAAAACAAAATAAAGAGCAATATATTTATGAAAATCTTAAAACTGTTTTTAAAATTCCGTACCTCAAAAGGAAAAAACGAAACACATATTATAAGATCATTTCCATGTCCGTCTGTCTGTCAAGACCCTTTTACTCAGAAACGCGTGTAGGTATCAAGATGAAAATTATATAAAATACTCAGGATACCTACTGTTCCTTGAAGCCGTGAAAAAATCAGACCCCTTAGCCAATGCAACCAAAAGCAGTTGCTTAGGTATGTCGCTAAATTTCGTCATTTTCGACACTCGTAAGGGAATCAAAACCTAAAGGGTACTTCCCGTGAACTCAAAATCATAAAATTTGAAACCAAGCAACGTCTAAAACCATACGTTTTTAGTAACATTATATATGTAGATAGTAAAAATATTTTGATTTTTTTAAACTTAGTACCGTTTGTCATGAATGTGTATAATTGAAACTTATAACAAATAGGTACTTAGGTCTCTAATATATTCAAGCTGTAACCAAATCAAAATTCTATGTCAATCAGGTTTGTATGGAGCTCTCGGTGCGCAAGTCCAACTCGCACTTGGCCGGTTTTTATTTATTTACTTATTACTAACCTACGCTAACAAATATGTATACAGTACCTACTTATCACAAAGGACTTTACAGTAAAAGTACTAACTGATTTTATACAAATAACTTTCATAATAAACTCAAGAAAAAAAATCTTAGACTGTCCCTACCTAGCAAGCCTAAAACTAACAAATAAAAGTCACCCCCGCGGCCCCGGTGCGTTTGCTGCGAATACAATTTGAAGCGGCGCGGCGCGGCGGCGCGCGGCTCCCGGGCCCGCCGCGCGCTTCCTACAAACGTCCAGCAAAAACGACATGATCTTTTAAAATTGTCATAACTTTTTTATTTATGAACCGATTTACATAAAACAAACACTAAATGTTAAGTGAAGCTTGCCGCAATATATTAGTGAAAAGTACATCTTAATCGGATAAGCCGTTTCTGAGATTAGCGTGCACAAACCCACAGACAAACAGACAAACAGACAAACAGACAAACAGACAAACAGACAAAAATTTCAAAAATCATAGTTTTGGGTACTATTGCGTAAATAAAGGTCCCCTATCATATTTTTTTTCAAATATCTTCAATGTACAGACACGACTCCTCTACAGATTTATTATATGTATAGATTTAGTATTAGCCAATATTTCTAGTAACACATGACGTACAAAAGCTAGTAGACGAACATGTAAAGTATTGTTGGTCCTAGGATTTCAGAGCATATAGCCAAGCCATACTGGCTTATCCATGATCCACTTTTGTTGGTCGGTGTCCTTTTGCTTTTGTCATTATTTGATTTTATATTAACCTTTGGAATAAACAGGGCAAATCCAAACGTTATTAATTGTGCCACGTATTGCCACGTTTATAACCACAGTTTATAACCATAATGTATTTTTATTTAAGGAAGGTATTTAGGTATTTTTTAATTTTTGACAGTGCAGGCAAGTGACAGCTCTGTCAAAATTGTAAGTTTCTTCTTCTTTTTTTTTTGTTTTTATGTTCATAATATAATTTTTTTTCTTTTTTTTATTTAGTCACTCGTTCGTATTTATTATTTCCAGAAACATTGTTTTGATGTCACACATTGGCCCTAGCAGAATATCAGTGCAGTGGGCTTGCTCGCTGTGAAATGCTGAGCTGGGGTCAATTTTTGGCATCATACAACATAATAATACTATTATTTTAGACATTAAGTATAATTGTTCGTTATAATGTTACATTGTGTTGTATGATGATCAAAATAAAAATGTTTTCTTTCTTTCTTTCCATCAATATGTCAAATACAACACTGTTTTTAACTTCGTGGTAATTACTAAGTATAACAATTAGCCATCGCAGCTTGGCTTAAGGCTTTTTAATTAATAGATCAGTAATTAAATAAAACTAAGCTAACGATCCTTATTACGACGAAGTTTAAAATAAAGTGTGGTACATATAAAAAAAGTTATTACATTTAGATACATAATTTTTAAAATAAAACACAATTAAAAAATTTATATTGTCGATTTTTTTATATTCTTACAACCTCTTAAATTTTGCAGATATATCAGATACACGAACTACAATAGTCACTTCATTTAGAAAATCAAAGGCATCAAATACAGACAGACGTCTAGTAAAATATTATATTTAGTAATTTATTCATTACATTGAGAATTGAATGAAACGTTATCTGGCGTACGCCTGATATAAATGATGTAATTATGAACAAACAAAAACTTTTTACTGATAACAATGAAATCACACTTTCGTAGTTGACTCTTGAAGATAACTCGAAAATATTGTATATTCGTAATTGGAAATTATGCAAACTTTTGTTAAGATAACAAAAGGTTATACGACCTTTAATTTTATTAACAGTATATCACAATTAGGTATTAGACTGGCGAACAAACATAGCTTATATTGTTCTACGTGACGCATCACAAGATTGCTGTGATATTTTTACACTTAGATTAGTTCCAAAACAGACAATTTAAAAAAAACGAGACTTCCTTAAACACTTTTCGATAAAACTTGTAGTTTTGGACTTCGTCATACTAGTCTCCTAGAAAACTCTTTATGTTTTTGAAACAGTCGTCCAAAAGACATAGTAAAAATATTTAGTTTAATTCTACAAAGCTACTACATACATTTGTTTCATTGGCCGGCTACTTGAATTTGTGACCCACTGTCCATAATTGAGTGAAGTATTTATATCAAATATTTACATAGTTCATAATAAAAAGCCCAGGGGGCCTATTACAAGCTTTTAATTCCAGCCAGTTTAGGCCATACAACATGGCTGCCTGAAATTTTCGTATTACGATTACATAATGACAGCCAGTCAGCGGTCACGTGACACTTGACTTGCTTCCGGATGTCACTTTCAGACAACCAAACTAGGGTGGATCCATTTAGAATAACATGTCGTTGTAATATGAAAAAGAACAAGGCAGTTTAAGGCCGTATTATTGAATTGCCTGGAACCTGGTATTGTAAAAGAACATAATACGGCCCCAGTTATTGTATTACAGACTTTAATTTTACTTACAATTAATTATAAATAAATCGACTTGATATCATTAACTGATTTTTGGTTTGAACTGATCGGAACGCGTCTGATTTAGTGTTAGAATTATAAGACTATCATTTTTATGTTTTAACATAACGAGACTGCATTAAGACTTTACTATTCAATAATAATAAAGTTTTAATGCATTCTCGTTATGTTAAAACATAAAAATGATAATCCAATGATTCAATTACAAGAATTGACCTAAAGGTTTTCACTTTTCACGGAATATCAGCGTTGTGAAGATCACTCTGATTTCATATTTTGAAAAAGCTATCTCAATGCTCGTACGGTTAAACTGTAGGTGCATAAGTAGAATCAGTATATTATTATTAGATGTCTATAGATGCTGATTAAATGTCTGTACATGCTGTAATATTAATGAGTGATAATACTTTAGGGTGTGTATGGGTCCCGTTTGTAGAGTTTACTGTGAAAGTACCGCCAATACAGTAACGTTTTTAAAATTATTGTATGGACAAATTTAAGATGTTGAGGCATTTCTTATAGAAACATGATAGTCAAAAGTAAATATTTCAATTTTCAACACTTTCACTGTAAACTCTTCATAGGAGACACATACACAAAGTATTATCACTAATTTATTTTATACCTTGTAATAGGTACATTGTAGTATAAGGTAGTTCGTAACTACTACCTACATGCACACAGATTCCAAGAAGCAGCTATCTATATAAGGAATTCTACGCCAAGCATTTATTTATTGTTTCAGTTGTCTGGAGTCTAGACGTCTAACAATCTAAAATTTTAAGTTTTGCTCGGAAAAGTAGGATTTATTTCGCAATTTTCTGTACACTGAAATGGGAAAGTTTGTTCCAGAGACTAATAAGTAGGTATTTATTCAACAGTATAATAATAGCTCCCCTCACCGATTTCGATGTCAGTAGCCGATTTCATTGAAACCAGGCCAGCTACGCAGGAGTTATTTTATAGTGCCCAAGTGTGTGCGCAATACACAGAAGCACTCTCTCTTCCTTTTACTCTCATAACCCAGTGGGACGGTAAACCGACACGACTAGCGAGAGATAAGGCGCAGGACCGACTTTTTACATGCCCATCCGACGCATGGATCATCTTTCTTGTCAGACAATCAGGCAAAACAACATTTTTTGTTGTTCCAACGCGGGAATCGAACCCACGACCTCCGGGTCGAGAGCGAAGCTCTGAACCACTAGACCACGGAGGCGTTGTTTATTGTTGTATATTCAACAGTATAATAGTCATAATAATATGATTTCTATAATATTAAAAAAAACCACAAAAATTTGTTTAAATGTCTATATTCCCATTTCATAATATTGATGTCTACACTATAATACTTGTTACTTGTTAGCTAACCCCGTCTTGGCATCACATGGATCTCTCAACTTTTTGCGCTAGAAGAAGTAAGAGAATTGGCATTTTTTTACAAGTTACTTTATGATTTTGTCTTAATGAGAGTTGAGAGTTTGTGGCCCACATGTATGTAGAATATATATCACGTTATAAAAAATATTTTAATCGAATCGAAGACAAACAAAACCACGAATTCTTTATATCTACAATCAGCAAAAGATAAAACGAATATCTTTATCGTAAAACTCAAGACGTAATAAATTCCGGCGAAATTCGTCAAAACAAAGTTTAGAACATTCGAAAATAAGAGATAATGACTTAATAACAACATTATAAACATAGCTATTACAAAATCATAACGTAATCAGAGTCAATAAACTTTACTCAGGTTTCTGTAACATTCGAGGGTGCTAATTCTTATAATACCTTATCACATAATACAAAAAAAACCCTGAGTCAACGTCATAAGCCCTATTTCACTGCTGTTCGATATTCATAGTAAATAAGAGCGGGACTCTTTGATACTTATGTTTCTTTCTAACGTAATTATAATAAGAATTAAGTTGTTTTATTAATTGTAATAGATGCTTGAAATACGGCAGATAAAATTACATTTTTGCAATCGGAAATTGCTGCTATTGCCTAAAACAAAAGATTTTCGATATTTCTTATAAATTCGTTGTTTTCTGATAATATCAGTGAATTCCCTTTCGATTTTAAAATGCACAATCCTTTAATATTAGAGCAATAGCGTAATAATGGTTGCATAAATCCTGTAGGTCGCGGAAAACTATTGAATCATACCCTGTTGCTATCGTATTATCTTAACGCCCCAGAGTACTTTAGGCTTATAAATAAAAATATTATGCTTTCCCTGTAGCACCGACTGTGTAAATATAGTATTCCATGAGAACACTGCAATTTTTTGCGGTAAAAAGTAGTCTATATGGTAATCCAGGGTATTAAATCTAGTAATATAATATAAAATTAATATTGTCAGGGCTCACTGAGGGTTTCCCGCATACCAAATTGTACTAAAATTGGTCTTCCCGTTTGCGCTTGTAGAAATAACAAACATACTTGCAAACTTTCACTTCAATAATATTATGATGCACCGCGTGTTCTTGACTTAGGAAAGAGATATTTTTATAGGGCACGAATTAGGACTATTAATGTTTTACTCCATAAATATAGCTATTAGAATAATACGTACAAGTTGTCTCTGATCCGATTAGTACGAGTACATATAATATATATTATATAGTATACCTACCTATAATATATTGTAATCCTCGACTTATTACGCGCAGAAGAAAAACACACAAACGTATATATTTTTCTATGTCCTACGGTGTAGGTTCTCTACATCTGTAGCAAATTAATTAAAATCAGCCTAACAGCTGGGACTCCTATTCAACATTTTCCTATTTTCTAGTATAGCTCTACAGCGGACAGACAAATAAAACTTGCTTACATATAAAATTCCTTCTCTCGTATGACACAAAAGTATTACACAAACACACAAACAAACACATTCGAGTACATAACACTACGTCGTACTACGGCACATTACGATCAGGTCACTAAGTTCACGGCCACAATCTTATTTACATAAAATTAAATAATACTTGTCACTTGATTAATTTTGTCTCTAACCGCCATATTTGTTTGCTTCGTAACTCGTTTCTCAATAAGGGCTCGATTATATTAGTCAATTCAGAGTAAGTTTTGAAAAGTTGTGGAATTTTCTGTCAGATTCTTTTAATCGATAACTATGCACAATCCAAATGTGTTATACTTGTAGGTGGGATGTCAAAGAATTCTGTTAAGTTTCTTAAAAAGCCCCCTTTCTCCAACTTCAGTATGGTCTGTATGGATAACTAATTTTATTTTTGGAAAATGGATATCTAATTGAAATCGTCATTTCATTGAGTGACTAGCGTTTTTATCGAATGACGACATTAAATTGAACGACTAAAGGACAATTCGTCAAGTTGTTTATTGTAACCTCCAACGTCTTGACTGAACGTCATTTAGTCATTTAGTGTAGTCGTCTTTATTATGTCGTTCGTAAGTTACGTAAATTTTTCTTTAAGAGTAGCCGGGGGCGACGTAATAATAGATAAATCCATGCTATCACACTATTTTATAACGAGTATCGCACTTTAATGTAGATTTAATGAAAAAAATATCAACACAGTGCTATCAGTGCCAGCTGTTTGACGCCATATTTGTATTTTGTTTTGATGACTACTAGCGCCGCAGTGAGAAAACATTTCAATAACCTGACTGACAATACAACATTACAATCCGCTAACTAATTGGACGTTGACTGACGATTGTTCAATCCATGTTCAGCCTAGTCTTTCAATTTAATGTCGTCATTCGATAAAAACGCTAGTCACTCAATGAAATAGTGATTTCAATTAGATGACTGCGACAGATACATGTAGTTGACCCTTATTTTATCTCTATATTATCACAAAATCGAAGTTTAATACCTAAATATATCAAAGAAATAATCTATACTTTGTATCAATCGGTATATTAGATATTTTAATGATTGATACAAGGTTAAAAAGATGTCAAAAAGGTCAAAAAGAAGTTGCGAAATAAACTAAAAAAGAATAAACTATTCGGCGCATTTCGGTTTTTGTTCTTTTTGAATAAAAATCTGTTAAGAAAACATAGCTACACATATTATTCACAAAACCGGCGTAGCCAGTTTCTATCATTCTTTTTTGATTTAATTAATTCAATAGAGTCTAGACGAAATAGTGGGCACATGCGTACATTTTTTGTCACCATAAGCGACCAATTGTAATGATTACGAAATACCTACTTGAAGTATAGAGCTCTAGAGCTGCTCATTTGCCGTAGGTAGCAACTGTAGTAACGCTTGACTACAACCAAATTATCTTCTTAAATATTTAAATCAGGACTATACTTATTTAAATAACTTTTATTTCCTTTAAAATATTTTTGTAGGGATAGGCGTAAATTGTAGCCAATGACGAGTATTTACAATATTCACGTGTTTATTTTTATAATGTAGAGACTAAAAAGAGTTGAGACTATTTGAATTTTGAAACCATCAATTAATATAGTTATATTATTATTATAAGTATACTAGCTGACCCGTGCTGTATTGTGGTAGAATAATGCTGACCCATGCCCACTTCGTTGAGCAAAAAAAAACCGTTTAAAAATTCTCTGGATTTCCACGAATATTTCAAGACCAAAAATAGTCAAATTGGTTCAGCCGTTCTCGAGTTTTAGCGAGACTAACGAACAGCAATTCATTTTTAAATATAAGAGATACATATGTATAGTTATTTAAGCATTTACTACGTTAACTACTAATGGCGTCATACTGGCTGGCAAAACAAATCGTCACAGCTTAACAAATAACGTCCTCTAGGAAATCAGTCAATAGGTAAACTCGTTTTTGTTTTTGTTTTTCGATATTTGTCGAACAATTTCTAGGAAACTACGAGAAAAAATATTAATAGTGTCCACTATTAGATCATACCAGGGCAGTAATTCTCAGGCCTCGAACTTAGTTTTTACTATCGGTCTGTCTCGCTCATGCAAATGAGATTTAGCGCGCGTGCGAGCGGGATATACTAATATTCGAACTTTTTTTCACTGCCCGAGAATCGTGCTCCAGTTTATAGATCGTAAGGAGGTTTTATAGTTAGTAATTTAATTAAAATTTTATAAAATTAATAGATTAAAGGATCTTCTTTATTTTAATTTAATATCGGGGATTACATGCGGTATTCCGAAATATTGGCGATTCAAAGCCTTTTTCTTATACTTTTTTATATTATTTTATAATATATAAATTTATTAGTTCAGTGATATTACTCACTTGAGTCACGCAGAAAAAATTCCTCAACCACTGGGGCATAATCTAGGAAGTGGAGATTTTCGCACTGCTACACCCCCCTATCGAAATCGCAACCCGCACAGGAACGAAAAGGAAGCTGGCAGGATCTTTGCTTAGCGGGGATATAATTTCGGGTTTGTTTCAGATCATTCCTTGGTCATAACCTAGATTCTGGATATTTTCCTATTGACTACACTTTCCTTTTAATTTCACTTACACAGAAACTACAAGTGGCGTATGGAGCAGGCTCAGCAGTGCTATTCTCTAAGAATCTGAAATCTGAATCCGTGGTGAGTGTCAAATTTCGAAGTTAACAGTATTAGTCAGGGTTCCCCCATACACGGTTTTCACTTGACTAGTATCAAGCTAATTTTCGGTGAGTAGCTTCATTTTGATGAGTCGCCCAAGAATTTCTTGGACGGAACTCTTGTTTGTGATATCTAACAGAGATATCAAGGATAGATTATGTCGATTTGGCGATTCCAAAATATTTATTAGAAACCGAATATTTTTTAGTTAAATCTCAAGACTACGGTCTAGTGATACCTACCTGTTTTCTTGTAGGACGTCGTTTAATTTGGGCAGAGAACACACCAACCTATTATAAAATATTTTTGTCCTACAGTTACTAATCAGAAAAATGGTCTCGTGGTTTTAACATTTTCTAAGCGTAGGGATAACGTACCACACAATTTGTAGGACAATATGTCTGTTAAATTACATTAATATTAATTAAGTAGTAAAAAGAAAATCAGCTGGTTACTAATAATTTACGATGACCTCGTTATCCATACATGTTGGAAAGGGGGGAACTCTTTGATCAAACCATTGATTTTGTGGGACAAAGAATATTTTGAGAAAAAAAAAATATTTTGGAATCGCCAAATCGACATACTCTATCCTTGATATCTCTGTTAGCTACCACAAACAAGAGTTCCGTCCAAGAAATTCTTGGGCGACTCATCAAAATGAAGCTACTCACCGAAAATTAGCTTGATACTAGTCAAGTGAAAACCGTGTATGGGGGAACCCTGACTATATGGGAAATTTGACACTCACCGCGGATTCAGGTGTCGAGATACGCAAAACATTCTTAGAGAATAGCATTGCAGTTTCACGATCGCTTTTGCACGAACGGAGATATACTATCCCGAGTTTGTTTCAAGTTATTATTTATCTGACATTCGTCTTCTTTTACGACATCTCCTACTAATTGGGGAGCCTATTCTAATGTCGATGCCCCTACGGCGTGCAGCTATTACTAGTTATGTAGCAACTAAGATCGAACCTCTAATCGCCAAGTTCTTCCTTAATCTTTCCTGGTCATTTCCAAGGTATTTTCCATAATAGAAATAAAATCGATCTCCTTGGGGTGGATATGAATAATCTATCATTTCTTGGCGGCAGATATCATGTTTTTGTACTTATTCTAGACGTATTTTTTCATAAACCAGTTCTGGATCACTTGATTGCCATTCTCATTATATCTAGCATCTGGATGACGCATTGATGACGTCATAGGGTTCAGGGTGTTTCTCCCTTGACTTCCCACGGGATGAATCATGCGCCTTTAGTTTGTACCACGAGCGAGTCACGGCCATGATAATAAAAGTGGTTTAAGGCCCCGAGACGTGAGCACATTCCACCACCAGGTGCCAGACCCACGGCCCACGTGCCTACAGTATCATTCTCCTACCTGTTGATACTACTTGGACATATATGTAAGAAAATAATGTGTTGGTCTTTTTGAAAGAATGGGAAGAAATAATAAAAAGATAACGTGAAAAAAAGTAAAAACTACAGGTTACCTACACCTTCAAGAAAGTACTTGATTTTATATAATATGGCACTTTTAATCATTGAATCGGCTTTCTGAAACAAATGGAAAGGTGATAAAATTTGCTATGATTATTTTTATTTAAACTCTAATACTTACTTAAAGGTACCGTACCGTGGACCCGCTAATAAAATCTAAGCATTTTTCACACCGAAATACGGTAAAAAAATGCCAACAGCGGGTGCATCCACGTCCACTTTCACTATATTTGTGCCTATTCATTTCTGGATATCGAATTGAATTATTTTCTTGTTTCAGCCTTTTTTGCGAAGTCGGATTATAGTTTTTTTTAACTATTTTTTGGGTCATTGAACTAATATTATACTTTTGGAGTCATTACGCATACCTAAATCAAAAAGATGTGCAAAATTAAAATAATAATTAGGATAAGTTTTAAAACATTTACGTTTTATTTTAAACCAATTGAACAAAGTTATCTATCCCTTTCTCGCAAAACGATGTTTGTACGCAGATTGTATAATGTCTATATAGGATTAACAACGTGACGTCACAATCTGTTGTTCCCTTTTCGTTCGCACATTATATTTATTAGTTGAATATCTTCATTATATTTAATGGTACTTAAATAATTTTAATTTTACATTATTTGTTTACCAGGGCTATAATAACATCAATTAAGAAAACATTGAAAAGACTAATTGTTAAAAAGATCAGTATTATCTAAACCAAGACGGAGACAACAGTATGTGGAGTTGTTTATCGTGTCATATTGTGCTGTCCGCGCAGGCGGGTATCAATAACCCGTCGCTTCACAGAACCAGTAGCTGTCGGAAAAATGTACTAGTATCACAACCGACACTAGTACATTTTTTGTGTTGTCTTAATAAGGTTTAAATATATTTATTTCCATTAAAACATTTGTCACATACAGCGTGTAAAAAGAACAGTCACTCTTTGAGATACGATTAAACTGCCTTTCCTCATTTTGGAAATATTTTTTTCTGTCAAAAATTAAAAAATATATATTTTTTTACTTTTTACGACTTCTTATTTTTGTGTCGCAAGAATAACGAAAAGACAAAGAAGTATTTTTAATTTTTGTAAAAAAAATAATTATAAAAAAATACATTTCTAGAACGAGAAAAGGTAGTATAATCATATCCCAAAGTTATAGTGGCTGTTCTTTTTACACCCGTTATAATATGTTAAGATCCACTCAATGTTTTTGAAGAAATAATAACTAATATTGTAACTAGAGCTGACTCTCCAATCGACAGAAGAACCTCCATCCGAGAAACAAATAAATATATGACTTTGTCCAATTTAATTAATGATATTTATCATACTATGAGGTTTCTACGCAAAAAATAATACGTAGATTTCTCGGAAAGCTCCTGCGAAGCTTTTTGTTTGTGTTAAAGTTAATTCAATATTATATATGATCCGATATAAATAATTATTATATAAGATTTTTAGTTAAGTTAATTACATATTTGATACACATCTATAATAACTTTAAACTGCTTCGGCGGGATCCGACCGACGACCTGGCCATAGATGCTCCGATCGTCAAATAAATTCTCCAAGGATATAACAACGTCATAGTCTTAGGCCCGTATAAATAAAACAATCTCAAATCCAATCTCACTTGAGAACCTATTTGACAGATAAAACAACGTTTCGTTTCACTTTTAAAAGTGAACAACTTTATTAATGTTACATAGTACTTTGATTATTAGTTCTTTTTATAACTTAAAATTCATATTATAGATTACAGAAAAACATTAAAATAGTATATATTTTATAATCTTTATTTTTGCATTTAAAAAAAGAAAAAAAGTATGGAACATAAGTAAAGTTCTTCATTTTTAAAAGTTAAACCTATTCGACAGATAAAAAAAACGTTTCGTTTTTTATCTGTCGAATAGGTTCTCAAGTGAGATTGTTTAAATTAAACGGGCCCGAGTAAGGATGCAATTTTATAAGCATGATGATAAGGTCAATAAAGGATTTGGAATTTTAAAAAACCAACACGCATTTCACACGCAACTCGCAGTTGGCGTGGTTGACAACAACCTAACCCAATTCACATGTAACTCGTGACATAGAGATCATAGATACGTGGTTAATGATGATGATGATGAAAAAAAGTGCGCCGCGAATATTTAAAACTATGAACACTTAGCATTGGGTGCGCGTAGGAGACGTTATTGCCAAAATTGAGGGCGGCCCCTTTTCACCCTTGACCCGGGTTGCGCAACCGGCAGACAAGGTTAACACGTTTGCCATCCTTACCGCTGCCAAATTTTTTTACTGTTTGTGCAAATTACTCCATCAGGCGAGGCCATTTTTTAACTTTATGCTCTTGTGTAGTCGTAACATATATTTTTAGTTTAGGATTTAATTAAAAGCAGTTTTTTTGAAGAATCGAAGTGCCTTGTCAAATGTTTTCAGTTGCGATAAATACAATAATAATAATAATAGCTCCTGTCACTGATTTTTCAATTTCGATCGTTTTATAGTGCCCAAGTGTGTGCGCAGTACAACCACGACCGCGTAGACCACGGAGGCATATATAAGTTTAATTACCTGAGATATTTTAATGATAATGGTGATGAGTAATAGCTGAAAATACTTTCGATCACGTCAGCTTTGAAACAAAAGCTCTATCATACTCGGTATGAACCGATGTCACCTTAGCTCCTAAACGAATGACCGTTTAGGAACTAATATGACACAACATACTATGTTCTCGCGAGGCGTTAAGGAGGGTACAAAATTTCTACACCTAAAACTTTATTCAGAAATGAAATACGAAGAAACAATAATTGTAACTCATGTCTGATTATAATATTATCTATATTTAAGCCCCTTTTTAAATTACCAAATTATTCACATTTATTTCTAGCCTAGCAATAAAATCAACTTTATTGATATGGAAACAACCAATGGCAATGAATAGCTTGTAGTTATCAAAGTCAATGAAAGATAATATACTAGTCTAGGCTTCCTATTTGAGATGCGAGGTCGATATGACATCTAATGACCTCATATTATTACTAGAATCAGCATTGATATGCTAAATGTATACGTATAATATGTAATTCTAACCTCTGGGCGGTAGGAATTATGATACTTTATTGTTGCGGCTGGTGTATTTAATATTTATAGCGTAAAGTTGTTACTATAGAGTAAAAAGTTAGTGTAAGTAGCGAACCTTATTAATACACTAGCTGTGCCCGCGACTTCGTACGCGTGGAAAAGTGATTTAGGGCAGCAGTTTAAATACTTTTTTTGTTTATGAACACTGTCGTTTGGATATTTAAAATCACTAATTTATAGTAATGCTTCTTTATACACGGTATTAGACGTGCATAGGCAAAAGAAGTAGGCCGATGGAGTAATAATAATAGTTTACTATCAAATAATGGCCGTTTTTGTCATGAATGTTTTGATTATATTGCAAACACTAAAGTCTTTAATATGGAACTCTCGGTTAGACATGGGCGCCGCGACACGCCGTCCCAATTTTGGCCGGCGCCGCCGGTTCGAGTGGCGTTTTTTGTCTATGAAAATGCTAACAATTCCTACTACCAGCTCGACAAATGACCGTGTATTATTTCTATTATGCGAACGGGACTACTTGATAGTACGCTCATAACATACGTGACGAAGATCTATGTATCAGTACAGATTTGTATGGATTTTACGCCGCAGCGACTGCAGACGATGATCGTTTTCACACCGACGCTGCGCTGCTGGCGCCGACCGCCAAATTTTTCAGCGTCGGCAGTCTACTCTCGGTGCGCAATTCCAACTCGCACTCGCCCGGTTTTTTATTTACTAATTACCTACGCTAACAAACATGTAGCCTACTTTGGGACTTTACGGTTAATGTACTAACTGCTTTTATACGACAAAATAACAAAAGTCTAAAAGAAAGAAAAAACCCAAGTCGTACCTTGCTTAAAAACTATTTAATTAAAATATCATGAAAAACATAAATCTTACTTATATTGACATAACTTTTCTAGTTTAAATGTATCTATGACATCTCATATCTTGAAAACAAACTATCCTACGCCTATACTTTATTAATCATATTTGCAAAACCTAAGTATAATAATAATAATAACAATAATATAAATAAATTTACTTCGCACAAAGTAATACCTTCTTATTTTCACTTGGGTTAGTAAATTTATTCTATAATTTTGAAGTCGGTATATATATATATATATACCGACTTCAAAATAAAGAAGAAAAGTTTATATATATATAAGTATATCAAGTTGATTGACTATAAAATGAGATACAAATTTTCATAATATCAAAGTCGGTACCAGCCAAACTCAATATAATGAGTTCTATAATATAACTCTTTTATTATTTTTAGTCGGTTTACATTCTTTTATTTGGCTTAAAACTATTTTTACCCCTTTTTTAAAACTTGCCTATTTCATCATATTGTTATGATGGTATATATGGATACCTACTATTTGGTGAAGGCAGGAGTGGTGTTGACTACTATAATTGATATAGTGGTTGCACTGCTTGCAGTATAAGCGAGGTCAAAATTTCCAAACGTATATCTTCAAATAATAATATCTATGGACGCTCCACACCACGTCAATCTGGCCCCGTGATAAGTATCCGAAGAACTTGTGTTACAGGTACCAGACAACGGAAATATATTTAATACTTTAATAATATACACATATTTAAGATTTTTATTATATTAATACACATCCATGACTTAGGAACATTGAAAGCTTTTTCTTCCCTCAGCCGGATTCGAACCCGATACCTCATGGTCAAGAGTCTGAACCACTAGACCACGGAGGCGTCAAAGTTCAAAGACTAAGTAGTAGTGGTATTACATTGATAGTTGATTCAAAATTATGTTTTTAGTCGGATTATGTTACTCGAAACAAATACAAAATAACTATGAGTGTCCCTATAAATTTCGAGGTGTTCCCTCGATTCCTCACGACGCCATCATCAGGTCTTCGCTTTGATAACTATGAGACCAAGTTCGACTGTAATTGGCGTAGTGGCATATGCTTGCATTCCTTTAAACAAAGCTGAAATCTTCAAACATGTATCTCTAAGGACTCAGAAGTGCTGTTCAGTACTTTTAGATCCAGGATATGGTGCAAAACCTTACTGTTTGGTACCTTACATATGCTTAGACTACTTCAGAAAAAAATCTAAATCGATATATATTTCCGTTTTGAGGAGTTCCCTCGATTCCTCACGGATCCCATCATTAGGTCACCATTTTGGTGACAATGGGACCAAATTTGACTTATACCTTACACAACACAAAAAAAAATTATAATCGGTTCATAAAATTATTTCATGTTACAATCTACCTTTGTGTCAAGTTTCATTTAAATACGTTGAGTATTTTATTTTTTTATTTCTACTTAAATATTCTTAATGTACAGAAATGACCCCATGACCATAGACTAGAAGCCCGCGAGCACCAGCATAGTAAGATTTACTACTTGTGGTCATTTTAGGCCTTAATTTTTTTTTATTTATATTAAGTAATTTATATGAGGTGCCAAAAACATGCTCTACCCGTCATTCTCTTCACACTATATTCGGCTTAATATATGAACCATGAATCATCATGTATAAATAGATTGTCCTTAGAACGTCTTTAAACGATCTCACATCAGTAGAAAATGTTTTTCTTTCCCGTGAGACTATCTAGTTGTTATGTAAGCGCAGACGCCGGCGTCTCGTAAGGCCAAGGTGAACGTTATCCTGATGACGTCATAGTTCCGCAATGGCGGATAAAAATAGCCGGTGCACGTGGAAGTCCTTACGTCTAGCAGTAGTGAAGATACTATCACGGCTCACGGGCATTTATAAAAAATATTAATATACAGGGTGTAAAAAGAACAGTCATCATAACTTTGAGATACGATTCCACTGCCTTTCCCCATTTTGGAAATGTATTTTTTTTGTCAAACTATTCGTTTTTTACATTTTACAATTTCTTATTTTTGGTCGCAAAATAACGAAAATTTTGTTATATTATAAACAAACTTAATACACATCCCTGATCCAGGAACATTGAAAAATTTTTGTTTCGGGGGATTGAACCTGTTACATAATGCTATGCATGTATTTAAAACAACTAGATGTCAAAGATGACATTGACGTTGATGCCTAAGATAGTTTTAAGTTAGTCTCCTTGAGAGGCCCGGATAGGTTAGTGGGGTCAGTGTACCTACATAGTTATTTATAAGATACTGTTTATTGTATTATCTACGTAGTAGAATAAAGTAAAATACGATTAACTAGAAGTGTATTATTGGACGTGTAATTTGAACCTAATAACAATAACACATATGCTGAGGCACTAAATATGGTGTCAGAAGAAGAAAAAGAAAATATTAACCAAAGAGAGGGTACGTCGAGAACGGCGAAAAAAGAAATTTCGAGACCGGCTGGGTGTGGTTCAACAACAATGACGACAATGGCTGCAAACGGAGTACAAAAGCTGGAAATTTCGACGGAAATCATCAACAATAATGCTGAAAACTTCAGAAAATGGACTCAATCGTTCGAGATATATTTGCTGGCGTCGGGAATGGAAAAAACCGAAGACAAAAGGAAGATTGCTATTATGCTACACTCTATGGGTGAAAAGGGTCTAAACATCTTCAACTCCTTCAATTTGGACCTAAGCAGTTCTACATTCAAACAAGTTAAGGAGAAATTTGTTGAATACTTTGAACCAAAGAAGAATTTGACAGTTGCAAGACACAGGTTCTTCACATTAAAACAACGTGTGAACGAATCATTGGACAATTTTCTGATGGAGCTAGAAAATGCAAGTCATTCATGTGAGTTTGGTACGCTTCGTGAGTCCCTGGTGAAAGATATTCTCATTGCTAACATGGCCACAAACTTCTCACAAGTTCGACAAAAGCTGCTACAAGAACAAGATCTCTCCCTGGAAAGAGCCAAGCTGCTGTGTAGAACACTCACTATGGCACAGAAGAGTGAAGATTCAATCAATGGGGGTGAAAGAAGAGAAGATGCCACCGTATACAAGATACACAGAAACCGTCCGAACAGTTCTCCGTCATCATCGTTTTCATCGCACCAGCATAGGAGAAAAACCAGATCTCCAGTGCCGCATTATCAACAAAGATCAGCCACACCCGGGTCCAGAACAACGTGCGGGAGATGCAACACAACACATGCTCATCGCAACTGCCCAGCATGGAAGCATAAATGCAGGTCATGTTTTAAATATGGACACTTTACTAATTTATGTTATAAGAAAAATAATGTCAGGAATGTTGTTTCTGAAGTAGACAACTCAAATCTCGATGATGAAGTAACAAAAAATAGTGCTGAGAGATTTACTATAGGGACATTGTTCAACATTGAATCACAAAGTAATAGAAATAGCACAATTTTAAGTAAAAATGATAATTCTTGGCATTATTTTCTTAATATAAACAATAAAAGAGTAGATTGCATAATTGATACTGGAGCAGATATAAATATGATGTCTTTAGACACATGTAAAAGCTCAAAGTTGTATATTAAAAATAAAGACAAACAACAGTGTAAAAATTATAATATTTTTGCTTACAATGGTCATAAAATTCCCATAGTGGCAGTATCTAATGTATCCTGTTTATTAGATAATAAAGTTGAGCCTGAAACAATTACTTTTGTAATAACAAGTTTGAATTGTCCAACTGTAATTGGCTTACCAACTTGTATAAAGTTAAATTTAATAACAAAAAACTTCTCTGTAAATTGTCAAAATGACAATAAAATTGTGAAAAATATACATAACCTATATGAAAAAACATGTGACAATATTGTAATCAAATATAATGATGTTTTTCAGGGCCTAGGATGTCTTCCATATGAACACAGTATTGTATTAAAGAAGGATGCCATACCAAGAGTAGATCCCCCGAGGAAGGTACCGTTTGCTCTCATCGAGCCGTTAAGGAAAGAATTAGAAATCATGGAACAGCTGGGAATTATACAAAAGGTTAACAAACCCACATTATGGGTAAGTAGTTTAGTCATTACCATGAAAAAGGCAGGAGGATTAAGGGTATGTTTAGATCCTAGATATTTAAATAAAAATCTATTGAGAAGTCATTATCCTATTAAAAATATTGATGAAGTCAGGTCAAAATTGTCTAAAGCTAAATATTTTTCCCACTTGGATGCGTTCTCTGGTTGTTATAATATAAAATTAACAAAGGAAAGTAGTGATTTGTGCACATTTCAGACCCCATTTGGTCGCTATAAATTTCTACGGTTGCCTTTTGGGATTAATACTGCAACAGAAATATTTTATAAAACTATGATTGATTTATTTGGGGACATTGAAGGCATAATTATTTGGTGTGATGACATTTTAATATATGGGGAGACAATTGAAATACACAATAAGAGGTTAGAATTATTTTTAGAACGGGCTAGGCAGGTAAATTTGAAATTAAACAAGCTCAAGTGTAAGTTTCTTTTAGAAGAAATAACATATTTGGGTTATATTTTTAGCAAAGATGGTGTTAAAATTGATCCAGATAAAATTAGAGCTGTAAAAAATATGTCTACACCTAAAAATATTAAGGATTTACAAAGATTCTTAGGCATGTTAAATTTTTTAGCCCCTTTCATTGAAAACTTAGCAGACAAAACTAATGTCTTAAGAAACTTGTTAAAAAAGGATATACCATTCCTATGGGATGATAATTATCAAAAGTGTTTTGAATCACTAAAAGATATTATTACTAAAGCACCTGTATTAGCTAACTATAATTGCAATGTACCTTTAATTTTGTCAGTAGATTCATCCAAGAATGCAGTGGGCGCTGTAATCATGCAAAATAAGCGACCAATTGCATATAGCTCAAGAACATTGACAAGCTCTCAACAAAACTACGCTCAGATTGAAAAGGAATTGTTTGCTATACAGTTTGGTTGTAATAAATTTCATCAATATATTTATGGAGGTCTTGTTACCGTTCATACAGATCACAAACCTTTAATTTATCTCTTTAAAAAACCTCTTCATGAAGTGCCAGCTAGGTTGCAGAGAATGATGCTTGCGTTGCAAGGATATGACTTAGAAGTAATTTATGTACCTGGTAAACATATGTATATAGCAGACACGCTATCACGAGCTTCACTCACTGATACATATGTACCACAATGTGAACAAGACTTGCAATATCATGTCAATTCAATTTTTTCTAATATTTCAATATCAAAGTCATATTTAGAGTCAATTTTAAAGGAAAGTAAACAAGATGAATCATTTAATTTGCTTAAATCTTATATAAAAAATGGTTGGCCAACAAGCAAAAACAAAATTAACTGTTTGGTAAAACCATATTGGAATATTCAAAGTGAAATACATATTATAATGAATGATTTACTCTTTAAGGGCAATAGGCTCATAGTCCCAAAGGTTTTACAAAAGCAAATATTAGATAAAATTCACTGTGGTCATTTAGGTATAAATAAAACACTTAACATTGCTAGGGAAACAGTTTATTGGCCCAATATAAATGCAGACATTAAAAATTTAATTGAACAGTGTCTAGTATGTGCTAAATTTAAACCTAACACAAATAAGGAACTTTTGAAATGTTATGATATTACACAGTTATGATATTTAGCATTGCTACACTACCGGAACACTGCTTAAGGCGATTTTCCCAGCCCAGCATCATTATTAATGTCTAGGAGTTTACGTATGAATATACCTGTCCTGTGTAAAAAATTAAAACCGAATTTAGTAAAATTTTCTGTTTACAAAAAATCTTATGTCAAAAATAAAAACAAAATGACATATTACTTTGACAGATGTGCAAGGCAAAGGAATGAAGTCTTTAAGCCTGGAGATGACATTTATTTTAAAAAGAATCCCAAAGATTTTTGGACTCCTGGCGTAATACACGGAAATCTAGATTGTGGTAGGTCTCATTATATTACCGATATGAATGGTGTTATCTATAGGAGAAATAGAGCGCATATTAGACATAGGAAAAATAGTTTAAAAAATATAAATCCTCCTTCCTCTTTTGCGGGTGACGGTAAACATGAATTTAAAAAAATAGATCCTTCTTATAATGGTCATGATACGTGCAATATACTTCCCATAAATCCTAGTTGTTTCACGAGTGAAAATTCTCAGGATATTAGTAGGCATAATGACAACTGTGTTCCTGTGGAAAGGCAAATAGGTACAGATTATGTTACCAGATCTGGTAGAACTGTAAAACAACCTAAATTGTACATACATGAGAAATTTAATTAGTAAGTTATATTTTGTAATCATGTATATTTTAAGCATTATTAAATTGTATGCGTTTCTCGAAAAAGGGAGATGTTACATAATGCTATGCATGTATTTAAAACAACTAGATGTCAAAGATGACATTGACGTTGATGCCTAAGATAGTTTTAAGTTAGTCTCCTTGAGAGGCCCGGATAGGTTAGTGGGGTCAGTGTACCTACATAGTTATTTATAAGATACTGTTTATTGTATTATCTACGTAGTAGAATAAAGTAAAATACGATTAACTAGAAGTGTATTATTGGACGTGTAATTTGAACCTAATAACAATAACACATATGCTGAGGCACTAAATAGAACCCGTAACCTCCTCCAGTGCCAATGCGCTGCAGAGGTCGTATATTATGAGTAAGCCAAGCAGGAACAATTGACAACATTTTCGTAACGTTATCCAACATTAAACTGTTAATATGTTTGATTATGTTCGATAATAGATTATACTAATCGCTCACAAATATAACATAAAACGCACTTACGACTTGTTCTTCGAATGGAATTGCGTCATGCATGCTCCGCGACTCCAGGAAGGTCCACAGGGTTATGTTGGACTTTCCAGTGCTTGTACTTTTAGTTTATTTATTTATGAACAACCGACGTATCTAATTTTGCGAGTCCATTGGAATTGAAGACATTAAAGGTTCGAGCACATTATGCCGGGCCGCAGCGTGTCCGGGCGGAGCGCAAAAATCCGCTCAAATTGCTTCAATACAAATTGTATGAAATAACGCACACTGTGTCGGGCCGCAGCGGCTCGCATTAATGCGCGGCGGATTTCCGTCAGTGCGATGCGATAAAATTGAGTTTAAACTTTGACCGAGAGGGAAGATGGATAGCTATCGGGGCATATACAGTTCCCGCGCGATATAGATATTCCAGAGCGAATGAAGTTTTGGTAACCTAGCAAAAATTCGAAATATTACTCAGTAATGTAAAGCCCCAACTCAATCGGGCAAATTACACAGAAGTTATTTTATTGTACCCATGTAGGTACACTCTAAAAATGTCTGCGGACAAATTCGACGGTCATTTGTTGTGTAAACATTGGCGATCAGCCAGCATTATGCTAATCATATATAAAAATAATTTCCAACGAGGGAATCGAACCCACGTACTTTGGGTCGACAGCCAAGCTCTAATAACTGAAATACGGAGGCGTTAGGTAAAATAAGTATTAGCAATGTAATTAATAAATAGTACGTGCTAAAACAATTTTTTGGCAACTATCGAGATTTGAACTCGCATACTTAATGTTAATGTCCCACTTAATTTTGCTAGACAGATCTGCATCTAATGCCAAAATTTTGTAGAGTTAGTTACCTAAGCGTTTTTATATTTTAAGATGTACATTGTACATTTCTAAAATTTGAAACAAGTGCATTTATTTGCTGATAAATCCATTGTTTGTTTTATTTACTTAAAATAAAAAACCTTGATAATGGGAGAAGTAGAAAAAATATTATTTTAGCTTTAAATTCTTAAGTCATGCGCCGATAGTAAAACAGAGAGAAAGGAGAGACTCAATATCAGAAACGCATATACCTACGTAACACTACAAATGTTACCAAACTGCTATAAATAAAAAACAACACGCAACGGAACGCGAAATGCGCGACTTGTGTTCATAGCCTTATTTCAGGCAACGGACACATTCGACGGTGTCCCGAACTCCGTCCGACCGGTATGGCGTGTTTCAATTATAGGGTAGGTTACTATTTACTACTGTAGTGTCGAACAAACATTTTAATTAATTTCATTTTATATTAAAAATATACAGGGTGTAAAAAGAGCAGTCACTATAACTACTACCTTTCCTCATTTTGGAAATGTATTTTTAAATAATTTTTTTTGTCAAAAACAAAAAAAAATAGTTTTTTACTTTTCACCATTTCTTATTTTTTTGTCGCAAAAATAACAATAAAGCAAAAAAAAATATTAAATTAATAATATAAAAAAAAATATTATTATTTATTTTTTAGTTATTTTAATCCTATTTATATTCTCACTAAAATATTTTGTAATTTTACTGGAAATAAATATTTTTTCAATAAAAATAATCTATTTTTTAACGGAAATCAGCGGACTAGAACAATGATGTCACACGAAATTCGCTCTCGTTCGTATTGAATTTTGAATTTGCATCGTTATTGTTTAAAGTAATATAAAAAAAACGTTTTCATATGGTTTATAACCACGACATCTGTTATTGGTCAGACAAAAAAAATAGAACAACCTGTCGTTTTGTTTAACTGCAACACAATTGTAACTTAGTGACGCGTGCTTATTGTAGTGCAATTATTATATTTGTAATTTGCAAGTTAATACGTCACGTGGCTGCCCACGTGCTAGTACACGCGCCGCGCATACTGAGAGCGGGTCGTGACCCACTTACATATAGGATAACTTGCAACGGGCTGCTGACATTGAATAAGGAAGCGAAAAACTGTCATAAATTAACTAGAATACAGTTTACATATTGTGTACGAACCGTAGCCGTCCCCAACACTAAACCTAGGCAAAAGCTCATGTCTGTCAATCGACTTTTGAACGTATTAGACAAGAAGATACTGTGAGTTAATATTTTTATTAGCAACGGGGATTAGCTGTTTTCGATATTACTAATGGGGCCAGAAAATGTACGTTCCTGTCTTCGCGTATGAAGTAATCATCTAGTATGTATTAATATAATGAGACTAGCTGACCCGTGTCCACTTCGTTGAAAATACAAACTTTGTGATGAAATGTTCCATATTTTCTCACCGTTTAAACCCAAAAATAGCCGAATCGATTCAGCCGTTCTCGAGTTTTAGCGAGACTAAAGAACAGCAATTAATTTTTATATAAAAGAAAGAGAAAGATAGACTGCTTAAACGACATCATCAGTCGCGCTTTTGTCCACCGCCGGAGTACCAGCTGTGCTAGAACCCGTTTGGCACGTGATGATGGCAAGAGACCAGACGGAATGACCTAGATCCCATGGGGAGTGGGACGGGCTCCTGTATGGGACGCTACTTGTGTCGATACTCTCGCTCTGACCCACGTCCAGGGTTCTAGCGTTGCAGGTGCGGCCGCAAACCATACGGAGAACCACAAGCGGCGCAAATATAAGAACCTCAGTGGATATCTCATATTTGAACCGGGTTGAAACTCAGGCCAATGGGAAGCGGGCGCGCATAAATCATTTGATAAAAAAAACTAGTATATGCCACCCGAGACCCCAGAGCAGGCACCTGGCTCAAAGAGTAAGCATCGCCAACTTTAAACGACGATTTACATAGGATATAAGCATCGCTTAAGCGACTAATTAAGTATCACTCTCACTAAGCGATGCTTATGTTAAATACCATTAATTTTATTCCAACATCGTCATCGTAATTAGCGACGGCAACTTGGCTAAAGGCTTTACTCTTAGGGCCTAATGCCGTGTTTCACCAAGCAATGTTAAAGTTAACGCCATGTTTAAATACCATGCCATCTCATTCATTGACCGGAAATACGATAACTTGATATTTAACATGGCGTTAACTTTAACATTGCTTGGTGAAACACGCCCTTAGTATCATAACTAAGGATGAAAACATAACGAAGTACAATCGTTAGTCAAAGTGTTCCTTAGATCTTGACAAATGGCTGTTTGCGTCGTTTCGTTGATCTGAATAATACATTTTGGTGAGCGCGTCTCAGAAATTGTATTAACAATTTACTTTGCCCGAAAATATTTGCCCACGGGATTGAATTGATCAAGAAAACAAATGTATTTTTTCTCTAAAGGAATATCATGTATACTGCTATAGCGATATTTTACAAGTTTTTGGCTTTGAATACTCACTCACCTAGACTCAGGAATTTAGAAAATATGTATTTTTTTATATTTCAAGCAACAAGAACGTAACAACAGCAATATATTATAACATTTTCGCCACGAAGAACTATTTAGAGGTCAATAATGACATAGTTAAAAGTAGTCGACATTAAACCGAAAAAATACCATATTCCTGACCCTAGCTAACACTGTTTCCTTTAGATCTTATCGTCCGGAACGTAACAGCCTAACGGTGTTTATTGCCATTTAATCGTCTTGTGACGTAAAGAATGCTATAAGTAACAGCTACTGTTTACGTCAAATCGAATAATATCAACGTAAGCGGTAAAACATCATCAGAATCCTTCTGCTGGGGTGCTCAAAGAAAAGATGGGGCAAACGCCTTTTAAGGCTGGTTCTCCTTCAAAAGGGAAGCTCTTGCCTGTATTTTATGAGTGTTAATCGCTTCCGTGGTCTAGTGGTTCTGACCTTCGCTCTCGATCCGGAGGTCGTGGGTTCAATTCCCGCGTTGGAACAACAAAAATTTTTGTTTTCAAGTTTGGTTAGGACAATGCTGGCTGATCACCTGATTGTCTGACAAGAAAGATGATCCATGCGTCGGATGGGCATGTAAAAAGTCGGTGCTGCGCCTGTTCTCTCGCCAGTCGTGTCGGTTTACCGTCCCACTGGGTTATGAGAGTAAAAGGATGAGAGGGTGTCTTTGTGTATTGCGCACACACTTGGGCACTATAAAATAACTCCTGCGTAGCTGGCCTGGCTTAAATGAAATCAGCTACCGACACCGAAATCGGTGAGGGGAGCTATTATAATATTTATCTCTATTTCTCCATTATTAAGATACAAACTTTATGGAAATATGGACACAAACGTAGTCGAGCGTGATAAACAATGACGCCTATACTCGTTATATCTTTACACTACTTTTTCTTAAGATTCCAATACAAGTCTTCTTACACGTTAATGTAAGTTTGGGTTTTTAGTCGAAAACGATTTCTATCATACGATTTATCTATTTCTGAACGCACGGTCATAGTGCCATAGCATTAGTAATCTGAGCACTCTAAGACTAGACAATGTTTCATGTACTTAAGGTAGCATCTTAACGAATGTCCGACTTTGACCCAATTGTGAGCTGTATACATAAACAGTAGTGTTACGGCCAAGTGCATATAATGGCATTGCAGAGGGCAAGTTATTTGAATATTCATTTATTCTGGGAAAAAAATAAAAATATAGGCTCGACCACTGGGGTTAAGTCGGTTCAATCGAATTAAACGCTGATCTGAAAGTTACTGACAAAAAATTCCAAGTCTCAAATAAAACAAATAAATTTAGTTCTACAAAATGCATTTTATTTGTTTATTTAAATAAAAACTTATCTATACTTATAATAAAACTGTAGAGAGGTCAATTCTGTACATTGAATATTTTTTCAAAATACATATTGGAGGATGATTGGCGATCGATACTGATGCCAAAAATGCAATTAGTAAAATTTTTTTCTGTCTGTCTGTCTGTCTGTCTGTATGTGCACGATGGGAACAAAAACTACTGAAGGGATTTTAACCAAACTTGGTACGATTGTAGCCCATATTCCTGGGCAGGTTATAGGCTATATAACATAACGCTACGATACATAGGAGCCGAGCAGTGACGATAAATTTGAAGCAAGTCGGATGAATTTCGCGCGCGCGGCCTGCGGTCGAACGGTTCGTGCGGGGGGCGCGGGGGGATCGCTTACACAGTGACGCGAAGCAATAGAACGTGGCACTAAAGTAGATTAGAACATCAAATCAAATAACCTAACTATCAGGATTTTTTTTTTCTGGGAAAACAGTGTCTTCACAGTGTCATAATAATATAAAAATTTTATTTTTGAACTTGCTTCACAAATTGAAATAAATTATCATTTATTGTATAAAATCAACTTAATTAACTGTATAATTAAAAGAAAGCCTTTCGCGATAAACTAAAAAACGGGCAATTAAGCGGTTTTTGGAAAGCTATTTATACCATCACGGTATTAATCCTTATCATTTTTAATACGTTAGTTGGCTTAAGCATTCCATGAAGACTATAATATTTGCCCCATTTACCATGCAAATATAATGAGTAGTTTAGGAAATATAGCAAAATTAAAATCGTTTCGCCGTGATTCGACCGGGCGCCGCGTAATGCAGGCTGCTGGGAGACGTCTTACGTCCGAGCCGGGCTGGTGTAGTGTAGACTGCTGGGTAAAAATACTATTAAAATGTGCTAACTGTGCCTGTGTTATTATAGGAGACTTTTATTTATGCAATAGTACCCAAAACAATTTTTATTTTTATTTTTGTCTGTTTGTCGGTGCATTTGTGCACGCTAATCTCAGAAACGGCTTATCCGATTTAGATGTGGTTCAATGATATTTGTAGTAATCTTGACTTAACATTTATTTCATCTCAATCGGTTCATAAATAAAAAACTTATGACAATTAAAAAAAAAATGCTGGACGTTTGTATGAAGTGCGGCAGGAACCGCGGTGCAAACATTCAAATTTAATCTTTTTTTATTTTATATTTTCTTTAAAACTAAATTTAATTTATTTATATTATTGTTATACTTAGGGTAGGTTAATAAAAAAACGCTACTAAAACCGATCGGCGCGCCGAGCTGGGGCCTAACTCTCCAAACTGATTCGATTTTGATTCAGATTCGATCGTGCCGCATACTCCCGAATAAATTGACGTTTGTTTATTTTTTTTTCTATGTCGATTGATATCGTCGGGTGTACAAAAAGTTACGTTCCAAAGGTTTTCTTTATCCTAATTAGTTCCAAAGTAATCTACCAAATAAAACACCAAATCCGTTGAGATCGAACTGATTCGATTCTCGGTTGTGTCGAGAGTAAGCCTGCTGGATCCTCGACGGGGCGTGCCGCTGCGCCCATGTCTAACCGAGAGTTTCGTTTTAAATACCTTAATAATTGCAATATATTATGTTTCAATTTAATATCTCAAAATATTAATGACAAAAACGGTACTAAGTTCAAAAAAATTGAAAATAATTTTATGGTTTCGCAATTTATCCTATGTCGGCACTATGAAGACGTTGCTTCGTATCAAATTTAGGTTTTGGTTCCCTTTGGAGTGTCGAAAATTAGAGAGATACGGCTGAATCTTTGGGTAGATGTGGCTAAGGAGTCTGTTTTTTTCAAAGCCAGAAGGGACAGAAGATCCTGAGTATTTAATAGGATTGTTAGCTTGATACCTACACGTGTTAAAGTTTTAACAACCAGACAGATAGACAGACGGACATCGAAGTTAAATAATTTACTAAATTAACGTGAAAAATTGGCTGGGTCTATACGGTGCATTCGAATAATATTATCCTAACTTCGAATACCTTTGCTGACTTCTACATATTGTTCGAAGGCCTACTTCTTTTGCCGAGCTCCGAAAGGATGGTACTATATTATTATTATACCCTGCATACCAAGAGGCTTGCCGGGTACGTGACTTGCTGGATCGGGATCAACACTGGGATACACTGGGAAGTACCTATTGGCGAAAGTTGTCAGCGGTTGCGCCAATAAACTAAAAATATATTTAATAATTAATTTAATAATTTACCTAAAATAGTTTCAATTTATATATGTTATTTTTAAGGAGTTTTTTGTGTTATTGATAATAAACTACTTTAATTTAATAATATAAAAGTGTCCTAAATCACTTTTCCACGCGTACGAAGTCGCGGGCACAGCTAGTATAAAATAAAATAACTTTTATAAAATAAAAGTACTACACTATCCAACGCTAAACATACTTTAACCGAGTATAGAAACCAGAGCTTTGGTATATATAATTTATTTAAAACAAATGTTTGTCAAATGGAACAAAAAAGTTTTCTTTGTTCCTGGGTAAGGGATATAAAAAACCTTAAGTATTACGTACTGTAAAAGTACTACAGACATTTCCGATCTGATAGTTGCTATCCACTACCCAAGACAAGATCTTCGAGAATTTAGCACGGTATTTGATTTACATCGTTAAAAGCGTAAATTGATATTAAAATTATTATTATTATTAATTATTATCCTACATTATTTATAAATAAAGAATTTATACTAATAAATTATAACTAACAGAAAAAATGCATATACAATTAACATAAAATACTGAAAATATATATAGGATTAGTTATCAGATTAGTTTGTATTACGTTCCTGAAAATTTCAGCATCTGTCTTGCAATTAAATAGTCACAAAGAGGTTTTTCTATTCATAAAATATTTACAGTGTGAATAAAATGCACCTTTTGACTTGTGCTCTTTCGCAATTTTAAAAACGTTCCCACAAAATATAAAAAGATACAGATATCATTGTCCATTGCGTTATTTCCATTTTTTGTTATCATTATTTTAGAAACCTAAACAAAACATTCGTGGACAGATATTAACGAGCGAACCCGTAAAAAATGTTTAGCAATGCCACAGAATATAAAACCTGACCTTCGACGAACAATGGAGTTTGGTTAAAAAGTTTTAGCCGCGAACCGAAGGTTCTAGAACGCATTTTACTCAAAGGTCTTCATACTTCTGTGAAGTCCTATTGTTTTATAATCTGAGAATAGAATGCCATAAACAAGGAGTGTAACATTTAGGCTGTTTTTGAAAATCATACGAAAAAAAAACATCCTCGAATTTTTCGAAAAATTTTCGCCATATCTTACACCTTTTTGTTGTATCAATCAAGAAGAAAATAAAAATAGCTCAGTTTATTAAATGAAAAACAATTGTAAAAACGCATTATTGCAGGCGGTCCGTTTAAATGGTTTCTTTTAGATAAAATTTTTTTTTCGAATGAGTTTTTATTTTGTTTAACGTATGTATGAAAATTATACGACAATGCTATTAAAATAGTGATAATGATTATGACGAAGGCCTAGGTTTTCGGCGCTTGTGAAACGGCATGGTGCGTAAGGTCACTATCGTAATTTTTTAATTTCGCACGCTTTCACAATACTCATTTGACGTAATAATTACTATAGGTTGTAGGTCCCATTGTGAACTACTATTTTTTTTTTAATAAAAAAGCGATTTAAGGATTTAACAATTTTTTTTTATATCTAACCTGTAAACAATTAGGTGTATTATAAGGGATTGATTAGGTGTTTTTTAAATAACAATAGTTATAAAAATAAAATCAATAAAACCGAATATTAGCATCTACACAAGCAGTATCACCTAATGTTGGGAACATCTTGGTCATGCCAGCCAGGTTTATCCTCTCCCTTTTCCGCTACACTACACTACTGCGGGCTCGCAGGCTTCACTGGCCTTCGTTAATGTGCACAGACACTTGGCCTTCTCAAGAAGCTCTTACAATAATTATAAACAAAATTTGAAAAATAAGTAACTTTTATTTTTAAGCCGTGAATTGATGATAAATTATTAACGAAAACACCCGCTATCGCGTCAGCTTTCACACAAAAAAAAACTAAGTCGGTTTATCCGTTTAGGAGCTACGATGCCATAGATGTGTATAAGTCATAACACGTCAAACTGACGTCGGGGGTTAAAAATATTTACCCTATTTTCAACCTCGTAGCGTTGTCCTGTCTCGTAGCACATCTACGACGAGCTACGACAGATGTAACATCACGTTAGTTTCAAACAACACATAATGTTTAACGGTTTTAAATTACGTAATTGAAATAAAATATTTGTATTATTGAACCAATAGAAAATCAGTCTCATTTCTTATTCGACTAACTTGCTTTTTTTTGTTTGCGCATATTTTTTCGAACCGCCTCATTGGGTATTAAACAAAAGGTTTTTACATCAATGCTTAGAAATGTGCTTAGCAAACACTAATTTCTGAGCGCATAAAAAAACGAATCCATTCAACATAAAACTTGGACAACAATCGAATTCGCATAAAATAGGCAGGTGGGTTACATAATGCCGACAAAACTGGAAGGTCAATGTTTTGCTGCGCGCGCGCAGGGAGTTACAGCATCCATTCATCCCCTGGCCTTGAGCGCCGGACTCCATGCCAACTTACACGTGCCGTATTAAGGGGAGGTCTCCTCAATAATTTTTGGAGAGATATTTTATACTACACATTCCAAAAAAGTACAGGAACCGGCCTAAAGGAACGCATATCGATGTTTAAAAGACTTATACGTATCGAAGGTAAATATAGGATTTGTGAAGCATTGAGGCAAAAATTCAAGCCATATGTAAAAATTATTAACTTATTTAATTCAATGGGTAATTTATTATGGTAATTAACTTTGTAAATGGATAATTATTTTTAATTTAATTAATGAAACAATGCTTGTAATGTACGGTACAAATGTGAATTATGAAATAGACAACAATCAAGAATATGATTAAGGCCGTATCATTAATTTTTTATTAGCGTGTGGGAAAAAAAGCAACTATTGTTGCGTAATTTTATATTAAATATACTTTTTTTAAGGAAAGAAATAGAAAAGAAACATAACAAGATTATAAAAGCTTCCGACAAAACCTTTTTATAGAGGGGGAACACAAAAACACAGAGCTGAGAGATTGCCAAGATCCAGGCTTTGATAAATTACAGAATGCTAATATGCTTTAGTTTATCCCGGTTGGCAACTGATTTTATATAAAACAAACTTCACTTACCATTTTAAGTAGGTATCTGATATTGAATAGACACATAGGGAATTGAAATATAATTCAGAGTCAATGTAGAACAGTCTTCAATACAGTATAAATGAAATAAGACTTTTGAATGACCGCAATTACAATCGTCATCATCGCGACAATCAATGTCATTTCCGAATACTGGGGGCCTACTCAAGATGCCATCGCTAATTGTCGCTTACAAAGTTCGATAACAAAATGTATGGGATTTGTCATAAGCTACGCTAAATGATCGCGTTTTGGTATGTCATTTGGCGTACCTTATGTCAAATCCCATACATTTTGTTATCGAACTTTGTAAGCGATAATTAGCGATGGCATCTTGAGTAGGCCCCCTGTTGTTCCACTATACACAGTAACCAACTTTTTAAATAATCTAACTATGTAAATTATACAGTATTAATGTTACCCGGGATATTATTTCATTTATTTATTTATTAATTAGATACACCAACAAGGAACAAACATCATTAAAAGCTAAAATTACATTAAAACATTGTTTATAACTAAATGTTGCCTTAATTATAGGTGTAATACAGCATGCAATATCTATGAAGTACTTAAACTTATTAAATAATTACGGAAAATTAACTATGTTATTATTATGATGTTATTAATATATTTTTATGAAAATATTTTAGATACAAATTTTACAAA
The DNA here is from genome assembly GCA_905187575.2 of Celastrina argiolus. Taxonomy (NCBI): domain Eukaryota; kingdom Metazoa; phylum Arthropoda; class Insecta; order Lepidoptera; family Lycaenidae; genus Celastrina; species Celastrina argiolus. The sequence goes on from LR994587.1 coordinate 12,682,300, forward strand.
ATTATATGAATAGTGGGCAACAAAGGCTAATATAACAAAAAAGGATATTTAAACTAAATCATATTTGTTGATAATGAAATTGCTTTTAACATTTTTATGAATTTGTGAGTATTGGAGAATATACAAACATCGTTCTTATTTGACAAATTATTATATAACTTGCATATTCTATTAACCGGTGCAAAGTGCCCCAGGTTCGTCGCAAACTTAATGTGAAATGGTCATTAAAATCAGATCAGTACTTTCGGCGCTACGTAACAAGCTACAAAGAAGACTACCAGAAGCATTGCCTTCCTTTTCGCTTTGCGGTAGTCGGGTAAAAAATCAGAACATGCCCTTAAGACCCTGAACTCGTTTGAGGTCAATTCGATTATACAACGCGTCCCTTTTGCCCTTTGAGTTCACAAAAAACCCAAGGTCAGTTATAGAATTGTCAATGCCATTATATAACGCTCCCAAACGCCTTTTGATCTGTGCTTTTGTTGCCGACGTGATTTCATTAAACTTGTTTAACGGTTGGCGGTTAAAGTGACAAAACATATTTCCTGTTCCTTTCTACATCTATTTGTTAATGAGACGGAGAATAAAATTATTGTCTTGGTTAAAAAATATTTTTTTCAAATTATGTAGTATTATGTGTACTGGACCGATTTCAATAATTATTTATTCATTAGAAAGCTTTTTTTTTGATGTCGCAAGGGAAATGCATTACGCATCCCCCAGGGGTATGTGGGACTCCCGGCTCAATACGGCCGATTTACCCACTAAAACCACTTGCGGATTGCCATCAGCCGTTGAGATGGGAGGAGTGCCCTGGATCTTTCAACACACAGGCCACGCCCCCCCGACCGGCCGGTCTACCTCATAAGGGACCGGACTTCCATCAAATTAAGAGAGCACTCCGGCAAACTAGAGCGCTCCCCTCGGCGCCGAGACTGACTAAGCCGGGGAGGTTACCCATCCCTCTCCCGGAGCCCCGTACTAGACATGAGATGGAAGGGCCGCAAAGCGACGCCTCCGCACCCCCGTCCTACGCCGGCGAAGCGGAACAGAGGATGGATCCATCTCTCTGTTCCGCTCCGAGGCCTCCTTCTGCGAAATGACGTGTTCACAGAAGGAGGCCGCCGCCTGCCAGGCCTCATCGCTCTCGAGCATGCAACGCACCATGTTCGAAAGCGAGAGGTCCCGCCCAATCACTGCCATAAGATCATGGCGCTGCACGGCCCAACGATCGCACACCTCAAGGGTATGCTGGGCCGTGTCCTCCGCAGCGCCACACTCATGGCAGGCTGGCGTAGGCTCCCTCCTGGCAACCTTAAACAAATACGCACCGAAGCAACCATGTCCAGTGAGTACCTGTGTAAGGCGGAAGGTGAGGGGTTTCTTCTTGCGGCGCATCCACGCCGCAAGGACTGGGCGCAGTGGCGTGACCGTATGTTTGCCATACAGCGACTGCACCAGAACCTCACCCCACCTCCGTAGCAGCCATTGCTGCCCTAGCCTCCACAATCGCGAGAGCTCCTCCCAAGTTAGTGCTTCGCCTTGCAACCTCTTCTCTGACCGGAAGAGGTGCACTTCTGCGAGCACTGACGCCTCGAGCTCCCACGGCGGATCTCCAGCCAGGGCAGTGGCTGCCACCCAGGAGACTGTACGATAGCCCCTGATTACCCTCACTGCTATGACCCGCTGCGCTTTTCGCAGCTGGGCCTTATTCCTAACAGTAAGGGAATCCACCCATATGGGGGCCCCGTACATGGCCATACTCTTACAAACACCAGAGTATAGCCGCCTGCAGGCTTCGCTAGGTCCTCCTATATTCGGAAGAAGTCGACCCAGCGCTGATGCCACCCTTATGACCTTCAGTCCTAACTGCTGAAAATGCGGACCGAAGGTCCACCTCCCGTCTAAGGTGAGCCCGAGATATTTCAACGTGGAGCCCACCCTGACTTCCGTATCTCCGATGAGAAGCCGTGCACCCGGTGGGGGTCCTTTCCTCCCTGGTCCGCGGAAGAGCAGGGCTTCGGTCTTCTCATTCATTAGAAAGCTACATTACCACTGAGTAACATAGGCTATATACAAATCAATTGCTGTTCGTTAGTCTCGCTAAAACTCGAGATCAGCTGAACTGATTCGGCTATTCTTGAAATATTCGTGGAAGTCTAATGAAGTTTTAAACGGTTTGTATGCTCAACGAAGTGGGCACGGGTCATCTAGTATATTTTTACACTATAAAAGTAGCCTATGTCTTTCCCTGTAAAAGTAGCCTATGCCTCTATAAATGTCTGCGGATCCTGTTCAATGCAAACAAACTCAACAAAGCCAATCAAAGATCTCTTACATTACTTTACCCTCGATGCGGTAAGCTTTGTATAAACTCTCGATACACGTGATTATAACAAAACCAAATTAATGAGCGGCTCATAAAGCAAAACAATCTATAGCAAAACAATTATTTTATAAATAAATAAAAAACTTTATTTGGACATTTTAGACAACACATTCACACATACATAGGTAATTAAAATACAAAATAACCAGATAACAACAAAAAAAAATTGAATAAAAAAAAACGAACAATAAAAATGGATAGAAGGAAGGAAGGAAGTGTATTGCCTAAAACCAAAATGGAGTACCACTCAGGTATATCACCGCGACACGGCGCGCCGCAGTACCTGGTCTTCCGTGGCCCCAAACTGTATGACGTACGACAGACCTAGCAAGCAATCCTAAATATATAAATTTGTATATAATAGGTATATTTTTTGGTAACAAAATAATAAAAATAATATTTGTTTGAAAACTCTCAGAAAGTATTGTAGGCCTATTAATGAATGGATTGACATTAAGATTAGATAAGAATTTGAGTGTTCTCTAGAGTTAAACACGAAGCAAAATTTCATAGTAACTAGTAATACTATAACATAGTGTTTAAAATTAGAAAAATTTTCAATAGTAGGCCTTCTGGTACGAATTTAAAAATTATTTTAGTACTGCATGAATTATTTATTTATCGAGAAAGGCTATATGCTAAATACAGGGTAATTCATGGATTATATATCAAGCCGAATATAGTGTGAAGATAAGTACGCGTAAAGCATTTTTTGTGCAGCTCATATAAATTACTTACCCTTACGCGACAAATCACGATTAAAGATCTCCATAAAAGTCATAAAACAGATAAGTGTGTCAGGTCTTAGGTCAACGACCAGTGCGTTCGTGTGTATAGACTAGGAGCCAGCGAGCCCCAGCATTCACTCCTTGTGGTCATTTTAGACCTTTGAATTTTCTTTAGTAATTTATATGAGGTGCCAAAACAAAAAATGCTCTCGCTACGCATCCATTCTCTTTACACTATATTCGGCTTAATTTATGAATCATGGATCACCCTATATAATTATCGTCACGCTAGGACCAATAGGAACCAATTATTAATTTATGAAAATGGGGGGTGTTATATCACTACTTCACTGCGATGAAGTCGCGGCCATAGTTCAATTTCATATTCAATTTTTTTTTAAATAAAATAATTCAAAAGTTAGAAAGAAAACCGAGTATTATTGTATTAACATGTGGTCAAAATCCGACTTTAATAGTAACGTGTTATTGTTCAATATGTCTTTAATACACCAACATATTAATGTGCTCATAAATACACATAATTATACAACGCTATACATAAACATAAGCCGTGTGTTACAATATTCATAGACGTAGACTCGAGTACATACTTTAGCTACTACTTCTGAATATTCATTTTTGGGATACATTACATATTATTTTATACAAAAACTCTTAAGAGATAGGTCAAAGCAATTTAAATCATTCATTGCCTAATAGGCACCGATTTCAGTGACGGTGGCCGGTTTCATTGAAACCAGGGGCCGTATTATGATCTTTTACAATACCAGCCTGGTTCCAGGCAATTCAATAATATGGTCTTAAACTGCCTTGTTCTTTTTCATATTACAGCGACATGATATACTGAATGGATCCACCCTCGTTTGGTTGTCTGAAAATGACATTCGGAAGCAAGTCCAGTGTCAAGTGTCCGCTAACTAGCTGTTATCATGCAAGTATTATGTAATCGTAATACGAAAATTCCAGGCAGCCATGTTGTATGGCGTAAACTGGCTGGAATTAAGAGCTTGTAATAGGCCCCCAGGTCAGCTTAGGAGTTATTTTATAGTGCGCAATACATAGAAGCACTCTCTGTTCCTTCACTCTCGTGGTGAGTGCCAGCGGGATAACTGACACGACTGGCGGCAGATCAGACGCAGGACCGACTTTTTACATGCCCATCCGACACATGGGTCATATTTCTTGCCAAACAATCAGGTGATCAGCCTGCATTGTCCTAACCAAACTTGAATACAACATTTTTTGTTGCTTCAACGCGGGAATTGAACCCACGACCTCCGAGTCATGAGCGAAGCTCCAAAGCACTAGACCACGGATGCGTTACAAATATAATATAACCTTAAAGAAACTGTGGATTGTTAAAGCATTTTCATCAGTTTAGTAAAACACGCCATGCAATGCAGTGCATAGTATATAGTCACTGCGGTTGTGACGTCTGCGTCGATCGAGAGTTGCTATGAATTAAAAAAAAAGGTATGCACAACATTTCAAATATCTCCGATATTGGAGCGTTTGAAAAAAAAAAAGGAATGCACAACATTTTAAATATCTCCGATATTAGTGCGTTTAAAAAAAAAGGTATGCACAACATTTAAAATATTTCTAAAATGTGTGCGTTAGTGTCAACTTATGTTTGATGTAAGTAAAGTAAGTATTTTAGGGTTTTTTTACACTAATTAGGTATGTAAAAAACTTAATCCAACTTTTTTGAATTGAAATGCACGTAATTTCAAAACTACGTAATTATCATGTCAATAGGTATTGCTCATTTCTTATAGATTGAAACATGAAAGTTTCTTTTCGTATTGGCTCTAATAAACAGACGTGGACTGCTTATACAAAGTGTAAATATTTGTATTATTGAGGATGTATATGTTTATAAATCTACATAGCGTTTTCGGACCAAGTTAATGCTCCAATGCAGGTTGGCGAACTCTACCGACTGCAGTCAAAGACTTTTAATCTATGGACGTGTTTTATCAGGGTTTTGTTAGGACAACAACTCACCGATTCGCAGGTCAGATTGCGGTGAAGGAACTGTTAAAAGAACGGATAAATTATAAAACGCGCGTGAAAATTCTGAAACAAGTGAAAGTAGGTTTTACTCATTATCATTATCTTGTATTGTATTCATTATCAACAATTCGCTCCCTACTTGACAATACGGGGGTTACATATTTTTTTAATTTTGTTTATGTAGGTGTTTGGGAGTGTCAATATTAACTGGTAAAATGTTATAAACGTTGTTTACTTCTTGATTGATATAATTAGGGCACAAAACACATAGTAAATTTCTAGAAAATTAATAAGTAATTTCCAGTTTATTGAAAAGTCGATTATGATTTTTGTGATCTATTAATATATCGTTAGCGCGAAAGACCAATGACATACGTGTGATTGACTTCGAAGGTCACGCCAACATCAAGGGCTTACATAAGTAATCATTGAATAACTTCTGGTATTATCATCATTCCGGGTTCAACGCGCCGACAAGGACGTATGTTAAGTGCCAATTGATTAATGTGTTTGGTTCAGCAAAATAAACACACACATATGAGAATATACACGTGTATGAGAATCGGATGTATGTTATTTTGATCCTCATTACATAATCGATAAGAGCTATATTCTCTTGGATCGATAAATCACGTGGCATTTGACGTAGTTCGTAGTATACGTTAACACGTTGTTTGTTTAGAAAATAACAAGTACCACCTAGTTGGTACTTGTTATTTCCTAAACAAACCACGCCATGCCTTAGTTTTGATATGTGGGTAAATTGAAGCTGCAAAATTTTATTGTAGAAAAGGACAACCAACCTCTATATTTAGGCTTGACTAACAACACTGACAGGGAATAATACTCATAATTGCGTTGCTCTTACTTCGTTCTACTGCAGAAATCCCGACCCCGTATCCCATCGCCTCCCATCCCGTGAATTCCGGACAAATTCTCAGGATGCGACGAGTGTCCGGAATGCTGTCCGAAAAAAGAGTTTTGCACTGATGCACTACAGTGGAAAATTGAGTGTCGGTCAAATATCAATCTCATATATTTGACAACTCAACCATCGTGTGTTCAATTTTCAATTGTATTAATCCCAAGCTATACAGCGCTATGACTTTCCTCCGGCCTTCCGGATCACAATATGATTTAAGCCTTAAAGACCGTAGTCACGCAATTTAGGCGTGCGCAATCACTTTTACCGCAAAACCTAGGCGGCAACCCTGACAATTCACTATGCATGGGTCAATGCACCTGTATCTGAAAAATGCATCGATAATTTAGTAATAACACGGCAATTTGCGGTATACCGCACCAGTGAGTAATAAACTGATTTCCGTTCATAGCCGTGAGTATTAAATTTAATGGCCTTTTAACGATTGCGATTTGGTACTCAGTCGATGTTTGATGTCGCCAAATAGGCAGCTACTTAAGTAAAATTGGTGACATTAGGATTTCCTAAATACTATCGGAAAAAATCGCGGGAAACTTATAGCTGCCGTTCATACGGAGCTGTCAAATGCTCTTGCTTGCCCTATATCTGGCTAGTTACATGACCATGGTATTGATAGACCATTCATTATTTTAACATAAATTTTAAGAAGTTATGCTAGAGTTAAAGAAAAAATATACCTAAAAGATTATGAGAAAACTCAAAACAGGCTTCGTAGTTTTGCCTTTGGAAGTCGCAAATAATGTTCTCAATTATCTATTACATTAATATCAATTATTAGATATATTTCAAATAATTACAGTTTCAACTCAAAACAAAATCACACGACCAAAATGTAATAAATGAATTATTATTTGGGTATCGAATTAAACAATAATTTGGGTTTGGCCTTCCTAATCCATATCTAATGTCACAAAAATGTTATCAAAATTAGTTGGCTTGAAAAGAGTTCAACGACACAGATACTACATCGAAGGTTTGCAAGAATCTTAACGCATTTTAATGCAGGTTAAATTAAATTAGTATTCTATTACGATTGAAAAACCTTTAGATATAATTTACAATTTATTTATATATTTACTTACAGACTTAGAACTAAGTTACTGTATATGTATAAATTACTATTAATAAACACTTTATATATACCTACTATTAATATTATTTATCACGTAAATTTTGTTTTACAAATAATTAATTGAACATCAAATAACAATTGGCAATTTGTCAATGATTACTTTTTAAATTACTTAATTAGTATTTGATCCTCTTTTAAATTATTTTGTCTGCATAAATTGTTCCATAGCATTAATGTTTATCATTCAAATTTCAATTCAAAAATCAAAAATCGTGTTAGATCCTTATTTAGTTGTTTGTCATTTTATACATTTAAATATCACTAAATAATATAATACGTTTCCTAATGTTTTGGTTGTGTTCGGCATCATCAATTATACCTATATTTTATAGATCGATTAACATAATACAATAAAGAAAATAAAATTATTTTATGATAATTTATGATTTGTTTGAATATTAGTTCTAGATTTCGTTACTTAATTATTATCTAAAACGAAAGTACACATTACATAATAAATTTTTTTCTAGCTAAGAGATATCATTCTACATGTCATCGCCCAGTAAGGCATAGCAGCGCCATCTCTTATCATTTTCATACATTACATACAATGCTCATTATGGAAATTCTATAATAATTAATGTTTTTTAAATGCCGGTTAACCTTCAAGTGTTTTGAAGCCTTCCTTTATTCTGATATTATAAGAATAATTTAAATTTATTTCTATACATCTTAAAATATTTGATTAGATCGCTGTTGCTTAGCAAATACTACCTGATACAAGTTATATTTTATATTTTGTTTGATTCCCTTGAATCTTAATCATTGTTTATCTCTTCAATTTTTTTACATAACATCCTGAAATCCAATTAAAATACGTACCTTTGATATTTAAACTTCCTCAAAATCAAACAAACATTTCAAACTCAAAACACGCCTGCCTTTCCTATATTATTATAGTCGCTTCCTCATTTTTAATCCCTATCTTATTCATCTTAGAACGTTTAATGGCTCAAATAAAATATATTGTGATCTTAAGTGTTGAAAATTCACAAAAATTACGTATAATCTGATAATAGTAGAAAGTACTAGCTTGTAACATAATAATATTTTATATTTATACCACTAAGTGCCAGGCCATCGCGACCACAAGTTTTATATTATATTTTATTCATTTAACACCAAGTGTGTTAAAAGGATAAAAATTTAATAGAATATTTTTAATAGCAATATTGATACTGTAATAATCTTCAACCCTCAGTGGTCAATATTATCTGTGTAAACTTATACACACCGCTTGTAGATTATTCAAATTCAAAATTCAAAATATTTTATTTCCAAATAAAAGTTAATAAGCTATTTTCGGAAAGTCAACAAAAAGGCTACCACCGTCATTATAAGGGTAAGAACTGAACGGTTGTACGCGTTGGTAGTAGAAGAATAAATATTAGATGTAGGTAGTCGGTGTAGTAGCAAGTAGTTGTAGAAACTGTAGGTGTTCCAGTTTATATTTTAGACAGAAAAGCGATTGTCGGTTGAGCTAGTATCAAATAAAATTCGCGCAGGCATTCACGTAACACTGTTGCTAAGCGGCAAACCGCCTCCGAATTTAATCTAGTATGCCTATAACGTATGTAGGTTACCGAATGATTGTGATACGATATGCAATCTCTCGATGGTGCGGTCGTTGACATGTCTAAAATCTAGGTAATCATTTCATTTAAGAACAAATTCTTTCTCATCAATAAGTCGAACGTGGAAATGCAAAGTGTTTGGTTGTTCTGATTTTTTCTGGTTTGTGTGCGCATTAATTTGTTTAGCTGAATTCGTCAGCGTTTTCTTAATAGATAAGCGATTTAAATTATTGATAGAGGCCAGGAACAGAAAATATCATTAGGTTTAAAACAAGACAAACTTTAGATGGGAAAATAAATTTACACAAAAACAAAGGTGGAGGTTGGACATTACCTTTTATAGCATGTCAGATTCAATGCAAACTTAGTAGTTACAGAAATGATTATAAATATAATACTACACCTCTACAAATGCCAAATTGACCTCAAAATGGCGAGCGCCTCACTTCACGTCTGATACTGATACTGCACCCTTGCACAGTCCTCACTTAACGTAACACATCCTTTGAGCTGTCCAATTTTAGTTCTGTCATAATTTAAAAATAAACCTGTGTCGGGACACTATCTACGCAAGTTTTAGGACATTGATGGTACAGCGTTAATTTCCCGAAAGTGAAACACACCACACGTTTTTCTGTAATTTCACTTTCGTTGCACCGAGTCCAGAGGTGACTGGCCGCGCGTCCTCGCGTGCCGATTAGATAATTTGTGCGTTGTCAAAATACTCATGACCCAATGGTACAGTGAGTGTGGTCAATGAACTCGCGAGTACGGTGCGCAAATCTGATTTTATCGGTTTTCGCAAGGACGCTAACGCGAGCCATTTTCGTCGCTACTTTCGGTAGTACTTTAACTCTACATTATTCGAGTAGATAAGCTTGCTACAACCTACTTAGGATTTATTTAATTATAAACACATATTATTGAGTTATATTTGATAATTACAAAAATATCAGAGTTAGGTACCATATAAATAGTAAATATATAAACCATACCTACCTACGCTTCTACCTAAATTTCAGAAAACAGATGGGCAATTATTGGCCTGACCGTGTTTGCATTGCAACACGCATTTCGCATGTTAGGTCGTTGAACTCAGTATTAGGGCCAATATTAAGCGCTGAAGGCGGCTGATTGTTCTAATATCTATTGGAACAACGTTCTCTTGCTTTCGATGCTTATAAACAGACGAAAAATATAGTATGATTACAGGTGTAGAACATCAGCATGTCCACCGTATAAATGCGTTTTATCTACACGAGAATAGAGATATTTACAGAATGTAGAGAGAAAACAACAGATATTACTACGCGTGCAGGTGGTCGTACAATGTTCTCACACATAAACATGTTCATAACATAGCTTTATATGTTAACAAATTCACGTGCATAAACAACCAATATCAGTGATTGGTATTTACCAACGATGCATTCCAGCTATTATGGTGTTGTTGAACCGAGGTGATCTTATACTAACACTTAACCTAGGCGTTGACGTCACCTGCATACCGACCGCCCGTATATAAATTATTTATAGCTTAATTATTAAATATTTCCTATTTATTAATACAACCGGTATATAAATGTTTATACCAGTATATACCTATTTGTGAAACTGATAAAGAATATGGTTGTCGCTTGTGTTGTTACACTTCCCATTTAGTTATGTTTGGACACTTAAGAATTACGTAAAGTTTTTAACTGTTTTTAACAAAATATATACTTTACGCCATTCAAAGACATTTTGGCTTCCTACCCGTAATCACGATGACGTCACGCTTTAACCCCGATGTCACCAACGCAGAGCTACAGTTTTCTATCCGTCTATCCCGTTCTAATATAGAATGAGAAACTGAGAGAATCCTGGTTAAGCGTTACGAGCGTTTAAAGAAGTTTGGCGAACACGAGGCTTAAAAAACTCTTATGCTTGAATAAGAAAGACACGTGATCATCCTAGATGATCATCCTGAATGAATGAGTTGTACCTAATTGATGCCATATTTATAAATTGATTTACTTAAACTTTTTCTAAGTACCTAGTGATAAAAACTCTCAGCAAACAAGCCATATATTATTACTTGTTTATATAACTCACTAACTTTATATAACACTAGCTGACCCTTGCCCACTTCGTTGAGCATAAAAACAGTTAATGATGAAATTCAACTAAAAAAACAACGCGGCACCCAAAACCCAGGGACGTGTAATGCGGAACCCGCAGCGCAACCCGCAACGCATAACCTGCAACGCGGAACCCACACCGCGGAACCCGCAACGCGGAACCCACAACCCGGGAACCTGTAACGCGGAACCCGCAACGTAGAATCCGCAACCCGGGAACCTGTAACGCGGAACCCGCAACGCGAATCCCGCATCCCGTAACCCGGAACCCGTAACGCGGAACCCGCAACCCTGGAACGTATAACGCGGAACCCGCAACGCGGAACTCACAACCCGGGAACCCGGAACCCACAACGCGGAAACCGCAACGTGGAAGCCGCAACGCGGAACCCGCAACGCAGAACCCGCATCCCGGAACCCGCAACGCGAATTCCTAACGCAGAACCCGCAACGCGGAACCAACAACCCGGGAACCTGTAACGCGGAACCCGCAACGTGAAACCCGCAACCCGGAACCCGCAACGCGGAAACCGCAACGCGGAACCCGCAACCCGGGAACGTGTAACGCGGAACCCGCAACGCAGAACCCACAACGCGGAACCCGCAACGCGAAACCCACAACCCGGGAACCTGTAACGCGGAACCCGCAACGTGGAATCCGCAACCCGGGAACATGTAACGCGGAACCCGCAACGCGGAACCCACAACGCGGAACCCGCAACGCGGAACCCACAACCCGGGAACCTGTAACGCGGAACCCGCAACGCGAGACCCGCGACCCGTAACCCGGAACCCGGAACCCGTAACGCGGAACCCGCAACGCGGAAACAGCAACGCGGAACCCGCAACCCGGGAACGTATAACGCGGAACCCGCAACGCGGAACTTACAACCGAGGAACCCGTAACCCGGAACCCGCAACCCACAACGCGGAAACCGCAACGCGGAACCCACAACCCGGGAACCTGTAACGCGGAACCCTAACGCGGAACCCGCAACGCGAAATCCGCAACCCGGAACCCGTAACGCGGAAACCGCAAATGTTACCTCTTTATAATATTATAGTATATAGTATATATTATTATGTATAATAAGTATATCTTCATAATGCAAGTTAATTAAACGTAGCTATGCCACCGCTATAAAAAAGTTTTTTCTGTTTGAAATTCTCCAAGGCTGTGATTTAATATTTTCTCTGGGCGCTGATTGGACAGTTAGCGCGATAAACCTCCCAAGTCACGTAAAAGCCGCAATACGGAGAGTCGCCGTTTGTACGGGGACATGGCCGTGATACACATAATACCTCTTTATTACCAGTGGTGAAGTTATACTTCAGAGGGAAACCAAAGCTGTAGGTAGGAATGGATATTATATACCTATCGAATATTTTTAGGGTATAAGAAAGCACGAAAACGAAGAGAAGCTTATGAGGTCTGAGGACTGAAAAAATGTAATGAAAATCACAAGCTTGGAATCGAATTACAAATTTAATGAAGACATGAAAGAATGCTGAGCGATGGAGAACGTAATATGTCCCAAAAAAATTTACCCAGAAAATTGTGTTTAAACTTTCACCTAAATATTTTAGGATATGTACCTAGTAACGTATTAAGTACATTGATTCTAAATACGGATCTTTAGATTAGTGTACTTAAAATGTAACGACGTATTCTAAAATGTTTAAGTGACAGTTTGAACTCAATTTTTTCGAAATCAGAATTTTGCTACATATCACCTTCATCCATTGATCTCTTCAATTATTAGATATACCTACGGTTTAAATAATTTTCTTTGTATAGTATACATAACGATTTATTCGTAATTTCGAGTTGTCGTGAGATCGTGTTGATTGAAGAAGATTATCTGACAGCTTATAAAAATACGGACGCCTGGTGGAATTAAATAGCAATACATCATTGATAGTATCTTCCTGTTTTCCAAACCCGACGCAATTCTAGGGGTTTTAAATTATCATGTTTGATGTGTCTGTATATTCCGTAATGTATATTTATGAGTATGTTTAGAAGCTCATAAGACGACTATTAGCTCCTAAACATAGCTTCAATATTTTTAACTGTTTTTTTGTTAAAGAGATGACTTAATCGAGTGTGCTTAACTATGTAACTCATTGTCAACTCGCTTGCCTACTGTTTGAAAATAGCGAGGGTGTCTTACCATATCACATCTTAAAGCTTAAAATACGCATTTACAAATTTAAGGACTAAAACCCAAAAAACTTAATAGAAACACTACACGATCCCAAAAAACGCCTATTGCATTTTATGTAACCCTAAAATTGAAAGCATAAATATTCCGCAGCAGACATTTAGCGGCGCCAGTTTTAAGGAAAATGATTTTAAAATGTACTTTATGTTATCGACAACTTCTGCTATTGGGGTTTTCCCTAGATACTTACTACGCAAAAATTTCTATTGATGGACTTTTACATTGTGTAACAGATTTTACATAATTTCCTGTTAACTCGTTTGAGAATAGAACCATTTCAATGTGGCAATTATACATAACGCTATCCTTACTGCTCTACTATGACAACCGTAGGCTAGAAAGAGTAGAGTATATTTCAGTTTAATCTTCTCATTTAGATAACTGCGGCGAAGCAAAAGAAAAGATAATGATTTGAGTAGTTGCATATTAATTAGTGATAAAACTTTAGGATTATGTGTATGTGATATAGAGTTACTGTGAAAGTACCAGCGCTGAAACAGTTACTTTTTTTTAATTGTTGTATGGGCAAATTTATGATGTTGGAGCATTTGTCATAGAAACATGAAAGTCAAAAGTAACTCTTTCAGTAATGGAACTTTCATAGTAAACTCTACATAGTAAGCGCATACATATCCTAAAGTATTATTCATTTATTTTACACCTTGTTATTATACTTATTATTGTTATAAATTTGCTAGTTATATCTACTGATCCTATTAAAAGAGATGTCAA